>OX388217.1:8544310-11044310 GCA_947578815.1 Epinotia ramella | reverse complement strand
TCGAGAGTGCAGATTCCAACAATTATTGCCTGCGAACTTGGACATTTTGATATTAAAAAAGTGAACATAATTATGCACTTTCTCTTTAATATGTTCAAAATTGATAACTAAAGGGCCAAAGCGTCTCCATTGTCTCCAAGTACGAATCCGAGATCAGAATTGAAAAATTTGGCCGCCACACAGTGGTGGCCCGAAAATCTGGCTTTCATAAACCTGATCGAAGTTTTCATAATAAATTACAGTTTTTTTTTCAAATTATATCTTCAAATATAGGTACTTACAGATTTTGTCTTTCTTTCCACTTATTATAATTATCTATAGGTATTCATCATGTTTCATCTGACTGTCGGGGCATATACTATGCGAGAAGGAGCGGGGCAGCAATAGACGCATCAGCGCGGCAGGTACGGGGCGCGCGGGTGATTTCTGATTTTTCCCTGGCGATACGCCCCCTCTTAAGTAAAAATGCTTAGCGCCTTTGATCGTTCAAGGGTTAAATACATTAAATTATGTATAGCTAAATTTGACAGGTTGCCCGGGCATCGCTACTTTTCACGAAATTGGTTTTCTATAAATAAATAAAATAAATAAATATTTGGGGATAATCTTACACAAATCGATCTAGTCCCAAACTAAGCAAAGCTTGTAATATGGATACTAGACGACGATAATAGTAGATTATACACTAAGGGGATAAAGCACTGTTTTATGTCACGGGAGCGAATTGAATCCCGAACGTAACGAAGGACTCATAATTTAACTCCTGAGCGTAGCGAGGGAGTTATAAGTTAATTCCTGAGCGAAGCGAGGGAATTAAGACTGAGTCCTGAGTGCAGTGAGGGGTTCAACCGCCCAAGACTAAAACAGTCTTATCCCCGAGGTGTATACTCTACTTTTCACACCTTATGCGAAACAAAAAAAACAGGCTCAGTAGATAAATATTCAAAATAGACCAGAAGCACTGATTCAGACACAGACTTTACGCCTTTTACAGCTTTCCATTTGTCAAAATCGTTGTAGGCTTTTAGGTATTTTTCCTTTGACTTCTCTGGCAGCAGATTGTTGACAATGCCTATGGCATCTAATTTGATAAACTCAGGAGTCAAAACACTTTCATCACTCGACATTTTCAATATTATTTTTGAAATTAAATCTTCTATAGGCACCTACAAGAACTCGATTTGTTCGTCACGCGTGAACAAATGAAGGCGCGCGACGTTCCAAATTCGAAAGCACAAGCCGTGGTCCTAGATTCGAAATTCGAATTTCGAACACCGCGCTCCTCCGGACCGGGGTTCACACGGAGGCAAACTTCATTTATTTTGTCAAATCAAGTAGGCCATGAGTAGTGAGTTAATGGGGTTTTCAGATCAGAGCTCTGAAAACTGCCCATTAACACTTATAATATTCAAGTGATATTTGAAAACCGCTGTCGGGTATTTGCTTCGTTCGAAAACCTTATAACTTCTATTTATACAAACGGTTTCAAAAACTTTAATAGCGCGATGCAGACCAGATTTTCTGATTGGTCGATTCATCCGGCGTGCAAATGACGTACAGAGGATTTTATAATGCAGAATATTACTCAAGTATTTAAAGATCACTCATGAAAGTAGTTCGATAACTTGAATCATAATCATATCATATTAAAATCTAAATTAAAAGTTATGCACAATGCACTTGTGACTGAGTAGAAATATGAACCCTTCAAGTCGTCACTTATTCATATTGCAATGCACGCTTACTACTTAGGGATCCGTATGTAAAATATCAATGAAACGAATGCATAATCATTTTTATATTTAACATTCAATAAAATCAGCCATCTGAAATCTACCCATTAATACTTACTTACTAATTATTCAAGTGATATTTCAAAGTCCCAATCGGGTATTGTTTTGAAGTCGTAAAATAATGGACATTATTTCAAATAGCAAAAGCTTAACACAACATGCAGTCTAAGGAGGCCAACCCTCAGTTGCATGCAAGGGTCCCAGGTCCCAGGAAGCCGGTCCCTGGCATAAACCCTCATAGCGCAGAACGGCTATGGCGTTTGCACATAACACATCTAACAAGTTGATCAGGCTCGTCAGACATGGTCGCAACCCCCAGGAAGCAGGTCCCTGGCATAAGGCTACGGTTTTACATGTGTTGAGTTTGACCACCTCCGGGTGTGGGTATCCATACCTATCGACCGCCTAGGTATAGAAAACCCTAGTTTTCAAGGTTCTGTATTCAACACAACACACACAGAGGGTGGCCAGTCCAATGTATCTGAATTACGTGCTGGGGTCGTCCGGTCGCAACTTCCCGACAGACTTAGGTCTGATTTTTTATTTATATGAACAAATGTTAAAAACTTTAATAGCGCGATGCAGGTCCTGTTTATTCATTGGCTATAGTGCTACGTGCTCGTGCGTCACGTTTTACAAAGCTGTTAGTAATCTAGACTTTAAAATAAGGCAAATTAAAAATAATATTTCTTTGCTTTCAATTGTAAACCGTTTGATGACCTATATTCTAGACCAATTTATTGCAAAATAGAGGCTATAACAAAGCTATTAGATTCATATTAGAATTGAACAATTGGTTCATATTGCTTTTAATTACATAGCAAAGTTGATCGACGTAACTAACTTGTCATCATGCATTTTGTTGTAACTTGAGTCATTCTACGTGTCCGCTCGTTGTCAAAGGAGCATTAAAACATACTAATCAACAACTTCTCTCCCGCTGACCCATGTATGCGTTAGAATTTAGTATGCATTTGCAAACAAATTATTTACCTCCTGGGAGGGGAGGATGATAACGCTATTTAAAACTTGGTTCGTTTATAACTATCCAATATTTTTAAATAATCTTACAAATAATGAAAGCAAGTATGTAAGCTTAAAATAAAACAAATCTGTAGGTATATTTAATATTCTATTTGTATACTTATCACAATATTTTTTAATAATAAAGAAACTTTCACTTTTTAGTATCATACATCATCTTAAATTATACGAAAATAAATCTAGGTTAAATCTAATAATTTGCATTGCTTAATCTTTTAACAATTTTATCAACTAGTCCTTCTGTGGAATTCAATACGTCATCACATTCACTCTCGACGACATACTGCACGGCGACGTCTTCAGACTCGTTGTCCAGTTCAAGATTGGATATGCTTATTTTAATAAGACGCTGACCTTTTTTACTTTGTTTAATTATATAGGAATTAAATCCACTGCCGCAGGCTTTGTTTTTTCCGCTGTTCGCCTTTTTCTTCGAGGATTTCTTCGATATTTTCGAAGGCTTTTTTACCTCTTGAACGTTATTCAGTCTATTCATACAATCCTGTTGGTACTCTAGGTATCCATTTACATCTTGTGAGCATGGTAACACGTCATCGAATGTTGCTTGTGAATAAAAAGTGGAAATATTCGGCTCATAAACACTTTTGGAGATGGGTAATGGCTGCGAACTGGATTTACTCTGAAAATAAGCACAAAACATTTTAAATACTGTAACCGCAATATAAATAAATAAATGTAAATATTAAATTAGAAATTCAATCAACTCACCATTTTCACTGAAGTATGAGGTATACGATTTATCGATCTCGGACGACGTCCGTTTATGACAAGTTTTCCAGTCAGAATGATTTTCTACAATTGCGTTTTTAATTGTTAGGTATGTAAACTGTTTATATCGAGAAACGTGGATGCAATCAGTACAAGATAGAACATGTTAACACATGTGTTTCATAAAGTAGAATTATGTACGAATGTTATAATTACAGGTTTCATATACCTAATAATAGATTTTAAAAGTTACATCCTTGCAAATTATCGCATTCAGTGGAGCAATTCTTTCCGTTCATATGGTTACCTATACTCGTTTCTTCTTACTTGCACTCTTTGTAGCATAATGTGTTGAAAGGAGACGAAAGTCGTATTCCATTATTTTGAAGGGAACAGAATGTCGGCGTTCTTTGCAATTAGAGCGATCGCTTTGATAGAACCGTATATGATTTAAAATAAATATGATACTTTTGTTTGTTGAATAATTGCTGATGTTTCGAAATAGGTATCTGAGGTATTAAACCTGTGAAAACTTGTCTTCTGCATGTTTTCTACCATTACTGTTATTAAGTTTTATTGATTAATCAACTTAACGAAGGTTGACAACTACTGTGAAGCGATATTCATGCAAACCAGACTTCGATTTACACTTCATCACTTTCTCACGGGTTTTCACAAGCGAAGGAACACTGCATTGAAATTATGTGCGTAAGTTTTTATAAATTTTATTTTTTTATCGTTTCTACGTGACTAATAAATAGAACCAATATAAGTTCAACAAACAACAATAGCAAATATATAAAATAACCTTTTTATTGCAGGTCTGATTCCGAGTCCTTTACCGAAATCGAGGCCAGAAAACCAACACCAAATTCGAGGTAAACATCACTTTATACTAATTTGTTTTGTTTTATTTAGTAAGCGATTTAATTTTTAAAGACGTGTATTTAATTTTAGTTTTGTTTCTTTTATAGGTCGAAAAAAATAGCGAGTAAGAAGAAAGCAAGCAAGTAAGCAAGTAAAAAAATAAGGTATACTAAATATAACATTATTTTGTTTCAGGTATAAGAAGCAAAAGGCGTCTAAAAAGTGTACTGAACTATATGAATCTGATGACGCAACTCCGATACCACGGTATATATTTTAATTTTGCTTATGTAGTTCTTGTAGAAAATGAAATTAATTTTGTTTTGTTACCTGTATTAATATATATTATTTTTTCTTTTTAGATCTACTAAATTGAAGTCCAAAGTTTCGTCTCAACGGTAAGTAATTTACTAATTATATATAATATATAATATTTTTTACCTACAAAGATGTCGTTAGTTTTGTCTTATATGTAAGTTCGTTTGTTTATTTTTAACAAACTTATTTATGGTTTACAGGTCAAAAGCTGGTCCGAAGCCATTGTCGGATCAACAAAGCAGCGTTTCTTCAGGCTGGGCTCTTGACGACGATAGTGATGACGACTTCTGTGCCGAAAAACATGTTGCAGGGTTGCGGTCTGTACTAAAACGCCAAGTCCCCGGCGGAAAGGTGTATCGCTACGGTCAGTTGTCCGGTGATCTTTTTTTAGATTTAAAATTGTATAAAGTTGCTGATATAGCATCAATCGCTTCGAAAGGCAGATGGGAGAAAGCACTTGTTAGCCTCAAAATTCAGGTAGACTCTAATTCACCAGAGGTTTCGCATATCAAAAACGCATTACAAATATGTAAGGAGCATTTCACCGAAGAAGGAACATTTTACCGTGAATAATTAATAATTATTCTTACTATACCTTTATTTGTAATATTTGACCTTATTATTTTTGTTGAGTTGAAATTATATAATGTTGCTGATGTAATACCAATTGCATCGAAAGATTTATAGGATAAAGCATTGCACCGAAAAAGAACATTTACCGTGAGTCATATTAATTATTCTTACTATACCTTTTATTCTAATACTTCACTTACTCTTAATCAATTATCTATCGAATATGAGTAGCCGGTCGGTTTTCTGTTCCGTTTGCGAAATAGCTGTACCGAGTCGTACATTTTCCGCCCATTTACGTAGCACAGCCCACAAAAATAACAACTCTATATACAATATTGAAGGCATTGAAAAAATTGGTAGCGCTTTTCGTAGTAGGCTTGCATCATACCGAGTGCGGGGAAGCCAAGATGACCTTGACTGTGCGTGCCCTCCTATTCAGTTTATACGCAACATACGCGCCCGCGTCCGTCGTATTTTGGAAGCAAGGCAATCAGCTTTCGGTAGTGTCAAAGTGAATTTCGAATTATTTGCAGTTTTCTTTGCTAAAAAACGATACGTGTGGCATTAAGTCGTTTGCAACGCAGAATATTGTAATACATCTAAATTTCGATTTCAACGAAATATTTTTAAATGTTTTGCAGACGATTTGTCGAAAAATTGACGAATTTCAAACCAAAGACAGCGGGTGGTCGTTTATGAAAAATTTATACCTAGAAATTAATATCTGCAAGTACAATCCTCTGAGAGCGTCTGGATTCATAGATTTGCCTAAAAGTATAAAACTAAAACGCGCGTGTATCAATATAAAAAATAATGACGCGTTTTGCTTTCTGTGGTGTGTAATGGCTTATTTATTTCCGGCTAAAAATAATGTTCAAAGAGTATCTTCGTATCCTCATTATGAGGACGTTCTCAATATCAAAAACATGACTTTTCCCGTCGGTTTAAAAGATATCAAAATATTTGAGAAAAATAATCAACATATAAGTGTTAATGTATATTCGATAAATAATAAATTGGAAGTCGTAGGTCCGCTGTACAAAACCGCATGCCGTAAGCAGCATCATGTTAACTTATTAATGTTAGAAAACGGTCGGCAAACTCATTACTGTCTGATTAAAGATTTAGGTCGTCTGCTTAAACATCAATTAACAAAACACAAGGGTAAACTTTATCTTTGTGAAGAATGTTTGGTATTTTTCAATAACGAAACAAAGAGGGATGCTCATATATGTGGTGGTGTAAAAACAGTTTTACCAAATCAAAATGAGGAAATACAGTTTAAAAATTTCGAACGTATGCAAGATATGCCTTTCGTAATATATGCAGACTTTGAATCCTTATTGGTGCCTAACACAAATGGAAAAACGGGATCAGAAAATACTATTCAACTACAGGAGCACGTGCCTGCTGCCTTTGCGTACTATGTTGTATGTTCGTACGATAGTTCTCTCAACAAGTTCGTTACATATCGTGGAGAAGATTGCGTTGCTAAATTTCTCAAGTATTTGCAAAGGGATATATCCACAATAAACAATATTTATTCGAATCCTAAGCCTATGGTTATTACTGAGACTGAAGAAAAGGATTTTTTAAATGCTCAACATTGTTTTCTTTGTGGCAATTTATTGCTTGGGGACTCAGTTCGAGATCATTCGCATGTGACTGGAAAATTTCGGGGGGCCAGCCACAGTTTTTGCAACTTACGCTTCCGTTTACCTGAATTCGTGCCCGTGTTTTTTCACAATTTGTCTGGTTATGATTCCCATTTATTTTTACGTGAATTAGGGGAAATGCCCGGTCAAATTAAAGTTATTGCTAAAAATAAAGAAAATTACATATCATTCACAAAGTATTTTATCAAAAATCCTGATCAAGTGATGCCGGTTCGGTTTGTGGATTCATTTAAATTTTTAGGAGCTAGTTTAGAGGAACTTGTAAGCACTTTAGACGACGGAGATTTTGTTAACCTTGCGCATTTTTTTCCACTAAAGGTACATTTCGACCTACTGAAACGTAAAGGTATTTACCCTTATGAGTATATGAATAATTGGGCTCGCTACGAAGAGCAAAGCTTACCTCAGCAACATTGTTTTTACAGCTCATTAACTAATGAAACGATATCGAAATATGATTACGAGCATGCGAAACTTGTTTGGAAATCATTTGGAGTCGAGAATTTAGGGGAATACACAGATATTTACCTTAAATCTGATGTATTGTTACTGGCCGACATATTTGAAAAATTCCGTCAAACTTGTAAAGTTAACTATAGGCTAGATCCTGCTTTTTATCTGACCGCGCCAAGTTTAAGTTTTGATGCTATGTTACGAATAACCAACGTAAAATTACAGCTTATTAACGACCTAGAAATAATTAGAATGATACAAAAGGGTATTCGGGGGGGAGTTTGCTTATGTTCAACACGGTATGTCAAGGCAAATAACAAATACATGCACGATTATGATCCTAGTATACCAAATAATTATTTACTTTATATAGACTGTAATAATCTGTACGGGTATACGATGTGTGCCAGTTTGCCTTATGGCGACTTCGAATTATTGCAGCAAGGTGAAATTAAAGACCTAGATGTTCGCTTAGTACCAGATGATTCTGATTTTGGTTATATTTTGGAAGTGGATTTACACTATCCAGAATACTTACATGACTTGCACAACGACATTCCGTTCTGTCCTCAAAAATTCGTACCTCCTGGTTCAAAGCAACCTAAACTGATTCCGAATTTATATGATAAATACGAGTACGTTATTCATTATGTACATTTAAAAACATGCTTGAAACATGGCTTAGTACTTAAAAAAATTCATAGAGTAATAAAATTTAAGCAGAGTCAATTTTTAAAACAGTACATAGATTTAAACACTCAGTTACGACAAAAAGCTACATCTGTATTCGAACAAAACTTGTTTAAATTATTTAACAATGCTATTTTTGGAAAGACATTAGAAGACCCTGAGAAGAGGTTAAAAGTTATGTTGGTTAACATATGGAATGATACTAAAAATAAAACAAAAAAGAAATATGGAGCCGAATGCCTGATATCTAGACCGAATTATCATAGCTCAACAATTTTTTCTGAAAATTTCGTTGCTGTACAAATGAAACCCGAGTCTGTTAAACTCGATCGACCCATTTATATTGGTTTTACTGTTTTGGAAACATCTAAGTCTCATATGTATAATTTTCATTATTCTTCGATGAAAACATTTTACGGGCCTAATATAAATTTATGTTACTCTGATACGGACTCGTTTTTATACGCTATAAGCACAGAAGATGTATACGCAGACATTAAATTGAATTTTCAGCATTATTTTGACACTAGTAATTATCCTGCTAATAATGTTTATGGCATTACTCGTCAACATAATAAAGTACCAGGCCTTTTCAAAGATGAACTGGGAGGCGAAATAATACATGAGTTTGTAGGTCTCAGGTCCAAATTATACTGTATCAAAACAGAAAAAAAGCAACTGAAAAAAGCCAAGGGTACAAAGAAACATGTCTTGCGTCATTTAGATTTTGAGAAATATAAAAAGGTATTGTTAAATAATGAAAGGTTGAGAAAGACAAACATTGTATTTAAATCATTAAAACATGTTATTTTCACGCAATCCGTCAAAAAAGTTGCACTGTCGTCTAATGATGACAAACGTATCTTGCTGAAGGACCGAATATCGACCTTATCTTGGGGTCATGAGTCTATGTTTTGATATTGTAAATTAACTTCACTAGCTACGCATTTGTAACGCCTATAAAATTTGCTATAGCAAAATTAGGCATCATAGATGTTATGTTATTTAATTAGTTAGTTTTAAGGTATAAATATTATGAATAAAGATGTAAAAATGTTTTTGTGCCAGTTTCTAATAAACCTATATTTCGTAACTAGGTGTTTTATTTAATTTCTATAGCTATCCTGTGTGTATTAAGGCAGGTTCACTTGGTTATAACTATCCTTAAAACCAAGTGGTAAGTTAGGTCATAAATTATAGGAATCATGTTATCTCTTTCACACCTGCACTGCATTATGGAGCGAGCCGTGCAACAAAAATAGGTACCGACTTTTATGACCTCACTCGTCACTTGGTTTAGTGGATAGTAAGTAAAATAAAAATTCGAAGGTATTGAAAATACAATTTATTAAACCATAAAAATCATTTTTTGCACACATTATCTAAATACCATGTTTTAATACATATAATGTTTTTTAACACACATTTCTTTTTATGATCAACACAATTCACATTACCATTTAAACAATACTTTTTATATAGGTCACCAAACGAGGGAGCATTCATCTCTCCTATATCAATTACATCACAGTCAGCACACAAATCTTTAACCCATTTAATCTTTTCGTTGCCTTTAACAAATATTTTCTTGTGCTGTAAATGAATTACAATAATTCGTTTGAACTCTCTAAAATCAACATAACCTTCACGCCACAAAATACCCAGATTCTTTTCTATCCACTTCACACGTCTTTTTTCCAATTCCGATAGAGTAAAGAATGCGTATGGAGGTTTTATTAAAAATGATTGCGTGTAATTATTTGTACTGTATCCAAATTCTTTAACAATAAACTTATTTTCAGAGGATTTAAAACCCTGGAGGTCTACAAACAAATAGTCCGCCATTTACGAAATTTTACGGGTAATATTGCTTAAGGGTTTATATTCTACAATACTGTCATTTAAAATAAGACAATACGCTGAAGTATGGTCAGGTAAATCTGATTCACATTCAAATTCAACTCTAACATCTACTGACCCTGTTTTTAAGGTTTCGTTTTGTCGTGAACAGTCGATAAAGAATAGAGGTGCAACGTCTTTAAATTCTTGTGGAGAAAGCAACGGCGCTTGGCTACGGTTGTAATAAGACTGTTGGAATTTTGCGTACTGTTCGTATAATAAAGCAAACTTTTCTGATGAAAAACTAACATTCAAGTTTTCGTATGGAAAATAGGTGCAATTTAAAAACACTTTTACGTCTTTCAAATTACAGTGATCAAAGCCAGTTATATCTTTGAGAGTATCATTTTTTCTGTTCGTTTTGAATCCAATTATAACAAATCGAGGTTTTTCAATTTGAGATGATGTTTTGATGGCCCACGAGTGTTTTGATGTTTGAGGTAAAAGTGGATACTCGTACAAGTCCCAATTTCTAAAGGCCATTTGAATAACGTGATCTTTTTCCAAATATTTCAGTAACCTCAATCTTTCTCGATCAGAAACCTTAATATGAGGCATAAGCCAGACTATTTTAGATATAGTTAGGTTATCTACATATTCATTTGTATTCAGTTTTACGCAGTTCAAAGTAGTATTTGATCGCAAGAGAACCAGTTCATGCTTGCATGCTATTATAATCTTGCCATAGTCTTCAGCGAAACCGAGAATCTTTTTTAACGGTATAGACACTGAAAATGATCCGTGTGAGTTTTTTATGCCTTTGATATCCCAGCCCCACTGTTTTGACATCGACGATTCAAGTTCATTCATGGATATGAGAGATTTCATTGTTGTTGTGACCCCAGCATTCTTAATTCTGTAGATTTCAATACCGTTCAGCTCGTACCTAATATCTTGAAATAAATGAAGAATTGAGTTGTTTGTGAAAAGAACACTGTTCACTCGCTGTTTCGTTTCTCTGTTGAATACTGCAATTGAACCCTCTACGTATAAAGTACTTTCCGACGGTAGCACATACAGATCTTGTTGATTAATAGGTATACGAATTTCATCATTTAAATTAAAACTTGTAACGTACGGCTTATAAGAATGATATTCGAAACTTTCTATAGAGTTGTCGAAGCTGAAATTATCTGTTACTGATAATATACTCATTTTAATAAACCTATTATTTTTAAAAACTGTTTATTTTCCTTCGTAAGTTGTCCTTTAGGTGTTCTTTTCTTAGTAGCACAAAGAGTACTAGTAGCTTTCTTGTATAGGTTCACGTTTTTATTAAAGTCTATCATTTTTTTCGAAGGTGTAAATATATTTGAATTTCTTCACCACGTAAATTAACCAAATGGTCTTTTTCATCTAAAATTCTTATTTTAAGAGAGTTGAAACTTTTTTGAGTAACAGGAAAATAGATAACGTTTTTTGGTGTTTCTATGATTCGGTAACCAGGCGGTACATTAGGTACAAACTCGTGGATTATATGACAAGATTTCCCATTCACAAAAGATCCGCTCACGATGTCACATTCAACTCTGACTATGGTTGTAGACAGAATGGATACTGGCAAAGCGGACTCGGTTAATTAATATATTCGCTGGAACAGTTTCTTTCCCAAAACCCAGAAGCTTACCAATAGAGTCTTCTTTATTAAAGTGAACGGTTTTAGAACACAATATAGAGGTTTTTAACGTGTTGTTGTTGCATGTCATTGTGAAAGAACAATCTCGGAGACGACTTTTAAGGTAATCATCAATATCTTGCAGTTCATATGAGCCTTCAGGTATTTCTACTACTTCATTTTCACCGTAATAAAACTTATTATTTCTCTTGTCTATATTCGGTATTGAATTAAAAGTTGACATATATAGCAAACCGCATTGATAATCGTCATCTAGTTCTAGAGCAGGTGAGTGATTTGTTATAAGAGAGGAGGAGCATCCAGTTATAGACAGAGTGAAAGACATTGTGTGAATGTAATTTTATTTATATGTCATCCACATTTAAATGGTTACACCAAAACTGTTTCAAGAATTGTATACACAAATGTCCACAATTCACAGTATTTAACTTTTGGTAAGTTGCATAATTGTATGAAATGTTACAGTCTTTTAAATAATATATTAATTCCAACGGTGGTTGAAGATCGCCATAACTATTAAAATATTCACAATATTTGTTTACTTTGACGTAGGCTACCCAGTGAGTTCCTTGGTTTTCAGAACTATCTAAATTTAGGATTGCACATTCTACTCTTTTCGACCGTCTTGGTAAATTATCCCTCATAAAAACACCTCTAAAGTGAGGAATGTCCGTCGAGTGTTTTAAAATGTCGAAATTAGTGAGTGCTCGCCTGGGTAACCGATCATTCAGTTTTTTGAAGCTTTGATACATAATCCTTTTCCACTTTTATACGGCTTAATATGTAACCCTTTTCCCAACGCGATAGATTCCATCATCTTGTTATGACGTTCAGATTCAGCAAAGTTTTTTCTAGCAGTTTTGTAATCGTGGACAGCTTTTGCGATTCCAGCAGCTCCACCAGCCAATGATCCTAATGCAGAGAGACCCGCAAATATAGGAATGAGTGGAAGGAATCCTCCAGACTTCGGAATGGGTAGTAAGCGTGGTACACGCAGTTTACTCGTATTGTGAACAGAGATTATTCTTTTTGCTGCA
Source organism: Epinotia ramella (assembly GCA_947578815.1). Lineage (NCBI taxonomy): Eukaryota > Metazoa > Arthropoda > Insecta > Lepidoptera > Tortricidae > Epinotia > Epinotia ramella. Next base: position 11,031,595 of record OX388217.1, on the reverse strand, counting down.
TCCAATGCTTGACTGATTGCAACGGATTTATTTTTCGATTTTTTTTTTTTTAATTCCGTACGTATTTTTTTAACAAAATGTTTGAATGATTTAATTCCTGCACCAGCCTTTAATTTAGACTTCATCACTTTGCTAACTAACCATGAGGCTAGTTTTTCTCCTTTCCCGGAAGTTTTTGACCGTAATCTTTGTTTAGCCATTTTATACAGTTCCAAATCTGCACTGTGACGATCACTTAAATTAGAATGATTGTCGTAAGCTATGTCGTGCTGCATGCACGCGTTATCCAACGGATTGATTCCTTTATCACCTCTTTGCAACCGTTTATGTAATTTTGTACCTGGTCCACAATAATTATACCCAGGCAGGTGCAGTTCAAACGGTAAGTGATTAATTACACTATTTACAAGTCCGCTTCCTCTCATTACCATTAAGTTAATGATAAATTTACGTAAGACGAAGTGTATAAATATTATTAAACAATATCATCTCTATTAATCCAACTATTTTCACTATCATCAAGTCCTAACCACTTAACATACATTTTTCTACCCTTTCTTCTGATAACCTTTTCTATAAGATATATGTTTGGACACTGAGTTTTATGCAATTCTTGTTCATAAAATGTACCAAGTATAGGGTTTTACCGTAGATCTTCTATATGGTAAGTGAAAGGGTTAGTATTGTTCACTTTTTTTATAGTAAAGAGCTCAGTCGACCAATTTGGCGTATACCCCTTATGAAAGACACTTTTGTATTTGCTGATGCGAACTCTATCTCCAACCTTAAATTTATTGGATTTTTGATGTAAATAATTTCGTGATTTGACTATGTTTTCCTTAACTTCATTTTCATTTTTAGAATTCACGGCATCAGGCATAAATTTAGTTGTACGATGTACAGTATGATTATAAGACTGAACAATATCGGCTAAAGGTCTTCCCACCCATTTATAGTTTCCTATAAAACTAAAATATCTGAATAGTGATACCCGCGAACCACCTCTCAAGAAACATCATTGTGAGATCGCTCCAAGAAATTAATTGAAATATGTTGTTTATAGTAGTGATTGAGTCCTAGTTTTTGGTTATAGACTTAGTGGTAACAACTACTAATGATATTAGGCAAAAAAATGGACAGTACAGTGCCTTAATTAAGTGATTATTGAACATTAAATCTAAAATTATCGGAAGACATCTTAAAACTACCATCGAATTAGTGTGTAAAAAAGTGTATTGGCCGTACGGGTAAGCGCCCGGCTCTGCATGGCGCATACGACGTTTTTCTCGCGACCTTAGAGCGCAGTGAAGCCTGTTTGGTATTTTGCATCGAACTATAAAAGTGAACACAATATTATTTAGTGTAAACAAACTACAACAAAGACTGAGCTATATACAAATATACCCATTAGTAGCGAAGTATTTCCCTTTTTATGCTCTAACGATATTTGATTCAATCAAGTACAAGCAATGGTAACCCGATCTCCACAAAGAAGTAATTCGCTGTCGGACCTGGAGTCGGGCGGATCCCTTGCCCCAAGAATGCGACCAAAGAGAAAGCAGCCCGATGACACAGTGTCGCATGATTTTGATCTGTTTAAACGGGAATTTATGTCAATGTTTTCGGAATGGGCGGAAAAACAAGACCAGAAATTTGACACCCTATCTAAAAACCTACTGGAAGTCAAAGCACAAAATACGAACATAGAAATACTAAACAAGGCAACAGTGGACAAAATTTACCTGCTCTCAAAACAGCACGAACAAACTTTGGGCAAAATACAAAAACTGGAAACTAAACAAGCGAAAATATCCACCCAAGTAAGTGACTTAGAAAATAGATTGGATGATGTTCAACGCCAGCTTCGATCCAGCAGCGTGCTTGTGCGTAATATTCCCCCGACGGAGTCTGGACTACTGGATCTGTCCGTCAAATTAATGGAGGCCGTTGGTATTAACCTTAAGGCCACGGACATCCGCAACTGCTATCGCCAAGGCAAGAAGGATACTGCAAAGCCGATCGTTATCGAGCTAAGCAACCCTATGCAAAAGAACGAGTTTTTAAAGGCAGTGAAAGCATACAATCTGAGTAACAAAGAAGACAAAATAAACACCTCCCTACTGGGCTTCAACGAAAAGCTTAGCATATATGTATCGGAACTTCTGACTGACCGTGCTAACAAATGGTTTTATATGGCCCGACAACTCCAGAAAACCCAAAAATGTAAATACGCTTGGACGAGGAATGGCAAAGTTTTCCTGAGCATGGGACAGGGAGAACCTGAGGTGTTAATCTCAAGTGAAAATCAATTACAACTATTGATGGATGCATGACTATGCGGGTTCGGTTCCTCTTCTCCAGCAATACTACACTGCGAGATTATGTCTTTGTTAATGTTTTATCAATTAGTGTTAACGTGTACCTTTCTCTGTATCGCAATAATTTTGCTCCATTCATATTATAACAACTACACACTTGCTCACATGCCACACATCACAAACAACATTTTCATTTACAAATACATTGCTTCGAATAAAAATTCCACGGTGTTGCGCACTCTGGATCACAGAATAAAACTATTTCATAATTTAGAGCTGATGGCTCTTCACCCCTTCCCCTACGATGGCAAGTGACGCAGTAGCTGATGTGATCGCGGATATTGACACAGTCTGTCACTCGCGGTCCCTTTTCTGTGATCCAGAAGATTGCGCTAAACAAATGACTTACAACAACAAAAGTCTTTCTATAATGACTCAAAATATTCGAAGCATAACACGAAACATTGATGAGTTAAATTTATTGTTAAGTAGAATAAATTCGCCAATAGATATATTAGTTTTAACTGAATGCTGGCTTAACTCAAACCCTTATTTACCAACCCTAGCGGACTATTACGAAATTCATACAACTAAAAACGTTAACCAAAACAGTGGAGTAGTGGTTTATTTAAGAAATAATATGCATGTATCTACCATGGAGCCGGTTTTTAATGATGCTAATTGTCTTGTTCTAAAAGTAGGTTATAACACGGCAATAGTCGCTATCTACCGTTCGCCGTCTTATAGACACCTCGAAAACTTCATTTCTTCGCTGAACTCTACACTCGAGTCACTAGCCTGTTTCCAAAATGTCATCATCACTGGAGATATCAACATTGACATCAAGCCTGGCAGCATTGACCCCCACTATGACGAATATTTGAATACTCTGGCATGCCATGGACTATTCCCTGCACACACTCTTGCCACTCGAGAAAATAATTGTCTAGACCACTTTATCATAAAATCAAATCACCCAACGACCACTTTAGTTTTTAATACTTTAATAACTGATCATAGACCTGTTCTCCTTGTAACAAATAGCTGTCAAGACGCAACTACATCCAAACGCCACACTGTCACTCGCTTAGACTATAACTCTGTATGTTCAGACCTCAGGGAGACTGACTGGAGCCCTATCTTCGAGTGTTCGGGTGTCGATCAGGCAACTGATATGTTCATAGGTATACTCCAAAAAGTAATTGTAAAGAACACAAAAAAAATTTACATCCCCCGCTCACAAGTAAAGTTCAGAAGTTGGATAACACCTGGTCTTATACGATGCATAATGAAAAGAGACAGATTACACTTAAAAGTTCGTAAAAATCCTAACGACTTGGTTTTGATGCTTAATTATAAAAACTACAGAAATGTATGTAACAATATCTTAAAAGACCTAAAAATACTTCATGACAAACAAGACTTAAATCAAAACAAACATAACCCCAAAGCTACATGGAAATCTATTAAACGGATTTGTCACCTAGGGAAAGATTCTAAGCCCCCTAACGAGCTACTACACTCTCACAACTCCCAACAAGAATCTGTTGATTACGTCAATAACTTTTTTGCTGAAATAGGAGCCAACCTAGCACAAACTACATTAACGCAACAAAACGTCACAGAAGAAGCTCTAGCTTTACAGGTGACTATGAATAGTAACTGTCTCAACTCAATGTTCTTGTTTTCCACCGACGTAGACGAGGTATCTAGAAGTATTGACCATCTGAAATCACATTGTGCCATTGGTTGGGATGGCATATCGTCATATTTTATAAAGAAAACTAAAGATTTCATTATCACCCCACTGACACATATTCTTAATCTAAGTCTGTCTACCGGGGTATTCCCAGATTCTTTTAAACAAGCAGTCATATCACCTATACACAAGAGTGGGAACAGGGAAGATGTAAACAACTATCGACCTATTTCCATATTGCCGGCTCTTTCTAAAATTCTGGAACGGCTTATGAACTTTCGCCTTGTAAAATATTTGGAGGATCACAATATCCTTTCCCCAAACCAATATGGATTTCGCAAGGGTAAGTCTACGGAGGACGCAGTGAACTTCATCACCAGTAGAATAGCTAAATACCTAGACGATAAGAAGAAGTGTACTGCTGTCTTCTTAGACCTCTCAAAAGCCTTCGACACCGTCTCTGTTCCCATTCTTCTTTCAAAAATGGAATGCCTTGGTATAAGAGGTCTGCCCCTTCAGCTCTTCAAGAGTTATCTTTCCAGCAGAAAACAATGCGTACGCATAGGTGGTATGACCAGCCAGAACTGTCTCATGAATTTTGGTGTTCCACAAGGCAGCATTCTAGGTCCAACACTGTTTTTAATTTATATTAATAATCTGTGTGACCTAAAAGTACCAAATGCCCATATTACTACCTTTGCAGACGATACAGCCATTCTGTTTGTTGGAGACAGTTGGAGAGAAGTACAATCAGCTGCTGAACACGGCCTGAAAGTAGTCTTGGACTGGCTTAATAATAATCTGCTCACTTTAAACACATCAAAAACCAAGTATATTACTTTTTCCATCACTAAGCGTAACCAACCAAATTTTCCATTTACAATTAAAGCTCACACCTGTTCTTCTGATAAACCAGCTATGACGACTGCTTGTAATTGTAACTTAATTGAAAACACTCAACAAATTAAATATCTAGGTATAGTAGTAGATAACCATCTTTCCTGGTCAAACCATATACGTTATCTCTCAGACCGGATTCGTAAACTCATTTTCATTTTCAAAAAACTGAGGCGCGTCTCTGACCCTCATTTCCTTAAATCGGTATACCTTGCCTTAACACAATCCCTGCTAGGTTACTGCATATCAGTCTGGGGAGGCGCGGCAAAAACACACTTACTTCCACTAGAACGCGTTCAAAGATTTATTTTAAAAGTTATGCTCGCTAAGCCTATCAGGTTTTGCACGCGAACACTATATTCATTAGCGCAGGTGCTAACCGTCCGGCAGCTGTATATTGAACGAGTTTGCCTAAAACAACATAAAGCTACAGACACACCAGGTGCAAACGCACGTAAGCGTCTTGAAGGGCGTAGAAAATACAAAGTGTTCAGCTCAATTGTACACAACACCACCTTTTTTAGACGTCAATTTAACTTCCTTGCACCTTTTATTTACAATAAAATCAACCAATATCTAAACATCAGACATTGTAGTAAATATCAGTTAGTAAAGTCAATTCGCAAATGGTCCATGTCCCTAGATTATATTGAAACTGAAAAAATTCTCGAAACTGTAAAATAATAATCCCTTACATAATTATATTATTAGACAATTGATTCATCAATGCCCCCACTCTCTTTCATTGACACACAAACACGCAAACATACACACACACACACACAAACACACATCCTCACAGTTAGATAAATTAAGTTAAGCATTAGTATTAGTAGTAAACACGTTGATAGTAACACAAAAAAAAAAAAAAAAAAAAAAAAAAGCATGTACCTACTTTCAATTTAAAATAACCGATCTTTATTATGTCATTTGAATAAACGTATCTATGCTTAAGAACCAATGTAAGTACCTAATACTTTAGAGTAGCGATCTCAGAATGAGCATTTGAACACCCCTGTTCCCTATAAGACAGGTTTACCTAGTTTAGGGCGCAGGACACCGTTCCTAGGCTTATCTAACATAAGTGCACTCACTATGTATGTACCATATCTATACCTGCTTATTAAAGCAGTGTGTAGTGCTCAAGTAAGCTGATGTACTGATTATACAATAAATATATTTTCATTTTTCATTTTTTTTTTTTCAGTTTTCCTTTGAGCGTTTTTATCAGCCGTTCAACAATAGAAGCCTTTTTGACCGAATACGTAGAATAATGGTTAATGTGTAAGGATTTTAAAAAACGCTCAAATTCAGTATTATAAAACTCCGTACCGAAGTCTGTTTGTAAATGAACTGGAATTCTTTGATATGATTTTATAATTTTTTCAAATGCGTTTTTGATCTCAGTTTTAGTTTTAGATTTTGATGGAACACACCACGCATATTTAGAAAACGCGTCAATTACAACTAGAATATATTTATATCCTTTGTTGAGCGTGTGAAATTTTTGTAAATCCAATAAATCTGCTTGCCATAAATGATCAATTCCCTTTAAAATAACTGGTCTGCGTTTGAAATTTTTACGAGCTGCTCGATGAATTTCATTAACGATTTGTTCCTTTGTCATTATTAGTATGTTTGACGATAGTCTCTACTTCCTGTTTGGTATAAAAGTTAACTCTTAACTGCGCATTAAGATTATGAATCTGAACCTTTATAGTGTTTAATAATTGATCAAGTTCTTTTTTGTCGTAAAAATTCGAGAAAGATTGATCGAAATACTGCTTGTTAACTGCATCATCACCTGTCAGTGGTTTTGTAACGCCTTTCAATCTTGAAAATTGTAAATCATAATCTCCATTCTCTGATCTCAAAAGTGCTTTATCAGAAACTGTCATCAAACGTAAACGCTTATGTACGTGATGACCAAACTTATCGATATTCATTTATATTTTGTTAGTTGTTATTAACTGAAAAGCCTCTCATTAACTGTCTGGTAAAGAATGAATTTCAAAGTTATATATTATTCACGTGACCAGCTGGTCACGAGAAGAAGAGTTACGAGAAGCTTCTCGTAACTCTTCAATAATAGATATAATTTCGTTATCCAAACCCGTATTACCAGCATCGCGAGAAGCAATTAACAGTTTCAACCTATCTACAAGCTCGTTAGGATCATCCCAATAAACATAGTTTGTATCCTTTTTAACGTTTTTTAATGTAGGTAATCCTTCACCCATAGTACAGCTTTCAGTGCTAGTCGTTCGCTCTTTTGCTAACTTAAAAAGCGGTTTTATAATGTGTAAATACTTCATGCCTTTGTTACTTTTGATTGGTTTGTTTGGATTAAAGTCACGCCTGTGGGCATTAGTTTCTAGTAAAAGTATTTTATAATTGCGCTTATCTTCTTCTGTTATAACACCCATATCAGGTACTTTCTTAAATAATAATTCTTTTAATCCTGGTGTCATATTTAGTATACGTCCACTGACTTTGAGTTTCTTATTAGCAACACGAACTGAAGAAGATCCAAGCATAAGCCTACCACGTTCTGTTCGAACACCAAAAGGAACATTATCAAAGGTACTTGACTTTTTAGCAAATTCTGGATCATTGCGTGGAGAATAAAATGTTGTATCGTTAGTGTTATCCGTTACATTACTATTAACGCTTTCAAATGTCTTATTGTGACCTTCAATGTCTTGACTTTCATTTGATAGAATGTCATCATCATCGCCATCATCGTCATCAGAATCATTACTTACTTTCGATAGATTGTCGTCATCATCATCATTAGTATCATCACTTACTTTCGATAGATTGTCATCAGAAATATTTGAATCAAATGATTTATGCAAAACAGTTTTATCGGTCACGCTTCTATCGCTTTTTTTTGCACTATCTGGACTGAATTTTAATTTTTTAATTGTATTTTTATCCCATTTCAATTCATCATCTTTAGAATTTAAATTAGCATTGACTTTACGATTAACCATATTATTAAGTGGTTCTGTAATTGGTTTGAAAACAGACTCTAAAATCATGTTATTGTCATTTTGTAGGTCTCGAATAAGTTTGACTTTTCTTTTAACAGCCTCGGTAGACTTGAGTATCTTTCCTTTAACATTTTTCTCTTCACTCATATTGCTGCTCATGTCTGATCTCAATGGTTTCTTTGATAGCAATAAGCGCTATATTTATATACATTGCTTTAAATGATGTATTAATCAAATACAATAAAGGTATCAAAACCCATCCTATAACATCCTGAATTTTTAGGACAATCTTTATTTATAACCAAATATTTAAAAGGCATGCTCCATACTTTTGCACACATTTCTCGAAACTGTAACCATGTCATATCGCATCCTACATGTTCATCATATACATGACGTAAATTAACGTCATCTTGTTTGAAAATAATTATTAAATTTGCGTTGTCTCTAATTAACTGTTTAGGTATTTTACTGTACGTTTGATTCAAGTAGAAGCTATCAATACATTTGTGCCTTCCCATAGCAAAATAATCCCGAATGTTATTTTGATTCTCACACGCTACGTCATCAAATATTATAATTGAATTAATAATAGCTTCATGAGGGCTAATTACTTGATCATTTTCAGTGTACTTTTGATAAGTGACTGATGGAACTAATGTTAATACTTTTTCTAAGTACTGGTACATGGGTTGGAAAAGAGTTTTAGAATAAACATAAACATTTTCAAAACGCGGTCCATGCTCGTGAAGAAGAAGTCCAATTATTAAATTCGTTTTTCCACAGTTAGAGGGTCCACAAATTATACAACGGATAGTGTCAGGTAAAAGTTTACCATGACGAAAGTTGCGTTTTTTACCAACAGCACAAACCACATCCAATTTCATGCTGTGAGATTGTTTTCGAAATTTCATATTTCTGCAAAAGAAGACGTGTTACTAGCAGGAAAGTTTTATCTTGAATAATGTGGATTAATAAGACAATCAGTAGTTATATTCTAGAAGGACCGTCTTGTTCTGGCTCGAAAACAAATACCCGACGGAGGTTTTCAAATATCACTTGAATATTATAAGTGTTAATGGGCAGTTTTCAGAGCTCTGATCTGAAAACCCCATTAACTCACTACTGCCATGGCCTAGGACAAATTGTGTTTAGCAAAATTAAACTTTATGCATATAGTAATAAGAATTATGAAAAGTGAAATCATATTATTAACCAGTGGGTTATAATGAAATTCAGTACAACATTATAACCCGGCTAATACCAAGGGATTTAATGTCTTGCTTTCGGTAGGGTTTACATGACCTATAATTCGGCATTGTCGAGCATGTGGTTTGAAAACATACTTATCGACAAATAAATACTTAAATACATAGAACACATACAAACAGTCAGTTTAAAAAAAACTAACTGTTAAACTAACAATTTTCACTCAAAAGTTCATATTTTGGGTCAATCGAAACTCATCACAACATCATAGTGCTTGCTAAACGTTCAAATTTTCTATTTGGTTTTCCAAGAAAACCTAGCATGTGCCGAGGATATAAAAACGGTAAAACACTGCACAAAGTGTTTGGCGTAGCGTCTAACTAAATTGGAAGTCTAGTCTCAAAATAGAATCCCCGAAACGCCCGACAAAGCTGACTCGGACAGGCCTGGGTAAACACCGGTCCCAGTTGGGTTTTTTATTTATTTTTTGGACTGCAAATTGGACTCAACCTGAAGATAATTAGGACTAAGTTTGTGCGAAGTTGCAATTGAACCGTATTTATTATTTTAATTATAAACAGGGGTCTGAAATAAGTTCAGTAATAATTGGGGCAAAGTTTCAGGAATTTTAAAACCATACCTGTTCATTATATGTATGTAACGTTGTCTGTCGGTCTATTTGTTACCTTTTACTTATATAGGTATATGACAAAGCTGACGTCTGTATATCGATTCAAATTATGAAGACATTTTTATGATATACACTCAAGAGAAAAAGTTTAGGGTACAGTTTTAGAAGACATTTTTATGATATACACTCAAGAGCAAAAGTTTAGGGTACAGTTTTAGAAGACATTTTTATGATATACACTCAAGAGCAAAAGTTTAGGGTACAGTTTTAGAAGACATTTTTATGATATACACTCAAGAGCAAAAGTTTAGGGTACAGTTTTAGAAGACATTTTTATGATATACACTCAAGAGCAAAAGTTTAGGGTACAGTTTTAGAAGACATTTTTATGATATACACTCAAGAGCAAAAGTTTAGGGTACAGTTTGTACAACAAAAATTAGGGCTCTAAAGCCCAATATCGCGCAAACTAATCACTGATTTGAAAAATGATTTTAGAAAACCCATAATATTTTTGAACGAGCTATCTAACAATACACCATGGGTTTAACGAGAAAAAAAAATACATCCACGCTTTAAGTGTAGGGAAGGTACCCTAAAAAAAATTTTTTTTTCAAGATTTTATTGTACTGTTTTGTCGGCGTGATTGATTTATATACCCATGCCGAATTATAGTTTTCTAAGTAGTAATGGTTACTGAGCTAAGCCGAGGACGGACGAACAGACGGACATGGTGAAACTATACGGGTTCCTTGTCGACTACGGAATCCTAAAAAGCTAGTTCAATAATTGCATGTGATTGATTGTAAAATAAAAATATCAGACTAAATAATGTATGAACCTAGAACAGTGATTTATTTATTTATATAAGTACATCCACATCACATATATAACATCATTGACTTAAATTATAAAATAATGTGTGTATATAAATGTAGTTTGCGAAGGCATTACCAATTTCGAAAGTAAGATTGTTCATTCTCGTAATTATGACTCCATAAATCGTTGACAAACAAATTTAATAACGATCATATTTTTACTTTTAATTACTTACTAACAAAAATATCTCTTCTTAACTTTTAATTAAAACTCCAAGAGTTTCCGACTTTTAACAAACCCATACGGAATCGAAAAAAGTACGCTAGTTGATAGAACAAGCGAAAAAAGTAGGCCACACTTTTTCACTTTAGCCTAAGCCTCAAGGCAACGCAGATAACTAACCTACATATCGGTATCAAATACGCAAAGTTAGCTCGTTACACGCAGCCATTCTAACCAGACCTCCGCATCCTACCTGTTACGACCACCAGCTATCCACCACTAACGGTAAAACCCTTCTAGACTCTAGAGCTCGTCTTATTTTAGTCAGTTTAAAGATACATTTTCTTTTACACGATATTTTCCTACAGCCTTCGGTCGGGGATAAAGTGACGTTGTAACGAGCCGTGGCCTCTGACAGCTTATATCTTTGTCACAGATGACGGGACAAAATTATAGGCGTTGATACATTTATATTGATATGAGCATATTTTAGAATATCTTTGAAAAGGCTTGTCACTAATGCGTTTACGCAGTGGTTCACGGTAGGTCCTTTCGAAACCACATGATCTCGTCAGTGGGAACACGTGCAGGAAAAGGCATACCAACGAAATCATTCCATATCATAAATAGTACGTTACTATAGAGGCCGGGAAAATAGGGATTGCGGCCAAGAAGATTTAGAAGGACGAGCGTAGCGAGTAGCGTAAGGTTACGAGGCTGGCAATCCCTTTTTACGCCGAAGGGCTTAAGTAACAAGTAACAGAGGGGGTAACAAGTTTTCGGTCACCAATTTATGCCTCCCATTTTGTATGAAATTCCATTAAGATCTCTCGTCTCGCCGCGCTCGAAACGTAATACTTCGATGCCTGTTACATTACAAAGCACACAACGACAATATTTCATTGCATGTTTTAGAAAAATAGGTGACACCTCGTAAGGCTCAAGCTATTTTTAGGACTTATGTAATATCGACGTGTCCTAAAATAAGGTATTAATAATTTTGAAATGTAGTGCCTCTAAATAGAGTTCAGTGTTTATTACAAAAATCTAATGAGTTGCGGTGTTAAGCCTGACATTTTTTGTCCTAAAATTAGGCCGATGGACGATTATACAGGGTGATTCAGGAGACATGAGCAGGATCAACCCTACGGATTCAATAGTTTATAAGCTACTCAGGCGTACCAGCATTGGTAAGATTAACGTGAATTTTTTTTTAGTTGTGTAGGGTGACCATGATTTATTGTGAATGAAACTTTTACACAAAATGTAAAAAAAAACTATGGGCGTTTAACTTAATTACGATGGTAAAAGATCCATTAACATTAACTGTATGTGTAGGGTTGATCCTGCTCACGTCTCCTGAATCACCCTGTATAATCTGTGCCGATGGGCCTTACGAAGTTAAGTAGCCATATAAGTCTAAATAATACTAACAATTACACGGTTCAACTCACGTATTCTATGTCACTACGGGCGACATGTTTCGAACTCTTCGGGAGTTCTTCTTCAGGATGAGTGTTTTCGCGGCGGTGTCGCTTGTATCACTGCCCGCGCTCGCTCCGAACGCCGAGTGGCGCGTGACGCACGCGCCGACAGGGCGGGGGGAGGGGGGCATATAAGTCTACCAAAATAGTCCATGGAAACGTATTATTTAAAGAACAAAGTTACTTAACAACAACTAGATATTACAAATCATATTATGTAACGAAAAGAGCAAGCGAAGTTAGTTCGTTAGCACTTCTCGGTTTTTATTTCACTCTGTAAGTTAGTTAACTTTAATCAAACCATCCTACGCACTTCTGGATCCGTTTACTAAATCCGATGTCGTCCTCTATTTGTGCACGTGCACTGACCGATTCCAAAATATACGGTATTTTTAGGGAAACATTCTGACGCCGGGATATTCTGCAGCTGAATTGGATTTAGAGTATTTTAGAGTGATGCCAGGAAACGTGCAAACTCCCCTCCGTGTACGGTCGAGGTCATAAATACGTTTACACTTTTGCACCTTATTGCCTTGTAATAAGGTGCAAAAGTGTAAACATATTTACGACCTCGACTGTACACGTACAAAAAGAAAAAAGATATATTCACAGGTGACGGACCGCAGCGCAAAATAGATTCACAGGTGACGGACAGCAGCGCAAAATTTCGATTAAGTTGATATTTTTTGCCCGACTACGGCAGAGCCGAAAGGATTGGATATGATTTTAACAGTCTATGTTTGTATTTACGTGTGTTCCACAGTAGCGTTTAAGATACTAAACCGATTTTGATGAATGATGTATCAATCGATTCGAAATTATGCGCCGAGTGACATAGGCTACCTTTTGTAATAAAAAAACCATTTTTTTTAGTTATTTTTGCGTGCTCAGGATACAGTTTTTTGAACTTTTTATTTGAATGACACCTCGCAAATAGTGGAATAACCGTTGCGATTGAAATAACTACAACCTTTAATGAAGAAGGTCTACACGTGCCTAGATAACAAGGCACGTGTAGACCTTCTTCATAGGCACGTGTAGGCCTACTACTACTACTACTTATTGGTTCTTCGAATGCTACGTAGTACGAGCGATTTTTTTGTATAAATAGTTAGAGGTGTCTGTTGGACAAATTTTCCCTATTCTTCAAGATGACCTAGAGCAGAGACAGATCAAAATGGAGATCTTGGGACAATTTGAACAATTGCTGCTTGGGTTGGTGCAAGCAAAAGGAGAGAGGAAAAGAGTCAAAAATTAAATTACCTACATATATAAATTCGCAAAACCGATCACTTTGGCACTCTTTGGGGGATGCGTTGGACGTCTTTCGGCTGATATGACGATAAATTCGTCGGATAATAAAGTCTCAACTGCGGGACAGCAATTCAATGTATGAACAAAAGTTTCCTGAGACAAAACACACATCCGCTTCGACGTGTTACGGCGAGTGTGCACCCTACTGAAGGATCACGATGGTTTTTCGCATTTGTTTTGCCGCCGGCGTCGCCGCGGCGGGGCGACGCCTTCGTAAGTAATTTCATTAAAGATTTTACGATCACAAACAATACCATGTTTGACCGTGTTCTGTTTGACGCGGATCATGACGAGCGTTTTTAGGGTTCCGTACCCAAAGGGTAAAAACGGGACCCTATTAAGTACTAAGACTTCGCTGTCCGTCCGTTTGTTTGTCACCAGGCTGTATCTCAAGAACCGCGATAGCTAGACAGTTGATAATTTCACAGATGATGTATTTCTGTTGCCGCTATAACAACAAATACTAAAAACAAAATAAAATAAATATTTAAGGGGGGCTCCCATACTACAAACTAGTTTTTTTTGCCGTTTTGTCTGTTGCCAGGCTGTATCTCAAGAACCGCGATAGCTAGACAATTGAAAATTTCACAGATGGTGTATTTCTGTTGCCGCTATAACAACAAATACTAAAAACAAAATAAAATAAATATTTAAGGGGGGCTCCCATACGACAAACTTTTTTTTCAACTGTTTTTATAGATTATGGTACGGAACCCTTCGTGCGCGAGTCCGACTCGCACTTGGCCGGTTTTTTAAGATTAGTCTATTAATTATGGGCTTTAGGAAATTTTAGAGCGATATAACTTAGACATTACGTGGCTGTCATTCTATCGGACACATTTAGGTTATGTTTTATAAAGATCCACTAAAGATAGTCGGCCTCGCGATTTTTGACTCCAGGAGTCACTAGTAATACCTACATTGACCAAGTGCGTTTTAGGGATTACTAATGTATGGGCAAAAAACTTTTCCCAAAGTATCAAATCCCAAACTATTCTTCCCAAATTATGATTTAGAAAGAAAGAAAGAAAGATATATTTATTCACAAACACACAGGACACACATATTATTTGGCATTTTTGGTATTTTTGGGATTTGGCAGAAAAGCATTAGTCAAAACAACTTATCGCCATTTTACAGTTAGGTACCAAATTTTTATTTGGCAAATTATTGTTTAACAAATAATTACTTGGTCATGTTTCATTTTACTATGTATAAATAAATAAATAAATATTAGGGGACAATCTTACACAAATCGACCTAGTCCCATAGTAAGCCCAATAAGGCTTGTGTTATGGGTACTAGACGGCGATATATTTAATAGATAGAAATACTTAAATACTTACATAGAAAACATCCATGACTCAGAAACAAATATTCATGCTCATCGCACAAATATTTGCCCTTACCGGGATTCGAACCCAGGACCTTCAGCTTCGTATGAGTATGTATGATTTTGTCAAATGTATCGTTTGGCATAACAAACTTTTTCCAAAATATTGCATGGCATCGTATTCGTGGCATTTTTTCTTAGTCATCCATCATACTAGAAAAATCCTCTATAATTTTGTAGGTTCTTACATAATTATGCAATGTAAGCATTACTAAAAAATGATCGGTTTTGGCGCTTCGCCGGCCGCTGCTGCGGCACGCTCGCGTCGCTCGCTCAGCTAGCGCGCTGTATGGTCGCAGTTCTACCGAACACTCCTCGCTTCGCTCGTCGTCGTACCTTACTAAGACCTTCCGTAAGGTCGACTATGCTATATGTTGAAAGTGCAAAGTGACTATTTGAACTAACATTAGCCTAGGGAAAACGTTGTCTAATGAAAGTAATGAACAATTATCCTTATCCTTGACAAAGTAATATTAAGTCAAATTTAATGATAATTTGATCAAATTAATAAAATGCGATATGTAAATGAGGTAAAGGTTCACTTGGGAAATGAAACTACTGCAATAAGTTTTTTGGGAAGTAAAATTTGGCGAAAAATATTTTGCCCAAGCGGCAGTACACCGCGTTGTAGTTACCTAGTCATGATGGAAACGCTTACAAGACGGCGTGTGGGGTCTGCAGGTCAATTTGTTCGTCGCATCCAATCGCTACCACATTCCATTGTTTTGTGCCCTTGCCTCAATACGCGTCGAGGAGTATCCGAACGAGCGCCAAAAACATTGATATGCGATTAGGATGTGAAAGACGTGAATTGAATTGAGAGTGGAAACAATATTTGCTAACGTTGATTGTGTGGTCGGTCGGACGCAGGAGTAAGTACTATCGAGAAATGGGGAGATTTGCTAATATGTTATCTACGGGTCGGCTGAGCAAGTTTATTACAAGGAGATCGCTCCTCCATGTGTACAAAATTTGGTAGGTATACGAGGGTAGTCCCAAAAATATCCGACCTGACAAAAAAAAACAAAAGAAAATCTAAAACTTTTATTTTATTTTTCTACATAATCTCCTTTTAGTTCTATGCACTTGGCCCAGCGATGTTCGAAAGCTTCAACGCCTTGTTTGTAGTGAGATTTGTCGAGCTCGTCAAAATACCCATCAACCGCAGCCTCCACTTCATCATTGCTGGCAAATCTTTTACCACCAAGCCATTTTTTTAAATTTGGAAATAAAAAATAATCGGAAGGGGCCAAATCGGGCGAATAGGGTGCATGCGGAAGTAATTCGAACTTTAACTCGCGGATTTTAGCCATGGCCTTGGCACACGTGTGTACTGGTGCATTGTCATGGTGAAACAAAATTTTTTTTTTCGCCAGATGCGGTCGTTTTTCACAGATTTTTTCACTCAATTGATGCAAAAGGTTAGCATAATACTCGCCATTGATAGTCTTTCCTTTCTGAAGATAATCTATGAAGATTATCCCACGGCAATCCCAAAAAACGGAGGCCATGACCTTTCCTGCTGATGGAACGGTTTTTGCCTTCTTTGGGGCCGGTTCTCCTCTTCGAGTCCATTGCTTAGACTGTTCTTTCGTCTCTGGTGTGTAATAATGCACCCACGTTTCATCCATAGTGATAAAACGCCGCAAAAACTCCGCTTTATTGTTGTGAAATATTGCCAAACACTCGGTCGAAATATCTTCGCGACGTCGTTTTTGTTCGTCTGTGAGCAATCGCGGCACCCACCTTGCGCACATCTTTTTCATATCCAAATTTTCAGTCAATATGCGATGTACAGCACTTTTTGAAATCCCTGCCATGTCTGCTAGCTCGCGTACTTTCAATCTACGGTCATCTAATACCATTTTGTAGATTTTTTTTACTGTTTCTGGCGTAGTCACTTCATTTGGTCGACCACATCGATGTTCATCTTCGCAACTAGAGCGACCGCGTTTAAACTCTGCCACCCAATATTTTACTGTTGTAAACGATGGAGCAGACTCCCCCAAAGTAGAATCTAGCTCCGCTTTAATAATAGTTGGACTAAAACCTTTCAAATGAAAGTATTGTATCACATAACGATGGCCAATTTTCTCCATGTCTGAAAATTTGTTCACAGCGTCCACTATTGATGGCTACTAAACAAAAGACAAACGACGCTGCGTGTTCGAATTTCAAATTTAAACTTTTTAAAGTGCATTATTTTCAAAAAGAGTATTTACTCAAAATAAAAACCTCTTTAAGCGTGTCAGGTCGGGTACTTCTGGGACTGCCCTCGTAGGTATAATAAATTGTGATGTAAATACAACTTTAAGTCCTTAGGATACTTTCTATAGAATGAACATTATTATACAGTTCTATATTGTGCCATCTTTTTTCACCTTGTGCGCTGTAACTGATCGTAAATCGTAACATATACGTGCTTAAAAAATGTTGTGTAGGTAGGTAATAGTATATCGTGTAATTAAATTAGCATGTAAATGTTTTGGTGTAATTACTGTAGACTTATTTGACATATAAAATAGATAAAAATGAGCAACACTGCTTTTGTAATATCAGGCAAGGCAATCTAAGCAGTCAGTTACATTTTTTTTTATTCCCGCTATTGTGATGTTAAAAACATAACCCTTCTCTCCTTCCGCAGTCGGGTAAAAAGAAAAATATTCTTACGATTGATGCAAAATCAAAATGTAGGTACATATGAAAAGTAAAAGGACTACAAGAAATATTAACCAATAAAGTCTAGATAGTTATGCTCATTGACGCATTCAAGATATCGAAAATACGGGATAGGTACCTACAGCCTTATTTAAAAAAGGTGACCCTTTTTAATATTAGACTGTATCCCGTAGCTTCCTAATTTGTCTACACAATTAGTCTAGGCTAGGCCAAACGAAAGCAAAATATTTTTTTATTTACACAATATCCTAACTCCCCAACAAACATCCTGATTCTGGTAAATAGGCCAGGCTGTTGGTAAACAAGACAATTGCGTCCCGACTGGTGGAAGAGCACCCACATAAAAAGTTATAGATACGACGTTTCATATGGCGTCGCGGCGTCTGTTATTTTGCGGGCAATCGATAGGATTGGAAATAGAATGTAGGTGAGCGCAGGTTAGGTTTGCATAAGGTAAGGACGCGAATGGAGATGGTTGAATCAGCCTATAAAAAAAAGAATGTAAAAATAACTTTATTCCATAAAAATTGTACCTGTTCAGAATTTGAGTAAGTAGTAGATGAATTAGTTCCATGAAGTCAAGATTTCTTCATGTGCGAATGTGGACGATCCATGGACTGTGGAAGTTAGACAGAAAAAAATGTATAACTTTATACGTACATACATGAATGCCGGCGTGAGCCTACGTTCCCAAAAGAGGTAGGCACCAGGCAGAGCACATGAAATTGCCTCTTCTTGCAAACATAGGTTTAAAGATAGAGAAAATACAAAGTTTCTGACAAAAAAAAACATTTTTGGCATAAGCTTTGATTACCAACTGTAGCGTCAACTACTAATTGAGACGGTTCTAACGAGCCCAAACTCAACGGGGTTACGTCGGTTTAAGTACTGAATTCCCATAGCCACCTTCTGTCTCCTTCATCAGATCTGCTCGATTGTACCATAATATTGAATTGTTATCCAAGTAATACTTACACCCAAAATTTCAGCTCAATCGATTGACGTTAACTGGTTCAAAATTCAGTTCCAAAATTTGTAAAAATATATATAACTGTTTGAGTTTTAGTTGGCTGGCTATTTCAAAATAAAACTGCATGTGAAGTAAATAGTTGATTATACAGATTTAATGTCAAAGTATGAAAGAAGACAATAACAATACAGCGCAAAAACCAATTATCTAAATTAGAATGGTTTATAGAAGGTTCATCACTTCTCATAGGATTCTCATAGAAGGTTCTCATAGGAAAATTAGGTACACGTTTTTAGATCAAGGATTAACGATCTCGTTTAGAAAAAAAAAATGTGAATGCTGCTGAAATTAGCTAATTAGGTACCTACATAGTAAATAGTCAGTAAACTCTAGCTGTAAATAAGCCATTAATGGCGTTAGCAATAAGAGCATGTATTTGGAACTTTAAATAAATAAAAAAAAAGAGTACTTACTATAAACACCAGGGTATATAATAAACAGCGGACGGCGGCGGCGAACAAAATACCAATTTGTTTTTGCCATTGCCAAATATTTTCCAAAACTTTATCTCTTTAGGAATAACGTCCAAATTCAAACTATTCGAATTTGCAAGAACCGCGGACGGCGGCGGCGAATAAAATACTAATTTGTTTTTGCCGTTGCCAAATATTTTTCAAAGCTTTATCTCTTTAGGAATAACGTCCAAATTCGAACTATTCGAATTTGCTCAATAGCAAAACGGTGAAGGACGCGTGGACAAAATTACAAATTCATTTGCAGAATATGCTATTGCAAAAAGTGTTTAACGGCTTTACACTCTTACGAATAGCGTTCAGTTTTGAATGAAGTCGAGTCGGCTAGCAGCAAAATATAAAAGTTTGTGACCTCCTTCACATCTGACGTCACAAAAATCTGTCGCGTATTTAGCAATTTTTCTCCATCCCAAGAAGTGCTCAGCGCCGCTAAAGAAGTTTTCACTTCAAAAAAAATTACACTACCTACCAGTTAGGATTCTCCGCTACTTTTACTTGCTACGTGTCTCGCTCTTTCACTAGTGATACCTCCCTAAGTGATGGTTAAGCGCTCCTTGGATCTTAATTACCTATTTTGGACTACGGACCTTCTTTGTTTAATGGCCAATATATTTCTTAAATGGTTTCCTATTCATATGTATTTGTCTACGGCTGACGTTTTCATCAAACTGTTTTTCGTAGGTAGGTATAGCCTTTGTTCATGGAGTGTCGTGGGCGAAAATAGATATCTTGCAGTAATTATTTCTAATTTTAGATCGTGTCTTGTGTTCTATGTAGTGTTGTGTTCCTGGAGGTGAGCAAGGTCGCCAGAGCTCCCAGGGATGCGTTGTGTTGAGAGCGAGGGAATTTGTTCTTTCAGCTGTCAACACGGCGAATCCTCAAACATATCAAGGGTCGGCAACGCCCATGTTACTTTGGAGTTGCAAGCGTCTATAGGCTGCGGTGTCCGCTTACCATCAGGCGGGCCGTACGCTTGTTTGTCCGTATACCGTCGTTGTATAAAAAAAAGACTTCAACAGAAAGAGGAAGATCTCAAATTAATCACCACGTGTCTCCTCTTGACCACGTGACTGTTTCTTTGAGTTTTTTTGTAGTTGCATTTACTTTTATCACCTAATTACTCTATAGTAATATAAGGGCTTTGGGCTTAAAATCACTAAATCTCACTTCACCTCATTATCAATACTCCCAGATCTCAAAACTCCATCATCATCATCATTCTCCTAGCGTTGTTCCCGGTTATGCCCCTAAAGGAGCTCGGGGTCCGCTTTGACACCTAATCCCAAGATTTGGCATAGGCGCTAGTTTTACGAAAGCGACTGCCATCTGACCTTCCAACCCAGAGGGAAAACTAGACCTTATTGGGATTAGATCGGTTTCCTCACGATGTTTTCCTTCACCGAAAAGCTAACGGTAAATATTCCGTACATAAGTTCCGAAAAACTCATTGGTACGAGCCGGGATTCGAACCCACGACCGCCGCTTGACAGCCGCATGCCTGAACCACTAGGCTATAAGATCTCAAAACTCCATGGTCTCAAAATACCTAAATTGCAGAAAACCTAAATTTTTTTCTCAATCAACCGAAACCTTAATATCGCCGATGTTCAAAATACCTTAGGCTAATAATACCTAAACTTCAAAACAGCATTATGGCAAAACAACATATGCTTAAAATAACCGAACCTCAAAATACCTAAATTTATACTACATGAATGAATCCCATCCCATCTCGTAGCCAGCTTCGAAATGGGAATGAATTTCACCAAGTGCGAAAAATATTCCCATTTGGTAGCTGGCTACCAAATTTGGCTACCAAATGGGAATAAAGGGAAAATATAGGGTAGAGAAAACACACACACATTGAACAGGAACTAGAAATTACCACGTTTGTGGACAATTTTTTTACTCGTGATACACGCATGTATAAGTCAACATCACATCTCTCGTCAAAATCTCTGTGGACACTCGACTTTAGAAGAGCGGCAGATTGATGGAGGTAAAAGATCGGTAGATAATATCAAATAAACACTCGTAAAAAAAAATTAGGCATTTTTGGGAAAAATGCCTAAATTTAGGTATTTTGAGGTTGAGTTGTTTTGATATTTTGTCATTTCTGCCATTCGGTAATTGAAGCATTGTGCATTTCAATCTTCAGGCATTTAGAGAACATGCCGTTTTAAGTCAAAGTCATAATGAATTGCGTTCATTTTAAGAATGTTACAATTTGACATTTAGGTTTTATGAGCTCATGGTAATTTGAAAATAAAGAGTATTGGCAAATAAGGCATTATGAGATTTAGTGATTTTAAGCCCAAAGCATATAAGGTAACCATCCCTATGGATGGTGACATTTCTATTACACCAAAAGAAAAAGGCAAAAAATATGCCTAATGCCAAAAGTCCCGTACAAATGTCAAAAAAAAAATACTAAGCTACAACCGTTTTAATGTTGCTTGTTAAGCCTGCTGTACACACTGGGCCAACGTTGGCGCGGAGCAGAATGCAGCAGCTATGCGTTAGAGGAAGAGGGCTTTATTTCGTTCTCATGCGTTTGCATAGCTGCATCCTGCTCACGCGCCAACGTTGGCCCAATGTGTACAGCCGGCATTAGAGAGAGAAAACGCTCGAGACTCGTGATGTTTGAAGGCGCGTTTTGCGGAAAAGGGCCATCATATACCACTACTCCAGGCAAAATACGGTTTAGAAAAACATTAATTTATAATAGCGTTTTTTTTGTTGATTTCATTTGAAAATGTTATTCTAAGATGATTTAGTCAAGAATCCGACAAACAATCCACCCGGAAGTAGTTATGTAGATTTAAATGAAGCATGCATTATCTTTTTTTGTACGATTTATCTTGAATATTATAGAGCAAATGTAAATGAACCAAAATAAAGACAAAAACATTTATTAATATTTTTACTGACTTTTTAGAAGCCAGTTAACTTATAATTTTTTCGATGTCTGAAATTTTGTCGGATTTTGTCGCTGGGTAATTATTTAATTGATAATATATCCGTTATACATAAAAAATAAGCTATTATAAATTATTTCCAAAATTGTCATTTTTTCCATACAAGTTGTCAGTTCATTGCCTGGACTACATACCCTAAGAACTTTGGACACTTATAGTGTTTTTTTTGTGTTAAGTACTTTTTTCTCCATTGGACTGTATATATAATCCTTTCTCGAAAAATTTAACATTATTGATTATACTAGCTTCCGCCCGCGACTTCGTCTGCGGGGACCCGGGATTAAAAATATCCAGGATTAATCCAGGCTATAAACAATCTTCGTGCCTTTAATCCAATTTGGTAGAGCCGTTTAGGCGTGATTGAGTAACATGAGGACGTCCGTGCTGTGTATTTTTTAAAATCGAAAATGACGTATACTGTCAACATGAAACAGTGAAGTTTTTGGAATTATATGGTACGTAAAGTAAATTGCCGCAGCGGCTAACGCTTCGACGTCCATCTCGCAAAACGATTCGATCACAACTGAATGTCGCGATCGTGTAGTGGCGTTCAACTTCAACCATCTGCATCGCATGGCCATAGGATGGGCCATCATGAAGAAGAGCCATTAACATCCAAACTTTCGCATTAAGAGGGGGCGCTCCGCGAAATCGGGGTTCTTAGATTGAATATTTACCTATGACAAACTAAAGCGAATGCCAGGAAAAAGAACATACCAAAACTACATCATATTTGCAATCGATTCACACATGATCGAAGTTTTCATAATATATTATAGTTTTTTTTTAATGCTACTAATAAATTCACGGTTAAATTCACGTATTAAACGACACGACAGGCGACATGTTTTGAACACTTCGGGAGTTCTTCTTCAGGATGAGTGTTTTCGATGTTTGTTTTGAAGAAGAACTCCTGAAAAGTTCGAAACATGTCGCCTGTTGTGACATTTAATGCGTGAATTTAACCGTGGATTTATTGGTAGTATTTTAGACATGTCCCACAAAAGTTTAAATTCGATTATAGCTTTTTTTGCTTTAGGATTTTACTAGCCATTATTATGCTAGCTTACAACCCTTACGTGATTTAGTAAAAAAACGGAAGGCCATAGGTATTCCTTGGGTAATTAAAGTAATTTGTACTCTATAAAGTGAGTGTTTTCGCGGCTTTGTCGCTTGAATCTTGTCGTGATTCAAGCGACACCGCCGCGAAAACACTCAATCCTGAATAAGAACTCCCGAAGAGTTCGAAACATGTCGCCCGTAGTGACGTTTAATACGTGGGTGAACCGTGTAATTATTGACATTGTTTTTCTTTAAAGTCATCACAGGTGACGCTTTAAGAGTCCAACAATAGGGGCGTAGACACTAAATAAAATAATGTGATATTTTCTCGAAGAAGGATAAAAAATTTAGTCAAATGGAGAAAAAATCAACGCAAAAGGTTAAATAATCACGAAGTTATAAGTGTCCAAAGTTTTAAGAAGGGATGTGTTCTGTCCCTTTTTCGCAAAACGCAACTTCATATGAAACGATGACGCTGGAAGAATGTGACGTCACAGAAGACGGCAACGTGCCGCGCGCATCGTGGTCGGCGACGCCGTCGACGCGGCCTGCCGGCAGCATCCTGTAATGTGACGTCACACACCGTTCGCGTTTTCTCTCTCTAACAAGCAATATTAAAACGGTTGTAGCTTCGTAATTCTTTGAGATATCTGAATGGCATTTTCGTCACTGCATATTTTTTTGCCTTCTTTCTTTTGGAGTAATAATAATTTTCGAGTCTGCACCCGAATTGCCTGCGAAGTTGTACATTTTTATATTAAAAAAAGTGAACACAATTTTGCAGTTTTTCTTTAATACGAGTATGTTCAAAATTGATAACTAAAGGGCCAAAGCGTCTCCATTGTCTCCAAGTACGAATCCGGGATCAGACCCCGTATCATGGTCGGCCTTATCACTCGATAAGTGACAAGATAGGGGCATCGTCTCGTTCTATCAAACGGTGTCAGCCAGTGACGGACGCTCTATTCCGTCACTTATCGCGTGATAAGGCCGACCATGACACGGGGTCAGAATTGAAAAATTTGGCCGCCACACAGTGGCCTGAAAATCTGGCTTTCATAAACATGATCGAAGTTTTCATAATAAATTACAGTTTTTTTTTAATGCTACTAATAAATTCACGTATTAAATGACGCGACAGGCAACATGTTTCGAACTCTTCGGGAGTTCTTCTTCAGTGTTTTCGATGTTTGTTTTGAAGAAGAACTCCCGAAGAGTTCGAAACATGTCGCCTGTCGTGACATTTAATACGTTAATTTTTTAACCGTGGATTTATTAGTAGTATTTTAGATATGTCTCACAAAAGTTTAAATTCGATTATAGCTGTTTTTTTGCTTTAGCCTTTTACTAGACATTATTATGCTAAATTACAACCCTTACGTGATTTAGTAAAAAAACGGAAGGTTATATTTCAGTTATGGCTCTCGAAACTCTTGACTTACTAGCGAAAATTATATCTTCAAATATAGGTACTTACAGATTTTGTCTTTCTTTCCACTTATTATAATTATCTATAGGTATTCATCATGTTTCATCTGACTGTCGGGGCATATACTATGCGAGAAGGAGCGGGGCAGCAATAGACGCATCAGCACGGCAGGTGCGGGGCGCGCGGGTGTTTCTGATTTTTCCCTGGCGGTACGTACTATTAGTACTATAGGATTGTATTTGGTGTCCCCATCCCTGTGGAATAAGGTGCAAAAGTATAAACACCTCTATGACGTCGACTGTACCTTTCTTTTTATAATTTTCATCAAAATCCGTGAAGATGATCTGGATCCAACCAGGGCGTCCGGAACCGATGTAACTTTTACAATTCGCATCGCGCAAATTATTCGTCTATTTTCTATCAAAATACATGCGATATTTTGGTTTTAAATACCATTTTTTAGGGTTCCTGAGTCAACAAGGAGTAGTTTCGCCATGTCCGTCCGTCTGTCTGTCTGTCTGTCTGTCTGTCTGTCTGTCTGTCTGTCTGTCCGTCTTCGGCTTAGCGCAGTAACCCTTACAACTAGAAAACTGCAATTCGGCGTGGGTATATAAGCCAATCACGCCGACAAAACAGTAGAATAAAATCCTGAAAAAAAAAATAAGGGAGGTACTTACGTACATGTAAATTGGTGATGTATTTTTTTTTCTCGTTAAACCTTTAGTGTGGGATATCGTTGGATAGCTTGTTCAAAAATATTATGGGTTTTTTTAAACTATTTTTCAACTTAGTTATGCGTTTGCGAGATATTGGGATTTAAAGCCCTAATTTTTGTTCGAGTCATGTGTGTCCCCCCCCCCCCTCTGCCGGCTAAATGGCTACTACTGGGGACGTGAAAAAAAGCGTGGCAGTAGTACATATAATAAATTTAAAAGGAAAACTATCACAGTTAAGTAGACATAACTAGTTAACGAGTAGTAGACATAACTAGTTAACTGGTAAGAAATGCTCTTAATTTCGGGTGTATATATACATTGTCATTGGAATTTGAACCTTTTACCGTGGACGGTAGAGTTGCTTTTTCACGGCACGGTGCTTCTTGCCCGCGGCGAGTTCGCAAAAGACCTGCCCTGCGACATGCCCCCCCACCCGTGGCAATGCTAAAACTTAGGCGGACTTACGGCACGGTGCTTCTTGCGCGCGCGGCTAGTTGTGATGTGCGGCTTGATGCTGTTCGGAGATTTTCGTAATTATTTTACGTAAATAACCTCATCATCATCATCATCATATCAGCCGAAAGACGTCCACTGCTGGACATAGGCCTCCCCCAAAGAGTGCCAAAGTGACCGGTCCTGCGCCACCCGCATCCAGCGAACTCCAGCAACCTAAATAACCTGTTGCTGCTAAAAGTTTGCGATCTGCGGTTCGATTAGTTTTAAAGTTGTGTACCTAATTACCTACATATCGTTTGAAAAAACTTAATGTACCTACTGACCTCGTTATTTCAATTGAGAAGTCCGCATTCTGTGACAGACGGGCAACTACGGAACCCTACTCTGCGCGTGGCCCGACAGAAGATGTAAATTTACATGTTTTGAAAGTAAGATACTTTTACTTATATAACAGAGTCCGTTCCGTTCCGGTGACTCAGCCAGCCAGCAGTTCTGCTGCAAGGACGCGGAGGCGTTGGCCATGCCCGGGAGGGATTTTATTAGTGCAGACATTGATATCGCCCATAATTGACTATGGTGATGTGTGTTATCCTGACTTGAATGGTGAGCTTCTTGATAAGTTAGATCGTCTTCTAAATAATTGTATTCAGTTCATTTTCTGTCTTCGAAAATACGATCATGTTTCTTCCTTCCGCTCCCAATTGGGCTGGCTAGCCTACGCCGCAAAATACGTTTGCTCTGCACTCTCTTCTTCCATTCTAAACGATCCTAAATCTCCCGAATACCTCAAAACTCCTTTTCAGTATTTCTGTGTCTCTCGGGTCCGTCAACTTCGCTCCACCGGCAACCTTTCCTTATCTATTCCGGCTCACCGTACTGGTTTTATGTCCAATTCCTTCTCCGTCCAAGTAGCTCGCATATGGAACAGTTTCCCTGTCAAAATTATCTCCAAACAGGCTTGTCTTCAAAAAGTCCTTACAAAATTTCTTTACTGGCAGAATTAAAAAATAATATATCTGATTTGTAAGTTTCATCTATATTCATATGTATGTGTATGTATGTATTAATAGCTAGGTACTACTATTAAGTTTGATAGAAAATTGTAATTCTGAGCATTATTACGTAATTTGGCTTATCATGCAGAGTTATCAAAAGCGACCGCTTTGTAACCTTTCATAGTACAAGCATGATCTATATGTTATTGGATAGGTCATAAAAAGTCCTTACTGTTAAGGAGACTTAATATTAATAAGATAACTGTTTTATATTGTAAATCCTAGAATAACCTAGCTAGAAAGGATGTGAAAACAAATATGTCAATCTTTCACATATCATATTTATGTATAGAATAATTTTATGAAACTTGTTATCGTTTAAAAACATTGTTTAGAGTCACGAGTTTATATGTAAACAAGAATTGAGTCCAATAAGATTAATCTTGTTAAAAATATTTTGAGTTAACAAAATATTATAATTAAAAGGGGCCTGAAATTACGTCACAGCCAATCAATCATGTAGTATTTAGATCAATCAAGAATTCCCAGTTATCCTCACCAGTGCAATGACAAGTTCCTGGTCTAAATCTGGAATATAAGCGGGGTAAATCTCGGTACAAATTGTGTCAGTCGAGTTCTCTGCAAGTAACAACAACTAAGTAATCAACAAATGTAACAAAGTAAATAGGAAGTAAATAGGGCAGTGATAGGAGTATATAAGTTAATGTAAAAGTCTTCGTCTAAAGTTTGAAATATATATTTTTATTATTTTTCGATTTTCAATTAGTGTTCCCGGTAAAAGATTTTTAGGTAAAAGTGGATGCTATTGGAGCTCTGAATATACAACTCAGAGTTGGCATCCAGGAGCTGTCGTGGGCTGCAGCAGGCATCAGGTGGACCGCCAGCACTCCGTTCCGGGTCGTGCCTGTAAGCAGTTACTTGTTAGGTGGCTGTAGAGCGGCATACGTCGTTGCTCTAGACGTATGAACGGATCGCTCCGTCGACGCCGTAGGAACGTGAGCGTGGTGGCGCGCGGCGCGTTGAGCGTATCAGCGCTGCCACCGCTTGGCGCGTGCGTCGTGCACAGTGACCTTCTGCTAGTTGATTATAAGATCGTTATAAGAAAGCAATGCTCATATAACTGCGCCCAAATCCGTGTGTGTAGTAAACTACAAATATCTTATAAGTACAATAAAAATAGGCTTGACAAACACTAAAAGTACTGATTTAGCTTGTTGGGAGGGTTCCGTACCATTATCTATAAAAACGGCAAGAAAATCACGTTTGAGGCCCCTTGAATATTCATTTTATTCTGTGTTTTAGTATTTGTTGTTATATGTAGCGGCAACAGAAATACATCATCTGTGAAAATTTCAACTGTCTAACTTTCACGGTTCACGAGATACAGCTTGGTGACGACGGACGGACATAGCGGAGTCTTAGTAATAGGGTCCCGTTTTACGCTTTGGGTACGGAACCCTAAAAAGAAGTTTCAGAATGTTCTAATTTCGTTTTTAATTGTATCCAAGAAGAAGCTCTGTACTACAACTAAAATAAAAAAGCCGCTAAATAAATGTTCTGTCTAGAAAGATCGAAAGAACTGGCGTTTACCTCCACCAACAAAAGCCAATCTCTTAAATGATGATGACTAGGTTATTCCTTAACTATGTAGGTACATATTAAGAGAATGAGCGAATAACATTTCGCCCGTCGAGTGCCTACCTGCATAATTTATTATTCGCTACGCCGTAATATTAGAAGCTTTCTCGCCGGGTGAAACCATGTATAAGACGATACAAGTAGTTATAGTACCTATGTATCTTCTATTGCGAATAGAATTAGTAATCAGTAAGGATTAGAAGTCTTCAGGCGAGAATGTGTCACATAACCATCTGTTTATATATATGTCATATCATAAATATTCTATGTGTACACAGAAGATTCACTGACGAATGAGCTTGGTTGATGAATAGTATGAGTGAGGTTTGAACATGTCTATATTAGTTTAATCCTCCCCTCCGCGGATTGGATTGGTTATATACATTCCACATAAAGGCTAAAGAACTTTTTAAATCGGATGAGTACTTAGTTACTGTGATTACTTTCTACATACATACAAAATTACAACCTAGCAGACTTGCCCTTTGTAATATTAGTGCCTATAGTTTGGAGATAATTTGGGAAAGGCCTGTAAAAGCTTAATACTTACTATAATCCGGAGTAAAAGTAGGTGAGATTGTAGCTACGTATGTAAGTTGGCATCTAGGGGGTCATCTCCGGAATTACTTATCCGATTTTAAAAATATCTCACCAGTACATGAAATGGTCAATCCATCCATACTATAATATTATAAATGCGAAAGTAACTATCTGTCTGTCTGCCTGTCTGTCTGTTACCTTTTCACGCTTAAACCGCTAAACCGATTGAGATGAAGTTCGGTATACTTTGAAACCCTGGGAAGGACATAAGATAGCAGCCCCTAAGGGGGTAAAATAGGGGTTGAAAGTTTGTATGGAGGTTCGATATACACGAGGTTCACGCGGACGAAGTCGCGGGCAGAAGCTTGTATAAAATAATTCAAACGAATTGGTACTTAAACAAGACCTAACTATTTGCGCGGCCGTAACGATAACGGCCGAAAACGAGGCAACATTGGAACAGACCTCTCTAATTAATTGCTAACCAACCATTATACTATCTGCTGAGTTACTCTTAAGACGCTGTCAACACCAAAATGCCCTTGAGGATTTTGGATAGCGCGCACACGGTCTATTTGTATCGGAGTAAACGAGAGCGAGTGTTACTGGGCGGCCCGGTTTTTGAAGATATTACATAAATATTGAAATAATAAGGTTCAGCCAAACGCGAAATAATCGCGGACAAACATACATACAAACATACAGGTCAAACTGAGAACCTCCTTGTTTTTTTGAATTCGGTTAAAAAAAAGGGTGGATTATTTGTGAAATATGACTCCCTAGCGGTTTAGGTATGAATATGTTCACTTCATGTTTTTAATGACAAAGACCGTTTAATGATTTGAAGACCAATCTTTGCAATTATTTTCTAGCCGATTTCGTCCAATTATGTATCAAGTCCGGCTACGGTCTTTGGAATATGGTGAATATTAACATATATTTTATTTGATGTGCTAGAACAAATAGTTTTTCTTAAAACACTACTTAAATAACATCAATTTCACCAAAAATTAGGTCTTGTCACCGCCGCCAATAGCCGCACGTATAACTGCTGGGATCGCGATAATTACTTTCAGCATAATCTTACAATTAAGTTTAATATAATTATCCATGTATGAGTATGTCAATTCAACATTTACCTAACGAACTTTGGAGGCCATTTAGACCTCGCTCCAGACAGGTTTATGAGACTGCAGTCTGTAGGAGAACAAGGTACGCGTACGAAGAGCTCTAGGTAATTTACACGTGTCTTTATGACAACAGACTAAGAGCTTGTTTAGATAATTTTGAGCACCTCGCCTGAGTACATTTTGCAGACAGCTAACAGAGTTGGCAGAAGATCACAAGAGCAAGACACTTCCTTTCTTTTATGATCTTGTGACGCCCATTACTTAGTGAAGACAAGGGTTCACTTACGGCTCGCAGCATGGAGGATTATGTCATACAGTCTCAGATCATTGGTATAGCCCGTAAATATAGCACAACTGTGTTTAAAATAGATGACAGGAATAAGCCAGCCCATAGAGCGCCGGAGCTCACTGGCGACTTACGGACTGATCTATAGAGTGGAGACCTGAAGTATAGTGTTGACAATTGGGCCTTTACTTTTGATTAAATAGCAGCCCTCGTATTCCATAATGACGTAGGAAGCTGTGTAATCGATTGACAGGCATCTCCTGCCAGTGGCGTAACCATGGTGGCAGAGCGGGCAAATTGCCATGGGCCTTCGGGCCGTGGGGCCCCGCGGCCAGAGAGGTCGTGAGCTCATGAGGATGAACCTACTGAACATAGAAGAAGGGCCCGATGATTTCGCCGCGGGCCTCGTACTATATAGTCACGCCGCGGCGCCGCCGTCTAGTCTAATAAGTAAGAACCGATTTAGCCAACTAGACAAACGATAATATACATTTTCGTAGGTTGTCTAATTCGCTTGGAGTTATACCTAAGCACTTACCCGTTTTGCTGCGGCTCTTGGGTTTCATCAGCATCATTACTGACGATGGAATCTAGCATTTGTATCTTCAACATTGTCGATCGTCACATGACAACACACTTTGGCACTTGCACATTTGCACTTAGAATTAGGTTCTGCACTACACTGAGCAATATTTTAATATTTTAAATACACTTATAAAACTGAATGGTTTATCTTCATCTTCTGATGACCTGAAACAAAAAATACTATGTCAGAAATGGCGAAATGTGTTGCATTATTTGTATAATTGCTATACCGATTTATGAAATAAAATGTGGGTACCTTGTAGAAAAAGAATTCAAGAAATATGTAGGATTTAAATTCAAGCAACACATTTGTAACACATTTATTTAAAAAACCGCGGTTGGATGGTTTTTGATAAGTGTCATTAATATTGTCAATGTCATTATGTCTCATCTTCGAGTTGTACCCAAAGAGTAAAGTAAGTATGTGGTACCTACCTATATAAATACCATAGACATTGTTATTCTAAATTATTATTTCGGCTGAACTAATAATATTGTTGGTATAGCGTTTGTTTACTTTTTCAATCAGAATTTGAAATAAATAATGTAAGCATCAGTCCTCCGCAAACAAAATTCTGTACAAAAATTTTGAAATAATTAATGAGCTAACATACAAAGTATTTTAAATATTACAATGAGATCGTGCGCCTCAAAGTGTGTATCCCCGCTGTAACTAAAAAAAAATGTTATGCCATTTTGTGTCATAAAAAATAACAAAGTCAAAATATCAAACCAAAGAAATATAAGTTATGAGAGGATTGTCGCCATCTTGGCGATAGTCACGTCTATTTGATTTTATAATGGTTTAATTCGTTATTCGTAGTTAATTTATACACTTACTGACTCTGGCAAAGGCCCTCGAGGCTGCCATTTCTCTTTTATAATAATAATAATAAATATAAGTTTTGTGTGAAAATTTTATACAAAGGATAATGATGCCCACAGCATATCCGTTTTTGCAAATGTTGAGCGGTCAGTGGTGGTTACGTGAACTTATTTATGCGTTATAATTATTTTGTATAAGTGCTACATTGGCCCAAGGATTGGCACCAAATGTGGCACCCCAGACTGTGGCACCAACACAGTATCTATCCCGATCAGCGTGTCTGGTAAGTTTGTTATGTTCTTATAAATGCCAATAAATTAATGCCATACCAATAATTAAAATATACGCGAATGAGTCTATCTTTGAATGGGTTCGGTACCAAAGGCCTAAGTTGCATTTAGTCTTGGCATTCAAAACATCTTAGTAGTACACTGACCAAGTGTACAAAATGACGTTTTTGTATAATACCACGGTTACAAAATTGTCTTAGTTTCAGAAAGACATACTTAGAAAAACGTCTAGGTCGTGAAAATAACCAATAAGCAGAATGACTCAATTGTGTAACGTCTTGATTGTATTAAGGACTATGTTATCAAATGATCTTGTTTGATTAACGTCTTAGCTATAAAATGAGCCAGTGGTAGAAACGTCATGATTGCTAAACGACTTCATTGTATGAAAAATGACTAGGTACCTAACCGTAAATTCACATTTTATGAAACCTATGCCAAAAATTGCGATATCTGATCATACTTAAAACATTCTCGATCATGGCAACTTTTAAAACATAACCGGAAGTCACATGTCACTAAGGAGGTGATAATAAAATAAAGTATTGTCATTAGACAATCTGGACAAACTGCTTCTAAGACATTTTTTATATTTTACGATATAACTACGTAGTCTTTATGCTATCAAGACATTCTATAATATTAACCGCGAAGATTATCCAGACCATTTACCTATTGAGACATTACGACTTTAAGTTGTTTTACAGCCGAGTCGTTCCGCTTACTAAGGCTTATAGCAATGAGGGCGTTTTACAGACCAAGACATTTTGCTACCCAGACAATTTACGACCTAAGATGTTTTGAATGCCAAGGCTAAATGGAACTTAGGCCTTTGGTACCGAACCCCTTTGAATATTATTTACTTACACAACTACATCGACAACTGCATCCCACCAGTGATTAAACATTGTTATTCTTTGAGACAGAGTTTAATTCTGTAAGTACTCACATTATACTCGAACTGTAGGACGGACAGAGTTGCGTGGGCAGCTAAGTATTAAATATATACCTATTGATACCAAAGCTGCTATATAAGCAGAAGTTTGGTCAATAGCAAATCATGAACTTTGAAACCTTTTGATCTGAACAACTTTGAACTGGATGATTTCAGAGCAATTCCCATTGTTGTAGTTGGCGACAATTTTCATTATACAATTTCGGCTGTTTTGGAATTGTTTTGAACCAGTTAACAATGCAAAGTCAAATAAATGCAGCATTTGTTTGAATTTGACTTGCATCAAGAGCTAAATCCTACTAATATTATAAATGCGAAAGTTTAGATGTTTGGATGTTTAGATGTTTGGATGTTTGTTACTCAATCACGCTTAAACTTCTTAACCGATTTGGATGAAATTTTGCACGAAGATAGTTTATAGCATGGATTAAAATATAGGATAGTTTTTATCCCGGGTCCACGCAGACGAAGTCGCGGGCGGAAGCTAGTATAAAATATTTTTAAATCAGTGAACAGTAAGTTATTTAGCGAAGGGATGTGACTACCCCATTGCCCACTACTCCAGTGGAATCAGTCAACGTGGGGCCGAATATATTTAAAAAAAAAACAACTTTGTACATCGCTGGTGGATTCACCTCAAAAGTATAGTCAAGTCAGTTAATGTTTTGTCTTAAAACTTCACAAATCGACGACTATTGCTAGCAAATCGTTTTGGGACTTTATAAGTAAACGAACATAATTGGTAGGGTAAACCGCCCGCTGCATCGTAAAAGCAGCGCGCGCGCACAATTTATAAGCGTCACGCTTTTTTTACACAAAGCTCACACTGCACTTTTTTTCGACTACCTGAGTCCCTTTCTACGTCATTGAAATAGTGATTTTTTATCTATGATTCCTGCATCGCACTATTAGAGTTTTTGAAACCCTATTCATATATACGAATTTGGCCGTTTTCGGATCGAGGAGTCCGTTTCTACGCTGGAAATGTGTACTGGGATATGTCAGTTGCATAACTTATTGGCTTGGGCGCGAAATACTTGGAAGTATGGAGCGTACATCAGAGGGTTTGCTGCCGTTTGATGTGAAAGGGATGTGCTTAGCACTCAACACCACTGACGTAGAAATTTTGACTCCTTTTTAAGCGCGGCGAGGGCAGAAATTAGCCCGCTAGCATAAAATTGCGCGAGAGTTGTCTAATGTCTAGCGCCAAATAAACTGCCCGTCTCTCTCGCACAAGTGTCTAATTAGAAAGAGACGAATAGTATAGTGCAATCATGTGCTAATAACGGCTACTGCTGCCCCAAATAAAGAAAATGTGAGAAGGCGTTTACGTTTTTCGGCGCTTTGGATCCTATAGGGTTTTTAGAAGCAGCGTGGTATTTGTTAATATGTACCAGCGATGGTTCTAATAGTTGTACGAAATTGTAATTGTAACAATTAGTCTTAGAGCAGTTACAAAAGGCGTCTTTTTACACCACCACAAACGCGATACAGTATCGATACGAGATGTACCTATGGCTAGCGTCGCGATACGTTCAACGCGCGTTTGTGTCGCTGCAAAAAGTCGCCGAGTCTAACTGTTTTTAAGCTTACCACAACCGAGCATCGTCAATATCATCATATCAGCCGAAAGACGTCCACTGCTGGACATAGGCCTCCCCCAAAGAGTGCCACAATGACCGGTCCTGCGCCACCCGCATCCAGTGGACTCCCGCGACCTTTACCAGGTCATCAGCCCACCTTGTGGGGGGCCTACCCACGCTGCGCCTTCCGGTACGTGGTCGCCACTCGAGAACCTTTCCGCCCCAACGGCCATCGGTTCTACGTGCAATGTGCCCCGCCCACTGCCACTTAAGTTTAGCGATTCAGAGGGCTATATCGGTTACCTTGGTTCTGGTGCAGATATAGCCTCATTTCTGATGCGATCGCGCGGAGAAATTCCCAACATAGCCAGGGCTATGTTGGGAATCGTCAATTTATGCTAACGTAACTACTACTTGCGCCAAATAACATAAATTGATTCGTTTCGTCACTAATTTCTTCAGTCCAGGAAAACGGTAATAGAAATCGTGAGATATACAACAAAGTTGGTAACGTGTCTATATACTCACAACGTCACAGTGAAGTTTGTATGATCTTCAGAATGAATTTAAATAGAAAGGTCAGTGAACTACAACAAACAAGACCTTTACCTTAGTTAAAAAAAATGTTATATAGAAAGAATCGTTGTGCTTTGATTGTTTCATACACGATCTAGGGAAATTCACGGAATACTCAATTCTGAATACGAAGCAAGGTCAACTGTAGGTACAAAGCTAAAGGACATTATCATCAACGATCTCGAATCGCACTGTATTTCAATTATAAATATTGTGAGTTTACAGGGGACAATCTGCAACATACATTTCGTATTCCAATTTTATTTGAATTATGTTTGCTGCGCGCCCTAGTACAGTCGACTACAAAGAGATCTATACGGCCAATGTTACAAAAATATGTATACACGACCTTAATGTCAAGGCAATACAGTCGTGTATACATATTTTTGTAACTTTGGCCGTATCGATCTCTTTGTAGTCGACTGTACGCGCGTTTCACTATCTCGTCAGATATCTCGCGGAACACTTTGCTATCGAATAGAAATGGGATATTTATTTATCAGACTGCCCCAAGGATAAATCCCGATGCGGAGTATCCATATAGGCAAACTAGGTACGTGCCTAGGGGCGCGGGTTCCAAAGGAGCTAGAGGGGGCGCCGATGAGGTGCTTGCCTCTCAAAATTTAATACGCCTCTGGATAAATCTAGGGCTCGGATATTGTTTTGTATTATCGTGAATATCGTGATATCGCGTAAATCCATACTGTGTGCTGCTGCTGCGTGTTTGATGATCGTAAAAAATGTTGCGTAAGTCGTGAAATAAGGGATGTGAGGGAAGTGGTTCGTTCGAAAAAGTTGTTCGAGTTGATTGATTGTTGAGCTAGTTATTATATGCTTTATGGCGAATATATGCTTAATCGATACATAATATATTTTAAGTAGGCTCCACCTAGATAGATTAGGTTAAGTAAGTGAAAAAGAAGTGACTGGACATTTAGTCGGATATTTGAAACACGTGAATGACTAAACGTGTGTTGCTTAGTCCTTAATTTACGTAGGTATTATGTACGAGAGAAGTCATAAAAAGCGAAATAAAAATACGTAATTCAAGCCACACGGGATCTTTATTTAGCGTCGCTATAGTTGTAGAAATTAAAAAGTGCACCGTAGCTATTATACCTACTTAGATACTTACCTAAAGTTTATGTAATCTATTTCATGATACCTGCGAAACAGATTAAAATCCTAAGCTAACGGGTTAAGCCTTAATAAAACCCGGGTTTACCCAGAATAATTTACTATCGTATCGCAAAGTTTCCAAATCAATGAGAAAAGTTTGACACGGGCATGCCGTTAAATGAAAACTCCGAAACTAACGCGCGCAAACAAGTTGTTCCCATCTAAATCGTGGCAGAAATACATTTAGTACTTAATTGAAAAAAAGCTAAGCTATAGAAATCTAAGGGTTAATGCATTTTGGTGTGAAGTTTTGAGCGCGACGAAACGTATACGTGACATCATTAATTAACGCCTGATGCAATTTAATAGCAACGTCGCAGAGCTGAAGAAGCAACTAACTAGTCATAGGCGCTGTGATGACAAAAAGGGTAGGTATACAATTTATCCATGATATATCCCTACAGGGTTTATTACATTTTAATTAAAACAGTGATAATTTACGTAATCTCACCAAATAATCAATAATCTATCAATTAAATTTGTGCATAGTAGACATCATTGTATATATATTCGTATGAAAAAAAAATCTTAAACGAAAATTAGTTCAAATAACCGTTCAATTATTTCAAAAAAGGGTGTCAAATTAGCTCTCCTTCGGTGAGGGCGAGAACAGTAGACTGAACATCGACGACCGGATCGAGGGAGACAGTATGGCCGCTTACCTCTCCCTCAGACCTACGAAACCTGCCTTGGAGCAGCTCTATATGAATTTGGAACCGCGCTTGTGAGGCACAGTTGACTTTCGGAAAGGTTAGCAATCTTGTTACAAATCTCAGGTCACTAAGTGACTTCCCGAGGAGAGCTGGACACCCAATCACTCAATTTTAGAAGTAGTATATCAGCTGATGTGTTCAAAAACTTCGATAGCGCGATGCAGACACGTATATTTAAAACCTCTTAATATCATATACCTGACAGGACGCTTACTTAAAAGTATGTTTAATTGTCTCATTATTATAACGAATATATGGTCTAAGTAATAAGTTGCTTTCTCAAACGGGAATGTAAGAATAAAAGGAATAAATCAAAACAATAACATAGATATTTTTAACGCGTGGGTAGTTGCAGAAATCTATAGAGGAACGCGATGTCTTCGCGTAATGTTTGGAATATCGACATTGTCAATACTATTTAAAGTATGCTAGGATATATACGTACCTAATTATTACATAGCGAAAAGGAAAAGTGATTACGGTGGAATTCAGTAAAGTGCTCTTTGGGTTTAAGTAATTAAACATGTAATTATGTAAAATAGGTGGCATTAAACCAATGATCGAATTCACCAAGTAAGTAACAGTTTAATGAATTCTAGACCAGATTCCTTGCCATTTTAGGAGTGAAATAAAATGTTGACATCAATCATTGTCAGAGGAAACTTGGCTTTTTGCCAAATACCAATGTCCTTTCCTATCGGATTGACATCAACGCATTAGCTTTGATCCAGATCGGTGTCCAATGTTAATTGATAGCCCTTTGAGTCGCATTTTTGTTGTTTACTAACTTACGATTCCGGTTTTATCTTCTGCCTACGACAATTGTCGACAATGCTACATATCATGGCATAACAACACAGGTACTCTCTTCCGAGACTCGCGAACCACGTGACTGACACAAGCCTACGTCATCAAACGGCATTTAACAGCATGATGACGAAGGCTTGTGTCAGTCACGTGGTTCGCGAGTCTCGGAAGAGAGTACCTGTTACATATCTTTTAATTAGGTAAGTATAATTTGAAACAAAATATAGGAACTATTATCATATCGACACTACATAAAATAATCAATAATGTCATATTTTCTCGAAAAAGGATTAAAAGCGGCCAAGTTCGTGTGGGACCACGCACAACGAAGGGGTGCCTATTAAAAAGGTCGTATCGTTACTGAAATCGTATGGCACTTACATCCTTTTCTTTAAGGAAGGCAGTTTTTTTAGAAATACCTCGAAAACCTTTGAACCGATCTTGTTCAAAACAATTTTCGCTGAAAGAATTTAATAAGCCCTACGTCCAAGATTTTTTTCATATTTTTAAAATACACGGTTCAAAAATTAGAAGGGGGAGGACACAATTTTAGTGACTTTCGGGGCGATTATCTCCGACTCTATTCACTTAATCAAAAAAATTACTGAGAAACTTTATATTTATTTTGAAAGGCCTATCGATTGATGTGCCACAAGTGGGCTTGCAATGAAAAAAAAAACTTTTAGACTCAGTTTTATGGAGTGCACCGCTAAAAAAATTTTTTTTTAGTATATTTAATTACAAAACTATGTAGCGGCTAACAAAATACACCTATCCTCAAAATTTTATTCAAATACACCTTATAGTTTTTAAGTAAAATGCCTGTGACATACGGACGGACAGACAGACAGACAGACGAATCCATAAGGGTTCCGTTTTTTGCCATTTGGCTACGGAACCCTAAAAATGTAGTCAAATGGAGAAAAAATCAACGCAAAAGAATCACGAAGTTATAAGTGTCCAAAGTTTTAGAAGGGGTATGTTCTGTCCCTTTTTCGCAAAACGCAACTTCATATGAAACGATGACGCTGGAAGATTGTGACGTTACTAGAATACGGCAATGTGCCGTGCCCATCGTGTTCGGCGCCGCCGTCGACGTTGCCCCCCGGCAGTATCCTGTAATGTGACGTCACACACTGTTTGCGTTTTCTCTCTCTAACATGCAATATTAAAACGGTTGAAGAATAAAGATATCCGAGTGGGATTTTCGTCACTTGGCATATTTTTTTGCCTTCTTTCTTTTGGAGTAATATTTATTTTCGAGTCTTTACCCCTATTCTTATCCGCGTAACCCAAGGCAAATCCCAACATTGACACAAAGTGTTCAGTCAAAGAGAGTATGGTGTTCTAACACAGTGTCATCCACTATAAATAATTATGGTTTCTTCGGACAGGTCGACGGGCAAGTCGATCTGCGCCTTATATGTAACTAAACTTATAGGTACGGGCGGAGTAATTCAAATGGGCCAGACCAGTTGAGAAATAAACTTTGAGAAATATAGTGTACCGTAAAACGGGGTGAGTAAGGTCAAACCTTGATAACATTTTATTTTTAACTGAATGGTGTATATAATAAGTG
This sequence comes from Epinotia ramella, assembly GCA_947578815.1. Lineage (NCBI taxonomy): Eukaryota > Metazoa > Arthropoda > Insecta > Lepidoptera > Tortricidae > Epinotia > Epinotia ramella. The sequence goes on along the minus strand of OX388217.1, from coordinate 10,992,087 downwards.
TTCCGGACGTTTGTAGTTTAGTTTTTATTATATTTTGGGTAGTTCCATTCATAACTTTGACGATAAACAGGAAATCCCACCTCACCCTACGTCCCTCGTAATTGGGGTGAGATGGGACTTCATACAAAGGTGATTTTGGCAGATTGTTGGTTAGTTTTTTTTATTTTTATGAGTATTAAATATAGCTCCATTTTAAATGGGAATACATTATTTTTGTAGCAGAAGCCTTAAAATCCCATCTCACCCCCCTTTCATCCCTTCTCTCTCCATTCATAACCCAACTCTCCCCGCGAACCCTACTCAGGGTGAGTTTCATTTTATTATTATTTATTATTATTTCATTTTACGGTACCTACCTACTTAGAAACCACCAATGATGACATTTGAATTTGGATATAACCTACATTATTTCAGTGTAACAGTGAGGGTTATGTGCGTCATATTTTATCAGAGATCCTTGTGTATAAGACATCCGTCCTTCTCGCACTCGCATACTTGTCAGAACGTGACGGACGTCGACATACACAACGATAAGTGATGAAATGGCAACCATGATACGCCCACTGCCCGGGAATAACTGCACAATAGGCATGCGGCCTCATGTTCAAATTGATAACGTAGTGATGCTAAATGGATAATAAACCATCAAATTATCGTAATAAAGTATAAATTATAAAATGTAATTAAAATCGTAAAAAGATATGAACCTTGAGAGTTTAGAAAAATGATGCATTTTTTTTTATTGTTCAAGAGTAAATTTAAAGCTGCCAATACAATCCTTACGCTTTTAAAGAAACAAAATTGTTGATGTACTTAAACGCAGTATTTCGCGACCGAAACAACAATTTACCGGATACAATGATACAAATACTTTGTACAAGTGACGTCATACGTGGGTTCGTCATCAGTATGAAGCGTTCCGCTGCCGCCAGCGACGTCAATCTTTGTCTCGATTTTTTGGGTATTTATGTTCTTTAATTGTAGTTGCTCCCATACAAACATTTGTTCTTCTCCAAAAACTGGTTCGAATGGCATCGTAAAAAAATCTTAGTCCGCATCCCTATTATCGTAGAACTTTAAAAAAATGCGATTTTATAGTTGATATGATCCTAGTTGGTCGAAATAAATGATCATGATTATTATTAAAATTCTTCGTCAATGTTGATGTAAGTAGTAGTTTTGAGTTACAAAGGTATAGATAAATTGCCCTTTAAGGGGATGCCTTGATTCGAGTCGAACACGTCCCCTAGACAAAGACACGCTTATGCCTTCCGCGCACGAGAAAAAGAGATGTAACACTCTTCGGGAAGGCTTTTTTGGACAAATTTCGATAAATTACCTAACTTAGACAAGTTTTATTTAAATTTCATCATGTGAGATTTAAGATGCGATAAAATACTATAGTATTCACTTGATTGTGTCGTACAATAATGTATCGTTTGAGTAGGCTGAGTAAAAAAAGGAAAATGCAGACCCAACTTTGGATTTTTTTTCTATCGAGGAAATTTTAAGCAATCATATATCGATCAAATCAGATAAACAATCATATAGTCAATAATCATATATCTGAAAATCAGACCTGTGTGCATATGTTCTCAATCACATTAATAAAAAATGCGATTCACTTTTAGTTCCTTGTGATTATTAACGGCTATAATCGAATCACACGTCAACGTCATCGTCTTGCATGTTACGCTGGGGCCACACTAACGAGAAATGCCATTAATTATCGCGATAATCGTATACAACGTGTCCCAAAACTCAACGATAAGCCGGCACCAGAGGATGGAGCTGCTTATGATTAGTCGAGAAAAAATAAGGAAAAAAATATATCTCAATTATTTTAGAAATTACAGAAAAAAAAAGAAATTCATCGAAAATCGACATCCCTAATGGTATTTTTAACGACCATGTCTACAAATATTCAAATATTACTGTTTTTTTTTTGTTTTTGGAAACTTAAGTAGCACGGCTTCGATTCTTGTTTAAAAATTCGTTGTTTTTTGTTGTGACTAGGTTTCCCAAAGTATTATACCATTTTGGAATCTTGGTTAGTTGCGTCAACTTTTGAAAATAATTGCCATAGTGGTGTCAATACTATTTTTTTACACCATGATGATTGAAAGTGGACTGTAAGAAAAAATCTTTCAAAATTGTAGGGACAAAATGAATTTTGATTATTTTTTGTGTAAAAACTACATGTATTTTGGTATTTTTAAGAACTGTGTTAGATAGCAGGGCTACTTAAGTTTCAAAAAACAAAAAAAAAACAGTAATATTTGATTATTTGTAGACATGGTCGTTAAAAATACCATTAGGGATGTCGATTTTCGATGAATTTCATTTTTTTTCTGTAATTTCTAAAATAATTGAGATATATTTTTTTCCTTATTTTTTCTCGACTAATCATAAGCAGCTTCATCCTCTGGTGCCGGCTTATCGTTGAGTTTTGGGACACGTTGTATAGTGTAGCCGTACCTTTAACGTCCATTATCGCGATAAATAAATAAAAATATTTGAACTTACATAATATATGTGACGATAATAATTATAATAGGTTTAAAATATTATTTGTGAGTTTTTAGACTTTATTTTTTGTGTCGGGGGCATTTTAATTAATGTTTGGCTAGGACGATATATAGGGTGGAAGCATTTCTCGTTAGTGTGGCCCCAGTATTACAAATGTTCTATTACAGCACTAATGAACTTACTCGTACCTTCAAAGAATGGAACCGTAACTTTGACCCTAATGCTCTTCATATTCAAACAACCATTGTATTTGAATGCCTAACGACTTCTCATGAATGTGTATTTTACTTTTTTCTGATCGGTTGGAATACAGATAGATATAAATCAAGTTCACCATTTGAATGGAGTTTTTTGGCTTCAAGTGATCTGATAACCAAGAGTTGGTGATTAAAGATTACTAATCTTTGAGCAGAACAAACGTAAACAAACTTATCATTATTCTGTATGTGAAAAATAGTTTAGGTATCGGTTCGGTATCGGCACAGAATAAATAATAGTACAAGTAGTATCGGTTTGATTTGGCTAATAGGCACATCAAAACAGAAACCCAGCAACCTAAAAATACTTGATGTGCAATTGTTAAATTGTGATGTGCAAGTCAGCATTTTTGTTCCGCAGTCAGTATTATTCGGTAAGCGATTAGAAATTTTCCGTTTATTTCTAGAGTAACTAAAAGTTAAGAGTCGGTTTTTTATGCTCGCGGCGACCCGTTTGTTGTCCTTATAAGAGATTAGAAAGTCAAGTTATTTAAAATAAGAATTTACTTAATACATACGTAACGTATTTCTGACGTATTTTTAAATAAATTTCTAAATTAAATTCTCTTACAAAAATGGACTTTAGTAACAAAGTGAAACCTTAGAATTGAAAACGGTTAAAAACACGTTCAAGTGTCGAAACCATTCAAATGGAAGGTTTGAAGGAAAATCTTTTCAATTGACAGAAACAATAGAAGAGTTATTTTTGTACCTTTTATTCTTGAAATCCAGTTTATTTTAAGAGTGAATCTTTGCTGTTGCTTTGTTTTGCAAGAGTGAAATGCTACATTTTAAGGAGGACCTTCCTTTTATCCTCAAAATTTGTTAGGTATTAAAAAACTGGGTACTTACTAGGTAGATACGGAATTGACTTAGGTAAAAAATAAAGTAACATCAATAAGGTAAATTATAAGTTACAAAATGTGCCCAAAAATATTACACAAAAATAAGATAAACTAAAAACTGTTTTTAGTACAAGGCCTCTAATTAGGTACACGGTATAATATAAATGGTGTATACTAGAATGTTCGGCGTTCAATAGAAGTAAGTGAGTGAGTATGGAGTACAAATATAAATTGGTTCATTTACGCTTTTATCCTATTCATTGAATGCCATCTCAGGGTTGCTATGCATAACGCACCAATAACTGTCCTTAAGAGATCCAGTGCAATTTCGATCACTGCTTACGCAAAGTTCATGGGTACTAGACGACGATAAACATATACTTAAATACATAGACAACATCCATGACTCAGGAACAAATATACAAAAAATTGTGCTCATCACACAAATAAATGCCCTTACCGGGATTCGAACCCAGGACCTCTTGCTTCGTAGGCACAGTCACTACTAACTAGGCTAAAGAGGTCGTCAAATATATTGTAGATAAGATGTTGTATAATAATAATAATACAGATATTTATTGCCACAAACTAAACATAATACAAAATAATTTAGGCACACCGTATATAAACTTAAGAACTACTGCATGAAAAACTAAAAAGTACTTTAGATATATTTAAAATTAAACTTAAACTTTAATATTAATGTTTAGCCGGTACAATGGGTCCCAATCTCAGCTGCTGTTTTGCTCTTTTTAGGTATTGACAGACCGACCATGGAACTTAAATATTAAGTTTCACGGTGTTTCCTTATAAGTCTTCGACGGTGGCAAATACCACACGGCCTGCCTGGTGGTAAGCAGACACCGCCTATGAACGCTTGCGACTCCAGAAGAATCACAAATGCGTTGCCGACCCCTTTTTTCCGTGTTTAGTGGCTTTTTGCCGCTTAGTAGTCCAGGCAATGAACTGACAACTTGTATGGAAAAAATGACAATTTTGGAAATAATTTATAATAGCTTATTTTTTATGTATAACGGATATATTATCAATTAAATAGTTACACAGCGACAAAATCCGACAAAATTTCAGACATCGAGAAAATGATAAGTTAACTGGTTTCTAAAAAGTCAGTAAAAATATTAATAAATGTTTTTGTCTTTATTTTGGTTCATTTACATTTGCTCTATAATATTCAAGATAAATCGTACAAAAAAAGATAATGCATGCTTCATTTAAATCTACATAATTACTTCCGGGTGGAAAGTTTGTCGGATTCTTGACTAAATCATCTTAGAATTACATTTTCAAATGAAATCAACAAAAAAAACGCTATTATAAATTAATGTTTCTCAAAACCGTATTTTGCCTGGAGTATAGGCACTTTGCCAATGTCAAGTGGAGGATGCCCCTTCATTCACTGGTGGATTAATTGTGTTGTCAGCAAGGGAGACATGCGGATTCCACACTCTATGCACACTATTAAGCAGCTATGGCTATGTTGTAGGGGGAAATGTGCGTTACTCTTTCGATTGACACTAAAACTGTTTTTTTTTTCAAATTTGGCCAACTGCATGCTAATTCGAGGAAAGTATTGTGGCAGCATTACTTTCTGGCGCTGAAATTCGTAACGATTGCTCGTAATCAGTGGTCAGATTTACACTGGAACCACTCCACTCAGTCAAATATTGATAAGCTTTGTGAATACCAGTCCATATTTTATTCGAGATTGGCGAGGTAAAGGTAGGTAGAATGTCTAAATAAAAATCTGAGCCCGGGATCAAAAGACTGCGAAGATTAATGGGATCTGACAAAAGGACCTCTCAGCTGTGCCTCTGTGAGGACTTTGTAGACACGCCTGCTTTTCCCATGGGTGTCGTAAGAGGCTAAGGGATTCCTAATGTGTTCAGATACTACAGATATATGTAGACTTATATACTTACGTCATCTTGGTAACCTGAAAATCGCACTCGCAGACTACCAAGCTACAGGCTCAGCCTAGTTTTGGTGTTGGATGGATATTTACTAAAAACTTCTTCGTTAATAATAATTAATAGTTTAAAAAACACTAGAAAAACACGCTTTTAACCTAATCGTGATCAAAGTTCATTACAAGACTTTTCTAACAAATCCAAACACAGCTATGATACGATGTTCCATCATGAAATTTCAGTTCATATCTTCCGGCTCCATCATCAGATCAGTTCGACAGTACCATATTATTGTATTGTCATCAGAACTACATACAGCTGCCAATTTTCATGACGCTACGATTCTTGGAAGATGGTTAAATTAGTTACCTTAGATTCCATTACATAGTTAGTTACATACAGGTCGACCTAATAAAAGCGTGTTAAAAACACGATTAAATCATAAAATCATGTATATCTATAAATGTAGTATAGTGTGTGTAAGTCATTATCCAATACATTTTTTTTATGTATACTGCTTTATTCTTAAGTTCGTACAGTCGCCATCACATATATCGGAGCGGTGAAAGTGATCACAAATATCTGAACACGTCTCTAATGCCTCGACAATAGAGACGTGAGCAGTTTGGCCGCTCCGATATATCTGATGGCGACTGTACGAACTTAAGAATAAAGCAATATACATAAAAAAAATGTATTGGATAATGACTTACACACACTATACTACATTTATCACGTTATCCACGTTAATCCCCTAGCCTGATCCCCCAGGGGAATTAGCGACAGTTATTTTATATTTGACTAGGAAAAAATGATAATGTTCGGTTATGGCGCTTCGCCGGACGCTACCGCGTCACGCTCGCTTCGCTCGCTCGGCTCGCGCGCTGTAGGGTCGCAGTTCACCTAACAACCTAACCGTTTTCTTCCCCTGGGGGATCAGGCTAGGGGATTAACGTGGATAACAGCACATTTATAGATATACATGATTAAGCGGTCTAGCCTAATATGCACGCCTGCAACTCTTGGTAAGTCACATGCGCGTGATCTTTTAATTAAGGTAAACGTCCACTGTTTCGGCATGTTAAGCCTCTTACGAATTAGTATTTTTTTTAAGACAATACAGAACATGATATCGCATTGAATTTTTTTGTGTGATGAACATTGATATCTTGCCTATTATTTAATGCAAGAATTATATATTATTAGTTTCAATAACTATTTTTTTATAATTTATTTGTAGACCTCGTATTTGAACCCCATTTCGTGATAAAATTTGGCTCTGCTCCTAAGTTTGTGAGTTCTTGGCCCCTGTTTCGGCATAAAGTTTTCGAGTGCCAGGTAGTAAGAGAAACATTTTGTTTGTGAACCCTCATTTGTTATTTGATATTGAACAAGATTATTGAAAAGGTAATTAACATGATTATTGGAAAAATCCATTAGGGGGTCTGGATAAAACTCGGTATTTAAAATCCCGGGACATTTTTTCTTTCTCCAGGATGTTTTTTATGAAATGTAAGGTTAAATAACTTATCCATTAGTACAGGGTCACCTTTTCAAAAATGTGTCTCACATAGGTTACCTATCTACGAGTATATTAACCAAAACTGTTTAACGTAAGATAAATATCTAGGCAAAACCTTTTGGACGTGACATGTAGGTATCTGTAAACGATATTCTGTTTAATAGGGTATAAAGATACCTTTCACTTCTTAAAAAAAAAACCCTTAAAAATAAAGAAAGTCCCGAGGATAGCAAGTCCCGGGATATCTCATGTTAAAAATAATAAATATCTTCAATCATTTTCGTCAATATTCCTTAAACGTATCTACCTAGTTAGATATAAGTATGTATTGATTATCTACGATTGATTAGGTAACCTAAGATTAAAATCTAGACAATGTTGTATGGGACACACGGCACCCTTTTGAAAGAGCAATTCTATACTGTTTAATAGGGTAGAAAGTAAACTTTCATTTAATAAAAATTATCCCGCAAAAATAAAAGGTTCCCGGAATTTACCCATTTCATTAAATCGATATTCGAATATTCCATTATATCGATGCACATGTTACCTCTTCAAGAAGAATATCAAATAACAGACGAGGGTACACATTTGATCTGTGTGTTTGCCTACCACTATAGATTTCTCTGTCACGAACTTGGGGAAAAGTATTAAAAGTAGTAGTCCCTTGTTTCGTGTTACTATTTCTTGGATATTCCCGCAATCAATAATGTACATCACCTTTAAATTATGTTCAATAACCATTAAGTATCCTATATGTAATAAATAAACATAAAAATACATTACAGGAATCGAGCAATAAACAAAATTATGCTGCAAGTAAATATGCGAATTCACCTTCAAATTGTAAATTTAGGTCACGTTCAACCTCGTTTTACGAGAATTCAAGTGAATAAAACATATACCGAATTTAGGTCAATGAAAACGTCATTAAATACAATATCTGTTTTTTAAATTAACATTTACAATTTCTTAAGTATTATTTAAATACCAAAGATACAAGGATGTATAAAGAAAGTCCTTGATTCGGTAGTAACACGAAATAGGAGCCAGACGAAAAATATAATGACCGTTAGTTCGTGAGTCCATTTATTGCAATTTTAAGGGACACCTATACCAAAATATACACTTATTTCTTATTAAATCCATTGTTAAGGAACTAGACAAAGCACTGTTAAAAGTTTTTTTTCAAATGGACTTCCCTTTCTCTTTCAATTCCCTTAAGAAGTCGGAGCGAGCACCTTACGTCAACAAGCAGTTCGCGCACACCGTACAGCTGTTTTCGGCCGACTGACAGTTTCGAGCGTTGTGTTGCTATTAGTTTAGTCGTTAAAAATTTTTAATTTGATTTTTTGGAAAGGTTTAATGATAAAGTTTTTTTACAAATGTATAAATTAAAAAAAATATATTTCAGTTGCTTATTATAAGCCTCAGAAACAAAACTAACGAAATGACGTACTAGCACGAACTTATGGCCCGTTACCTTATTTGAGGATTCTGTCGATAGGTCACATCACAGGACATAGATATAATTAGAAAGAGACGGATAGTATATGTCGCCGCGAAACAGCTCGTCGGCAGTCCTGTGATAGTCGTGCAGATGCCATCACTGAATTGTGTGACTTTATTTTTTTCCTACATATGGAGTTAATGCTACCAAAGACTACAACGTAATGCTACGAGCGTATAACGTGGCATTGGATGAGTATAGTGGATCATCGATCGGGTCAGAACTCAAAACCAAACTGGCCAATAGGTTTCTTTATGAGATTTCGGCTGGAAGTAAGTGACTCCTGCCAGTCCTGCCTTACAGGCACTGGGCAAATTAGAAAAATTCGTCAGTTGTCCCCACTGATTGACCGACCTGACCATGAAGCATACATCCTTGATGAAGGTTCATTTATTATCATTTTGTTGTTGTCAAGTTCATGTTGTAAGCAATCTATACTTACCTGATACGTGAGTCATGGGCCGGTAGCATTGTGTGGGTGACCCATTCCGATCGGCCGCGCGTCGGTGCGTCCGATTTTCATTTTTAATCATCGATACCAACCGACCGTGAATTAGGAACACGCAGGTATAAACGCGCGAATCAGTGAAAATAATCAAACTTTATTATTTTAATTAGTTTTCATTCATTCAGTTTTTACGGCTAACTGGAAAATAAGACTTTATGCGTGGCTATAACGAGACGTGTTTTATGCTATCGCCTTCTTTTAAAGATAAGGGAAACTCTGATGAGCAAGTGACATGCATAATTTCGTTATAGATAACATATTTCAGCTGCTTATTGTGGAGTCATACATACATATACTCGATATATTTTATTAATATTAATATTAACTTATCTAGTTCGGTAGGTACCTACTAAGACTCGAATCATTGTTACCGAATTGGCAGTTTACCATAGTTCTATATATTACTAGCTTCTGCCCGCGACTCCGTCCGCGTGGAACTCGTTTATATCGCAGCTCCATACAAACTTTCACCCCCCCATTTCACTCCCTCAGGGGATGATTTCCGGGATAAAAACTATCCTATGTCCTTCCTTGGGACTCAAACTATCACTATACCAAAATTCATCTAAATCGGTTCAGCGGTTTAAGCGTGAAGAGGTAACAGACAGACAGACAGACAGACAGACAGACACACTTTCGCATTTATAATATTAGTATGGATAGTATGGATAGTATGGATTAAACAACTTTCAAATTTGCGCAGATTCATGTCACGATAGAATAAAATTGTAATTTGATGTTCAAGTCAAGCACACTTCTAGTACTTAAATTAAATTGAATCAGGCGTTACTGTGCGGAAGACCATGGTATTACGAGAATAATATTCCTTTGCTATATTCCGCTAAAAAAGCGCTAAATAGGAATATTATTCTCGTAACACACTTCTAGTAGGTCACCAGCTCCCCGATTTTTGCTCGACTACGGCAAAGCCGAAAGGAAGGGATACGATTTTATAGCAGTCTATGTATGTAATTGACGTGTGTTCCACCGTAGCGTTTAAGATAATGAACAGATTTTGATGAATGAGGTATCAATCGAATCGAAATTATGATAAGGGTTACATAGGATATCTTAAGGGGCTACCCCGGGTTTTCGTCGATTTTTGACAAATTTTGAATCGTATCTCCTACTTTTGTACTACAGATAGAATTAGAAGTCAAACGGCTATCGGTTTTTAAATTTTTAATCTCCACTGTCTACTGGATTTTGAAAGTAATAAATACCTAATTTTGTATGATTTTTTTAAACATTGTCTACAAAAACACATATTTCGTATCTCTATTGACGTAAAAGATCTAATATATACGAAATCTACATATATATTTGGGTTCACCTATGACGTCTCTAAAAACGTGTCTAGGGTTTTCATTTTAAACGAATTAACACAAAAATTATGGCCAGAAAACCAGTTTTTTGGACTAAAATTGTTCAACTTTGATGCCAAATATCTCGAAAACAATGAACTTGGAAGTAAATATGGGATACTATATTGCTTAAAGCCGTTGTTGTTAATATAATAAGCTACAAAAAACATTAGAAAACTAAGGGGTTCAGAAGGTTATGGAGCATGGGAGTCCCTTTAGTAGGTATTTTTTTTTTTCCATGATACAGTTAAAAAAAGATGAGCTCACTTGTTACTGCGATGCAAACGAAGTGTGTTATATAATTAACCCGTGTATCTGTGAGTCGGTCTGTGACATCGTGGCTCCCAAACGGATGGACCAATTTGGGTGTTGTTTTAAATCGAAATTCTTGCCTATCGAGATAAGAACTTCTTATCTATATTTAATGTGTTGAGCTGAATTACCAATGATCTTCGGTCGCATAATCCGGTGACATTCAGGATTTGATTACCTACACAGCTACCCCTAGAACTAGAACCTAGAGTAATCTTGATCTTATCATGAGAGTATCCAACCGTTGGAGACTACATATCAATATATTAATATTGATACTCCACAGAATTGAATGTCACAAAAGCCGCTCCATTTCCTCCACTCAATATAGACTTAAGTTCTAAGAGATCTTGTTTATACTCGTACGGCTTTAGTTTTTCTGATATGTTTTTTATATTTCTTTATGATCCATTCCTGTATAATGGTATGACAAGGCTTCATTACGGATTACAGAGATGATCTGATAGTATAGGAATGGAATTATATCCGATCTGTCTTCACTGGTCGATGATATTTTTTCTCAATAACTTACTCGTAGTTGATATTATCTAGCCTGCTTCATAATGTCGTTGTAATCGATCGATAAGTTCATTCACATACAACGCCATTCAATAGTTAATGTTCTCATTCGACGTTTGAATGAATTATATTCAGCCCTGTTCATTTAAATTAACATTTATAGGCATAAATTATGCATTGCACCAGATCTTGTTAATGTCGGTAATTCAGGCAGTATTTATTGAAATATGTTATTTTATTTAATTAATAAATGTTGGCATATTAAGTACTTCAAGCAAATAATGAAAATACCAGAACCAAGTAAAACTTTTTGGCTTGCCTATAGAAGGGCATTGGGTAAAATACTGTTAAACGCATTCACTTTTTATATCTATGCGTATTAAAAAGTCTTATGACAATTATAAAAAAGACATCCTTCGCCACTGCAAAAAAAGTAATTCGAAGTCGGTAAACATTTTTTCATCACACTTGCTCGAAAAGGGCTTCATAATGCGCAGACATACAGAGCTGTAATAGCCTGTGTTACGCCCACGGGCGTAATGGTTTTTTTCTTAAATTGTATCTGTCACTCATGCGGCAGTTACAAAGCAAAGAGGTTTTATATCAAATACGATGTCTGAAAACGTATTTATAAATAAATTTAAACTCAAAAAACTACTTAAACATGTTTAACTGAATTATTTACAGATTTAATATGTAGTTATTTAGTGTCTTTGTAAAATGTTATTAAGTGTTTTCAAATCGTGACTGTATAGAGAAGGGTCTTTGCCATACTCGCCTCACGTCAAATTCAACAAAATGGACGACTGACATGTTGCAGTTTTTATTACGATTTGTATTCATTTCATCTAAAATGTATTTGTTTCCTCGCAAATGTGATGAAAAACATTGTGTATAACACGGGCGTAAGAATATTGCAAACTCGAGTCATCAAAAGCCCTCCGCCTTCGGCGTCGGGCTTCTGATAGACTCTTGTTCGCAATATTCCGCTTCCGCCCCTCGTTAAACAATGTACTATATCAATCGTCGGTCATAAAATTTGCCAAATTATAAAGGTACTTAATACGTTTTTTTAAATAATGGCACACCAACTTCACCCAGGTAGTATCATCATCATCATTACTTAAGAGCCTTGCTCTTGTCGGTGGAGTAACCGCCACTTTTCTCTGTCCATTGCCAGCCTCTTGGCTTCCTCATATGACTCGACATCAGCTTTATCTTTTATTTGGCTAAAATATGTTAGCCTAGGCCTTCCTCTGCCTCTCTTGCCTTCAATTTTACCCTCCAGGATGTTAAGGAAGAAACTGTCGTGCCGTATCAGGTGGCCCACCATCTTGCCTCTCCTATTTCTAATACATCCTAGTAAACATCTTTTCTCATCTGCCATCCTTAAAACCTCTTCGTTTGTCTTTCTCTCCGTCCAGCTACTCCTTTCCATCCTTAAAATACCCAATCTAAATGCCATTTAGGACATCGAGAAGCATTTAAAACTATCAATTTGTCACAACTACCGCCTTAAGTAAGTAAATACAAAACGGGTCCAGGCATAGTCCGATATTGTAAAGATACTTAGTGTTATCCGTATCCGTATATCGATAATGTGTTTAGCCACCGCGGGAGTTGTAAACTACAAGCAAAGCCCATTTAGAGTATTTACAGCCCTTGGCTACAAAACTGCATTTAACCGGGCAACTATGTATTTTGTGTTTACCAGAGCTAAGTACATTTTTACGGACCACCCAAGTTACTTATAGAGTAAGTTAGACTAGACAAGGTTTAAGAGGAAACACTAAGGGCGAGATAATTGACAAATAGGTATTTGGAAAATGTATTGCTGTCGCGCCAACCTCAAGCCTCCCCCCGTAGAGCGCGATAGAGACAACTGCAGCTTGGACCGAAAATACTTATTAAAAGTACATAAAATCAACGTTTTGTAGTCCCCTGATTTCTTCTACAAACTACTATTTAACTATTTTTTTTATTAATAATCAAAGAAAGGCTTTGGCCGTGTTCCTATGTTTTCCTTTTTTTAAATAATTTAGTCAAAGTCAAAATTGTGTCCGGATGTTTGATCACAGCGGATCTGGCACTTTTTTAGGTTTTTGAAGGTCAATATAGATCTCTGTTAAGAATAAATGTAGGTATGAAAAAAAGGAAAACATAGGAACATGTCAATAGTAGCCATACATTTATGGAAAAAAAATATTGCTCTACTGCCATTATCCAGGGAGAAAACAGGGGACTACGTTTCTATGGAAAAACGGCCCTTGTGTTTCCTCTTAAGGTGCATTGTTGAGCTTATTAAATATATTTGTTTTACTACATATATATATATATATGTAAAAGGATCGTTTATCATCTACAATGGTATATAAACTTCTCGCTGTTCTAAGAAGAATCTGGTTGATCAAGCGAGCGAAGTTCTCCGTTTCAGGTTGGGCGAAAATGCGTTCGTATGTCCGGTTGTCTAGCTGTTCTCCTCCACAGGCCTCAACCGATTCGCGTGAAATTTTGTGAGCAGGTTCGACGATTATGTAGATTTCTTTGAAGATCAAGTTTTTGGAAAAAAAAACAACTATGTAGACTAGCGAGTTCTGCAGCTCACCGAGCTACTAGTTTTATGCTTGTACTAAATTTTTGGTTTATTTATCGCCATTGATGATAACATAAAATGTACATACAATACAAGACCTGTATGAGTAAGTTTACCTGTGTAATACTTTTTGTATTCGATCTTACACTATCCCTTTTACCCGTCTGTTTATAAACAGTGTGAATCCTAGCGAACAGCTTTAATCATTATTAAACACAATATATGTTGTCCTTGCAGAAAGTTACCCCAATTGCGGCCAGTCAAATTTTCAATTTACCCTGCCGCAGCCGCCGGCGGTCGGGTAACTGGATTACGAAGCCGGCCATGTTTTAAATCGTATTTTTTAGGTGACCTACGCACCTACAGTCTTATTACTTGACCATCGTGCACTTGACTGACGGAAGTGACGGATAGTTTTGAAACTAAATTGGTAGGTACCCTAGGCTGGGTACTATATGGGATTTTCAAACGAAAAGAACGAAATAAATCTTTTATAAAATGGTGGAAACATCTTCAATTCAGCTTGTTGTTGAACTAATAGAGATAATAAATAAATAAATATTAGCGGACAATCTTACACAAATCGACCTACTCATAGTCCCAAACTAAGCAAGGCTTGTAGTATGGGTATAGGTACTAGACGACGATAGACAAACATATACAGATAAATAAATACTTAAATACATAGAAAACATCCATGACTCATCACACAAATAAATTCCTTTACCGGGATTCGAACCCAGGACCTCTTCCTTCATAGGCAGGGTCACTACCAACTAGGCTAAAGCGGTCGTCTAGGGTGCAAAGAATATACATAGTATACATAGTCGATGTTCACTTGATATATAATACGTATCTATCAAATTCTAGCACACTTTCCAAGAAACAAAACATAGGGCAAACTAGATTTAATAAATTGGGGGACCGTTATAAACCAAATCGATGAACCTAGTCCCAAACTAAGCCAAGCTTATCGATACTATACGTAGAAGTTTAGAACCCAGGGCCGCCGCCCCGCCGGCTTCGCGTGCCGGTCACCAACAGTAAAGGCCAGGTCAAAGTGGTCGACAGTAGGCAATTTATTATTTAACAGTAAATAAATGGGCCATTTTACGGAAAGTTGTACACTCGACTTTTTTTTTTAATTCTGATATAATCGGGTTTTTTCTACTCAGAATCGAGAGCACTTTTGAACCTAATAGGAGAAAAAATCTGTACAAAATGTTACATATAATTTTCGGTTTTCCGTTCCGTTAAGCTTAGAATGGAAACGGTAACGAAATGGAATAAAATATCTTGGGACAGTTGTTTTCTCGTATTAGGTTCGAAAGTGCTCTCGATTCTGAGTAGAAAAAACACGATTATATCAAAATTAAAAAAAAAGGCGACTGTACAACTTTCCGTAAAATGGCCCAAATAGGCTATGAAATTTAGTATCATAAATATTCATATAGTAGTTTTCAGTGTTCAGAATAGTGAAATTATATTTCATTTAAATGATCCTATGTTAGGTTTTATTATCTTAGTCTTCACCGTTAGAATAGGAATATTAATTGCCCTTCTACATAGTTGCTTAATTAAATGAAACTGAAAATTAAAATATGTGCACCGTTAAAATTCTTATTCAAAAGTACATAGTTGCTATATAGTTGCATAGTAGCACTGGCGCAGTCTGTGATAAAAAAAAAGCGGCCAAGTGCGTGTCGGACCACGCACAACGAGGGTTCCGTGCCTATTAAAAAGGTCGTATCGTTACTAAAATCTTATGGCACGTACGTCCTTTTCTTTAAGGAAGGCAGTTTTTTAGAAAAATCTTGTTCAAAACAATTTTCGCTGAGAGAATTTAATAAGCATGACTTTTTAAAAAATGTTAAAATACATGGTTCAAAAATTAGAGGGGGGGGGACACAATTTTAGTAATTTTCGGGGAGATTATCTCCGACTCTATTCACTTAATCAAAAAAATTGTTGAGAAACCTTATATTTATTTTGACAGGCCTATCGATTGATGTGCCACACGTGGGCTTGCAATGAAAAAAAAAAAATGTATTTCAGTTTTATGTATGGAGTGCACCCCTAAAAAATTTTTTTTTAGTAATTTAGTTACAAAACTATGTAGCGGTTAACAAAATACACCTATCCTGAAAAGTTTGTTCAAATACACCTTATAGTTTTCGAGTAAAATGCCTGTGACATACGGACGGACAGACAGACAGACAGACAGACATGACGAATCTATAAGGGTTCCGTTTTTTGCCATTTGGCTACGGAACCCTAAAAACTAAACTTTAATCGGCAATGTTTTGTATAATTATTGAAACTGCTCACATAATTTCACGAGCATCGAAAGAAAATGGGCCCAAACTGTAATAGAGAACATCGTTCGTTTCGCTCGATCGTTAAATATTACTAGTATTTGATAATCCAAAACTCTCAACTGTCATCAACAAAAAGAAAAGTCGATCCCGAATCTGTGTATATATGACCCTTATTATTGCTCCTATCACCACATTCGTTCGTTTCGCTCGATCGTTAAATATTACTAGTATTTGATAATCCAAAACTCTCAACTGTCATCAACAAAAAGAAAAGTCGATCCCGAATCTGTGTATATATGACCCTTATTATTGCTCCTATCACCACATTCCGCGGTTTCCCAACGAATATCAAACAGAAGCCGTCCTTTTTAAAACTTAACACGAGCCGTAAAATAACCGAATTATTTCCCCTTTATTACGGTCCTTTTCAACCTTACACTGTAAATTTCATTCCTATGTAAACATAAAATAGTCCCGCAATAACGTCTGGACGAGCGTCGTAAACGACCTTTATTTCTCATCTCTCGGTTTGCAATAACACCGTTATGGGGTAATATTTTTCAACAAGGCTCACTTTGTGTTTAAAGTTCAACTAACAATAAGTGTTTGGCTGAATTTCGCTGGCGTATTAGAGGTTAGCATGAAAATTGTTATAGTAGGAAATATTTTACTACCTCTGCTCGCGTGTATGTCGGACATACAGCATTTGTCCCTTTAGCACTTAAATACTTGCTAGAATTCTCGCGAATACGCGAGCCAAGAGGCACCAGCATAAATTACACCTGTTCCCCGCGAGCAAGTCTCACTTGCATGATCGTATCGCTCCCGTATCGGCTTGTATAGCCATAAGAGACGTTGTCTCTCCCCTGAACACCGTTTTTTCGTACCTATTTTTATAGTCTGTAACAGACTGAAAGGCCTCTGATGATGACTTGCTAGTAAGGGGTCATCCATAAATTATGTCACACGAATTTCATGATTTTTTGCCCCTTCCCCCGTCCTTGTCACAGCTGGTCACATTTGTGAGACTCCCCCCCTCCATAGTGTGACGTCACATATTTTGCAAATTTACATTCAGAAATTATTGAATGAAAGCAGTGGTTCCGAAATCAGTTTTATTTCCGTTATATTATTTTTTAATAAAATTAAATACGATTTTGAAAAGTGACGTCTCGAAATTGAGGACCCCTCCCACCCCCTCGTCACACAATGTCACACTTCATCGACCCCCTCCCTCCCCCTTAACGTGTGACGTAATTTATGGATGGCCCCAAGGGATGAATGCTTTGTATACGATATAAACAGTAAACACGATCATGCTAATGCCGGCTGTACACATTGGGCCAACGTTGGCGCGTGAGCAGGAGGCAGCTATGTAAACGAAAGAGATCGAATTATAGCTCTCTCTCTCTAACGCATAGCTGCCTTCTGCTCACGCGCCAACGTTGGCCCAGTGTGTACAGCAGGCTTAACGTAGCTATAGGCTGCACAACCCAAATTATATAGTTTACTATATTATGGCAAATTATAAAGGCTTGTTGCTATCAGGCTTTAGACTTGTATCTGAGCTCCTAGGTTCCTAGCATTATATTTCGGGACAAACTTTTATTTGTCTAGGTTAGGGCAGTGGTTCGTTAAGAAAGATGTGAAAGATTGTTCCGAAATGTTTATTATTTATAAAAATAAATATAAGATTAGTCTACAAGATAAACTGTGCCCATGGATATTTCAAGCACTAGATTATAAAATATTCTTAATCAATCATTCAGATTAACTACGCTTTTGTCTAATCACCTAGAACGGTTCAGGCAATCAGGTACACCCTAAATGCAAAGCCCAAGTCCATGCCTAGAATATTATT
This sequence comes from Epinotia ramella, assembly GCA_947578815.1. NCBI lineage: Eukaryota > Metazoa > Arthropoda > Insecta > Lepidoptera > Tortricidae > Epinotia > Epinotia ramella. The sequence goes on along the minus strand of OX388217.1, from coordinate 10,974,021 downwards.
ATGACTGAGAAGCATTCAAATACTAACGCGAAAATTATTTTTCCCCTCACTGTCTCGCAAAGCCGTCTTTTATCCTTTAAAACCAGTGGGCAAAACCGCATTTTATCCACGAGTGCGGAAAGTAAATTGACCTTGGAGCGTGTTTAAGTAGCTTTTGACAGATAACAAAACGTAAAAAGCGCTCATAATACAAAAATTTCAAAGATGATGTACCTACCTATTTCTGTTGCCGCTATATTTAACAACAAATACTAAAAAACAGAATAAAATAAATATTTTAGAACTTTTAAAAAATTGCTTGTTGCCTTCATCAAAATCTCTCAAAATATATGGGAAAACTAAAATACGACTCGCACTTGACCAAAATTCTACTTGATATTACTTAACGTTATTAATTACTGTAAAAAAAAAAAAAAAAAATATATTATTTAAATTAAATAAAGTTGTTTTGCATTTTGCACTTTCCTCCCTACAGTGAGGTGAAAAGTTTTGTGTTACACACGGGTGCAAATGTATTTTACTTCTCGTGTGTAGAAACACTCGCTACGCTCAGGATTCTATTTTAGAACCACTCGCTTCGCTCGTGGTTCAACTATAGCATTTTTTCGCTTGCTCGTGTTTCAATTCCACACTCGCGGATTTTACCACTTCGCACCCTTGTATAACAAATAACTATTCTCCCAGTAAACCTACTAAGTAGCAGTGAAAATTGCATGGAATATACAAGGCTGTGATAACAACAGGCTCAGATAAGGAAGCTGTGCCAGAATATGTAATCAAGCGACGGACGTATTTATGACACGCTTTTCTTTTGTTTTCGTTAATTTATTATTCAATCAAGCTGCGGTGTGTTGTAAATGTGAGGTGATTACCGACAGCGGGGCTAGCATAACTGACGCCGCAACGCGACGCGAGAAGAGACAAATCTTTCTTTTCTTTCTAATCTGCACAGTGCGCGTGAGACGGGCTCACTGAGCGACTTGCTAGCAAGTTATGCTAGACGTGCAGTGTGGTGTTTTTAGGGATTCGAGCTAGGTACCATACGGCTGGAACTGGCTAAAGCCGCGTCCTGACAGTACTGCGTGGCGGACTGCACGAGCAGTACGAAGATATAATGTAGATGGAGATGGAAATATGAAACTATGGTCATTTTGTTCCCTATCTCGCCGTTAAAGCTTCGTTGCGCTCACGTAGGACCGTCGGGATCCACATCAATGCATGCATGTATGTACATAAGCATGAGTATGAGTAGGAATTTAATTTTCACCTCAGCAGCTCGAAAATTACTGAAAATCATCACTTACATTTTAATGGTAATGTCGACTCCACAGGGTATCCTAGTTCAGGCCCTCGTAAAATGTATCCCTTAATATAACATTTTAGTATTAAGACATAATTCTGTAAAATACGTTTTTAATAATAAATGAATTATGAATTATTATTATAGTGCTCTTTCATCTCACCGTGCAACAAGATGTCCGCGGCCTGCACATAACAAACGAAACTGTTCGTCACACCAACTTGTTAAAGTTAGAATGAAAAGTATGTATTGCTGTCTCATTCCAACGATAGCACGTTGTTGTGACAAATTGCTAGGTGTGCAAGCCGTTTGGATTGAATGCTCGACCGACGAACGTTCGCGTTCAGATTTGGCGACGACGCCGACAGTCAACGCGCCACGCATCTGTTAAGTGTCTACTAAATCTAACCATTCACTCAAGAGGGCATGTCACAAGTACTTTATACTCGCATACTGTAGTGTTGTAAACGATGCACGGTGATGGTAAATGTATTGAGCATAATAGCCAACCTACCTACATTACGAAAATAATAAATAAATAATCTAAACCGCTACTCGGTGTAGCCGATGAAGCGTGCTACTTCAACGTCAACCTTTTTGTAAATGAACTTAAATATAATTAATTCATTTTCACGTATCACATCTACGAGTTATACGACGTACAAGAAAACGTATTTCTTTGCAACTCCCATTTTCGGCAACGCGCCCGATTCCACCGCGGCAAATGGTGCAGCAACAATACAAAAACTATCAAAAACTCGCACAATAGCCGACCCTTCGATCTATTGTCCCTAAACTAGACAAATAGACGCAGGTATCGTTCTGCATCGCGCTATCGACATTTTTAAACTTAACAGTACATATACAATTTTCGAGTGGATTTCGGTGGGGAGTCCGTGTCTTCGCGTTGAACCAGTGCGTGGGGAGCTGGCCTGAGTCCTCTCTGTCAGTGTGATTGGTCACCTGGCCTATTCCTGGTGACCCTTTGATCCCAGTACTACCTCTTTAGAAGTCTGGCGTAGTATGTGGCACGAAGTGTAAACTACGTCGGTCTCACCACCAACTTGAAGATGTTTTGACACCCCTTTTGAAAACTAATATAAGCACAGTTTAAAGTTAAACGAGCTAATTACGTATCATCATATAAATAAATTAATATATTATACAATTAAGATATATAGGTACAAATATTTTTTTAGCATTTTTAGTGTTGATAAGCATAATATTTATATAGGTATGTAATTTGACATGACAAAAAGATACGAACATGAAATGTAACGTACTTATTCCCGAAATAAACGTACCTATATAAAATAATATGCTATTTTTTTCTAGCTGGCAATTTCATTCAGCATTATACTTAGGTGTTCATAGCATGGCTAAAAAATAAAAATAAAAACTAATTAAACAAAATATAAAGCAAATTGGGTTGTGTAGATAAATCCTGCGGCCGCGAGCAACAAATTAGTGAAATTGGATAACACTTAAAATGCAGCGTTTGCAATTTTTATGCGATTTTTTCGGAAGAAAGTGTCATCTTGGGCGATATAAATGGTTACGTATACAGGTTGATATGTCCGGATTTCACCTACGCAATTCAATTTCTATTCTCCTATTTAAGTATATTGGTAACTAGCTTCCGCCCGCGACTTCGTCTGCGTAAACCCTGGACAAAAACTACTCTATATTTTAATCCAGACTATAAACTATCTTCCTGCAAAATTTCATCCAAATCGGTTGAGCCGTTTAAGCGTGATTGAGTAACAAACATCTAAACATCCAAACATCCAAACTTTCGCATTTATAATATTAGTAGTATTTAACCTTTTCAACGCTCTCATATTTGAATGAAGTGATCATTCACACGCCAAGAGCTGTTGCCTTATCAAAAATGACGAATCTCGTAGTGCTGTGCAAAACATGATTAGATAGATTTTATTCATGATCAAAGTACAACTTTATTCCGACCTTTTTATGGGTTGTTGGCGTGGTGGGCACGACAGCACTCGACCACTTTAGTGGCTCTTGGCGTTGAAAAGGTTAATAAGCCTAGCTTGTACCTTAGGTTACAGGACATTGATGTAAGTAAATCTCAGTCAAATACCTATTTACATCCATGCCCAGTAACCCAAAGTACAAGCTTAGCTTAGTTCGGTACTATGGTGTTCGATATGTAGGTATTTGTAAAGATGTCATTTCAATGATTAATTAATATAGTGTATAATTTCTCTTGACATGTTAATTCGTTTTGCAAATAAATGAGTATGAGCACTAAGTCGAATTACTTGAGATTGTCCTTCAATAATTATTCAATCAATCAACTATTTATTCTCCAAATAGGCCACAAGGGCACTTTTACATGTCAAACGGTAATTTACAATGTAATAATAATAATCTTACACAATAATCATTTAAAACTTGCAGATCAAGGACCGATTTAAACGGTTAACAAAGTAAATGTCACTAAGTTAATGAAAACAAAACAAAATTGGAAAATATGACCATTACATTCGATATAAGGTCTGTATCAGCATTAACAAGAAGTTAATGATATTAATTCAGTATTCCAGAGATGTCTGGTCTCTGAGCGTATTTATTTATTCGTTGGAATAGATACATACTTACCTAGTCATACGTATTTACATGGTCGATGATATTGATCTGTGGGCGTTTGTGTTCTATCAATAAAGCTGATGTGCTAGCCGGGAGTAATATCCGGACTGCGATAGTTTTTCTAGCCAACCGCAGAACCCGTGGCCGTAAACGTTTATGCAGTTAACGTGTTAACACATTCACTGCCAGGAAATCGCCTAGCGGGTGCTGTTTTCTTTAGCCACTTTCCATTACTTAGCTGGAAAACCACGGCATCGGCTACGAGCGTAGCGTAAGTGCAAGGCCTGAGTGGACGCCCCGCTCAGAGCGGGGCGTCGAGCGTCCATATAAATGGCATTTGTTTTATATGGACGCTGCACGCCCCGCTCTAAGCGGGGCGTCCACTCAGGCCTTGCACTTACGAATTTGTTTGCAGTGAATGTGTTTGACGTCGCCAACAGCACGGTTAGCACAAGACGGCGCGGCGCGCGAGCTGTCTCGCTGCGAGATTGACTATACGTCTCTTTCTAATTAGATCACTTATAAGAGATGGATAGTCTGTCTCGCCGCGAGACAGCTCGAGCGCCGTCTTGTGCTAACTGTGCAGTGTACTTACTACCGTGGTTCATTGATAGACATAAAATATAAATTTCCGAAAAATACGTATGTCGTTGTATAGTCAACAACTCCTTCATACGATTCTAACGAGCCCTGCATGAGGGATCTTTCAAAACCGGCCAAGTGCGAGTTGGACTCGCGCACGAAGTTCCGTACCATTATCTAAGTGCCGCCCGTATCCTTCGCGGGGACTGCTTTCTGGTAAAATCAAAGAGACAAAACAAAAAAAAAAACTATTATCTATAAAAACGGCAAAAGAACCACTACGTTTGTTGTATGGGAGACCCCGTAATATTGATTTTATTCTGTTTTTTAGTATTTTTTGTTATAGCGGCAACAGAAATACATCATCTATGAAAATTTCAACTGCCTAACTATCACGGTTCATGAGATACAGCCTGTTGACAGACGGACGGACAGCGGAGTCTTAGTAATAGGGTCCCGTTTTATTCTTTGGGTACGGAACCCCAATAATCAGCTAGTATAGTGCTCTTAGGTTTTATGTATGCTCATCTGCTAAATAGATTCCTATGACCACCTTTGTCTCCATTATCAGACCTGCTTGATGCTACCATATTGTATTAATACCTTACTAAAATAAGAATACAACATTTTGATTCAGTTGGACTCTACAAAAGTGTCATGAGCAAGACATGACCGCCTCTCCACGGCTAGACAAGCAAGACCCCGCGCGAGATAAACTATCCGTCTCTCTCTAACTGTTTTAATTAAAAGGAATGGATATACAAGTAACTGAATACTATAGTTGTTCTTAGTTAATAGGCATGCGGCCTCATGTTCAAATTGATAACGTAGTGATGCTATAATGTACCATCAAATTATCGTAATAAAGTATAAATTATAAAATATAATTAAAATCATAAAGAGATATGAACCTTAAAAATTTGTAAAAAATATGCATTTTTTTTATTGTCCAATAGTAAATTTAAAGCTACCAATATAATCCTTACGCTTTTATAGAAACAAAATTGTACAACAACTATGTACTTAAACGCAGTATTTCGGGATTTGGCTGATTTACCTGATTTTCCATACGATGATTAGTACAAATGCCACTTGTGACGTCATACGAGGTTTGTACGTCATCAGTATGAAGCGTTTTCCGCTGCCGCCAGCGACGTCAATCTCAAATTTTTGGGTATTCATGTTCTTTAATTGTAGTTGCTCCCATACAAACATTTGTTCCTCTCCAAAAACTGGTTCGAATGGAATCGTAAAAAAATCTTAGTCCGCATCCTCATTGTGCTGAGATAGCCCCAAGAGAATATTTTAACGACTAATTGTGAAATGTTTGAAAGATGGATGGAATGTTTGAAAGCCTCATTTTACAAATTAGACGGATGATTGATTAAGATGATTGATCATCCGGAAGAAAGCCCGGGAGATAAACGCGAACAGGGGAAGCATCCAATTACGCATTTATTAACCAGACAAACAGTTCCTGGCAACTGTCAAAGCGTAAAGTTTATATCAACAACATTAAAAGGCAACGGTGGACGCAGCTTAGAACAGCCAAGACAGTTTCCGTTTACAAAGTTTAAATGACTGCTTGCCAGATGGACCGATGACTTGAGGAGGGTAGCTGGTAGTGGAATGCATGGCGAGAACGGAGAGCCGGTCTTGTGGCGTACCCTGCACGGCTAGCACGCGACGGCGCGCGAGCTCTCTCGATTTTTCTCGCACTATCCGTCTCTCACTTATTAGACCACTTAGAACAAGTATAGTGCGATAAAAATCGAGAGTAAGTCGCGGCCGTCGTGTGCGAGACGTGCTGGGGGAGGCCTACGTCCAGCAGTGGACTGCAATAGGCTGATGTATGTATGTATGTAAGTAATGACTAATGACTGCTTGTGACATGACGATGGAATGGCCGATTTGTTGACATATTCATATTCATATTCGACAAGGTAACTTAATATAGGTCACACGGCAGTGCCATGCAGCGCCGAGTTTGTGATGTAATGATGATGTCACCATCGATCCAGACGTTTGAATGACAGCTCAAGATATGGCGATCATTTGCCCGATTTTATAGGCCAAATTTGTGACAAGGCGGTGATGTTTTTTTAAATACCACATCGGTGGTAAACCAGCGTACGATCCGCCTGATGGTAAAGCGATCTACGTATCCTATTTACGCGTTGCCGTCCCTTTAAAAACCCATACTGTAGTCCCTTGCGAAACCTCACCCCACGAGCTTAGTGAGGTAACAAGATTATAAGCAAATCAACGGGAAACACTTATTTGAATATTTATATACAAAAACAGTCCTATAGTCTGTTTATGCCTGGGAAACCAAATATAAGAATGCCCAAAACACAAATTCATGCTTTATTAGGTACTTGTATTAGTCGGTGTAAATAAAACGTTTAAAGGGAGTGGCTCAAAGACTTCGCTGTCCCCTTCCAGCGTTGTGCCCAATCCGAATCAATCTTACGAGTACTATATTAAATTACTGGTTCATTTGTCTTGGAGTTCGTTATTAACATCTGGGTTATTTATTAGCGCAGGATGGATTTGTTCGAGGTTTATTGCTTAGTCGAAGTCACGTGTCGAATTAGCTTCGTCAATAACGTATTTACCTTTTTCTCTGAGTAAGTTTGAGGTGGACTGATGACCTGGTAAAGGTTGCGGGAGTCCGCTGGTTGCGGGTGGCGCAGGACCGGTCACTTTGGCACTCTTTGGGGGAGGCCTATGTCCAGCAGTGGACGTCTTTCGGGTGATATGATGATGATTGAATGATTTTTTATGAAAGGCGATCATATTGTACCCATTAGATATAGCCTACCGTACCTTACTAATAGAAAAATATTTGAAATAAAGTTTAATACTCTTTACAGTACATATGGTGCTACTTTCCCGCACTAGTGCGGAAAAGAGCACTTTTCTTGCATATGTCGAAACTTTAAAGAGCCATATATATGTACAGTAAAACGTTGTACGATACACGTGCGAATAGGTAATTCGCAACTAGTGTCGATTTAAAACACTCCCTTCGGTCGTGTTTTAATTTATCACCACTCGTTGCGAATTTCGGCACTTGTATCGTAAATAACTATTTTCATTGATTCTTCAACGGGTTATAAACGGCATTAAAAATCATAAGGCAATTCCTACAATGTCCTTATGATTTTTAATGAAGTCTATAAAAAACAACTGCTCGGATATATTTGGCATACTTACCTACATTCTGTGGTATTTCAGTGCACTTCAATGAAATGAAGGGTAACTTGGAAAGCACATGTCTATTTACTTTTTTTTTATTAGACCATCTAGACATGTTTTTTCAGTACCCTTCAAATAGAACATGATGTTACCATGTATATATGTATATATTATACTAGCATACTTAGGTACTATCTTTTACTCTCCAACGTCCGTTATTAATCTCGTTTCAAGTACATCATTCCCAGAAAATCACTGACTTTCCGGCTTCAAGCCAATACCATGGCAATCAGAAATAATATGAAGTAAGACCCTGTGTACACTGTATTTTTCTAGTTGCGCTCTTAAAACTGACCGAATCCGAACCAATTAAAACTTCCGCCCGATTAACATCAGCTCTGAACACTCGAAAGTTCTGAAGCGTGGATGATCATGAAAAATTCAGCGCGAGAAGTTAACCGCCGCCTTTTCACTTTTGCAAAGAAGTTTATCCGATAAGTAAGTTACGGGAACTTTGATGTGTATTATCCCTAGATTTGAACTACGGTTACGAGGCAAAGCGATCTTGGCCGAGTGCCTTGTAAGCCTGGCAAGTAAGCAATGTCTATCTAATATGTGTCTGTATGTATATATGTGGAGATAGTTCAAGCTCATTTTAGGGAAAATAAATTTCTTACCTTAACTGGACTGTACATTTTAGAGCTGGGTTCATTTGTTTTATTTTTCGAAGCCTATAGAGTGTCCCACTGCTGGGCAAAAGCCTCCCCTCTCGACTTCCACTCGTCCCGGATTTGAGTAATCTCTGGCCAATCGTTACAAAATGCGTCCAGGTCGTCCCGCCGTCTCCGTCTCGGCCTGCCACGTCGTCGCCGCCCATCGTGTGGCACCCACTCCATGGCTGTTTTTGCCCACCTCTGTGGATGCATGCGGCAGATGTGGCCAGCCCATTCCCATTTCAGCTTGGCGGTCTTAACCCCAACGTCGGCAATGCGGGTTTTTGAGCGCAGCGTAGAGTATTTACCGTTAGCTTTTCGTTGAAGGAAAATATAGCGAGGAAACCGGTCTAATTCCAATAAGGTCTAGTTTGCCTTTTGGGTTGGAAGGTCAGATGGCCACCAGTTTCGTAAAACTAGTGCCTGTGCCAAATCTTAGGATTAGGTGACAAAGCGGACCCCGGGTTCCTTCAGGGCACAACCGGGAATAACCCTAGGAGGATGGATCGAGAAAATATTCTAAGCACGTTATAATTTTTAACGTATCTTTACCACAGTCACAATGCGCGACAAAGAAATCCCAAAATTGTTCAAACCGACGTTGGTTTAAAACACGAAGCATTCCTGAACTGGACTTTAGCTAATTCGCAGTATTCCACCAATGTCGCTTTGTTTTTTAAACCAGTGTTCGTAACACTTTATGTGGCATATTAAATCCGCTTTTATTTCTTGCGAAGCGCAGATTCACAGGTGCGGTTTTTTTTACGTTAAGTACTGAGCTGTATTTTATTGCATAGGTAATTTGAACTCTTCGTTTTGTAGCTAAATTTTACAAATCACTAACTTCGGTCCACGACTTCGTCTGCGTGGATAAACACTATGCTACCTATATATACCGTCAGGCAAGCTCAGAGCAAGTTCTCCTTTAAACGCAAGTTGCGTAAGCAACTCTTTTTAACTATTGAAGATTGATGATCCTCATGATATCTTTGTCCGGGTATATACATATAATTGTAGGTATTTAAGTAAGTATAAGTAAGTTTATATTGTATGCATTGTATGTATCTTAATGTGATTAATTGATTTGTGTTTCCATTCGAGTCTCAGTATTTAGGATCCTGCACCACTAAAGTTTGTATTTAGCCCAACGGTTGATTGGTAGAGAATGCCTTAAGGCTGAAAAGAATATTTTTATATTTGTGCAATAAAGCTTATAAATAAAAAAGTATGCAACATCCAAATCGGCCGAGCCGTAACAAACATCTAAACATCCAAACTTTCGCATTTATAATATTAGTAGGATTATGAAAACTGTGTACGTACTATCGGCTGCAATAATGCATGGACACCTTACGGCCTAGTTTCGCTTGAATGGTTTGACGTCTTCAACTCACATAGTTGCACGTTGTGTGCAATAAATAAACTAGATGGCGTTCTTGGCGATGGTATTTGAACATCGCGGAACATAAGCCAATTTACTATAAATTTACACCTATTATCACCAGAAGTATTCTCCTAATAGTGTAATTATACTAATTATTAGCAAATACCAATTTACAATTTTAGCTTTATTTAAGTGTGATACAACTGATATGTGAATGCTATATTTCCACTAGTAATTAAAATGATGCGACAGCCCAGTGGATTGAGACATGTGCTATAAACTCGGCAGCCAAGATCGATCTAAGATCGATTCCCTGTTAATGGTAGAATAAGTTATGTTTTTGCTTTTTTATAGTTTTGTATTTCTAGATGGAAGTTTTTTAGATATAAATAAAAATCGTTTAATGAAATAAAATATTAATAACTTAAATAATTAAGACAGCTTTTTTTGTTTTTATTGTGTTTGTTTCGTTAACTACAGTACTGCTAACGCAGTTTTTTAATAGAACTTAGTAATAGTTACTTAGCAACTTTTCTAACATTTAATTAAGGTGATAGCTTAAGTTTCATTTCCGAAAATTGGAAAAAGATTGAAGCTATACCCCCAATAAATATAACATTAACAATTATTAACTTAAGGCCGGGTTATCTAACATTCAAATCAATCGAACGGATTTAGATGTTAATTGACATACTTATACATATATATATCTATACCTATGTGAGCGTTCAAATAATGAAAACTGTTATTGATTTTTTAATAATGATAATAATATTATTCGGACTTTCACGGTTACTTACACTAGTTAGAACTTATGATTATATAGTTAATAATAAGTAATAATAACTCACAATCACATTTCGAATAGTAAAGCGATAAAAAAAATGCAAACATCATACCTACTAAGCAATGTTTTTGTTTTTAATTTGTCTAGCATAACCCGGCCTTTTCCTAAAACATAATGTATAAATCTAAATGTAAACTGCACTGCACTGTTTGGTCGGCTTCTTCACCTTCTCCATGTTAGGAACTACGCGAACATTATCATACGTATTATTACGATATCATAAACTTAAACGGCCGTGTTCACTGGATTTAAAACACTTCACCATCATTTAAATTCTATAGGGTAAATTACAACCGTGCCGTTTTCTGTGCATCTGTTAGCAACGGCGAACTGTGTCTTCAACTCTTCACTTGCGTGGAAGTGGCTTATCGGTTATAAGCAACTTTCTTCGTAGGTCATCACCATTCACCATAGCTGCACGCTGAATAATGGTATGATTGAGACCTGATCTACTAGATCCTTCCTTTTGTGCCCATAAAACAACCGTTTTTTCGCTGTAACAACAGTATTACATAATAACAACAATGTAAGATACGAGTAGGTAATTAGATTAAGTATCATTAATATTACAAAACATGTAAAAACTACTTACGTTTATACATTATATTAAATAGCAATTAACTGTGATCTTTTAAAGATCAATCGATAACTCATTGCTATATTAGTAAAGAAAGGAATCAATTGGTAAACGGCTAACGAATGAATACGAAGTGAGTGTAATAAAAAAGATTACGGTAGTTATATGTCATCTATCTACCTTCTTCAATTATTATACTAAACGTAGTCGTAATGGATATCTGTAGGTATAAAAAAACAAACTGATGATTAATTTCAATCTACCATCCAAATGGCAAATGGCCCAGTGGCAAATAGACTGCAGTTTAAAGTCGACCTGAGAATTCGGGTTCAAACCCGCGGCCGCGTCCAGCCAAATTATGTTTTTGTAATTTATTCGATGTTTGGAGTTCGCTCTTAGTGCAAAACACTAACAAGAAGAAGAAAATTTAATAATACCTCCACGAAGGTGTGTTGTTAAAAACAAAAAATCGGGAATGCGTTAAAGTTGACTCGATAAATATACAAAAATAGTAGGTGGTGGTTATCCAAGTAAATAGAAATTTCGAAGACGCGGACGAAAACAATTTTTATTTCATTAAAAATCAGCTAACAACGCCATCTAGTGAAATCTCGCTTAACTTTTGAGGCTTACATTTACATCTTACTACACGTTGTGCTCATAGATGGCGTAGGATTCGGCGGACAAGCGAAACTGTTTCTGAATTGACCATGGACTTTTGCTGTCTAGTGTACATAAGTACAGTACTTATAAATCTTATTCAATTCTCATTTTCGAGTGAAACTTGGAAGCAGGCTCGACCCGCTAAATGACTTTGTATAGAATGGCAATAAGACTTAGAAATACGGTTTGTAAAAACATTAATTTATAATAGCGTCTTTTTTTTGTTGATTTCATTTTAAAATGTTATTCTAAGATGCTTTATACAAGAATCCGACAAACTTTCCACCCGGAAGTAAGTATGTAGATTTAAATGAAGCATGCATTGTCTTTTTTTGTATGGTTTATCTTGAATATTATAGAGCAAATGTAAATGACACAAAATAAAGACAAAAATATTTATTAATATTTTTTCTGACTTTTGACAAGATTATAATTTTTTTGATGTCTGAAATTTTGTCGGATTCTGTGGCTGGGTAACTATTTAATTGATAATATATCCGTTACACACAAAAACATAAGCTATTATTGTGGGCGACGTAACCTTACGATTACATTTATAGCTAACGAAACCATTGTATAATACATAAGCATATAGATTGTATAAAATTTACATAACTAAAAGTACATAACAAACTGGCAAAACATAATAGGTAAATATAATATAAATAAATATGAATACAAAGTATGTAAATGAATAAATAACACCCCAGAAAACATAATAAGTATATACCTAAGGCATATAGGCCAAACATGTTTTTAAGATCTTTTCAGTTTGAGTATATCTGGGTATCATACCGAAGTGTAGGCCAGCTATAAAAGGTTCTGAAAGTAAGTATATCAGCCCAGCTAGACCGTAGAGAGAACAGGGCTTAGGCTCCACCCGCTCGAACCTGATTGGTTATTAAGTTTGTTAGGAAATTGTAGTTCTGAGCATTATTACGTAATTTTGGCTTATCATGCAAAGTTATCAAAGCAACCTCTTTGTAACCTTTTATAATACAAGCATGATTTATACATATGTCATTGGATAGGTCATAAAAAGTCCTTACTGTTAAAGAGTACTAATAAGAGTACGTACTTAGTAGTATTAGATAACTGTTTTATATTGTAAAACCTAGGAAAACCTAGCTAGAAAGGGTGTGAACACAAATATGTCAATCTTTCACATATCGTAATTATGATTAGAATAACTTTATAAAACTTGTTATTGTTTAAATACATTGTCTAGAGTCACGAGTTTATATGTATACAAGAATTGAGTCCAATAAGATTAATCTTGTTAAAAATATTTTGAGATAACAAAATATTATAATTAAAAGGGGCGTGAAATTACGTCACAGCCAATCAATCATGTAATATTTGGATCAATAAAAAACTCAGAAATTCCCATATATCCTCGCCAGTGCAATGACGAGTTCGTAGTCTAAAATCTGGAATATAAACGAGCTAAATTTCAGTACAAATTGTGTCAGTCGAGTTCTCTTGCAAGTAACAACAACAAAAGTAAATAAGAAGTACATAGGGCAGTGATAGGAGTATATAAGTTATTGTAAAAGTCCTCGTTTAAAGTTTGAAATATACGTTTTATCATTTTCTTCGGTTTTCAATTAGGTAAAAGGTTTTGAGGTAATAGTGGATGCTATTAGAGCTCTGAATTTACGACTCAGAGTTAGCATCCAGGAGCTGTCGTGGGCTGCAGCAGGCATCGAGTGGGCCGCCAGGACTCCGTTCCGCGTCGTGCCTGTAAGCAGCTACTTGTTAGGTGGCTGTAGAGCGGCATACGTCGTTGCTCTAGACGTATGGACAGATCGCTCCGTCGACGCCGTAAGATCGTACGCGTAGTGGCACGCGGCGCGTTGAGCGCATCAACGCTACCACCGCTTGACACGTGCGTCGTGCACAATTATAAATTATTTCCTAAATTGTATTTTTTTCCATACAAGTTGTCAGTTCATTGACTGGACTATTCATCCTTTTCTATAGAGCCACAGTAGGTATTGGATGATGAAATGGGTTACTTATTCTTATAATGTGATTAGTTTCGTATTCGTAAAAATACATCCACAACATAAGAAATTTAAGGGCGGGTTACAGTAAACACACTTTACGAGTATAGGCCGGTAAATGTTAAATTTATACGGCACCGCCAGTAAAAATCTGTAAACGGATTTAGTGGACGAAACTATCGACGATTACTGACGATTACCGACGATTTAAAACAACCGGCCCTAAGTATTAGCATACGTATACTTTAGCACACGTATGTGTGGTCGCTGAAACCTTCACTAGAATGAGTGCGGCTCGGGTGCCTATTCAAAACTTCAGACAATCCAGTTTCAGTCGACCCTCCGATTACATTATAGTTACACGATTTCGAGCTCAAGTTACGTTCGGGGTGTGATGAGACGAGTAGAGGCAGGTTGTGAGTGGCACCGCAGATTCCACGTGGACGCATCGAGGTGGCTCTTTGATCTCAGATGTGCGTCATTCGTAGGCACGCGTATGGCGAGGCTAAGGCGGATGTCACACTGCGCCGCATCTCCGGACGGAGGTGCGGAGCTGCATACAAATTTCGCCGGACGGAGGTGCGGTGCAGTGTGTCGTACCACACGGAATTTATATACAAACTGAGGTACTTGCATACAACGAGTTTCGCATCTCCGTCCGGAGATGTGGGGCAGTGTGGCATCCACCTAATGCCGGCTGTACACATTGGGCCAACGTTGGTGCGTGAGCAGATGCAGCTATGCGTTAGAGGAAGAGGGCTTCATATCGTTCTCATGCGTTTGCATAGCTGCATCCTGCTCACGCGCCAACGTTGGCCTAATGTGTACAGCCGGCATAAGGGCTCGGCCGATGGTAGCGGCAGTGGTGCCCCAGAAGTGGGAACAAGAAGCCGCGCTAGCACAAGTGACGCCGCGCCGCGACGCGAGTCGAGAAAAATCTACCCTTTGCGTTCTAATTTGCATGGTGCGAGTGAGTCAAGAGACGTTAATTCGCGCGTGAAGCGACTGAGTTGTGCTAGACGTACTGGTATCTCGCTCCAACGTTTGGCGCACCGCTCGCTCTGCCGCCGCGCCTGAAGTCGTGGCCGAGGCAGTGTATCCTTCTATCGTTTATCCCATGCTATTAAATGAGCAATATATGTATATTAACTAGCTGCCCACGCGAGTTCACCCGCATATTGCAAATAATGAAGGCAAAATCGTGAAATAAAATATAGCCAACCAGCACCCAGAAAGTCACTAAGTGAAAGAATTTTTGAAATAGGATAATCGGTTCCGGAGATTACCTATTACATACAAACTTGTGTAGAAATGTGTCCCCTAAAGAGTGACAAACTTTAAAGGCCAAAATAATGGATGCCATACATACAAACTTATAAACTTACAAAGCTACAATCACACAGACTTTTCCTATTTTTTTTATAATGCTAATATAGATATTATCTGTTTTATATGACAGTCCGACGCATGATGTAACTTTCCACGTAAAACGACACGTACAGTCAACATCAATAAAAAAAAAAAACTGGTAAATGCACTGTTTGAACTTTCTGAAGAGAAACCTTAAAATGTGCTGCGCTTTAAAAAGAAAAACGATGAATAGGTTAGTGTATGCGACTTGCAAAATCAAGAAAATGTTTCAAGTTTGCATCACTATTTATAGGCTTTCAAAACAAAAGTTCTAGCAATTGGGTGTTCCACAATATTCATGTCATTGTGACCTTTGTATTTTTAGATACATTTTCTTTAAGTTAGACTGACATTCACCTCCAAGATTGTGAGAGTCGGCAAATCTCTTTTAAATCGAGCTGAAGAAAAGATTTGAGCTAATCTTTATGATCGAAGTTTGATGTTGTTTAAATTATATTTGAAGATTTTTCAGCTTCGTTGCCGACTAACACGTGAACGTGAGGTGAATTTTTTAACACCAAAATATACCCCATTAGCTGCACGCGCGGCTCCGCCGGCATATTGAGAGTTTATCTATTATATATTTAGTGTTATACCAAATTTAATTTTAAAAGAAAAATTATAAGAAACGAAACTAAAAATAAATGAATAAAACACTAGTTCAGATTGAGACAAAATAGGGTTTAGCGAAGCAAATAAATATGTAACCTAACATTTTATTATGCGCCAAATAAAGCCGCAATGGCGTAAACTAATAATAATTAAATATAAATCAGCGTTTAACTGTCAAATGCACTCGTACAGTCAGCATCGTAACTGCGCAATAGGGAATATTCATGACATTTTTTTATTTTTTTTATCTATTCTATAAGTAATTATATAACCGGAAAAAAATATAACACTTTCACAATATTATTAAATAAGCTAAAAAAAATAATTAAAATTACTATCATTTTCGGACGATCAAAACGCCACCATTTTGGCGCGCTCATTTGTGACGTCACCGTGCAGCTTAGTGCACGGCGGTTCTTAAACAAATTAACAACAAAGTGTTTGATTCACACTTTTAATAAATGTGAGTGATTAAAGCTTATTAGATCAACTTATTGTAATGGAAGAGCACACAAAAGCTTATTATAAGTATTGTACCTATGTGTGAAAATCACATTAAAACTGCAAATATTTTCATATGCCCAAAGGTGCAAATATAAGGATAAAGTGGTGTAAGGCGATGAGGAGAGATAATGTATCGTGCTTGAGTAGTTTATATTGTTGTGAAGATCATTTCGACGTGAGTATTAAATATGTATGTACCTAAAATCTTTTTTATTACGACTCGCGAACAATATAGGTAAACAATAACCTAACCTCAAAATTGTATTATATACTTATTCATAAAACTATTCTGATTCCCAATTTTTTTAGTTATTAATGTTACAAATATTATGATTTTTGTTGATCAACAGCTGACTACGAGTGTTGATTTTGATCAAGAAACGTTTTAGCTAAGTTTCTTTGTTTGCACTGTTGATCGAAGAAAGTTAAAAGAATTTAATCCTTTTTACTGAGTGACCTACACAAATTTGTTTTATTTATAAGCCTTGACGAAAACAACCTAGTTTGTTAAAGTTCATAAAGATGTTCTCAACATTTAACATTCCTAATATGTACCTACATATCTTTGATTATATAATACTAGCTTCTGCCCGCGACTCCGTCCGCGTGGAACTCGTTTATACTATCTCTATACCAAATTTCATCCAAATCGGTTCAGCAGTTTAAGCGTGAAGAGGTAACAAACAGACAGACAGACACACTTTCGCATTTATAATTTATTATTAAGTAAGTATATATAAAATATATAATATAACTAGCTTCTGCCCGCGACTCCGTCCGCGTGGAACTCGTTTATGTCGTAGCTCCCCCCATATCCCCCAAAGGGATGAAGTGGGGGTGAAAGTTTGTATGGAGCTACGATATAAATGAGTTCCACGCGGACGGAGTCGCGGGCAGAAGTTAGTATATATAATATATAAAGCTATAGTATAGTAAAATAGTATATAGTATGGATAAATATCTACTAGTTTTTTATTCCACTTATTTAACAAAGACACCTATTTGAAGTAGTTTAAAAGTCCAGCTATTTGAATCGCCAAAATAGGTTATAATTATTTAATTGACCAATCTCACGAGTATAAAAACAAGGAATATGAAAATTTATTGAATATCTGTAACTTATTTACCTTGCAGCTTTTACTCCTCTTAGTTCAGCGGACGTAAAGTCACAAATATTTGCGAAGTATGTATTAAATTTAGTCATCATGAACACATCAATTTTAGGCAGATTATCCGACTGTGCCTTGACAAAACCGCCTTCAGTCATTGTGGCGAGTCTTTTTTCACTTAATAATTACCAAAAAACACTGATTATTTATCATAAACAGCGGCCAAACAATGCGAATAACTTTCAATAATCATACTAACGACCTGCACGGTGACGTCACGTTTCGCTCCGCCAATAGCGTTGCGTTTTGGAAATTTGCGAGGGAATTTGAAAAATAGTACTTTTAAACAATTTATTTTAGATAATTTGAAAAAATAATCATGTGTGTATATTTATTAAGCAATATAGATTACACGTGATTTTTTTTGTCCATTTCTAAATCACATGCATATTCCCTATTGGCGTCTTCAAAAGCTCTTATAAATTCCCTTTACTAAAGACTTGACGTCTTCGTTTGCTTTACTTTTGATGCTGTACTGTATGACTGTACATCATTAATGGATACCTCACTTGCCAAATAAAATTACATTTGATTCGCGGAAGAAATGAAAATTAAACACAAACAATGGACGATCAATGTTCCCTGAAACGTGTTATTTCGATAGGCATGAGCGTAATCAAAGATAAATTTAATTGTTATGCGAACTGGCTGAATTAATAATGATACTGGAATCATTCGAATCAATACACATATAGAATTAACATGACAAATCTACATTACACGTCGACCATGCTGGTGACTTTGGGTTCGTGATCAGGAAAACGAAAAACTATAGGAGCGAATAGTTAATGTATGGAATAGTGGTTTTTTTACGATTTAGTGGCTGGTCTTACGGGAAAAGTTGTTCAGTAATTATTACTATCCTTTTCAATTTTTGTCATTACCGATCATGCCCCGGGATGGTATATAATTGGATTGCGTATAAGTTAGCTCGATAGAAATGAGCACCGAACATTCTACAAATCGGGGGGCTACCCGAGGTTTTCATCGATTTATAACAAGTTTTGAATCGTATCTCCTACTTTTGCACTACAGATAGAATTATAAGTCAAACGTCTATCGGTTCTTCAATCTTTTATCTCCATTTTGATCTACCGGATTTTGAAAGAAATGAATATTAAGTAAGTACTTTATATTGTATGATTTTTTTAAACAGTCTAAAAAAACACTTATTTCGTATCTCTATTGACGTGAAAGAGCTAACATAAACGAAATCTACATATTTGGCTTCGTCTCATTTACACAAAAGTTATGGCCAGAAAACCAGTTTTTTGGCCTAAAATTGTTCAACTTTGATGCCAAATATCTTGAAACCAATGAACTTTGAAGTAAATATGAGATACTATATTGCTTATAGCCGTTGTTGTTAATATAATAAGCTACAAAAAACATTAGAAAACTAAGGGATTCAGATTGAAGGTCATTCGCGTATGGGAGGGCCCTTAAGTTCCTGAAATGATAAGTTGTTCAAACGGTATTTCATTACTTATGCGTACCGAAACAGTGTATTCCGTTCGAAGTTCGAATGTTAAACAAATGAATACATTTCTACGAAACAAATGTCCAGGGTCAAGGGTCAAGCTCTTCCTATGTAACGACCCTATCTTTCATTTAACTGTAAGTATACGAATGGACTCAAGTAGGTACGCCGACCTTTCCTACGGGCTCCCTTAAAATTAAGTTAATAAGCTCGGAATGGGTACTTACTTGCCCCACCAGCCGTCGCCAATTTAGTAAGGCAAGACGTATTCTATTTAGCTAGGGACCCTTAATCTTAGTACTAGATTGGATGAGCTAAAGTGAGATGTTCAAGCCCAACGACGCGGCTAACTATCTTTAAGTAATGGAGCTTGGTAGATGCTGGTGTTACTGTTACTGGGGTTATTTCGTACTGTAGTTACCGAGACGTTAAGTGATACTATCGTCGAATTTAAACTTGAGAGACTTGTTGAAATAATACTAACAAATACACTGTTCAACTCACGTATTCAATGTCACTCCGGGCGACATGTTTCGAACTATTCGGGAGTTCTTCTTCAGGATGAGTGTTTTCGCGGCGATGTCGCTTGTATCACTGCCCGCGCCCGTTCCCGTTCCCGTTGAGAAGAACTCCCGAAGAGTTCGAAACATGTCGCCCGGAGTAACATTGAATACGTGAGTTGAAATGTTAAGATTAGGTAGACCGTCGTTGGCACTAGGTATAGTTAATTTCACTCTCATTAGTGTGTCAGGTCAGAGAGTCCAGGTAACTTTGAAATAGTAATTAATAGTTATTCATACGTAATATAATTGAAGCAAAGATGGAGGGGAAGCGAGGAAGAGGGAGACTTAGAATAAACTACATCATTATCATCATCATATCAGCTGAAAGACGTCCACTACATAGAGTAACTCAAAAAGACAGTTAATGTTAGGTCGTACCAAGATGTCGGAGAAGATGCGTGGGATCGGAGTAGGTGGTGTTCTAAATAATGTTTCCGCCTTTTTCGGTATTTAGAAATAGTAAAAAACTCACTTTAAACTCATCAAATTATTTATTTCTATTTGTACCTCTTCCAACCAACTATCCAACTCCTCGACACCTTCTTTTATTTCATTTATATCATAGACAAAACACCATACTTCTAAACTGCAGTTTAGAAGGGTGGTTTTTTGTCAAATACATATTGAACCTACTTGATAGAAATATAAATACATATTTTGTTCTGCTCTGAACAAGTGGAGGGCCTACGTTGAGCTACACCGAGAAGGGCTTAGCTCTTAAATAAGAGATATTAATGATGATTGATGAGTGATTAAAAGGGGAACATGCGTGATGCTGGACTGGTGTATGATGGCAGTGATTCAAACTCGGCTTGCACTTTAAGATAATTTGCACATTAAGTAATGACCCGTGGGTCCGGGATACTTTGCGAGATTTAAAAGCGATATAACCTTGTCAAGAGGATTTCATATATCGATTAGTTTCATTAACTGACTAAGCAGTCGAGGTGGCACCCACGTCATAACATTTAACAAGGAAGTGTCATTGGTAAATTTCGCAGTGTTCCAAACTCACGGCATCATAAACCGTAGATACAAGTTATAGTACGGGTTTAAACCAATCACTAATCAAGTCATAGACGCGACGAAAGAACAAAATTATAATTGACATTTTAAATTGAGAGACAACAAGCGTAGTTTGTATTGAAGTAGGGGTAGAGTGGATTATGCAAAATAGGGCGCCGTAAGCTGCGCTACAAGCCATTCCCCGCTTAAAGAATTGCTTACTAATGAATCTTTTCACGCAGGAAGGTTCTGCTTTATATGTATAAAGCAGAGCATTCCTGCGTGAAAAGATCACAGAATATGTGCGGTTACAGAATAATGTGCCACTGTTGGCCCATATTCTGTAACCGCTCTTTTAACGTTAATTGATTCCTGTTGAGGTTGAAACCATTCGATGTATGGTTGAGATTATATAGGGCTAGGTATACTCGTATGACCTACTTTTAATAACACTGACATTGGAATTGGAATCTTGGACGGTAAAGTTGCCTTTTGAATGGACCACTTTGTTGGGCCAACTCAAATAACCTCAAGTATAACTAACGAGGTAGGCCGATTTGGGGATCTACGGAAATTCAACTAGCAAAACTGACACTAAATGGTCACACGATTACAGAAAGTTTGCTCGATAGAAAATCGAATCGCATTTCACAGTTTAGCCTGAGTCTATTCCTCCTGATGACAATTTCAAAATAAATATCGCTAAAGATCGACCTTTATTGTGGTTACCAAAGTTTACGCAAATACTGCCACTTTGATCTTTGATCCACCCATGGGCACCGCTAGTCTTTACGTATTAACGAGACGTTATTTATATTATAAAGCCCTAGCTTTCTGCCCGCGACTTCGTCTGCGTAGAAAGCGTTTATATCGTAACTCTGGGTCTGACAGAGATTTAGGTTCACGTCACGAGTGGACATTGCCAAAGTTAAGGACTACGAAGCCAAATTTGCCTGCTCCTCTTAAGTGGCTACCCGAGGTTTTCATCGATTTTTGACAAGTTTTGAATCGTAATCGTATCTCCTACTTTTGCACTACAGATAGAATTATAAGTCATCAGTCGGCTATCGGTTCTTCAATCTTTTATCTCCATTTTTGTCTACCGGATTTTGAAAGAAATTAATACTTAATTTTGTATGTTTTGTTTAAACATTGTCTAAAAATACACTTATTTCGTATAGAGATACGATACGATGACGTAAAAGATCTAACATATACGAAATCTACATATTTGGGTTCGTCTATGACGTCTCTAAAAACGTGTCTAGGGTTTAGTTATGGCCAGAAAACCAGTTTTTTGGCCTAAAATTATTCAACTTTGATGCCAAATATCTCGAAAACAATGTACTTTGAAGTAAATATGGGATACTATATTGCTTAAAGCCGTTGTTGTTAATATAATAAGCTACAAAAAACATTAGAAAACTAAGGGATTCAGATCGAAGGTCATTGGGGCATGGAAGCCCCTATAGATATCATGCAATCAAAACATTTTTTATATGCACGGTAGCCCTTCAATATTGACCACAGGAAAAACTAATTTTGTTTTAGGTACTTATTTTGTATGACCCCTCCATACAAACTTTCGCCCGTCATTTCACCCCTTTGGAGATGATTTTCGGGACTAAAAATCTCTTGTCCTTTCCCGGGATTCAAATCCTTACCAAAATTCATCTCAACCGGTTCAGCAGTTTAAGCGTGGAAAGGTAACAGACCGAGTTATTTTCGCATTTACGAGTATAATATGGATATTATGGATCTTCACCTTTTTTGTTTAACAGAAACCAAACTGTGTCAATCCCGAATGTAAATGCCATCACAAATTCCGTACGGCATGTTTATCGATGATTTCGTATTCACATCGAGACATTCCTGATTTGAAGACTCGCTCGTAATAGAAACGATGTTAGCTTAATTTTCGCCGTCGTCTTCTCTTCCCGTATTACATTGCTTTCATCTACTGACTCATATCTTTTTGTTCTGTCGATACTAAGCTACACTAATCGAATAAAGAGAAGGCTGATAGATAGCATTTTTGTTTGTAGGTGTAACTGCGAGGCTACCATGGCTGCTATCGCTTGTCACGCTATAGTGGATATGATTCTTTATCCAACGTGACACTTTAACCAAACGACAGTCGACAGCTTGTCGCTTATCCCACGAAGAGTGATAAGATGACAGTTTGTCGCTTTATCCCACGACGGGTGACAACTCTAGCCATAGAGGCTATTTAGGTGATATTGGATGAATGTTTGCACAAAGATAGAATGCTTTATTTATTATACCACCAAATTAAGACTATTTAGAAATGTCTTGAGTGTAATAAGCTTAAGTTACTTTTTTAAATGTACGGTTAGAGATACATTTTTGTAGCGCCAATGTATAGAGATAGTTCAATCCCGGGAAAGGACATAGGATAGTTTTTATCCCGGAAATCATTTCCTAAGGGAGTGAAATGGGGGGTGAGAATTTGTATGGAGCTACGATATGAACGAGTTCCACGCGAACGGAGTCGCGGGCAGAAGCTAGTCAATAGATAAATAAATATTAGGGGACTTAAATACAGGCACGCAAGCAATAAGGGTACGATAAATAGCAAGTCACGTGATTTGTCTACTTATTCACTCAAATTACCGATTCACAATCGTCCAAATAGAGTTATCCAACTTTGACAGGGATACATGACAAATGACAGGCATTACCGTTTTGCATAACATAGTACGTTGTTAATGTGATAAATTATCGTAATTTGACGTCTCAACTTAGTTTATTTTATCTAAGTGCGTCCGAGGTAACGATAAGCTATATCGGATGTAATAAAACTTGGTTTTCACCAAAACTACGAGTGAATATTCGATTTTCTAGTGATAATAATGATTAATTTTGTATTAAGCAGTACCGCTGCTAACGAAATTATACATTTTAAATTAAAGGAAAAACATAAAAAATAAAATTATTGCTCCGAGCCGGATTCGAACGGGCGATCATAGGCATTTATGGCCCCTCGCTACTGGGTCATTGTCAGATTTAGGTGCGCGTATCTTCGGTGGATATTTTCAAAGTTAAGGCCTATGAAGCCTCTTTGATTGAACTCTGAATCCGCATACACGGTGTTGCCTCTTCTATAATTCTATGGGATGAAAACATGTTATATATAAACATAAGCCCTTAACTATTGACCACTGGAAAGACGATTTTTGTTTTAACTGACCTACCTACTAACCAACTGAGCTATCGGAACAATCCGGTTCGGCCACCAAATACTTCAATCAGTTCCTTCCTACAACGCCATAGGGAGGCGTGTAGCGACATCTTCCAGCAGACTTAGGCTTCTTAGCGGCACCAAGGTCTCAAATTGTATTGAGAAATCGTCAGTAACGATGCGCGCCACCCCATACTAAATTACGGCAATTAGGCCACCAAATCCTTCAATCAGTTTCTTCCTACAACGCCTTAGGGATGATTTTCGGTGAAGGAAAACATCGTGAGGAAACCGGTCCAGTCCCAATACGGTCTAGTTTTCCCTCTGGGTTGGAAGGTCAGATGGCAGTCGCTTTCGTAAAACTAGTGCCTATGCCAAATCATGGCATTAGGTGTCAAAGCGGACCCCGGGCTCCTTTAGGGGCATTACCGGGAATAACGCTAGGAGGATGATGAATAATTATTGTTACTGTGATAAGTTATTTTTTCCCTATAAAAAAACAGATTTGTTTGTTGAAGTCACACCTTATTGAAAGAGAAGGGAGAGTCTTTAACAAACGCTTTTGGAACTTGGGAGTTCCTAAAGCAGAAATTTCGCTGCATATCATTAGTGTGCAAGGGGATGACACTCTTTTCGAAACGGTAGGTACTTAAGGTTATGGTAAGTAATGCTATTTGGATTAGTGACGATAACCTATATTGTGCATGAAGAAAACCTGAATTTCCGCACCGTTTCAAGTAACTAAGTATATTTTTTATACGAGAATAACGTACAAACACTTGATATGTCAAGATTTTATTTTTAGATCTGTCGGTTGCTGCTGCCGAAAACCAGCACCGGCGGGCCATCCGGGATGCCAGCAGCCCGTTTGAATTGCCGGGTGCCGAATTCTGTCACATAAGGTCAGTTCGGGTATGTGCGCCACCGGGGAAAGAGCGCCTCATTCATCATTCAGTCAGTCATTTAAATCAATCAGCACTTACCCCAGGGGGCGCACTTTCCCCGGTGGCGCACATACCCGAACTGACCTTATATATAGAGTGCGCAAGGAGATGGCACTCTATTATTTGATGAATTGGACGAGGACTTCCGGCCGCATTACGCCGACGTGTTTCCGGTCCATATAAAGGTAACTTAGGTATATTGTTTCTCGAATGGATCGAAGTCTGAGTGACCATTCTCACTTAGACTAAATCGAATCAAATCGAATTTGTTTAAATAACATAGAGAGTAAACCTACAGAAACTAAAAATATTAGTAAGAAAATGTTGTTATTTCATTGATTTATTCATGAGCAACATTCATTGCATTTGAAATTAACATTTACGCATTAGAATGTCCCAATCATTTAAATAATAATTTACTACAATAAAATAATTAAGAATAAAAGTACAAAAAAAGTAGTTATAAATTAGTTATTAAGAATAAAAGTTAGGAAATAATCTTAAATAATAAAGATTGTACTAAAGGTAACCAACCCACCATGTTACTGAATTCTACTTAAAAATAAAGCTCAAAACTAAATTATTGAATCTGAATCTGAATTTCAAACCTTGCAGGGACCCACGTTTACAAATAACAAGCTGCTGTCAAAAAACAATTTTTTGATACAAGCTTTTATTGCCAACTGTACTTTTCTGTATACCATCATCAACTACTCATTGAGACGATTCTAACGAGCCCAAACTCAACGGGGTTACGTCGGTTAAGTACCTACTGAATTCCCATGGCCACCTTCTGTCTCCATCATCAGATCAGCTCGATGTTACCATAATATTGAAATGTCATTCAAACTATACCTAAATTTCAGCTCAATCGGTCACCGGGAAGTGGGTCAAATTTAACTTGCAAGATTTGATTACACAGACAACGGGACAGGTGAAACTAAATAAAAGCTTGCAATGACATTAAAAACGGTCCCTGCCGTTTAGGAGATCAGTGACATACCAACTGCAGCGCCACCTAGCGGGTCCCCCAAAACCAACCCCCAAACCCACATGAACGTTTCAAACCATGCAAGAACCCATTGAAATGTGCACACAAAATTTCATCCAAATCAGTCCAGCCGTTTAGGAGGAGTTAGGTGACTAACACGTACTTACAGAATAATTATATATACAGGGTGTAATCGTTAAGTGTAGCAAGGCGATTATTCCGTAAGGCGTTTCTCCCACTAGAGATGTGTCCCGCCGCGGTGCGCGGAGCGCGAGGCGCCGTCCCGCGCATTGCCGCGTCGGCAGTGTGTAGTACTAGGTACTAGGCGTGTTTTCTATATAAATTGAGATTATTTCATACAATGGTAAAATCTGCGGCGCCGCGCTACGCGACGGGGCGCGGTGCAGTGGGTGAATCGCCTAAATATAACAGATTCCGTTTTCCCGTAGGAATGAAGCATTTTCCCGCGGTAAAAAGTAGCCTATGTTCATCGGATAATGTCGTGTTCTAATGGTAAAATATTTTTTCAAATCGGTCCAGTAGTTTCAGAGCCTATTCATTTCATTTCATTT
Organism: Epinotia ramella; assembly: GCA_947578815.1. Classification (NCBI taxonomy): domain Eukaryota; kingdom Metazoa; phylum Arthropoda; class Insecta; order Lepidoptera; family Tortricidae; genus Epinotia; species Epinotia ramella. Next base: position 10,947,683 of record OX388217.1, on the reverse strand, counting down.
ATTCAATTGTAAAGTCATGTACATGCATAATTATCAAGGTGTTACAAGTTTTAAAAAGTCGGTCCATGACGCCCACAACAATAAATATATCTTAAAGCTAATAAAATTTCAAATAAATATTGTCAAAAATTCATAATACACAATTCAAAATTGATTAATGAAATGTCTGAAATACATTATAAATAAGCCTATACTTTTACCGGAAATAAATAATAAATTACTATTTATTACACGTAATTAAAACATCCAAGTTAACACATCTTCTAAATTAAATGAAAAATCTTGAGATTCAAAAAAAAAACAAAATATATATATTTTAAAATAGAATTCAAATTCTAATTATAAATGACTATAATTTATGAAATCCTTAAGCGAATAATAACATTTATCTATTAATAATTTTTATAACTTCCTTTTGAATATTGCAATTCAATACAAAATTCTAAAAATTCAAAATAATTTATTTGTAAGAATACAGTTACATAAATGGTCTTAGGTTATGGTGTAAAAGTCCTCGTATTCAAGCAAGCATACAAATAATAATGTCGTATGTCAAACATTCTTATAATTTAAATAGTTTTGACGCTGTAAAAATATTTTTCTATAAACCATTTGGTCATATTTCGCTTGAACATTTGTCCCGACAGTGCTCTTAATTCATTTGGTAATTTTTTATACAAAACTGTGCTCATATTTACAATATTCCTTTTGTACGTCTTTGCGCCAGGGTGGTTTGTATAGTCTTGTCTGCCTTGGTATCGCTACACTATGTTTGATAAAGAGTCCTTGATGATAATATTGACAATTGACAAAAACACACACGTCTCTAATATACAAACATGGTAATGGCAGAATATTTAGCTTCCTAAAAAGCGGGACACAACTGTCATCCATCTTTACTTTTGTCATCTATCAAACAAACAAACAATCAAATCTTTCCTCTTTATTAGTGTAGATTTCAGAAAACTTTAAACTGATATCGAAAGTACGTTACCCAATAAGTAAAATCACATCAATACCTTTTTAAAAATAAACCTAGAAATATCGAAAATATTAAGTTTAAACGCTCCCATAAAATTAGTATGACGTTAGCCGAGGCTGTAATTTCACTTATTTCCGAAGTGTAAAAAACTACAAATATTTAAGATTCACTATTTACAGGATTAAATTATACTTAATAAAGGAATGAAACTATCCTTTCAATCCCTCCTCTTCCGGCAAAAAAAATATATTTTGTACTCCATACTAAATTCTGACGCACATATGGGTCATCGGTCGTCTAGTGTCGGCTCGGCGGCAGTCTACGGCGGCGCGGGGGGCGGCGCCTGCTTGCACGGCAGGTAGTGATCTCCTTTGCCTGCAGCTCTTCCAGTTCTTGGCCTCTGAGCTCTTTTTGATTGCATCTTTGAGCATGTACTCGTATGGTTTTGGTGACTTGTACTGTAAACATAATGAAAATGTATGATATTTGGACCTTATACCTTTATATAACAAGGGCTGTCATCCCAGTACAATAAACGTCAATGACGACATAATTTGTACTAGGATGACAGCTCTGTCAAAATGCAAATAGGAATGCAAATACTATAGTATTATAATATTTTACAACTTAGAAAAGTTGAAAACCCCCGACATTTCATTTCAAAGTCCATCATCTCAAAAACTTCTGAACAGATTTTCATAAAACATACCTAAGAACACTCGGGATTAAATTATCTATGACACGAAAAAACCGCATTCAAATCGGTCGATCCGTTTGGGAGCTACGATACCACAGACAGATACACAGGCAGACACGTTAAACTTATAACACCCCTCTCTTTGCGTCGGGGGTTAAAAATAGTAAACATAGTTAAATATGCCTCATTATTGAACTGAATCCTTAGTCACTGCACTCTATACCGACGACCACTTTAGCCTAGTTGGTAGTGACCCTGCCTATGAAGCAAGAGGTCCTGGGTTCGAATCCCGGTAAGGGCATTTATTTGTGTGATGAGCACGAATATTTGTTCCTGAGTCATGGATGTTTTTCTATGTATTTAAGTATTTATTTATCTATATAAGTATGTTTATCGTCGTCTAGTACCCATAGTACAAGCTTTGCTTAGTTTGGGGCTAGGTCGATTTGTGTAAGATTGTCCCTTAATATTTATTTATTTATTTTATTTATATGCTCAGTGAATACAAGCAAAATACACTTATTCCCTTAAACAGATTAAGTATAGTGCCTTGATTAAATATACCTACATATAAATTTAATATAACATAGGTACTCGGTAGTAAAGGCGGAATCAGACGGTTCACTCGGATGAATGTTCCCTCGGGTGATTGATTCTTTTTTCTTTCACTCAATGTTCACACAACTCAGGTAAAATGACATATAAATTAACATTCACTATTCTAGGCGGAATCAGACGGTTCATGTTTCGATCATTTTTATGTTTCATTCCGCACCTTTCACCCGAAGTGACACGTCTGATCATGAAGTAAACCAAAAGTTCCGAATTAATTCACTAGTGAACGTTCTTTCCTTGTTTAGACCGTTCATTTTTCGGTCATTTGGAGTGCGAGTGAAAGATGCCGAATGAAAATATCAAACATTGTTGAATCGGTTCACTAGTCAATTCATTCGGCACTTTTGGTTCACTTCATGAGCAGACGTGTCACTTCGGGTGAAAGGTGCGGAATGAAACATAAAAATGAACGAAAAATTAACCGTCTGATTCCACCTTAAGTAAATCTCATTACGATTTCATTATATATTCATGTATCTTATAGATAAAATTTTAATTACTTGCGGTTTTCCACGTTGCCACCGACTTTTAGGCGGTCGTCACACTGCGACAAATTTCGCTGGACGGAGGTGCGTTGCAGTGTGTCGTACCACACGGAATTTACTTGGATACAACGAGAAACGCACCTCCGTCCTGAGATGCGTCGCAGTGTGACATCCACCTTAAGGGCCGAACTCCTTCAGCCACTTCAATTCCTGCCACTGAGCCTCGTGCTGGCGCTGGCGAGCACCCAGGGGCACGCCGTACTCGACGTTGGCAAAAAGCGCGTGCGTCGCCATGTACTCGCAAAGCTTCCTCTTTTGAACGGCTGAAAACGTATTCATCACACAAATAAGTAAGACGACCAACGTTGAAATAATAAACTAACTTATTTTGTTTGTTACTTACACTTTTCGTGGCATTTTTCATCGTCGTGTAAACTGAATTTAACTTATATACTGTTTTAAACTTAGATAACCGGGAATAACGCTAAGAGAATGATGATATTACACTGTTATTTAACTTGCTTGACGGCGACGGTTTATTTTGCTTGCTGTCAACTGTCAAGCCTTTGAAAATGGCCCACACAGATGCAAAATACAATGAAAACCCAAATATTTTGAAAAGTTAGTCTACTATGAGTGAAGGTGAAACATTTTTATTACCTCTCGGTTTGATGGCATTATAATAAAGCGTACTATTTATGAGCAAGCAGTCATCCAATATTACCAACAAATGTATAAAAAAGGCTTTATGGCTAGAGTTTTTGAAGCTCGACCAATTGGCACTTGTCGTGGGATTAAATTTATCATACATGAAAGCATGTTTGGATTATTGGTAAATTAACCACAATCGATACGATAAGGAATTACGAGTGAAGGACCGCTAGAGGCGCTAGTGGCGCGTGATGTCGTCAACATTGAAAAATGTCAAATGTTATTGTTAAATGCTTCTGTTACGCTGGATTATTACTAAACTAAGAATAATCTTGTGAATATTTTGCTATACCTGCAAAGAATTATGGCAAATATGTGTTACGTATCAATGAAAGGCAGTGCTTTAAAAGCCAGGCCGAATTAAGCGAGCCGAAATACAGCTAATTCAGAGGTTTGTATGTTTGTTTACTATTACCAACACATTTTATCAAAAGTATGCTTATTTACCGAGTGTACCGCTGTGTTTCTTCTTTTTACAGACTTCAAGACGATGATAGAAATAATAATTTTATTGGAAACATAAGATTGCCTTTGAGAATCAAAAATGAATTGGTAAGTTGACATTTACAGTGATTATACTTGATTGCCCAAGCAAATACTAACTTCTAAAATTATTTTTCAGACCCCGGATCTACACTAGAGACAAAAAAGTTTTTGCTGTGTAATACCTATAGTTCTTTCAGTCCCAAATGGTTAACCTAACATTCCTTGTCAAAAAACCAGGCAAGTTCTTTCTGAAATCCTACCTTTTTTAGATAGCATTAAGTAGGTAAATGTACTAGCCTTTAAGTTCTAAGATTTTGGCTAAATACAAATTTTGTGTAAGTACCAAATTGTAATAAGTACCAGTTTCAATACCAATTTTGATAAAACTAGTTGAATGTGGAAGTTGGTGGTAAATTATCTAAGTTAATATATATGATATATTACTAGTGTGAAATATGTATCCATGTAATCATATTTCACCGGTATTACTTGTAAAAAAATACTAATCATTAACAACTTTGTGATTTAAATTATATTGGAATAGGTAAGATATAAATATCCAGTCAACTGTGGATTAGTGAAATAAAACTAAAATTTATTTTGACATTATACTAATAATGTAGCCGCTACACTAGTTAACTTCATATCTGTTTCTAGACTACTGAAATGTTACTCAATTTGACTCCCATACCATGCAATTTTATTGGACAAAGAGTGGCAAACAAGCATATGGCCTGTCTGGTGATAAGCAGACACTAATGGTTGGTTGCAACTTCAAAGAAATCCAAGATTGAATCCTTTAGTCGGTAAAGATTGAATTGAGGATTCTGTTTTAATAGTTGGAGACAAATGCATGTCTCTTACTCTAATCACACCTTTGGGAGGTCTGGCCACCTTACCCCCCTGTCTATATCTATACCTATCACAAAAGTCAGTCTATTAATATTATTAAGAATGTACTTAACAATACTTTTATGTTTCAGAATGGTGGAAATGACATCTAAGCATTAAAAATTAACTCAAATCTACTCAAAGTTTGACTGGACTTGAAATGGATAAATCTGTGTTTGTACCTACTCTTACATTCTCTTTTGTAAATTGTATACCTATTGAGTTTATTTTGCACAATTGACAAATTGAAATAAAAGTAATAAATTCAATGTGATCATTATATTGTGTATTTTTTTATACCACATCGTTGGCAATAAAGCGTACGGCCCGCTTGAAGGTAAGCGGGCATCGTTGCCTATTGAAGCTTGAAAATTGCGTTGCCAATTCTCCTTCTATGTATGTAGTTCTTCAAGAAAGGACATCAATAAAGTAAATTTATTTTGTGTTTGTATTGTAATACTGTGTTGTGTTGTGTTACAAATGTTAGATTCTTAAAAATCTGAGAATATCTTTAAAAAATGGTTGTCATGCACAAAGTGTTTGAAGGTTGTAGGTATGTTAGTATGAATTGTCTTGTCCTCCGTCTTGAACCTCACCTTTCAAACACTCCCTGCATATAGGTGGCATAATAAGTAAAGGAATCAATCAATTTAAATGAAACGGTAACTTATTCATGTATTTATGTAATTCGATTTTTGAACATGTGGTATGTTTTGAGTACCATCGGTTGTAATCTTCTTTTCTTTCTTCGCTAATAGATCTGAAAAGAAGATAAAATACAAGTCATGAGTACTTAGCCTGAAGCACAATTACACGTATTATATCACAATATCCTGAATATCTATCCTTACTAATATTACAGATGCGAAAGTGTCTATGTCTGTCTGTTACCTCTTTACGCTTAAACCGCTGAACCGATTTAGATGAAATTTGGTATTGAGGTAGTTTGAGTCTCGGGAAAGGACAAAAGATAGTTTTTATCCCGGAAATCATTCCATACGGGGGTGAAAGTTTGTATGGAAATGCGTTATAAATGAGTTCTACGTGGACGGAGTCACGGGCAGAAGCTAGTATAAGATATAAATAAGAATGACAAATATGTTTTAAGGAATGACTGATTCCCAAGTACATGTTGATTACAGTACCTAAGTAGGTACCTAGGTTTAATAAAATAATCACTGGCTACCTCAACCCAAATTAAAAATACTGGCTACATTTGTATTATAGGATAACATTGTTAGGTACTAAACACCATCCTCCCAACAAACCTTGGGGTCCATACAATTTATCAATTAATTCAAATAGCATTACTTACCTTAAGTACCGCTTCGATAAGTAGCAGCGAAATTTCTGGTTTAGGAACTCCAAGTCCAAGGGCCACCAGCGTTTGTTGAAAACTCTCCATGATGAAATTTCACTAGTTTTTCAATAATAGGTGCGAGTTCAACAAACAAATCTATGTTTGATTATAGGGAAAAAATTACCATTATCACAGTTAACTATCATTATTGTCACTAGAATCGAATACTTATTCACTCGTAGTTTTGGTGTAAACCAAGTTTAAAATAGCTTATCGTTAATACCTCTCATAAATAAAATAAACCAAGTTGAGACGTCAAATTACCACATTAACCACGTACCATGTTATGCAAATGTCATATATCGCTGTCATATGTCATAGTTGGATAACTCCATTTTGACACGTGCCACCATGTTATGAATCGGTAATTTGAGTGATTAAGTAGACAAATCACGTGATTTGTCATTTGTCACGCCGTGATAAGTGATAAAATGTCAACCATGCTAAGGCTCCAGCGGTACCACTGATCCAATAAAAATAAAAAATCAGCCGTCTGTTTCTAGATGGACAAAGGCCATATTTTATCCTGCGTGATTACCTGCGTTCCTTGTTACATGCAGCTAGTACTAGTAATAGAGGTTGTGTTGTGACATGTCTTTGTATGTAGAGGGTAATGTCAGAAACTACTAACTGATTTTTAAAATTCATTCACCAGTTTATAGATTGGATCTTCAGGATGGCCATGAGGTATATTGATTCCGCGACTCCACTTACGTTCTGTAATTGGCGGGCAGCTAACAAAATTCAATAAATACATGATTACTTAAGACTAAATAAAGCAAACGTAAGTTTAAAAACAAAACAGGTCGCTTATCTATTTCGTAACCGACATTGGTTACACGTGACGCTCAAACCTGAGATCCAAAATGAATATTGAGGCTCTGCCTATATTTAGAACCTTCAGAAGTTAACGGCCTCATGGTAGACGGGCTTTGTCTCTTTACACTGTTAAGGCTTTTAATCCCTTTTCAACTTGGATGCGGAATTCGCCAAGAAGTAATTTCCAACTGGACTGAAGGTCTGACTAGTTTAAAATTGGCATCTTATTTAAATAGGCACTATTCAAGAATGTGCTAAACACTTATTAAACTTGAATTACAGTGAAACTAATTGGGACCTGGATAATTGAGAAACCTCTATAAGTGCAACCAAATGGCCAGTCCCGGTCCTTTGGCAACAAAAGACCTCTGCAATTGAAATTTCGTGACCTCTATAATTGACATTTGGATTTAAAAACTTTTTTGTGTAATTGACACAAGAGGGATAAGGCCTCTATAATTGAAACGCCGTTAAAACACTTGTATTTTTAATAATAAGTGACCTCTGTAATTGGCAAACGAGGCACCGAAGATTTCTATTATTGAAATGCCGTTAAATCTCTTGCTGAAAATGAAATGACCTCTCTAATAATTGTTACACGAGGCATCCAGGGCCTCTATAATTGAAAGGGTGTTAAATCACACTGATACCGGGCCTTTTGGAAGGTAGTTTTAATGTGTTGTACAGTCGACAACACAGCTAACTGACCATACCGTGAAAACCTAGAACCTTATTACAATGCACTTAAGGTCAGATTAGATTTCCGATGGTCAGTTAGCTGTGTTGTCGACTGTACCTACCTACAAAATGATAACTGTATTTCAAAATTACGTTATTATAGCGATTTTAATGAAATCAACCCAAACCTACAAATATTCAAGAAAACAGTTTAAAAATAATATGAATATTTTAAACACGATCTATCTGTTTGTTCTTTAAAATTAAAAGAAATCATTTACAAATATAATTAATACGTAGCAGTTTTTTCTATATCATAAAAACATATGATTTACGTATTAGATTTTTAGGATTTAGTGTATTTGTTATTAAACATGCACGACTTGCACCTCCATAAAAGAAATTTGCAGTATTACGACCTCTGTTATTGAGGACCTCTGTAAATGAGACCACTTTTTTTTTAACCTGGTTAATTGGTACGACCTGATTAGATGAAATACCTCTTTAATTGACACGAAATTTGCTGGCCGCTTAAGATGTTTTACTGTATTTAGATTCGTTTACGTTCGCGCATAGCCTAATATGCGATGCACTAAACATTATCTACTTAGGTAATGTTTCTCTGAATGAGTTGAATTTGACAATGTTACATCTGTCCGAATGGTTTTATTTTCAAAAGCCACCACTTTTCAGTATTCTTATCTTATAACAGTTATAACACCAACCTAACGATACTGTTTTCAAAAGTTTCACGTAAATAAAACTTTGGCGAATGACTTTTCTTGTTAGGGGAAGCAAAGATTACCTACTAATATTTTAAATCCGAAAGTTTAAATTTTCGGATGTTTAGATGTTTGGATGTTTAGATTTTTTGATGTTTAGATGTTTGTTAAAATTAGCATGAAGATAGTTTATAGCCTGGATTAAAATATAGGATAGGTTTTGTCCACGCAGACGAAGTCGCGGGCGGAAGCTAGTTAGATATATTTATACAGAGTGTACCAAAAATGGGGTATGAACCGATCGAGGGCATAAGAGGTATCGTGTTCTGATAAGAAAAAACATTTTTTTTTTGACGCGATTTCTTTTTACATTTGTACTTGTATTGAGCATGTCGCCCCAGTCGGCTAACGCTCCATACAAAAGTAAAAAAAAAAACGCGTAAGTTTTTTTTCTCTTACATTTTTCTTATTAGAACACGATGCCTGTTATGCCCTTGGTCGGTTCACACCCCATTTTTGGTACACTCTGTATGACCCAACTGACTAAACATAGCTTTATGATTGGTATTATATTTTATTGCGCTAAATGAAGCAATAATTAATAATTTAACCGCAATGATATCACGGATAATTTATCACTCGTGCGTGAGAGTCCCAACTATTTATGGGAAGACTCTGTCCTTTGTGTGGTGTTTCGCCACTGCAACTTTTTATGACAACAACGCTGGGTGGCAAACAAGCGTACGTCTCGCCTGGTTATAAACGGTTAGGATAGCCTATGTATGTTTGCCTCTCTACGATTGTCGTATATCTACTATTCAATTGATCTCAAAAAGGGGAGGTTGTTAATGCAACAGTTTCTTTATTATGTGTCGCAACCCCAGACATGAAATGGAGTAATTTTTGTAAAGGCGACTCCATTCATGTTATGTTTCATTATCATATGGGTAAGAGGAAACGCTTATAATGCGAATTATGAGTCCAACCAATACCGTGCAATTGCCATAGAAAAGCATAATTTAGTATTCAGTTTGCAGTTATGTCAACTTTACTGCCAAAGAACTGCGGTCAAACCGCACTTTTGCAGCCCGTCTGTAGAGGTAATGGCGCGGTATAAGGTAATTGCAGACTTTAATTTCCGGACCCTATGAAACACTCTGGTCTCACTCTATAGGCAGAGGCCTTGAGTTACTAATGTCGCAGTTAAACGAATTATACTACAAAGAGCATTATAATTTAATAAATTCGAGTAGTACTAATCAATTAGGGATAGAGTGGATGTCCCGAAGCAGGATGGTCGTTTATTCAATTGTATGTATGCAACGTGGAAGTAAATTGTAAAGGTTGAGGTCAAATAGTTTATATTCAATGGCGTACCATCGCCAACACAGTTAACTGACCATTCGTGCGTTTATGTGCATTGCAATAAGGGTCACGAATGGTCAGTTAACTGTGTTGGCGTTTGTACCAAGGGAGTTCTGGTCGCACTACATTAGTATTGTGTGTAAATGTATTGAAAAAGTCGACTAAAGCGGGATCATTTTGGGAATAATAGGCAATAATACAGATAGAACTAGAAATATCTTCAAGTTCATCAAGTTAAAACTTAAAAGTCCTAGAGTTGTTTCGAATTGGGTCCGCATGTGGGTATACTTTTGGCCTGGCAGAATTATAGCAGAAGTTTTAAAGATAAAGATAATTTATCTGTCCAAACATGAGTAAATCATTGCTTAAATAATGTCCTTCATGTTTTGCCTTTCGGCGTACAAATTATTTTATATAGCTACAGTATATGAGAACAATAAAAAATAAAATTAAAAACTAAGGACTTTTGTATCAATAATTGAATGGTGACTTCATCATCATCATCATATCAGCCGAAAGACGTCTACTGCTCAGCATAGGCCTCCCCCAAAGAGTGCCACAATGACCGATCCTGCGCCACCCGCATCCAGCGGACTCCCGCTACCATGGCGACTTCTACAAGTTGAATTGCTAATATAAGAAACGAAAACTTTCGGCATTTGTCCAAATGCATTCCCGAAGATTGTTTGTTGTATCTCGTTTTCCGTGCTCGTAATACATAGACATGTCTCTTACACGGCAGTGTGGTTTACACGTATCGAGGCACTCCCTTAAATTGAACACTTACGATAGGTAGATTTTATATAGATCATGAAAAAGAAAGGTAAGCTTTGTGAAACCGCATGCCACAATTCAAAGGGCAAACCGCTCCAACCCCAAAAACAGACCCAAAAAGCTGCGCGCGTCTCATATTCAAGTAACACATAAATTGAAGCACGGTTGAGTTAAGTTTGCATTTCGTTAGTATGGGGGTCCATACCAGCTAGGGGCAAACTTAACTCGACCGTGTTGTACCACCGCCAACACAGTCATCTGACCATTTCTAAGCCTTATACCAACGGCATAAGATCTACTTCTGGTCACTCCAGCACTCCGTTTGTACGCTTCACGAGGCTGCATACGGCCGGCCTAAGTATCCATTGATGTGGCTGTGGAAAAAGATCCCGCAATTTCTCTAGAGTCCTCCAGCCAGCCGCAATTGGCCCTTCAGAGAATTTTAAGTAATAGAATATTTGAGTGAACTTACGCTATGTTTATTTCACTGATGAAGTTACTGTGCATGGGTTTTAGGAAATTTTCTACTTCAATTAGATGTCGGTCATATATTTAGATCGTCCTAATGAGTGTCGGAAACAAAGTACCTACTCATTCAGATAATTCTAACGTTCGCTAACAAGTCGAGTTTCATGTGTAATTGAGAAGATTACATGGTCACCATCTGTCTCCATCATCCGACTAGCTTGTGGGACCACGATAGTGTGTCGTCACCAAACTTACATAACTATTCACAATTCCAGCACAGTCGGTTATCAGCAAGCGGGAAAATAATGGATTGCAAGTGAAGTGACCAGTCTACATTGTCATCGTCAACTTTACAGTTTTTTTTTAAATACCAAGTTGGTGGTAAACAAACGTACGGCCCGCCTGATGGTAAGCGGTTACCGTAGCTTATGGACGCTGGCAACCAGGGTACTCGCGTACCCGACTCTTTAACTAATATACACTCCTTTCTTAAAGAACCCTTACCTACTGTTATTTCGAGTCGGAAGAACCAAAATATCTCATGTTTCCCAAAATTAAGGTCATCGAAGATTGATTTCTGGTTGTGGATTATAAGGGCATAAACCGCATTCTACTTAGGCTAGGTTATAACTGTATCAAAATTGTGGGTATCTAATTAAACACGTTGCCCTTAACTATCGAGCGCATAAAATACAAATTAACGAGTAAAGTCCGTGTGAGCCATTTGGTAACAAGTAGGTAAGCCTGAATGATTTACATAAGATCTGAATCGGCTTAGTCAGGTTTTGAATTGTTGGCATTGTTGGATCGTCTTATAATCCAGGTACGATAAAGGGCAAGCCATAACTCATTGCCCATAGGCCATTGTAATATTACTTACACAAATAAAGTATCGTAAATGGTGAAATAATACGAAATGTATGAGGAAATACACGTGGTTATATGCGGTAGTAATACTAGTAATACGTAATTAAGTAAGTAGGTAAGTTATTTCGGTTTATCCAACGAACATGTATTGAGCCGCTATTCCGTCTGTCTTAACAGAGAACAGGGCGTCCCCTGGGATATCGCTTTTGATTTACGTGTCGGTCAATTTGACAGGCATGAAATTTCTACATTCTTAGCAATACACCTTTAAGCGTTTGGCTATTTGTTGACGTTTCAGAAATCAATTCAAATCCTAAGACCAGGCACTGTGACAGCAATATATATGCCAATTGCTCACTTTTTATCTAGTTTTTGTTTCTAATGTGTACTGTAAATATGAATATTTTATTGAAGCTGCATCTTTATGCTTATTTATCTTTCGCCTGTCCCAATAATGTAGGTAGTTTATTTATTATATGTGTATGACGTTTCCGTTAGTCACCGACATTGCTGGCTGAAAATCAGTGCTGCAGGTGTCTGACACTTCAGCAAAATGCTGAGACAGTGTCCGATTCACTGCCGCAGAGACACACTTTACTTGTTTCGTGTTTTATCTGTTTATTGTTTAATATGTGTGTCCTGTGTGTTTGTGAATAAATGTTCTTTCTTCTTTCTTTCTTTACATTATATATAGGGGACGGGTCCTTTTAAACCTAAAATTGGACTTACAAAATCTTATGTTGTATGCCCGGTATGTCCCTGGTCCCACGACTGGTCTATTTTATTACGACAAAAGAAAGAGACACGTCACAGGGAGTATGCAGACGGAGACACGCCACGTTAGCAAGATGGCCGGCCCTTGGTATTATACTAAGGATTCTTATTTTAGACGGAATTCACTTCAATTTGTGCCAAGGAGTAGCGGAGCGCCCATACTCGCCGATTTCCACTGGCTTGCCTAACATTTCTTTTTAGGCAAACCTATAGTTACCAATATACCTGCTGTAAACTCATTCATAACTTTTTTTCTTCCGGGTTGCCCATCGAAAATGTTCACGCGCCGCCACTGGTGCCTATAGTTAACAATGCGATTGTCTTTCATTGTTAAGTGGTAAACAAAGATTTTTCAACCAAGAGGCGGCATTATGTCTATGGCATTTTAAACCCTCCGTTACCTTAACTGTCCAACCACATTCGTTTACGTGAATGATTTTGATTCACCCAAGTCTCGTCTAAATAAAAACGTGGTCTTTTTTCCCCAGAGACTCGTAACTGATCCATTTTTTGTAAATTTCCACCCTGGCAGCAACTATATCTTTTCGCTCCATTAACGTCTTCTTTTCTTCTTTCTTTCTTCTTCTTTTCGTCCATTGTTTTCTTGAAATTATACCCTAAGCGTTTAATAATAGTTCTCATTGATGATTCCGAACACTTTAGATTGGGTAGTCTTTCCTTGGCTGCATCTAATATTTTCTGCACTGTGGGGTACTCTCCATTTGCATACAGCGACGTTATAGTTCTTTTTATAACTGATTTATCAAAGTCGTCAAGGTCGATAACCGTAGAAGGTTTCTTGTACTTCTGTCTAGGTGAATTCGGCACCCCCGCTTCCGAAACATCCTTCTGAATACGATATAGAGTTTGTTCGCTCGTTCCGCAAACCAATGCTGTCAGTTTTTTGCATGTTGAAAATCAATTTTCCTTATGACATCAGGGTCTTTTTTCAACTCTTGAAACCATTTATAAACGTTTAGAATAACCAGCCGAGCTTGCTGGTTAACATCACCTGTTAACTTGGTCAAATTGGTTTTGCAAAAATCGTCCATTACGCCGTAGGTTCACAGACAAAGTTAGTATAACGAATGAGTTATGCATTGTGATGTTTACCCTTTTATGTTATAGTATATTTTGTTATCAATTATTCCTAATGACTTAAATAGATGCATTTCGCATTATCTACTTACCTAATCACGTATTTAGCTAATTATCTAAGAATCTTACACATTTAGTATTATTCATTAGATAACTTTAAAAACAATATCAATAATGGTATTTTAAGATTTCATTAGAAAATATAATAATTATATCGACGTTTACATTATAAGTTATCGACATGTTACACCCCTAACGGTAGCGGACGTTTATTGCCCTACCCCCGACCCGAAAGGAGGTGCACATAAAAAAAACTATTAAGCAACGTAGACCATTTTGTATACTTACAACGTAGACCATTTGCATAGACTACTGTACTGTAACAATATAGTCGTCAAGTACCTATAGTATTTATTAAACATGGAACACACATTTTTATTCGAAGCGTTTGAATGCGAATCCGCACTATATCATCTTTCAACTTTTCTTGAAAAAAACTACCATTTGCAAAGTTTCACGTCCGTTCGTTGTGGCTAAGCCATGGTGGGCTTAGCCACAACGAACGTCACTAAATTATGATAAAGATTGTTAAGAGCTGTTCCTAGATTTACCTACCAGCTTTTGTATTTATAAAGAAATAAATATACAATTAAGGTCATAAAATAAAAAGCTCAAATATAAATAAGTACAATAGAACACGGTACCACATGCATGTAGAATCCTTTGAAGCCATATTGAAGCAAAAGCTTTGAAAACATGAGAACATAATAGGAAATAAAAATCTTGCTAGATATTATTTCTGTTTCATTTTGGAGGTACAGTCAGGGAAATGTATTCACGTACCTTTTTAGCTCTTGTTACTATCATTACTTTCAAACATATTCCTACTTTTTTTTACCATTCAACCCAGTTTTTCTTGAAATCCCATGAAGGTAACGAACCATTTTCCTAATCTTATATGTAACACCTGACGCTATCACGTGGCTCGGGACACTGAATGTGGACTTATAATTTTTATTGCATGAAACGTTTATGTATACACGCCATACGATTAAATAAATAAATCTTATATGTGATATCATATGGAATAAGGTATTCCTATGTTTGAATACATCTCTGTGGATATAACCGAATCCCTTCGAATATGCGTCTATTTTATTAAAAATATTTCCTTTGTAGTTTTTTTCACTTTGGCCCATCTCATAAAAGATTCCAATATCGCGCCAATCTCACAATAATATGAGAAAAGTGACAATTTTATCCAACATCCTATTATTACATGGCAAATATTATGCGGCGTGCCCAATATCAGGGAATCCTATGACAATAAAAGCGGCCTAAGCCTCTTGTTTATGATTTTTGCGCATACTTGGGTATTTTTATGAAAATATCCTAGCGGAATAATGGAAGGAAGACAAATAAATAGATTTTGGATGTATCTCGGGGAACCCTGAAAACCAGCATCTTGAGCGACAAGCCATTTGGCTTCGGTCCCGGCCTATTATATTAGCACTATTTAATCTCTAACTATATAAAAAGGCCTATTAAAAATAGATCCCGACACGATGGACAGTCCTAATTAAATCGTCCACGGAAACTACCATAGCAGAATGCTCTCGCCAGCCGAAACGACTTGCGAAGATTAATTTGGTTCCATTTGGATATTTTAATAATATTAAACTAGATTCCAATTTCGTTGATAATTTGTAACAAAATCAAATGCAATTTATAAACCGGCCATCAAGGCCACAGACAATATTTAAAAAGATACAATTCCATTGTTACATTCCTAAACATGGAGTCCACGTACCCTAACCTAAAACATGGTCAAAGCCATTCATTCCTTTAATGAATATTCGATGCGCATACGCATCGCCACTGAATATTTTGTTAGAAAGTCTCCGTGGGCTTGTTAGGTATAAAGCCTATTTCATCGTCACTTTCGATCCCAAACACATTTCAATTTGTATTTATCTCTCGCTTCCACGCTGCGGCCGAACTTATGTCAGCACAGTTATCACAGGCGCGTGAGCTGTGTGTGATAGACTAGCGGGCTCTTTCTAAGTTTTTTAAATAGAAAGAGACGTACCTATAGTCTATCTCACCGCGACCCAGCTCGCGCGCCGTCTTCTGATAAAGTGATAACCGTGCTAAATGAGAACGAATGGGTAAGGGGTCCCATACGCCAAAGACCTTCGATCTGAATCCCTTAGTTTTCTAATGTCTTTTGTAGCTTATTATAGTTATTATATTAAGAACAACGGCTTTAAGCAATATAGTATTCCATATTTACTTCAAAGATCATTGTTTTCGAGATATTTGGCAACAAAGTTGAACAACTTTAGGCCAAAAAACTGGTTTTCTGGCCATAACTTTTGTGTTTTTAGAGACGTCATAGACGAACCCAAATATGTAGATTTCGTATAAGTATGTTAGATCTTTCATGTCAATAGAGATACGAAATAAGTGTTTTTTAGACAATGTTTAAAGGATGAATGGAGATAAAACATTGAAGAACCGATACCGTTTGACTTATAATTCTATCTGTAGTGCAAATACGATTCAAAACTCGTCAAAATCGATGAAAACCTCGGGTAGCCCCTTAATAAGTGATTGTGATGTGAAAGAGACAAACAGAATGTAGGTCCTGGTCACGGTGCGTGTGAACATAAACATTACAATGTTTTCGTTTAGTCTATGCTCGTAAAAGGGCCGTAAATGAGCAACATTTAGCCGGGTTTACGAATTTATAAATAACGTATACCAATCCAAACCAAAAGTAATAAACTATCACGGGCACTACATTCTTTGTGATTTTAAAATGGAGTTACTTGTCCAAAAGGCATGGCGGCGTAATGGAGAAATGAAGTCAGCATTGTTGGGACCATGTCATATCATAGACAGGTGAGCTGTCGGGTGAACAGATGAAAGGGATGACTTCGTCATTACTATAGTACCTACTGGCCAAATACCGAAAAAAAATGAAAATATTTTAATTTTGTTTTTTTTTTCGTGATTAAATATCATCAACTTATGTTAATGGCCAGTATCTATAAGCCATACATTTATAGGTGAACCAGGATCTATTGAGGGTGCGCCATGTTACGGAAATTTGTTGGTACTAATTTCTAACAATGGTAACCATTTTAATAATAGACAACATCTACCCTCTATGATAGTTGTCAATATTGACAATGTAAACATTGCTTTGTCTAGTTTCGTGTGAATTATTATTAGACTGCAATAATCATGCCGAAAGTTTTAGATTTTACAGAGAAAAAAGTTGTAAATAGTGTATATAGTTATTTATTGGAAAAAAAACGTGCGGGAGAGAAATTTCTTCCATTACAAAATATAACGAAATTAGCATCTGAATTGACGGGTAAGTTTCAAACTTATGGACAAATGTCACTATAGTCAGGTCGTCACGATTTGGTTGATGTCTTGTAATAATTTGATTTGTGTATTAGGTGTATCGCATGCATCGGTATCACGAATTGCTAGCGAAGGGCGTAAGGGCGGAATTAAACGACCAAACCTAAAAAAAAGAAAACAAAAAAAGAAAATAGATTTGGATGATTTGGATTTATGTGTCATACGTCGTAAAATTCACGAATTTTATAGCGTAAAAACCGAAGAAATATCCAAACATCAAACTTCGCACTTATTAAAGTTGTCGGAATAAAACAAAAATCATCTGCCAATTTCCATTGTCCCCACTATACAAATTGTTGCTATATAAAATTCAAAACGAGCGCCCTTTTGACAATACTCCCAAAGTTCTGGTTTACCTATAAAATAATATAAATGGCACCGGAGCTCTTTTTACGCGCGTTGACTTGATAATGAAAACAGCAGGAGTCACATATTTTTGCAGTAGTTCATAGGATTTGATTTAGAGGAGTCTTTTAATTCGTTATTTAATTTAATAGATTTATTACATAAATAATATGAAATTAGACTAAAGAAAACAATTAAAACAAAATGAAGACCCAATTAAATCCGTAATCCGTAAATAGGAAGTCTCTTAGTCTAATTATAGAACCGAGAACGACTTGATTACGAGTAACGTCGAATAATTATAACAACTACCAACGAAGCACGTCATCTTTAAATACTCTTGCAATTTCCTCGCCATAATTAACCTTCTAACGCAATGTTGCACAAGTCAATTACATTCACATCAAATTTTAATACAAGACAGTTGCACAAGCACCCAACTTATCCGCACAAAACTAGCAAAAATAGTCCATATCGCAATGTGCTAAAGTCTTTCTATACGCAATAAGAAGTTTGTGAACCTGTGGTAACAGTAGCATAACGTTTTAAGAAAACACCGGTTGTACATTCCCGCCTTTGTTTTGTTTCTTGCAGTTCCCACGTTCCAGAAGAAATGAACCATTGTCGAAGGTCGGATCGGTACCGATGTGGCGATATCGCTTTCCAATGTCGACGAATTAACGGTTTAGAAGCGATACAATGTTAGTAATCAGATATCGTGTTTGATATCTATGTTAAATTATAGTGATGACTATCTCAATGATTGTTATCTTGGGCTTGCATTCAGCGGCCCCGAATTCAATTTGATTGTAATTTTCTATTTTATTTTCTTTTTTTTCTCATTTATACCATATTTGTTTGGATGCCAGTTCAATGATGATCATGATGAGTTGATGACGTGCACTCGTACCGCGGAGTAGAGGAAGGCTTTGGATGCATGTAGACCAGGGTCCCTGCCATGTTACCCTACTGCGTAAGTACAATTAAGTGCAAAACAATGTATCGATTTAATCCTCTCACGAATATGGGGCCGAAACCTTAATCCGCTTACATACGAGCGATGTGACATATTTATGAGTAATTGCATAAATATCGTGGCCAGTGACAAACAACGTACAAAAACCTTCAAATTTAGAACCTCGTGTTTTTACATGTTTTTACTGAGAGCCTGTCACGTGAAAAGCCTTGAAGTCCTTTAAATAGCTTCACGGTAGGCAGCACCTGGCTAATATTCCAGCGCCAGGAATAGCCAACCTATTGGTATAAAATTAAACTGTCATGCGCAGGCCCGGAGCGATGCAATCTATGTACCAAATGTTTGGGCACACGTAACGGGTGTGCCCAAACGTTTGAACTAACACGGTATAAAAATGTCCTTAATTTAAATGTACATTCTTTGTTCTTGAGCATTTAAACAAACATCAGTCAATAATATTTGCATGGATTAATTATAGATATTGTGCATCTACTTCGCGATTGTGACGGACTCGTTTCCCATCACCCTCGGACTAGGCACGGTCAATTGTATGTGAAAGATTGAAAGTAGATCATGTGTCAGGCTAAAATCCTCATATAATTGTAAATCCGCCTATATTATACGTTCCACTGCTGTCCCCAGTGGGTGCAGCTTGGGGGCGTGCAATAGCACCTTTGAATTTCTTAGCAGATGTATGCAGGTTTCCTCATGATGGTTTTCCTTCACCGGAAAGCTAACGGTAAGTATCAAATGATATTCCGTACATAAGTTCCGAAAAACTAATTGGTACGAGCCGGTATTCTAAGCCACGACCGCCGTTTGACGGCCGCATGCCTGAACCACTGAGCAACTAGATTACTCCACTAAAATCATCCTTTACTCCAGCACTTGTTTCTCAAGAACGTTAGAGTTAAACCTCGCGCTTAAACGTAATACAGAGGCGTGTATTTTATTATTTACTTATCATATTAATATCTTTAAAATGATCATAATGCAGGGTTACACTAGCTCGGCCATATTTTATGTAACGTAATGACGTGCATAAAGAGATTGTGGTGTTGTACGCAGCAGTATTGTTACGTGATACAATTTTAATTAACTAGCGAGTCTATGACGTTCAACTACCTACTTTTATGACCAACATTACAACTTATTTGTGGATGACGACTCTTCCGCTAGTAATTATAGAAGACAAACCTTTATCTTGACGATATGTCTATACAAATATTAGAGAGTAAAAGTGTGAAATAGGGGTAAATAAAATAATCAATAATGTCATATTTTCTTGAAAAAGTATTAAAAATGTAGTCAAATGGAGAAAAAATCAACGCAAAAGGTTAAATAATCACGAAGTTACAAGAGGTCCAAAGTTTTAAGAAGTCCCTTTTTCGCAAAACGCAACTTCATATGAAACGATGACGCTTGAAGATTGTGACGTCACTATAGAAGATGGAAATGTGCCGTGCCCATCGTGTTCGGTCGGCGGCGCCGTCGACGCGGCCCCCCGACAGCATCCTGCGTGCGTTTTCTCTCTAACAAGCAATATTAAAACGGTTGTAGCTTCGTAATTCTTTGAAATATCTGATGGGATTTTTCGTCACTAGGCATATTTTTTTGCCTTCTTTCTTTTGGAGTAATAATCATTTTCGTGTCTAATACACCCCTATTGTAGCTTTTACGTTTATAAGGGTGATGGTAGCCGGAACTGCATTTCCGATTTCAAAAATTATTTTACCTGCGTATAGTTTGGACTTTCTGGATGGCCTTATAGGCTATATTTTATCCTGTGGGTTTTCTTGCGTTCTTTGCAATATATTATGATACTCCTTGGCGACGAGTTCTTTAATATATTTATTCGCTTAAGTTCGTCAGTTATATAGTAGGACATGTCAGTGTTATTAATATAGAAAAGCTTCTTTCATTATGGTTATAATTTACCGTACGAAGAAAGATGTTCCTTGCAGGAAATATAAATTTTCTCGAGCTAACCTGTAACAAAAGAAACTTAAATTAGTGTTGCACTATCGTTAGAGACATTTTGCGAAATCGAAAAAGGGAAAAGAATGAACACCAATGTGTAAAGTGAGGAAAGTGTCTGCTTGTCAAAATCTGTACGACATTTACATAACTGGCCCTGGAAAAGGTTTTTCCATATACCCCATCATCGCGAAAGACGTCCACTGCTAGACATAGGCCTCCCCCAAAGAGTGCCACAATTACCGGTTCATCCAGCGGATCCCCGCGACCTTTACCAGGTCATCAGTCCACGTTAT
Organism: Epinotia ramella; assembly: GCA_947578815.1. NCBI lineage: Eukaryota > Metazoa > Arthropoda > Insecta > Lepidoptera > Tortricidae > Epinotia > Epinotia ramella. The sequence goes on along the minus strand of OX388217.1, from coordinate 10,926,862 downwards.
CCTTGGGGGTCTACTCACGCTGCGCCTGCCGGTACGTGGTCGCCATTTGAGATCCGTTCTACTCCAACCCATCTACGTTTTACGTGCAAATGTCACTCAAGTTTAGCGATTCGGGTTATTGGGTTAGCCTCACTTCTGATGCGATCACGCAAATACCACTATACCTGTATATCTGAATTAAAGGATCGTATATAGAAAACACACACAAGAATTACATTTTCGTTACATTCTCAGAATTGTGATATCTCGTATTTTTATTACCTATGCAAAAACATGAGATGCCTAATCATGTGCCTATTTCGATATAGAAAAAGACGCCCAGCACGGCTATCACGAGACGGCGGCGCGCGAGCTCTCTCGATTTTTCTCGCACTATCCGTCTCTCTCACACAGAACATATAGAACAAGAGGTATGGTGCGAGAAAAATCGAGAGTATGTCGCGGTCGTCCCTTGATAGACGTGCTGGCTACTTATATACTCAGCATAGTGGAATCCCGAAAACACATTGAAAATTAATATGACGTGGAGTCGTGGCCCGTGGGGTTTCTGTGCAACTGACTGTACCTAATCCGATAACTACTTATTGTATTGCCTTAAGAAAAGACGCCTATTCTTGGTAATTTTTTTTTGTCCCAAACTTCTCTCTTGTGATTTTTTGTTCTTTTCACACCGATACTAAAATGGTTTGGTCATTTATGTTAATTCGGGTAAGTGTATCCGTAAAACCACTTTGTTTGTCCTAATAGTATATCCCAAACCCTTCGTATCCGTTAGCGATTCTTCTAGGCTTTAGTCACAGTACACAGATCAGTCACAGTACGTATCTAGAGCCTCGATCGAATTACCAGCATCATTCTTTTATGGTCAAGTGCTACGTTTCTAAACGTCATGAATGGAAGGCATACGCAAATGTCTAAATTCCACTTAGTATGCAACAAAAAATGTTCTCCCTTACGCAAATAGAATTGCTATAATAACATTTCTCAGAGTTTAACTTTCACATAATTCTTTGAAACGTATCTTCATCAAAAACTAGGCCAAATTGTTTTCTCTGTGGAGCGCAGATTTTTCTTCCGTCAAATTACTATAGTGTGTCTACTAGAATTCTGAACATTCATGAAAGCAAACAAATTAAAGGTAAATTTTCCACCAGAGCTCGCACAGCTGCGAGGCGGTGAGCAAGGAAAAAATCCACCAATCGGATGCGAATTGGTCGATTTTCTGCTCTTTCACCGCCTCGCCACCTCGCACAGCTCAGAGGCTCTAGTATAAGTTTTACCGAAACAAAACTTTACGATCGCGTTTGCGTTTTACCCTCAATTTGTATGGGATTTGACAGCTAAACGCGCACGCGGTCGTAACGTTTTGTTTCGGTAAAACTTATACTAGAGCCTCTGATGGGTACTCACCTTAAGCCATGAAACGCCAGTGTATATTACCATTTCATGGCCATTCTTATTTTTGTGCACACTGCCACACCGTGAATGCGATGTCACTAGCATGGCTAGGTCATGTGTGAATGTTTACGCATTATTTAGAATTCAAGTACTCTTTATTAATTTATTTTTTCGATACCAAATTATCGTATGTTATTTACACTAGCCTCTTATAATTGCATCCACGGTAGTGACATCCATAGCTGTGACAGTGTGCACAAAAATGTTCTCTCAATCAAATTCGATTTCTTCTAACCGATACCAATAAAATTGTACTAACCACAGTCAATACACTGCGAGTAATAAAGTCCGGCGCCGCCAAAAGCCTGTCCTCGGGCGAATGAAAGGGTTAAGTTTCGTTACGACTGCTTTTTCAACTACCCACGTTATACGTAACCCCCGCCGGCCGGCAGCCTACAGGCTCACTATCTCGTCACCAGGCAACTGACAAAGGTTTAAAATGTTACTGACTAGAGATAGTGAACCATGTACGGAGGACAGGAAAGCCGATGCCACGCTGGACGCGGAGCGAACAACCAGCCGCCCAAGTCTTATGAAGCTTGGGTCCAAGGCAACGTGTCAAACTGTATATTTAGACTTTTGGACAGTGTAGCCTAGATAGAACCGTCAATGCGTGATATTCGTGATAAGACTGAAAGAAATTTCCAAATAGGGTAACTACGGAGTAAATACAGAAATTATGGGATGAACAAACAGAATCGAAAGACACAGAGGGCCATGTGGGAATTTATTTGGAACAGTAAATCGGATGTTATGTCATAAATTTAATTTGCAGTCAATGACAGGGTTGAAAAATAGGTAACCCTAAAATAGTCAGTGGTGAATTTGAGAGGACGGAAATAATTGGCGGAACACCATTCAAGTTTGATAAAATTTCTATTTTCTTTTCAGATGAAGGTAGGTAAGTTCATTTTCAACACATTTGCTCGTAACGTACCTCTTATTATATCGCCTTTAGTCTCATAATCCTGGGTATTAAACACGCGAGTTTTATTATAACATTACGACACTCGTGTGTTATGGTTATATCCCGATTAAGTCACGTTGGCACCTTGTAGCAAGATGTATGCATGGAGACAGTGCATTCTTAAACTAACCGGGTTGTACAGAATGTACGGCTTTTTTTTTAATTATCGGCAAATGGATAAATAAATAAGAAAACAGCCTCGCGAGGTAGGGCACAGCGAAATGTCATCCCGCCCGAATTTGGAGCAGCCCAACTGGGGAAGTACCCTCCGCCTTGCAGAAGACCACACAGCCATAATAACACTACTACTTTCTCTGAAGTAGTGTTGTGTTCCTGGAGGTGAGCAAGGTCGCCAGAGCTCCCGGGGATGCGTTGTGTTGAGAGCGAGGGAATTTGTTCCTTCAGCTGTCAACACGGCGAATCCTCAAACGTATCAAGGGTCGGCAACGCCCATGTTACTCCTTTGGAGTTGCATGCGTCTATAGGCTGCGGTGTCCGCTTACGATCAGGCGGGCCGTACGCTTGTTTGCCACCGTCGTTGTATAAAAATATATATATAAGAAAATGTTAATAGATAACTTACACTCTTAAACAAATCTTTTTTCTTATTATATTATATAATAAAAATGCTAAGTCTAATTCTAAAATTCGATTAGGCAATTTAAAATCCTAAAATAATAAGATTAAGCCTGATCGCTGGAAATGTAACATAGTTTTTCTAAAGAAATAAACAATTCAATTTTTTTTTTTTTTGTATTTTACTCGACTAAACAAATCAAATCCTTTTTGTTAATTAATTGACTATTTCTTTTTGGATATGATATAGAAACGTTTAATTTAGTAAAACTATTCACTTTTGATAACATTTTACATGAATTATTAAAGATAACATTTTAAAACGAAAATATTTATTTTATTTTGTATTGGCTGTTTAGAAATTTCATCTAAGTCTGGCTTAATACATGCGCGCGCACTGCCCAAACTTCATGAAAAAAAATTGTTGCGCGCCATTATAGGTTAGGTGTTTCACAAATATTTGTAAACATTGTTAATGCGTGTTTATGGTTATTATCAAAAGTGATAAATAGAATGGATGCCACTAGAAATTCTTGGCGATGTACAATATGTGAGTAAAAACCTGTTGCCATCATTAAGTAAAGAAAATAACATCTTATGAAAAGGAATTTTTCCTCGCAATATCTGTTGAAAAACGTCGAATGAAACGCGTGAGCTTTGATAATTACATCCTCGGCTCTCTTATCACAACAATTCCGCCTCTGATGTAATTATCAACATACCTCACTTGTAACACAATTCACAATGTATGTACTATTATCAACAAACAAAGAGAAAATAAACTGGGTAGAGCATAAATAGGGAGTATTTTCTAGATACACAACATCTACTAATTCGTTTTTTAAAACTGTTACAACTTTGTTGAGCATGGGATTCATGGGCTGTGTTGTTGTAATAACAAGTTTCATTTTATTAATTAAAATGTTATCGTAAGAAAAGTGGAAGGGATGTTTACATTTCTGTAAAAGTTTGCATTTGAATTTGTTCTTAGTCCCAAATTTTTATAAATTAACGAATCGAACGTCCATTTTTCGTGAGGAAAAGAGGGAAAAGCTACGAAGCAGAGTATAATATCCCACATCTCAACCTCAACCTCTGACAGAGTATCCATTGCAGTGCACTGCGCATCGTAAGTCGGTGCATCCTCAAGGCACCGACTATTCGCTCCGCACCGCATGCGGATATTCCTCGCATGCGCTATATATATTTGTATTGTTTTCGAAAACGGCTTTAACGATTGCAATGACATTTTGAATAGGTATAGGACTCATACTCTCAATTTGAATGAGTAAAAATCGATCTAGCTAGGTCTCATATCTGCCAAAAGAAGCATAGCTGCCAAAGCAGAGCTCGATCGCTTCGTGAAGCGTGTGAGCAACCTAGAGAACTCTAGCCCGCTGCATCCGACCAGTGAAAACATTTCCTCGCAGGCGGCCGTTCATCGTGATCCTATAACCCGAAAGATGGCCACTACTGGACATAGGCCTTCCCCAATAAGTGCCACAATGCGGCCGTTATGGCATGCGTTTTGGAACATCGGACAATGCGCGCTGCAAGGGTCTATTCCCACTAGTATTATCGGCTGCTGCTGTAACCCACTATGGCCTGTTTTTTTTTCAACGGCACCGCTAGGCTATAATTTGTTAGAACTAGTTGGAATTTTAATGTATCACTAGGAAGAAAAATTCCCACTAGTTCCATCAACAGAACAAATAATAGAACTAGGTACATAGTGGGAATAGACCGCCGCAAGGACCATTATTGTTGCGTGTGTCTCACTAAGATGTTTTGCTAATCTAACGTTCACTTTTCTTGTATTCACGGACAGAGGCCTCTAGGGACCTATTGACTGGCGTTTCCACGCGCGGCGAGCCACGTGTCAGAACAAGCGCGTGCGACAAATAGATTTGAATAGATCCCCTGATAGCCTGTTGGGTTGGTAACAAACATCTAAACATACTGGCACACGAATAATAAAGTAGTAGTGTTATGTTTTAAAAGTTATCGGTAAGGCCTCACACAGTCGGCATCAGTCACTGAATTCAGTATCTGGGCCACTCAAGAGCAAAATAAATTGCTGTCAAAAATTTAATTTTTGGTAAAAGCTTTTATTGCCGACTGTACTTTTCTGGATACCGTGATCCACCACTAATTGAGGCGATTCGAACGAGTCCAAACTTATCGGGGTTACGTCGGTTAAGTACTGAATTCCCACGGCCACCTTCTGTCTCCATCATCAGATCAGTTCGATGGTACCGTAATATTGAATTGTCATCCAAACCAAACCTCTACCTACCTAAAATTTCAGCTCAATCGGTTGAAGATATCTGCTCCAAAATTGATTTGCAAGATTCCATCCCGAACAAACATAGTTACATAGTTAGGTTCATACATTGCTATTTAATAGAAAGCTTGTAAAAATAGGAACACCTTTTGGAAATTCTGCACAAAGCGTTGATTGAATTAGATTATTCTGTGACTGAATTCCGTTGTGAGGCCGGCCTAAAACTAGAACAATATTAACTTTAATAAACTAGTAAAAGATTAGATGGACGGAAAAACGTAGATGAATTTGTCCGTTAAAGTTTTAACGTTAAATAGACTGCCCGTTCTCTCTTATCCACGAGAGGAGGTCTGTGCCCAGCAGTGGGATGTGTATTTAGGCTGATTTATGTAATGTTATTTGGAACAAGTAATAATCATAAAAACCCATGGGATTTTAAAAACACATTTTTAGACGGTAGTCCAAGAGGCCAATTCGCATAGAAATATGTAATCATATTGCATAGAATAGACGGAAAAACGTAGATGAATTTGTCCGTTAAAGTTTTAACGTTAAATGGACTGCCCGTTCTCTCTTATCCACGAGAGGAGGTCTGTGCCCAGCAGTGGGATGTGTATTTAGGCTGATTTATGTTATGTTATTTGGAACAAGTAATAATCATAAAAACCCATGGGATTTTAAAAACACATTTTTAGACGGTAGTCCAAGAGGCCAATTCGCATAGAAATATGTAATCATATTGCATAGCAATTTAAATGCGAGATGTCGAGTCAAATTCACTTCCAACTCATAGTCCCTTTCATACTTTGAGAGCCATAAACATAATATCCTAATGGAAAGTAACATTCTGGTGATTTGCCTACTTGAAAATAGTGCATTTTCATTATAAAGAGTTTCGACCTAGTTCCTATGCGAAACGCGATCTGACTGTATTCCATTGAAATTCATGCGGAATATTAATATTTATAGAAAAAGTCAGAATTTTAGTGTAAAATGCAATATTTCGATGTGTAAAGATGCAACAGATTAAATATCCGTACAGAAAAATGGATCTCTATTTTAGGAACAAATGATTTGATTTAAATCTTAATGGTATCAGCCTGACCCCCACTTGCTTAAGCCTTTTCGCGTCAGACATCGCATAAAGCGAAGCGATTGACAGATTTCCAATTTATCAAAAACGTGATCCGGAGTCGGGCTCTAGTGGATTTTTTTTTAGTTATAAATAGTGTACTTACAAATACTAAGTGTTGAAATTTAACCATCGAACCAAGTATTTTACCAATTAACTAACACTTTCATTAACATTTATTGCAAATTGAATTGAAACACTAACAACTTTAGTACAAATTAAATTTCCACTAGGCGCGAATTCAACGTTTTCGGGATATTAATTTTCGAGAGAAGGAAGCATCCGACCGTGAAAATGGAATTCAGCAGCGCTCATTAACTATGAAAATTCTCGGAAGAAAACAGAGAATTTCGGTAGTTTTGTCGTGCACAATAAATTGAGTTAAACTTTCAAGATTTTCACACTTTATTTTTCGTAAACACGACTTCATCGCGTATAATTAAATATATTGACTACGACGACCGGTTTAGCCTGGTTGGCAGTGACCCTGCCTACGAAGCTAAAGGCCCTGGCTTTGAATCCCGGTAAGGGCATTTATTTGTGTGATGAGCATGACGATTTGTTATTTATTTATCTGTGTTGAATGTATGTTTATCGTCGTCTAGCACCCAAAGTACAAGCTTTGCATAGTTTGGGACTAGGTCGATTTTTGTAAGATTGTTCGGAAATATTTATTAATTTATTATTAATTTACGTCTTTGAGGTTACTCGATATTTAGATGTATCACATTGACTTCACTTTTTTTCTGCTCACTGATACTGATTAAGTACGTTCCGTAATTGGCCCCACAAGGTAAACTGATGAAGTGATGACCTAATAAAGGTCGCAGGAGTCCGCTGGATGCGGGTGGCGCAGGACCGATCTCTATGGCACTCTTTGGGAGAGGCCTATGTCCAGCAGTGGAAGCGGCTAATATGATGATGATGATGACGCTCTGTAAGCCGTCAAACCCTATTTTATTGCGTATAATAATTTATTTTTAATGTACAGAAAAGCAAAAGCAGATTGTGTCTAAAATAAATCATTTCATAAACTTTTTTAATCCTGCTGAGCAGTTACAAATCACCTAATGTCCCAAAACAGTCAACAACGTCAGAATTCGCGAATTTTTCATTGCTCCTGACAACTTACGCGATGAATTCTGATAAAAGTGGAAGCGACCTTATTAGACTAGACAAGGCCTGTGTTACCGTTGGCACGGATTTATTATTACGTCATAGTTAATATGAGACTCTTGTCAACATTCTGACAGTTCGCGCGAGGTGCGAAATTTCCTTTGTTTTTTTTTTTGGGAAATTAAAGGTGACTGTAGTGACAGGTATAATATAAAACACGACTTCTAGAATTGGTACTGAAATATGTTGCAAGCAATTTTAAGGGCCCACTTCACTTCACTTTTTTTCTGCTCACTAATACTGATTAAGTACGCTCTGTAATTGGCCCCATAAGGTGCACTGATGACCTGGTAAAGGTCGCGGGAGTCCGCTGGATGCGGGTGGCGCAGGACCGGTCATTGTGGCACTCTTTGGGGGAGGCCTATGTCCAGCAGTGGACGTCTTTCGGCTGATATGATGATGATGAATTTTAAGGGTCAGACTGTAGCAAATTGTGCTTTCTATAAATATTAGCATAGCGGGTACCCGTGAAGGGATCTTTCTAGAAGTTCTAAGTCTACCTTGGAAAAACAGTTGGTACTATCGACAACACAGCTAACTGACCATCGGTGCGGCTTAAGTGCATTGTAATAAGGTTCTATATAAACACAGGATGGTCAGTTAACAGTGTTGTCGTTTGTACAACTACATCGATATACCATCGTCATACTGCCAGTTTTTAACCGACTTCAATAACAGAGGAGGTTCTCAATTCGTCTTAATCTTTTTTTTTATGTGTGTTCAGCGGTCATTATTTAGGTACACTCTAAAATAAAAAATATATCCACTCGGCCATAGTTGATTATATAACTGCAAAATATGGATACCTATGACTGAATTTTGAGCGCTAATCATTGTTATACCTTTACTGTAGAACACTTAAACGTTACATTTCCACAAAATTATAATACCTAAAAGCTTTAAATTGAAACGGTAATTTACATACATTTACATACTCGTAATATAGCAATTAGCACAAGCAGAAGTTATAATTAGTCAAATGACGAACCAGTTAGGTATCGTTTATGTTTCATCTGATGCTTTCATGAAACATTACGTGCGAGCCATGCGAATCATTATATGTATTTACGTCACACCTGGCCATAATGCGACGTAAAATTGTGTACTCACCACGGGCGGTAATTCGTAAAGCCCTAGATCGCAAATTTATGGCTCTCACCTTCGGTTCGGGCCACAAACACCTGCGATCTGGGCCATTCACGGATTCACCGCCAGGTACGTAATGTACTATTTCCGAAGAGTAAAAACTGCAGTGTAATGATAAAGATTATGGTACCAACTAAAAAACTGAAGTGTAATGATAAAGATTATGGTACCGCAAAATGGGGTGAGTAGGAATCGCGAGGAGAGTTGGGTTATAAATGGGGAGAGAAGGGATGAAAGAGGGGTGAGATGGGATTTTAAGGCTACTGCTAGCTAAATAATGTATTCCAATTTAAAATTGAGTAATAGTAATATTCATAATAAAAAAAAACGATCCAACAATCTTCAAAAATCCCCTTTGTATAAAAAACCCATCTCACCCCAACCACGAGGGACTACGGGGTGAGGTGGGATTTCGTGTTTATCGTTAAAGTTATCAAAATCATAAAAAACCAAAATACAAACGTCCGGAACACTTATTATATACAACATTCAGTTTGCATATGTAAAAATAAAATGTTATGGAGGTTTGAATGTCAGTATTGTCCCTACTCACCTCGTTTTACGGTACGGATGATCTGGCAGACGAGAGATTTTTTCCTCTATGATAGTCTAATAAGGAAAAGATCAGCGCTGGCTGTAAAGCTGTAAATTCTGAGCTGGGTCCATTTCGTCACAAATTCTAATGTGTTTTTTTTATTTTTATTATCTGTGTTGTTTTGATCACAATTTTTTTTTTTAAGTTTAATATATATTATCTAACTAATTGTTTAGAGGAATATCTGTGATATTGTGAGTTCTAAAGTATTTATTTAAGACATAAGAAGCAGTAATTAAAACTTAACACTAACACTTAAATCGACTTAACTACTAGCATAAATGCACTCTTCGAGGTCGCTGCCCCTGGGAAGGGTGCCCATTAGGCTGTTTGTAAGGCGTAATCTCCGGAACCACTGATCTGATTTCAAAAATGATTTATCCTGTGTATAGAATTTTACTTTCTGAATGCACATAGACTGCATTTTATTCCGCGGATTTGACTCCGTATTTTGCAATACGCGGGCAAACCCACCTGATCAGCTAGTAATCGTATTAAGTTTTTAACCGTCGACGCAAAGAGAGGGGTGTTATAAGGTTGTGTCTGTGTATCTGTGTATCTGTCTGTGGTATCATAGCTCCCAGACGGATGGACCGATTTGAATGCGGTTTTTTTGTGTCATAGATAATTTTGTCCCGAGTGTTCTTAGCCATGTTTCATGAAAATCTGTTTAGCCGTTTTTGAGATATTGCACTTTTAAATTAAAATGTCGGGGGTTTTTTAACTTTTCTAAGTTGTAGTTAATATGTAGGTGATAATCTCCGGATTTCCGGACCCACTACTCCGATTTCAAGTGTTTTTTCACTTCTGTATAGAGTTGACTTTCCGAATAGACATCTCTATTTTATCTCGCAGGTTAACATTAAAATAATGAATATCATTGATCAAATAATGCCTACCATTTTTATTTCGGATTGCGTGCAAAATAAACACATGAATGAAATTAATACGTAATTGTATACCGGAATGTGAGCTATATCACAAAGACGAGAAAATCCGTCAAAACGTAACCACCACCTCGTCAACACTGACCCACAATTCCATCCATTGCAGGAGAAATCATAGCCCATAGCGTTCAAAGTAATTACAACCTTGCTGCACTGGATTAGGATTTAAAGTGTAATAAACAGAAATAGAGCTTTAGCTGGGAGATTAATGGATCTCAAGGGCACTGTGGTACCAAGTGGATCCTAGTGGACGTTTGTAGACGTCTTGGGGACTCAATCAATCGGCGGCTTGACTAAACATTCTCCAGTCGATTGGGCATTGCCAAGCGCCATGCCACTTCATACCTAAGTATGTAATTAAAGTATGATATATTTTTAGAAGTTGGCTTATCTATATCTACTCGTATACTAATAATAAACAGGTAAGTAATGTCTGTGAATTTGTAGATTTGTATGTAGAGGGTAATCTCCGGAAATACTTTTCCGACGTTAAGAGGAAACACTAAGGTCGAGATAATTGAGTAATAGGTATTTGTAAAATATATTGCTGTCGCGCCAACCTCAAGCCTGCCGCAGAGCGCGATAGAGACAACTGCAGCTTCGACCGAAAATACCTAGTAAGAGTACATAAAATCAACGTTTCGTAGTCCCCTGATTTCTTCTCCAAAACTTGACCTATTTAACTACTATATTTATTAAAAATCAAAGAAAGGCTTGGGCCGTGTTCCTATGCTTTTTTTTTATAATTTAGTCAAAATTGTTTTCTGGATGTTTGAACACAGTGGCAAATCTGGCATTTTTTTTAGGTTTTTGAAGGTTGATATCTCTTTTAAGAATAAATGTATGAAAAAAAGGAAAACATAGGAACATGTGAATAGTAGCCATAGATTTATGGAAAAAAATTGGTCTACTGCCTTTATTCAGGGAGAAAACAGGGGACTAACGTTTCTATGGAAAAACAGCCCTTGTGTTTCCTCTTAAATATTCGTTCACCTGTGTCCGCGTGGCTACGCAATACGTGTTACAAATAACTGAGATAATCTGATGCCTAGTTTCGGAGATTACCCCCTAAATACAAAACTTGCACAACAATCTTACATTTTACAGATATTACGTTAGTTTCAATATACATGCATAGTTAATGATTACGTTAGTATAAGTAGGTACACTTACGTCATAACATAATAATAATAATCATCATTTATTTCAATAAACTAGGATCATATGAAAATCATACAATAATAAAATCATAAAATTAAAATGACTAACTAATTATGACAACGCTATTGCATGTAATGAAATATCTAATTTCAATTACCTACATATCGTATTTAGGCACATAGGTACTTACTAATTAACCCACTTGCATTCTTGCATATTGCTTTTGAGTGTAGCTATTTGTCTGTTATATCCTACGCCGATCAATATATAAATATGTTATGATATATATGTTTTTTGATTTTAATTTAATTTGTTTTAGTTTTGATGGAATTTTATGTAATTTTAATCTTTGGTCTGAAAATAAAGTATTATTATTATTATAATTTTTATGTTTTTTCCATATCTATTATAAGAGGTGTGCTCCCGAGTTGGTTCCGGTCTTAACGCGTCTCTTTCGGCTCTCTTATTCTTCTGGCGTAGTCCCGACCTCGTGGAAGTCAGCTTTGGTGCATCCGATCCCTAAAAAAGGCGACCGCTCAAACCCGTCCAACTACAGGCCAATAGCTGTTACCTCCCTTCTCTCGAAGATAATGGAGTCCATTATCAACTGCCAGCTCCTTCGGTACCTAGAGGACCACCAGTTGCTTAGCGATCGTCAATACGGTTTCCGTAGAGGCCGCTCGGCTGGTGATCTTCTAGTCTACCTGTCACATCGTTGGGCACAGGCGATCGTGACTAAGGGTGAAGCATTGGCTGTTAGTTTGGATATAGCGAAGGCCTTTGATCGGGTTTGGCACAAAGCACTTCTTTCGAAGCTACCATCCTATGGGCTTCCCGAGAGATTATGTGTATGGGTCAGTAGCTTTCTAGCAGACAGAAGCATTAAGGTCGTAGTTGACGGGGAATGCTCCGACTCCATGTCTGTGAATGCTGGTGTCCCCCAAGGTTGTGTGCTATCGCCCACGCTATTCCTTATGCATATCAATGAAATGCTGCAAATCAGCGGAATTCATTGTTATGCTGATGATAGTACAGGTGATGCCTCTTACACCGGCCGTACCAATATCTCTCGGGAAATCGTCATCGAGAACCGGAACAAACTTGTGTCTGAAATTGAGACTTCCCTTAGTGCAATCTCTGAATGGGGTCGACTTAACTTAGTCCGTTTTAACCCTACCAAGACACAGGTTTGCGCGTTTACCGCAAAAAAGTTAAAGTTTGACGTGTCACCTTGTTTTGAGAGCACTCCCCTGACTGCCGCAGCCAGTATCGGAATCCTTGGCGTCGACATTTCGAGTGAAGTCCAGTTCCGCGGCCATTTAGAGGGTAAGGCCAAATTAGCCTCGAAAAAGCTCGGTGTGCTCAATAGATCGAGACAGTATTTCACACCGGCCCACCGCCTGCAGCTTTATAAGTCGCAGGTCCGCCCACACATGGAATACTGTTCTCATCTATGGGCAGGGGCACCCCAATACCAGCTTCTCCCTCTGGATCGCATCCAACGACGAGCAACTCGAATTGTCGACAGCGAGCATATTTCGGATCGGCTTGTCTCTGCATTTTCTATCGCATGTATAACGGGGAGTGCTCCGAGGAATTGTTCGGATTAATCCCTGCCGCTTCTTTTCGCCATCGTCCAACGCGACAACATTACCATCCTCACCACTTAGATGGTTGGCAGTCCTCAACTGTGCGCTTCTCCAGAAACTTCCTGCCTCGCACAGCTAAACTGTGGAATGGATTGTCGCCTGCGGTATTTCCGGACCGATACGACCTTCAAACCTTCAAGAAAAGAGCGTACTCCCATCTTAAAGGGCGGCAACGCACTCACAACACCTCTGGTGTTGCAAGTGTCCATGGGCGGCGGTAATCGCTTACCATCAGGTGATCCGTCTGCTCGTTTGCCTCCTATATCATAAAAAAAAAAAAAAAAAAAAAAAACTCAGAACCACGGGGTGCCTACGTACGTACTTTTGAAAGGCATGCATGGGGCCGCGGCCAGCAGCGCAGAGGCCCTTTAAAACAAAAATAATCTAAAGCCAAAATCAATCAATCCCAATTTTGAGTTGAACACGCCAAAGCTGGGGCACACAAATATTGACATTAAATAATTTTAACAATAAATAAGTACATTATGTTTTCCATATTTAATGACAAATTGAATAAAGTTTAAAATAAAATTTCCTATTTTAGTTATTGTCTACACAGTAAGCCATACTTCTAACTTTCCTACGCACACGGCTCATAAGACTTTGCACCATCTCATTAGGACACCGTTTCGACACTTTCGACGCCCATGTCCACATTTTTTGTAGCTCAGAGACGTTTTTTACTTCTCCGCCTTTCTTTTTTTAAATTCCCTTCATAATACTCCGGTACTCTTCAACAGGCCGCAGTTCTGGACTATTAGGTGGGTTGCATACTTTGGGTACCACGACGATCCCGTTTGCGTCATACCATTCCTACTGACTGCATAAATAATAGCACCATATAATATGTACATATGAAAATGAAAAAGTATTTATTTGTACCAAAGTTGTAGCCTAAACATAATAATTACAGTGGTAGCTTATAGTAAAGTGACTTGCAGATTAGGCTTAAGATTGAATTCCAGTTCCCTAAACTAGGTAAACCTGTCTTATAGGAAACCGGAGGGTATAAATAGCGGCACGTAAGTCTAGCGGTGAACTAATCGAGGACGGGAAACGCAACTGTACGCCAGAAGTGAGTGGGGCGTCGTATCGGTGCGCGGGACAGAGTACGACTGGACTTGACTGGAGAGCCAATAAGCGCTTACGCACGACCCCGCGCGTCCCCTTCACTCCCCCGAAATACCTTATTTTCGATTTCTGCGCATGAAGGTCAGCGCTAGACTTAAGTGCCGCTACCTATATTCCGCCGCTGTTCTGCGTTCCGCCGTCAAAGATGTCTGTTACTTATTTTGCTAGATAATTAATCAACTAGATAGTAAGAATTAGTTTTTGTACAAGATAGTAACTTGTAACGTATATTCTACAAGATACAAAACAAATAGAAAACCTACGCAAGATAAATATGATTATAAAGTTACATTTGCAGTCAATGGAACAAAAAATGAATACGCAAGAATGGGATTCATAACTTGTATGTAGATCCCAAGTTTACCAACCACTAGAGTACCAAGGTTACCAAGTAGTACCAGAATTTTATTTAGCTAGCAAATAAAGAATAATAAGAATGCCTGAGACTTGGTACTTCGAAATATCTCACAACTTTTTACGGGGGAAGAGTTTCGAGACTTGGCCTCTTTTTTAAATGGAATGTTTTTTATGGGATAAATATTACAAAAGCCATATTCAAATTACACGACATGTTAACAACAAACTGGTCGATATTTAAATTTAAGGCACACCACCACACACCGCTAAAGTTTACTCGGCGTAAAGTCACGTTCACACTTAATGTAAGCAAAAGCCGGCGTGTGATTGAAACTGAATGTACACAAATCCACCGGTGTTCACGAGGCTTAACAACACCTCAAGCGACCAGTCAGCCTGACATCGAAGTGCAAATAGTTGTTACGGGTGTCGGGGTCAAGGTATATTAGAACAAGAGGTGAAATGTGCCCGCACAGGTTGTGAATCGCGTAGCAGATATTAAAAGGGCTTGTTGATAATTCTTCTCGCACGAGCCAGTGAAAGCAGGCCTGTCCCGCTGGCCGCTTTGGTTAAATTAAAATCTCGTGCACTATAGTATCTGTAACTCATGCAATAATTATGCTAATGATGTTACCAATTACATTTAAACCTATGTGCCTTAAAATAAATAGTATTAATGATCATTGTAGGTAATTACATAAATACATAATGTAAACAATTCTAACTCATATCTACGCGGTTAATCATGAGGAGAAGGAGGGTACCTTGCCGTAATACAGTTTATTAACTAGTACGGAAGGTGGCTTACTTTAACTTAATGCTTACCTATACTTAGATCTTAAAATAAAACTACATGTGGTTAGTTACCTAACATATTTACCTATATTATGTAAAAATGTGTAGTTCAAGTAAGCTAAATAAATAAATAAATAAATCTGTAGATTTCTACAGAGAAGCTTTGGTAATACGAGTAATAGGTAATATAGAAATATAATAGATTTTTTTTATTTTTCGCGACTGAATTATGAGGTTGCGGCAAATTAAGCATTACCCGCCCAAATTAAGTAGGATGTTTACGGTAAGCCGTCATCCATTTTAAGACCAGTTTTTAGTTGCATCATCGTCATCCTTTCCGTCCCTTATAGTGGCAACCGTATACCTCCTCAATGCGCACCTCCAAGGTGTCAATTTATCCGATCTCAGTTGGCAGTGACGCCAGTGACATTAATCATCGCGTGGCTGGATTGTGCTATAACGATGACCACAGATATAGATATACACTAGATATATACCGACCGTGTCACTTTTGTCTACCTACTTTGACGTCACACGGGTGAATTAGTGATCTGCATTCCCCGTTGTCCGCGGGAAATGGATTCTGCAATAAGGTATTTTCTTAATATTCACGGACAACCGGCTACCAGAACGTCCACAACAGACGGCGCGCGGAATGTAAGTCGGAGTGCCAACTCGGAGTCCGAATTCTGACACGTGAAGTACATGCATTTACGTGATCTATGTATATCTATATCTGTGGTGATCCTACTTAGACGATAATGTCATGATTTCAGTTTTAGTATATAGAAATAAGTATTATTTATTCACTAACGTCTGCCCGCGACTTCGTCACGTGGACCCGCGATAGAAACTATCCTATATTTGAATCCAGGCTATAAACTAACTTCGTGCAAAATTTCATCCAAATCGTTTCAGCCGTTTAGGCGTGATTGAGTAACAAACATCCAAACTTTCGCATTTATAATATTAGTAGGACTCTGGTTCAAGCCAGGCCGTCCGATACCACTAAGGCTGGGTTCACACGGCATTTGTCCTGCACGTTTTCTGACGGTTTGCTTGACGTGCAGAAAACGTGCAGGACAATGCCGTGTGAACCCAGGCTTAGGGTGGTTTGCAAAGAACCGTCTGTAGTCGCAAGCGGCGTTCGTTAAAATCTGAATGTGAAGAAGGTTTGTCAACTTTCTATGGGATGGCAACGGCCGGCGCTATATTTTGATCGGTCAATATTCGTAAGTTGGTGCAACCCGCCCTTATAGTCGGCGTGGATGTCGGTGTCACATAAGTCACATAACTAATACTAGGTACCGTTAGGCGTACTAGGTATACGTACTAGGGCGTAAGGTGCAGTTCAATCAATCATTTATTGCGTTTCATGTTAGTATAATAGGTTTTAAAGCTAGGTACAGTTCAAACATGAGCTCTGTTGAGCATAGCAATGTCTTAAAACTACAAATTTAAAATGTCAAAATACGGAAAAGAAATGGGTAAGGACCAAATTAATAAATTGTAAAATAATTGGCCGGATTAACTCACGCAATTAAATATTCCATGAAAGTTTTCCGGTGTGACACGAAAATTAACCAAACAATCTATAGTTAATTTTTGTGCCTCAACGGAACTTTGTTCACGTGATGAAGACGTGATTCACGTCTTCAGTTTGTATGGTTGTTTGTACTACCGATTACCAGGCTGACTACTGGCCCAGAATTTGGTCCTCACCCAAATGGCGTTTCTTACCAGCGAGCGCTGTGTTCATTATAAATGTATAACTCAGACCCTGAATAAGTAAACCAAGGAGGAAGATTAATGAAGTTGTGGCACTTAATGTATGTAATGCTTGCCTTGTAATGGAAACTGAGTGTACACAAATCCCTTAGCACCAATTGGAGTCTGACGTGCGCAGTAGCTTGATAATATTCTTGTTTTTTTTTTTTCTTTTTTTTTTCCAAACAAAAGGTAGGTAGTAGGTCTTAAGGTGCTGATAGACCGAGCATTCACATGTAACAGACAGGGATGTTGCAGACATTCGCATCCGCATCCGCAGCCGCGGAAGTTCCGCACAAATTTCAACATCAGCATCCGCATCCGCATCCGCCAAAATCGAAGCGGAGTTTTTGCGGATGCGGATGTGTATTCACGACAAGAAAGGAGCCTACGCGGCGCTTTCCGCGCGAGTTGTAGATATTTTCGCCAATAGTCAAAAAAACTTCTTGTCGTTTCTGTGAACATGAGAGGTGTTTTTGAGTTGTTTGCTACGATTGTAATTTAGTCTCAACGTGTTTCACGGTTGCGTGATATCATACGTTGTTTAGGTATTTGTTTCTATGTTAATTCTATGGTTAATTTTCGTGTCACAACGGAACTTTTTAACTACTACCAATTAACCACGCTAACTACAGTAACTACTGGCCAAGAATTTGGTCCTCACCCATTTACGTTTTTGAGTGTTTGACCGCAAAATCCGCATCCGCATCCGCAACCGCGGTGCGGATGTCAAAAAAAACACATCGGCGGCATCCCTGTAACAGAATAATGAGCATTCGCTGTTTTTAAGTTGGTGGAATTGAACAACGACCAGAGCCAAGCTTTGAGCCAAACATCGCGACGAACATTTTCACGATAATTTTAGCCAACGCTCTCGTGAATGTTGTGGACGGAGAGAGACGGCGGCGGCGGAACAATAATAAGATTACTCGGCTCGGCAAAAAGCTCGTTGCAACTGTCATTTTGCTAGCATGCTCGCTAAAAAGCTCCTGTTTATTTTGTGAGCTTTTACCTGTAATGTTAAATTCGCTGGAATGCTCAAGTCTCAGCATCTTTAGCAGCGCATTTTCTGCATGGGAGATAAAATATACAGTTGTTTTATCTCACGAACGACGGTAAGATGAAAATAATGTAGTCACAGGATCTCTCATCTCGCCTTACACAACATTTAAGGTATTTACGTCACACCTGGCCATAATGCGAGTTATACCGCACGCTGCGCGTACGGTAAAACTCGCATTGTGGCCAGGTGAAGACGTAAAATTGTGTACTCACCACGGGCGGTAATTCGTAAAGCCCCAGATCGCATATTTATGACCCTCACCTTCGGTTCGGGCCACAAACACCTGCGATCTGGGACATTCACGAATTCACCGCCCTAGGTACGTAATGTACTATTTCATCACACTTGCTCGAAAAGGGCTTCATAATGCGCAGACATACAGAGCTGTAATAGCCTGTGTTACGCCCATGGGCGTAATGGTTTTTTTCTTAAATTGTATCTGTCACTCATGCGGCAGTTACAGAGCAAAGAGGTTTTATATGAAATACTATGTCTGAAAACGTATTTATAGATAAATTTAAACTTAAAAAACTACTTAAACATGTTTAATTGAATTATTTACAGATTTAAGACGTAGTTATTTAGTGTCTATGTAAAATGTTTTTAAGTGTTTCAAATCGTGGCTGTATACAGAAGGGTCTTTGCCATACGCGCCTCGCGTCAAATTCAACAAAATGGACGACTGTCATGTTGAAGTTTTTATTACGATTTGTATTAATTTCATCTAAAATGTATTTGTTTCTTCGCAAATGTGATGAAAAACATTGTGTATAACACGGGCGTAAGAATATTGCAAACGCGAGTCATCAAAAGCCCTCCGCCTTCGGCGTCGGGCTTCTGATAGACTCTTGTTCGCAATATTCCACTTCCGCCCCTCGTTAAACAATGTACTATTAGTCCCTAGGCGACCGAGCTCTCGGGTAAAAATAGAGAAAATACTGAGAAAACTAATTTTCCAGACTTGAGACCCAGCTAAATCGATTTGTAGCCCCCGCAAAACCGTATATTCCAAATTTGATCGAAATCATTAGAGCCGTTTACGAGAACGTGATTGCAAATTTATATATATAGGTATATATTTATATACAAATATTGCTCGTTAATCTTAATAGTATAGGATAGGATTTCAAGAATGCATTTATTTTTATACACAGGTATTCGCTAAAATTGTATCACGTGATTTGAACACAACAATTAACGAATTCGATGTTAGGAAACTGATGTCACTCGGAACTAGGGTCCGAGTTTCTAATACAATAACAAACTGAGAAACAGTGCGTGTCGCGGGTACGTGTCACGAATCTAGTGTGTCCGACCCTTAGCCGGCGCAGTGGGTCAAGTGGCGTTCAATACACATGCGTCGCGGAATCGAAAGTAACTGACCGGCTTTAAGTAAAAGCAATATACGCATAGTTTTCCATAGACAGATAGACATTCAATGTACAGTCACCAGTTGCCTCTCATCCATGAGAGGGCGTCTGTGCCCAGCAGTGGGACGTATACAAAGTGTTTTTTTAACCGTCTTAGAGCCGAAGCCCACTTAAAGTATCCAAAACGTGCTCCTCATTCGCGAAAAAAAAATAGTCAAGTTTTAATAATAAAAGGTAATTAAGTTTGAAAAATCCTGTATGGCGCGCGGTGCAAAGTTCATTCACCCGGTTAGAGTTCGTTCCTATCTACATAAGATGGCGGCTAGCGGTCACTGCGGTCACTCGGCTGGATGATTAAAATTAATGTTAATACAAAAAAAAAACAATATTAATACATTTAAAAAAAAACGAAAAAAAAAATAAAAAAAAACTTTTTTAGGTTCTTTGTAATGTCTGGGTTAACTGGTCTTCGGCTTTAAGACGGTTAAAAAAACACCTTGTATAGGCTGATTAATTATATTATTAAATTATTATGTAATAAAGCCGCCGAAAATATCTGACATGCTCATGCAGACAACCCTATTAGATACGAGAGTCGTGTCAGATTTATACGTAAGTACTTTGCATAAGCAGATATTATTGCTGGTGACCGTATACAAGCTGTGATGACATTAAATATTCGATCAAGAGCGATTAAACTTCAAAAGCTCGTCAAGTTATAATTATTTTCTCAAACATGCAATGTGGGAAATATTGACGTTGTGTTCTTCATAATGAGCTTCGAAGTGTCACGTTTCGGGCGCAGAGACCCGTAATGGCATTTCATACAAAATTGGCCTGCAAGATTGTCTTTTTTAATTTTCATCCCACAATTTGTGGTACAGGATGAGTTCAGTCATGAAAATTACAGATTGATTTCTTGGAGTTTTTGAAGTGAAAACTTCTTTAGCGGCGCTGAGCACTTTTTGGGATGGGGAAAAATTGTTAAATACGCGACAGTGAAGGTCACAAACTTTTATATTTTGCTGCTAGCCGATTCGACTTCATTCAAAACTGAACGCTATTCGTAAGAGTATAAAGCCATTAAACACTTTTTGCAATAGCATATTCTGCAAATAAATTTGTAATTTTGTCCAAGCGTCCTTCACCGTTTTGATATTGAGCAAATTCGAATGGTTCGAATTTGGACGTTTTGTTTGCCGCCGCCGACGGGCGAGCGGCCCGTCGCACCCAACGCGCCCGCGGCCCGTCCGCCTTAATAATTGATAATTGTTTATAAATTTGCGTCAAATTAATTTTTAGGGTGACACCGTAAGATGTCACGTGACCTGATCGAAAAACTGTTACAATGTTATTAAGTTTTCACTTCTGCCGGCACTCCCGGAGTGCAACCCGGTCTTTTTTTTATTTATTTCATTGCATGTTTGAGAAAAGCACTATACATACCTCGACGTGCAAAGGGGTTGCCAGGCTCATAATTATCCGACCTCGCTACGCTCGGCCGTCTATATGTACTCGGCCGGCAACTCCTTACTTCCCGGCCTCCGTAGTAATGTACTATGGATACAGTTTATAATTGATGAATATAATGCTTCAGCTTGGGCTGAATATAGTTTACTAGCTTCCGCCCGCGACTTCGTCTGCGTGGACCCGGGATAAAAACTATCCTATATTTTAATACAGACTATAAACTATCTTCGTGCAAAATTTCATCCTAATCGGTTGAGCCGTTTAAGCGTGATTGAGTAACAAACATCCAAACATCTAAACATCCAAACATTCGAGGTGCTCACAAATATCTGAACACGTCTCTGATGCCTCAACAATAGAGACGTGTTCAGATATTTGTGAGCACTTTGGCCGCTCCGATATATCTGATAGCGACTGTACCTACAGCAATCCAAGAAAGTGGATCATTTATTTTTAGAGAGAGTTAGCGAAGTGAACTAAGTTCTGTTTCAGGGGGGCTAGCATAACTGACGCCGCGTCGCGACGCGAGTCGAGAAAGATCTACCTCTTTCGAATTTGCATGGTGCGAGTGAGACAGGGGACGCTCAGTCGCGCGCGAAGCGACTTGAGCAGCAAGTTGTGCTAGACGTGCTTGGGCCAAAATTATTCCGTATGTCGGACTGTTCTCCTCTACAGGTAGCATTACTCAAACGATTGTCGTGAAATATGGGTGTATATAGACTCTGAAAATATTATTAATCCTAAAGAAAGAAGGCAAAAAATATGCCTTGTGACGAAAATCCCATTCAGAGATCTCAAAGAATTACGAAGCTACAACCGTTTTAATATTGCTTGTTAGAGAGAGAAAACGCAAACAGTGTGTGACGTCACAATATCCGAGGCTGCCGCAGAGCGAGCCGCGCGCGAGGCGGACCGCGTCGATGGCGGCGCCGAACACCATGGGGCACGGCACGTTGCTGTCTATGTCTATTATAGTCTACGAGATTTGGGACTGGTCTTTTGACACATCGCGAGACCCATATAACGTAAATTGGCACTGCTCATCGAAATAATAAAAAAAAAGTTTCAATAGCTTACGAGTTACAAAACAAAGTTCAATCTCCATGCACGCTCTTTTTAGCACTTATAAAGTGATTGTTATATTATTTGACGGTAATTGTGCAGAAATTAGCATTGAAAACTCGGTATGCGAACAATTACGTTTTGCGACTTTTTTTTTTTATTCTAGTGTTACACTGCTTCAATCGATTGGAGTCTGTCAATTTAGAAATAAATCGGTACGAGTATGAATCAAATAATTGTGTATAGGAAAATAACAATGTATTATTTAATTACTGTCACGATAATACATCACATTGATCCACGAATCGATCAAAACTGACATATTTGATTGTGAAAAATGTTCCGTTTGAAAATATGGCATTGATTTCTGCACGACTATCATGAGACGGCGCGCGAGCTCTCGATTTTTCTTACAGGACACTTTTGTTAGCAGACGACTGCGTATAGGCGCTCTATTTGATTTCCTAAAAATAATTATTACACAGTAATCAATCGATTCCTTTTATTAGCCACCAATGCCACCATCAATCGTAATCGGATATTATGACAATCGATTTACTCTAGCCACATCACTCTTTACGCCATATTGGAACTGTCCAACCAGTCCCAAATCTCTTAGACTATAGTGACGTCACAAACTACAAACGTCATCGTTTTATATGAAGTTGCGTTTTGCGAAAACTTATAACTTCGTGATTATTGAAACTCTTGCGTGGGTTTTTTCTTCATTTGACTACACTTTTTATCCTTTTTCGAGGAAATATGACATTATTGATTACTTTATGTAGTGTCTACACCCCTATTGTGTGAGCAGGTCAAAATAATTATAGATTTTTTCAATTCAGTTTTTCGAAAAAAAGTAAAAAAGACAGGCTCGCGAGTTCTACAGCTCACAGACCCATAAGTCAAAGGTTTAAAGGTGGAAAATCACTTTCTTGGCTGACTACCTATACCTATCTAATGTAGTATTGAAATACCTATCTAATATAGCATTGAAATGATATTGGAATACAGTGGGAAAATGTCATTCATTTGTCACCACCGTATACATACTCGTATTTGGCTTCATTGTCCCAATCAACAATTTCAATCGACTCATCCACCATTACTGCATTAGGCTTCGAAGTGACCTTCCTATTCAAATTCCGTTACTAGTTAACCCTCCACTGGGAGTACAGGGACATTTTCCATTTCCTGAGAGACGACGGTAGATCGAATGCTAAGATCTCCACTAGCCACTGAGGAAACAAGTTTCATCTGCAAAATGCAATTGCGGATGCAGTTTTCTAGCAGCAAATTGACCTCAGCCTCGAGTTGCCGTTAATGTCATTCAGATGAGGTTATGCTAATATTGGGTCTGAGGAGTTTGTTGCGGGCTTATTCTTTTATTGAGATGAGTTTTGAGATGAAGTTTGAGAGTTTGATATTTTGAAATATTTTGTGTGTCACGGCCAACCCATGGTCTTATCTTATCTTATAAATAGGTTGTACACACTTAAATCATGGTAATCTACTGCAAACGTACCTACACAAAACACCTCGATTCTGAAATTACATGTGCAATATTTAGAATAAATTCCACACCTTGAATGAATTTATGTGGTCGATCAAAATACTTACCACCTCGGGGGGCTATCCTCGGGGCTGTCCCCGAAGGCGATGAGGTGATGGTCTTATTACTCTATGGTTATGTTATGCCTTCCTTAGTCCATTTCTAAGGGTCACGACCACAAAAGGTCAGTTTCCATTGAGTGCGCGAGTGTTGCGCGCCGCATACTGGCGCCGACCCCTTTCTTCGCAACATCAACCGAGTTAGCACGATATCGTTTATTTTATGTCGGTCGTAAAAACTTTGTCGCGTTTCACAAACACTTTATGTTCGATATAAACGCGACGTAGCTAGGAATACCCTTGCCTTCCATTACACCTAAAATGATCGACTTCTTTAGCTTCACGTTTTTGAGAGCAACCTGACCTGATTTGATATTACCATCACTTTATGTCACGATACAATGCCATGGATTAAGGCGTAGTTAGCTGCCCCATAACTGGAATCAAACGGCCTGTAAATCGGTGCAAAAACAAGATACGTCCACTTAACGAGTGGAATGTTTAATATCCTTCCGCGTACTATGACGACACAGTACAGGTATTATGAACAGGATATTAACTCTTTATAGTTTTAATTGTCCACATGACCCGAACAAAAATTAGGGCTTTAAAGCCCCAATATCTCGCAAACGAATCATTTAGTTGAAAAATGGTTCAATAATACCCATAATATTTTTGAACAAGCTATCCAACGATACCCCGCATTATTGGTTTAACGAGAAAAAAATAATACATCCCCACTTTAGATACTTATAGGGAATTTTTTCAATATTTTATTCTACTGTTTTGTCGGCGTGGATGATTTAAATATATGCCCATGCCGAATTACAGTTTTCTAATTACAGATCTAAGCCGCAGACGGACAGACGGGAAGACGGACATGGTGAGATTACGGAACCCTACAATCACGTAGTGGATTTAAACACTGTAAAATCATAGTTTTAGAGGGTTAGGCTCGTAAAACACACTTGGGGAAAGTTGCAAAATTGGGATAGTGCACCTTTGCAGAAAGTGCACATTTCGGGAAAGTTGTAACCCGTTTTAGAGGGCCCAGGAAACGTAACTATGGGAACGAGCGACAAAAAATTACACTGACAAACATTAACAATCCAATGACGAAGGAACGTACCGAATGAAGAAGAAAAGAATTACCTCAGAGAGAGGCACACTTCTAAGAAAACAGTTATTATTCGACTGCGACAGGTTTCGATAAGTCGGATAGCTATCAATTCTCATGCACACTTTAACGTAAGTATATATGACAGACATGTCACCTCCATTCACATTCCAATCGCAGATATTGAATAGTTATCATAGTCCTAGCGTTCTCGGCTGTGCTATTAAGAAGCCCGGGGTTCGCTTTGACACCTTTCCCAAAATTTGGCGTAAGCACTAGTTGTACGAAAGCAGTCATCAGATCTTCCAACCCAGACGGATAATTAATCATCATCATCATATCAGCCGAAAGACGTCCACTGCTGGACATAGGTCTCCCCCAAAGAGTGCCGTGTGTCTGGTCCTGCGGCACCCGCATCCATCGGACTCCCGCAACCTCTTAACAGTTCATCAGTCCACCTGGGGGACCTACCCACGCGCGCCTTCCGGTACGTGGTCGCCACTCGAGAACCAATGGAGAACTCGGATAATTAATGGTAAAGGAGAATTACCAACGCATGTCTACGATACTTATATTGTGTCAGAGTGGTTTTGCTGCGTCTGTATAATCCATAAAGTAGGCAATATCAACAGTACAGAGTAGCCATTCAGCTACAATCTGGTCATTTATAGCGCGAGATGAAACAAGGCGGCCTTTTAGGGTAGACTTTGATTTTATCGACATCGATAATGAGCATTAAGCCACGATAATCCCGGCTTAATGGGTTGCGCCTGGCGGTTTGTAAAGCACCGTGGTTCACCTACTTTCGTTTTATAGCAGCATTTAAGCGTAATAGAGAGGTTTCCGTGCACTTAATGTTGGGGAAATGTAAAATTATGCTTTAGAGAAAATATTGCAATGACCTCTGTAGAAAGACTAAACTAGCCTCCTTTAAATAAAATACTATTTAATAAATTAACTAAAATACTGGCCATAAATAAAATACTTGTGATCGTCTAGTCAAGAAGTTCGAATAGGACCCTCTACGTTGTGTTAAAATCTCGTCGTAAAACGCATTGTATAAAATAATAATGTCAAATGATGTTCCAAAAGAAACCGTAACAAACGCAATAAATAAATGTGAATAAATAACATTCGTAATAAATAAAACGAATGAAACTAAAATTTCAAAATGAATCAGAACGTAAATGTAGTTCAATCGACGCATTAAATAATGCGTTTAAATAAACGTCAAAAATCATACGTAAATATATGATCAAAAGCCGCAAAAACCGAATTAAAACACGTGAAAGGTAATTTCAGTAATCGTAAACATTACTGTTAAATTATAATCCGTCAATAAATATTATCGTCCGCAAATCAATTCGCACGATAAAACAAGCCGTAAAAAATCCGCAATAATTAATTAAATCAGCAAATCAAAATGAACATTTAAAATTGAGATCAACAAATAGTCTATCTACATAAGTGAACATGCGACTGACCCGATCAGCAACAACTCGAACAAAGATAATTGACTTAATTAGTTAATTACCGTATACGAATTATAATTATCTAATACTAATTACATACATATATTTCTAACTTAGAACTAACTAAAATTATATTATAAAAAATGCTCCATCACGATGAACGACAACGATGACCTGTAAAAAAACAGACTACAAGGGGACCTTGGGATTCTAGACCTTAGGTCTTAAAAATGGGGCCTATACCTATTGTTATATCTTGAATCTTTCGAGGGCTCCCAACGCTCCTACACCCTCGCCAAACCAACAAATCCGTCATGATGCAACCTATCAACCCTTACTATCTATTTGATTCAAACCATCTCTCCTACACATTCATCATCTTACACGAATCTTAAGTACTTTTAAATGTACTTTTAAATTTACTTTACGCAGATTGCCAAGATTAATTTTAATAATTACGCAAAACATAACGCGCGGCAGAATTTACGCATACCCTATACGTTCGTGCAGCCACGGTATTTGTAACAGAGATAGTGATTGTTGTCGATTATGTACAAGGTGCTCTGAATACTACGTATACGCTATAACATAGTCTGTACTGTAGACCCCTTAAATTGGACGGAGAGCTCTCTGCCTTCACACACGACATCAGACGTCAGGGGTCAGCTTTATCGAAAGGATGCGCCCCAGGGAAAACAGAGAATACGTTACAGACATATACACAGCTCAGGCCTTGGATGTGTATTCCTATTGTGTATGAAAAGTTCACAGCTTCTAAGAAATTGACACGTCAGATTCCTTAGGTGTAAACTCGAGTCGACTCCAGCAATCCAGGATCTAGTATCAGCCAAAAAGCTTTGCGTCGAGTGTACCTAAGTGCGTGTATTCAAATGAAATCTAAACTCGTGGTGTGTCAGCTATGTATGTTGGTGTAAATGTGGTATGTGTATGAGTGTATGTCCATTGAAATCAGGCTAAAGCCACGAAATACAATGGGTGTGTATAGAAGTTTCTTTTTTAATGTAAGTTCACTATCTTGTCACAAATAATAGAATCAAAAAGCCATTAAATGCATAACACTACAATGCTTTAGAAAAGTTAAAAAGAGCCAGTTATAAAATTGAGATGTGTGTGTGTGCTCTTCCAAAGTTCAATCACATTGCAATGCTATCATTTATTATACCTATTCATGCATCCTTATTTAAATTAGAGTTTTATTTCAAGACAATAGTAACTAATGTATCTTTATATCCACTCTCATACCAGAGATAGTATATACATATTATTAAAATTTAGAATAATATCTGGCCCTATGGCCCCTATTAATGTTCGATTAAACGTCTCAGCGGACCCGTTGAATTGCAGAAAAGAACTAACTATACCTTTAAATTATGAAGCCTTGGAAATGACTATCTCAGCAATTAGCACGCAGAATTATATTTCCAGCTAATCTCCCGAAGCGACGACCTAAATATTACAAACCAAAAATAAACACTTTACTCTTAAATAACTACATAGGTAAATTTTTATAAATACTTAATGTGAACACTGACTCTATAATTATTAACTATTCATATAAAAACAAATCAAACACTTAATGTTGCACACTCGCACTATTGTCAATTGTCTTAAAAAATACGTGCCTACACTAAATTCACTTATTCTACTCTAAAATGTCTTAAATTGTCTGTTATAAATATCACTATAAAATCTCTAGTAATTGAACACTATTTCATACAAATAAAACGCGAAACGCGCGCGGAAATCTAATATCAAATTTAATTGATGATTATAAGGGAAACCGAATGGGATAATTGCAACCTGTCGCGAGGTCCAAACTCGACTGCCCTATTGTAAAAGACTGAATCTGTACATGAATTCTTGTGCAATATCAAAAAGGTGCAATTATTCTACATGCCATATTAACATACGTCATTTTGGTTTACAATAATTAATAGTCCTACTATAAATTATTCAAAAGACATATGTGTTATATCTTGCAACTAATATAAGTCCTTTCGGATCTAAGCCCATGAACTGTTTTTGTTATCGTTAGCTCGCATAGTTTCAACAATCTAAACCACTTGAAATCAAGAGTAGTAATAACTTAGACGAAATACGAGACCAGGTCTTTAGATACAAAAAATTAAAACCAATAAATTAGTGGTTTATTACCCCAGTGTTGACATAAGATCGATTTCAAGGAAAGCTGGGCGTGAGAAACGTTTTTTATAGAATTAGTCTGAACTAGGTACTTATTTTTATAAAGATAATCAACAAGTACTGTAAGCTTGCAGTTACACCTCTAATAAGTATTGACAAAATTGAAAATGGAGTCTTTTTATAAGTATGAAGCTAACAGAACTTAGCAGTTTCAAAAAGCGAATGTTTGAATTTGCGTTCGCTCACGATCATGGCGGGGACGACGCGACGGGGAAGACGGGATAGCGGCCTTATATGGCGACACAACTGAGTAATCAGAATCCCGCTAGTGCCTGATGATGCGCCGCCATGAAGTTAATCAGTTCGCACAGTGACCGGCTGGACAAAAGCTGTCTTTTTTATTGCACAAACAGGTTTTTGTCACATTCCTAAATATTTTTGCGTTGCATATGGTTCGCGTTTGTTGCTTTAATACAGTGGTTCTTAAACTTTAGTTAGGAACGGACCACTTTCAGAATTTCAAAAATACGCGGACCCCTGTTGAAGAAAATGTTGAAAAAAAATCTCATGTTTCATGTGTCTATAACTACGTACCTGCCATGAGTGAACGAAGTGGCCGCGGACCCCTAGCAATCATGTCACGGACCCCTAAGGGTTCGATGGACCACACTTTAAGAAACCCTGCTTTAATATAACCAGCAGAAATGTGGTGTTAATTTATTCCTATGGATCAAATATCACGCCGGTTTCAAATACGGCATTGTTATTTTTTAATAATTTGCCGAATTCCTTAGGGACGTGGGTGCAAGATTGAAGAAGCTTGGGTAAAACGATACAATAAGAAAAGGGTTACCAAAGCTAAAGGTCGTTCATCGACGTCAAGTAGCAATATAGGTAAGTTGACAGCTGACTTTTCGCTTATGGCATTTTGTAAAATTCTTAAAATATGCACCATGTCTCAGCACCCAATCTTACATCCAAGAGATCTTGTCCCATATGGTTATACCGTCTTACCCTATCTGCGGGGCAAGATGGAGAGAAGGCAAATTTTGGGAATTATGTTATTTTTAAATTGAATTATCAAACTAGAGTTCCCCTAATAGGCATTGATTTTTAGTGACTAGTTACCAAATATTAAAATAAAAAATCTTAAAAACAATAGCTTTTTTAGTTTTATTGGTCTTGAAACGTTAACTACTCCCTCTTGCCCCCCTCTCCCCTAAATGGAAAAAAATACATTTTCCAGCGGGCGTAGCATGGATGCCATTATATCACTAGATACGTTCCGACAAATATGTGAGTGTGAGAGTGACAGATGTCTTCGACAACGATAATTGAAAAAATGGCATCCATGCTACGTCCGCTCCCGCTGGGCTACCTAACTTAACAGTAGTTTAATTTATATTTACGTTTTATCAATTAAAGTAATTATTTATCTACACTTCTACACTAATATTATAAAGAGGAAAGATTTGATTGTTTGTGTGTTTGTATTGAATAGGCTCCGAAACTGCTGGACCGATTTGAAAAATTATTTTACCATTAGAAGCCGACATTATCCCTGATGAACATAGGCTACTTTTTACCGTGGGAAAATGCTTCATTCCTACGGGAAAACGGGGAATCCGTGCGAAGCCGGGCCGGGCAGCTAGTAATATAATAAAACAAGTTTTTTAATTTCTACAAAAACACATAATATCGAAATGTCTTTTTTGAGAGCCAATATATTACGATAAAGGAATAATTTGTTAAGAGTAGGATTTTATCCTGTAAAGGCGCGGAAGTGGGGCGGTACGAATGTATAACAGCACGGTTGAGATTATTTCATGTCGCCGATTTTTTATAAAAATGTCATTGGAATTTTAGAATGTTTTACCTACGACCAAGGGGTCGGTAGAGTTGCTTTTTAAATGAACAACCTTTGGCCAAATAATCTCAAGCATACTTACCGCGTCGCAACCACGCAATATAATAGGTACTAAAGTTCGAATGTAATATTGACAGCATACCGATATGTACTGATGTAAGTAAGCTCATGTCGAACTTCAAAGTAAAATAGCGCATACTGATCTCACTAAGGGCGAGTTGCACCAACTTACGATAACAGACCGATCAACGTTAAATAAGGCGCCGGGCTGTTATTCCATAGAAACTTGTCAAACTTTCCATACATTCAGACTTAACACCGCTTACGTTTACAGACGATTTCGTGCAACTCACCCTTAGTCAGAAAGTTGCCTATTAACACCCTGTCAACACCAAAATGCCCTTGAGGATTTTGGATAGCGCGCACACTGTCTATTTGCATCGGAGTAAACGAGAGCGAGTGTTACTGGGCGGCCCGGTTTTTGAAGATAATATTACATAAATATCGAAATAAAAAAAGGGTGGATTATTTGTGAAATATGACTCGCTAGCGGTTTACGTATGAATATTATGTTGACTTCATGTTTCTTTTAAGACAAATCTTTGCAATTATTTTCTATCAAGCCGATTCCGTCCAATTATGTTCGAGCTCGTCCACGGTCTTTGAAATATGGTGAATATTAACATATATTTTATTTGATGTGCTATAACAAATAGTTTTTCTTAAAAAACTGCTTAAATATCATCAATTTCACCAAATTAGGTCTTGTCAGCCTCTTAATAGGCACAACAAGTGCAGCACAAAACATTAGACTATCGATAAACCGACACTCGCTTCACTAGCCAATGCCGCAGTGTCGAAAGGGTGCAGTGCTTCAGCTCGGGACGCGCTGACATCTGACTCGAGACCGGTCAACGACCTTTCATTACAACTAAAACGACTTAAGTCAGTATGACGCTGGTAACAACTCGAGTCTTTTTAAAACGGTGTGAAGAGCCACACTTGACAAGATATTAGCTTTATGGCGTGGCTAGTCATGGTTTGTGGGAAAAGATTAAAACTAAAGTGCGCTCGCTGAGGGTTTGGTACCATTGGTCAATTTTTGGGTAAAAAAATCTTTGTATATTGGGCGAATTGGCAAATTCGACGGTCGACAGCGCCATGCTTTTCTTATAGCGCTTTAGATTATTATTGAGATCGTCCATCGACCCAATGCACACCAGCAGGTCGATCATGGAGCACATTGTACGTGCGTCAGGTAGATCTAAACGTTACTTTTGTATGGGAACATGACAGTTTAGTTGTCATATGATGTGGGTTCGAAAAGTTACGTGACCGCTGATCGATCACCCATCTGTCCATAGTCATCAATTCATCATATTTCCCCCATTTTCCGTATGTTTCTCTACAAACGTATTTTTACCATTTCCAGCCGCGTCAGTTCTGAACTTGGCTTGATACAGTACCGTGCGTAGTCTAGGTGACGACTTAATAAAGGATGAGTACCTGAAACAATAGAAGGCAAATAAGTAGGTATTCAAATTACCTTAATTACAGTAAAGTCACAAAAACATTTAAGGTTATAGAATAATATACACTGCATAATTCCATAGAGTCATTTCTCCGATTTTTTTTTCCGCTTAAGGCATTTTAGATTTTTCAGGATATATAACCTAACCTAACCTATTTATATTATATATTCTACTAAATCTTCTTCTTCCAATAATGTTTCAGAGTCCGCAGTAAGCTCGATTCTCCATACAAACGTAGTTACGCTCTCATTTTAAAACTACGTGTTGGATTGTAACGAAACTTTGCATGTCTAATGAGATGAGGTATATCCAGGTCTGTAATTAGTTTATGTAGCTTCAGATACCATAGTAAAAAAATACAGCGAATTTAAGTTTTCCATACAAATTTGTTTTTGCTGCATTTCGTTTGTTTTATAAACTGGAACCATATAAACAAATTACAGACATACTCGTAGATATACCTCATGCCATTGTACATGCAAAGTTTCCTCACAATCCAACACGTAGTTTTAAGATGAGAACAAAACTCCGTTTGTATGGGAAGGTGAAATTCGGCCGAGCTTATGCGGACTCTTAATCTCGGAATAATGATGGTTTCGGACAAAAAACTACCGAATTTTTCTGTGATCAGGCCCCGTATCATGGTCGGCCTTATCACATGATAAGTGACAAGATATAGCTGACACCGTTCGGTAGAACGAGCTGACGCTTTATCTATGCTCTATCGTACGCATTATGCATATAGATACGTACATAACTAATCTACCTATGCATGTCGTGTTGAGTCCTATCACTCAAACGATTATAAATTATAACAGACGATTTAATAATGTCTTTGTATCACTTTAATATGCACAGGCCTGTCTGTACGGAGACGAAGATAAATGTGCCTACATTCTACCTACCGCGCGTACTAACATATCTTTTGCATTTTTTTTTGTTACTAAGTCGGGATCATGCCAATATTGACTTTGATTTATGGTCGGCTTTAATATCAAATGATTTAGTTGTGTATTTGTATGCACTGAGGGTTATGTCGGCAGTAAAAGTGGAGATAAACTTTCTCGTTGTGTTTTACGTTGTAAGATGGGAGATAAAATGTTATGTTGTTGTTTTGTAAACAACGTCGGTCACGGTTTATGTTAAACTATTTTTTTTATATTTAAAATTATTGTTTGTATTTATTATTGTAAAATATTTATTGTGTAGGTAATCAAAAAATTTAGTCGCAAAAAAAAACTAGTTATCGAATTGTATCCCATATAGGGCTCGATTCAATTGTTCTAATGATAGTGACATGGCGATCAAGGCCAATTCTGACAAGATTAGCATGACATAGTAGGTAAATTTCTGAATAGCATAGAGATAAAACAAAAACATCGCTCGAAAAATATCATCTCAGCAAACTACTTTACCGATTTCAAAAATATTTACACAAAAAAAAAATCATTTATTCAGTAACTTATACTATTTAACAATATACATATAGGCTTGGTGCCTCTTTTTAAGTATTTATAATACCTGTATTAAGAAACACGTGTGTGTGTGTGTGTTTATGTGTGTGTGTTGTGTGTGTGTTTGTGTATGTGTGGGACTGTGTGTGTGTTAATTATAATATTACGAAGTAACATTCTGATTATATTCTCTATGTCGGCATAGTTATTTGATTTTAACCATTTCGTTACTTTGATGTTACACTCGTGTAAGGTGGTAGGGTATATGTCGTTTGTTTGTTTGTTTGACTTTAGGGATGCACATAGGGCAGGCAGGTGGGCTGTTAGCTTGTTTGCTACCGACGTGGTATAAAAAAAGGCAGTGTTCATATGAAACTGTTATTTATACCAAAATTTAGTGAAATAGTAAACAAACCAGCTCTCTCATCTCATAACGTTATTATTCTCCAGAGATATAACACATCTCTGGATTTATTTGTAAACCACCCACCGTAACATAAACTTTTGCAATAACACGTTTAGTTCTCAGCAACATGTCAATTTTGTAAGTTTCTGAACGTGGAAACTCCATTTTGAATGATTTCCCTGGGGACAAGGAGAATTACTGATATTCAACAAGTTTTAGGGTTATCATATTTCTGATATGGTAATTGTTGTAGCTCTGTATTTGTTTCACGGCTGTACCTACCTATTATACACTAGTACATTACTACGGAGGCCGGGAAGTAAGGGGTTGCCGGACGGATAGTCATGAGGCTGTGGCAACCCCTTTCCACTCTGAGGTATGTATAGTGCTTTTCTCAAGCATGCAATGAAATGAATTAAAAAAACTCCAAGATATCAAAATCATTTCATGGCTGAACGCCGTGATCCTGTGCCACAAATTGTGTTAATTGCGGCAATTAAAAAAGACCATCTTGCAGGTCTCCAATTTTCTCGTCTCGCTGCGCCCGAAACGTGACACTTCGAAGCCCATTATGAAGAACACAACGTCAATATTTCATTGCATGTTTGAGAAAGGATATTTTTGATGGGCTGAATTTGCCTCATCATCCTCCTAGCGATTCTTCCGTTTGTTGGCCGACTTTTTATAAAACTGTGTTTGGAATAGGAATCTTCTACCTTAAACGCTAAAGTTGCTTTTTGAATGGACCACTTTGAAGCAATTCGGCCAACTTAAATAATCTCAAGTACTTATACGCGAAAGGAGCCCGTGGTCCGATTTGGCAAATAATCCTAAGATTCAGCGTTGGCGGTTTACGGTGCGAATGCGATCTGATCTTCAAACCCAAAATGGAACTATATGCGCTAAATTCGTATTAAGGTGTGATTTCAATAAATGTATCAACAAAACAACGTAAACATAGGAAATTTATTATTATTTAATTTAAAAACTTTTGTCATAATATGCCTTTGTATACTCTTTACTTTCCAATAAATGGAAAAAAAACCGAGTAATTATGACAATGGGGCTCAGGGTCGCGTTATGGTTGTAGAACTTAAGTGGTTAGGTATAGTTTGGTAAATATAAATTGGCCGTCTACTATCTAATTAAAAACAAATATTTTGTCCCGCGTAAAGACTTATCGGTCTACTCGAAAGTATTATCTATTAATAATTCCTAAATACATTATCTGAGAGTCGGAGTGACATGTTTCATGTTTTATTTATTTAATATAAAACATTGTTAAAAATATGTAGCGGTGAAGCTCAATATAAACATTTAATTCTGCAGCCTAAGTCTCTTATTCATAAAACTTAAAATACATCTGACAAATAAAATGTTTTGTTCCTTTCTTACGGATTTAAATATCAGAGTGACAGATAAAGGAGAAACTAATTTTAACGGTATTTTAGTTGCAATAGGTTTGCTCAACGTTTTACTTGATAGGTTAAATTAGAACTGCAGGTGTCCTATGTCCAAGAGAAGAAATGCGTTATTTCCCAACACATTAAGTATATTATGCGAACGAAGTCGCTGGTACAGCTAGTTATCACCTAATTGTTCTCAATGGTTGTCGAGATTCAGTTCAGCGAGGCACGCGCACGCGCAAAGCAAGGGCGGCAAGCGTGGTAGCGAAATTGAAATTTAATTCAATTCAAATATTAAGAGCTAGCGGAAATAATGAGCGGGACGTTGCTTGTCCTAATAATTTAAAACTGGCTGTGACAGACGGACTGCCTCCGAGTGATCGCATACGTGTTCCGTTGGATCAATTTTGGTACGGAACACTAAAAATGCAAGTGTGTCTGTTTATTTGTATTGTATAACTTTAAAATGAAGTACTTACTCAGGTATACAAGAATATATTCCGTCTCCTGCTGGTGACATGGCGTACGGTCCTTTACTCGTACTCCAGGCAAAATACGGTTTTGAAAAACATTAATTTATAATAGCGTTTTTTTGTTGATTTCATTTGAAAATGTTATTCTAAGAAGATTTAGTCAAGAATCCGACAAACTTTCCACCCGGAAGTAATTATGTAGATTTATATGAAGCATGCATTATCTTTTTTTGTACGATTTATCTTGAATATTATAGAGCAAATGTAAATGAACCAAAATAAAGACAAAAACATTTATTAATATTTTTACTGACTTTTCAGAAGCCAGTTAACTTATCATTTTTTCGATGTCTGAAATTTTGTCGGATTTTGTCACTGGGTAACTATTTAATTGATAATATATCCGTTACACATAAAAAATAAGCTATAATAAATTATTTCCAAAATTGACATTTTTTCCATACAAGTTGTCAGTTCATTGCCTGGACTATCGTGAATATTCCAGGGGGCCGACCTGAGGTTCAGTATGTGAGGTCCTGGCATGTTATAGGGATATCTTCACTATCTTGTCTTTGTCTTTGAAACTCAGACTATAAGAAACACGTAAGAACTGCTTTAAATAACCTTTGTAAGCCCAGGCGTTACTCTTTATATTAATGAGTGAATAATCAACGTACCCTCTATATACCATAACCCATACATTAAAGTCGCTCGAACGTGCCGCTCGTCGCGCCGCTGTCCGCTGCCGTCCAGTCCGTGGCCTACGACATTTCAGATAAAATTGGTTTGTTGATCGTTTATCAACTCGGCCGTAAAAGTTTGTGTGACTTGTGTCAGGCTGTAACTACCTATACGTTAGTTTGGATGTAGAGGATAATCTCCGGAAATAATCATCCAATTAAAAATCTGTTACCAGCATGTATAATGGACCTCCGGGATGTACATGGGCTATATTTTATTCCAGGGTTTTAATTGCGTTCTGTGTAATAAGCGGGCGGAGTCGCGCAAACAGCTAGTTCTAAATGAAATCAAACGGCAATCAGGCACACAGACTTAGTGCAAGGCCTGAGTGGACGCCCCGCTCAGGCTCAGGCGTCGAGCGTCCATATAAATGGCATTTGTTTTATATGGACGCTGCACGCCCCGCTCCGAGCGGGGCGTCCACTCAGGCCTTGCACTAAGCCGTAGGAAACTAAACGTTCAAAACATTTAAACGAGTGAAATGTTTAGAAGCCGTGTTTAGTACTCTAGTTTACTTTAAGCGCACTAATCTGGGTTGATATTAATGCTATGCATGAAATTTCTACACGTCTCTTATCCAAGGTATTTAATTTTGTATTTAAACATATTTTCTATGAATATTCTTCTTTCTATGCGTATTTTGTAGCTTTGACTCAACTTTAGTAGAGGTTTAAACAATTTGTCCACGGAATTGAATGCCTACTTCCCCTGCCTTTATATTTAAAGTACCTATTTATTTGAAATATTTTGTACGTAGACTAAAGTTAGTAGACCGTTTATGAGTTGTAACTGCTGTAAGTAGAGCAGATGTAATTTTAGCATTGATGAGTTTACCTCGTAGTCATAACATAAGGATACCTACAGTTGTGGCGTACCTATTTCAAAATAGATTTACCCTTGTTAATTCGTATGACATACAGGTTGAAACAGTAACAAATACAATATAAATTTTAAATTAATATTGCGGCCAATCAGCACTTGTTGGCTTCGTCGCTAAGGATGGTCAAGTCGATTTTTTGCTTGGTAAAATAACAGTTGAGTTGTCCTTCCTTTCGTTCGAAAAGTTACGCAGTTACCCATCAGGTTATCAAAATAGGTGTATACTGTATAGGTATAATCTTTATATTCCAATTAAAACATTAGAGAGTAGAATCAGCGGCAAAAATTTAGACAGTGTTTGTTATGATGACAATAAATATTGTTGTGTTATTTCGGAGTGCGTTAGTTAAAAAAACCGGCCAAGTGCGAGTCGGACCCGCGCACGAAAGGTTCCGTACCATTATCTATAAAAACGGCATAAAAATCATGTCTGTTGTGTGGGAGCCCCACTCCGACTCGCACTTGGCCGGTTTTTTTGTATTTTTTGTTATAGCGGCAACAGAAATACATCATCACAATTTCAACTGCCTAACTATCACGGTTCATGAGATACAGCGTAGTGACAGACGGACAGACAGACATACAGACAGCGGAGGCTTAGTAATAGGGTCCCGTTTTTACTCTTTGGGTAGGGAACCATAAAAAAGACGAATCGTTTTCGTGAGTAGTTTGGATTTTGATACATTTATTTTGAACTTTAAAAGCGCTTCTATTTTAGCGGTTACTACAATATTGCGTTGTATCTGGCCGCCATTCACTGCAACAATTTTCATACTTAGTCATCATCCATAATGAACTGCTGGGCTCAATTAATTTTGCCCAGACGCAAAATTGACTTATATCAGTGCGCGCCTCGTGTGCACAGTCATAAAAAGCACTATCCACCCATTGAAATTTCAACTTTACATATTAGGGGAAAGGTTGAAAATAGCACAACGCGCTTTATTAATTAGAATGTTGGTTATAAGGGCTCGTTAAACAATAGTTAAGTAAGAGTTAAATAAGGTCAGAACGTCCGTTGTTG
This sequence comes from Epinotia ramella, assembly GCA_947578815.1. Taxonomy (NCBI): domain Eukaryota; kingdom Metazoa; phylum Arthropoda; class Insecta; order Lepidoptera; family Tortricidae; genus Epinotia; species Epinotia ramella. The sequence continues at coordinate 10,888,611 of OX388217.1, read as the reverse complement.
GCTGACGTTGAAAAGTGAATAATAGATTAAGACATGATTATTCTATAGAAATAAGATTGATGACAGAAAGAAATAAATAAATAGTAGAAATAAAGAAGCACTCAGAAGAGATTATGTCGTTAAAATTTCGTAGAAATCATTAAAACATCAAATATTCGAAAGAATAGTGAAGTCTCAATACTGTTTTTTTTTCTCGGCTAATATAATTTAATTAAAACACACCCTGTTCCAAACACACATACTGTTTTATTTTATTACAAGTTTTTTTCCGCGACTTTGTCCGCGTGAACTTTCACACTAAATTCCACCTGAAATTTCATCTAGTTAGGGTCATATCACGTAATAAAATTTCTGTATATCCAGGTTATAAACTATGGTGTAATTTAATCCAAATGTTATTTATTCGTCTGGTTGTAAATCGATTCTCGAAAACGGCTCTAACGATTTCGATGGCAATCAGGAGTTTACGGGTACAATAAATCTGTCTAGAGCTAAGTATATCTAGGAAGATTCCTTTTGTCATAGAGCCGACTTGGTTCTCACAGGGTCTGATAAATGATAATATATTATATGTAAAGTATGATCATATTGATCATAGTTAAAACTGTCATTTCTGAAACAAGTTAATCCAGTTCAGCTTCCATACTGACATATCGTTATTGGCGAGACCTATTCAATTCGAGTCTGAATTTTTGCTAATCCGGGTCAATCACGTGCCAAATCTTCCTGAAGTCCATACGGGTGATCCCATTTAAGCATCGCTCACATCGCTGAGCTAAATCAAGTGATGATTGGCTAGATTTGCCATACAATTTCCTTCTTACGGGTTAAAACGAGTGTGATAGACGGCCGGCATATGAGTCAGCAGGTATTTCAACTTTCGACCTTTTAGAGCCTGTATTTCGTGCATCTAACGACACGCCCTTACTGAACTTGTCTTAAAGTTCAAAGTGTTAAAGCCGTGACCGAGAGTTATATTACATTCTAGTGGAATGGCTGCTATCAAATTCGAAATACGGTCGTGAACGGTGACCCTTGATGTGAAGAATTATGTGAAGAATTTTCGTAATCTATCCGACACCTGAAGAAGAAGTAAATCCCTTTTATTCACTTGTGAACTGTGATTGTGAACTCTAACAATATCAGAACGCATTAATGTATTAGTAGTAATAATTAATTTATTTAAAAAATATATATACCAACATATATAATATATATATATCATTGGCATAGCGTATTAACTACCTGTTACTGTAGATTAGAAGCATGCTCCATCTTTTTATAAAATATTAGTATGCCTTCATTGCAAAACATAGTGGTACATAATTTTAAGTTTTTGTTTTTGGACCTTGGATATACCTATGTTTACAAATAAATGATTTTGACCTTTGTCTTTGAACTAAGGTAAGTTGTAAGACTATCAGTTCATCTGGGGCTATAGACAATCATATATTTAGTCTTACCCCGAATCAGATGTAATAAACTTTTTTTCTAGGAACTAAATTATATAAATTTCTTATATGCACTGTAGAAAATAATTTTATAAAATGAGTACCTACTGTAGATTCTACAGTAGGTAGGTACTTGTTTTACCGTTAATTAAAACAATATTCTGTTTTTTTTTCCCTAATTTTATTATAAGACTGCCCAGGTTCTACACCCCTGATTTTAACCGTACGTTAGTCTTCCCCCTAATTTATAAAAACACACGGATACGAAAACGAACTTTGCTCTGCTTGATAAAAGGTAATAAAAGGCTGCTGTTTAGTCTTACCCCGGAAGTGAGGCAAGACTAGCTGTTTGAACATTATTTAGTTTTCCCTAAATATTTGTTTTGAGTAAACACGCGTAAAAATCACTACACTTTTGTAAAGGTGTACAAAAATTTTAAGTTAGTTCAATTATTAATTTAAAAGTAAGGCGTAAACATTTCGTCATCAATGCCGATCTTTAATTTCTAACAATGAACAATGTTAGTCTTACCCCACCCTACCTTATGTATAATACGCGTAACTTAAGTTTGTGTCTCTGAAGTTAGCCTTGTGTCACCTCCCGCTACTCGTAGCTAATATCACACTCATCACATTGCGTCAGTCATATTAGAGACTTAAGTGGCGCATACTGTAATACTAAATTTAAATCAATATTTTTATAATACACTAGCTTCCGCCCGTGACTTCGTCTGTGTGATCAGTGGATCCGGGATAAAAACTCTTATCTTAGTCCAGCCTATAAACTATCGTCGTGCAAAATTTCATCCAGCCGTTTTAGCGTCATTTAGTAACAAACATCTATACGTCCAAACATCCATACATCCATACATATCCAAACATCCAAACTTTCGCATTTATAATATAAGTAGGATGTTTCTTTCTTGCTGTTGTGAAAAATCCCGTTTATGAATTGGGAATGGAAATAAATCATCAGCAGCATTATCTTATCCGCCGAAAGACGTCGACTGCTTCCAGAAGTGCCATAGTAAGTAAGTAATATCAAGTAGAATTTTGGTCAAGTGCGAGTCGGATTTTAGTTTTCCCATACATTTTGAGACCCAGCGCCTGATGAAGGCATCAAGCAATTCTTTAAAAGTTCTTAAATAATTATTTTATACTGGTTTTTTTTGTATTTGTTGTTAAAGTGGTACATCATCTGTGAAAATTTTGTATTATGAGCGTTTTACGTTTTGTTATCTGTCTAAAGCTACTTAAACACGCTCCATGGTAATTTTACTTTCCCCACTAGTGGATAAAATGCGTTTTTGTTTTGCCCCCTGGTTTTAAAGGATAAAAGACGGCTTTCCGAGGCAGAAAAGTCCATTTGTGTCAAGTAATGATTCCAAAGTAATTACTGTAATTACCAATGTTGTTATAGAGATATCAGAAAAAAAAGATTTACTGTTACTAGTGTAAAGCTTAGTTTAACCCTTGTAAGGCAGACGTGAGAATAGATCTAGCCTAGGAGCAAATTCATGAGAAACCTGATTTATATCTCTGCAAGACGAATGGCCGGCTTCGTTTTACGGTATCTGGTGTATTTATTGTATCTGCGTAAATAAAATTCGATATACAAGGGAAGGTATCAGTGTAATAAATGTCCGTAGGTAAGTGCTTATTATTATTGTTGATAGTGCCGCTTCGACCAGCAAGTGATCTATTGTGGCAGCCCTTTTTTAGAGTTCACCGTTAAGGCCCGTTGCCTCCAAGAAATTCCAGATTCTTTCTCTTCTGCGTGCACGATGTGCCGACCTAGGTAGGTACTTCTTTTGTGCATGAGTGGTCCGCAGGAGCCGAGCATGTGCATTGCTATTTTCTCTGTCTTCTGGCAGAACCTGCTAGTTGCGTCCTGTTTCATACCCATTTGAAACAGCTGTTTGTAGCTTTAAAGGTTAATGCACACATTGCAAGGCCTATTTGTCTGCCAGCAATTTCATTATTATTTACTTCCAATCTTATTACAATACCCACTGGTCTCGCTCGCATTCACACTTAAGGCGCCGTAGGTTCAGCGAAGTTAAGCGAACAGAGTTTTTGAAACAATATACCTAATGCGTCTGTTTATAATAATATGGTTTCAAAAAATTACGAATAGTAATCTTGAGGCTTTTCTGCAGGGAAATCAGTGCTTCGAAACATGATTAAGGAAATTTCGCTCGATAGAAAAAAATCACGAACATAGGTCTAAAACACACAAAAATACACTTAAAATATTCGTAACAAATTATGCACAAAAGCTATAAATATTAAAATTGCATTTAAAAATCGGCAATATCATGTTTGAGGGAAATCATAGATTACATTTTTATTTATTTAAACGGCCAAAAAATTAAAATTAAAAACATGATATCCGCGCTTCCGAGCACGCACTTCCATGTCGCTCACGCTTATGCTCAGAGAGAGGGAGAGAAGACCATGAACCTACGGCGCCTTAACATATATATGTGCTAGATCCAGCACGTGCTTCTAGTTTCACATGTTCCTATACTTGACATTAATTGAGTTGGCCGAATTGCATCAAAGTAGTCCATTCAACATACTGAAGGAACTCGACATACTGAAGGAACTCAACATACTGAAGGAACTCAACATTAAGCCATTAAGTCTATCATCCGTAGTGGAGTCTCGCATCCTAACGTTTTTCGTCGTCGAGGAGACGTAGCTATCGAGCGACTCGTGATCCAGGGAAAGGTAGAGGGCACCAGACCGCGAGGCAGGTCACCAATGAGATGGACAGACCAGATTAAAGCTGCTTGCTACTAACACCTGAAATGATGACTCTGTCGAGACTGAAACGACGAAGAAGGTAGATGATTTCAATTCCAACGTCAGTCTTATTATAAGTCGGTCACGAATTACATCGTAGGTATTAATATATAATACGGTAGGCATCAGGTGTTAGGCACGTTATGAAGATAGAGCGAATCACACCTCATGCAGTATCAAAATCCGGCAAACTACCAGGAAGGCAGAAATAGATGGACTCGTTACCTATATTGCCTTATTAGGCTTTGTGCCGCGCTATAAGCGGCCTTCCAGGTCGGAGCTGCCCCGCTATTCTATAACTTGTTTTAAGCTCACCTCATCGTTCACCCACAAATTTACCTTGACGCCGTGATTCGTAGTACCTAAGCTTAGGTAGAGGTCTAATTTTGTTAGGCGTGACGGGTGCGGTCATTCGCTACGCGCTAATGCGGCTCACCCCGCCGGTCAGCCGTCACGAAACTAAACCTCTACCTACGCTTAGTCACTACGCATGGCGGTGTCAAGACATATTTGTGTGTGAGCCATTTTCTTTTAGTTTCTATTAGTCGCACTGACAGTCAGAATACGACGGTTCACTGACTAACAAGCAATATCATTTGTAGAAATACTTTATAACTGAAAACGACTTATTTTTCTTTCTTCGCTGTGTGTACATTTTCACATGTCCTTTCCATATCACAACATGAACTGCTTTTTGAGATGAAATGTCGACTTACAAAGTACGTCATGTCTCTTTCTTAGGTCATAAGTAAGATACATGAATCAGGGGATATCCCGGGGATACATCACATTTTGTAAGTCGTATATTCCATATGTTTTTTGAGTTCGATAAACAGCGATATTTCTGTATTTTAGTAACATTATCTATTCTCTTATTACAAGTCAGAAGCCAATACGCCTCATCACACCGATGGTCTCCATCCTATTTAGTCACCTTTAATCTCCAATTCCACTGATTTATGGATTGACATAAATCGTCGTCCCAAAAGGTGTCCAGCGCAAAAGTGATAAATGTGCGAAGTATGTTGACTTTTCGCCCTTGAGAACTTCAGAGTTATCTCCGCGGCTTTGAGCTCTTGGGAGAAAAACGTGTTCATTACTTTAGGGCCTTTAGGCGGTAAAGTTACTTGCGTCATTCTCCCGAGGGCTCTATCTAATCCAGTGTCTGGTTTTATTCCTTCGATTTACGCGTCGTTGATTGGAAGGATTCTTCCATAGTAAATTGGTGTAAAAGGAGGAGTAATAAATTGTTCTTTAAATATTAAAATTGATAAGAGCTCGGATATTTCGTCAGTCGTAGAACAAATATTTTGTTCGTAAATAGGCAGAGTGCTTATTTCCTTTCGTTCATCTTTGTTGTATAAGTGAAGGATTTTTTACAGATCAACCACATTTCGCTACAAAATACTTACTACTATGAAGACTTTAGGCAAAATACAGATTTGATAAACATTAATTTTAGAATCCAATAAAATTTTCACTCGGCAGTAATTACATATAGATTTAAATGAAGCATGTATTGTCTTTATTGGATTATTTATTTTGATTATTATAGACCAAATGTAAATTAACCAAAATAAATATCATCAAACAACATCTATTAATATTTTATATGACTTTTCAGAAGCTAGTTAAGTTATCATTTTTTTGATAATTGGAAGTTTGTTGGATTTGGTCTTTAGGTGTAGTTTCCTAATTTTAATTAATTAATTGACAATATATCCGTTACATAGAAAAAATCCGCTAAAATTGTCATTAAATTCGCAATTTTAAATATAAAATTCCCGTGAGTCTCAGACACATTATAATATCCATACTATCCATACTAATATCCATACTTAAACTTATATACTTACTTATACTTATATACTTATAATATCCATACTATATATAATAATAAGCTTGTGGCGAGCTGACGGTGAGTGGCGACACCGCGGACCCCTAACCTCCAGAGGGCCCGAGTGATCTGGCCCTCACCTCTGTGCTTGCCTTAACCGGCCGGCCAGAGAGGAGTCGCAAGAGCAGAACCTATGCTCCAGGTTGGAAGTGTAAAATGTCATAACGCCGGCGGCCCTTGAACGGATTACCGGGATCTGGCGCACCGCAGACTCACCTCTCGACAACCTCATAGCCGCTCAGACGTGTTGCTCCATTGTCGCACTGCGCGTGCGACTGTTTGTGGGGCCCAATTAACGAGTTGGCGAGTCACCGCCTGCCTTTTCACAATTTTGAGACATATTGTCACGGCAGGTGTCCGCTAGTCTCCACCCATAACCCACTGTCCAGACAACACACCATTCAACCCAATAACCCATGACCTTAGTTTCCATCGCAGCACAGTGTTGCACTGCAATAGTCTTTGCACCTGGCGGGGACCATCACCGGGTGTATCATGTTGTGCGCTTGGAGATGGTATCCGCCATATGTATCCCTCGCTTTATATTATACTAGCTTCTGCCCGCAACTCCGTCCGCGTGGAACTCGTTTATATCGTAGTTCCATACAAAATTTGACCCCCCACTTCATCCCCTTGGGGGATGATTTCCGGGATAAAAACTATCCTATGTCCTTCCCCAGGACTCAAATTATCTATATACTAAATTTCATCCAAATCGGTTCAGCGGTTTAAGCGTGAAGAGGTAACAGACAGACAGACACACTTTCGCATTTATAATATTAAGTATGGATAGTATGGATATTAGTATGGATTTGTTTTAAAGGGCCTCTGCGCTGTTGGCTTCGGCCCCACGCATGCCTTCCAAAAGTCCGGGACCCCATGGTCCTGAGATATGGAAAAAACATAATAATATAATAATAATAATAATGTCTGTCTGTCTGTCTGTTACCTCTTCACGCTTAAACCGCTAAACCGATTGCGATGAAATTTCGTATGGAGATAGTTTGAATCCCGGGGAAGGACATAGGATAGTTTTCATCCTGGAAATCACCTCCTAAGGGGATGAAATGGGGGGTTGAAGTTTGTATGGAGCTCCGATATAAACGATTTCCATGCGGACGGTGTCGCGGGCAGAAGCTAGTTATAAATATATATATAGGTACTTATAATATTGTAGATGCGAAAGTGTGTATGTCTGTCTGTCTGTCTGTTACCTCTTCACACTTAAACCGCTGAACCGATTTGGATGAAATTTGGTATAGAGATAGTCTGAGTCCTGGGGAAGGACATAGGATAGTTTTTATCCCGGAAATCATCCCCCAAGGGAATTAAGTGGGGGGGTGAAAGTTTGTATGGAACTACGATATAAAAGAGTTCCACGCGGACGGAGTCGTGGGCAGAAGCTAGTACTTAATAAATAATTAAAGCTACGGTAGCTTAGTGGTTCAGGCATGCGGCTGTAAAACGGCGGTCGTGGGTTCGAATCCCGGTTCGTAGGTACCAATGTGTTTTTCGGAACTTATGTACGTAATATTTACCGTTAGCTTTTCGGTGAAGGAAAAAAATCGTGACGAAACCGGTTTAATTCCATTAAGGTCTAATTTTCCCTCTAGGTTGCAAGGTCAGAAACTAGTGCCAATGCCAAATCTTGGGATGAAGTGTCAAAAGCGGACCCCGTTCTCGTTAAGGGGGCAACCGAGAATAAAATAACGCTAGGCCAATGATGATATAAGTAATAAATGATGGTTATCGACGTGCAGGCGCCAAGAACGCTCATGATTAAGAACTGCGGATCGATTCGAAACTGTCGAGCGATTTCTCGTATCATTATAATTTAGCTCTCATATCTTCAAACGTTAAGTATATTTTACAAGCTTCTATTTAACTTGAATCAATCGATTGAGCTGAAATTTTGGGTGAAATACCTACAGTTCAGATGACAATTCAATATTATGGTACAATTGAGCTGATCTGATGTCGGAGACAGAAGGTGGCTATGGGAATTCAGTACGTAACCGACGTAACCCCGTTAAGTTTGGGCTCGTTAGAATCGTCTCAATGAGTAGCGGCATACAGAAACGTACAGTTGGCAATAAAAGCTAAAAGCTACCAAAAATGAAATTTTTGACAGAAACTTATTAACTATGAAATAAACTGTCAGTTATTTATAGTTTGAAATGAAATGTTTTAAAATACTCATTTTAGGTGACGCCCTAGATATGGACGACATTAGTACCTTCACCACTTGACAAAATACCGGATACCCACTTCGTAATCTCAAGCACGCACCTCGATAGCTTCAGCAGTCGTGTAACGTAATTCCTGCAATAGTTTCATAGCGAACGTGTACATTCGACGAAAAATATGCTTTGCACTTTCATCGTATCGCTTTGTAAAACTGTTACCTATACGTGACGAACACGGAACAAATTCTTGAAACAAGTGGGTAATATCAATTCAGGAGCGTATCGCCTTCCGATATAAATTCTGATGGTTGTTATTTTTTCTCGTGTTTTATTCATACTAACATACTAAAGAGGTAATGTCTGTGAAATGTATGTTTGTTGCACTGTACGTAGGGGATCATCTACTAAACCACTCACCTGATCAAAAAATCTTATACGGGTATATGGAAGTATCTGGGCTATATCTTATGCCGCGGCTTCGTTCGCTTTGCTTGCGGTTTTTGCCGGTTTTGCTAGCAGCTATTGCACATAAAGGATTACAGGTAGATACATACCGGAAACATCAAAATTGGACCAGGTATGGTCCACGATTTACAATTATTTGCAGTATAACTCTTGATGAGATAAAAATATGATAGAACAATCAATATTGTTTACCTTTATAATTGTATGTATATTATGCCTATATCCAGCAGTGGACGTCTTTCAGTGTCTTCAGTGTCTTTTATTTGACGACCGGTTAGTCTAGTGGGTAGTGACGCTGCCTACGAAGCTAAAGGTCCTGGGTTCGAATCCCGGTAAGGGCAAATATTTGTGTGATGAGCATGAATATTTGTTTCTGAGTCATGGATGTTTTCTATGTATTTAAGTATTTCTATCTATTATATATATCGTCGTCTAGTACCCATAACACAAGCCTTAATGAGCTTACTATGGGACTAGGTCAATTTGTGTAACATTGTCCACTAATATTTATTTATTTATTTATTTATATAATATTTATAGTAGTTGGTTGACGTTGACTGTGCCAGTTATTCAATATTGTTGTTTATTAGCCGAAATAGTTACATAACACGATTACGCATTGTTGCCGATTTGCGAGTAAATTATATTTGAGTAAATCGGATTAGACTACTTGAATATAATTTGATATTAAACAGACTTTAGAAATTCAAAGTGAAACACCTTGTTCAATTCATAACTTTTATTAAAATATAAAAAGAACGATGTTTCCTATTTTGTTACGTACACGCGGGTTAAGTGCTCAAAATTACCTACACAGGACTCTATCGTCTGGGCGAAAATGATTTAGACAGTCGTCCAGATCATTTTGAGCGCTTACTGAGTAGCTACTTCTGTTGCTGACTGTACTAGCTGCGGCTGCGCACGCGTATTGCAAAGAACTAAGAGTCTATCGCCATCCAGAAAGTCCATTCTCCACGCACATGAAAGAATGTTGCTATCGGATTGGCGGTTCCGGAGATTACCTAGCATTACATACAAACGTATAAACCTAAAAAGCTATGATCTCATAGACTTTTACAATATTGGTATAGATAATGTAATAAGCAACCCGCACTGAGCCATAGACAGTAATATAATAGATATTACAAAGTAAGAGCACATCATGATCAGTCACTGTTTAGTAAGAACGAATGTTACACAATAGTACATTATTGCCGTGGCCGGGAAGGAGGCATTGCAGGCTGAGTATTTGTTTAAACGGACGAGCTGCGTAGCTATGTAGCAAGAGCTGCGTTGAATCCGCGTTTTATGTAACTGTCACATTAAAGGCTCATATTTACAAAGTGCGATAAACCAACATTATTGGTTCGAACCGTAATATCGCACGAAATCGATCTTCAGGGATCGTAATATACCTTATTATATACGTCTTCATTCATGTTCGAGTCTTGTGTAGCCTTAGTGATGATTAACTCTTAGAATTAGATATACTAATACCTAGTAAGTATAGAACAGTCATCATATCAGCCGAAAGACGTCCACTGCTGGACATAGGCCTCCCCCAAAGAATGCCAAAGTGACCGGTCCTGCGCCACCCGCATCTAGCGGACTCCCGCAACCTTTACCAGGTCATCAGTCCACCTTGTCGGGGGCCTACCCACGCCGCGCCTTCCGGTACGTGGTTGCCACTCGAGAACCTTTCCGCCCCAACGGCCGTCGGTTCCACGTGCTATGTGCCCCGCCCACTGCCACTTAAGTTTAGCGATCCCGAGGGCTATATCGGTTACCTTGGTTCTGCTGCGGACAGCCTCATTTCTGATGCGATCACGCAGAGAAACTCCCAACATGGCACTCTCGTCCACTCTCATGATTCTCTATAGAACAGTATACCTACCTAATAAGTGATATAGGAAAGAGGTACTTTATGCTTATGGCTTAGGAGGTATGCAGCTACGATATAAACGACTTTTACGCGGACGGAGTGGCGGGCAGAAGCTTGTAGGCTATTTTTATTCCGCGGCTAGGCCTACATTCCTTGTAACTAATACACGGTACTTATTTTCATAAATGAGATATGATACAAAACTTACTTTCTGCTGTAATGGTTCTTGTTTCCTTTCAAAAAACTCGGACAAGAGTATCTTACTGTTATCTTAATTATTGTTTTAGTTCATTCTAGTGTTTGATGAAGGGACATTCGTTTGTTGCGAACGAGCGTTTGTTGGTGAAACTTTTGTTCGCGTAGCAAACTCGAGCACATTATTCATGAAGCAAACATTTGGTGGGTAGGTATACTGTAATACATATTTCGAGCAGATGTGGAGATGGCGGGACAATTTAGAGCATATATAGGTATACGAGCAATAGGGCCAAGTGGAGGAACAGGGGAAGACCAGGCCCAGCAGTAAAACACCTAGACAGGTTTTTTTTTTTAAACAACTCACTGTCAAGCAAATATTTATATGTTACAGGGGTGTAAGTATATAATAATTCAAATGTTTATTAAGTACCGACAATTTAGTTTTAGGGCGGCTTGCATTTAATAAATAAAAGACAGCTGTGATGTGTAGTCCATATATTTGCAGACTGAACGGCCTAGCTGAAACCCACCTAGTGATGTGCCGTTCCCAGGAATATTCCCGTACAAGGGAACATACGGGAATATTGAAATTGTGTATGTTTATATATCTTGCTATCCGGGATTCCGTGATAACTTGGGCCGTAGATTTTTTTACCAAGACATTAACCAGTGTAATTTACCCGCAAAAGTGAATTCCCAATGTCCCCGGGAATATTCCCCGGAACAATGAGAATATTCCCCCAGCCGAAAAAAACAAATTTTACAAAAGTAAGCTTCAGCAAGTAACAAAAACGATACAAAGTTAATGAAAAAAATCATAATAAAATATTGTACGAATACAAAATATGAAAATATTCACATATTAAATGGTAATTGAGATAAAAAGTCAGAATTAGTACAATAATGCAATTTTTGGCGAGTGACACTTTTGTTGTCGGGTCGGGGCACTATTCATTTTAATTACTTTTATTACAACTTTAACTTTCCTAATTTGTTTTTCAATATTCCCCTGTTTGGGGAATATTCCCGGGAACAAGGGAATATTCCCGGGAAAGTCCCATACTGGAATATTCCCGTTCCCGGGAATATTTCCCGGCACATCACTAAACCCACCCTCATATACAAATAATATGTTAGTATAAACTACCCCCTATCTAATACATAACAGCATTAACTAACTATGACTATAGCTGTCATCTCAAAGAGAACAGTCAAACTTCGCAATACCAACAGATTCCAATGGACGTGGCTTACGATTAGCGATGGTTTAAAACAAGCCAACCAAGTTAAGGTTCAAAACGGACGAACTTTTATTCTGCGAATGTATATACAGGGGTGCGATTCCATTGACAGAACGACGCGTCCCTAACGGCCTGGGCACGGACACGCGCGGCGGCGGCAGTGGCAGCGGTTTTACTAATTCATTGCGTGTGATCCCAACTAGCCACAGTGCGTTGCGCGTCTCGACCGCGCAATGAACAGGTAAAACGCTTTCGGCGCCGCGATTCGCGCAATGTCGTGGCCGGGCCAATATTATTCTGGGGGGGGCTAAGTCATAAGTCATTTATTAGTAATATTCAAAATATTACATGTCATCATGCTTAAATTACATACGCACGGTAGCACGTCTTATTTAAGGGGGTGCATTGGAAATTATCGCGTGCTTTGAAACGCCGTTCTGACTAGATTAAGAAACAATAAGGTCTGAATTTCAGATGTATGATTCATGACTATATGATTGTTTATCTGATTTATGGCCGGTTCCAATAATCAATCCACCGATAGTTTTCCCTACCAAAAGGTACATTTTGACACATTTTCTACGGGTAATCTGTCAAAATGTAACTGCCGGTAAGTAAACTATCGGTGGATTGATTATTGGAACCGGCCATTAATCGATACATGATTGCCTAAAATTTCCTCGATAGAAAAATAAATCAAAGTTGGGCCTTTAATTTCCTTTTTTTACTCAGCCAACTCAAACAGGTACATTATTTTACGACAGAATCAAATGAATACTATAGTATTTTATCTCATTTTACTATTAACAAAGATATCAAGATCCATTATTTGTTAGTATTATCCTTAAAAAGACTATGTTAGTAGGTACTTAGAATATAAAACTAATAATTAAAAACTAAACAAGAAAAAACATTAGAAATTTGGCTTCATTGAGTACGGCGCATGTATCTAACCGACTACAATGAAGCAAGTAGAGGCAGTCCAGTCTGTCCCCTATCACCCTTAAGATGGTGTTGGGGCTGGCGCGCACACGACGCACCAGGGATGCAGCGCAGCTCTCTTGCGCATGGTGGCATAGAAGCAATCCACCCTAGCTTCTGCAAACATCCCTGATGCGCTACAGAAGCGCGGAAGCCCCACCAACACCCGGAACTGGACGCGTAGGCCCGTTTTGTATAACCACGCCATAAGCTGCACGAGTACAGGGAGGTACAATACGCTCGAAATAACGTAAGTTTCACCTACCTTGTACAGCGTCCCAACAGGGCCCTCAGCTCCCGCTCAATGTCTTTGTCGTCTTTGAGATCGGACGTGACGATGTGTCCTAAATACTTAACGACTCAACCCTTTCGTGGACAGCTCCGCTAAGTTTAATGGGTGTCACTTCAGCTGTTCTGCCACGTCCGACCTCAAACACCATATATTGGCTTTTTTTGGTATTATATTTTAAACCATGGGATGTATCTAATAAAACCTATTTATCACAATTTGTCCAAAAAAAATTCTCGTGCGCGGAAGACATAAGCGTGCCTCTCTCCAGGGGCGTGGTCGACTCGAATCAAGGCATCCCCTTAAGTGCCAAGTCGCATCGTGCGACTCAATGACTATTCTCTCAATCGTACTGGGAAAATTAGAAAGAGGTAGTTTTTTTTTCCAGCGTCGTGTTGTGGCCTTGTCCCCGCAGATTAAAAAAAACATTACCTTGACGTCAAATATTGTATCTCGAATCCAGACGGTAGCTGTAGAAACAAAGGAAACGAGGCATAAACATGACGACCGGTTAGCCTAGTGGGTAGTGACGCTGCCTACGAAGCTGAAGGTCCTGGGTTCGAATCCCGGTAAAGGCAAATATTTGTGTGATGAGCATGAATATTTGTTTCTGAGTCATGGAAGTTTTCTACGCATTTAAGTATTTATATGTATTATATATATATTATATATTATGGATTTATATCTGAAATAAATGATTATTATTATTATTATGTATCGTCGTCTAGTACCCATAACACAATCATTAATGAGCTTACTATGGAACTAGGTCGATTTGTGTAAGATTGTCCCCTAATATTTATTTATATATGTATATGATTGTATCAGTTATATTTGTACTACCCACTGCCATCGTAAGCCAATTTTCCCTCAAATTGGCCACATATATTTCCGACAGAACAGAAATATTCGATTTCCTACTCGCATAGTTCGGTTTGTATTTTCTCTAACTTTATTTTGTAACGGAAATGAAGCGTGGATTATCTTGCAAAAGTTGCGTCAGTCATCAGACTATTGCAATTTTTTCGACTTTAAGAATAAATAAGTACCTACTCGTACCTATTTAAGTAATGTTCAACTTATTTTTTGTTCATCAATCTATCAAAATCTTAGGCTGTGTCAGGTCAGGTGAAGTAAACGCGAGCAATATATTTTTTCCAGGGAGAGACATAAAGTATCAACATCACCTGAGTATTGCCCTACCCAGACCCACCTAAGCTTACCTAATTTAATATGTACTTATTCATAAGTCCTGGATAGATTTTTGTTTTTTAAACCTTCATTAATTTCATTAGAGATTGAGACTCGATTTGAATTTGTACCTACTTGTACGCTAGGTCAGCTAGGTAAGAACCAGGTTAAAACAGTAATCAGCTTAAGCTTTTCATCAAGAGGTTTACTATGTGAAGGCTGAAGAGTACATTAATTCTGAACCTAGTACCGTACCGGTTCTACTAAAACTCCCGACATTTAAATCAAAGTGCCGTTGTGGTGCCGTTTAGGGTCGGTCGCCCAGACGGCTTTGTAAATAATTAATTAAATTTCCAGCCAATATGAATTGAATGATATGAATCTTATACAACAAACAATGTCTGAGGAACTGTTACAGGGTCATATCGATTACTCACCAAGATACCTAAATTACTTCTACCTTTGCACTGCTTAGTTTAGACGGATGTAAGCGTACTTTGAGGTCTTCCGTGGCATGGCCTTGTTCGTTGGTGTAGTAGAAGAGCACTAAAAGCAACTTTATCGTTTTATGTTGGGTAATCCCGACTAACCCGAACTCAGAGGTTAATGGTCCGATTCCCTGTGGATTTTATGGACTGTGCCTAGACTGGTAGACTTCCAAAGTTACAATATATTCACGTAGTTTATATTGATGTCACTTTCAGAACTAGTGAGTTCAAGGTCAAGAGATTTATTACAATGGGGATAATAAGATCTTTGGATCAAAACAGCTCTACTTTTTCCGAAATGGCAAACAATACTTCAGTATGCCAGCAAAACCGAATTTTAGTATATACCAAATTAAAAAAGGCATGTTGAAGAAAATATAAATATTAGTTTTACTCTTTGTATTTCGTAAGATTTTGATTACATTACCTACGGCCGTATTTGGCTATACTTGCATATTTCAACCAATTTTGAGTTAGAATGTTATCCTACACGGTTCCAATTAGCGATGTGTCCAGCAATAATACAATATTGCTCTGTGATGTTAGGCGACTAACCGCGCGCAAAACCCGTGCAGGACAAAAACGGTAAAGTGCGATCGGGCAGAAAGTATTACGGTACCGTAACTGGCAATATCTACTACATGATTTGTAAGTTTATGCCTGGTTTACAGCAGGTCATCAATGCCTTGAATATATGTAATAAATTCTTATTACTGCAACAAGACTGCTGCGTCATTAGACAAGTACTTATACCTAAACAATAATAAAGTTATTATAAAATAAATGCATGTTGTGAGCTTACGAAGTTAGCTTTAATTTACATAGTACAGGAAAAAAGAGCATATATTATTTCGAAGGCGAAATATGTACATCAATTAAACTTTGTTTATAACTTTATCCTGGCACTAGATGAGGATCGGCTGAGTCCTAACAAAATTTAGGGGTCCTACCCCCATCGGAGAGTATGGGCAGGGCTAAGGCGAGTAAAGTGTCATTTTCTATGTAATTGCCTGTATTGAATCTGCCTGTCACAAGTTCTTGAGTTCGTGGTTTTATTTGAAACAAATAGTATTTATAGTATTTACCTGTGAAAAGTGATCCCATTGTTGTGGAAATTAATCAAATCACTGCGATGTTTGCAAGTAATTATTTCGCAACTAGGCATTTTGGAAAAAACGGAACTTTCTCGGTGGACAACGGACGGTGAACTATCGGCGGAGTATGCCCAATGAGCTAACATGTGCGACACAGCCGCCGGCGGCTTGTCCGCTCTATAGTATTATATGCTCTGAGGACCATACCGACCGAAAGAGATGTGAAGGGTTTTTGTTAAAAAAAGAGAGAGCGGTTTATCAAGAGTGGATGTGATGGTTATCCTGATCGCTCTCAGTAATTCTGAGAACCTTATATATTGTTACTTAAGCCCAAAATTTATCGAGTTAAAAAGAAAAATATTTTCTTCAACCTATCTTCAACAGCAACATGTGAATGTGACATGACCCCTACATTTTGGTAGGACTCGGCAGATCCTCATTTCTAGTGTCAAGATAAAGAGTTAAAACAAAGTTTCATTGATGTACATAATCTGCCGCCAAACTGTCATATTTAGTCTTACTTTACCGGTACTAAGTATGCAGGGAAATCTTAAAGATGTATAATTCTACATTCTACGTAGGACTCGAACAAGGTTTACCAAACCGGGGTGGTCACTTTACCAACTGAGATATAGAAGCGCTAATTGATTTGACAGATTTTTTAATCACTTGTCTCTTGTTTGTTAATCACTTGTCTAAATAGGCAGGAGGGACGTGATTGAACGATCACTTAATCCATCTAAAAGCGATTTTTTTAATGTCACTCTAAAGAAGTTGCTTTCAATTTCACAGAAGCTACAATCAAAATAGGTAAGTTTCGCCAACATCTACAAATAAATAATAGCACTTAACGCCGCTCCCTCTGGAAATCCGCGAATGTACCTAAGCGAATCCTTTTCCTTTTTCGAAAGCTTTTTTGTCCCTCGTTATTCCCACAAGGCATAAAGATATACGAAAAATGGTTCAAGGAACCCTAAAAACGGTTCAATTACGAACGGTCGGCGCGCCCGAGCGCGGTGCGCAAAGTGCCAATTTTAATGATGGTATATAGTCAATGCTATGACGGAGCCCGCTTCTGCCGTTTTACGCTAAAATGACGTAGGTTTATAGTAGCGTTATGACATATACGACCTTCTTACAAAAGTACGGTTGACGTGACAACTCCACGCTCAACGCGCTTTCGTATCCAGTTATATAAACGTAATAATTGTACATGGTACACACCGCGGTCTGGATACGGATGTTAAAAAAGCTGTTGTAGCCAAAGGTACCTACCACATTGAAAGTAAAAAAAAAATATCTAAAACTAATCAGTAATCATGATAAAAAAACATGTACTTGGAGCGAAACATGAAATGCTTTCTTAATTTTGCTTCAAATTCCTTTTTCCTGAATTAACATACTTACCTACGCTGAAAAAAAACTGTTATTATTTTACGACGAGACTTTCTGATTTAATCAAGGAATACTGCAAATGTATAATAATATACTACGCCAATGTTAAAAACGATGATGAATATAACAGACTAGATGCTTCCTTCGACTTTGCACATGTTTAAATCATAGCCTATGTCCTAGACTAATGTCTAAGCTACATCACTGGAAGTTTGGTAAAAATCCGTTCACTAGCTTTTGCGATTATGAGGAACGTACATGGGCACAGACTTGTACGTATACAATGTGTATTGCTTATACTTGATCAAACGAAATGTGCGGATACTAGACAAAAAAATATCGATAAAAAAAATAAAAAATAAATAAAAAAAGCCTACTTATCAAAAAAAAAAAAAAAAAAGCCAAACAAGTGCAAAAAAGTCTACCTCAAACTGCTAGTTTTAAAGTTACAGACACTAATTTAAAAAAAGAATGTTCTTTTTCACAAATTTCTACTAATTACCTTTTTTTTTGTAGGTTTATGTTTGATATTGTTATTATTTTTTGGTTGGTCGATTAGCTGCATTTTGTAGTAAAAACAAGACTACTTTTGAGAAACTACACCGTTTAGACGCAAAGATATGAATTAAAAACCAAACTCGGAAATATTCATCAGAAAAAAATTTAAAACGCCTTAATTTTTTAAATATAATTTTTATTTTTATTTTTTTATCGTTATTTTTTTGTCTAGTATCCGCACATTTCGTTTGATCAAGTATAAGCAATACACATTGTATAATGTAACTAGGACTTCCAAAGCAGTTCTAACTATAAGTTAACTAAAAACATCAAGGCAAACGAAACCGAGAATTTAGTTGTATACATCATTCGCATGACAAGAATATCGCTTACATAGAAATTTTCCTGTTTGTGTTTAATTTGGATTATTCATACTATTTGCTACTATTCATGATTAATTAATTAATTTATTTATGTCCGATGTTTTAATGATGCCGTCATTAATGGGTCGGCAGATTTTTGTCAGAAATGTATCTATTTTAAACTTCAGTGGCAGACAGCGCGCAGTTATATTCGTAGTCTTCGGACGAATCTTTTAACACGTCATACATCAGTATCTCTCAACCCATTAAATACAAAAGTTCTGCTGAACTGCGTCACTAACGGCTGTAAAAACAGCTTCAATTTACATAATTGTTCAATTCGGTATTTTTCAACCTGTGGGATGCGAATCTCGCGGGGTCGTTGAGTCTCTGTAGTGTAGTGAGACCAGGTATTTTTATGTGAATATGATGTAAGGTTTTGATATTTCTAAAATAAAAATATAATTAAATGGCGAGACCTGTCAAAATACTTATAAGTAAACCATTCTCGATTTACCTCACCCACCTGTCGCCGTAAGGTACCTACAATTAAAGCCCGACATTTATAGATCATTCACAACTTTTTTATTCAGAGTTCAAACTGAGGAAACACCAAATAAGCGTTGTGAATAATTAGCCTCGAAAAGTTACGTGTGTCGGTGTCCTAATGGCTATCAATAAGAAAACTCGGTAGCCGGTTACATGTTGCAGAAATCGAGATAAAATATTGAACAAATAAAATTGGATGCAAGCTCACCACACGATAAAAGCAATTTTATTATCATTTGTAACTGATGAAATAAATGTGGGCAATCTCCGTGAAGGCGTAATCGTGCAAAATCACCATAATATCTTAGGTGTTCGATATGTCTAGCAAAGAAAATGCACTTCAAGCAAACATCATGAAAACTCCAATTAATATATTGAAGCATGCTTCTTTGATTTACATGCCGGAACATGAGTAATGTCGGAACAGACATAAAACGGTACGTGACCAGCATGCTAACGAGGAAAAGCGTAGAGCTAATAAAATTGCATTGATTCAATTAACTTTTTCAGAACCCGACATTTATTACAACACAAAACGGCTTTCAAATAATTAAAATTCGTTATTTAATTGAATTTTTTGCACGTTCGGAATAAAATTCGAATTTTGGAAGCGCGCTAATCAAGTTAAGGCTTTAAAAATTGAAGTGGAATCGTAAAATATTTTACTGTTTTTTTTATTTTCAGAAAGTTATGAAAGCTTAGTGTAAAACAGGGGCCCTGCGGAGGTTTCGTACATGGACTCCTTAGCCCGCGAGAGAACCCTGCAGGGCTAGCATAACTGACATCGCGACACGACGCGAGACGAGATGATTAACCGGTCTCATTCTAATCTACGCAGTGCGAGTGAGACAGAGTTCGCTTTATCACGCGCGACTCGTCTTTGCATCAAGTTATGCTAGCCCTCCTGGTCAGGATACTGCAGAGCGAGATTAATACAAATACTAGTTTTTGACTTAAAAATTCAACCTTTTTATAGCTAATTAACCCCTGCTATAAATTATGTATACGGGGGCATCGCCGTAGAAAGCGAAGTGAGGCGATAAGGACAAACGAATGACAATTTTCTTGGCTACGAATAAAGTTTAGGCTACGATATAAATAATTCAATGACAATTTACACTTCTTTGTATTATTAATTTACGTCAGAAAACTAAATCTTATCGAGTGGTTTTCAGTGTCACTGAAGCGTAATTTAATATTTTACTTTGTGATATAAATGTGTAGGTATATATTAAAAATTCTAAGTTACGAGCTGCATTTCAAATGTGACCAATATATTTCAAAAACCTACGTAAATTGTTTGATTTCAGTACATGTTTTTCTGAAAGAAATGACCCGCTCTTTGCTTCTCCCGATTTACGAATCAATACTGCAGAATATAAACACAAGAATACTTATTTCAAGTATCTACCCAATAATGACCATGTCAAAATCGGCCTTTTAGTTTCTACGCGAATTCACAATGTACATATTCTCTGGGTACAGTCGAGCACAAAAATATCGATAACAACGCAATGTAAGGTGAAAAATGTGTCATCGGTGAAATGTTTCGAAATCTTCGGGAGTTCTTCTTCAAAATCAGTGTTTTCGCGGCAATGCAAGCATATTTATTAGTATTATTTTAAACATGTCTCACAAAACTGTTTTGTAGGGCGTCACGTGTGGGGTGCAGTGCAGAGAGACAGCTTTGTGATTTCGTTGGATAATTACGTCCACGGCCAAATGCAGTCACTAATTAGTAGTTAGTCACACCTATTCAGACCGTACACCTGTACTGTGATTTGTTTTTATTAATTAGCAAGTTGTGTGCTAGATAAATACGTATAGTTAGAGCATGCATGCACAATTGCATGCACAAAATGCAAATTTTCTTTCCGAAAAAGTGGTTTTATTTTACTTTTCGTTAGTTTTATTGTTTTATTTCACAAGCATTACCGATGATTAAAAAGCTTTTTAGTATCGTCGTAACAAAGGCAAAACCAATTGTTGAAACGGACCTTGGTATGTGTCCGTCTGTTTATAGACTGTCTAGCCACACGCGGCTACGCCCGCGTATTGCAAACAACGTAGGCAAACCCGCGGACTAAAATATAGGCAATATTGCCTATAATATAACAATTCAAAAAGTCCATTCTATACGCGAGTGAAAGAATTTTGTTCCGGAGATTACCCGTTACCTACACATACATACATTTCTTACAAAGCTACAATCTCACAGAATATTCGTTTATAATATTATTAGTTTAGATAATATGAAGTATTGTGCGTTTGCAAGGTACCAAACGGCATAACCAATGGTCATTTTATATTCCAGATCTGTGATAATGTGTCATCGATCTCGATGACACATTATCACAGATCTGGAATAAATTTATAATAATACATGTTCATTTGTAATTATTAAGTGCTTTCACATTTTCTTGTTCTCACTACCTTGTCCTGCACCATACAAACGTTTCTTTTTAATCCAGTGGTAGACTGGTAGAGAATGCCATACAGTATTATGTCCGCCTTATTTGTACAATAAAATATAAATAAAGAAATAAGAACATTTGGGTTAGGAATCCGTATTTTTAGATAGGTACAAAATTGCCAAAACCAAAACTCTGACTTAAAAATAAATATATATATCGCGTCCCAAGTCGGTGTCTAAAACCCAAAATGAAAATGACTTCTCGCAAATGAAAATGAAACCGAATCTGTCATCGTGCGTGACATTAATGCATGTTCGGCGCTGCCCGGGCGCATCCGCAATTTGCCGCCACGCACTTTTAGTCGCACAGTAGCATATAGAATAACAGTCAAGCAACGCATATTAAACCATAATAATTACACATACGGTTCAAATTTAATTGAATCTGTTATTTCTTGCATGTAGTATGGGTATCATGGGGTAAAAACACGATTTTTTTTCTAGTTTAACTGTTTTTTGTTTAAATCTTACTGATTACTCCAATGTGCTGTTGTACCGTCAATCTTTTTACCCTTTTGACTACGCATAAAAGATTAGGATTAATAAAATATTAGACGGTCTTGCCAATGCACGCATGTACGTATGGAAATATTAAAAAGTTCATCTACGTAAGTACTTGATGGCAGGTCGTAGATCACTCTTAGATGATTATCTCCCAATTCAGTATAATATGTTTAGGAATTATGAACTGTAGTCCAAATATCATTAGCAATTAGTATACTAATATTCGGAATTAAAATTATGCGCACCTTTTCTTCGATATTTCGATGTTCGACACAATCAATATTATGCACAATAATAATTAGGACAATCGATATTATGCGTAACGATGTAGGCGAAAAAATATTATACCCAAATAATGTTTAGGCTAAACTATATTATAGGCGAAGTTGTTATGCGACAAGAAAATGGGAACTGCAAAAATTATGCCATCCGATATAGACCCCATGAAAAGACATGGAACTCGAAGTGTAGAAAAAGATATGCATTTTTTATCGTCCAAGAGTAAAATTAAAACAACCATTACACTTTCATAAAAAAATATTTGTAAAACAACTATGCACCTTTTATTTATTGTATTTCACGACCAAAACAGTAATTTACTTGATTTTCCATACAACGATTAGTACAAATAGGAAGTGAGACCTCTATGTCAATCAGTAAGAGTCGTTTCGGCTGCCAGCAGCAAGGTCCGTCTTTGAATCTAATTTGCATTTAAATATATCCTTTATTAATAGGTGCTAATATAGTTAAGAATTCAAAATCTAGCCTATTGATACGAATATATTAGGATTATTATACCGGAGTTCGACATATTGATAATAATGCAAGCCTATGCTCGTAATCATGCCTATAGAGCACGCACATTTATGCGGTGTAGTAAATTATTAGCGGGGCAGGCCGCAATTGATTGCCTACGCAACCAGCGTCATTTGTCTGTGGTTTGCGGACGGCGTGGCATAAATTGGCTAAAAAACACGACACCACCCATTGAGTTATATGAGCAATCATCTTCTAGCATAAGTTTGCGCATGAAAACGTACTCTAGTGGGAGTACCTTTCCGTAGTCTGTGGCGACAGCGAACGAAAAAACCATAGAATGCGAGCTCCTTATCTACCCAAACACGATGTTAGAACTAAAAGGCTGCCTGGCATCGTTTTGACACCACGCCCCCACCCCCGCATAATGGCAATGGCAGCCATTCTGTGGGGCCATTTTTCGGCGCTACATAGCCTTCTATGGTTTTTTCGTTCGCTGTGTGGCGGGCGCTAATACCGAATTCCAAGATGGATGCCTGATGAATGACGTTAAGAAAAGTGTCCTGTCTGTGTGTGTGTCAAGTCTATACGTAATAATGATAAGTCAATTACACCAACAATGCGGTACAATTTTGAAAAGTCAGATGCTAAAATAACCACGCTCGGCTTAAATTTTCTGTACTATGAAACTGTCAAAAGTATAGGATTTAGCAAAATCAGTTCACTGACGAAGCTGTTCATTTGATTGTAAAAATGCATTAAACGAAAGGAGTACTAGGAAAAAACTTGCATAGACCAACAAGAAATTTTGTGTTTGTTTTTTAATAGCATAATAATAACGCAAAATAATAATAATAGAATAGATTATTTCGAACGATTGCTAGAGTGGTACTTTGCAATGAGCTTCTAGTTTTTAGATTCTTCATAGAATAATGTTTTAAATCTGTCTCAAATAATTGAGAGTAGCTATAAATTTAAGAATTATTGCGGAAAATGCTCTTAAGGCCCTGCCAAGCGTCAACATTAGGTATTTTAAGCCACGCCCTAACACCCGTCCGCGTCCTGCACCCCGCATTAAAAGTTTCGTATTTATACAATGTTACACACACAAACACACGCGTTCCGCTCACATCACGTCACCTAGCGTGACAGTAGAGAACGAGGTAAGTATTATGACTTGACACAGGAAATTTATACAAAAATAAGATAGATAGCGTGCATTCATCAACACGAGTCATTAAAATGTGTACTAATACGTTCATTAATATCAGTACAATGACAGACACATACATGTAGGCAAACAAGCAGCCACAAATATCTATACACATGTTTATCATATACATGCGACCAAAGTAGGAGTCGCAAAAATCTACTCACGTATGTCATAAACATTTGTACAAAACAGAGGTAAATAATATGTAAACAGTCAAGGTCAAGAATATCTATGCACACATGTGCCATGTATATGTAAACATACAAAAGTCATAAATATCCACACAGAAAACAATATTCAAATTTGACTTGAAATTTGACGCTCATCGAGAAGAGATCAGTTATGTCATGCGATACATTCGTCCCTTTCATTTCGGTCCCGACGTCATGGAATCTTCATCTGTTCCTTTGAAAATCGCTTATTACACAATTCTATATATTTAGACTTTACTAGACCAAGTGTAGAGTAAGTTGTGGCAGATAATTCATTGTATGTACCAAAATAATGAAATATTCGCTGAATGTGATGTGACATTATGAGCATGAAATGAGCGTCGTAGCGACGCTGTAGTTCAGTTCCTTTGCTCATATGAAAAAAAAACTAGAGGGTATTATGGAGATGGAGTAAAAGTATGTGTTTACAGCGGTAGCCCAAAGGTTCTATAGAAACACGGAAATTGAAGCAAGTCCCACTTTTCAGATGGACTTGTTTAAATTATTTTTGTGTATTGAAATTTCCAAAGAAAAATACTAAGTCACTCGCAAAATCTACAATTTATCACAACTTGTAGGTAAATGAAAATATTTCTTATTTATCTGACTGCTCTGTTATAAGCTGTGATATTCTGTAGAACAAATTTGACACTTTAATTAAGGTATCAATACGGCCAGTATTTTTCAATCACAACACCCCATAGAAACAATTTCAGCAAAAAGTTTTAATGTGAAGTAACTGATTAGCACACATTATAAATTTATTGCGCATGTGTGAGTGCGATTCTAGGAGCGCCCAAGCCCATTACAAAAAGACCTCCGGCACGTTTTGGGTTGAATGGCGCCGTAGGCCTACATATATTGGTGTATAATTATATTCGTAAGTAATTTTGCGGCGCTGAATAACATAGGTCCTGCCTCGAAGACGGCCGGTCGCCGAATGGACTCAATGGGCGGTCCGCGCGTCAGAGACAAACTTACGCCAATACCGTTTGACAGACAAGGAAACAACATCCTCAGAAAGGGGCGTTTGCTATCAAAAACGCGAAATCAGTAATGATGGGATTATTATAAATATTATTATGAAGGAAGTATATTTTATAAAATCAGATTCAAGACGAGTAATAGATCATCATTTCAACGAAGTTTCGCCGCTTGATATCATGTTGCTAACGTACACTGGTTAAAAATCTAAAAATTAGGACGCAACTTTGGATTTTTTTTCTATCGAGGAAATTTTAAGCAATCGTGTATCGATCTGGTTGGATCAACAAACATATAATCAAGAATCATATATCTGAAAATCAGGCCTCATTGTCTGCTAGTATGGTCATAAGTCATAACGGCGTTTCAAACAACTCGATATTTTTCAATACAGCCCCTTAATGAGGTTCTGAAAACCAAATCCACTCTTTATTCCAGTTATTGGAATAAATATTGTGAAAATAGAGACTAAATTCGTGGTATTATTTCGCGTAGTAGAAAAGGATTATCCGGTTCAATTATTTTTTATTTATATAGTTTAGAAAAAAGGCTGTGTTAGTTTATTCGACATTTGACTATAAAGCCTATTTTATTAGTCGGATAAATGTTGTACTTAGATACACGTAGGTGGGAAAATCTTAACCTACCTTTTTAGGGTTCCGTAACCAAATGGCAAAAAACGGAACCCTTATGGATTCGTCGTGCCTGTCTGTCTGTCTGTCCGTCCGTATGTCACAGGCATTTTACTCGAAAACTATAAGGTGTATTTGAATAACATTTTGAGGATAGGTGTATTTTATTAGCCGCTACATAGTTTTATAATTAAATTACGAAAAAAATTTTTTTAGGGATACATAAAACTGGAAATCAAAAAAAAAAACATTGCAAGCCCACGTGGGGCACATCAATCGGTAGGCCTTTCAAAATAAAGGTAAGATAAGGTTTCTCAGCAGTTTTTTTTGATTAAGTGAATAGAGTCGGAGCGGCCCCGAAAGTCACTAAAATTGTGTCCCCCTCCCCTCTAATTTTTGAACCGTGTATTTTAAAAATATGAAAAAATCATGCTCATAGGGCTTATTAAATTCTTTCAGCGAAAATTGTTTTGAACAAGATCGGTTCAAAGGTTTTTGAGTTATTTCTAAAAAACTGCCTTCCTTAAAGAAAAAGACGTAAGTGCCATAAGATTTCAGTAACGATACGACCTTTAATAGGCACGGAACCCTTCGTTGTGCGTGGTCCGACTCGCACTTGGCCACTTTTTTTGTTTAACCCTTTGACTATTTGACAACTCTGTCAATACATTTAAATTTGAACCGTAAATCAGTCAGTATACAACCGTTTTTATTTCATCTATGACGGCAACTATGTTGCCATTACCCATTAAAGGGATAAACACCTCTCCATGGTATCCATATCCATATACAGTAGGTACATAACCTATACCTATTTGCCAAAGCAAAAAGGTTTTAAAGAGATAAGTATCCTTACAACAATACCGTTTGTACAGCGGCAACGTAAAATGCTACAGATATCATGCAATCCTTTTTTCTATTGGAAAATACATTCCTAGAACCATATTAATCGAGCAAACAATTGAATTGATGTCGCAAGGACGTGGAAGCTCTCACAACTACAAAATATCGTCACGAGATTGTGAGGAACAATAGATTTTCCGTACGAACTAGCCCCTTGCATCCGCGTTGTAGTTACTCGCTAGATAACCTTGCAGGGAAAACAATGAAAGAATTAAATGCGTCGCATGTGAAAGTAAAAGAGAGTGTTTAAGTAAACACGCGTTGCGAATATGAGTTAAAAGTATTCTTACACGTCTATGCTCGCGTGCTACAAGAATCGACGCGGACTATATGAGTTGAGGAAACCAGAAATTCTCAAGAAAACGACAACATTGTACCTCTTATGAATTATGGGACGCTCAACAATACCACTTTGTAACTAAAAGTACAAGTGTGGCAGGACGATAAAAATGTAACTCAAAGAGTCTACGTCACCCAAAGCTGTAAATTCTCAGGGCACTCGCTTTTGTGCCAAGTGAATTGCCCTTAAATAATAATATAGCTGCAATTTTTGCCGCAATCAAGTAATTAGGTAAGTAGATAAAGCACGTCCCGCCTATTCAGAGGGCCCTGAGGACCTCGGAGGAGTGCCATCGGGATGAGGTATGATTGTGGATAAGGTGTGTTCTCACGGCTGTGGTCTGGGGAGAGGACTACATAGTCGAATACAAGTACAACTCGACACACGTAAAAATAAAATGTATGCCACTGAATACGGTACGAGTATTTGACTAAAGTGAGCGTCTTTTCATGGAACGTCAGAAACGTCGCTCCGTTAGTATGGAATTAGTAGGGGTGTGACGTCACAATCAAACGACATCCTTATAATTTCTATGAATTAAAAAATCTTAAAATAACAAACATAAATGAAAAATTGATATTTTCCGAGAATTTCGTGATGTCGATCTGTTGCTAATGAAAATCTATTTATTTTCACTATTGTCAAATACCCTTTTATATTAGGGTAACTAATTCAGTCATTCAAGAGGTGTATCTATATACCACATGCGCATATAGCCAGCAATACGGGTGTAGACTCGATAATTATTATGACTCCAAAAGAAAGAAGGCAAAAAAATATGCCTAGTGAGGAAAATCCCGTTCAGATATCTCAAAGAATTACGACGCTACAACCGTTTTGATATTGCTTGTTAGAGAGAGAAAACGCAAACAGTTTCTGACGTCACAATCTGCGAGGCTGCCGCAGGCCGCGTCGACGGCGCGGCGGCAGCGAACACGATGGGGCACGGCACGTTGCCGTCTTCTAGTGCGAACCTTCACCAACTGCGAACGTCATCGTTTCATATGAAGTTGCGTTTTGCGAAAAAGGGACAGAACGGGTATCCCTTCTTAAAACTTTGGACACTTATAACTTCGTGATTATTTAACATCTTGCGTTGCTTTTTTATCCATTTGACTACATTTTTAATCCCCTTTTCGAGAAAATACGACAAAATTTATTATTTTATTTAGTGTATGTACGTTTTTTGCCCACGCGGTTGATCTGGACTCATTATTTCTGTTGAGACATAATAAATAATGAATCGCAATATAAATAAAGGTTTTCTCGAATCGTAGACTACGTGGTATCTTACATTAATGGATTGGGTCTATCCTATTGTTATCTTCGAGTTTGTCGGCGCAAATTGAATTTAGCTACACTATATAGGTACCTACAGCCCTTCTCCATTTCAGGAAGGGATTTTGTATTTTTGACAATATTTCCTTCAATATGAAAAAATAAGTTAGAAGTAAGTAACGCCGTATAATGGTAAAACTTTTAATGAAAGAAAAGCCAAAACACCAACCAATTTAAGTAGACCTACATCTTTGCCAAACTCCAAGTTTATTGCCGAATAAAAAACATACAGGGAACGTTATTTTAAAATATTAACTAGGATAACACAAATATATATATATCCTGTTTTAAAAGTCTGGATAGCTGCCGAGTTATCGTGTGCAGGAAATAAGTCTAGCTTCCTTGGCGTCTGCAAACATATGAATTTTCTTTGCTATCCGCTGTTTGCTGTCTGTCGTCTGTACGCTTATGGGCAATTCGATTAGAAAGTGTATTAGGTTAGGGATGGGTAGGACAAGAGAGCTAAAGGTACAAATAGTTCAACTCATGTTTGTATGTGTGTGTGTGTGCTTTTACTGTCACTGTGGGTGTGTGTGACTGTAAAGGCCTCCACACATCGAACGCGGGTCGTGCTCGGCGCGGGGCGGGCGCGGCGCGGGTCGGGCGCGGTTGAAGCGGTATATTCACACCACAGGGGGGCGGCGTCTCTATAATATCCCGCCGCGGGTCCGCGCTGCTGTGTGATAGAGATAGTGATAGAGATATTAAATGCGTTGGTAGTGAGAGAGATATCAATCGCCCGACCCGCGCCACGCCCGCCCGCGCCGCGCTGCCCGAGTTGTAAGTTACCGTCGCGGGCCAGCGGGTCCCCGCTCGATGTGTTTTTGAAGTGTAGTTTCAATGTTTTACTACTTGCGCGGGCCCGCGCCCGACCCGCGTTCGCGCCGCAACCGTGGCCGGTGTGTGGAGGCCTACGAGTTAACGATGCCTTCCGTGTCACTGCCATGCTAATAAAATCCCCGTGCGTGTATAGTTACAAGCGCACGCACATGTATATCCATATTTGTTTCTGAGTCATGGAAGTTTTCTATGTATTTAAGTATTTATATCTATTGTATATATCGTCGTCCGATATTTATTTATTTATTATTTATTTCTTTATTTATATATATGTTTATATTACGCACACAAAGATGCGTTGAACTATCTGTACTAGCTTTGACCCCGGCCGTGTGAAGTTCACACGTTGAAATTTTACCTGGATGAAAATAATTTTCGAAATAAAAAGTTGACTAGTAACACCGGTTATCATATCAGCTTTATAGTTACAGTTAGAGATGGAAGCGTTCAAACATTTGCAGAATATTAAACACTTAAAGAAATCGTCAATTTACTTCAAATAATGTTACCGCCACCGCAGGCCGCGCCAGTATGTGAGAAGCTTTACTCGTGTCTATGAAATAATGTCACGTGCCGCTGTTTTGCTCGACTTGGCGGGGGCACGGACTCATAGCGAAACACACATAACACTTTGATATCCAGCAATGTTACCTCAATATTACGTTACGTACAATATTGCTAAGAGGTATTTTTGTTTTAGTGTCGATGTGGGAAACATTATGAGTGGATGAAGCCTTCTAAACCCGCCTTTGTCATGAAACAAAAGTTTTATGAAGGTTGTTTTACACAAAATGTGTATGTCACGTGTGTTAATACTTTTTCTAAAAGGGTTGATGTAGTTTATAAGTTTTGAATTATGCATGACAGTTGAAGTACTTAACTATTTAAATTACTACACACGAACATTTTGGAAACTTACTGCTTATCGCACGGCACTTAAGAAAATTAACATTAAAGTACTTAAAGGTAAACGGGTAAAGGTAAGTTCACAATTTTGTAAGGCTGTCTTTAGTCCATAAACAATCATCTAACGATTCTCAACGTAACTTTGAGACGTTGGTGCCGTTTCAGAAGTTGAAATAACATCGCGGTACATGTCGCTACGAGCCTCCCTAAGGTGTAATTACAATAGTGGAAGGGATTGAAAGATTCGTCGCCATTAGCGGACCCACAGTAGCTCAATTGGCAAGAGCGATGGACGGATTCCAGAGGTTGTGGGTTCAAATCCAGCTCGTAGCGAATAATTTTTCAATTTTCCACTATGATCGAAATCATAAAAGGTTCCAAAAACTCTAACCTAACTGAAAAAATTACTTTTTTTTTAATATAAAAAGTAGCTCTTGTCACACGAAGCATAATTTTGATTTTTTTTCACGTACAAACATATACTTACTGCTAAAATCATATCCCTTCCTTTCGGCTCGGACAAAAAATATACACATACCAACGCAAGATCATCACTTGAAAACGACTCCGATATGGCAGATTCTTGAAGTCAAAACTTCTTTAGCGGCGCCGTGCACTTTTTGTGATGGGGATAAATTGTTAAACTCGCCACAGGTCACGTGACCGTAAGATGTCACGGAATAAATATCTTCTTTATTTTTCAGTTTCGCTACATAAATTACATTTTGTCCATCGCCATCTTTCATTTTTAGGGTTACGCAAATGGAAAAATACTAGCATATACACAACACACTAGCATACAACATATTCTATCACAGCCATTGACATGTGAAAACCAAAAAAACAAGCAATGTAAGTAATTCACTCAAACGAGCCGCAGTCACTAGAACAGATACAATCAGCCCCGGAGGTCTATACTGTCATTTTATGGTAAACAAACTATAGCAAGAAACATAGGAACACTCGGCAAGGCAATAATGACGCACTGCAGAACGCTGGGTCAAAAAAAGTTGATAGACTCAGGCAATTACGTTTGAACTTGTATAAGAAACTTACAGTTTCATGGGAAACTAGAACACGATTTAATTCTCTCCTATTGCTGTAGGAAATGAGCGAACTTCGTCTTTTTACAGCCCTTTGATGTGGTTGCGAATTGAAAGTTTATAAGTTTCTGCAATGATGTACGTAAAAACGAGGCAGGTAGGATATACATTTTCATTGCAAGCTTACTTGTGGCACATCAATCGATAGGCCTTTCAAAATAAATATAAGGTTTCTAAGCAATTTTTTTGATTAAGTGAATAGAGTCAGAGATAATCGCCTCGAAAGTCACTAAAATTGTGTCGTCCCCCCCCCTCTAATTTTTGAACCGTGTATTTTAAAAATATGACAAAAATCATGCTCATAGGGCTTATTCAATTCTTTCAGCGAAAATTGTTTTGAACAAGATCGGTTCAAAGGTTTTTGAGTTATTTCTAAAAAACTGCCTTCCTTAAAGAAAAAGACGTAAGTTCCAAAAGATTACAGTAACGATACGACCTTTTTAATAGGCACGGAACCCTCGTTGTGCGTGCTCCGACAAGCACTTGGCCGCTTTTAAAAAACGGAATTTCGTATTAGACAACGTATCTACCTCTGTTTTAGGGTTCCGTACCAAAACGTCTGTCTGTATCAAAGTGAAATATCTCACGAACTACTTAAGCTATCAATATGAAATTTGGAATGGTTTTAAATGAGGTATCAAAGGTATGAGGTATGAAAGGGCTTCTTGAGTTGCACTTTTCTGAAACAGTTTTTCTATTTTTTCTACATTGGTGAGATTTCGATCAATGAAAAAAAAAACAACTATTAGGTCAAGTGGGAAATCATATGAAAGGGCTTGAGTTGCACTTTTTGAACACTTTTTCTTTTTTTTCTACATACCATTCCCCCCCCGACCCCCCCCCCCCCCCCCCCCGACCTCCCCCCCCCCTTATCTCAGTATCCCTTATTATATGTTAAACATAAATACCACCAATAATAATTTTAAATTAATAATAAATTAATCATTTTGAACGGGCACAAGCTCTATTTTAGCCCATAGCTGCGCCTTTGTTCTTTGTAATATGCAGCCGCAGCCGCGCGGACATCAAGTAAATAATAAACCATCAGGTACGGCCAATACATTACGGTTGGTTAGGTATATAATAACCTTTCTACTGTTATTGACTCATGTAAATACTAAATATTCTTTGTAAAAGGTAATTTCCTAAATGAACGCCCCAATTTGTCCAATCTACAACAAATTGAATTGACTCCCACAGTTTTTCACGAAACATAATGACTAAACATTACCTTTCATTAGGATAACGGCACAAAAACCCATGGGGTTTAATAGAGCCGGCCTCATGAAATTTAGATGAGCGCACAGTGGACTATCACACAGATCTGATATTCTGCGGCATGTTCCAATCGTTCGTACTCGTAATAGATTCTGCTCGGATATTCATACTTATGACAGTTGAATGCATCAATAATTTTCTAGAGAGTGCCGCAAAGCGTTTTTAGGACTTCTAGATTTATTTTAATAGTTTGCAAAATACACGCAATAATACATTACTAGCCTTATTGGGCGAAAATAATGTCTTAGATCCAGGTATTTGGCGCCCGGGCTGAAGGCGAAGGTTAAATATGCGATGAGACTTTCTTTACTCAAGCACAAAAAAGGTTCTCCCCTGGCCAGTAAGTGGGATTTTCCGCACACGTAGCGTGACTTATTAGTTATTAACGATACAAGTGCTGAAAATAAGAAATTCGCAACGAGTGGTGATACATTAAAACACGACCGAAGGGAGTGTTTTAAATCGACACGAGTTGCGAATTACCTATTCGCACGTGTATCGTACAACGTTTTACTGTACATATGGCTCTTTAAAGTTTTGACATATGCACGAAAAGTGCTCTTTTCCGCACTAGTGCGGGAAAGTAGCATCATATGTACTGTAAAATATATTTTCATCACACTTGCTCGTAAATGGTGATATTCCATAGAGAAGGACAGTGGCCTAAATTGATCCCACGGGAGTTATGGATTTTCATTACTCTCTAGGGAGTTATGAGCTTGTGTGTGATCTGATTGGTTTAAGCAAATCTAGTTGGCCGCACGCCGCAAGAATACTACTGTACTGATATACCACTCGTACTGGTATTGCTCGTTGAAATATTGAAGCTGCGCGCTCCACTGGCACTGATCTGGAAGTGAAGTTGTCAATTTCGTCAATTTTGGATTGGTGCGGTTGTATGAAACATAGATTCTCTGTCTTTTGTAGTTATTATTTCCTCGCAAATGTAATGAAAAACATTGTGTATAAAACGGGCGTAAGAATATTACAAACTCCTTCGGCCTTCGGTGTCGGGCTTCTGATAGACCCTTTTTCGCAATATTCCACTTACGCACCTCGTTAAACAATGTACTAAGATCAGTTGAGGAAGGTGAGGTTTAATGATCCCCTTAAGGGAAAAACTTAACTGTGGCTAAAGTTGAAAGCAAAATCGTAAGATTTCTATTGTTAGAGGTAATAAATTTACTTAACTTTGTAACTGCATACTTATTTTTTATTTTTTATTATATGTATGTAGTTTTTTGTACAAGAGGTTTTTGTTAAAGTTTAGTAAAGGATCATTTTATACACACCTATGTAAAAATGATTCCTGGGTAGGGGTAAAATAATCCCAGAAATGATTCTAGACTCCATTTCCTTAATGTAATCTACAAGTTCCTGTTCTTGTTCTAGGTTAAACACTGTTTGTTTGCTACCTAACTTTTTAGCGGAGCCTACAGCTATTTTGTTTTAACCTTTGGCTCTTCTTTTTAATGCCATCACAGGGACCTTAAACTCTCCACTTGCGGTTTTGTAAGGCATACCATCTCTGACGGCATCTAATGCCTTTTGCATTTGTTCTTCAGGCCAATTTGGGCGATTAGTTTTGCGTACCTATATAAATTCTCGGCATGATCTGTAAAAACAACAAATACTAATGGGGTAAAATGATTCCATTTTAAACACACTGAAAGGGATAATTTCGCCCCAAACACCAAATTCCAAGATATCGATCAAAACATAACCTTCAAATACCGCGTGCGGAGATCGAACATTGCTTAAATATTAGCTAACTGCTATTAATACCCGCAAATAAAACAACACTTCAATAAACACGAACATGTAAAAAGTAATGAAAGTTGCGCAAGCCAAGCGCTCGCACCGCCATGACACTCGGAGAGGCAACTGGGAGGGGTGCGGGACACATGTTTCATGCGCATTTGGATAGACGGCACTAGTTGTCTCAGATTTAAGGCGGGGGATCATTTGACCTCCAGGGATCGAATTACCTCACCTTCCTCTACTGTCATTCGGAACAAATGAAAAATCGTCAACATCGACACGAAATAACCATTATGAAGTTGGATCAAAAGTAATATCATCTAAAGAAAAATAAGCTATTTTTTTCTTGTTCAGAATTAATCTAGTCTAAATGGAATTTTGTCCAGTGTCTACCTATGAAATGCTTTCATATTTGAAAACGTGCAAAATGAATGCTGTCTAATTTAAATTCATATTCAAATTCTCTATGAAAATCGACATATTTCCTTTTGTAACTTTGGTCATATTTCCATAATTATTTCGACCTATATGAAGTACGAGTAGAGATATGTCAATTTTGCTTTCAGGACGTAATACTCTTTTTGCATAATTCAGGCCTGACAATTTTCCATGTCGAGTATTTTCAAATTGTCATTATTCAGATTCGACCGTTAATTTCGAGTTGCCAATTTACCAATTGTACTAAATGACTGTAAATCGATCAGTTCAACTACCTATTCTGTAGGGCTTCGGACGGACGCTCATGTTTTTACGGTGTACAAAACGACGGCAGACTTACCGTGCATAAGTAGACATAGTTTGAAACGCAGTGGTTGCCGTATGGCACAAAAACATTGAATTTATATTAATACAAATAATTGTTCGTCTGAAAGTGAGTAGTTATAAAGTTGACAGTGGTTCCATAATTCATCACAATCAGTCATTATATGGCGTACAATATTTAAAGCTTCTACAAGCATGTCATTGAAATTGAATGTCCTACATAAATGAAAATAAAATGATTATTATATATTATTTATAATTGCTATTATACCGCAGTTTTTTTAAATTTTGAATTGTGTTTCGTAACCATTTCTTACATCTATTCTTAATTCTACACATGTACCTAGATTATTGATGAATTAATATCTTCTTTCAATGTCATAAAGATTTTGTCAGCGAAAAGCTTTTCCCACTTTATTTGTATCTTGTGTGGTAAATTCTGGCATCTCAGTTAGGCTTTTCTATATGGAAGCGAGGCACCTCAACACATTAAGAATATTTTTTGACCTTAAGCGTCGCCAGGACGCTAGTGCAGGAGGAACGTAGTGTGGTGTGTTTTTCGTTCTAGTTGTTTCTAGTTTAAGAGTTATTTATGTTAATAGATATTATTCTTATTGCGGTTTTCATTTTGAAACGACATGCTCGGTTGCCCCATATCAAAACCTAGTAGCGACATTTTTTTTATCGTTATTTTATTTATGCGTACTTCACCAATAGTACGTACGTACGTACGAACATAGTAGTCCACACCAAATAACAGAGACAACAGCTTTAAAATCTTCATAATTAGATACCGAGATTGTATGTACAATACAACTACCTATCACTTTACCAGTTTAAAACATAGTAACTCACCTTAGCCATTTCAAAAACTAGTTAGTGTCTGAGACTTGCTAGGTTTTGGCCTGGTGAAAACGAAGATGCAAACTTTTCTAGGTTATTGAATTGGGAATCGTCGTGCGGTGGGGCGCGCATGGCACGGTGTAAACCTATATACCTATTATAACCTAGTAAATAAATAAATAAATAAAATAAATATTAGGGGACAATCTTACACAAATCGACCTAGTCCCATAGTAAGCTCAATAAGGCTTGTGTTATGGGTACTAGACGACGATATATTTAATAAATAGAAATACTTAAATACATAGAAAACATCCTTGACTCAGAAACAGATATTCATGCTCATCACACAAATATTTGCCCTTACCGGGATTCGAACCCAGGATCTTCAGCTTCGTAGGCAGCGTCACTACCCACTAGACTAACCGGTCGTCAAAAGTAAGCAAGTAGTCAGTAAGTAGTTAGGGAGTGGTCCACGACCTCTCTCATCCCAGAAAATGCCGCGAGGAATGATTTTGCCCAATATTTTTCTATTGCCTGTTAACAAGCCAATCCTGCCAACCACTCGAGAACAGAGGGAAGGTAAACGGTTTTTTTTCTATTTTTCCTCGTACTGCACTTGTTCTTTTGTATGAGTAGGCACCTAATACCAAAACGGATTCCAGTAATCATTTCCTCATTTTTTTATACGAAACTGACAACAAACTCGTTATAGTAGCTACAAATGATCAAACATTTAATAAAGAATGCAGTGCGAAAGTTGAAATATATATATTCACCCTCTGGTCCAGAGAGGTTGGAGGAGGGTACCCCGTGTAAAGTGACGTCTTCAAAATTGTAAAATGCCCTTACAAAGTTGGCATAAAATATCCCAGTAAAGTGCACTTAAACTAGGCTTTGAAGCCAACATACGCAGGGACCTGAAAAAGGTATACATTTATTTTCAAAGTTTGTAAGTACGCCAGTCAGTAGCGTAATTCTATGTTACAAAAGACGATGCATTTGATTTTATTTTCCTGTATAGGACGCAATGCAACAGCAAAACATAATAATTCGGTTAGTAGAAAATCGTGGTCCAAAAAAGTCCCCAACTTTGTAAATAACCAACAATATAGTGGTTTAGTTTTGAACGCCTCAATTGTAAGAATTTACAGATCAAGTTATATTAGCATTAGTATCTGATAATATATATTTTTTAATTATATTTAATAGCCTTGTGTCCCCCTGCGGGGCAAAAGCCTCCCTCTTTTTCTTTCGCATATCCCTATCGTGGGCAGTCCCACCTGTTGGTCAAAGACCTCAAGCTCGTCTCGCCATCTCCGACGAGGTACTGCAACGCCGCGTTCGGTTATGTGGGACCCAGTTGGTGGTGATTTTAGCCCACAAGTCTTCCGGCATGCGGCAGTTGAGCCCGGCCCAGTCCCACTTAAGTTTGGTGGCTGCGTGAGTTACGTCAGCTACTTGCGTTTTGGAACGCAGTGTTGTATTGCCAATGCGATCTGTTATCTTCACGCAGGCAGAGCAGATTTCTGAACTTTTTACAAAGACCAAGTTTATCATCAAACAATCATCTGAAAGTGTGAATGAGGAATATGTTGTGTAAGGGACGCCCGGCCGGGAATGAGGAAGAAGAAAATAAGCTAAATACTACATTCATGTACAGTCAGCATCATATAGTTAGTAGCAGCCAAAGTAGCCAAATATATCGTAACACTTCCTTATTCCTATAGTAATAAAGACGTGTTCCGATATATTTGGCTACTTTGGCTGCTATTAACTATATGATGCTGACTGTACCATACTTAACGACGACCTCCCCTGTTTCCCTTCACCGAAAAGCTAACAGTAAATATTCCTTACATAAGTTACGAAAAACTCATTGGTACGAGCCGGGATTCGGGCCCACGACCGCCGCTTGACAGCCGCATGCCTGAACCACTAGGCTAACGTAGCATTAAAATATAACGAATATAATGTAATAAAAGTACCTATATGTAGGTCATCGTTTCCTGAGCCACTTGGATGGCTCCGGTTTTTCCGGTGGCTGCAGTTGTAGATCGAAGTTTTCATCCTGCGGCAGCTCATTATCGTCCTCATTAACTACCGGTGGTGATTTGGTGCAATGTGAATGACTTCAGCAGTGATTGCAGAAAAAAAGAGCATTTTAAACCTGCCTTACGACAAGAGCAAGCTCCAGTGCAACCCATCTTGCAGCCACATGAAATAGTTTTCAGGAGAAGAAGCCACATCTCTTGTAGTTCTTGTAGTCTTTGTATTTGTTTTGGCAATAGACCCACACGGGTCTATTGCCAAAACAAATCCGGAGGAGTGAGCATCTCCACTCCTCCGGATACTTGGTGTCTCCTATCCATGTTTGCATTTAATCGAAACACTGGTAAGAGTTAGCGTAAATTTGTGAACCTACACAATGGGATCCGCTATATCTAAGTCGAAAACTACATAGTTTCTGGTGCTAGACATTAAAAAAGAACGAGTTCAAATTCAAAATATTAT
The DNA here is from genome assembly GCA_947578815.1 of Epinotia ramella. Lineage (NCBI taxonomy): Eukaryota > Metazoa > Arthropoda > Insecta > Lepidoptera > Tortricidae > Epinotia > Epinotia ramella. The sequence goes on along the minus strand of OX388217.1, from coordinate 10,850,274 downwards.
TCGTGACAGGATTACTTAATACAAAACACACATATGACAAAGACAAAGAACGGCCTAGGCCGTGTCACGAAATGGACCCCGCTCAGCATAATGCTGGCTTTAACAGACCAGCGTTGTCTGTTAAAGCTCCCGCAGAGTTTCTTTGGTGAAGAAACGGAAGGCAAGGCAACACAACAAGACATTTATAAATAGACGGAGTATGTGACTTAAAAAAAATAGGGGACAATCTTACACAAATCGACTTAGTCCCACAGTAAGCTCAGTAAGGCTTGTGTTATAGGTACTAGACGACGATATAAAAAGTAGATACAAATATTTAAATACATAGAAAAACTTCCATGACTCAGAAACAAACATTCATGCTCATCACACAAATATTTGCCCTTACCGGGATTCGAACCCAGGACCTTCAGCTTCGTAGGCAACGTCACTACCCACTAGGCTAACCGGTCGTCAAACACCACACAACAAACATAACATAAGCGAAACAACAATATAGGTATATATTATTATCTAGACATTAAAAAGGGAACGACATTTTTTTATTTATAGCAACAGAATCTAGTTTTCCGACCTAGATATGGCGGATCCCATTACGTATACAAAGATTCATGTTATTCCAGTACGCCGTTTTAAACTGCGTTTGTATGGAGAGTCGACTTGAGTCGCCCGTGTTGGGGACTCTTAACATATTATTGTAATGTAACGATTACTCTGCCTACCTCCATACGGAGTTCCGTATTTATTTTTATATATCAGACGTGTCCCGAATCCGGCATTACGGTGAACTAATATACTTGATTCTTTATTGTGATACGAACATTGACTTTGTTATTAGGTTTACCTGAGGGTAAGGGAAATTATTATTTAGACACCCGTATAATAATAATGATTTAGACACCCGTATAATAATGAGATTCGTAGGGATTGAAGGTGAATAATGTTCGGAAAACTAATGTAAAATTAATGTGATTAGTTGAAATAGCAATAGGAGACTACAATGTAATATTCCAAACAGCGTACAAGGTCGATTGTATATTTGATATTTCCACATATTCCAGTAATAACAAAGCAAGTTATAAAGAGGTTATAGTTCCGCAAAAGGTATTAAATCTACTTGTAACATTCATTACTTAAAAAAAATGGGATTACTTCGTTCACTTTGAATGTACAATAAAAGTATATCATAGTTGTAGTGCGAGTATACTACTATTAAAATAAAGTACCCAGATTAAATCAAGTAAATAGCAAGATTCCCAGTATACTAATATACACTCCCACTGGTCATGCGAAAATAAATACAATTATTAAGAGGAAAAACCAGTTTGATCATCGGCACCTAAAAATGTCGTGCATCCGTACAAAGCATGCGTTAACTGTAACTTGCTTCCCGTCGGTATTAATTATCCTCATTAAATTATCAAAAATAAATTTAAATTTAAATCTATTTATTTCAGACAAAAAGTACTTACTTAATGACATATTTTGCGAATCTCTATGCGAGATTATGTGCGCGGTCACTCGACTCGCTTTATACATCTTATATATGCTAATATTAAAAATTGTTAACACTATCAGGTATTATGCGTAGTTTTTATTTAGCTAGTTTGCAAGTATATTCCCTAGCATATTTCCAATAATTTTACAAGTTCCTTGGGTAGTATATTTAATATGTCTGGGAGAATACACCTACAAGTTCTTTTGCCATATACATTGTTCGACTTAGGCATGGAGTACAAAGGTAATAAATACTGTAGATGGCGTAACTTTTCAGGTCTTTGTCAGCGTTTTTGGTAGGCACTGTATTTTTCAACACAATTGCTCGTTACGTACGTTACGCTTCGCTATCGCTTTTAGGCTCATAATCCTGGATATTTAACACGCGTGTTTTATAACATTACGATACTTGTGTGTTATGGTTATATCCTGATTAAGTCACGTTGGCACCTTGCAGCAAGATGTATGCATGCATACAGTGCATTCTTAAATTAACCGGGTTGTACAGAATGTACAGCTTTTTTTTAATTCTCGGCAAATGGATTCTTACTCGACTAAACAAATTAAATCCTTTTTATTAATTAAGTGACTATTTCTTTTTGGATATGATATAGAAACGTTTAATTTAGTAAAAATATTCACTTTTGATAACATTTTACATGAATTAATAAAGATAACATTTTAAAACGAAAATATATATATTATTTTGTATTGGCTGTTTAGAGATTTCATCTAATGCGCGCGCACTGCGCGAACTTCAGGAAAAAAAAATGTTCCGCGCCATTATAGGTTATTTCACAGATATTTGTAAATAGTGTTAATGCGTGTATGGTTATTATTGTTATTAACAAAAATGTTGACTCGTTGTGACTAGAAAAGTGATAAAAAGAATGGACGCCACTTTCATTTCTTTGACGATGTATATAACATGTGAGTAATAACCTGTTGACATCAATAAGTAAAGAAAATAACTTGGCAGGCCTATCAAGTTTTCATCTCATGAAAAGGATTTTTTCCTCGCAAAATGTGTTGAAAACCGTCGTATGAAACGCGTGAGCTTTGATAATTACATCCTCGGCTCTCTTATCATTCCGCCTCTGATTTAATTATCAACATACCTCACTTGTATCACAATGTACTATTATCAAATTGCTCTTTTATTATAATTGCGCTAACTTTATCAATAACACCACAATCATAACTTTACAATACTCAAACAATTGGTTATAGTTACATATCTTTAAATTTACATTTGATCTTATATGGCACTATGACTTTAAGGAGTCTTAGTTGGATGTCATGTATCTTTTGAAGGTACGTTTTATAAGTTTTCCCATAACTTGATAAACCATAGTTAATTACTGAGTCTGCCAGCGCCAGGGTACAGTACATCAAAAACGTATAATTTTAATTTAAGTTTTGTTTAGTATTTAGCTTTAAATTAAACGGAAAGTCTATTGAATTAAAGTAAATAAAGTCGCTGGTTCTAATGAGAGCTCAAGTAAATGATTTTAAATTTTTCCCTTTAATTTGAAATTTATATAGCTAAATAGTTAATACATAGAAAACATTCAAGTTTCAGAAACCATGCATATCCAATGCTCATCAGCATCACATACGGTACGTACGATTGGAGTCAGGATTTGAGCCCCTCAGCATTGCAGGCACAGTCACTGCCCAATAAACCTAAACTAATCCAGTCCAAATTAACCGTAATATTACATTATGTATCTGACAATTTTATTTAGGTACGTATTAAGAAAAAAATAAAGAAAAATACTTAAGTTTATTCATAACGTTTCAAAAACTGGGTTAAAACATACCTAAGAGAAGTAATTAGTCGAGGTACCTTATGAGTACTTTGACGCTGTCCGTAGATACCCTTCCAAGAGAACGCTGGAGCTTATTCAAAAATAAATTATATATTCCGTATCGATACGAAGCATTAACTATAGTCACGTTGCTTGCGATACAGCAATACATCACATAGGATTATCAGCGAGAGTCCTACAACTTTCGAGTGTTATGTCAAAGTTGAGTGAGTATCGGAAATTCAAACATCTTAAGTTCCCCTTATCCGAGTTAGGAAGTACCTTGAACTTTTTATTCAAAATCAAATGCAGGTAAGTTAGACTGGATCCAGAAGTTAGTTGGATTTCGATTTGATACTTTATCTGAGTATATTTGTTTTATAATACAAGTATTGCCCCGGATCGTGCGAAATGAAGAAAAGTAAGTCGAAAAGCGGACCCTAGCAAAGGCCGTGATTACCGTAAAATGGGACGAGTAGGGGCAAAACTGACATTCAAACGTCGATAAAATTTTAATTTTAGATATGCAAACTGAATGGTGTATATAATAAGTGTTCCGGACGTTTGTATTTTAGTTTTTATTTTATTTTGCGTAGTTCCATTTCATAACTTTGACGATAAACACACTTTTACAGCGATGTTTTGCGCAATTTCGTGGTGTCAGGTAACCGACCGCGAAAACACCGGAACTTGAACTCTTTTCGCCCAAGATTCTTCCTTAAAGAAGGTCGATAGATAAGAAATATTGTATAGTATTGGTTTGTTCTTTACACGCTGCTATACTTTTTAGTATATGTCTTATGGATATATCATTCGAGTTTGATTTGGCTATCGCTGAATGCAGACCATACAAATATTTCATTTCTGTTTATTATACGCAGATATTACCAACTTGCTGCTTCGTGCACTTCATTGATCTAACTTAGATCTGTGCAGATACTCGCTTTGTGACCGCTCTAATTCATTCCTTTACTCGCGAATGAATCTACCTTCTTCAAACGACCCTTTCAACTGAGAATTTCATAAAATAATTTCTTAGCTACGGTAGCCTAGTGGTTCAGGCATGCGGCTGTCAAGCGGCGGTCGTGGGTTCGATTCCCGGCTCATACCAATATGCTTTTTAAGAAACATATGTACGGAACATTTACCGTTATTTCCGTGAAGGAAAACGTCGTGAGCAAACCAAGAAGGTCTAGTTTTCCCTCTGGGTTGGAAGGTATGGTCTGGGTAGGAGGGTGGGTGGCAGTCGCTTTCGTAGACCTATGCCAAATCTTGGATTAGGTGTCAAAGCGGACTCCGGACGCCTTTAGGCCACAACCGGGAATAACGCTGAGAGGATGATGAATTTCTTAGCTCCTTATTAAGTTTCGCAAGGAGTTCTCAGTAAAATGTAGCACAGTACACGCCACTTTGGCTTGCTACAATGTGTCGGCAAATTGAATTACCCGCTGCTTCAGTTATCGCGGTAAGCCGTGTGGGAAAACTTACTTGTTTGCTGCAGCGCGATATTTCGTTACAATTAGAGGTGGAAAATAGTAGATTGTGTCCCAAGGGAGCAAAATTATATGTTTACAGCGAGGGCGGTATATTAAATCCTGGGTTAAGCGAGCGATTCTACAATATGATTCTATGGTTGAATCTTGAGCGTAACGCCCTGATTTAAGGATTTGCGCCCAAGATGGAAATCATTTTGCTACCGAGTGGCGCATACTTTTCACACCTTCTAAGAGGAAAACTGAATTTGAGGGTAACAATTACTCTTTTCTGAATAGTAGGATGAGGGAAGAAAAGTAAAACTTTTATCCCTCATTTGAGCGCAAAAATGACTCTTTTCGGAATAGCAGGCGTGTTTTCATAACATAACTAAATAATAACATAACTAAGTAATATATTAACTGGTGACCAAAGAGCTGGCGGCTTTCTTGCGCAACCAGCACCAGCATATCCTTAGGTACAATGCCTCAAGCGCCTTGAGATGTCTTGTGGCTCCGATGAGATGATTTCTGCTCTGGGCAGTCGCTTCCGAGACAATACTACGCCTATTCTTGGAACTAGGTAGCAAGCGGACCCCTGAATCCTCTAGGGAGCAAAGGCACCTTAGTAACCTACATCATCATCACCCTATGTCCTATGCCTGTTACCTGCCCACTGTTTTCGTTCCACTGCTGGGAACAAGCTTCCTCTCATGGATGTAAGGGAACGGGCAGCAATCCTCCCGCTGGCCCAATGCGGCCTGTTACGTTCCCTGGATACAAATAATACCTTTCCTTATTTATTTAGTCATATGGCATACATTATTTTGGCCTTTAAAGTTTTGTCACTCTTTAATAGTAACACCCAGGGGACACGTGCAGGGTTGTGGTAGGTAGCTCCTGCGGACGCTAGTAACAGTTGTCCCCCCTTTATCAAGTGAGTGGGCAACTCGACTGTTAGAGGTTCTTAAGCCGCCCGAAGGCCTCTAACTCGACTTAACGACTACTGTCATAGACAGCAGCCGGGATCAACTGCTTAGCGTGCCTTCCAAAGCACGGAAGCGCTCATTTATATTAACCACTCAAACATCAGGCGGTCACCCATAAAAAGGCTGACCGCTGCAATCTTTGCGTAACCTGCGTTATCGTTTCCGACTCGCAGGCGCCGCCAGGCTATGAGCGCTTCGAATACCTGTCCTTAATTGTACTGCACAGCCGACGTCAAAAATATGCATTAATTTTACCCCTTATGAGAAAGAAAAATGGTGCATAATTTTATAATAAACACGCCTTAGACGTCGCACTCGTAAGCACAATAATGCTGCAGCATTTATTCTTATTTTTTGGGGACAAAACAGAAACAGAAGTATACAGTTATTTACAAAGGGAAATGAAGTTATACTTAAATATTAATTTAAAGGTATTATTGAGATTAGATTGTCCAATTTTTATAAAAATGCCATTGGCATTTGAATCTTCTACTTAAGACGGTAGAGTTGCTTTTCGAATGGACTACTTTGATGTAATTAGCCAGCCGTCACTTTTACTAAAACTTGAAAAGGGTTTGATAATAACTGAAACAGTAAAAGTGGGGCAATTATGAAATTAAACTTCCGGTCCTAAAACAACTCTTCCATTTCCATCGATGGAGGGAAACGTATTAAACTGCTGAACTGGGACTGATTGCATAAATGTTATTTAAATTTTAACCCCTTTTATCATTAAACTTCACATACCTCTATTAAGTTAAATTCGTTTCGTAAGTTTTTGCGCCTGTTTAACTAATTTATTTTTAATGGACGTCTATAAACAAATGCATATATGAAAACAATTATATGTTCATACCGTATTGAATGTTGTTTTTGTTTCCCTATGGTTGTCTGATAGTGATAGAAGATACAATTTATAATGCTTTAATTCGGAATGTAAAATAGTAACATGATGATTTTTTTAAACCATGCAATAATATATAGATTGTTAACTGAGGGTTGAAAGCCACCCATTTCCGACTTCGTTCGAACGCTAATATGTAGTTCCAGCCTGAAATGGGTGGCTACCCCAATTTAAACACTCTACTTATCATTTCGAATGCGAGGAAATGAAATTAAACCCAAAAACTTAAACATTTTCTAAATCAGTATATACACGAACCCATTTTAAAAGCATTTGTGTTTGGACCATTTGGTAGGGTACTCTGTTGACTGATTTTAATAATGTTTGTCTCTGAACCATTTTTTTAACGCGGTTTTGTAGCGGTTATATTGAAAAACTAATTTTAATTGTTTATGTCTGAAATATAACATTAGAAAATATATTTATACATATATACCATATACCCAGTAATAAAGAATTAGACTGATTATAATTATCAACAAGCTTCTAAAATTTAGGGGCGACTTCACTACCAGCTCTTTAGATAAACAATGACCAACTTTCAGAGAAAGAACTTACTTAATTAAAATTAACAAAAAAAATGTTTCACTTATCCGATTCGGACAAAAATATGAACCCATGCTTAAAAATCTAGGTAGGTATAAACTTTTTCATGTTCCGTAAATTAGATATTTAAAAATAAATTGTATATACGTACCTATAGCTTAAGCTTAATCAAATGGATAAGAAGTAGTGTAATACGCAAAAACCTATATCGTCGGCTAAGAGTGTAAACCTGCTAAATCCATTTCTTACCAATTTTCGTTTTACCCACCAACATGAAGTAAAAAAAAAAGATACACAGACTAAGAAAAACAGCTAGAACGCAAATTGGCTAAATCGCATGATGAGTATAACAGTCAAGTCCACTAGTTTAAAAACTACCGGCTAACTCCAGCATACCCGACATATTTATTCGCAAGAATTTTAGTCGCCTGTACGAGTGCTCTCGCAATAAATTACTTTTTCTGGTGATTTGGGTGTAAATGAAGGATAATAGCTGTATAATATCGCAAAGGTATGTACTATTTTTGCTTTTTTATTGAAATTGATCTGTAAAAAAAGCAATTTTGCTATTTTAAAGTTAAGATAACCTGGAATCACAACAAGTGGGAGTTAGCAGTTTTTATTTTTTCTAACGTCACAAACTTCTTGTACTTGGCAGGTATTTCTTGTGTTTACTTTTAATAAATGTATTAATTAGTGAAGTTTGTCATAAATATAGTTACTAAAAAATAAGTGACGAAGTTGAACAACGAAGGGCTTGCTACATGATATGCCATAATATTATTCCAGTCATTCATTTGGTTTTATAAAAATCATTAACAGTAAATCATTTTGTGTAATGTTAAGCTTAGGTACTTATTTAGTTTTTTTTATCTATTTTTCAGATGTCTTCAAGGCGTCATAGGCGAGGCCAAAAAATGTTGGACTTATGTAATAAAAGTATAAAAGGGCCAGTAAAAACCTCAAATTCCCATGAATGGTATGTTGTGCAAAATGTTGAATTTGAACCTGTCACCAACATCGAAATCTGATAATATTCGTGCAAATATTAGTGGTGTCGAAAACCTAGAGCACATTAATCGCGACCAGCTCTCACCGCCCAAGCAAAATGAGTTAGTATCACCTACATTGTCATTTTCTGACGTTACGCTGGAAACAAACTTAAAATTGATTGTGAAGCTGATAATAATAACTCAGAAGATCAAGCTTCATTTTTAGACACCATTACGATCTCTGTCTTAAATTGAAATATTGTTGATTTGCACTTGATCAACTCATCGGGAGTGCATAAAAATTATGCCGACGTCGTTTCCCAAGATTTAACAGAAATGTGTATATGAGTATTACAACAAGCTGAAGACAGTCAACAAAAATCCATGATAAGCCTTACTAATTTCAGAAGGGTTTAAGTACTTAGTTGGTATTTTCCAAAAAAAAATGTATTAAAAAGGTATTAGACATGCGAACATTATTAGCTTAGTAATTAATTAGTTAGTAATCACAATTTTCTTGTTATGACAAACAGTTTTATTTTCTTAAAAACAAGTCCGTAACTAAAAACGTAACGTGATTGCAAAATAGAGTTAAGTTATAAAAGTGATAATAAATAAATATATACTCAATTACTTTGCATGAAATTTATTTTGAAATTTAAAAAAAAAATTAAATTACCCAATGGTATTTTTCCCTTTTTTCTAGGTATTGAACTTTAATTTATATCATGTTTTTGCCTCTCCTGTAAACTTCCTCAATATAGCCTTAGCAGGTTTACACTCTTAGCCGACGATATTATATCAACCATTGACAGGCCTAGATAAAGAATACATTAAGGAATGTCATAAATGCGACGTGATTAAATACTGAAAAGAATAATTCACGGTCCAAAGGGTCGGATAGAATGCAGATTGGTCCTTTCCGCTCGAGCATCCCCGGTAATGAGGGGTCAATACAAAAGATATAATTCAAATTCCATTCTTCCAGGTTATTGGGCCAAAATTAATAAAGAGTTCACTTAACGTTCGTTTTAAAATATGTATGACATACCTAGTCGACGAAATGCAAAAAACAACTCATATTTTCATATTTTTGTATTAAACTTAGTTTATAAAAAATACTGTCCAAAAGAACATTTAATGAAGGTACTAAAAACATTAACAGTAAATATAAATTTGGCTATTTTCAATATAAAAAAATATATTGGAAGTACTGCGACGTTAGTCAGCGCAGCGTAGGGGACGGCAGAAAGACCCGAAAACAAGTAATGCTAACAAAAAAAACCAGCCAAGTGCGAGTCTGACTCGCGCACCGAGCGTTCCGTAAAACTTTTTCCTTGTCCCATCCCATCTTAACTGCAAACTTAACGCAAGTGGGGTCTTAAAATATTATCATTTTAGAAAACGCATTTTTAAGACTTAACTATAAATGAATAGTTTTCAGATGATTCCCTGTAGGTACTTGTAGTACCTGTAAGACGAAATTACTTGCCTTTCATAGTACTAGGTCAGGGGTTTTCAAACTTTTTGACTCAAAGGGCCACACTATTCCCGATCATTTCAGTGTGCCCCGCGTACCCGTACCAAATGGTATTGCTGTACCCAAAATTGTTAACCTCTCCATAGAAGCATTCCCATTAGAAAACGGACTAACCTAAGTTCTGAACGGTGTCTGTGTTACCGTTAAGGGTTGGGTTGTCATACGTCATGATGTGTCCTCATGTCAGGATTTTTGACCCTTTGCCAGGATTGTGGCCGGACTGGGCAAGAGTCAAGATTTTTTAGACATTATCTCATTAAATAAATAATAATTTAATTAATGAAATGATACAACTCTGTTACAAGAAATGTCAGGACTTTTAGGGTGACGTCAGGATTTTTATCAGGACCATTCATTTCTCCATATGGCAACCTTAGATGACGATAGTCATTTTATTAGGTCCATTTCAAGGAATAACAGGATGATTATAGGGGGGGTCAAAAATCGATAAGAAACGATGATGTAATTTATGGACAAGCCCTAAGAGTGCAGCTATGCAGAAATGTTTCATTTTCTTGCATTTAACAAGATAATGTACAGACTTCTTCAGACGTAATCTGTAGACTAACGAGCTATCTTCCAGCCTAGTTAAAGAGTTTTAGCCTGTCTCCTGTTATCTAGATAGATAGATAGATAATAACATAAACTTAGCGCGATCCGAATAAGTCCTAACTTAACCAAGCGTAGAACTAACAAAGTTACAGTTTAATCCATTGATTTGATTCAAATTAGGGTTCCACATGCACGACACAGCCGTAGCAAGCGGAACCGTGTCCTAGTTCCGACTAACTTATTAGATTTGGATCCGGCAGGTACGCCTGGGAGCAAGGCGAGTCAAACGAACTATTGGGTTAGATGACGAAAAACGTTGAATAATATATAAGTTTTGGTTAAAGTTCTGGCCGCACGCCCACTTTCAACCTCCAATTCGTTTTCGAGATAAAAGGTGCCTACCGTACAACCTCCACAAGAACAGCTATGGACTAAAGTAACGAGCTTCTGCCAAAATCAAGGACTTTTTAGTTATTTTATTAGTACCCTTTTCACGAAACAATTTATTTAATTATCCCATTAGAGCCCATTAGAGTGGTGCCAAGACTGTGAAACAAGTCTACTCGATACAGAGAGGGCGCTAGTCTTAGCGGGAATATAGTGGAAAAATATACAACTTGCGTCACTGTCCTCGTAGCTCAGTAGGTAGGTAGTAGGTTGTTCATCCACAATAATAGACACACACACTCATGTAACATCGAGTTCATTTGTACCACAGTTAGGTTGGGTGGTTTTACGGGACATAACTTGATTCGGACTGACTCTACCCGGTATGCGGCGGTACCGGGATGATTAGGGACTATACTATGGACACAAGGACATACCGTTGCCGCCCCACATGCGGAAGTCGCCTAAAGTATGCGTGTGCTTTTGACCTGTATATTTTTTACTTTTTCCGTACTAAGTTTCATTCCAAATTACATCATTTATTGTAAAAAAAAAACAAACAGATACAATTAGATCGTTTGCTACACAATCACTGTCAATAATCGCTACGCGCTACGCTCGTAGCCAGTCCAGTGGTTTTCCTCGTATGTAGAGGAAAGCGCCTACGGCGTAGGCGTCCGCTAGGCGGGTTCCTGATAGTGAAAGTGTTAATCCACGACACGCGTCATTCACTCATTACATTACGCTCCGACAAAAAACGAACTTGTATAGGTAAAATACTCAAGTACGAAGGCATCTTGCATTTAGTTGTGGACTGTTTGAATAGGCATTTGTTTTGTTTGTGTTACAATTTTTAAATATGTAATGTCTATTCGGACAGGTATAGTTCAGAAAATAATTTATAATAGCAAATTCTTTCTATGTAATGGATATTATACATATCACCATTTAAGTAATATAATCCAACTTAAGAGGGAAGAATACTACGTACTTGTCCATACAAAAACAGAAAACTTTTTTCCACTTCCAAACATTTTCCAATCTCAATGTTTTTTTAGTACGTCATTGACACAGTGTAAGACTAGGTCTATAGGTTTCCCCTTTTTTCAAAATTTGCGATAAATTCAAACTTATAGGCACCTCAAAAACTTTTTTTTTAAAGCGATGCCTATAAAGCCAGAATATACTATGATCCATCAAGATTCAGTTAGAGGAAACCGTTTTCTCCCGAAATGGAAACTTCATCAATTATCTATTGTCAGTCGCGAGCTGCTAGCTGCTGCAAAGCTATATTATATTCTTCCCTTCTAATATCAGACATCCAAAATAATAATACTTAACTTAATTAGCTCCTGACAAATCGGAAAAAACATTTATAAATGTTTTAATCTCTATTTTGGTTAATGTATTGCTCTATAACATTCAAGATAAACCATACATAAAAAGACAAGGAATGATTAATTTTTTTATCGAACGAGGGAGCGAAGCGAACCAAGTTCCATGCTTGGGCCGAAAATCGTCCAGCTGTCCGGATGTCCCGCTTTCCAGCTGTTCTCCTCTATACGTCTCATTTCTCAACCGATTCTCGTGAAATTTTGTGCTTTTTTTTGCTAAGGTACATTTTTGAAATTTTAAAAAAATATATTTAAAGGCGGGTTTGCGAGTTCTACTGCTCACAAAGGCACTAGTATAATTACTTCCGGGAGGATAGTTTGTAGGATTTTTTAATAAAGCTTCTTAACGTTTTCTATAGAAAACTTTTTAAAGCGAAATTAATATAAAACACACTATTATAAATTGATATTTTGCAAGAAGCTTTCATAAAAAAAAATCTCGTGGATTGAACAACCTGCAGTTTTATCGCCATTTAGGTATAATTTAAAGTACGTTACAGGATACGTCAAAATCACTTCTACATACTCACTAATTACAACTGGAACGAACCACGAAAATAATTAAAAAGCTGAACATTTAAATGGTAAAAGGAATACGTGACGTGATACAAAATGGTGTCAGGACGCAAACGTGATTACAATACCAATGGTTTGGAAATGTGCCAGAAAAGGGTAACAGGCGAATAAGGGTGATCCACCAGAGCTGTGCGACGTTGCGAGGCGGTAAGCGAGTTAAAAATGATCCAATATGAAGCCATGCGCGAGCGCTGCTAGCCACGCTATTAGTGGATTTTTTCCTCGCTCACCACCTTCAGGTCGCCCCAGTCGGCCAACGCTCCGTACAAATGTAAAAAAAATCGCACCAGAAAAAAAATATTTTACTTTTTTCTTATCGGGACACGATACCTGTTATGCGCTTGATCGGTTCACACCCCATTTTTGGTACACACTGCATAATTTATCCTCTGCCTGGGTTCTTCTTAAATACTAGCTATAAAACGTCAGAAACCTGTAGAAATTTACATCAAGGACTGCACGAAAGCTAATACTTCGTTATTTCTATAGTTCTATAACAATTATTGATGGAAAAATAAACAGTTCCTACTAAATAATCGAGTCGTCACTCATATATTTTCTTTAATAAATAAAAATTTTCACTACAGCCGACATGTTTTAACCGTTCAATTCATCTTCAGGGTCTTCTTTCTAGTTCTATCAATATTATCAATTTAGATGACTTGTTTCTATTTCTGAATAAATTAACTTATATTTCCAGAATTAATCTCCGTCTCAACCCAAGTTACGAATAAATCTAATTCAATGTTGAAACTCTATCAACGTCTTACGGTTTTAAGCCATTACAACTTTTACAAGGTCAACACCACGTCTTTCTGGTGGAAATGTGGCTTCTACGATTTCTGTGACAAACATTATTTCAATTGATATATCTAAAAATTGTGAAAATGCCAATTGCGGTTTAAAAGCAGTAGCAAATTTTAGCGTCAATTTTTTTTTATTTCAATATTTTATTACATAGTGTTTAATGTTCTTCAATCAATTAAATTAATATTGTTAATGATATATTTAAGCATAACATGTATTTTTTCACCTCATCACCAGCTCATTTGATAGCCTTAACGTTTCAAAAATAATCTTCTGGCGTAGGTACTCCCTATAAATTCCAATAATTGATATAATGCGTTCCCGTTATAAGGCTTCAGATATTTTTATAATTATGATCTCAGGATGATTGTCCAAGACTGAGGTCATGACGAGCATTTCTGGCGACTCGAATTTAACTATAAAGGTTGGAAACGAGTCGCTAGAGATCGTCGAGCGATAACTTTATCTCGGCCATATTCTATCCTTTTAGAGAATTCAGCTCAGTTGGGCGGCGTTCAACAAGTTAGACGACATCAAATACGTTGACGTTCCACAATGCCTAAAGACTCGTCTCTATAATCAGTGTGTCCTGCGCACAATGACGTATGGTGCTGAGACATGGACCCTCACAAAGGAGGCTGATGTGCATAAAGTACGGGTAGCAAAGAGAGCCATGGCACGCGCCAAGACCGAGTGAGGAATACTGAGATCCGACGTAGCACTAAGGTACGTGACGTCGCAGATGTCATAACCAAACTCAAATGGAGTTGAGCACGACATATTGCCAGGCAGCGTGACGGTAGGTGGACCAAAACGTTAACAGATTGGTGGCCACTTACAGGAAAAAGAAGCGTCGGCGTCCACCAGCACGATGGGTTGACGACGTAAAAAAGACCGCGGGTCATTTCTGGATGAGACTAGCACGGGACCGGGATAAGTGGCGTACTCGAAGAAAGGCTTATGCTCAGCAGTGGGCGACTACAGGCTGAAAATGAATGGAGCTATAGTGAAAATGCCCTTACATACAATATTTGACAGCTGTCATCCCAGTACAGTTTATGTCATCATATGTCATCACTAGCTGATGCCCGCGGCTTCGCCCGCGTGTTTATAGGAAAATGTAATATATTGAATTTTCCCGTGGGAATTAAAAGAAAGAAAGAAAGAAGACATTTATTCACTACGCAAAAGACACACAGAGACAAAGGGAGTACAAATACAATACAATTTACACATAATGTGTGTGACTTCGCGGCAGTGAATCGGTCGCTGTCTCAGCATTATGCCGAGGTGTGAGACAGACACCTACAGCGCTGATTTTCAGACAGCACCGTACGTGACCCACGGAACGCAACACAACATACCGCCGATACAAACGTATACACAAAATAAATAAATAATTAATATACTAGTAAAATAAGTAACACAAGCACAATGGGATGAGAGACATGTGAAAAACGCGAAACGGTTGGGATGTTTAATAAAAAAAAATGGATAAAAATTAAATAAAGTGCTGGATGGGTAGGGTTGGGATTTTTGGAGCGTCAACAAATAGCCATTAAGCTGGCGTCTAAAGGTATACCTGCTAGATAACTGCTAATTAGATGTTTTCCCGCTGGAAAAAGTAGTCTATGTCACTCTCCAGCTTCTAAACTATCTCCATACAAAAAAATCAGATCAATACGACGCTCCGTTGCGACGTGAATGAAGGACAAACATACAAACACACACACTTTCGCATATATAATAGTAAGGATAAGGATTGACGTTTATTGTACCGGGATGATAGCCTTGAATATCGGCTGTTAAAAAAATAATACTGTCCTTTACTTTCGGAAATAGGAGTGATTCTTTTGTTTTTCCGACTCTTTACGGCCCTTAACCTATTTAATTGACACAAGTCTTTAGGATACCACGTGTGTTATGTTATGTCTTTGGCAATATCTTTCTTAAAGAAAGATACATTGAACGAAATATCCCTATGACATGTCTTCTTGGGCCCAAGATTAAGCTGTCAATATCATTTTGAATTACGAGAAAAGGAAAAATTATCTTATATTTTATAAAAAAATAACTGAATATTTTACAATATGTGCGTTATTCTTTAATGATGCATTTTTTCCTTTTCTTGTCCAGCAATTACTGAACGGAAGTAGCCATATCATTTCCCATGTTGGCAAGCGATCGAAAAAATTGTTAGCGTCGGATCTGCTGACGGACTGCTGTGTATATGCTTGCTTTGTCAGCTTCTCTAATAGCACGAGATCCAGCCGAAGGATTTGGTCGTTAATTTATCATTTTTCAGTTCGATACGCGATGATGAGGACTGGCGTGCGATTTAAACATAACTTACCAATTTTTCTGATTACTTATCAATCAAAGAAATGTATTGATGACTGAAAAATACCGTGTAAAATATTAAATTAGTGTTACGGACACTGCTCACGCAAACCTCTTTTATAAGTAAGCAAATTAAAACCTGATTTATTGTTATTTTTTTTTTATTTTTTTTATTTTTTAATGGCGCTTTCACTCCTTGCGTATTTTGGCAAGGGGTATTTCGCCATTGTCGATGTTTATTGCCTTCCACGCGAGAGGGAATAGGTCAGTAAAAAAATTTTGATTGGTGGGCGAGGATAGGACCAGGAACCTAAAACAAATAACACATATTAAAGACAACACAGACATCACAAGACGTTTTTATAATTAAGAGAGAGCGGGAAGTGGGTGACAGAACGTTAGGGGTACCAACATAGGGAAAAGGTGAACAGTCAGTAAGACGGCAAAAAAAATATAAAAGTTTGGGTTATATATAAATTGTGAGTTAAAGTTTAATATTATGTTCTTGTATATATTTAATAAGAAGAGCAGTGAGGGGAGTGTCCATAGAAATAAGAACCGATTGGAAGTTGGCGGGTCGCGGAATATTTTTAGGAAGAACATCATATAACGAATAACTGTATCTAGTGCAGCAGAAAAAAATGTGATCCAGGGTGCCATCATCTAGACCGCATTCGCACAATGAATTATCCCGAACCCGAATTTTGGACAAGAACACCGGAGTACAAACGTGTCCCAACCGTAAACGACAAATTGTAGAGGTGGCCCATTTACTTGTAGAGCGAAAACGAGAGAACTTTGGCTTATATGGAACGATTGGTTGAATATACCCGTAGTGACGTCCTTTCACGTGCCTGGAAGAGTCCCATAACTCCTGCCAAGAATCTCTCAGATTGGAATGAGCGAGAGTCATTAAATCAGACGACTGGATATAGTTCATTGACTGAGAACCAACATTGGTAGCTTCTTTTGCCCACATGTCGGCTTGCTCATTACCTTCAATGCCACAGTGACCAGGAATCCAGGCAAGTATTATTTGAAGTCCCTTCTTTGTACACGAATAAATAGTTTGTTTAATTTTTAAAATTATGGGAAATTTATTTTTTATTTTAAAATGATTGCCTACAATTGTTTGCAGGCAACTTCTGGAATCCGAAAAAATTATAACTTTAGGGATGTTGTGAGATTCTACATAATTGACAGCTTCTAAAATAGCTACTGACTCTCCAGTGAAAACAGATGATTGAGCTGGGCATTTGTGACTAAGGACAATCTTGAATTTGGGGATCCAAGCTGCTACTCCAACGGAACCAGAAGAGTCTAGTTTTGAAGCATCAGTAAATATAGGCAGATAGTCATGCCATTTAGTTAATTTATTATTAAATTTTGAATTTGCTGCAGGATCTCCTTTAAAAATACCTAGATCCAGAATAACTTGTGGTTTATGAACAATACAGTCATAGTCTATTTCGAAAAGAGGGAAAGTGTTAGTAGAGTACACAGGGTATGGGAGGGCCCTAAGTTTTACATAACTGTTAACAGTCCTTGGTGTCTCCTTATTTGTCCAATATGGATTTACATATACCTCCCGGGCTAGGGCTTCTAGACGAGGAATAAGTGGGTGGTTTGACATGGAGCAAGCTTTGAAAATGTATCGGTCAGCCAAAAACTGTCTACGAAGGAAGAGCGGAGGATCTACTGCTTCAACTTGCATGGCATTTTTTGGAGAGGATCTCATAGCCCCAATAATTATCCTAAGGCACTTAGCCTGTATCAGGTCAAATTTTTTTAAGGCCATTTTGCTACATGGCTCCCAAACCATTGAGCCATAGTCCATCTGGCTGCGAATTAAAGCGTTATACATTAGTTTTTGGCAGAATGGGTGAGCACCCCACCAAACTCCAGAAAGGGCTCTAAGAACATTAATACCTTTCTCGCACTTTCCAACTATGTATTCCAGGTGTGGAATACCAGACATTTTGGAATCAAAGATGACACCAAGGAATTTCACAGATTCTTTATTGGGGATAACCTCACCTTCACAGTCAATGTCTGCCGGGGGAACGTTTCTGCTTCTTGTGAATGTGACCGTGCAGCTTTTAGAAGGAGATAGTGACAGACCATGTTCATCCAACCAGTCCTGAAGATAGCTGAGCGCCTCGGAGACTCTTGATGTAGCGGCGTCAACTGACTGGGCGACAGCATATATACATAAGTCATCAGCATATTGGAAAATATTGCAAAAGGGGGAGACGGATTGCTCAATATCAAATGTGTACAGGTTGTAAAGGATTGGACTCAGAACCGAACCCTGAGGAAGACCTTGCCATAAAGTTAGAGGAGGGGATAGGGAGTTGTCAGAACGAATTTTGATGGTTCTTCCCATAAACAGCTTGCAGACAATTTGAACGATCCTCGCGGGAATGCTCAGCTGGAGCAGTTTAGCTCTGAGCAGTGGAAGCCGAACATTGTCGTAAGCAGCAGAGACATCCAAGAAACACCCGACCAGGTGTTTCCTACTAGAAAGAGCAAGCCTAATGTCTGAGGTCAGTATGTTCAAGCTATCCATGGTACTTCTACCTTTCCGGAAACCAAATTGTGAATTAGCTAAAATATTCTTATTTTCCACAAACCATTCTAGTTTATTTTTAATTAAATGTTCAAAAATTTTACAGAGCGTCGAGGAAAGCGCGATTGGGCGATATGATGAAGCTTCCTGAGGGTTCTTTCCTGGTTTAAGGATTGGAACAACGATTTGGTTCTTCCACTCAACCGGGACCTCTCCGGATTCGTAAAACGAATTGAACAAGGACAAGAGGAACTCTTTTGAAAATTGGCTCAATTTAGTTATGAAACTGTATGGAATACCGTCTTCTCCTGGAGAGCTGTTATGAAGTCCATCTAACACCAGTTCTAATTCGGGATAGGAGAAGGGATGGTCTAGGGAGCTAAGGTGGGAAAGGGGAGGAGGTAAAACGCAGGACTCCTCTGGGGCCATCGGAGGGGCCATTTTGTCTGCAAATGCGTCTAACCAGGAAGAGTTAGTAGACGATGAACAGGTGGGTCTGAATGAGCCTCTAAATTTTTTAATATTCTTCCATACGAGTGATGGGGGAGTCCTTGGGTGTAATCCTTCGCAAAATCCCTTCCAACCCTTCTTTTTTGTTTTATTAAGGACTCTCTTGGTGCGAGCTGCGATTCTTTGGTACGCTATGAAATCATCCGATCGGCCAGACTCATTGTACCTGCGCTCTGCATTCTCACGATCGGAGACAGCAGTGGTGCATTTAGCGTTCCACCAAGGCGGTGAAGGAATTTTGGAGTTATGCGGCTTTTTCTTGGGAATGTGAGTATCAGCTGCTTCCAATAAAATGCTTTTAAAATGTGAATATTTTTGCCAGGAGTCTAATAGGTTAGAATCAAGTAATTTTAGGCTGTCTTCTACATGAAGTGAAAAACTAGGCCATTCAGCTTTTTCCAACCTATATTTCAGGAGGGGCTCTGGAGCTGGAGATGGGAGTACGGATGTCGGATTGGATATTATGATCGGGAAATGATCACTACCGAAGGATTGATTTAGAACTTGGAGGGAGAGTACACTGGAGAGATTGGGAGAGCATGCAACCAAATCAAGAACTGATCTAGGATCCTGCCCGGGGTACACCCTATGAGTAGGTGTGCCGTCGTTAAGGACTGTAACGTTAATGTCATCAAACAAATCAACTAGTAAGGAGGAAAATGCATCACTGTGAGATGAGCCCCAAGAGGTGCTGTGGCAATTGAAGTCACCTAAAATAAGAAGAGGCGGAGAGACCGAGAACAAGATCGTAGAGAGATCTGGAATTATATTTATGTTAGGGTGAGGGATATACAAGGAAATGAAATTTATTCCCATTACATTAGCTGCAACTGCGTTAATGTCCTGGGAGTGGGGAGGAAGAGAAATTTGAGAAAAAGAATAGCGTCTATTAATCAATAACGCACAGCCTGCACGGCCATCGTCACGGTCCTCTCGGAGACATGCTAAGCCGGGGACCCTGAAACGGGAACCCGGCCTCAGCCATGTCTCCGAGATGGCCACCACAGATAAAGTGTGATCATTGATAAGACTAATCAAGTCTGTTTTTTTAGGATTAATACTTCGACTATTCCATACCATAAATTTTCCCAGGGGAGCCATTGGAGAAAGAAAGTTTCTCTGTGAGGGTCATCATAAGTGGGGCAACGTCGGGCGGTAAGCAATCGCTCCATTTGGCGATAAAGTTGGTCAGTAGCATGATAAGTAGTTCCAACGTATTGTCATTAGGGGTCTCCTTACCTATGCGCTGGGACAAGCATAACCATTTGGGACCTGAGAACTAGGGCTTGAGACAATGTTTTGATGAGCATGACGATCGTAGCTCGGAGACAGAGGAGTATGAGCACGCGTATTACGAAACACCGTCTGGCGGTATGAAGTGGAGGCAGGAGACTGGGGGGGAGAGGGACGGACAGGCGACTGGGAGGGATGGCATGAGGACCCTGACTCGGGAGCAAACATAACCTTTGCTACATCAGCATAAGGCCTACGAACAGCAGGGTGACGAGTCAACGCCTCTTGGTAAGAGATGCTGAGCTCAGACATGGTTTTTTTAATTGCCTTTTGTCTGCAGAATTCAGGGCAGCGTTGGTCTGTAGCAAAGTGGCGACCAGAGCAGTATAAACACGTGACATGTTCTGGGGCTATGTTGCAGCTTTCACCGGGATGTTTGTGGGCACATTTGAAGCAGCGAGCATCAGATCGGCATTGGGTCTGTATGTGACCAAACCTCAGACACTTTCTGCACTGAATAGTAGGAAGAACATATACTTCAACAATTAATGAGGTATAAAAGGCATACACCCTAGAGGGAAGTACTTGTCCTTCGAATGTGGTTACTACCGAATGCGTTGGGACCCATGACGGAGGGCCACCTTCTCTTAACACCTTGCGCTGAAGACGACGGGCTTTAAGAATTCTGCCATTACCTTCCTTGAGGCCTGAAGCTGTAACAAACTCATCCATTGACCATTCAACAGGAACACCCCGTACCAGACCCATACGGGACACTTGGTAGGAGGGAATCGAAGCGGTAAGCTTGTTGCGAATAAGGCACGGGTTATCAATGAGGCTATTTGCTGCTGCAGCTGTTTTCAGCTCAACCGAGACGCGGTTTCTGCCCAGGGACTTAATGCCGTCAATCTTTATGTCTCTTACATTTTCTTTGGACATCGTATGACCAACGTTAATTGGCTGAAGCGAAGTTCCCGAGTTGGGAGACTCTGCATCTCGGGAGACATGGACAATAAATGGGCCAACATCGTCGTTACCATACTTGCGGACCTAGTCCAAATCGGGGTGCTTGTATAGAGTGGCGTAACTGGCGGCAGATTCCTGAATCAGCTTTTTTTCTTTAGGCTCTATAGCCTTATCGGACGGCGTCAATTCTGAGGGATTTATGGTACGTTTTGCTGAAAGAATTTGTCTATTATTGTTATCTTGAGAACAGACAATTTCCATAGCGTTTGATGAGTTGATGAAATCCATATCCTTCGGTGAATTGGCGCCGCCCGGATCTGGGGGCTTCTCCTTCTCATTCCCTTCCATTATATCGTTTGGCTAGGCCAAACGAATTGTTATATTATAACCACTAGTGAGTCTAAGTATCTAGACTATATTAGTAAACCACCACCTGTAAGTAGAAAAGGATATTTCCAGGATACAGGATATAACCTAAAAATCGACCAGACTCACTCAACGCGCTTCTGTCAATCCTTATTGTTATTTGATTCCATTGCAAAAAAAACTTATACTCATGCAATAGTACATTGATATATGTTAAAACGCATTTAATTAGAGATCAATTATATCTTTCTCGTATCTATTATGTTTAAAAGTAATAAGGAATTCTAAAATCAAAACGTATATTTATTTTGTGTGTCGTTTGATGTCCATTACTAAAGTAAAGATCAATTAAATACGATGATAAGCATGCGTAAGTGATAAATTATGACCCAGTAAAGGAGAAAAATATGTAAGTACTTATTAAAAACAAGTAAATTTGAGATTTTCAGTTTTTTGATATCAATAAAGCAATTGTCTATAAATTCTAAAGTGGCAGCTTGTGCTGTCTGTTAAAACCAAAGATTCTATATTAATTGGATCACAGACCACTAGAGCCTTAATTTTGTGACGTTCTCCTATCCTAACTTCCAGCTTCTCGTCTATGAAAACGAACGAATGCAGAGATTATGTCGTTGGATCTCGGACTACTAGAGCCGTGTATTCGGGACGTCATCTAAACGTGACTCGGGGGCTTCCTATGGCACTCGTTCCGACAATTTCCGCTGCAAACGTGCTGACACTGTGCGGGAGCGGCACAGTCGAAGGGTTAACATTATAACCTAACAATCGATTCTTAGGTTTTTCTTGGAGAAAATGTTTATTATTTCCTTGGAATGATGATATCTATCTGGCTATAAAATATACCTGAGTATATTTTATAGCGTTTTGATATCACCATTAGGTGAAGCAAGATGAGATGGAACGAAATAAGGGAAGAGAAAAAGTTGAGAATGAGAATAAGGAGAGCTTGTGAGTTGAGGATTGAAATAGTAATTGGTTTTATTTATCGCCGACTTCAATTCATTTCTCAGTATCAATTTTTAACAAGAAAAGGTACTACACTACTTTTATTATTGAAGCAACTAACTAACTAACCAGAAAACAAAACGAAAATGTCTCAGTGCAATTCGTTTTTTTTTTAAGAATCCCGAAATCGAGAGAGAAGGCCTTTGCCCTGCAGTGGGACATACGTAGGGTATGAATAAAAAATGTTCTTAGGTTGTTTATTATTATTTGATTACTTCCTTACATCCATGATTTTGAGTGAGTATACAATGTGCACTGTCGCATAAAATCCGTCACTAATGTATCATGTTTTAATTGCTCAGTCGTATAATGGCAGAAAAAAAGTACTAGTCATATTAGTCAAAACGATAATAAAGATCGAAAAAGAAATTGTTTTACACGCATTGTTTACAGATAAAAAAAACAGAAAGGGAGTTAACTAATCCAAACAACAGATATTTATTACTATTTTGCGTGATAGTTATTAAGCTACAGTAACAATAATTTTCAGTTGCTGATGAACAAACCTGTGATAACTCAGGGCACATTCTAGGGATTTGATATCGATATATAATAATACATGTGCTCATTGAACATTCTCGGTTACTACAAAAACGTTCGATATCACACTTGATATCAAGCCTCTTAAGATAATAAATATCATGCGGATGTCATTTCAAACAAAATTACAATTTACTGTCAGTGCCATTCATATGCTAAAGTAAGAATAATATATGAGGTAATATTCCGCTACGATTGTTACGAAGTTCAAAATAATCATGCCGCCCAAGAAAATGTCACGCCCAAGTGAATATTCTATTAACTCATGGATGTACTGGTACGTATGTACTTTTAGCAGTAAATGAAGATGGATTAATGTTTGTTAGAATAAAACATTTAGTGTCAATGTGGAAATACTGACCTGGTTTAAAAATAAAATAAATTCTTCGAAAAAAACACCATTTTAGAATTTAGGAGGCAGTACTTATACAAAGCGATTTTGTATAAATATATTTATTTAGATGTTGACAGTAAGTAACATGGATATATTTAATTGTCGATAAAATATTTAGCTACGTCACTTTAGTATAAGTGCCCCGAGTTATCCGAGGATTGCTGATGAAGTAAAAACACATTTTGTTTTTTCTAAGCACGGTGCAGCAATCATTTTGACTGATCATCATCTACAGATGATGCTTGAAGCTATAGCTTCAAAAAGAAAACAATACAAAGGAAAAATAAGCTAATTGTATTCGCAAGATCACCAGATTTTACTTCTATTGTCATTTTTGGGGTTCCGTAGTCAACAAGTTCCTTATAGTTTCGCCATGTCCGTCTACGGCATAGCTCAGTGACCCTTACTACTAAAGAAAAAACAGAAAGCTGTAATTACTAAAAAGCCAAGGATGTACGTTTTTCTACAAGTACCTAGAAGTGCGTTTATCTTGTCATGCTCACCGTACTATACCTAATGACACCGCCATCATCGACCACACGGCACGCATAGCTGAATTAACCACGACTGATTGGCTTTTCATCAGGCTATTGAACACAACCTTTTTATACTGCGACCCTTTAGTTACACAAGCTCTTGTCTGGTAAGGAAATGTGGCTGCGACTTTTCCGTGAGTTTAATACGGGCGAGTTGCACCAACTTACGATTACAGACCGATTATTATTAAATATGGCGCCGGTACCTGGCATTCCATAAGTATAAACTTGTCAAACTTTCCATACATTCAGATTTTAACGAACACCGCTTACGAATACAGACGGTTTGGTGCAACCCAGCCCAAGGTTACATTTGGATAAAATATTGACTCTCGATACTTGTGCATAAGATAAAGGATTCCACCTGTTCTTTAGCTACTGCGGATGAACATTTTTGTTATTTTTTATGTATTTTCTATCGTCATTTTAGGTTCATGGTCAGTACGTGTGAGTGTTAGTATGGGACAAATCTTGCAAGTTAAATTTGACCCACTTCCCGGTGACCGATTGAGCTGAAATTTTGGCTGTAAGTATAGTTTAGATGACAATTGAATATTATGGTAGCATCGAGCTGATCTGATGATGGAGACAGAAGGTGGCCATGGGAATTTAGTACTTAACCGACGTAACCCCTTTGAGTTTGGGTTCGTTAGAATCGTCTCAATGAGTAGTTGATGATGGTATACAAAAAAGGACAGTCGGCAATAAAAGCTTGTACCAAAAATTAAATTTTTGACAGAAACTTATTTCTAATCACCTCTCCGATGTCACACTGTAGTTTGTCTACTTATAAACGAGTATGTTTTTAAAGACTATATCAATTGTTTATTTGATTGGTATTTTATCTAGCCATTCTAATTTTGCAACTGTCTTCTGAATTGTATCCGCAGCAATGTCCCAATGGTAACTAACAATCGAAATAATAAGTTACTAAGTATAGGTAGAATCCATTGCTTATTTACGAGTATCAGAACAAACTGATTGGTGTCCCTGTCCCTGTATTGGCAGTCGTAATAAATTGGCCTCAATATACTACATTGCAATAGGTACGTATTTGCAGATCGAAAATTGATATATCAACGGTGAAAACATCGAAGTACAAAATATCGAACGATCGAAATATCTAATGTCTAATTTGTCTACAATTCAAATGCCGAACGATTAAAATATCGAAAGTACAAAAAAATATCAACAATTTTATTATGCAGGCGATATATTAAAATTTCGAATGACTATATATCTACTATTGAAATAACGACGCCCAAATACTTAATCGAAAAGTAAAACGTCGAACACGCAAAATAAATAATAATCATATTATTATGTTCTACTTGCATACCACTTGTAAAATTATTAAAGGAGTGTTAGGAAGAACCGCGATCCTACAGCGCCCGAGCCGAGCGAGCGAAGAGAGCGTGCCGCCGCAGCGGCCGGCGAATCGCCAGAACCGAAAATGTTTTACATCACTTCCACATATTAGATAATCCCCGGGACCTTTGTACCTATGTAAATATTATTTAAAAAATCTGCTGCCGCGGCCTGACTTGCCTGGGTTAGGGTAGAATATAGGTAGGTTAGGCTACACAGCCCGCAGCGCCAGAGCTAACGCAATGAGTGAATTACGTTTAGAACATTACTATAATGGGACACGTCATTTTTCATCATTTTTGTTGAGTTTCGATATTTCTTATGTAGATTATTATATTTTCGACAAGTAAGCAGTCGATCTTAAATCATTCGGCTAATAGTTTATCATGTTTATATGCGAAAGTGTATGTGTGTGTTTGTTTGTTTGTTTGTCCGTCTTTCACGGCAAAACGGAACGACGAATTGACGTGATTTTTTAAGTAGAGATAGTTGAAGGGATGGAGAGTAACATAGGATAGTTTTTATCCCCGTAATCATCCCCTAAGGGGGTAAAATGGGGGGGTAGAAGTTTGTATGGAGCTGCGATATAAACGAGTTCCACGCGGACGGAGTCGCGGGCCGAAGCTAGTGTTTATATATAGTAATAGCTAATACTTTCGACGTTTTAAACTAAGGCCTTATAAACTGTTTCGATTATTCGATATTCTCATTTTTTTCGATATTTTTGATTTCGACCATGCAACCGTTCGATATTTTAATTTCCGATGTTTTCACTGTCGATATATCAATTTTCGATCTTCAAATACGTATTCAAAAACGAATAAAAATACACGAGATTTAATACACCGATTTTTAGTCTGATTATCAGATTCTCTTTCACCCACCATAATTAGAAGGACGCAATTAACGGCGTGAAAATCGGCTTGTGCAAAAAAATATAAAAGAGCGCGAGACTGATACGACTTTTAACGTTTGTGAGTCGGAACGAAGACTTTTCAATCGTTTTTAAAAGGACCTTTTATGCGACTGTATTGATTACGTATGTTGCGTGCATATTACTGATTCTTTAGGAGCTGATTTGTATTAAACGTAATACCTGGTGGTCTCAAAAATCCACTGAAATCAGTTGTTGGTACATTGTCGACAGTCGCAGATGGTAGAGCGATGTTTTTCGAGTGTATGTGTATCTAAATAGATATTTAGAAACCTATGTCTATTTCTATGGCACGGTCTGTAGGCTGCCTAAACGGCTTGGCGGATTTAGACAATGTGGTATCGATATTAGGTGGCCTAAGTAGATGAGATAATGAGTGATGAAGAATTGTGGAATAGTTTTTTTAAGTAATCGGATTTTTCTGCAGTGAAATTCGATAATGCTGTCACCGACGACGGTCCGTTTAGTTTCACAATAGATCCATTGATAATTAGTCTAATCTGTCTCAGCTCTATTTCCTGAATATAATCAGGGAACCCTACAGCGCGAAGAGTACTTGTAAAGGGGGGGTTTTCCTACAATATCAGATTAAATTTCACGCATGAATACAATCAACTGTGAGTTAAAAGCCGGAACTACACACTCCTGCCCTGTCGTAAAAGGCACTTCGTAATATCATATTGCCTCTTGTAACCGCAAGAAGATCGATAGACTGGAAAAAAGCTGTGATCAATTTAAAGAGTACGCATGAACATTCCAATATTTTTATTGATCGGAATCAGATCAACTTTGAACTAAGAAACCATTTTACAAGAAGCTTGACGTATGGCGTTGAAAGTATTGTATTTAGCAGTGTGGTACAACATAAGCACAACTTAGGTATTCGTAAATAATTTCCTTCAAGAACCGTCCTTTTTGTGAAAGTATTTGGTGTTACCCGCGGGACTTTAAAACCTTACACCCTTGGGAGGCCGATGTAATTTTTTATAACCTTGCAGTTTTAGACGTAAGTTTAAAACCATTCTGGACCTTTTCTGGACGGATTCGGAACAAGGCATGCGAAAGGTTAACAGATGCAAAGCGGCTTGCGTTGTTTTAAATTCTTACTTATCCTCAGGCTATCTGTTTTGCCTTCTTGAATTTCTATACTGAACAATCGAGAGCCGAAACTCATTTGAATAGAATAGAATAGAATAGAGTAACATTTATTCATGACGACAACACATACATGCACATAAATGAAAATACAAAATAGAAGACAACATTGCCACGGAACGGTTCCATCTCAGCGTTGTACTGGCCTGGTAGCCAGCGCTGGTTTTCCGATGGAACCATCCATCCATCATTTGCGCGTTTTAAAGCCAAAAACAGTCAGTACAGTTTAGAGCATGGATACCGGTATTCGATAATATCGAAATTTCGATAATATCGGATGAAATTCCGATATTCTATTATCGATATTACATTAATCAAAAACCGGTATTTTCGATATTTTCGATATTCACATTTTTATTATTAATATTAATCTACGCAATGCGTTATAAGAGTCAAAAGGTAGGTGTATCAATTTACTGTGAGTACTGTGATACCAAATACTTTGTTTCCTTTAAAAACAACGTGCGTGATTGTGACACAAGTCACACAAGACACAACTCACAAGGACAAAGAGAAGAGGATAACTAAATTCTCAGAAAACCATTTTAACTCAGACCATTGTGATTTATAATAGCAATGTAGGTAATTTCTCAATTCAAAGAGTTGATGTTTAATTTAGGCTTAAGAGGTTTTTATTCTATTATTATCTATGAGATGAGACTAAGACTCATTTATGTTATTATTTGATTTTGTGATGATACTGAACTGATTATGATCTCCCTTATGAGTATCCCTTGATAAATAAATGTCAATTTTGAATTATAATGCTATTTAATTCCGGTTTATTACCTTTTCCTTCCAGTATCGAAAAAATATCGAAATATCGGAAAACCGGTATTCAAAATTTCGATATCGGAAAAATACCGGTATTGGAAAAAAGCTCCGATATTCCATGCTCTAGTACAGTTAGTATACCACTTTTTAATCTTAATGTACACCACACATAGAGAAACTGGCAAGCATCCTATCGCAATTTCCTTTCGCATTTATACTGTTACTAGCTTCCGCCCACGACTTAGTCTCCGTGGACCCGGGATAAAAGCTATCCTATTATTATAATCAGGCTATAAACTATATTAGTGCAAAATTTCATCCAAATCGGTTGAGCCGTTTAAGCGTGATTGAGTAACAAACATCCAAAGTATCTAAACATCTAAACATCCAAATATCCAAACTATATTAGTAGGATAAGAAGTGAAAGTTCTCCAAGGAAACATATCTTAGGTACCTATCCAAGATCCGTAGCAATAAGTGCAAAGTAAAGGAAAAGATATTTGAGGAATGCGAGTAGACGCTATCGGGGAAATATGATATGATCCACCCTCTGACCTAGATATTGACCAGAGGGGTGTTTACAAAGTTATAAAGTAAACTACTTTACCGTACTCACGCTTGCTAACCGTATTTAGTACCTACCTAAGCATAAAGTTTAATAGTGCACTAGTGAAAAGACATATAATGAGCGCTCGTTCTGAAAGATAGATAAAGGTACATGTGCAGTTGCAACATTTTCGCTTCCAAGCAATAAAGATCTGCAGAATAGGGAATTTTGAGCGTACAAAATGTTAGCGCTATTTTCTTAATTACGATGTAATTAGGGTAGCTACGTAAATCGTTCACTACACGATGCAATGGCCCCTCTTACTGATATTACGTACATTCATAGATTCATTCGTAGATTCACGCCTTAATTCCCAAAAGGGATAGGCAGAGCACTTGAAACCTATGTTCCAGTGCCACTTTTAAATAGCATAAATGTGATGCGAGTATAAAAGATCGATAAAATGTGACAAATAAATATTATGTACAAAGGATATTATTTTTGTAGTTTGTGTTTTGCTAACACATTGGCTGCCATGTTTGCACCGGTGACTGACAATGGAGCACCAAATTCATATCTAAATAGATCATGATCACCGATGGCTCACATAGCAGCTAACATGTTAAGTAGTAGACGTCGCTTCTTAGCGGATTTACCATATCATATTACGTTGTTCTAAGCTGGACGAAAATACCTGGAAAAGGTCGCGGGAGTCCGCTGGATGTGAGTGTCATTGTGGCACTCTTTGGGCAGCCTATGTCCAGTAGTGGACGTCTTCCGGCTGATATGATGATGGTGAAAAGAAAATAACTTGATGATTTTGTTACATTAGATTCAGAACCTATACGGAAAATTCCTATGGGTATCATTTCCATACCTTTTAACTACCCACCATCATAGGGTACATTTTTTCGTATATCCACCAACAACTTGCCTTGCAGTGTAGCACAAAAGGTCTCACGTTTATTCGCAGTGCTAGAGCACTGTAATACCAAGCTCATTCAAATCTTTGAACACCGTAATTTTACAAATCTTATATTATCCGAGTATGTAGGTATAAGTATGAACTTGCATATACTTAACAATGTAATTATCTCATCTAAATCTTGCCAGTAGAGTTTCACCCTGTACCGATACCGGCCTGTACGCACAGCGTAATGGCGGCGTGATGTTGCGCGACAAGACGCGCTTGTTTGAAATTTGAAGTCAGGCGTCTTATGGCGTTTCCATAGTCGCCTGACAAACGCGCGATGTGTCACGCAACATTGCACGGTTATCCCATGATTCCCAAGACTGCGCGTGAGCTGCGTCGCGGCGAGACAGACTCCCCGTCTCTTTCTAATTGTTCTAATTAAATGTCTCGCCGCGACGCAGCTCGCGCGCAATCTTGTGATAGCCGTGCTGTGCGTAACTGCGGTTCTCAATCGTATCGATTTGAAAATTTGCAAGATTTGATCTCTGTAATGACGGAGTCAGAAGACGAAGTTCTTCAATGGCCAATATTGCTTCATCATCATCATCATCATATCAGCCGGAAGACATCCACTGTTGGACATAGGCCTCTCAAACTCTCCCACAATGACTGGTCCTGAGCCACCTGCATCCAACATTCCTCGCAACTCCAACACACACTGGTCAAAGACTCTTATCTTGAGACACTGCGGAATATTGGACGAAAAGATGTGCTTACTACTCCAATAATCCTAAATCAAAATGTATCTATCAGTGTCAATATGTGTCTAACTCGTAAAACTACAACTTTTTTCAGAAAACACCGTATTATTTTGAGCATAAGGTGGTTTGAGATAAAAGTGTGGTTTTTACCAAAACATTGTAACATTAGGGCAAGCATTCTTGATATGACAAAAATAATGAACATCTATGTCATTTTTCTTTTTTCTATGCCATTTCTGTTTATTTATTTATTGGTATTTGTAAATAAACAGTTTACATATGTTTCCTTACAAAATAGGAAGCCAATAATATTTATCCGTTAATTACATCAAGAAAAAGAAAAACTGAGATGATTAAGTATATAACTAAGATAATGAATGTGGAAGCATGCTACAGAAAATGAACAGCATGGTTTAGTCAGACTATTTGAGCTGACGGACTTTTTTGTGAAACTGCCATTGTGAATCTTTTAATTTCAATAATAAAGTTGCTTTTCGAGTGGACAAATTTGATACAATTTCCACGTCTCGAACAAAACTAACAACCTATTGACAATTATAAAGGTTACATGCAGAAATAGCACATTAAGTCGAAATAAATGGGTTTTCAATAAAAATTAAAAATAACAGTTTTTGAAGAAAAAATACACAGAAAACTCAAGTTTGTCTGAGTTAATCAAACCTCATGTCATGTACTTACATTGAAATTCTATATTATTATTTTTTTGTTTTTTTTACCACAGTCCTTTAGTTACCTACTTTACCCTTAAAACTCACAGTGCACAATAAGGTACAAATTGATATCATTCGTTTTGCCATATACTTATTGTATAAATACTTTTTTTTCTGTTCTAAGTCTTCTGGTAGATGTCGCTACACGCCTCCCTAAGGCGTTGTAGGAAGGAAATGATTGAAAGATTTGGTGGCCGAACCGGATTGTTCCGATAGCTCAGTTGGTTAGTACCGACGGGCCATGAATGCCTGTGGTCGCCGGTTCGAATCCGGCTCGGAGCATTACATTTTCAATTTTTCCTTTATTTAAAAATTTAAAGTGATATTATTTAGCGAGTAGGATTTTAGTAGATTATTGAGATCACTTTGTAATAGCTCACAGTCCGCTACAGATTTAATACACATAAAAACTTTTTTATCGTCCGCGTATAATAAATAGTTAGCATTGTCGAAACAATTAGTGATGTCGAATATATATGCGTTGTAGAACAGAGGCCCGAGGTGAGAGCCCTGGGGTACGCCAGAAGTTATTTCAATGTAATCTGATTTGTAACCACCCAGGACAACAGCTTGAGATTTATATCTGTGAGTTCCTTTAATTGGCTAATACTAAGCTAATATGTAAGACTTATATCATGTTTATGCAGCTGTTGGTACTCCTTAAGTATTAATAAATAAATAAATAAGCCGTCTTGAGAAGCAGGAGTATGTATTCGGCAAAACGGAATAGAGACGTAATGAAACCTAAGCACTTGATTCATGCTACCTTATGATGTTATTAAATGATGTCACTTTAAAAGTATTCAATAAAACCAATAATGTAGGCGTGATTCTAGCCTCCAACATAAATACAAAGACAATAGGACTACCATTTTTGGCGTCCCTATCGCTCACCACCATTGAGGCCATACGTGATACCATACGCAATGAAAGAAAAAGTTGTACCTAAAAAGGAATGGGCCACTCTGTCTGTATGTAAGTCATACATATATTTAGGTTCACGTCTTTCCTCTGAAGATAGCCAAAGTTTTTTTTAATGATGGCAAACAATGATGGGGGGCCTGCCTGATGATTCATAATAAGATGGATTACAAACACAAAGTTTCGTCCACAATCATTTCAGCCGCTTTCTCTATGTAGCCACATAAACCGGATAAACTCTATGACCGATATTTCCGCAAGAAGTACAGACGACTTCATCTTACTCCACCGTAATAAGGCGTCAAACGTATACATAGTTTCAATGTCCAATACTGTACACTTCACATTCAGATATTGCTATTTACGTAATCGATACGCAAAATGTACAAAATGAATATAAAAAACTTAATTCGACTTTGTACAGTTTTGACCGTCTTGGTTCCTACCAATTTTGAGGTAGGTAAGGTAGGTCTAACTCAAAGTATCCGTGAGCGTGACGCAAGAGAATCAGATGGGATTGGAATGTTATTATGAGGCAAAATTATCTTTTCTATATAACGTTTAGTTTTCTGTTTTATGTTGCCGTGAGAATAGCTCAACGAGTCTTAAAAGGAATTCATTGAGAGGAACTTTATCTGTACCCATTTTATTGTAAGTCAATATATAAACGGAAGATTATTATGACAATCAATCAATACTCGACGGAGATAATGCATGCTCCCAATGGTCGTCGATACCTACCTTCTTACCTGTGCATCTTTTAACGTGTTTAAATCACTGTGCATACGGTTTATTTCCGTTTGTTTCCTGTATTAGATAAGTTGGTCAGAGTGTAATTTGTCACCGCTTCGGTGAGATAAGGTTCAGTCAGCTGATTGAATTACATTTTGATTGGATGCGTGTGGTATATGATGACACAAGAGAATGGGTACTCAACATTACCAAATAACAATATTTTCTCAAACATGCAATGAAATATTGATGTTATGTTCTTCATAATGGGCTTCGAAGTGTCACGTTTCGGTCGCAGCGAGACGAGAGATCCGTAATTGCATTGCATACAAAATTGGAGGCCTGCAAGACGGTCTTTTTTAATTTCCATTCCACAATTAATGGCACAGCATCACGGCGTTCAGCCGTGAAAATTAAAGTTTGATTTCTTGGAGTTTTATTCATTTATTTCATTGCATGTTTGAGAAAAGCACTATACATACCTCGGCGTGAAAAGGGGTTGCCGGGCTGAAACTATCCTCTATATTTATTTATTTTATTATCCTCTATTATTAACTATCAGTCTATATGTACTCGGCCGGCAACCCCTTACTTCCCGGCCTCTGCAGTAATGTACTATTTTTCTAGATTTGATTACCTTGCGTAATTCCGTACTCATTCACGGCATGAAAACATCTCCGGGAAAAAAAGGCACCTAGTACCCGATACTTGGGAAAGTAGAATAGATAGCTTATTGTTCAAAAACACTCTGATGCCATACTAGGAATTTAGTAAGGAAGTGCCTCCAGGTTTTCAGGGTTTGGTCCTTATTACGTATTTACGCAGTTAGGAACTGTTGCCGCTAGCTTATATTTACGAAATGATTTTTTCCAGAAAAAGTTGATCAGCTAATCATGTTTTGTTGCCTTAGAAATAGTGTAATCATAACATTGGGTTTATTAAAAACGATTTTATTAACAATTCCGCAATAACCTGTTGCATGCAGTGAATCATCTTTCAACCAAATATCCGTCTTAAGCGGAAACATCAAACGATTTTAACGAATCATATTGGCCGTAAACACGCCGAGGTAAACATACCAGCATTTTTAACCAGTTTATGAAACCTACCTGAAAAACTCGGAGTCAACGACCGCAAACAATTTCCACTAGTCTCAAGTTACGCACACACTTCACAAAACAAATGAAATAATAGTTTATTAACTAAATATTTCCAGTTACAGTATCACTCTATTGTTTAGCTGTGTTCACTTTTTGTTTCATCTTTCAGTTTGTTTATATTCCGCGATCTCGTGCGGACCGAGCGGTGGTTGGGCGTGCGCCCGCTTTCAAAGTCCGTTTGTAACTGACAAAGCGTAGCGATCCTAGCGATGGCGATGAAAATCGTTCGCACTAGAGCCAACCAAGTGTGGAAAACGCTTTCGTCACTACGCACATACGGTAATACTGGGTAACGTCTTCTCGCGCTGAGGAAATCATTCAAGTTTTAATTGCTGCTGCGAGGTTATTGCAATAGCGGCATTGTTCTGGAGAACAAATACACGTAGGTTTATTACATTACAGTCAAGTGTGAATATGAGAGCCGTTAACCTCTCAAAATTGATAACGTTTTTATATAGATTAGAATACCTATGCATATTATCGTCATAATTCTTAACAAAACTTGTACAGGGATCAGCATGTTGTCATACCATGTTTACGGTTTAAAATTCCGCCACTGTTTCTTTGAAAGTATATTTATTATGCATATCATATTATGATAAAACGTCTATTAACAAGGCTCTACATACAAGTCTACACCTAATGTTCTTTTGTAAAGTCAAACTGTATAAGTAAGCAGTTTCGCAAATCATGTCAAGGCTACCATAAAAGTTAAGAATTTAAATCATTTACGAGGGTACTCTCGCACTAATCTTACGACCTTTACAGTCGGCAAAAGGGATTCCCATAGGGATTGAAAAAAGAGATTGATTACTTTTGCTTTCGGTATTCCCAAGGAAACAAAGTAGGTCACGGAGAAGAGTTTCTACGGTTCAAGGAGCACACCTGCTTGACCGAGCCTTTTATACACTAATAGGAGAGAGGGTTCATCCTGACGGTATTTCTCACAAAGATGAAGATAAAATATAAAGATAATTTATTTATCCAAAATAAATAATATAAATGAGCGCTTCCGTGCTTTGGAAGGCACGCTAAGCAGTTGATCCCGGCTGCTGTCTATGACAGTAGTCGTTAAGCCGAGTTGGAGGCCTTCGGGCGGCTTAAGAACTTCTAACAGTCGAGTTGAGTCACTTGACAAAGGGGGGACAACTGTTACTCGCGTCCGCAGGAGCTACCTACCACAACCCTGCACGTGTCCCCTGGGTCACAGATTAAAGAATACAAGTACAGATACCCAATCTCATAGAGCAAAAGCGTACCGTCCTAATGTAGGCAATTCTGTATACAATTTTAGTCCCGTAGCTACACCAGTAGATGCAGTATCCGAGCTACCACGGCTATGACGCTGTCAGCCTTTAGTAATACATTGAGATATCACCAGATGGCGTTGACTTCCCGGCCAACAAATAGAGTATTTTTGATTTTTTCGATATAAAAGTAGTATTTTAGAGAAAATATTACACATCACACAAAAATATACATAACCAAATGCTTAGAGCCTGTGGTTCCATAGAACTTTCGCGACCCGTGATGGCGCCATCTAGTGACAGTACCCAATAATACGTAGCAAGCTTGAAAGCTCACTCGTATAGTACGAGTTACATGGATTTAGTATCAATTTTATTGCATTCACTAAACTTATAAAATATACCTTTATTGTATGTGCGGAAGTATGTTTGTGATATAATTAAGGTACGTTGAATTTATTAAGGTGTAAAAATCATTCTATCTTCACGATTACTGGTTCAAATGTTTCGCTCGGTACCTGTGTCGCCATCTATGAGTTCTTTTTAGTATCAATTATACGTTGTTCGAGTTGGGAGGCCATGCCTGGGTGGTACTAAAGAGTGACAAACTTTAAAAAGGCCAAAATAATGTATGCCATACGATTAAATAAATAAAGTCCAAACATGAGTTAAAGTACATACGGCTGTTATCGTTTAAATAATGTCCCTCATGTTTTGCCTTTCGGCGTAGAAACTACGTTATATTTATATGGTTGCAATATTTTATAGTGGTATATTTGGCGCCTTTCTGTTCGGACATGTATCAGTGAGCGTGTGTATCAGACTTAGTCTCCAGGAAAGGGTTTTAAAAATTATTTCCAAGATTCTAGGTAACTACTTGACTTGATTCCGCGCACAAACATGCTCGTAAACAACTTTTTCATCTTCACATTTGGTTACGATCATTATTTTCAGAACACGGACGTAAAAGCAAGTTGCATGTAGTTAGCAATTGGCTAGTGATCATAGATTCGTCCTGTTTCCCTGTAAATAGCTTGCACATTTGTCAGTTTCAGGGTGCTCAAAGATATCTGAGCAGCCTTGACAATAAAGTAAGTTGAGATTTTTGTTAGCACCTTGTTTTGTCCAATATATCTGAACAATAACAGTGTGTCGTCGTAACGGAATACAAAACATCTAAAATATAAGGAATGATAAAGTTAGTTTGAAGGTCTGCATATTAAGTGGATGTACCCTTATTGATTGGGGTAGAGAGGTCAAGCTGAATTTCCCAGAGGTGACTTTGTGGACCTTAAAAAAATGCAATTTGTAATATGAGTTACGTTTGGCACGAGCTGGTTGGTAAAGCTATTTATTCGGTAAATTGATACCATTGGTTTCAGTAAAAACGAATTAGTTCTAACCCCCGACGAATACGAGGGGAGTTATAAGTTTA
Organism: Epinotia ramella; assembly: GCA_947578815.1. Taxonomy (NCBI): domain Eukaryota; kingdom Metazoa; phylum Arthropoda; class Insecta; order Lepidoptera; family Tortricidae; genus Epinotia; species Epinotia ramella. The sequence goes on along the minus strand of OX388217.1, from coordinate 10,813,649 downwards.
ACATGAGTATCTGTAGATATATCTGGCAATAATATCGTAGCTCGCAAACGAATGAACTTTGATTGCGATATTTTTTTAATCTCTTGCGACAGGCAGTCTTGTCTTGACGACATGTTACATACCATATCTATGTTTGTTGTGTAGGGTGTAATTATTTGATCATGAACTCCCTACAAGTGTTACTATTGTTCTTGAGTCCCTTGTCAAGTTACTAGAATCACAATTCCACCTGTTTTAATGACGGGACTTCTATATAATATTGTTTTTTTTTCACGTCACATCATTCTGATTTTGATGAATAACAGAGGCATAATATCGGGATATGCTTATTTATTTATTTATAGTATGGCAAATCAGTGTATTTAGAACCGTGAGATCTTCGAAAAGACAGTACGGTTGCCAGATATCCTTATGAGGTGCTGAGACGTGTCAGATTTGAACACTAATTGGGCTTGAGTCAGCTTGAAAATGAAAACAAAGTACTCAAATGAATTTTCTGTCAGTGTCACTCGAAATTAAAAATTAACCTTTACATTAAAAACAAAAATGGTTGTGAGAAAAAGCAGAATTTAGAAACCAAGTACTGCCTACTACGTACTACTACTAAGTAGTAGGCTAATATTAATTAGCAGTATTAGCACACATTTCTTCAGTACTGAAAGCATATGTGGATCGACTTGATTCAAGCGCCCCCTCACACAAACGCATAACCACGTTTGTGTGAGCGGGACGCAGTGCTATTGAAACTGGATTGCTACTCGTATCGAATTAAAATGGGAATTTGGTCGCGAAATTGAGGCCCAGTTCTGATTTCGGCAGGTCCTTCAAAGGGCTCGAGACTCAGACTACATACCTTTAACCAAGCTGATAAAAGCTATCAAAACATCCAGAAAACAATTTTGACTAGATTATTAAAAAAAAGGAAAACATAGGAACACGGCCAAAGTCTTTCTTTGATTTTTAATAAAAAAAACAGTTAAATAGGTCAAGTAAAGAACAATAACGTCAGTTACAGAGGTCTTTTGAGAGGGAAATTCTCAAAAAACGTTTAGAGTTTTTTGACGGCTATTAGCATAGGCGAGAGAGCGACATTATTATTTGAAGTATTATTTATAATGGTTCGTTTTTATAGAGTCAAATATATTGAGTTAGTGGTTACAGATAACGTTTCACTAAGATTGGCCATATCTTCAGACAGGAAAGTTTAGTGAATGTCGAAATCTGGGGGCACGGTAGTGCCCCCGCCAAGACCAGCCAAGCGAAGCGCAACGCTATAGACCCGTCACTTATTAATATCATCATAAATTCATTCGGCGTGAAAGTCTATGCGGCGTCCGGGATGTGCCCAACAAAGCTATACTTTTTAGCCAAGATGTAGAATTTGTAGAGCGTGGCTGGTACTGGTAGAGTTACGCCGTGGGGAGTAGGAAGCTTGGCGCTAATTGCGATCTGATGTCTTTTTCACGCTGAAAGCTGTATGAGCTATGAAGTCTTGGCATCACTTTACATGTAATGTTTTTGGTGGGATTCATCTTACACGATTTACTACTTTCCAAATCTAGAGCTTGTAAATGGTGTTAAAGTTTGGGAGTAGATCATTAATTGATTTCGTTTTAAGTAAATACGGCATCAGTATTTTTGCGTTTTTATTTAAAGTCAGATTCAGAAATTATGTTAATATTCATATTCTCAATGATTACAAAAATATGTAGCGGCTAACAAAATACACCTAATTTCATACAAATACACTTTATAGTTTTTAAGCCTGTGGCATACGGACTGGATGATGAAACCATGAGGGTTCCGTTTATTCCATTTTGGCTACGGAACCCTAAAAATGGGTGGTCTACTGTATTAATGTAGTTTTATAATACTGTGATAAAATTTTATCTGGCATACAGTTTAAAAAAATATATACCTCGCCGAGTTATTTACCGGCCGGTTCTGCTCGTGACAGAGTTCTTCTTTCCGAACAAGTGATAGTAATAATCGACATTTATAGGTGCATACAATATGACTAAATCGTAGAATTTTACATTTTTTTTTCTTTACTTAACTGTTTTTTTTTAACTTTAACTTACTTTAGCAACTCATGCACCCGCACCAGGAAGGGCAGGGGTGTGCTTTAGTAGTTGATAGCTTTTCTTAAGCTGATTAAACTTATCTGTTACATTACAGATTAGTAAATAATATCTTAGACTGCCCGACGTAGCGATAGATTAGTGGTTCCATGGGGCTGTAAGACGGATCTGGGTTCGAAACTCGACTTATCCCCATCGACTTATCCCATTACCCAATTTATTAACGTTAAGGGTCGCCATGACGCTCAATTCTACCAGAAATACATGTACCTAATTAATAGGAAAAATATTAAGTATTTAGAACATTTTTATCTATCTCTATTTTTTTCTTTTATAATTTATTGTATAAAGATTAATGTTGTTCCAGTATGCCATTTTAAAATGAGAACCAAAACTGCGTCTGTATGGTGAGTCGACTTAACTCTAACTCAATATTGTTTTTTCCTAAAACAATAGTGTTTTATGTATCAGATTTGTGTTACTTTATGTATTACACTCATTAACTCCTAAGCTACGCTCGTAGCGCTACGCCGTAGTCCGTAGCAGATTGATCTCCATTACATGTAGCGAAAATTGTCCGTAGGCCGTATCATAGTCGTGAATCACGATTAGCGCCGAACAGAACTGTGTCGTCCGGAGCCGAAATCCGTAGCAAGGTTACCTATGTAGCGAAATAATGTAGCGCTTTACTTCGACATCGCGTCAAACTCGATAAAAGTAATAATGATACATCATTTACGACACATTATTGCTTATCAGCATCCATTATTGATAATTAACATCCACAAATATCGAAAATCAAAATTAATGAATTGTGCACTTTAACATATTAAGCTACAATTTTGATTTTCGAGACCTTGTCGCCTGATAAATAATTACGGAACAGCATCCAATTCTCAATTTATTCATAGAAAGCCCCACCCATTAAACAATGTAAGAGACGTTTTTCTTATAAACACAATACGTTTCTAGTTTCCGTTCCAAACTCAAGTGGCTCCCTATCCGTTATCGTCGTAACTCTCACATTATTTCGCTTCTGTTTAGTGTCCTTTTTAACCCTGCAACTCCCCGCTATCTCAAAGAGCGTTTTAGTTATTTTAATTCTGTTAGATCTTCTAACAATTTGCTATTAACTGTGCCTTCGTCATCTTCGAAATTTTACAGTAGTTCGTTCACTTTTAAGGCTATTCGACTGTGGAACTCTCTCCCTCTTGATATAAGACAAGCTAAATCTATCGGTAACTTCAAATCTCTTCTTAAAGAACATTATTTGTCTCTCCCCTAACCCCGATTGTCTTACTATTATTATTATTGGCTGACTGTTTATGTATTATATTTATATATTTTTATTTGTGTTATTTGTATATATGTATGATTGTGTATGTATGTTTATATATACAGCTATTTATGTACGTGTATTGATATAATTATTTTGATTTTTGGCTTATTATAATCTCTGCACCACCTACTACATAATCTAGTTTTATCTCTTTCTCCGATACCCAAAGGTTGTCTGGAAGAGATCGCTCTTCAGCGATAAGACCGCCTGTTGTCTACCTCTACCTACATGTTATCGTATTGTTTCTCTTTTTAACTGCTTTGTTTGTGTGAGGTGTGCAATAAAGAGTATTTGTATTGTATTGTATTGTTAATGAGTCTAGTAAAAGCCTTCGTTAACCAACAAAGTCTAGCGGACGTTTATGCATACCAACATCCTTCTTTGAAACTTGGTTTATCACTAAGTGTTCCCTCTGGTTATGACAGCTGTGTGCACTAGGCGTAAGGCTTCAGACTTGACCCTAATGTGAGTCAGCTGGCGGGAACGTGATAGTTTTCAATGAGGCTCTTGTGGAAGATTCCTTAATAAGCCTTTGATCGATGTCAGGTTTCCCCATACGTTGAGAGACACAGTATTACTAAACGTATTAAATTGAAATCGGTTTTGTATTTATCTGAGACGTCAGGTTTGGCATGAGTGGAAGCGCGAACAACCCGCGCCACAATAGGGGTGTAGACTCGAAAATTATTTTACTCCAAAAGAAAGAAGGCAAAAAAATATGCCTAGTGACGAAAATCCCATTCAGATATCTCAAAGAATTACGAAGCTACAACCGATTTAATATTGCTTGTTAGAGAGAGAAAACGCAAACAGTGTGTGACGTCACGTGACGTCGGTCGTCCACCAGTTCGATGGGTTGACGACATTAAAGAGACCACGGGTCATTCGTGCACGGCTACATCCAGCACGGGGTACACAGCTCGTGCACCCCGTGCTGGATAAAACACGCACGGGTCCGGTAGTATGGTCCCGGGATAAATGGGCTATGTAATGCTAATCAGGCCCCGTATCATGGTCGGCCTTATCAGTTATCGTCAGCCTCGTTCTATCGAACGGTGTCAGCCAGTGACGGACGCTCTATCTTGTCACTTATCGCGTGATAAGGCCAACCATGATACGGGGTTAGTGGGCGTTTCTATAATACCGGCCGGGCTAGCTTTAACTATAATTTTATCATCCCACAACACTGTTCCTTTTTCATCTGTTTATGACAGTTGCGACCACTGGGCGTAAGGCTTCAGACTTGACCTTATAGTAAGTCAGCTGGCGGGAACGTGATAGTTTTCAATGAGGGTCTTGTGGAACATTCCTTTAATGAGACTCTGATTAATGTCAGGGCTGTAATTCTTTAAGCCGTTATACGTTTCAGCTCACCCGTTACGCCTAAAGAAACTAGACCTCTATCTGCGCTTAACTACTACGAATCGCGTCAAGATATATTTGTGTTGAGGTGAACTTCAAATAAGTTACAGAACAGCGGGGCTAGTGTCTTAATAAAGTCCGTTTAAGAAAGACAGCATTGAAATCGATTTTTATTTATCGCACGTTCTAATATTACTTCAGGCTTGGCGCGTGTATAGCAGTGACAGGAAAACACACCTAAAAAATTATATAATCAGCACTCATGCAGCTGCCCAAGTGGCTTTGCACACGTATTAATATAATCGATACTAGGGGCACACCGAAATGATCGGGAATGGATAACTTAGGAGTAAATTACATGGAAATCTTCTTTTATGAAGTTAACATTGGACTTTTGAAACCATAAATGGCATTAAAATAATTGTTTTTTTTTTACAAAAAATCTGTTTATGTTTTTTAAGTCGGCAATTATCGAGAGCTTGCACGGAAAAATCACTGAGTCATTTTTTTTTGCAAAACTATCACAAGTGAAATTTCACAATTTTGCTTGGTTAAGCTAATTTAAAATGTCATGCTATTTAATCTAATCCAGCCTAGCGACAATATCTCGCTAGCATTTCAGTATTTCCAGACAGAGCTCTATCTTCTATAGGTCGACTAAAAATAGTGGTAACTCCTGAATACACCCCGGTAGTGGAAAAAAATAGCATAGCATAATCTACATGTGGCATACCACGCCATTCCGTTATCTATAAGTATTCAAATGACTCTAAAAAGAAAAACGTTATCTAAAAAAAATGTTGTTTGAAGCTAGTTTCCTTTTGGGTTCCCTCATATTTCATAGGAAGAAGATGTGCGGCTTGTGTTGATTTTTTGCTCACCTATTCTACAAAAGTTCTGGTGATAAACGTCAAATGCCATTTATAATATATTTTTTAGTTGCAAATTAAGAAACTATTACTATAAGCCTGAAATATCACATTATCCGGGACTGATCGAGGTTTGAACTTTGTAATACGGTCGAAAAGCACGAAAATTTGCCATCATATCAATGTCATCTTCAGCCTTGAAATCATCGATTCGATGTTTTATGTTTGGCAAAAGCGCTCATATAATCACTTAAAAATCTAAAAAAAACATAATTAAGTTACATCTTCAAAAAACCGATCGGGGTTTTTTCTAATCCCTCGTATGATATAGGTACCTACAGGTAAAATATTTTTTTGAAACCGGGCGAATAAAGAAGTAAAGTTTGTGAGTGATTTTGTAAGTTTCTATGTAGGGGGGTTACATACAAACTTACAAAGGTTCACTTTCACTAAGCTCCAAACGAAGTTCTCCGTTACAGCAAGGGCGAAAATTATTTCGTATGTCCGGCTGTCCGGATATTTCTCCTATACAGGTCCTATTTCTCAACCGGTTCTCGTGAAATTTTGTTTGCATGTTCGATGATTATATAGAATTTGTTTGTCGATATCGATACTAGTATTAGGTAGGCTAGTAGGCTTATTAGTCCGTTGCAATCCTACGATGCAGTTATAATCACGATATTAAAACGGCCTACAAAGTAACTAATTAAACCTTTATGAACTATTTATGATGGCACAAACAACACATTTTCTCAAAAGTCTTTCCATGTACAAACCTTCGTTATAAAAAATAGACCGGGTTGCACTCCGGGAGTGCCGGCAGAAGTGAAAACTCAATGATATTGTAATAGTTTTTCGATCAGGTCACGAGTCCGTCTTACGAATTTTCAATCTGTCGAATCTTACGGTCACAAAAAGTGCACAGCGCCGCTAAAGAAGTTTTCACTTCAATTAGTAGCAAACAATGGATCGTTTAACGTACACTATTAAGTTTTAACAATCTGTCAACTTCAGTGCACGCGGAATATCATGCTGCTTGCATTTTACATGCATAGTAGAATGCACACCCTCATTGTTTTCCCTCTCGGCAAACACGAACGCTAACAGTCAGATTATGTCAAAGACGTCAATCTGTCATACGTATGGACTGGCAATGCGTAAAACTTGGGCTGTTTTCATCGAAGATGGACGAATGACAACTCATCTCCTTGCCTGCAATGTGTAATTTTAAGACGTAAAGTTCAGAAGACAGCTTTTATTCGCACTAGCGTCGAAGACAAAAATAGTCTGTCTAACTAATCCTGAGAGTAGCAATTTAGTGAAGAGTTTTAATTTCTATCTTTCTTACCTACACTACAGCACGCAACTTATTCCAAATAAGTTCAAAATCATTATCCCGACTACTCCCTAACTGAAAAAAAAAAAACATACAAAAAGTAGCCTACCTTAAATGCTACGGTAGGACACACGTAAATATAAACGTAGACTGCTAAACACATACCCTTCGTTTCGGTTATGTCGTCCCTAGTCGGGTAAAAAAGGAAGAGTTCATATTTTAACTACTATCTATGCTCGTTTTGAGCTGGATTGGTCAGGTTATAATTACGATACTGAATAATAGTACATTACTACAGGGGCCGGCAAGTAAGTGGTTGCCGGCCGAGTATGAGGCTGGCAACCCTTTTTCACGCCGAGGGATGTATAGTGCTTTTCTCAAACATGCAATGAAATAAATAAACAAAACTCCATGAAATTAAATTTTAATTTTCATGGCTGAACGCCGTGATGCTGAGCCACAAATTGTGGAATGGAAATTAAAAAAGACCATCTTGCAGGCGAAACGGGACACTTCGAAGCCCATTATGGAGAACACAACGTCAATATTTCATTGCATGTTTGAGAAAATAGTGTTACGAGTCTAGTGAACAATGCGTTAAAGCAATAAACAATAGTTCCGAAAACTACTTGGAAAGGTATACATTCGAACCAAATGAAAATCCCTCTTAGGCTAGCCTTTGTACTTGTAAACATATTGGATTGTGTCATATCATACTGCGAGTGTAGAATGGCTGCCATTTTATCACTTATCGCAGTGGATATAAGACATCCTCATCCTCTCGCACTCGCATACTTGTCAGAACGTGACGGACTTATCCATGGCGATAAGTGGTAAAATGCTACCACGCTACGCCCGCTGTTACGAGTATAAATGTGTAATTTTATTAATATTCCACACAACAGCGTTGCCAATAACATTGATCAGGTGAAGATGTCAGATAAAGTATGATACAGAGTCTAGATTGAGAAAATGCATAACTATTCATACATTTCGCTGGTCTCTGTTTGCTAACGTCACATTTATGTCGTGTTTGAGTATAGTCGGCAATCAGAAAACTAATTGCTTTGTCACGCGATTACTGGAAGATATTTTCCACTGAATTTAGGGCGTCGAATACCTAATAATACGATACATGTTTGGGCTCCTCCATATATTACGTCATCGTTTTTTGTCGATTTTTGACCCCCCCTAGCATCATCCTGTTCATTCCTTGAATACCCTATGATTCCTATTAACTTCTTGCCTAATAAAATGACTACCGTCATCCAATGGTCAGACCTCCCCCATTTGGATATGACGTAATATATGGACAGCCCCTTTGTAACGGTGTGGAACGTTTAGTCAACCCAGTACGTCTAGCACCACTTGCTGCTTAGTCGCTTCGCGCGCGACTAAGCGTCTCCTGTCTCAATCGCACTGTGCAAATTAGAAAGAGGAGGGTAGATCTTTCTCGACTCGCGTCGCGGCGCGGCGTCTGTTGTACTAGCCCCGCAGGTAAGACAATCCGTTTAATGAGATGAACACTGGCCCAATTTGACGTTCAAAATGTAACCTATGTGTGGTCCCCGCTTTCACGTTTCAGCTTGCAAAATCATAATGACAGAAACAAGCAATAAAGGCGATATCCAAGGGTCACTTCCTCCTGTCAATTATAATTTATAAATAATAAATAAATAATACGCATCGCAACATTTTATTTTACAAATTATGTTAGCAAAAGTAAAAAAGTGGAACAAAGGATTTATATTGTGTAACATCGACTCATGTTACATATTTTCACACTGCCACCCCGCACGGTCATTGACCCCTCGCTGCGTTTTTACGCTACACGCCAATTTGTACTAGGACCGCGGTAATGTCTCAATTTATTATGTCACAACAGTATGCCATCTCATTCAAAACCACGCAACACATGATTAGTGCGAGAGTGACGGCATTGCAGGTTCAATTCTGACAGCTTACTTTCTGCAGCGTATCCTGCCCATTTGGTTCAATGGGATTAGTAACCCTGTCACGAGGTAAATAAAGTTCATTTTCAAAAACTTGTAACAAGTAGATGTGATTTTGTTAAAGTAAGCGGGTACGGTGTTTATTAGTAGGGTAGCCGTGAAGTATATGGTTTCTGTTAATTGGACTTTTGTGCCTTTTATAACAAAGGTGTGACATTTTGATTAAATTAACCTCTTTTGTTTATTGAATTTTATCAAATACGAGCTGGTAGGGCTTTTCTATTTAGGTTTGATTAAATGTACCTACGTAAAATGGCTTTTTAATATCGAATGTAAATTGGACAATATTCAATTGGAGCATCATAAGTATTTTGTTGTTCCGAATTATAACTTTGTTTTACCTATTATTCGGTTCCTACTAATTGTGAGGCAATTGTCCTAGTGCCCGACTCTGCCCAAAAAGTTGACATCTTCAATCAATGATGTAATATAAAAAAAGAGGTGGATAGGTTGTAAAGCTGGGTCCACAATAGGCGAGCCGAGCACGAGTCGAGCACGAGCAGCGGAGCCGTTCTGTTCGCGGCGTCAAGTGGCGTTCGTGGCTTGTAAGTCGGTCCACACTAGACGAATTGTGGCTCCGCTCGTGCTCGGCTCGTGCTCGGCTCGCCTAGCGTAGACCCAGCTTAAGCACTCCAAAAGTGGCACACTGAAACTCAGCCAATTGTATGACCTTGCCTCATGTCGCGTCGTCAATGGACACGTACAAACGTGTCTCAGCTGTCAGATTTGGTGGCCATTTTTAAACTCGGAATTTCATATAGACAACGTATCTACTTACCTTTTTTTTATATTACATCATTGTCTTCAATCTTGACTACTGTTACAACCCTAACTATACTTCTGTACTAATATTTTATAGAGGAAAAGTCTGTGAGATTGTAAGTTTGTATGGAATGGGTAATCTCTTGAACCGCTTATCAGATTTCCAAAATTCTTTCACTTGTGTTTGGAATGGATTTTCTGGATGGCTATATTATATACCGCAGGTTTGTCTACGGTCTTTACAATACGCGGGCGAAGCCGCGCGGGCAGGTAGTGTATTATAATAACGGTGATAGGTGGGGTCCAACAATAGGGGTGTAGACACTAAATAAAATAATCAATAATGTCATATTTTCTAAAAAAAGGATTAAAAATGTAGTCCAATGGAGAAAAAATCAACGCAAAAGGTGAAATAATCACGAAGTTATAAGTGTCCAAAGTTTTAAGAAGGGGTGGTATGTTCTGTCCCATTTTCGTAAAACGCAACTTCATATGAAACGATGACGCTTGAAGATTGTGACGTCACTAATAGACGGCAATGTGCCGCGCCCCGTCGTGTTAGGCGCCGCCGTCGACGCGGCCGCCCGGCAGCATCCCGTAACGTGACGTCACACACTGTTTGCGTTTTCTCTCTCTAACAAGCAATATTAAAACGGTTGTAGCTTCGTAATTCTTTGAGATATCTGAATGGGATTTTGGCCACTAGGCATATTTTTTTGCCTTCTTTCTTAGAGTAATACTAATTTTCGAGACTACACCCGTATTGGATTAAGGTGTCGAGCATTGTTACATTTACCTAGCAAAACAAAAGTGGTAACGTTTTCCTTTCCGTTTGCAATGTATCTGATGTAGAAAGACAACGTGATTGGTCAATATAATAGATGACTCTTGCGCGCTATGGTTGCGAAGTTTTCTAATACTTAACCGCAAACCATGAACGAACACTTATTTATGCCGACTTTCATTATTATCATTATCTGCCCGCAATCGTCCACTGCTGAGCATAGAGAGGCCTATGCTTCGAGTACGCCACCCGTCCCTAGCGGCCTGAGCTAATCTTATCCAGAAGTGACCCGCGATCTTCCTAATATCGTCGACCCATCGAGCTGGTAGACGGCCGACACTCCTTTTACCTAGAAGATGACACCTTTTTAGTCCACCTCTCCCACCCCTCTCTCTCTCTCTCTCTCTCTCTCCCTAACAAGGTATCCTGCCCAACTGCCAACTTTATCGATATAAATTTCAATAGATAATAATAGCGTCTATAACTAAGCAAATAAAGTCCAATTAAAGAAAGAAAGAAAGAAAGAAAGAAGACATTTATCAAAAGACACACAGAGACAAAGGGAGTACAAATACAATACAATTTACACATAATGTGTGTGTCTTCGCGGCAGTGAATCGGTCGCTGTCTCAGCATTATGCCGAGGTGTCAGACATACACCTACAGCGCTGATTTTCAGACAGCACCGTACGTGATCCACGGAACGCAACACAACATACTGCCGATTCAAACGTATATACATCATAAATAAATAAATAATATACTAAATTTGTAAAATAAGTAACACAAGCACAATGGGATAAGAGACAATGTGAAAAACGCGGAACGGTTGGGATGTTTAATAAAATAAAATGGATAAAAGTTAAATAAAGCGCGGGATGGGTTAGGGTTGGGATTTTTGGAGCGTCAACAAGCCCCCCCCCCCTTAAGCTGGCGCCTAAAGGTATACCTGCTAGACGCTCCTTGGATAGGTGGGGGGAGATCATTCCAACACTTGGACGCCGCGAACCTGAAGCTACCTCGAAACGCCGCGCTCCGATGCTTGAATTGAGAATAGCAGTGACTTTAAGGGTGAATATCCACCAAAGGTTGCGAGGCAGTGAGCGAGGAAAAAATCAACCGATATAAATGCTTCATTTTCCTATCCTCACAGCCCGTAGCAGATATGGGTTTTTTATATACAAAACGCACATATTCATCAGCATTTCCTCACATATCTCGGGTGGACGCGGAATCACTGTTTCAAAGCTTAGCTACGTATCGTCGATGGTGGATACCCCCCTGAGCGTTCACGTTCTTACTGGCAAAATACGGCGTATTTCCCCTAGCAACAGATAAATTAATTATTTGGCAGAGGGAAAATTTCAGCCTTTTCACCACCCCTACTCACCGTAGGTATATAGGCCTTTCGGACAAATACCGATTGCACTCCATAAACTAATACCGAGTCATTATAACGCTTATTCCAGTAGTCATATGGTTGAGATTCTGCATGTGCATGATTTCTGGTTGTATAATGTAAGTATGTTTGTAGTGTTAGGTTCATTTCATCGTATTCACACTAATAGAGGGCTCGCCAGGGCTGTCCATTGTAATAAAAACGATTAATGTATGTGGGAAGAATTAATTGACTCGAGTTTGTAAAGAACGGAAGTATTTTTGATACGGTTAACTACTAGAGTTAGGTTAGAGCTAATGAAGACTGATTTAGGATCTAGCTAAAACCAAAAGTTGTTAAGTAGTAAGAATCGTAAAATGTACCTAGCAAGAGAACAAAGCTGCCCAACTATAAATGGAACCTAAAATAATATAGTTCGGTACGGTACGGTTCGGAAACCTGTCATTTAGCACTCCTAGGACAAATTATAACCTTAAAACGTAGAAGGGGTTATGAAATGATAAGAAATAATGTACCTAAGTGAATTGGAAAACCTTATAAGAATAATTTAATTCTGGATGTTTTAAACGTATTATTACAGGATGTTTAACTTTTACAGATATTCAGCTTTAATTAGCGAACAATACAAACACAATATTAAAATAACAAAACGAACAAAGAAAGAATAGTAGATTGTTTGACAAAGGTCTAAAATAAGCCATAGTACCACGAGATGATTATATATGGCTTTTAGACCAGAGTTATATACACTCTACTTTTCACTTCGACTACAAAAAAATAGTAAAAACAAAGATTATCCATCCAAAATCAACAATAAATTCCGTGGCGGCGAAGGGATTGTTCAATTTGGCCTTTGGCGGCATGATTTTTTAATAAACTGCTTTTCAAAAATATTGACACCACTAATTAAACGCCACTGACCATCTATAAGTGCGTCCAAACGGCCGAGCGCGGCGGACAGCATACGGTGCATATTATAAAGCGAGATAGACTGCAGTCTATCCCGCTCAATTTCATAGCTTATGCCATGTATGCAGCCAACCTCGCTTGAACGTTTGGACGCGGCCATAGACGGCTAAAGTCGTTTATTTTTTTTAATGATTGGGAATTCGGGAACAAAAAACGCCTAATATTTTAAATTTATTCGGTTTCCTGATTGGTTGATTTTAATATATAGCTGTATTCTGATTAGTTGATAGCAAAAACAAATGTTTTTTTAAACAGTTGTGATTGGTGGATTTAAAACGTTGAAGTGTTTTAATTGGTCAAATTAAAATGTTTTAAAATCTAAAATATGTTTACATATTTTCCCTAGGGGCTACTACTTTAGCCCCGCTATCTAAGCCGAATATGACACACTTTTCGAGCATGAGAAGTGAAAAATAATATACATACTAAGGCGGTCGTCACACTGCGCCGCATCTCCGGACGGAGGTGCGGAGCTGCATACAAATTTCGCCGGACGGAGGTGCGTTGCAGTGTGTCGTACCACACGGAATTTATATACAAACTGAGGTACTTGCATACAACGAGAAGAGAAACGCACCTCCGTCCGGAGATGCGTCTCAGTGTGACATCCACCTAAGAAAAGCGAAAACACCATCCAAAAGGTCCGCCTGCTGCGGTAGGGTTAATTGCAATACGCTGGCACTGGCAGTGTCACCTCTTTGTATGGCCAGAGAAATTCTCTGCGTGAGGTAAGCGCCAGCTCTGGGGTCGCCTGAGCAATCGACCAGCCGCGACGACAGAGCCCTGATAAATGCCTTCATGTCAGCCAGCCAGGGTCCAAGTGTCTCCACTGCGAGCGCTGCAAACTCGTAGTCTTTTAATAAAGATGAATATTTGCGGCGCTTGAGAACCTGGGACTGGTCAGCTCCACCACGGGCCTGGGAGTGGGTCGCCTGGACTGAGCGAACGTGTCGATACATGTAGCGTCCGACGCTAGAGGAGCCTACCCAGTTTTTTTTTAATATAATAATAGCGTTGAACTAGTCTGTTACTGTCTAAACCAAAGAAACGTCGACATGGAAAGAAAATTACGTTAGCATTATAAATCTTGATTATTATGTCGTTACTGATACTTTATTTAAGTGAACCGTCACTATTAGTATACTGATTCTGTAGTACTTTATTTAAGTGAGGCTATTAGGTATACTAGTAGAATAAGCGACAACCCTGATTAAGGCTCGGATGCACTGTTATGTTTGAATTATTAATAATTAATTATAAAACCGTGTAGGCCCCTCTGAAATGTAAATACGCTAACACGGAGTCTTATTCCGGAACGAGCTTTTGTCGTATTTATGTTTGATGTCACTTTTTTTGCATAATGTATAATGATACTTATGACATTAGTTAAAGCAGTTTCTGCAGACAGTCATGATTTTTACGAGATCGTTAGACAGCAGACTGAGTACATGTATTATGATTTATCTGGAACCAGTAAAGATATATAATTCAACTCCCAGCCATCGGGAACAGATCTCAAAAAAAAACCAGTAGGTATCTTGGATATGTTCTTGTACCGTCAGCGGCACTAAAATGAGTCATCGTATATTATATTTGATATTTAATATTAGGTGAAGTAAAACATCGTAAAGAAACCGGTCTAATCTCAACAAGTTTAAGTTTTCCTTCTGGGTTGGAACGTCCGTTATGGCAGTCGTTTTCGCAAAGCTAGTGCCAAATCTTAATCACCAAATCTTGGGATTTTGTACCAAAGCGGACCCCGGGCTCCCTTAGGGTACAACCGGGAAAAGTGCTAGGAAGATAAGCATAACTACTTTATCAGAATATATTATTATTATCAATAGTGTTCCAGATGCAGATCTCTAATGTTTTCTGCAAGTGGAATTTCAAATTTTAAAATGTTAATATGAATTTTAGCTGTTGTCCACTAGAATCCCCTAGAATCCTCCAGGGGAAAAAAACGGTTAGGTTGTTAGGTGAACTGCGACCCTACAGCGCGCGAGCCGAACGAGCGAAGCGAGCGTGACGCGGTAGCCTCCGGCGAAGCGCCATAACCGAACATTATAATTTTTTCCTAGTTGAATATTAAATAATTGCCGCTAGGTTACCCTGGGTGATCGGGGTCAGGTGATTAACGTGGATAACGTGGAATTTTATGATAAATTCAATCATCAGCGAAAAAATGAATTTGATAAATCTCCACTCATATTGAACATTACACGTATTCACACGTCCATTGCACGCTTTTCATAATAATCGGCTTTTGTTCTCGATTATAAATTGTGGGATAGTTTTGAATAAACTTCATGAATGGACTATTATGGCTGCTGCTTTCTATTTTCGTATAGCAACTGTCATTTGTTACGTTTTAATCTTACAGTTCATGATATCTACATAGGAGCTACACGCGTGCCACATAAGGCACGGAAAGGCTCCTATGCATCCAAATAAAATAGGCTTGTGATCTAAAATTTATTAACGATGCCATTTGAACCAGTTTTTGGAGAGGAACAAATGTTTGTGAGGGAACAACTACAATTAATTAACATAAATACCCAGAAATTTGAGTTAAAGACGGACCTCGTTGGCGGCAGCCGAAACAATTCATAGTCGTTGACGTAATAGTATGACGCCACACTTTGCAATTTGTACTAATCGTTGTATGGAAAATCGAGTAAAATGCTTACTACGTTTAGGTCTATAGTTGTCATACAATTTTGTTTCTATAAAACCGTAAGGATTCTATCCGTAGCTTTTAATTTACTCTTGGACAATAAAAAAATGCATGTAATAATATTTTGTAATAATAATATTAGGGTACAATCTTACACAAATCGACCTAGCCCCAAACTAATAAGCAAGGCTTGTAATATGGATACTAGACGACGATATACATATATTCTAATTTATCAGTATTTAATGAGCTATCAAACCATATATAGCATTAAATAAAAACATTCTTGGTATTATTTACTATGCGGCAAAACATTTGTGACAGAACTTATGGACCGACTAGGTAATGGGAAATCTCCGGAATTACATATCCGATTTCAAAAATTCTTTCACATGTGTACAGAATGGAGTTTCGGAATGGGCATTTTTATCCCGCGAGGTTTGTATAAGCTCTCTGCAATACGCGGGCGATGCCGCGCGGGCAGCTATACATATACTATATAATAAAGAAGACACAGTTCTCATGATTAAATAGTACCAACCCAAAATGTATTCAAAAGATCCGCGCAATGGAAAAGAGACCCAAATTAATCAGACCCCACCTCACTCGTTGTATTTGATTATGCTCGGAGCGGTCTCTTTGACGGCTGCATTTAATTTATTAGAAAAGGCGAAATGAAGAAATACGGGTCAAGCAAGCAACGTTCGTAACGGAAGTTAATTGAAGGAGTTTTATTTTGTACATTGTGATTTCGCTATTACTGTTTAGGGTGTACATACGCTAACCATGTATTCCTAATTTAATACGACTATGGGCCGGTTTTTCAATCACCAGATAAATGTATCTGTCAGACAAAATTATCACTATCCTTCTCCCCAGACATATAAAAGAAAAGGACAGCTAGCTAACATTTATCTGACAGATGTTTTATCTGGGGGCTGAAAAATTGGTCCTATGATGAATAATTTCGGAAGCGATTACGCAAGGAAACATCCGGCATAGGCCTCTCCATTGCTCTTTAGGTGGCTGTGAGCCTTTTGAGGCACGTATAACTGACCTCGTTTTTCAGTGTCATACTTAAGTCATCACGTACCAGCCCCACTATTCTGTAACTTGTTTTAACCTAACCTCACAGTTCACCCACAAATATCCCTTCACGCCGCGATTCGTAGTTTCTAAGCGTAGGTAGAGGTGTAGTTTCGTTAGGCGTTTCGGGTACGGTGAGACGCATTAGCGCGTTCCGAATAACATACCTGGCCCCGTATCATGGTCGGCCTTATCACGCGATAAGTGACAAGATAGAGCGACCGTCACTGGCTGACACCGTTGGAGTAGACTAACGCTCTGTCTTGTCACTTATATATTAATGAATAAGATGAGTTCCGCACGCAATTCTTTCCTGATCTTTTTGACTTTTGACAACAACCAAGTTAGTTAGAATCCAAGTACCTATTATTAAATATCAAACTTTCACTATCATTGTCCGACAGAAAAATTTAAGTACTTTTTATCGATCTGGATTCCAATATGATATGATTACTCTAGTCAACCCAGCTGGACCCAGGTATGTCCTAAAACTACGAGCAAGACCACCGGTGCAGCAGCATCGATCGCAGTATTTCCACCGAACTCCAGGGGGAGTTAACGTTAAGTTTTAGTGATAACCCTTAAATCCGGCAACTTGCGCTATGTCCTAGAGGGTGATCAACAGTCCCAGGGAGGTGTCGGCGGGTTCATCGTCCGCAAGTCCCTCGTGAACAACGTCGTGAAGATCGAGAGTGTGTCGACTAGGGTGGCGTGCGTAAGTATAAACTTGAGAGTCGTTTCTTTCAAACCTGAGCTTTTGAGTGAGATAGAGCGTTTTTACGGACAGCTATACACGTTAATTCGTAGACCTGAAGTTGGTCTGGCAGAAGACCCTAGAGTTAGACTAACCCGACACTATACCGACGACATCCCGGACATCAGCCTGTATGAGATTAGAGTGGCTTTGAAACAGCTTAAGAACAGCAAGGCACCCGGTGAAGACGGAATTACAGCCTAACTCCTGAAGGCGGGTGGAAAATCGATCCTTATGGCTCTTCAGAAGTTGGTCGACATCATCCTACTGGAAGGGAGAACGCCAAAGGCGTGGAACAGAGGTGTTCTTCAAAAAGGGTGACAACACCCTGCTGAAGAACTACCGACCCAATCTCACTTCAGAACCATGTCTATAAGCTGTTTTCAAGAGTCATTACGAATCATCTCGCACGCACGCTTGATGACTTCCAGCCACAAGCAGGTTTCCGAAGAGATTTTAGTACCGTAGAGCACATTCATACGCTCCTCCAGGTTTTTCAGAAGTCTGAGGAGTTTAACCTGCCTCCCTGCTTTGTGTTCGTGGATCTACGCCTTGTGTGTGTGCCTTCGATTCGATCGAAACCTGGGCTGTACTACAGTCTCTCCAGCGGTGCCAAGTAGACTGCCGCTATATCGAAGTACTGAAGTGTTTGTACGAGATCGCCACTATGTCAGTCCGACTCCAGGATTTCGATCCCTATCCTATTTCTATTTCGAAGCCTATTCCGCTGCAGCGCGGTGTCAGGCAAGGGGATGTTATTTCCCGAAAACTATTCACCGCTGCACTGGAGGACGTTTTCAAGACTCTGGACTGGAGAAGGCTAGGCATCGGCATCAACGGCGAATACATCACTCACATTCGGTTTGCTGATGATATAGTAGTCTTGGCTGAGACCATGGAGGACTTGAGTACTATGCTCGATGACCTCAGTAAAGCCTCCAAGCGAGTTGGTCTAAGGATGAGCATTGATAAAACAAAGATCATGTCAAACGTCCATTTAGTACTAACTCCCATTACAAAAGGACACTTTACGCTCCAAGTTGTAAACCTACGACGACAGACTGTCCACTTAGGTAGGTCCAACTTTGAGAAAGAGGTCGATCGTCGAATCCGACTCGGCTGGGCAGCACTCGGGAAGCTACGGCACACCTTTTCGTCCAATATTCCGCAGTGTCTCAAGACGACTCTTTGACCAGTGTGTGTTTGTGTGCGCTTACTATGGGCCTCATAAGAAAGCTCAAAGTCACCCAAAGGGCAATGGAGATAGCTATGCTGGGAGTTTCTACCCGCAGCAAAACCAAGGTAACCGATATAGCCCTTCGAATCACTAAACTTAAGTGGCAGTAGGCGGGGCACATTGCGGTCATTGCGTACTCTCCTATGGAGGCCTATGTCCAGCAGTGGACGTCTTTCAGCTGATTATGATAACTCCAGTCAATGCAGAATTAAGTTCTTTTTATTATTAACAATAATTTGCCCATGACGTTACCGCGAGAGAGCGCGTCTGAGCCAAAACCATTTGCATATAAGCTCAATTTTCAGAAACGTCTTCTGAAATGACACCCGTAGATAAACGTTACCTTTTTTCATCCAAATCCTTTTAATATGTTTTGATGTAAGGGCAGGGCCCTTTTGGGAATAAAGGCGTGAATTTATGTATGTATGTCCTTAATGACTGGACTACGTTTCGGATTCCTGCCACCGAGGTAAAGTTTGGTAAATTGCTTTCAACTTTGGAGTTCTTCGCCAATATTAATGATATTCGCAAATAACCTTCGCACTAATGGATTAAATAATCCTTTTCTGCTCTGTAATGTCTAATCCTAAATATTTAGTCAGAAGCCAGACAAGTGGCAATTCAATTCGCTCAACTTCGAGAGGGTTTTGTCATCGTACCTTTTAAGCGACGCCAGACCCCGTATCATGGTCGGCCTTATCACGCGATAAGTGACAAGATAGGAGCGTCGTCTCATTCTATCAAACAGTGTCAGGCAGTGACGGACGCTTTATCTTGTCACTTATCGTGTGATAAGGCCGACCATGATACGGGGTCAGGACGCTTAACTCTTCATACAAACGTAGTGTTGTTCTCAGTTTTAAGCGGCGTGCTAGAATAACATGAAACTTCGTATAGGTAAACTATGGGATACATACACCATATCTAGGTCGGAAATTTATAGTTTCTGTTGCCAGATTAAATAATAGAAAAAAAACTTATATTTTTTGGTTTTATCTGTTATTTAAGTCGAGCAAAACAGCGGCACGGCCGTACCACCCTTTTCTCGAAGCAGTTCAGGCCATTTTCGACCCCCTTATAACTTCGTTGTGGATAAAACTAGAAGCCTGAATTTTCAGTAACTAAGCACGCATTGTATAAACACGATATATTTCAAATTTCATTCAATTTGAACCAGTAATAGTTAAGAATGATAAGTACCTAGTCAAAGTTTCTTAATTTTCATCATCAAAAGTCTAAGGCACTTCTAGCAGACACAGAAGCTTCAAATTTAGAATACAATTAGTGTTTAGTGTATAAATCAAGGGAAAACTAAAAAAAACGCAATTTCAGTCCAGTTTTCTAGATACATCAACTGCATACATTACTTTGTAATCCGATACAAATATATAGGATTACAAAGTTACATTTGCAGTCAATGAAAAAAATAAAAAGCAAGAATGGGGCTGCATTCATAGTTTGTATGTATGGATAACACGTTAACCTACAAAAAGAAGTGAGATCCCATAAAAAACATTCCATGTAAAAACGAGGCCAAGTCTCGAAACTCTTCCACCGTAAAAAGTTGTGAGATATTTCGTAGAGCCAAGTCTCGGGCATTCTTATTAATCATTATTTGCTTGCTAAATAAAATTTCGTGACTTGGAAATCACACAATACTACATAGTTTTAGGTGTGCAAAAATCCATAAATGCAGTAAAGTTGTGTGATTGCCAAGATGCAGAATTTTATTTAGCAAGCAAATAAAGATTAATAAGAATGCCCGAGACTTGGCTCTACGAAATATCTCATAACTTTTTACGGTGGAAGAGTTTCGAGACTTGGCCTCTTTTTTATATGGAATGTCTTTATGGGATTTTCAATTTATGGCAACAAAAACTAGTAGCCTAGTTATAGCGGATCCCATTGTGTAGATATAAAATGTTTCATGTTATTCCAGTAGGTATGCTGTTTTAAAATGAGAACTAAACTACATACGAGAGAGACGACGATACGTAGAGTCGACTTGAATCGACTGTGTTTTTAACCGACTTTAAAAAAAAAGGAGGTTCTTAATTCGGTTGTTTTTTTTTTTGAAGTGAAAACTTCTTTAGCGGCGCTGAGCACTTTTTGGGATGGGGAAAAATTGTTAAATACGCGACAGATTTTTGTGACGTCAGATGAGAAGGAGGTCACAAACTTTTATATTTTGCTGCTAGCCGATTCGACTTCATTCAAAACTGAACGCTATTCGTAAGAGTATAAAGCCGTTAAACACTTTTTGCATATAGCATATTCTGCAAATCGATTTGTAATTTTGTCCAAGCGTCCTTCACCGTTTTGCTATTGAGCAAATTCGAATAGTTCGAATTTGGACGTTATTCCTAAAGAGATAGCTACGAAAAATATTTACCAACGGCAAAAACAAATTGATATTTTGTTCGCTGCCGGCGGTGGGCGAGCCGGCCCGTCGCACCCAACGCGCCCGCGGCCCGTCCGCCTAAATAATTGATAATTGTTTATAAATTTGCGCCAAATTGATTTTTAGGGTGACACCGTAAGATGTCACATGACCTGAACGAAAAACTGTTACAATGTTATAGAGTTTTCACTTCTGTCGGCACTCCCGGAGTGCAACCCGGTCTTTTTTTTTTCAATATTTGTTACCTCGGAACTCGTCATTGATGAGCCGATTCGAATTTTTTTTTGTTTGCAAGTATATGGTTCCAGGTGGGTCCCATTTAAAAAAAAAATTAGTTGAATGATGGGATCCATGAGGAATTGAGGGGACTCCTCAATTATATTAGGCACGCTTGTAGTGTTTTTAGTATTTTCTATTATAACTCGTGTATTTATACTCGGAAATCGTAAATTTGGTGGAGTGGAATTGATGATGAAGACCACAGATCACTTATGGAATTCCTCAATTATGTCCTTAAAAGTACAAAAGTATGTCACAGATTCTGATAAGATTCCGTTGAGATAGGAACTAATAAAGTGACAAAGGTGATGATGATCTTGGAGAATCGACGGAAGTCCTCAAATATTATCGGCCCACATACAGGGATCGGCTTTTTTTCTAATAATCAACGCATAAATTTTCGCTCGGAAATCAGTTCATGTGGTAAATTGGAAAATAAATGTGGAATTGTTCTCGTGGCTTGGCGGGTTACTAAATTGAAGTTGGTTAAAACTTTGTTTTTAAAGTAAATTATTACACTAAATTTTCTTAGCACAGCACACACTAATCAATAATAAAACCGCCTTTACCCGTACATCGGCGTCTGTCACACCACAACGTTTTTACAAACGCATTCTACACACCAAAGTCAATCACTACCATTGACATGCCAATAACTGGGGTCGGACCCCTGGCACGGAACCAAATTATCCCATTTAGCGATAGACCATTATACTCAGACCTTGGATGGCACAGGGCTTCGTGCGACTCGGAGTTCAAGTTATGTTTTGCATTAGGACCACAGGAATGATGTGATCACCGCGCGAAAATGCATTGCTTCCTCGACTCACGCTTAGGGCCGCGCCGATAGAAAGGGAAATTCATTTCTTATTTTACGACAACTATAATGTCCTTCGTTCGATTGATAACAGCTTTTGCCCATCGACTTCGTTCGCGTCGACTTCCTTTTGTTGGACATTAACTGGGATAAAAAGTATTCTATATGTTAATCCAGGCTATATCTACTCTACTTGTACGTATCATCTTAATTCTTTCAAAAGTTTTGCTTTTTTCACCATAGCCTATGAAAGCTTAAGACTTGGCTCGTCGCGCATGGAAGCGAGCGTACAAGACCACATATGAAACGCGATACAGATGCAAAAGCGATGAACGAAACGGCCCAAAACATTATTCGGTCAGTTGAACCGTTTCAGTCAACACAGACATGACTAACATGACATTGACATGATGTCTCTGTGTTAAAACAAATGGTTCTTTCTGTTACTGGTCGTCTTATATTTAATCTTATAACACGTGTTCAACGTCAAGAAAATGCGTTGTTCATTACACGCTCAATGGTCGTAGAAACAAGTGACATCGGTCCAATAAACCCATGCACGTTGTAGGCCGCTACATGAAGTGAACTGACGTAGGTACCGTTGGTTGTATGAGTTTTTGGAAATTAACAATCATATAATGTAAGACATGTAATTAGATCGTCTTGAAAATTGATTGTGGGCATTAATTTCATTTGTACCAGTTTCAAACCAGACCTAAATACTAACTGTTTTCAACTACTACTTATAAAGTTTATATGTTAATCTCTATATAAGTAGAATGTTACTACCTATATAAAGGGTTAATTTTATGTTATTTAAATTCTTTTTAGAAATCCGTAGGAAGGAATCCAAGGAAGTCCAGAATGGGGTTCTTCAAAAAAGCAGTGTATATATTTAAAGAGTCGGCAACGCGCATGTAACACTCCTGGAGTTGCAAGAGTCAATAGGCTACAGTAACCACTTACCAGCAGGTGGCCTGCAAGCTTGTTTGCCACCGACGTGGTATAAAAAAAAATGTATTATGAGTTAGAGCCGTTAGAGGTAAAGCGCTCTTCAATCAAACGAAACTCAAATGTAATGTCAACATTATTATGAGGTACAGTTATAGGTATGAGTCTTGATCAGTGTATCTCGTCTCTTAAAACTCTAGTCTGAAACACGATAAGTATATTTTTTCAGAGTGTCTTCGGTAAAGTCGGCATCGTATAGCGATAGTTTAGTAGCAGCCAGAGTAGCCAAATATATTACACACCCTTATTAATACAGTAAGTAATAAAGACGTGTACCGAAATATTTGGCTACTTTGGCTGCTACTAACTATATAATGCAGACTGTACATGACGTTGAATTCAATAATTATAAAGAAATGTATACATAGTATCCGCGAATTTATATTAATGTCAAGGCTGCTCACAATACCTTGCTAAATCAACACTAAAATCCTGCAAAGTTCCACAGGATTCTATTCCATTTAACTTTGTCTATTGTAGTCGAAGCGTTATTTACGCTTGACCCCATTATGCGGAGCAAATATACGCAAGCATTCGCGGACGCAAACCAACTCGATACTGCGCGCAACTTTGTACAGTTGGACAGGATAGGGAAGGAGGTGGTGATAGGCCGCAGCGGAATTCCGGATTTTGATGCAGGTTGACGGTGGTGCAGTGGAGAGGAGTCGAGTCTAAATATTGCTTTTAAATTTCTAAGTAGCAATTTATGCGAAAAGCTAGTAAAAAAAGTGCCTTTGCTATTAGGTGCCAAAGCGAACCCCGGGGTCCTTCCCGGGGCCCGCTTTGGCATGTAATCCCTAGATTCCTGCTTGTGCCCTAAAAGATTAGGGCACAACCAGGAATAACGCTAGGAAATTAATGAATCATTGCGTTAAGCTACGGTAGCCGAGTGGTTCAAGCATGCGGCTGTTAAACGGCGGTCGTTAGTTCAAATGCCGGCTTATACCAATGAGTTTTCGGAATGTATACCCACTAACGGAACATCATTTAATATTTACTGTTAGCTTTTTGGTCTGAGGTTTTTCGGTTTCGGTGATGATAAAGAAACCTGTAAGAAATTCAAAGGTGAGAAGTCCTCAACCGATACTGGGGCATCTTGGGGATTACTGCCCGTTCCCTTTCATGCCCAGCAACGGGACGTACCAATATAGGCTGCTGTTGCTACATTCAGAGGTGTACATTTTTCTCCTTATTGGAAAATAATAAGGTGCAAAAGTGTGAAGACATCTATGACGCCGACCGTAGACACTTCCACTGCCATGAACCCGACAGGCGAGCGCCTACACCATAGCGGCTTTCCGCTACTTAGGGGGACATGGGAACGGCTACAAGCGCAGTGCGAAGCGATTCCTGGCCCTGAATATGCACAATGATTTCGTAATTCAATTAATTTGGTATTCATCACTCCAAAATTCTCTCTCAATAAGGCTTGTGTTACGGGTAATAATCGACGATATATTCAATAGATATAAATACTGAAATACATAGAACACCGCTGCTGGGCGGGTCGTAGGGATATACGTGGGTATACGAGTATATCCCTATGACCCGCCCAGAAGGTCGACCACGCATTGCACGCGGGTCAGGTCACTTTGAACACACAACACACACATTAAATGTCACTTGTTATATGGAAAACTAACAGTTAAATTGTTCTAACGCGCGTTCGAAGTGATTACCCCTCAGGGCGTGACATGGGCTTCTAGTTACTTAGTCTTAGATATCCGAGTTATGGTTTTTAAGATTAAACTAGAAAACATTAATATATAACTATTTTTTGTTTGATTCATATCTGTCATTCTGATTTTACCAGAAAGCGAATCCGTATGATATGATGGGGAAGTAACATTTATAGTCCCGATTTGGGAATATATACCAACTGCCTGACACTTTTTTGCAAAACACGCGGGTAAACAATTCTACATGCAGGCAAAGTATTTGGAGCGGTCTCGGAGACACATACTGTACAAACTTAAATTCTTTTCTACAATCTCACAGACTTTTCCTCTTCAGAATATTAGTAGGAGATATACTGATACTTATCCTAGATTTGTCCAGACTCGCAATAAAGACGATCGCTGAAATCTGTTGACTCGAGTCTCGTCTATTGGGACGTGCCTACCGCTTGCCTACCGCAATGCAGTACAGGCACAGGTGACAAAAGTTATTCTACTTACTAAACAATTTGATACTAGGCAATCGAGCGTCCTGCCTGACAGAGTAAATCAGAATTTGAGTAAATCCTGATTTACTCAACGAAGTGGAGATTGGATAATTACTTTTCCCCTCACTGCCTCGGAAAGCCGTCTTTTTTCCTTTAAAACCAGAAAACACATTTTATGGGCAAAAACACATTTTATCCACTAGTGGGGAAAGTAATTTGACCTTGGAGCGTGTTTAAGTAGCTTTTGGCAGATAACAAAACGTAAGACGATGATGATGTAATTCTGTTGCCGCTATAACAACAAATACAAAAAAAACAGAATAAAATGAATATTTAAGAACTTTAAAAAAATTGCTTGTTGCAGGCGTTGGGTCACAAAATGTATGGGATAACTAAAATTCGACTCGCACTTTACCAATATTCTACTTGATATTACTTAAGTTATTATTACTGTTAAAAAAATAAAAAAATATTATTTTTTAAATTAACTAAAGTTGTTTTGGATGTTGCACTTTCCACGTGAGGTCAAAAGTTTTGTGTTACACACGGGTGCAAATGTGTTTTACTTGTCGGGTGTTGAAACACTCGCTACGCTCAGAATTCTAATTCAGAATCAACTATAAAATCCTTTCGCTTGCTCGTGTCTCAATTCCACACTCGCGGGTAAAATACAACTTTGCACCCTTGATAACATAACTATTTCACGCCACTGCTCGGAAATGTGGCAAAAGATGGTCAGAAAACAGGCTTCAAAGCGGACATCGCACGAACAGGCCAACTATGAGTTCAGCGGCTCGGACCTCGAACCCACACGTCAACTATTGCCTACTTTCTAGCCTTTACAACAATGTACTATTTGTATACCTAAATTAGACCATAGATAATGATTTGGAGAGTTGAAGTTGTGTGTAAATCGGTATTTGAATGCTCTTCAGGCCTTGCAGTTGAATTTTTCTATACTCATCATCATCATCATCATATCAGCCGAAAGACGTCCACTGCTGGACATAGGCCTCCCCCAAAGAGTGCCAAAGTAACCGGTCGGAAGCGGTCGGTCTTTTCTATACTAATATTATTAAATAGGAAAAGTAGGTATAAGAGTATAGCTTTGCAAGTTTGTATGTTTTGGGTAATCTCCGGAACCACTTATCTGATTTCAAAAATTCTTTCATCTGTGTGTAGAATGGACTTTTTGGATAGTTATAGACTATATTTTGTCCTGCGGTGTTGCCTGCGCTTTTTGAAATTCGTGGGCAGCTAGTTTTATTATAAAGATAAGTTTATGGGTTTGTAAGTTTGTAGCTGCATGCATACAGATGGGGTACCTAATCTCTGGAACTAGGTAGGCACTCATCCGATTTCTAAATATTTCACTAGTATAAAAAGTGAACCTTCAAGTTGGGCTACAATTATATACCAAAGTCACTTAAATTATAATAGAAAATTACGTAATGAAAGTTCGACTGAATTGCCATTAACGCAGTCGCAAACTTCTAGCAAGTAGTGCAATATTAGAAGCACTTGTAAGCTTTATTTATCGATACTATCAAATAAAAAGTCATTACTGAAATCTTGGCATAAAGTTCGTCTGAAAAAAGTAAATCCTTTTAAAACCGACCTCTAGTCAGGCTTGTACAGTGCAGATAGGAGACTTAGGCTGGCCAACCGTAAAAACTCATCTCTTTAACCCTCTTAACCGTTTGAATTAGTTTCCATTTTCATTTAGTTGGACAAACTAGGTAGGTACCTACACCGTTAATTTTTCCAATAGTCTTCACAAGATATTTATTGCAGACTAGCTGCCCATGCGGCTTCGTTCGCGTATTACAAAGAACGCAAGGGATGCCAACATGCAATTAAAAAAAGCGGCCAAGTGCGTGTCGGGCCACGCGCAGTGTAGGGTTCCGTAGTTGCCTGTCTGTCTTAGTTACATCGACATGCGCGAGCCAACTAAATGGTGGGGTTGAGGCAGCCGAATTTGTACGAAAATTGGCCTTTCTAAGTACACATTAAGGTCGAAGAGTAATAACTCGGAAACTACTTATGCCTACTTAGCTGTGATAATTTCCCCTTTAAATTCGTGATATCTACTACGGGTTTAAACCCCCATTATCTCGCAAACGAATAACTGAGTTGAAAAATGGTTTTGAGAAATCCATAATATTTTTGAACTAGCTATCCAACGATATCCCGCGATCGTTTAAATTTATTTATTATTTCAGTAAAGCACTTTACAATGACTTAAAACTAAATACAACGTCCCACAAAACTGTTTGCACAGTTTGACTGTGGGATCCGTGAGTCTATATAATTTGAGGTAGTCTTAATGATAATGAGTCTATATAAAGTGGTAAAGTCCTAATCAGTCTATATAATTAGTAAAGTCTTAAGAAGTAAGAACAGCTTTAAATGATGTTGTGACACCCATAAAGCCATTCCTAGGGCTGCCAATGATTTATTTAGCAAACTAAATATGAATAAATACCACAATGTTGGTGGGCCTTAAATAGGAACCCCTTATAATAAGCCTGTTACATAGTACATTACTACAGAGGCCGGGAAGTAAGCTAATAACTATCCGGCCTCGCTACGCTCGGCCGTCTATTTGTACTCGGCCGGCGACCCCTTTTCACGCCGAGGTATGTACAGTGCTTTTCTCAAACATGCAGTGAAATAAATAAAAACAACTCCAAGAAAACAAACTTTAATCTTCATGGCTGAACGCCGTGATGTTGTGCTGAAATATGTTGTGATCGTAGAGGGATGACTCGGAGGTTTTGTGAAACCAAACATGGTAATCGCCAAAGATGTTATATTCTTGGTAGATCAAGTATAAAGAACATGGTTAACCTAAACTTACAATACTTATAGATAGTGATTGCTTACTTGCTATATTGCTTAATTACGTGTGTCACATGTCGCAGGGCGTAACGCTAGTTTTCATGTTACGGTTAATGTGCTAAGTTGGGATACAGTACAGTGCCACAAATTGTGGAATGGAAATTAAAAAAGACCATCTTGCAGGCTTGCTATTTTGTATGAAATGCCATTACGGATTTCTCGTCCGAGCTCATTATGAAGAACACAACGTCAATATTTCATTGCATGTTTGAGAAAAAAATATTAAAATATACGTTTAATCAATGTGTATTATTATAGTCAAATACTCGGCGTAAAATACACTTGTTAAGAGGCTTTTGCCCGGCTGTGGGACACTGTTTAGGCTTCAAAAAACTATTCAATAAAAAAAAATACATATCCCAAATTTATAGCAGTGGATGTCTTTTTAGGAGTATGAAAATTAAAAATTGCTATAACACAAACACGAACTTTTTAAATGAGATAAAAATATGTATCTTAATAATTATAACTCAGTTATTTATTCAATCATAATTATTTCAATGTACTTTTAGATAAGGATACATTCAGTAGGCCTTGTTAGGGCACTTTCACTTCAATAAAGGCCGTAAAATTACATAAACCAATATAAAACAACAGTATTTATCTATAATTGGATGTTAATAAAATGTGCAATATTTTAACACGACACAGCAACTTGTACTTTTTTCCAGAGGTCAGCGTTTTAGTAAAAATTTAAATGCACGCTTGTTTGTGACCCTAAACGCACGTGCTCACGTGAAGTAGTTTGGATAGCCATGCGAAGTGGGCCTTATTAGGAGCCGGGCCTTCCTTGGTTCCCCTACCTTATTTGAAATCACAAGGGCCACTGTAGCCGAGCTGTAAAGCGCGCGACTTTCAATCAGGCCCCGTATCATGGTCGGCCTTATCACGCGATAAGTGACAAGATAGAGCGTTAGTCTCGTTCTATCGAACGGTGTCAGCCAGTGACGGCAGCCAGTGGAGGTCGGGGGTGCGAACCCCAGGTCGTACCACTGGGTTGTTTCAAAAACGTATGTACGAAATATCATTTGATATTGAATACTTAGTGGCTTTTTGTTGAAAGATATCAGACCCCGTATCATGGTCGGCTTTATCGCACGATAAGTGACAGGATAGGGCGTCCGTCACTGGCTGACACCGTTTGATCTCTTATCTTGTCACTTATCGCGTGATAAGGCCGACCATGATACGGGGCGGGGTCAGATATAAAATATCGTGAGGAAACCGATCTAATGCCAATAAGGTCTAGATTTCCCTCTGGGTTGGAAGGTCGTAAAACTATTGCGTATGCCAAATCTTGGGATTAGGTGCCAAAGCGGACGCCTCTCCTTTAGGGCACAGTCGGTTAACACTAGGAGAATGATGGTGACTTGAAATCACAAGATTGCAAACGCGTTATTCACTAGCAACGCAGTGGAGTAAAATATTACATACCTACATTATGAACTAAGGCAGGGAAGTAACCAATATTCTACTAATAATAATTAGTTAAACATTGCCTGCGTCAGGGTTGGGTTTGAACAGCTGCCGTATAAATTTAGCGATTTCCGTAGTAAGCCTTCAGTCCTAAGAAACACCGTATATATATTACACGTTGACACAACATGAACAGAAAAATATTATTTTTCACTGTATTGATTTTGGTAAGTTCGATTATAAATTAATCATATTTTTATTGATATTATTTAACTTGGTAAGTAATTTTAGTACGCGGCTAGTTCGATTTATGCAAGATTGTCCTACATTTTTTTTTCTTTAAGTACTTACCCGATGATTTCTCCCGAACAGGCGGCAGCCTGCAAAATAGCCGAAGAGTTCGTAGGTGAAGTAGCTGGTCTAGTTGGTGTTAAAGGTGGTGTTAAAGGTTAGTAGTAGTCGATTATAGATCTTAAGAGGATGCCTTGATTCGAGTCGACCACGCCCCCTTGACCGACACGCTTATATGCCTTCCGCGCACGAGAAAAAGAGATGCGACACCCTTCAGGAATGGCTTTTTTGGACAAATTTCGATAAATACCTAACTTAGTGAAGTTTTATTTATATTTCACTATGTGAGATTTTAGATGAGATAAAATACAATAGTATTAACTTGATTGTGTCGTAAAATAATGTATTTTCTGAGTAGGCTGAGTAAAAAAAGGAAAATAAAGACCCAACTTTGGATTTTCTTTCTATCGAGTAAATTTTAGGCAATCATGTATCGATTAAATCAGACCTTATTGTTTCTTAATCTAGTCAGAACATCGTTTCAAAGCACGCGATAATTTCCAATCCACCCCCTTAAAGGTGAAAAACAATGTTGCCCATGGGTGCAAAAGGCAAAGGTTTAGATTAAAATAAAGTCAAATCCTATAGTACCTCAAACAAATTCAACTCTTGGAACAGAGTTGCATTCGTTTTGCTTCAATCGTTAAAATGAAGTCAAATAGACATAAAAAGAGTAGGTAACACCATGGCCTCCCAACTAGAACAACGTATAATTGATACTAAAAAGAACTCATAGATGGCGACACAGGTACCGAGCGAAACATTTGAACCAGTAATCGTGAAGATAGAATGATTTTTACACCTTAATAAATTCAACGTACCTTAATTATATCACAAACATACTTTCGCACATACAATAAAGGTATATTTTATAAGTTTAGTAAATGCAATAAAATTTATACTAAATCCATGTAACTCGTACTATACGAGTCAGCTTTCAAGCTTGCTACGTATTATTGGGTACTGTCCCTAGATGGCGCCATCACGGGTCGCGAAAGTTCTATGGAACCACAGGCTCTAAGCATTTGGTTATGTATATTTTTGTGTGATGTGTAATATTGTCTCTAAAATACTACTTTTATATCGAAAAAATCAAAAATACTGTATTTGTTGCCCGGGAAGTCAACGCCATCTGGTGATATCTCAATGTATTACTAAAGGCTGACAGCGTCATAGCCGTGGTAGCTCGGATACGGCATCTACTGGTGTAGCTACGAGACTAAAATTGTATACAGAATTGCCTACATTAGGACGGTACGCTTTTGCTCTATGGGATTGGGTATCTGTACTTGTATTCTTTTATCTGTGGTAACACTCTCAATAAATACTCTCAAAAGTAAATGGAACGCATAATTACTTCGTAAGGACTTTAAGTCCTATATAAGTTAATAAATCCCTTTTCACTCAGGTTGGTTGGGGTGTACCAAAGGATACCTAATACGCAAAAAAAACCGAATATCCATTACCGACCAATAATAGAACCAACTACTTGAACAAAAGTCCGAAACATCACGCTTTGCAAATTGTACTCATATAATATGTAAGTACTCTCTTCTGCCCGCGACTCCATCCGCGTGGAATTCGTTTTTATCGTAGCTCCTTACAAACTTTCACACCCCATTTTACCCCCTTGGGGACTGATTTCCGGGATAAAAACTATTCTTTGGCCTTCCCCGGGACTCAAACTAACTCTATACCAAATTTCACCCGTACAAACGTTGCACCCCTATTTAACCCGCTTAGGGGTGGGTTTTTCCAAAACCCTTAATTTACTTTTCTTGTATTGTAATAAGGAGTCCATACACAAAGTTTCAAGTCTCTCACTTAAAATTTTACTCCATCACCATTCAAACTTTCAACCCCTCTTTTTACCCCCTTGAAAGTGGAATTTTCAAAAATCCCTTCTTAGTGGGTACTTACGTCATATAAACTACCCATTGTGAAAAAAACAGCTTTCTAGGTTCAACGGCTTGGGCTGGGCGTTGATTTAAGTGAGTGAGTCAGTCAGTCAGTCAGGACTTTTACGTTTAAATATATAGATATATAATATATATGTATAGACAGAGCTGTTGCCCGCGACTTCGTCCGCGTAGATTAGATTAGATTATTTATTTCATGATAAAAAATTACATTACAGATTTGCATACATGTCAAAAAAATAAGAATTATTATCACGATCGTCAAAAACAGAGAAATATTAAGAGAATGTCAACAAAATGTAAGAACACAATAACAAGGAAACCAAAAGCAAAAAGAACACAAATATATCAACCTCTAGGTATCGTCATTTTATACTATATTTAAATACGTGACACAATACATTTAAAGTCAAATCATAATCATACAAATAGAACGAGAACTTGTTACTGTCTTAGAAGAATGATTGCTATTCTTAAGGGATGATTTCCGCGATAAAAATTCCTATATCCTTCCAAGGCTGTCAAATTCACCGTACGGTAAATTTCATCTAAATCTGTTCAGGGATTAAACGTAAAAGGTAACAGTGCGATGAGTTCATTAGCTTAAATTGCCGCCGTCACGCCGACAGAACAGTACAATAAAATCTTGAAAAAATATTTTTTTTAGGGTACCTCCCCTACACCTAAAGCGGGGATGCAATTTTTTTCTCGTTAAACCCATAGTGTTGGGTATCGTTGGATAGCTCGCTAAAAAGTGGGTTTCCTAAATTCGTTTTTCAAATCAGTGATTCGTTTGCGAGATATTGAGCTTCAAAGCCCTAATTTTTGTTCGAGGCATAAACCCCCCCCCCCCCCCCCCTGCCGGCTAAATGGCTACTACTGGGGATATGAAAAATCGTGGTAGTAGTACTATCGGCTGCAATAATGCATGGACACCTTACGGCCTAGTTTCGCTTGAATGGTTTAACGTCTTCAACTCACATAGTTGCACGTTGTGTGCAATAAATAAACTAGATGGCGTTCTTGGCGATGGTATTTGAACATCGCGGAACATAAGCCAATTTACTATAAATTTACACCTATTATCGCCAGAAGTATTCTCCTAATAGTGTAATTATACTAATTATTAGCAAATACCAATTTACAATAGCTTTATTTAAGTGTGATACAACTGATATGTGAATGCTATATTTCCACTAGTAATTAAAATGATGCGGCAGCCCAGTGGATTGAGACATGTGCTATAAACTCGGCAGCCAAGATCGATCGAAGATCGATTCCCTGTTAATGGTAGAATAAGTTATGTTTTTGCTTTTTTATAGTTTTGTATTTCTAGATGGAAGTTTTTTAGATATAAATAAAAATCGTTTAATGAAATAAAATATTAATAACTTAAATAATTAAGACAGCTTTTTTTGTTTTTATTGTGTTTATTTCGTTAACTACAGTACTGCTAACGCAGTTTTTTAATAGAACTTAGTAATAGTTACTTAGCAACTTTTCTAACATTTAATTAAGGTGATAGCTTAAGTTTCATTTCCGAAAATTGGAAAAAGATTAAGCTATACCCCCAATAAATATAACATTAACAATTATTAACTTAAGGCCGGGTTATCTAACATTCAAATCAATCGAACGGATTTAGATGTTAATTGACATACTTATACATATATATATCTATACCTATGTGAGCGTTCAAATAATGAAAACTGTTATTGATTTTTTAATAATGATAATAATATTATTCGGACTTTCACGGTTACTTACACTAGTTAGAACTTATGATTATATAGTTAATAATAAGTAATAATAACTCACAATCACATTTCGAATAGTAAAGCGATAAAAAAAATGCAAACATCATACCTACTAAGCAATGTTTTTGTTTTTAATTTGTCTAGCATAACCCGGCCTTTTCCTAAAACATAATGTATAAATCTAAATGTAAACTGCACTGCACTGTTTGGTCGGCTTCTTCACCTTTTCCATGTTAGGAACTACGCGAACATTATCATACGTATTATTACGATATCATAAACTTAAACGGCCGTGTTCACTGGATTTAAAACACTTCACCATCATTTAAATTCTATAGGGTAAATTACAACCGTGCCGTTTTCTGTGCATCTGTTAGCAACGGCGAACTGTGTCTTCAACTCTTCACTTGCGTGGAAGTGGCTTATCGGTTATAAGCAACTTTCTTCGTAGGTCATCACCATTCACCATAGCTGCACGCTGAATAATGGTATGATTGAGACCTGATCTACTAGATCCTTCCTTTTGTGCCCATAAAACAACCGTTTTTTCGCTGTAACAACAGTATTACATAATAACAACAATGTAAGATACGAGTAGGTAATTAGATTAAGTATCATTAATATTACAAAACATGTAAAAACTACTTACGTTTATACATTATATTAAATAGCAATTAACTGTGATCTTTTAAAGATCAATCGATAACTCATTGCTATATTAGTAAAGAAAGGAATCAATTGGTAAACGGCTAACGAATGAATACGAAGTGAGTGTAATAAAAAAGATTACGGTAGTTATATGTCATCTATCTACCTTCTTCAATTATTATACTAAACGTAGTCGTAATGGATATCTGTAGGTATAAAAAAACAAACTGATGATTAATTTCAATCTACCATCCAAATGGCAAATGGCCCAGTGGCAAATAGACTGCAGTTTGAAGTCGACCTGAGAATTCGGGTTCAAACCCGCGGCCGCGTCCAGCCAAATTATGTTTTTGTAATTTATTCGATGTTTGGAGTTCGCTCTTAGTGCAAAACACTAACAAGAAGAAGAAAATTTAATAATACCTCCACGAAGGTGTGTTGTTAAAAACAAAAAATCGGGAATGCGTTAAAGTTGACTCGATAAATATACAAAAATAGTAGGTGGTGGTTATCCAAGTAAATAGAAATTTCGAAGACGCGGACGAAAACAATTTTTATTTCATTAAAAATCAGCTAACAACGCCATCTAGTGAAATCTCGCTTAACTTTTGAGGCTTACATTTACATCTATAATAATACTACACGTTGTGCTCATAGATGGCGTAGGATTCGGCGGACAAGCGAAACTGTTTCTGAATTGACCATGGACTTTTGCTGTCTAGTGTACATATAATGAATTTAAAAGGAAAACTATCACAGACAAGTAGGCATAAGTAGTTACCGAGTAATAGTCGACCAACTTAATCTGTACTTGGAAATACCAATTTTCGTATAAATTCGGCCGACGCAACCGCACCGCACGTCGATGTAACTAAGACAGACAGGCAACTACGGAACCCTTCACTGCGCGTGGCCTGACACGCACTTGGCCGGTTTTTACTAAATATAAATATCTTAAGAATCATCAACAGACGTTTCTGCTTAAATTGTAGGTAAGTATATATATATATTTTTTAATTTATTTAGGTAAACAAACAGCCACTACAAGTGAGTCTTAATTAATGGCCACCACGTATTACTTATTTTACATCGTCATCATTCGGAGTAAGTCAGGGGTGCAGCCCCTGAAGTGCTGTGATCCGGGGGTCAAAAAAAAAAAAAAACAAAAAAAAATTTTTTTTTCATTATGATTTAAAGAAAGCACACAGTACTGGAATTTTTTGCCGTCCAGTAGTTTTACTCACGTTAGTACGGGCTGTATAGTTTTGAAAGCATACTTATCTAATGCTAAAAGACGTAAAACTTTCCATCCCCATCCGCCGTCCTTATTTAACGGTGATAGAGAATAAATTATTTTGATTATCCAAAATGAACTATTTAATTTAACAAAATAATCCGCAGGTTTAATGAAACACTATTTTCTTTTCGGTTCTGGGAGCATCGCAGTTCTAACGTAACCTAACCTACATTTCTGGTAGCTCTTCGGTTCTGTAAGGGTCGCGGTTCTAACTTAACCTAACCTACTTTTCCTTTGCGAATTGTGATGTGGTCCAATCCTACATTTATCTAGGAGCCTTAATCACGAATAGCGTCGACGAAGTGAAGAGACGTATGGCGATTGCTAGATCAGCGATGGATAGGTTAAAGACAATCTTGGAAGCACCGCTTGTTCGAGCGCTTGTGTTCCCCTTTTTTCTCTACGCTACGGAGACGTAGACGCTACGTGAAGTAGAGCGAAGGAAGATAGACGCTCTAGACATGTGGTGTTGGAGGAGAATGCTTGGGGTAGCTTGAACTGAATTTTGTACCAATGAGTCCATACTGAAGGAACTCGACATCAAGCAGATTATGTATATGTGTAACACTGTTTCTCCAAATGATTATTAGATTATGTTGCATTTGTCTTTATTGTTTTTTTGCCAGTATTTTTATAAAACAAACCTAATCTTATGATTTCCATATCATACGATTAACACAAGTTTAGAAGTGTCGATGAAATTCGGGGAAACGAAAATGGGTAAGGACCAAATTCTTGGCCAGTTAACTCACTCGATTCAATTTTCTATGAAAGTTTTCCGTTTCACCACGAAAATTAACCACGCAATTATATGGTAAATTTTTGTGCCACAACGGAACTTTGTTCTCTTCTTCAGTTTGTATGGCTAACTATCAACTAACCAGGCTAACTACTGGCCAAGAATTTGGTCCCCACCCAAATTCGAAGCATCGATATTCGAAATATATGTTCCTCCGAGAAATAAGGTGTTTTACCGGTCTTACCGAAGAAAAAATATCGGTCTACTATATTCTAAAACATGTATTATTCTAATCTATTTCAGCATCGGGACATTCGGGATTCAAGGCGGTGGCCAGCTTTGCTCCACCGTCGTTCAAGTTCCCAGAGATGACGTTGTCGTTTGGTTCAGGTGACCCCGAAGATTAAATGAGCAGTTATCCATATTTTTTTTTACAATGTCTTCCCTGCTGCTGAGGACCGTGACTATCAACTAGATGTCGCCAATGATGTTGCGTTCTGTTGCTTGATGGTTTGCAACACTAAGGGGATTCCTTGATTTGACTCGACCACCCCCGCTTGACAGACACGCTTATGCCTTCCGCGCACGAGATTAAGAGACACTCTTCGGGAATGGCTTTTTTGGACAGATTTCGAAAAATACCTAACTTACTGAAGTTTCATTTCATTAAGTGAGATTTTAGATGAGATAAAATACCATTGTATTAACTTGATTGTGTCGTAAAATAATGTATTGTTTGAATAGGAGTAAAAAAAGGAAAATAAAGACCAAAAGACCAAATTATGGATTTTTTTGCCAATCAGATTAACAATCATATAGGTAGTCAAGAATCATATATCTGAAAATCAGACCTTATTGTTTCTTAATCTAGTCAGAACGAGGTTTCAAAGCACGCGATAATTTCCAACGCACCCCCTTAATTGGTATCTCCAGCTCCTGCGATATTTAGTCTGACAACCGTTATTCCAGCCTCTCGGTCCCTTTCCTTCCACTTTCTCAGTCACCACTACTAGGCGCTCCAAATGATTGGCATCGCTGTGGTATTTACAATGTACCTGCCGCCTTTACGCTAAGATACAGAAGTTAAGATTAGAGTGAAGGGAGCAAAACAACTATAAATGGCAACAGACAATAAAAAACACGCTATCCGACTGCTAGTCAAATCAGCAACTTTTTATGGAACGTCAAATCGCTCATTTACTTTTCGGTGCCCAGCGTGAGGCACTTGTCCCACCGCCGGCGAGTAGCGAGTACTCTCATAGTAATTCTTACTCGCTTTTACTCGCGCGAGTAATAATTACTATGAGAGTACTCGCTACTCGCCGACGGTGGGACAAGTGCCTTATCATATGATGTCACATGTAGTACTGAAGTCTAGAACTACTGGCGTAATCAATTGATATAGCATTAGTCTAGACCTGTCAAGGTTCCGATAGGTTCAGCACGCGGTTTGTAGGGATATTCTAGCCTAATAAATTCACTTTTCCCTTGTCAAACAGCGTCCATTTTGTGGTCACATTTTTAACGTGAAAACTTCTTTAGTGGCGCTGTGCACTTTTTGTGATGGAGAAAAATTATCAAACTCGCCCCAGGTCACGTAACCGTGAGATTCGAGAGGTACTCGCAACAGGTCACGTGACCGTAAGATTCGACAGATTGAAAATTCGTAAGACGGACACGTGACCTGATCGAAAAAGTTTTCACTTCTGCCGGCACTCCCGGAGTGCAACCCGGTCGTTTTTTTTTATAATCATGCAGATTTGTATTTGAACAATAAATAAGACACCATTATTAAACTAAAGTATATTTTACATACTTTCTCAAATATTCGCATAATTACTAAACTGATTACAAAAATAGTGATCTTATAAATAAAAAATATATTTCATAATTACAACATCATATTTTCACGTCTTCAAAACAATTTTTACTTACATTTCATACACAATTTAATTATAAATGTTATTTATAATAATTCAAATTCACTAATAGGATATTTACAATGACGTGTTATTAAATGGAAGACTTAGAATTAGATTGACTATTTTAACTATTCTGATTTAGATAATAGTCTTACAAATCTTACAATATGTCATGATTACGCGATAGCTACCAGAAGGCTTATCATGGCCACGGTTATCGCGCGATAAATGACGAGATAAAGAATGCATCACGTTCTACCAAGCGGAGTAAGAAAGTGCTTAACTGCTTAATCTTGTCATTATCTCGCAATAAATACAACCATCATAGGCATGCAAAAGAGAAAGCAAAAAATGTTTAGTACATGACAAACTAAACTTTAGTAGGTAAGGTACTTATTTAAAATACTAAACAAAAGATTAGTGGACTTTCGGATATTAAAATATACTTTATAATAATATTTTTATTCCTAGTGTATAGTAGCTAATATGTAATACATAATGTGGTTATGTATAATGTTAGGAATTATAAAAATAACAAACTCTTATACACCATTTGAGCACCATGCCGATTTTAACGATATAACAAACATAACACGCTCAATCATACTTTACACACAGAAAAATGAATGAAATGTTTTAAACAATATCATCCACTGCTATTTCACGTCAATTTAAGAGAAAAAGGCAAACGTACTACAGTGGGTAGTGTTAAAATATGACAGAAGTGCGTAATGCTCTGTACTGTTCTTCGATCTGTTCCCTTGAGTTCCTTTCAGTTTTGTAAAACAACAGTTTTATATAAAGTAAGTAAAAAAATATAGTGCACTTTTATGAATAAATAAGAATACCCCATTATCAACACCAATAGTGTGTTCATTGGGATAAAATTTACCTGGTACCTATATAAATAGTTCAAAATTAAGTTGTTCATGTAAAAATTAAAAAAAAACGGAACTAAACAGCGTCAGCAATCTGACATGTTTCTGTCATTGGAAATATGGTAACACGTTATTTTGGCATTCCGGTCACCCTGTTAAAATATAACAATTACTTTACTAAAGTTAATGGCAATATAACATTAACGACTACATCGCGATGTAGGATTGTCCTATAATATGACAATTGCAGTTGAAAGTTTTAAGTTGGCAAGCTTCGCGACTACAAATTCATAAATTCAATAAATAGGAAGGTCAAACCTTTTTGGATTTCGTCCGAACCTAAGTCGCATACCCGCAGTGACGCTACAGCGACCTCTCGTGGCCAGCTCTGCCATTTGCGTTCACTAATTGATCGAGTCTCTCCGACTCTTAAGTCGATTCATCAACGTCTTTTAGTCAAACAATTTCTTACCTCAAAATATTTAAACAGCTATTTTACTATCCACTAAACTTGGTAGTGTGAATTCTGAAATACTTTGTCAGTCACAAAGTGACGATAACGCCGACGACAAGAGAGTTTCTCTTAAACAATGACGATGACTATCTTCTTCGGGTCAAGTCAACCAAAAAGGATAGATTTTACTCCAAGATTAGCTCATATCATTTTGAAATTTAGCCTCACATTAAGTTTGGTCGAATTCGGCCTTAATCGTGAGCAGAGTCTGACCACATTTCTGTCGAAAATACAGACTGCGTCATACACTACCCTGACTTGATCCAGTTTAAAACTGCACGATGAGATAAGAACGTTTACTAAAAGACGTGTAAACATTATTTTAGAACGTAGCATCCCAGCCAGACAGGTCGTCAGGTGGTGGTTCGTCCGCGTCGGGCGGGTATTGGTCGAAGTTGTGTGTGTCCACGGGGTTCTTGACCACGGGCGTGATGGGCGGGTCCAGGGTGCGCTGCGCTAAGCCCTCCCAGTTAAAGCCGTCGAACCATCTGGAATAGGTAGTTCAAAAGAATAAGAATAAGAAAAATGTATTCACTTAAACAGCCGTTGTTTTACAGCATTTTCGTCTGCCAAACTGCAGCACAGTTTGTTGGCAGAGGGACTTCCTTACAAAAAAAAT
Source organism: Epinotia ramella (assembly GCA_947578815.1). NCBI lineage: Eukaryota > Metazoa > Arthropoda > Insecta > Lepidoptera > Tortricidae > Epinotia > Epinotia ramella. The sequence goes on along the minus strand of OX388217.1, from coordinate 10,773,352 downwards.
ATTGATGGGTAGGCTAAGCTATTAGCTAGTTACTTTAGTTACATACATTTGTTTTCTAATGGTACAGCTCTCGTGATCACTTTACTTAGACTACATTTCGAATTTAGTTTTTTTTACAATTAAATACAAAATACTGTATATTGCATACCGCAAATCAAGAGCAAACAGGCGGTCTTAACGCTAGAGCGATTGCTTTCAGACAATGTTTGTAGTCGCAACCATTGCTTTGTAGTGCACGTTTTAGTATTGTAGGCTATGTTATAATGGGATACAGAGATCAAATATGTCCATGAAGAATGAACCGTGATCGAATGTAGTCTAATTTGTACAGACCACCTATACTGCAGCGGTTTTTTTACCTTGTATTCGCCAAGCGCGCTTCTATACTCTGATTATTAATCAGACAGAAAAAATGTAAACAAAGTTATGTCACTGTCAAAGGGACATATCAGGGGTTCTGAAAGTACGGGTCGGTCATGGAATATTTTTTAAAGTTTACTTTAACAGCAAAATTGAAAATAAATATGATAAATATTTATAAGCAGTATACTAGTTACTAGTAAAACATTGAATTGTATAGTGCATCGGCTCTTAACCTTTTTTCCGTCCACGGACCCCTAGGAAATCAAGCGCAAATCCAAGGATTAATAATAAAAACAGGCAAGACTTTTTGTGGCATTTATTTATTGTTGTGAAATGGTCTATGGGTGAGACTGCTGCGAACCCCCGTACATAACTATAGGTACTCGCGGACCCCGAGGAATCCACTGACCACAGGTTTAGAAACACTGGTATAGTGGATAAGCCGAAGCCGAGTGAGCTGAGTGACAGGACAAGCGTCAAATAAAATAAAAATCCAGCTACCGATATTATTTGCCATTCGCATTAAGAAAAAAAAATAGTAAGCAACCCAAAGATGCACAATCCCGGTGTATCGCAGCAGTGATACCAGTGCTAAAAATATATTCTACACATAAAAACGGTATTATCTTTTAAAATAATTATGAGGGAGGATTTTGGTAAATATAAACATTAACGTTATCAAAATTAATTAGCTTTTTGTAATAAGAGTGTATTTTATTGAAATAGGACGTAAATGTTTCGTTTAACTGCGAAAATTATAAATCTCCTCATTGCTGCAAATGGTTCTTGTTAACGGCAACACCAGTGTTTACATTTTTTCTGTTTCTGTTTGTTTAATAATCAGAGTATAGTGACCTCGGCTCACAGCCTATTTGTCCTTTTTTTGACCTTTCGGAGCTCTGGCAAACTTACTCGTGAACAGGAACACATTATTACATACAACGTATCATATTTATCAGCCCTAGTTGATAGCCCTTTGAAATATTGATATGTTTTGTCTACTCTAGACAAACACTCAAAATCTAAACCGTAGATGCGTTTTTGATTCAAGCTGGCAGGCATACCTTTTGCCATTAAGTTTCATCATCATATCAGCCGAAAAACGTCCACTGCTGGACATAGGCCTCCCCCAAAGAGTGCCACAATGGTCGGTATCCAGCGGACTCCCGCGTCCTTAACCAGGTCAGCAGTCCACCGTTTGGGGGCCTACCCACGCTGCGCCTTCTGGCCCATAGTAAGCGACCATGTTTCCGTGCCATACGTCATCACTGGCAACACACACTGGTTAAAGACTCTCGTCTTGAGACCATTAAGCCCATTAAGTTTAATATATGAAAACTCACTTGTGCTTCTGTATCTCAGTGATGCCACCTCGCTGGTACCCCAGCCGCTCGGCCGGGTTGTCCCGGCACAGTTTCTTGATGAGGTTGGCCGCGTTCCTCGTGATGCAGCGCGGGAACTCCACCGCGTCGATGCCCTTGAGGATCTTGTTGTACGTCTTCATGGGATCGGCGCCGGTGAACGGCGGGGAGCCGGTGAGGAGCTCGAACATGAGAACACCTGGAATGTGAGGTTGGAAACGTCAAAATATGATAACAGCGCCATCTATCGGTGAGTAGTTTGCGTGTTGAAAGTTAGCGTCAGCGTCTGTTGTTGAAGTAATAAAAAGTAATTTTGTACCCTTTTGTAAGGTTAGCTGGAAGAGATCCCTTATAGGGATAAGTTCGCCTTTGTACTTTGATCTATTGTGTGACATGTATATTCTTTAACCTGTTGTTGTGTACAATAAAGTGCTTACATACATACATACATACATACCCTTTGTGGATGGATATCAGGCTGAAATTCAGCACGGGACTTCAAAGGAAATGGTACAGTCGACGTTAAACCTACTCACTTTTTTAATACCGCCAAAAAAATATACTTACATAAACATATTTGACGTAGGTAGATCACCAGTAGGTCGATCACGTAACGCATTGTACGCGCGTCAGGTAGATCTAAATGTCACTTTTTATATGGAAAAATGACAGTTAAATTGTCCTAACGCGCGGTGTCGGAGCATTATGATGTGATGACCCCTCAGACAGTATTTTATTTTTGGGAAAAAATATTCATAGAATTTAATTTTTATTACATTCTACAATTTAATTAATGACATGAAATCCATCCACGTACTCAGATTTAGGTTAAAGAAAATTGTATTGAGACACGGTATACATTAAAAAATTACCCATCGTTGACTTCGTCAAGGCATTGTGATTTTTAAAACATGTGTCTAATTTCATCAGAGAGACGAAAATTATATTTTCTTCTTTCTGTTAAGCACATTTTGCCGATTTAGGTACATTATGCCGATTGCAATGTATTTCAAGAAAAAACTCCAGTCAAAATCGTGATCGGATTGAAAACAAAAACATTCTCACGGTAGACTTGTTCGTGATTGCGGCTGTGATAACACTGCATATATGCAAGTGTCCGCAGGTACTGATCTCAATGTTTTTCAACAGAATCGCGTGTGATGTGTCATTTACTAAAGGAATAATTTTTCAACCATAGGTAGTTAACAGCGTATCCGGGGATTCCGGAGTCTTATATTGCTCACCTGCCCCCCTAGCACACTAGGTTTTATGTCGGACATAAAGCATTCGTCCCATTCTGGCCAATAGGCGAGTGCAAGAGGGACAAATGCTTTACGTCGGACATAAAACCTAGTGTGCTAGGGGGGCAGGTATTGTTTGATATTTAATTCGACGTATTTTTGAAATAAGTAGAGCTAAATAATAGTTTTCCGTTTAAGGATATAACTATTTCGTATCCCATCAAACGATTAGAAGTAAGTGTTCCGTTGGGCCAAGATTGTTACGGAATATTAAAAAAGAAGAGACGAAGAAGATCGTCTGTCTATTCTTGTACTAACCCGTACAGAAGAGTCGCTGCTCAACTAAACCGATGTCTGAACATATTTCACGTAACCCCTTCAGCTTGCTAGGGTTGTCAAGTATTGTTGAGCAACATTTGTTATTAGTTGTTCTCTAGCAACGCGGCACACGAACAAGTGAGAATCGCGTTCGGATGAACAGAATACTCCGAACACGACACTAAGCGTATTCGGGGCAGGAGGTTGGGCTGGTCTAGATTGACAGAAATACATTCAGATGTGCTCTTTGAGTAACGATTGCAAAGAGGATAAAAGTCAAAAAGCGGTGCCCATAAAATGCCTGCTATACTCGTAGTATCCGCAAAACCAAGTGGCGAGTCAGGCAATAAAAGTCAGTAGGTACTATTGTTGCACGGCCCGCTCCATAAGGCAGTGCAGGTGCGAAAGAGAGCATGATCCAATGATTTATGGCCTGACTCGCCACTTGGTTTTGCAAGCAAGGATTCCTTACCTAAGGACCAATAGTCCGCGCTTATGTCGTGGCCTCGGTTCATGATGACCTCAGGCGCCACGTACTCGGGGGTGCCGCAGAACGTCCACGTCTTGCGGCTGGCTTGCAGCTTCTTGGAGAACCCGAAGTCCACCAGTTTCACGTAGCCCTTGGAATCCAGGAGGAGATTCTCGGGCTTAAGGTCCCTGGAACAAGTTTGTAATTGGTTAGATGTTTATTTAACTTATTTATTTTATCGTATGGCAAGGTTAACAAGTCGCTTATTGATACAACAAATTTTCCTCGTGTTAGGGTTAGGATTCCACCACCCCCTTTCTTCCCGTGGGTGTCGTAAAAGTTGACTAAGGGGGCAGGGACATCACTGCGATATCGCGTTTTGTCGATCTTATATAAGCTTCATGTGCTCTGACTACCCCTTTTGGGAATAAAGGCGTGAATCTTTGTATGTATTTATAATTAAAAAATGGTGAAAACTACACTAGGTTTGATTGAACGTGAACTTTACCAATAGGTCGGCGTCTATATTAGGAGAGGTTTTTACTAGCATAAGTACCGACACTCGCATTATTCCAAGAATTGTTTTTAAGTTGGAATATACCTGACTGGTGATAGATAATTTATTGCAAACACATTACCAACCATATTCTTGTGTATAATTAACTCCGTTGGAACAATACCATTTTAGAGACGGCTGGTGGTATATATTTTATTTATTGATGTTAGAGCACCAACCATATAATTATATGTATACTCGTACTTAACTGTTTTAACTCCTTTCTGTAATGTCGGAATATTTGCGATGTTATTTTTTGCATGACATATAGGTACGTTCCGATTGAATATGAATAAATAAAATTGATTTGGTTATACAACAACAAAGCACCAGAAACGCAATACTGTTAATTAATTTAAATAACTACCATATAAATCAATAAATAATGATATCCTGCTGATTTATAAATATTATATTAAAATATCAACCACTGACCTTTTCCGATAAACACCACTTACTCGTAGATATAAATAGTTTCCTTCAAACGTCACACATCTTTTTTTCATAACTCGAGGAGGTAAATGTTAAAACCGGTCAAAAAACGAAGTTTACCTGTATATAATATTCCTAGAATGTAGATAATGGAAGGCCTCCACCACGCACGCCGTGTAGAACCTCGTCGTGGCGTCGTCAAATTGTCCTGGAACCGAGAAGCATTCCATCAGCATATTTGTAATTCGACAAAATAATTGCTTACGTTGACCATATAAAGGTCACAAAGGAATGTGTCCAAACATAAGCTCTTTTCTTTCCTATATTTGGCTTCAATGAAAATAATTTTAACATGAACTCACCTTTGTCCCTCAATATCGTCCAAAGCTCTCCTCCAAGGCAAGTTTCCATCAGCATGTACAAGTATTTGCGATCTTTGAACGTCTTATACAGTTTAACGATGAACTCGCAGTTCATCTCCGACATAATCTCCTTCTCCGACATGATGTGTTGTTGCTGCCTGGTCTCAACGATCTGGGCTTTCTTCATTTGTTTCAGCGCGAAGGACCGACTCGGTTCGCCTTGTATCTGAACCAGCTCCACTCGACCGAAACCTCCGATGCCGAGCGTCGCTATGATGCGGAGATCTGACAGACGCAAGTTTGCGAATTCCTCGTTAAGCCTGAAAACATTTAAGTAAAGATTGATCATCACCATCCACTTATGTATGTCAAACTGCAGGACACAAGCCTCCTCTTAAGGGGCTACCCGAGGTTTTCATCGATTTTTGACAAGTTTTGAATCGTATCTCCTACTTTTGCACTACAGATAGAATTATAATTCAAACGGTTATCGGTTCTTCAATTTTTTATCTCCATGTTGGTCCACCGGATTTTGAAACCAATGACTACTTAATTTTGTATGATTTTTTTAAACATTGTCTAAAAAACCACTTATTTCGTATCTATCTATCTATTTATCTATCGTACTTATTGACATGAAAGATCTAATATATACGAAATCTACATATTTGGGTTTGTCTGTGACGTCTTTAAAAACTGGTCCAGGGTTTTCATTTTAAACCAATTAACACAAAAGTTATGGCCAGAAAACCGGTTTTTTGGCCTAAAATTGTTCAACTTTGATGCCAAATATCTCGAAATCAATGAACTTTTAAGTAAATATGGGATACCATATTGCTTAAAGCCGTTGTTGTTAGTATAATAAGCTAGAAAAAATATTAGAAAACTAAGGGATTCAGATCGAAGGTCATTGGCGTATCGGAGCCCCTTAAGAATGAGAGCCACGCTGGCCCAGTGCGGGTTAAAGATTCTACATGCCCCTTTGAATTTCTTCGCAGATTTCCTCACGATAAGAACGAAGAATTATACAAAAAGGTGAAATCCTTGAGCTGCGGACCGATAACTTTTTAACAATGACATTAAGAAATACAGACGGAAACGTACTTAAATTTCGTAATATTTAAATGTACTATTGAAAAGCATGATGCAAATGCAGCACCAATCAACTCTTGTTGAATAATTAACTTTTGTTCATTCTCAATTTCATTTCCATTATATTTGTCGATGCTGTCTTTCATTACAACGGCCACGTATTGTGTTCTGCGCCTCGCACTTCACAGGCCCACAAAACCGCGGGAATGGCAATTATTCTTCAATGCCGCTTAAAACACGTGTTTTCCGAGCTAAAGAGAAAAGTTAATAACCACTCTAATATTACCTTCCATCCTATAATTAAGAAGTTCTTTGAAACCATATTGACATTGATAAGTTTCTTTAAAGTTATCCATCATGTTGCGACACTTGACATACATTTGACGGCTTTTTTCAAACACTTACCACACAAATATATCCTCGATTGCATCAAAATAGAAACAGAACGAATTAAAGACAGTGAAATCAAGACGGTCGTTATACAGCGCCAAAATATGCATTGTTTTGGTGGAAAATAAAAGATAAGCGTCACAATAGCAGAGACATTCAATTGAAATCTATTGTTGCGGTGGCTAAGGCAGCTTTGCTTCGGTTTTTACGATGAACTTGACATAGGAAACTCGTTAACTTTACTGCTTTTTCATATCTCATTAGATAATTACTATCTACGATCAGTTCAGGCGTCATGGCAGGGACGTCATCATCTAATGATAATGACATTGTGTGTAGGTAGGTCTCGATGCGTCAAAAACGATTTTCGTTGTTTGCGTATTCCCGATTCATATTTGTCTGACGCTATATCTGTTTCATACAGTTATTACGGTTATATTCTCATTCATCTGACGCCCTCCGACGTGACGCCTGTTATTGTGTCTGGCGTCAGAGAGCTTCACGTCAGAAGTGTGAATCTGACTTATCTTCTATGTAATTGTTATTTGGTTAAATAGACAACGCGCCTGCTCGAGTAGGTACTATCTGTTTCTAATACTTTATAAGATGTGTTAAGTTAAATTCAAAAACTCCTAACAAGTATGAAGATACCTGTGATAGGATATTCCGTTTTTTTCCATAACATGTGAACAGAACTGAAAGTAAATTAGTTAAAATAACTGGAATTCTCTTTCGGTCTATATTAACGAGAAGAGTGAACAGGCATATTCTGGGTGAGCATGATCCATTAACCTTCATCAGGTTAAATAAAAAAGAACCCTTACCTAGCTCTGCTCTCGCCCTCATCCTTGTACTTGGTGCGTATCTCGTCAAGTGTGGAGATGAGCTGGTTGAAGGTTTCCCTGTCGATGACGAGACAAGTGGTACCTTCGGGGGCGTCGGCAATGATGTTCGCTGTTCGGAGATCGTCACTGGAAATAATCAAAGAAATATTACATTTCTATAAAACTATTACTGTATTAATAATCAAAGAAATATTATTTACTAGTCACACGTAGAGTAAAACTATCAAACATGCAGATGGAATGCTAATAATTGAGTAAAATGATCTTCATCGCCATAATATCAACCAATACACATACACTGTTGGAAAGAATCGTCCAAGAAACACAAGGAAGGAACGGTCTTACGCTACCCGCTGCCTATAGTTGCCCCACGATTGTGACCAGTGACAAGTTTCACAGAGGTAGTTACAATTGGATAAGTCTGAATTGGGCTGTTGTCCACGTTAATCCCCTAGCCCGATCCCCCAAGGGAAAAAAACGGTTAGGTTGTTGGGTGAACTGCGACCCTACAGCGCGCGAGCCGAGCGAGCGAAGCGAGCGTGACGCGGTAGCGTCCGGCGAAGCGCCATAACCGAACATTATCATTTTTTCCTAGTTGAATATAAAATAATTGCCGCTAATTCCCCTGGGTGATCGGGGTCAGGTGATTAACGTGGATAACTTGTATGGCCACACTGAGGCCTTTGATCAATAATGGCGGGCCATTTGATGGGCCCTATGTTGCCTGTGTGTACACTTTAAAAGTGTAGATTTTTGAAACGGGACACAGTACATCAATCAATTTTGCTCGACGACTTCGTAGGAAATGATAGTGATAGATCATATTCATTGTTTGTACTTATATTGTAGGGATTGAGAATGACACAAAATGGAGGTACCGAAACAACTTTATGAATAGTTTAATTAAAATGTAATTCTCACCCTTGTAAAGCCTTTTCACCGAAGAAGTCTCCCTTCGTGAGGCCCCTGATGAATTTCTCGTCATTATTAGGCAGCTTCTGTGTGACTTTAACCTGAAATAAATTACATATAATTTAGTCGCAATTTTCTCTCAAACCGGCTTAGTCTGAAGAAGCCAATCTAGGTAATCATTCGAATTATTACTGTAACATAACTGGTAAAGCAGGTTCATTAGGTTTAGCGTGCGTGACAATATAGAAAACAACTAGGTACAGTCAGGGAAATGTATTCACGTACCTTTTTATGCCTTATTTTCATAGTAACAAGAGCTAAAAAGGTACGTGAATACATTTCCCTGACTGTACATAGTACCATTGTATAATCGATTAGACAGTACGCTAAGTGAGATGTGTGCATAATCTTCTATTATTTCTAAAGATCTGTAAACACACTACCTACCTATTAATAGTTATAGATAATTATAAATAAGATCTGCACTCTTGTTGTGTTAGCACTCTTTGGGGGAGGCCTATGTCCAGCAGTGGACGACTTTCGGCTGATATGATGATGATGATGATGATAAATAAGATCTTACACAGTGCTTAGGTCAATCTAGCTACTTATTATGTAAATAAATTGCCATAAAAATAAAATCTTTTCGCCATTTTCGTCATCATATCTGGTTTGACAGTTATTTTTTATTATAATTTGCATTTTGCAACGATGAGGTAACCGCACAATTTAGTGAACCACACAAACGTCATAAAAACAAGCTCATAATCCAACAACTTGCATCACGCCGGATAAAGATCAAAAAAGTGTCTTGGTTACACATTTTCGGTGAGGTAACCCCGCCACATCAAACCAGAGGGGCGTCGGTAGCGTATTCAGCAATAAGCATTACGTCTTTTCAGAAACTCTGCTGGTCAACGCCAACGGAAGCGGATGAGATAACTATGGTTGAAGTAACAAGTTTACTTTACGTATTTACGGAACGTTTCACAACGACCGCCACTCACGTTACGGATTAGTTCATCTACTTTCTTTCGTCAATATTGTAAGCAATATTGTCCGATTTGTCAGGCGTTAATTAGGTGTTATTGTGGCTGAGGTTACACTTTCCCTTGGCTTCGTCCGAGACGAAGTTAATGTAGTTTAGTGCGCTCGCATTTGCTACGCTGCGTAAAAGATTTTACTTATCAATGGCACTTATTGTAAAATGGGGTAGCATTAAATGAGCGAATAAACGGACTGTAGGGAAATGAATACAAGTAAAGGGCCATTTACATGGTGCATCAACTCGTATGCGATTTTCATTACATTGCGGGCTGCGGGCTAGCGGAATACGACGAACTCAATCAAACCCTTCAATGTAATAAAACTCGCATGCGAGTTGTTGCTCCATGTAAATAGCCCTTAAGGTAAACGTCCGAGTGCTCGACGCTGTATTAGTACATGGCCTGGGCACTCTATATCAAAGCAATATGGGACTATGGGTTAAATTCGAACTAAGAGGATTTTTTTACGACGACGACGTTTACCTTATACATAAATACACGGAAACGTTACTACTGTAAACTTATTAAGCATACATTCATAACTGTGATTACAAAATACACAGGATTTAAAGAATGAATTGTTAATTTATTTATTTTAGTTGTTTATTTATTAATCTAACTACAAAGTTACATTTAAAACAAAAGCCCTGCAAAACTGTTTTATAAAGTTTTCTGTTTTGTATATAATTTTTAAAACAAAAGTAATTTAACATTATGAATACCTAGATTAGTTCGACACTTGACTAGGTATATAAGTCTATGATAGTGGATCTTTAAATATTTAACAGTACATATGGTGCTACTTTCCCGCACTAGTGCGGAAAAGAGCACTTTTCGTGCATATGTCGAAACTTTAAAGAGCTATATGTACAGTAAAACGTTGTACGATACACGTGCGAATAGGTAATTCGCAACTCGTGTCGATTTAAAACACTCCCTTCGATCGTGTTTTAATTTATCACCAATCGTTTTCGTTGCGAATTTCCTATTTTCGGCACTTGTATCATAAATAACTATTACAGTACATATGGTGCTACTTTCCCGCACTAGTGCGGAAAAGAACACTTTCCGTGCATATGTCGAAACTTTAAAGAGCCATATGTACAGTAAAACGTTGTACGATACACGTGCGAATAGGTAATTCGCAACTCGTGTCGATTTAAAAAACACTCCCTTCGGTCGTGTTTTAATTTATCACCACTCCTTGCGAATTTCCTATTTTCGGCACTTGTATCGTAAATAACTATTACAGTACATATGGTGCTACTTTCCCGCACTAGCTCCCTTCGGTCGTGTTTTAATGTATCACCACTCGTTGCGAATTTCCTATTTTCGGCACTTGTAACGTAAATAACTATTCTTAATGTTCTTTTAAAAATACGTCCTCGTACACCACCAGCTTATGCCACTAGCTGGCAGCACTGCGACGGGAGTTCTTTTTGACAGCAACTTTTAACCTAAGGGCAAGGGCGTTAGTGTAGGTATATGGTGCGAATCACTTTGCTGATGGAATGGCTAATGTACAAATAAATCCGCGTGTAATTATAGACTCCGTGTCTATTGTGACAAAGTCTACAATTTACATTAATTTGATTACTACCTGTGTCACTTCAGTTGTAGTTATCATTTTTGATACTGCATGCGTCTGATGATGATTAAAGGTGATTGGTGGATTTTTACACCTAGACCTCTCAACACAGTGCTACCATCTGGTGACGTAATGCATTTTGGAAACCCTCCTTCCGAGCTGTGTCTTTGTTTGCCCTACTTGGCGGGGGGCACTACCATGCCCCCAGATTTTTATCAATGGTTCAGTTACCCACTTTTAGTCACTTTCACTTTGGTGAGGTAGGGCACAGCGAAATTTGGAGCAACCCATCTGGGGAAGTACAGTCGACTACAAAGAGATCGATACGGACAAAGTTACAAAAATATGTATACACGACTGTATTGCCTTATTATTAAGGTCGTGTATACATATTTTTGTAACTTTGGCTGTATCGATCTCTTTGTAGTCGACTGTACCACCGCCTTGCAGAATACCACAGCCATAATAACACTACTACATGCTCTGTAGAAGTGTTGTGTTCCTGGAGGTGAGCAAGAGGATGCGTTGTGTTGAGAGCGAGGGAATTTGTTCCTTCAGCTGTCAACACGGCGAATCCTCAAACATATCAAGGGTCGGCAACGCCCATTTTACTCCTTTGGAGTGGCACGCGTCTATAGGCTGCGGTGTCCGCTTACCATCAGGCGGGCCGTACGCTTGTTTGCCACCGTCGTTGTATAAAAAAAAAAACCTAGGTAAATCATTGCCAATGTTTTATCTAACCTTATATTACAAATGGGAGCGTTTGTCAGTCTGTCTGTTTGTCTGTCTGTCTGCTACCTCTTCATAGTTTGAGTCCCGGGGGAGGACATAGGATGCTTTTTGTCCCAGAAATCATCCCCTAAGGGAGTGAAATGGGGGTGAAGGTTTGTATAGGATATAAACGAGTTCAACGCGGACGGAGTCGCGGGCTTCTGCGAGTGTTATATAATATTGGCTTGTGGTAGACTAATCTGCATACTTATAGATTTGAAAGTACCGACCGACCGAGCAGGGCGACCGGTTAGCCTAGTGGGTAGTGACGCTGCCTACGAAGCTGAAGGTCCTGGGTTCGAATCCCAGTAAGGGCAAATATTTGTGTAATATGAATATTTGTTTCTGAGTCATGGAAGTTTTCTATGTATTAAAGATTTATATCTATTATATATATCGTCGTCTAGTACCCATAACACAAGCCCTACTGAGCTTACTATGGGACTAGATCGATTTGTGTAAGACTGTCCCCTAATATAATATAATGTAATGTAAAGTGCCCTTGTATTGAACACAAGGTATGTGACAAAACATGTTTTTTTTTTAACATACGCATATGAATAGCAGCAGTAATCTCCTGAACAATCGCGGACTTTGGCACCTTTGAAATCAATGTCATCTCAAACTATACCTCATTTCAGATAACAATAGAATTGTAACGGACAAATTCGTCTACGTGTAGATCTATTCTAGAATATCAAAGGGAAATTCTGACTTAAGTAATGGCCGCTTCACACGATGAGCCATCCTAACCCATCATACAGGACGCGGCTATGCGGTAAAACGAGACATAAATATGTTTTACTCCCTTTAACGCATAGTTGCGTCCTGTATGATGGGTCAGGATGGCCCATCGTGTGGAGCGGCCATAAGGTATAAACGTCCGAGTGCTCGACGCTGTACTATATAGTATATGGCATTGTCACTCTATGTCAAAGTGACATGACTTAAATTCGAATGAAGAAAAATCCTCTTAGTTCGAATTTAACCCATTGCTTTGACATAGAGTGCCCAGGCCGTATGCTAGTACAGCGTCGGGCACTCGGACGTTTACCTTACTAGTTTTAATTATTTTGATCATTAAGAGCTTTCAAACAACCGGTTTTCCATGAAATGGCATGACGCCTTATTTTCAAATATTATATGAAATAGGCTACAGCTAGAATATTTTTTGCAACGCTACCTAAAAATAACAAGAAAAACAGTAAACCGGTTTTACATACTACTGTAAGTAAGTACCATCATATGTAAGCAAGTCATTCATAACCACAATTCCATTGTCTTTATGAAGAATAAAATTATTCCAAACATGTTGCTACGTAGTACCTACCGTTTTCGATGACAAAAAGAATTTATTATTATAGGTAAATACATTTCCAAAAGAGCGTAACTAAAGCTGATTAAACAAAAGACCTCACGCCATTCCTAAATATCTCACGAATCAAAACATCTGTTAAACTAGTATCTGCGATGTGTGCTTCCAACATATGGGTTCTTTATGATGTAATAACACTTCTTGTTTTGACAGGAGTTTTATGTTGAAATGAGAAGATATAGGTTAATATCGCAATAACGGCAAAAAAAATAGAAAACGTTACATATGTTTAGGAACAATTCAAAATATTCGAATACCGCGCTTATACTACAAACGGATTTTAAAAATTCTGGCCTCAAAATTCCGCGTGCTTAAGCCTCTCGCCTCAGAGCGCTGACCTTGTAGGTACAATAGCTGCTTTCTGGCCTCTATTGCCTCTATAGAACAACTTGCAGATTTACAAATCTTTAGTCACACGCTCAGTCCATATACATCAACGTATTCACGGCCTCCGATAGACCACAACGGCGTTTTAACAAAGTTCTGGTCAGAAATAAAAAAGAAAGCCAACGTTTCTATTCAAATCTAAATTCTTGGTGTTGATATATTAATATTACCTAATCAAATTTAAATTAAGAACCACAGGACGTCATCAAAGACGGAACTACTCTTTTATTGGAAGAACAATATGCGTAGCAGCATACCTAATAAAGGTAGTCTTGGACGCATTAGATACTGAGTAGCTCAATCAAGTTTGAATCGATTAAAGGCAATAAAACCTTTTAGACAGTAATTGCACCGGCTATTGTGAAATAATAATTTCGTGAGTGATTTGATTACGAGATATCTAAAATGAATAATGAAGCCGAAGGCTGCGTTATTATGTTTACAAAACATAGAGGCGTGGTTGAAGAAGTCACGTCGAGCGCCCGGTCTCTCGAAAGTTGAACCGCGGAACGAAAGTGAAATTGTTGACTTTCGTATTTGGAGAACATCTTCACACGTACAAGACTACGATGTCATTCAAATAAATAATGAAATATACATCTCAAATCCTATATGATGACAAATGACAAGTCAGTAGTGGCAACGTCTTCAAGCAAGATGACGAGATGGTGACGGTCAACAATCGGTAGACTAATCAGGTAAGGAAATCTAAGTGCTACCTATTTTAAATGCCATATTGATAGGAAATGAATCATGTTGGCTAATGACTCATGTTACTTACAAAACAAGTTAATTATGAAAGAGAATACCCGGTATAATGACCTGTCTGAACAGATACGTCAAAAGACACGTTTTAAGGATAGACAATTTGAAATTTACCTGTCCCTTGGAAATGATGAAGAATGTGTCACCTCGGGCGCCTTGTCTGACGATGTAATCCCCATTTTGATAATGCGTCTCTTCTAGCACGTCGGAGATCTTAATAAGCGTGTCTTCGGGTAAGTTTTTGAAGATCGGAACGCTGTGGGAAAAGAAACAAAAACATCAGAAACTGGACCAGCGGCGTTACATCATCGGCAACCGGTCAAGTGCAAGTCGATCGTGAACGCCGAGGTTTCGGCGATTGCTGATTGTTTTTAGGGTTCCGTACCCAAAGGGTAAAATCGGGACCCTAATTACTAAGACTTCGCTCTCCGTCCGTCTGTCTGTCACCAGGCTGTATCTCAAGAACCGCGATAGCTAGACGTTTGAAATTTTCACAGATTATGTATTTCTGTTGCCGCTATAACAACAAATACAAAAACAAAAAATATATATATTTAAGGGGGGCTCCCATGCTCCCATACAACAAACGGTTTTTTTTTTCAGGCAGTACCTCAAGAACCGCGATAGCTAGACAGTTGAAATTTTCGCAAATTATGTATTTCTGTTGCCGCTATAACAAATACTAAAAACAAAATAAAACAAATATTTAAGGGGGGCTCCCATACAACCAACTTTTTTTTTTACTGTTTTTATAGATAATGGTACGGAAACCTTCGTGCGCGAGTCCGACTCGCACTCGGCCGGTTTTTTATCGTCTATGACTAAGTGGACGTACTTGATAATTATTGTGATTGACTGCTTTTCAATCAAAGTAAGATTAGTGTTAATATTGGGTTTTGATAACGATTTAAATGCGTACTTAGCTTATACAACGCGCTTAAAACTACTATTGTTATCTAAATACGTCCAAATAAGCAGCGATCAATAATTTTATAATATAGTATCTTAACTAAAGAACCCCGATAGGGGGGGGCATTATTTTACGGCTGCCGAGTAGAAAGTGCCACAGTAATGAACAAAAAATTACGTATTACGAAATCCTCGCAATAGGCGTAGCTATTTAAGTTATCCCAGCAAATAGAAAACGTTTTATGCAACTAAATTATCTCTAACTCGGCTTATAAAACGTTCTTTACTCAGTTATTTATAACAGTAATCATGATGTAATTGCATGACTTGGTTTTCTTTCTATATATTTCTGTCAGATTTACTGCTGTTAATAAGTGATAATGATTCGACGACGTTTATCTTTTTGCATTACAAATAATTTGCTTCTAAAATACTCGATGTTCTTGAAACGTTGTTGGAGCAGGTAAATGTTGTATAGTAATAAAATGTTACTGGTTTGTATTGAAAGTGAGCGTGATTTGATTACTGTAATACCGGTTTATGCATAATCCGTAAAACGGATTACAACTATTATATCACTGTTATTAGATAATGTATGCGTTACCAAAGGACTTACATACTTTGAATAATGTGTGACTAATAAAACTGTTGTATTATTATATTGTTTGAACTATCTCACTGCGTTTAGTTACACTGTAAATCGTTTTATGAATGGAATAATAAGTGATTTAAATGTAAAACTTATTCAAACATGGACTTCACAATGAAGTAATGTCCAAAGTGTGTACGAACTATGTGAGCTAATAGCTAACCATCATGTTACTTAAATGCAGCCAACTAGGTAAACGTTAGTATGTAAAGTATGTCGGGGACTAAGGACGGGACGTGTACTATTTACGTCTTGTGTGCATCGAGGAAAATAAATAAATAGCTCCGACCTTCATCATGACATGTCCCGATACCTGGGCCCCAACTTTATATCGCGTCTGTCAATATCAGAATGCCGGAGACATCAAACTAGGGACATACCTCATTCCGTCAAATTTTTGACGGAATACCAGCCCAGATTTAACCAATAACAATTTGTAAACTTCCGTCTTCAAACAGTCTTTCTAAAAGAAATGAAAGAATTAAGACTTCTCAGTCAAGGAAGAACAGGTATTTTTAACTCAAAAAGCAACCTTAATTAATTCTTCATCCAATCCCGTATCATGAATCAAAATGACGCGGATATCAAAACATTTGCCGCGCTCATTGATAGTGAGGACATTGAAATATAGCATCGTGTACGTGCCATTAAATGTTTGATTCAATTTAAGCCCGATTGAATAACAAGCATTATTAGTGAGGACGTCGATGCAGTGAAAGGATTGCGAATATCATGAAGGCGAGAACGTGCCGTTGTGTCGCAAATCGCTTGGGTAACGCGGTGACACTAGTTTCATAAACAATTCCTTTGTTTTACTTTTGCTCTCATTCGATAGATTGTATGATTGTCTTGTGTACATTAGACATCTATTATATACTACCTAGGAAGATGTCATATAGCATTTAATTAGAGAACCAATGTACCCTAGCCGGTAGACCCAGTCTGCGAAGCTGACAGTCCTGGGTTCTAATCCCGGTAAGGGCAAATATATGTGTGATAGTTCCCAAGTCTCTTGTTTCTCTGTAATTAAAACAAGCCTTATTGAGTATACTGTTAGACTATAAAGATTTGTGTAAGATTGTCTCATAATGTTTGTTTTAGTATTATTAACATTAGTAGAAATTTGAACAATTAACACTTTATTTTATAAGTAGATTTAACGATGCGTGGGCGAGTCGAATTCCAATTACTAAGAGTTTCACTCAACAAAAGCATCACATTCCAAATGGCTTAAGTGTAACAATTATAACCGTGGCTGGTAACAGTGCAACCCACACGATAGAGACATTCATCTTTATTGTCGTAATGCCTTCTGGGAAGATGAATCGCCATAAGAGGCGATCACGAAAGGCGCATAAGGATTCACAGTAACGGCTGCTGACATTAACATACCTCGGCACGATACCCTTGGACAAAGTGCCAGGCTGTCTACAATTACATTAAAAGATAAATTAAGTGCAGGTAACTTGCTAAAGGTAGAACTGGTTTCTGTTAAAAGTCTCGAAGAAGCTAAACATAATGAGTGAAGTAATAATTGGTGACATAGATAAAATAATTTTTATAATTGCAGCGTTTTCTAGTGTATCATTGATAATATATCTTCTATTATTATTGTAAGTTACTCTATCCCGTTAAGTTTAGATATATAACATTATTTAAAAAGATATACTCGTATCTCTCGGCTATTAGTTGTACCCTGAAGTTTAAACAACATGAAACACTGTGCGACCTCTGTAATGTTGTATACTTATTCAAATATTACTTTTAACAACTTCATACAAATTGAGCTCACGTCTTTTAGACGGGTCACCTCCATAGTTCAAAGAAGCAAGCCTTTAGCATTTGCGTTCGTAATGCCAAGTGCCACTAAACATTTGCCTCGAATATTATGCTCAATGGGATGAGTATTAGGTATTCGTGAATGCAAATATCCTGGCTCGAAAACAGAAGAGTGGGCCACTGCACGGCTAACATTAGCATAAGTGTCTTGCTTGAGGTCATTATCCTTTCTTTTGTCATTGAGTCTTAGACGGAATTCTTGAACCTTTAAGGGTGAATACCCAGCAGATTTGTGAAGACATACTAGATGTAGGTGGCAACACTGGTGGATATTCACCCAAAGACTACACTCTTGCAAAATGCGATGATTTCGAATTGTTTATTTATTTTTTCTTCAGTCTTGTCTCGTTATCAACGTAATACTTGACTGTAGACATATTTACAACATTGATATGAGGTACAGATTTGTGAGAACAATTACAAATAGCAAAGTAAATATTAAACCATTCTTTACTTACGGCAAACATACCTATGAAGATAATTAGCGAAGATAATTTAAATAAAAACTGTGTGTACGGTGGGTGAACAAGATTTTTTCCTTTATTCAAACGTCAAAACAAATAGTAAAGCCAACACGAGCCGAGGTTACTGGCCTCGCTGTTATAAACAACGTCCCATTAGGAACAAAAAACCGAAATAGCTGTTCCAGATAATAAAGATGTTTTCTTCATTCGAGCGTTTGTATATAATAAGTAGAAACTAAAATGTTAAATGTTGAATGATTCAACGAAATTACGCTTTATCACGAAACGTTTAGAAACAATGCATGTTGACAATGAAGCGAAGAGCTGGAGAACATTAAATCCATTCATATAATTGGCAGAATTTTTACCCGACATTTCTGAAGCTTTTAATAGACAGGCTTGAAAATAAAACCTCAATACAGATACAGAGAGCTTCCGAAAACATTTAAAAAGTCTGGTCCAACGTGTCTTTTATCAGTGGCAACGTCATTAAATTCTGGGTCATCCTGATTGCTAGTGGACAGAGCAGTTTTTATTCTGGCTTCGGATACGTGTTGCCTCTTTAACGAACCCAGGAGATTAAATATTTATGTGATGATAAAAACAAATTAATCTACATAGTATAGTCTTACTGTTGTGCTGGTACCGCGATATAAGTACTATGCATTTGTTCTTAATGAGACAACTCTAGTAGGCCTGCAGGAAATATACTATGCAATATGTATGGTATATCGTTCGGGTCATTAAACGGCTCTGCAGACAAAAAAGTGACTAACAAAAACAGAGTCCAGCCGAAATCAAATTGTCCGTGGCTTAGCATTAGATAGAAAGTTAACTACTTATATCTCGGGTTCTTAATAGACATACTAGAAATCGAGAGAAGTTATTTACGATTAACCTTTTCTGTAGTACATTGCATGGTAAGTAAATAACGTGTCCAGGGCTAATAGGGTTCTGCATAACAAAACATAAACAGTTTACCTAAGCATCTATTTTAAGTTATTCTGTAGGTTTCCTTCAGTCCTATTTCGCAGTCAAAGTCATAAACCGTCTATTTTAAACGTATTGGCGCGCGTAATACCAGGTCCTATTGACAACTGAATGACGTTAGGCAATTTGCGTTCATAGTTCACGATTGCAGACATACCAACAAATTACCAATCGTAATGCACAGAGGTACTATTGTTATGAATCTTCACAGAGAGGTATTTCTTATTCTTGTGCACAATCACAACCATGGATGTTATCACTCTCTCTCCATTACATTATCGAAATAAGACTTAATTATTATAGATACCTAGGTAAAAAAACAACATAACAATTGTAATCTATTTTTAGTATTCAGGGAGTGCACGATATTTCATGCATTTACCACAATGCATGAAATAACGTACTCTCCCTGATTACTAAAAAATAATTTCAATCATGGTCATGGAGTCACCACAATGGATGGACTCATCATGAAGTAGTGACTGTATTACTGTGTCCAATACAGAGTATTTTAATTATAGTAAAACGGGCTAAAAACGTGAGGCCTATATCATAAGGTGGTATGGGAAAACATACCTCTTGAGGAAGTCCGTGTATTCGGCCTGGCGGATGAGACCAGTTCTCATCATGATGGTCTGGAAGCATTGTCGCTCGATGGCCCACAGCCGGCAGTCGGTGGCGGCCTTGATGGTTGCCGTTCGCTTGCAGTTGTACAGGATGGCCAGTTCACCGAACACCTTGCCGGGGGCCATGGTGCTGAGGTATTTGTTCTCCCGGGACACCTCCACTCTGCCCTCTGGAAGAAAAATACGAATTAGATCTTCAGGTACAACTATTAAGTTGAATGAGGTTTTTATACTGGTGCGCAAACACTGGAGTGTTTTGGCTTAAAAATGTTGATCCTGTGATTGTTTTCACCTTATACATTTTTTAAACAGTGGATATTTAGGTCTATTACAAAATTAAATATATGAGGAATAAAGCTTGTCAAGTTCGATGTAACAGTTGATCTAACGAAGACGAAAATTAAATAATTGTAACCTTCCCTAAAAGTGCTTTGAGAACAAAATAACACAAGACCTGCACAAGACACAAAGAATAGTCCTTTGTACAATTTAGAAATTTATTTTATATTAAACGTATCATCAGTTATCCTATCATAGTAGAAGATCAATAAGCGAAGAATTTAGTTATAACTTTGTAGTGACTAATAGGCTTAGCGACCGTGTAATTAATGCAATACGATGAATTAAATAAATAAATCCTTTTACGGTAACGTTGATCAATGGGTAACTTTATATCAGTTACATAACGCAGAAAGTTACATGGCAACAATATAAAAATCGCACACAAATCAAACTTGCCGCTTTTTGCAACTATATGGATAAAAACCTCAAATTGCATGATCATTCCCATTCACAACGTTGTAAATTACCGGATCTGAGTTTGACGCAATCGGTGGTTTCACCAAATATGTGTTTTGCTGCAGCCTTTTCGCATTAGCTTTAAATGAACAGATCCAAACTCAGGACCACGCCGATTTTGCAAATTATCTTACCTATCCATGTTAAACCGGATTCGACCAAATCGAGAAACAGGTTTAATCCGAGAGTAATCCGACCTTTTTGACGTTTAACCTATTTAAACCTATTTCTCGAATCCGAAAGCGTAGATCATTTACCCAAGGCAAAGGATTTACTTACATCAAGAATAGATATCGGTGAAACCCTTAGATGATTCCAAATATCAAGTTGGTACCTAAACCAACACGTCGCAGTGCACGGTGCAGTGTTATGTTATGAATAAGTTTATATTGATATGTATGTTATTCTTTAAGGTATTTGTAATATGGGCCTTGTTGCCTGATTTAAATGAATAAATAAATAAATAAAATAAACATGTGAAAATGTGAAAATATAACACACTAACACATTGGCACATAAAACAATGACGCATGTTTGAACTTTGGGAGGAATCTACTTATGTAAAAGAAATAAAAAGGAAATCACTTGGAAGTTGAGTGTCCTTACGCCTAAAACGAGCGAATTTTGCAAAATGCTTGCTTTTTCATTCAAGATTACGACGTAACTATTAGTATTTATTCAAAAACTGATAACGTACTTAAATAATTATCTCTTAATCTAGGGGCTAACATGGTTCAAATTTTCATTTTCTGTTTCTAAACCTTAAATAAATGAGTATTCTTGGGAGTCTTTTTCAAATTTTTCTTTTTTCAATTTCAAGTGTCGTTTTGGTTCTCAATTTTACAGTAAACATGAATCATTTGGTACATGAATGATTAAAATTCACATCACCAGATCTTTTACAAGGGGCTGACATGATTGAAAATCAAAGATTCATTTTAAAAAGTTGATAAAACACCTACCGAGTTTTCTTAATTTTTTTGGTGAAAACAGGATTACATTATATTTTTTTACCGCAAATTGTACTTTTATTTTGCCCTATAAAGAATATGATAGCAAATTATAACTTCAACTAACTAGCTCGCGCGCTGTAGGGTCGCAGTTCAACTAACAACCTAACCGTTTTTTCCCCTGGGGGATCAGGCTAGGGGATTAACGTGGACAACAGCGTTAACCACGTTATCCACGTTAATCCCCTAGCCTGATCCCGCAGGGGAATTAGCGGCAATTATTTTATATTCAACTAGGAAAAAATGATAATGTTCGGTTATGGCGCTTCGCCGGACGCTACCGCGTCACGCTCGCTTCGCTCGCTCGGCTCGCGCGCTGTAGGGTCGCAGTTCAACTAACAACCTAACCGTTTTTTCCCCTGGGGGATCAGGCTAGGGGATTAACGTGGACAACAGCATGTTAACCCATAAAAAAATAATCGTAACTATAGGACCTTCGATGCCGTAAATGTATATTTTTTTAAAAGACGTATAAATCACGCTGCACAGATGCCGCGCGCCGAAATTTATTTTTTAAAAATTATTAAGAGGTTAAGAAATGATTATTTAATTACGTTATCAGTTTTTGAATAAATACTAATAGTTACGTCGTAATCTTGAATGAAAAAGGAAGCATTTTGCAAAATACGCTCCCGCTTCTGCTTATGTGGGCGTAAGGAGTAAAGCATTTCAAGGTTATCAATACGTATTAATAAAATGGCCCTCAATTCGATGACTCATATTAGTGAATGGTCCTGATAACGCACATTCTATTATAAAATAATAAAAGCTGGTACTTAAATAGCGCAAGAACAAATAATAGGTACGCAAATAAACAAGACTACTTCATCACTAATAGGATTATTGTTTGAAATAAACGTCTTGGAATTTTGTAATCTTGGAGTGACAAAGTAAATAGTGAGTACCAACCAACTTAATAATCCACTTACATTTCAAGTGGCTACACAAGCTTGTATGTAGAATTAATCGCGAGCTCAGTCAATGCCACCGGCTGATTGATTCGTAAAATGCTGAAAGCGATAAGAGTGGGAACAAATAGAGAAGCGTGTGAAAATTAGATTACACAGTCACAATGTGTAATGCACACTTTTAAATCCTTTTGACGGAGCCAATAATTGCCTGTTCAAAATTTATTTATTTCATTATCATCATCATCATCATTATCATATCAGCCGAAAGACGTCGAATGCTGTACATATTCCTCCCTCGAAGAGTGCTTAGGAGAGTTTAATAAGAACAGTTTCAGATATTAACCAGGCGCTTCGGCCTGAATATCATATTTCCATCCAAAGCGCATGTTATTATCTCCAGTTTTAATCCGTGTCGAACCGGATTTATCCACACTTCTTGTTTTTCTTTTACTACAAGTATATCTTTTGACATTTAATACGATGAAACTAAGATGAGTCAACTGCGAGTATTCAGAAGTCCTCGAATTAGTAAAACCCATTCAGAATTCTAATGTTTTCACAGAGTTTTCCTGTACAGTTGAATGATCATCCATTGCACACGCAGTGAACGGTATGTATTATATATCCGGATTGTTTATATGGTGCCATTGTCCTTTGACACGTACAGTATTGTCTGTTGTATGTGATAACTAACAGTACTATTGTAAAAGTTCCAAAGGCAACACTAACGGTAAACATGAACATATGACATGTTTGACATGTACCTATATGTACTTTGCAAATGAAGAATAAATCATGTAGCATGCATATGTCCCCTGCACATTTATTTATATTACCGAGGATTGCAATGATAAAAATATTTACTTAAGTCCTAAAATCTGAATGATCTTTCAGAGGAATATTTAAGTGTTATGATGCCGCACTGAACTTAGAATTCGAGTTAAATTTCTTGCTAAACAAAATGAACTTTAAAGCCAATCAGTAAGAGAAAGATAATCGTGATAGAATACAATTTCTCTTATAAAATACTGGGAAAATCGGCGATACAAATTTCACATCCAGCATTGTACGAAACTATTCAAATGTCAAAGCAAGCTGCTATTCTAACACGCAACTTAGTAATTTTTTACACCTTTTCTAACAAGCCAGAGATGTCGATAACATGTCAATAAAGAAAATTAGCACCCACTTAGCGACTTAATAATTGTTTAGTGTCTTAGAAAATAAATTGTGTCTACGTGTTTAAAATGAAAAAAATCGACAGATGTGTAGGTACAGAAAGTGTTTCTAATTGCCTTTACGCAAGTAACATAAAGGTAAGATGATCTGTGGTTATGTTGTTACTTCGGAAAAAGCTATATTGCTTCAATTTCCTTAAGTGATTGAACCATTGCAATATAAATTAATTTGGATTACTTGTCGTGTCTAAGGCGGACGCGGTGTAATGACTCTAAGATTGAAAGTGTTTCAAGGCAACTTGATTTAGCATTTAGAACCACGGGTTAAAGGTTCATACGCACAAACACAAACACAAAACACAACACTGATGTGTCGTTAACATGAATCATTTTAGGTATGTTTATATAAATGTATTGCCTTTGTTTAGCCCGAAGGTACCGTTTACCACTAAAGTAATAAATTATAAAAATATTTGTTTCATGAATGTATGTATGTGGTATGCGAGACATTATTTTGTCCGTTCAAAATACCATTTCCGTGTAGGTAATTTCATAACAAATATAACATAAGCTTGGGGGTGGGAGGGAGTATTGTTTGCCCGCTTATTATTTTCATGTGATAGCTTAGATATTTATTGTATGATCTTAATGATGATTTGATTACTTTATTAGGCATAGTCGGATGCTTTTAATCCAAATATAAATGAAGGTTATTACCTTTTTGGTTTTATCGACATATCTATTTATTTATTTTTGACTATTGACAATTTACATCTAGGATGCCCTAGCTTTTATTAATAATTTGACATTTAAACACATTTTACTCCTTTGACATTTGTACCATTCTAATATTATTTCAATTATTCCTTATTATTATTTTTGTTTTTTCATTTTGCAATGTACATATTTAGATTTTTGACTTTCATTTATATTATTGTTATTCTTATAAATATACTAATATTATAATTGCGAAAGTGTGTTTGTCTGTCTGTCTGTCTGTCTGTTACCTCTTCACGCTTAACACGCTGAACCGATTTGGATGAAATGAGGTATATGATAGATATAGTTTGAGTCCTGGGGAAGGACATAGGATAGTTTTTATCCCGGAAATCATCCCCCAAGGGGATGAAGTGGGGGGTAAAGGTTGTATGGAGCTACGATATAACCGAGTTCCACGCGGACGGAATCGCGGGCAGAAGCTAGTTATTCATATATAAGTGAGAATATTAGTGTATACAGCTTAGTTGTCACATTTGTAACCACAATGTTTTCCTCAAGTGTAGCTTAATGGATGAATTTGTAAAGTAGGTAAATTTATATAAACAAACTCCACAAGAATTAAAGACGACATACGTAAATACGCAATTACCAGGGTAACAGATAATGCAATACTACGTGATGTCAGTACGCACAATATTATTTCTTAACAAGCAACGCCAGAAACACATTGCACACGTTCATATGTCCCTTTACATTTAGCTCGTAGCCTTGTGCGAGTTGACAAGACATACGCCATCGATCAACATCAGTAAACACACGAGATCAGTAATCTGGCTGGTGATACCATTTGATAAGTTGCTATTTTAAGAATGTTACTAGCAGCAGAATCAACACGCAAATCAGCAAAAACACGAATTACCTGAATCCCCATTCGACGAAAGGTGAACCTTCGCCAGTTGGTCACTTGTATCTTCTTCAAGACGAGTAACATCGAGCAGAATGCCTGCATCCAATGACGCTTCCGTAGCATTGCTATCACGCTGACACAGATTCCCAGTCCTCCTTTTTCTCAATCCATACGTATGGACTGGCACAATTAACTTAGGTCTAGGAATAGAAAAGTCCGAATCCGAACCACTCGATGAACTTTTAGCACTTCTCGAGTATACACCGTTACCATTCGAGACGCGCGGTTCCACTGGACGTACTTTCGGAGGCTCGAAAGACATAATGTCATTATACCTATCGTATCTACCATCACTTTTCACTCTTACTGTATTGTATAATTTGCCATATTTGTCGGGTTTCAGTTGTTTAGAAACACTGTTTGTAGTCCGAATATCACTTTGTTTAACCTCGTCGATTGAATGGAATCCATTGGTAGCAGGAGTTGCAGTAGGAGGGTTTTGGTTACCGTTATACATTTTGTACTGCATCATCATCAGCTGTTGGCTTGGCGATATATTCCTTTTCGGTTGCGTAATGGTGACGGCGACGCCATTGTGATGCTCGACGTCAGGCTGAACAATGTCGAGATAAGCTCGAAGAGGTGCTCGCCCTTCGCTTTTAACTCTCAGAGATTTAGAACGAAAGCTAGGTTTAGCGTCTTCGATGCGTCCGTTTCGTTCGGTCGTGTGTTGCGTAGTGCTCTGAGGAAGTGGTTCGCATGCAGATACCGACCCATTAATAGGCCGCATGTATATGCCCAAATCTTCCGCTTCACAGTCCGTGTGCTCTTTTCCGGATCTAGATTTTATTGGAGTCAAATCTAACGTTGCCATTGAGTTTATCAATTGGTACATTGTATCGTTACTAAATCCTCTGACAGTCCCGTTTTGTTTGGTATCCTTACTTGAATCTTTTTGCAGCTGATGGATTTTTTGGCTATCAGTATTGTTATCTTGCTGACTTACTCTTGAATAATATTCGTAATAAGATTCTGAGGAAGGATCTGGCGGCACGGGGCCCGGGTCTGGTAGGGGATGTTTTTTATCAATTTTTCTTTGCCGATGTGCATATTTCAGGGAATCTTTACGCTGTGGTGGCACAGGAGGTGATTTCACATTGGAGGGAAAAGAGTCTATATCCCACTCTGTAAAATTTCTTCGTTTCACCCTTTTTAATGTTGAAGGTCTATATCCATTCGGCATATCTTTAAAACTATAACTGTGCTTTAACTTATTTTGAATAATGAGATTATTGTTCGCTCTTGCCTTTTCTTCGATGTTTTGTTGATACTTGGCTAATTGAGATATGTTTTCATTAGGAACATTAGTAGAGTAAGAGTATCCATTGTTTTCTCGTGGGTATGATCTCGTATCACTTGATGCGGCATTACTGCTTATGTTCCTGCACGATTCACTCCTCGTTATAGAATTAAATTGAGATTTCGGCGGTGAGTTACTGTGTTCCCTGTATTCGCTGAGATTCCCTGCTCCGACCCAGTTGGCGGCATACACCAGGTCCATCGTCCTGTCGTTGATCGAAAGCCACGGGTCCTCCATGACCGCTGTTCCTGGATACTGTTTTATTTTCATATTGTTCTTGTTACAGACAGTAGATCATAAGACTGCCAATGCATTCGCATCATCGAATAGGTCATAGTTAAAAGTAATTTCATGTTCCCGTTCGATGGACGCAATTCACTGATTGAGTTAGCGGACTTAGTGTTTCTGGGTTCACGTCATTAAAGCATACTGCACTACCGCAATCACGGTCATTTTCCGGTGTTAATAATTTTGAGTTCGGCTTCATTCAGCATTGACCTTACACTGTTAAAATATCAGATACATTACTTTATGCTACAACAACCTTTGCTAAGCTTGGTATTTAACGAATGAATGGCATTACGCTGCCTGTACTTTGACTATGAAATTGTTTGGCATCAAGCTGCTTATGTTGAAATTAAATAATTGTCTCGATCCCGCCGTTGAGATAAATGATATTGAATGATCGCGAAGTTGTTTGAGTACTTAATTGCTCATAATGCATGTGCGTGTTAAATTATAAATCCCAAGCAGTGGGTATTATAAGGTACCATATTTAATTACCTCTACTACTACACAAACATGCAATTGTTGGCATCATTGTATTCAATAGGTAGGTACGAAAATATTAATTTGTGAAACAATGAGCATTCGCAACACAAACGCTTGGGCGCGCAACGTAAAGAAACGAACGACCTCTGTTTCATAAGCGCCAAGTTAATATTCAAAGATTGATGTAGTGGCATTCTTACACGTAGGTATCTAATTCATGAAGACTTGAACAGTGACCTGGTACAAATAGAACAGCCGTGACGCAAGTTGAACGGATAGCAGCTTGATTACTTGACCCTCGAAACAAATTACGACAAGATAAAGATCTAAATAAGTATTAAAATAGACTAAATAAAGATGTTCGACTGAAATATGAATTCATTTATGAGAATATCAGCCGTAAATCAGCTACGGTCAAGTTCGCAACAACGGATGCGTCACGGGACGCAAGCACGTATTGCACAAGCGGTTCTTTGGCCCAAAACCTTATTCTATAAGGAAGCGCTAACCGGGTCTCGGAGTCCATCAGATGAATGCAAATGGATTGAAGTTGCATAATAAATTAGATAATGGGGTGAGCGAGTGAGCCAACCCATCCAGAAGCCGTACTTATTGTTATCAACTGCACTTTCACTGCGATTGCATTGCACGCCTAAACGAATGCGTGAAATTAACAAGGATACAAAACCATGTTGATACGTAATTGATTATTACAAATATACTGAATAATCAATATAAATGGATAGTGGAGTGTAACGCATAAGCTGCAATTATTGTACGCATGATCGGGCTAATAGGAAACGATTTCTAGATAGCAGCCGATAGCGGGTGAAACCAGTTCGTTGGTCCACATATTCAGCGAACTGGCCAGAGGAGACGTGAGAATCTCTCCAGGGACCGAGAAAAACAGGAGTATCTGGCTGGTAATGGGCCCGGGTAAACGAATACAGTACTTATATCGATTCAATAAGTGATCCAAGTCGTTATAGTGTAAGATATTGCGTGGGATAGCTCAGTCAATCATCAGCTATACACGTAGTTCAGACATTGGTGTTTAGGTGTTAGCGATAACGAAATGACCCCTAATATTTATTTGTTGTGTTAATAGGTAATCAACACAATTAAATAGTGGTTTATCTAATGGACACAATTGGTTAATCTATTGAGACTAATGGCCTGATTGAATCTTCGCTTAATCCTATAATATTATTTTTAACCCCCGACGCAAAGAGAGGGGTGTTATAAGTTTAACGTGTCTGTGTATCTGTGTATCTGTCTGTGGTAACGTAGGGCCCAAACGTATGGACCGATTTGAATGCGGTTTTTTAATAAACAAAAGCACACGTATCGTCTCGCTCAGTGATAGAGGAAATCGGGCTTGAAATTATGTTTTCTTTAAAAGCCCTGAATAGAGGAATGCCACAAATAGAACAGACAAGGGCTTATTTATAACTGTAACGGTATGTTACTTAAGTCGAAGACAATGCTGTCCCTTTCTCCACCATGACATGAACTCTTATTATTCCATACAAGCTCTGAATATATGAGGCCGTTATCTTTAAATCGTTATGAATGAAACATTTGACCATCTTTTTATTTTGAACCTAAACGCTATTCAGTCGTTGAAAGGCATTAAAAAATGTTTAGTTTGCTTTTACCACTAAAAATGTTTAGTTTATAGTAGTTGTCAATCAAAACAGGAATAATTGTAGGTGATGTGACCATAATTTAAAAAGATATGACAATCAGTTACAAAACATCGCATGGTCTGATAGTCCTTCTAATGGTTCAGGTTATTATTTGTGATAAAATCATAATAACACATCCCACGCGGCGTGCCATACTATACTGCACACTTCGTGTGTCTGTGTACTGTCCAACTCGCTTACCGAATCGAAACGATAAACATCTGACTTTCTAATCTTTCTTTGGAAGGCCGAACATGACAGTAATCGTCAAGTACGCTGGTTAAGTCATAGGTTAGACAACTAAGATTGGAGATCAAGAAGTTAATAATAAAAACATACAACAGCGCCAACAGCCGGATTAAAGGAGCGTGTTGCAAAAAAAACTAAATATCGATTTAATAGAGCAAAGACCGGTATAGCAGTTAAATTGGCTGGTAAAAAGCAAATAAGTGTTATTGACTAACAGTGTGAATTATTTGAAAAAATTCCACGAGGCGTTAACTGATTCGTGTCGCAACATTTCATTAGTTATTAAACGAGTCCGTCGGTTATTATGGTCCACTACTTTCAGAACAATGCAATCGCCGTCGAGGCGAGTTAATAAATGCCAATTCTAACGTTTAGCCTCAAGTCCAAATAGATGTCGGTGATAAAAATGTCACGATGTGAAACTATGCAAGCATAGAAAGCTTAACCGAGAGTTAATATGCTAAATTGGACATCTTAAAGCGTGAAAACAACGACGAAAAATACTTTCACGGCATATAGCATCCAGTATTGCACGCAAACATGAGAACGGCTGCAGTAACCTTGGAGGAGTGTGGAGAGCCTTCGGAAATACGACTTTCGGATTGCTCATTACGCGTAATATAACATTTTATGTGTGTAATAAAGTGAAGCACTCAGCTGATTCATAATGTATCAATTTGTGTTATTTACCAGGAACTATACGAAGGCGGAGTTCGTTTGTAAATAATAACTAATAAGATAGATGTCCATTTCTCTAACACATTCGATTCGATTAAATTTCAACTACTGGGTACCTTTATCTAAATATGTATAATAAAACGAGGTTGTTATAGCATAAAGGGGGTATCCGATCCGGAAACTTCAATATCAAGATTAACACACTTCAAATCCTTTGAAATCTGTCTGAGGTGACAGCTGCAACTTCCGCGGAAAAAAAACATAGGCGTTGACACTGCATTTACAAGATCACGACACCAACCACAACTTATAAAGTATTTCACAAACAACATTAACATAAGCCACAGGTCTTTGTCTCTTTCACAGAGAACGCGATCACGACTATTTGAAATTCAGAACGCGAAGCGTCACAAATACAGCGACCAATCACGTCAGCGCCGCTCCGCTTACTGCCCTAGTCAAGACTCAAGAATCGACTCCTGCGCACGCACGGGTGACGCGAGCGAGCGAGAGGATCGCATTCAGAAAAAGGCCAGATATACCTGGATCAAAAAGCTCCAGAGAACTTCATAATAATAATACAAAAGCTAGACAAGCCGGTAGACGGGAGGGATTTTTCGGTTAGTGACCTATAGTATGAAAAAAAAAATGCAGAACGGGAACCGGTTCCTTTCATTAAACAACAACACCATTGTTAAGTATTATCGCGGGATATTAAATCATGTGCTTTGCCAAATGTCCAAGGTTTTAAATGTGATATTATTATTTTACCATTTTTGTTTATATACAATAAGTATGAAAATGTTTTAATACGCATATTCCTTAAATACAATCTTTAGTTATGTTAAGGATATACCATCAATTTTTGTAATAAGTAGCTAAATAAGGTTTCGGAGGTTTTGGTACCTCTTCACCAGACGTACCTATTGGGAAATAATTCTAGAAAGCATTCAACATCAGAGTGCAGCGGGTCCACATCCTCAACGCGCCTAGAATTCAAAGCAGCCCATCTAGAGTAATGAACCTCTTGAATAACGAAACGGGAGATCTACATTTGACCAGACTAAACCAGATCAAGGTGCTAAGTGACCGGGTACCGAAGGTCGACCTTCAAACTCTTGCAGAAACTGCCTTTTGCAATTAGGATGCCTCTTAATTTTGCTCTTAACGTTATTTTGGTACTTACAGTACGAGTATTCACCGAATAATATTCAGTGAATAGGTAGTTACTATGCGATTTTCAAAATTAAAGTATTGTTACTATCCTTGAAGATAACGCGAATAATTAAAACAGCTGTGAAAGGAAACGTTCTTATAAAACAGGAAGAATAGCATTGTATTGTATAATTCGCACTTTTACAGATGCGTGGATTAAAAGTTTGCTAAAGTTTCTAATTTAAGAAGCACTTACCTACGTTCACTACTTGAGTAAAAGTAAATTTATACAAACAGAAAGGCAAGAAGCAATAAAGATGTCGATAAACATTAAGAGAAATTCTAGATATTGCAACATGCTAAGACAATTCAGCCGAGCGATGAAAATTGCAAATTGGATGATAGCGATAGAATATGCTACTTGTAACGATTTCTCTAACTAGGTTGCGAGTGTGCATCCAACTCTTCCTGGTAATAGAAGCAGCCTAGATAGACGAATTAGTGATTGATGGATGAGATCATGGGCATTTTTGCTACGATAAAGTGCTAGGCTATTGTATCAATTAAAGCAATTCTCGTACTTGACTAGAATATTCATTACTTCCATTCCAACGGGCAACACACAAGTAACAAATGCTAGCTCATCAATTGCAAGGATAAATGCAGATAAAAGATCAATACGAGAGTTAAATGTACATTTGACATTTCGCGAAATATTACCAAATCGGAGATCGAAAGTTCAGAGTAAAAGTAGACATGGAAATAGGATGCAAATGTCGATCCGAAGCCATTGATCGGTCAAGGCTGCAAAAATCGTGATGATTTCACTTTCACGATATGTGATATTTCATTACTTCAGCTCATCCTGTGATTTAAAAATATATGGATATTGCCAACACTTTCCCAAACATCTCCGCTTGAGTATTTAAATGGGATCCATTACTCAAGATGATCATCGAACTTTGTTGTGAATATCAATAAGTCATTATTTTATTTTATTTTTCATAATTGTTATGACAATTATCACAATTTGTTTATTATTGTCTCGATTTGTTTGGACAATTGTTATTACGATGGAGAGCTCATGCCTCTCGCATTTCAGTAATATGATAGCATATAAGTAAATATAAATAATAAATATCTTTTCAATCGTTTTGCATTTCGTAAAATTTTCCATCGCCGTCGTATTATACTTTTAACATCTATTTAAAGTTTCGCCTGACCCACTCCATCGAACTTCCTTCCGCTAGAAAAGCTGCCGACGAGCATGAACACAAAAATCAACGTTGCGTTTACTGTTCTTTGATGCACAAAAACAACTGTGAGCAGCACAGCGTATCTACTAAAAACTCGCGTAAATTCAAGGCATTCTAGTATACAAGGATTACTAGCACCTAAAATTGACCAAGACTGCATTCAAGTGTTGTTTTTGTGTCAGCAACTGGAAATAGTCGTTTGTTTTGTTTTTTATTTAACGCTGTGGGTTTTTATAATAATGCATTTGTTTGCTCCTGCGGTTTACATCAGACCGGCACCTATTTGCGTTACTATCCGTAAACTTTCGTTACCGCAGCATGGTAAGTACATCTTTGTAACGTCAAAATACTCTGGCTATATCGAATCATAGTCATTATTAAAATGTTGATAAAAAGTATAAAAACGCATTTTCGTAGGTGTTTTAAGGTACTATATGAGCCTCGCACAAAAGTTGACAATACCAAATCTATCAAGTAGTTGTATCTAGTGTGCCCTTAATTCCGATAGCAACGTTGAATACTCGTGCATCCCACGTTAGCCGGATAGTTATTAAGCTCATCACAAACAGGAATTACTAAAAGGAAATAGAAGACATTAAGACTGTGTATAAGCTCTTTAACGGGGTAAATAGCAAATTGTACAGTTAAGAACATCTTATTCACAATCGTCCAAACGGAACATGGCTTGAATAGGAGCAGTTACGACTATTAGCTGCGTCGTTCCTGCCTCTTGATTGAACAATGAAATCGGAGTTATGCAGCATGCGGGCATTCTCCCCTATGACGTCCTCGAGTAACTATTAGAGAGCATTCAATGGATGCTCCTATGATTAACATTCCTTTGTTGACAATGGCTAAAAGAGAATGTTTATTAATTACTAGATTCGTCGGGATTCCAAAGCGTATAATGACTTCTACACAGCTGGTTATATGCGACTTTTTCAACATAGCACAGTAAATGTTTAGTTCCTTTAATTTGTATTCAGTATATTGAAACTTAAGAGAAATCTCTTAAAGCGTGTGTCCGTGGCCGATATTTCCTGTACGTATGTAATCAGTATAACTGGCAGAGAACGGAATTTTCGTGGCATTTTTGAGCTGTCATAGTGATTTCTGATTTATCGACCGTATCTGTAATCGACATGGATTGCGTATACGTACGTAATTTAAAAATAGATAATAAGCATCTAATTTTAGAAGATTGTGCTATGTAACCGAATATATATATCTGGGCCAAAACATCAGCCTTCAGGACCGATTCCCTTTAACTGAAGTAGAGCGACGAATAAAAAAAGCATGGAGCGCTTATTGGTCATACAAACATATTTTCAAGTCGAAGATGGCTATTAACCTTAAAAAGAAAGTAATGGACTCTGTTGTGACTCCCACGCTACTCTACGGATGTCAAACCTGGCGCATTACTAAGTTAATTATAAAAAAGCTGCAAGTATTCCAAAGGAAGGCTGAAAGGAGCATGTTAGGGCTAAGACTGAGCGATAGAATTAAAAACACAGAAATTCGCAATATAACTAATATAGCTGACGCGGCAGAGATGGCGTGCCGATTAAAATGGAGATGGGCAGGACACACGGCCAGAACCACAGACGGAAGATGGAGTGAAAAGCTACTACACTGGTACCCAAGGGACAGCCACCGGGCGAGAGGCCGCCCGAGCCGCCGCTGGCGAGACGACATAGTGGCCGTGGCTGGTATCACGTGGACCCGCATGGCGGCAAACAGAGACCTATGGCAAAAGATGGAGGAGGCCTATGCCCAGAAATGGATAAGCCAATAGATTAAGATCAAAATTGTCACTATAAATAGATTAGGTACTTAAAAATATGCCACATGTATTGTATAATTTATTATTCGATTTTTAAAAACATTGGTTAAATGCTCAAAATAATATTGCAATATAGTAAATTATAAAACTAGGTGTAATTAAATTTGTAAGCTAGCTATTGGAAATAAAGGCTATTATTATTATCTCTTTATTTATGTTTCATCTTAAGTTAGGTTTGTACAATAATTATATATAAAAAGTAAAATATAAAACTATACATACAAAACATAAAATCATTATAAAAACTTAACCTAGGGTGCAGCCGGCAGCGAGGCCTAAGCCACCGGCGGTCAGGGCGACAGAGACAGGAACCTCCTGACTATCCGCGCAGTATCCAGGAGTACCGCCTTCTGTATCTGACCCTTGATCCAGCCATCTAGCGAGAGTCTAGAGAAACTTCCTGCCTCGCACAGCTAAACTGTGGAATGGATTGTCGCCTGCGGTATTTCCGGACCGATACGACCTTCAAACCTTCAAGAAAAGAGCGTACTCCCATCTTAAAGGCCGGCAACGCACTCACAACACCCCTGGTGTTGCAAGTGTCCATGGGCGGCGGTAATCGCTTACCATCAGGTGATCCGTCTGCTCGTTTGCCTCCTATATCATAAAAAAAAAAAAAAAAAAAAAAAGTCTCTTGAGATGATGGTCGAGACTCTTCGCTATTAAACCATTCGCCGAAACGACTATCGGGACGATGATCGTCGAATCAACATCCCACAT
Source organism: Epinotia ramella (assembly GCA_947578815.1). Classification (NCBI taxonomy): domain Eukaryota; kingdom Metazoa; phylum Arthropoda; class Insecta; order Lepidoptera; family Tortricidae; genus Epinotia; species Epinotia ramella. The sequence goes on along the minus strand of OX388217.1, from coordinate 10,738,358 downwards.
GGCGGTTACCTCGTGAGCCAGGTCTAGGTACTTGCTGGCTTTGTCCTTCTCGGCCTTCACGAGGTTCTCGTCATGGGGGATGGTGATGTCGACGAGCACTGCCTGGCGTTTCGATCGATCTGTCAGATTTCTTACTATTATTATTATGTATGTTTTTTCCGTATATCAGGACCATGGGGTCCCGGACTTTTGGAAGGCATGTGTGGGGCCGAAGCCAACAGCGCAGATCGAGGCCCTTTAAAACAAATATAATATAAAGCGAGGGATACACCCCAGGAGGGATTATTATTATTATTAAATTGTATTTACATACCATTACAAATAATTGAGGAATCATTCATCATCATAACTTTTTTCACGGTTGCATCCTAAACGATCCTGGGGTCCACTTTGGCACCTGGCACTCTTAAAAAGACATTAAAATATATTCGTAATAATGTAAAAATTGTATTACGCGAATATCGACATTACGAAGTCGATGAATAAGAAGCCACTATGACAGCTCACAAACGCCACTATAATTCCGGGCTCTGAATTAACCAGTCTTTAATACACGTTCCGTAATTGCTGAAGTTATTACCTACTCGAATTAATAATTATTAAATCATTGCTGCGCTTATATGAGAGATATATAAGTATATTGACTTAATAAGTAGGAGCAGTTAATATTTAATCAGGTCAACTAAACAACCATTTCCGCGTGTATTCTAGAGAGATCGCATAATGTGGATGGACAAGTCGCCAGAATGCGTGGACAGGCAGATCGGAAACGAACGGTTATACACCCAAACGAAAGATGTTGACGATTGTAAAGAACATTCGAGTACTGAAGTGGCTTTTGATTTTGGCAGTTTTATTTTCCGCCACTTATCTAGGAATTAGAACGTGTAATTGATACTAATTGATCTAGTTGAAATAGTGCCAAGATTAATGATCTATCCGGTGAAAAAGTAAAAATGAAGTTATGGACTCGTAACACGCTAAGATTTTCTCTTGTACAATGTTGACGATCTTATCTATAGGTAGATTTATTTTGCTGACTACATTCAATAAAGAATTCTCACTCAAAAAACAACATTATACCTGTTCCATTTGCATTTATTAAATTAATACTGAATCGCGAAAGAATTTAAGAATATGTAAAATCAATATTGGTACTTTTCACACCTTTGACACCACAAGCATTTTCTGTTCTTTGTTTCCCAACCAATATGTCAATAAGAATATGATTACCTGTTTTGTAAACAGACTCATTGTCCGTAGCAGAATTTCAGACAATAAACTTAAAGCTTAGAACATTAAGGCCGTAGTATAGTATGATTTTATTGCTCAACGTTCTCGCCTCAAGCGAGTGGAACTTACTTGAAAATTGCCTATTGCCAACGATTCTACAGAACACCAAGTTTTGAAATCCCATTGTACAAATAACACTAACATGATGTAGACTATAATAAGAAAACTAAATTTCGATTGATACTAATGTTAAAAACACGGAATATTAGAACAGACATGACATCACCGATCACGAACTTCGACAATATTGTATCGTTATGGGAAGTTCCAAATATTGTAGTACGCGATTGACCTATTGGATAACCTTTGCGTATTCATAAAATAACTAACTTATATAACTACGACGACTATTAAAGTAAAGACTCATACTTTCTATTTATTTCTTTATGTTTACACGTACAATATAATTTAAAACACAATTTAAAATTGATGTTTACTTTTTTATCATTTTTTAACAAAGCACCAGACATATTCAGCAGTTACTTAGATAGATAAATATGAAATAGTTTTTCAATAAATCGTGTGACGGATTATGATTATCAATGTTTTTCTAATCTGGGAAAAACGAATTGTTGTTGTTGGCTTTATATAGTGCTCATTAAATAACGTGTAATTGATTATAGAAAACTCGTTGCGTAACTGAACATATTCACCGATTTCACAAAGAAAACAGATAAGTTTCCCTAAAAGCAAATAGATATCTTATTTCATTGCCAGGCCCCTATTACGTTAGCGTCAGCAAAAACTTCGAGTGACAATGCGTGATTGGCCTTGGTGGCCGAGATCAAGACCTTGTCGGGTTTTTGTCGACTGGTAGACCACTAACTTTAATAGAAACAGAAAGGATGACGTCATGCTATCTTGAATTTATTCTGAGACGTTCGCTTCAACGGAGATTAGTTGTCTTACTTACCTACTCTTAATTCTACTGATGCAGCTGATCGGCAAGATAAGCTTAGAAATTACCATAATTTCAGAATTGGTACTTTACTGGCTTTACTGGTTTGTTAGCAATGGTAACTGTTTTAAAAGTCGGAAATTGATGTAAAGTGAAAGTGTAGGCATTTGGCTGATCAGCTGTTATGGAGGCCGTGTTTATGGTGCCCGATGGCATAATGGCCGGGTATTTGAGCTGGTAATACGCAGTTTACGGCACGTGCCGCTGGTAATTTGCGTGACTTGCCTAAGCGTAAAGTTACACATTAATGTCCAATTGCATGATTAACGTTCTTCTCTACTTTCTGCTTTTTCTAAGTTTCTTTACAGTGAAAACGAAAGACATGTCGAAACTGGTTAGAAAAGCGTTATGGTATTCGTGCAGAATAATTTTCTTGTAGCTACCTTACCTACCTAATGATTTACTAGTTGAAGCAATTTCATATTCGAATCGAACTTAGAAATCCTCAAATATACCCTCCGCAGAGAAGATAATAACAAGATTTTACGAGGAAACCGTTGCGCTTTTTAAGTGTTTTAGATCTATCTAACTGCCTTGTTCTTTATTGCAGCTTTTTCCCTGTATTGACTTTCTTATAAAACTGGCGATTGTCGGCGCACCTTTTCGATGAAACTTTTATAAATTACTATTTTGTTAACATCTCTTTGAGATATGCTCAAACTTATGACATATGTATATTATAAGGCGCTAATATAATTTAGGTACCAAGAATATTCGAGAAGTTACATTACCTACATCAAAACAATGAACACTAAAATATAAATATATATTTTAATATGATTATTAATTTTCTCAACAAAACAAATAAATTAAAATACGCAGACATAATCTCACCCAAGATAACACTTTCTGTCATGTGAACATCGTCGAACATCGAATAAGATAATCAAAGAGGTTCTCACCGACTATTGATTATTTCACTAACAGGGTGTTTTACGTACCTACCTACCGAAGTAATTTCCCTTAATATCTACAAAAACTAACATAAACTTTTAAATGTATAATTAAGTCTACTCCAAGAGAAGAGTACTAAATATTAGCTCTAAAAGTATTGGCAACAAAATTATTTGCCACTTATATTATGTCAAGATTATAATTTTATTATACTATTTCGGTGACAAAGCAATTAAACGATGCCTTTGAAATTGGAGACGGAAGGTAACCGGTAGACCTTTGTTAACCTAGTGATGCCTACTAGCCGACAAGACAATGCAATGTCGCAATAATATCTTGAAAACAAACAAACAACCGATATCTACGCGGAGGTATACCTTATCTGTCCTGTCGTAAGCAATCCTACTAATATTATAGGTACCTAAATGCGAAAGTTTGGATGTTTGCAACTAAATTACGCAAAAACGGCTTAACGGATTAAGATGAATTTGAATAGGTATACAAATAGAGTATGTACTAGATTAACACATATAATTTTTTTTATCCCAATAAAGTCCAACAAAAAGAAGTCAACACGAACGAAGTCACGGGCATAAGCTAGTGTAATTCTCACGGAGACTTCCTAAACATTATTGTCGTCGATAGTAACATACCGAAAATAACGAAATTGTCGTTAAACGCATTAAGGTTGACAGCGGTTTAGCCCATATAACCCTTTTTATTCGCTTTAACTACAAATAAACTCAGGCTTTGACACTTAATGGTGATTTAATGATAGTGAACTGGATGTAGTTTGGTTGTTACCAACATACATATTTCCTCCTTCATTGTAATTTATAGAAATTAGGTTTTTATGATAATCAAATGGCAGGCAATTCTCACTCATGCTGCAAAACTGAGATATTTTGTGCGATTTTGACAAGAAGAAGATTCAAGGTCTCTGGTAGACTAGCAGTTATTACGACATCCATAATAACACTACTACTTGCTCTGTAGTAGTGTCGTGTTCCTGGAGGTGAGCAAGGCTCCAGATCTCCCGAGGATGCCTTGTGTTGAGAGCGTGGGAATTTGTTTGTTCAGCTGTCAACACAGCGAATCCTCAAACATATCAAGGGTCGGTAACGCCCATGTTACTCCTTTGGAGTTGCATGCGTCTATAGGCTGCGGTGTCCGCTTACCATCAGGCGGGCCATACGCTTGTTTGCCACGGTCGTTGTATAAAAAAAAAACATTGAAATTTGCATTTCGTAGTTTTTTATTGTGTTATACTACTATGAGTAATCATGAAGTATGAACCGACTACACATCTACGTGTTCTGGCTACGTACCAGTATATAACTAGTATGAGCTATCCAATCACGTGAGCTGTGCATAATATTATAGAAGAGAAGCCCTAAAATGAGCTCATGACGTAATAGATCAGCACGGGAAGATCAACCGACTGGGATTACTATTAGAATCTATAATTACTTTTACCATAAATGTAACGTTTGCCATAATCATCATTTGCCCTAATTATAGTTTTTCTCACAAACTGTTGCTTTTCAGGATTGTTTTACCACAAAGTTCATATAAACTGTCCTTAAAAAGCTACGCTTTCAGAGAAAATCGCTTTTACGGCAAATGATGATTATGGCTAACCCTAGCGTTATTGCAAATGAATTTATGAACATCGAAGGTACTTATCCGCAGCCTTAACTGCTACCACAGGGCGACCGCTCAGCTGAGGTAGCCTTTGACGTCTCAGTTAAAAGCCTGCTGTACACACTGGGCCAACGTTGGCGCGTGAGCAGAAGGCAGCTATGCGTTAGAGGGAGAGGGCTATAACTCGATCTCTTTCGTATACATAGCTACCTCCTGCTCACGCGCCAACGTTGGCCCAGTGTGTACAGCAGGCTTTTAACTGAGACGTCAAAGGCTACCTCAGCTGAGCGGACCCAATACATACAAAAACCATGAAGGTATAGTGCGTTCCATATTAGTTGGCGTGGTTCCACTTGAGACCGTCATTAGCAAAATAACAATAGGCTTAAGTCGCGGCGAGCCCATTTTTTGTAAACACTTGCTAAACACGTGCGGCCGGCAGTGCTTCATACGATCTTGATACTTTTCCTGTTACCTTTCCGTTTAGCAAAATTAACACAGCTCAGTTGTTGTTTAAACTTCTCACATCCATTTTAATCTGCAATTCATGATCTTGACACCATTTGAGCTTATCCTTGAAAACTTTTCTGGAAGCGCACATGTGCTGAAAAATAAGTCCCGATGTCGGTTTCCCAAAAAGAAGGCATTGCTGAAAATGTATTCTTGCATTCTCGTGAGGTTGCTTAACATATTTATTCCATCCAGTAGTACCTGCTTTCGCTTACACTTTCTAACAATAGTTTTACTTATCCCAGAGGCAGACTGCATATACTTAACCTTTGGAAATTAAGAGCCGTGGTCACCCAGGTGTCCGTTTATGTTAGTTAAAGGATGTTAAGTTTGTGTTAATTTTATAACATACCTGAACGTAGCTGTTTTAAAATTATTCAATTTATAATATTTAAAAGTATCAAGACTTGTTCGTCTGCACCAAAACAGGTAAAACTGAACCGGCTCTTTTAAAATGTTTATGGCTTCTACGAGTGTTTGGTTTGCTGCTTGTATTGTATGCGTTCAAGTGGAATCACGCCAACTAATATTGAACGCACTATACCAGTTATATTTGTATCCATTAACGGAAGGAGAATGCGAACAGCAGCCGAGTACAACCATTTGGTAGATCATTACAGTAAATCTCGGTTTTTTTAAAGTATAGGCTTTAGGCTTCATAGGCAATGTTGCAACATTCATCGTTACCTTTTTTTATTAAACCGAAAGATCCACGATCATAAGGAAATTGTAACATAAATTACAACTTCCTATTAAAAATGCAAGTCTCACGACTCTTATACTGATATCTACACGGTTAGTAAATAGGGGTTAACATATTTAAAAGATTATGTTGTATACTTAGACACGTTTTATGTAACACAAACTTGTCGCGTTGAGTCAGGAGTCTGTCATACTTGACCTCATTGTTATGCCTTTGCTGAATTTCATGTTTATTGATGACTATTAGCTTCACTGGTTATGGCATATCCGGGTCTTGCAAGGACATGTTTATTATTTACTACTTGACGTCCTTTCGTCTTCACTCACATGTTACACCGCTGAACCGATTTAGATAAAATTTGAGTTTGAGTCCCGGGGAAGGTGCTAAAGGGAAATGGGGAGTGAAAGTTTGTATGAAGCTACGATCTACACGAGTTCCACGCGGACGGATTGCGGGCAGAAGTAGTAACCTATGTATGGGTGTATTATTCAAACGGGACGGTGAGGAAAAATCCGAAACTACAAGAGAAAACACAGAAAATTGCTCTTACGACTCATGACCGCTTTTAGAAAAAATAAAACATGCATTCATAGATTTTCAAAAAACCCTCATAAACGGCCGGAAATCGAACCCGGTTAAATCTGACTAAATTCATAGTGCATTTTATGCGTGTTCCTTAGGTAACTCTTGTAGCTAGTTAAAGATTTTTCGTTACTGCCCCGTTTGAAAAATACGTCTGTATAACCCTGTTCCCAAAGTCGACTCTTACGACATCCACGGGAAAACAGGGTGGTTTTGTAACTAAGCCAAAATTAATAAACTATTGTTGACAACAAATCTCACTGATTGTCTAGACCACCCTATTGTTTTTCAAGGTGTAGGTAACCTAACGTAATTAAAAGGCTGATTGTAGAACATTCCATCTGTTGGAATCAGGTACCTATTGTTCTGTGATCAGGTGTCAAACGCTTGCGACGGTCGGGGTGGTCGGTATCATTTGACACTGCATTCATTTCAAAGGTTCAAGCCGATTGTTGTTAAGAGAAGTTTTCATCAATAAAAAATATATAATTGAATTGAATAATATGTAAGTTCAATAATATTTACGATAGTCCGTTTGTTTTAACTACAACTGCCATCAAATGATAGGTTCAGTAGTAAATTGGCCAACGCGAAATTCTATCATATCGCACGACGACGGAAGTTGAGCGAGTAGATAGATAAAATAACGTTGATTAATTCAGTGATTTTTGATTTAAGTATACGAGTAACAGTATTGCACAGATCCCTTTGCGGAAATGCCACATACGAAAATTCCAATTTGTTTTTTTCCGGAGACACGGTAGTGCCCACTGCCAAGTAGTAGTAGCCACGGCCGTAACAACACTGTCTTTCTCAAAACAACTGAGGCTACATTAAGCCGATATTACCTATTACCTAATTGCCAATTTGGAACTTCCAAATAAGAGTACTATACTTGAAAGATTTAGGTAATTAACTAAATGGAAACAAAACAAACCACGTGACTTGGTCATTCAACCAATCATAGCAACCTTTTGTACCTATGGTATTATCTTATTGGCTGAATGACCAAGTCACGTGGTTTGATTTGTTTACATTTAGTTAATTACCTAAACCTTTCAAGTATTTAATAAGTAGTATCAAACTTCGTACTTATAATACTATAAATGATAAAGTTTGGATGTTTAGATGTTTGTTAGGTATTCGATTATGATGAAGTTTGATATAAAAACCTACAATTAATATTCTATGGCCTAGGGTAGGATACTTTTATCCCGAAAATCATCCCTCAAAGGGATAAAGACGGCAAGGATCCGGGATTCACGCGGACAAAAGCTAGTAGGTACCTAATCATACAAATTGCAAATTATATAAAGAGATTGTGTTCACAAATCTGAAATTGTGAACTTGAATTCATATTTTTATCTAAATAGAATAAACGTAGGTAAAACTTGGCTTACTACTTACTACCTCGAGTAGAAGAAAACATTCCTCGCAGTACAATAATTTTCTAATTAGGTATGAAGGCGATCGGTATTGCACAGCGCGGAAAACTAGTTCCGACCAACCGCAGGAAAAGCGCGGCGCTGCTTTTCCGCTTTCTCGCACATCGGGGAAAGTACCTGGTTCTTAACGCAACGTGTCCATGTTTGCTTGATAAGTACTAGAGATTCATATAGTTAATCATGATAAAAAAGATTTATAGATGTAAAATTAAATTTAAATTAAATTAACAACTCCATAAAAATTGGTCATAAACATTATAGACACAATCAATTATAACCAAGTTCACTTTTGGTGGTATTACTTTCGGCCCAATTTCAAAATATTTATTTCGTGTTGACGATTTTCCAATTGTGCGAAATGTCAGTAAATCATAAAAAATTGTAGGTAGGTAGTTGAATAGTATGTAAATTGAACTTCTCAAAATTAAGTATGACGTGAGCGCGTTCTTCTTAGTTTAGTACCTACATCATAACATAATATAAGTATTATTTTGGGGCATAGCAGCGAATAGGTCATGTAAAAAACTAGAATTCCAACTTGCTAGTCTAGTTTTCTCACCTTGAATAGTTATTATTTATCATGATATTAATAATACGTTGTAGGTAACTTACACGTTTTTCTTGTTTTAGTATTAGTCCAGGCAATGAACTGACAACTTGTATGGAAAAAATGTCAATTTTGGAAATAATTTATAATAGCTTATTTTTTATGTATAACGGATATATTATCAATTAAATAGTTACCCAGCGACAAAATCCGGCAAAATTTCAGACATCGAAAAAATTATAAGTTAACTGGCTTCTAAAAAGTCGGTAAAAATATTAATAAATGTTTTTGTCTTTATTTTGGTTCATTTACATTTGCTTTATAATACTCAAGATAAATCGTACAAAAAAAGATAATGCATGCTTCATTTAAATCTACATAATTACTTCCGGGTGGAAAGTTTGTCGGATTCTTGACTAAATCATCTTAGAATAACATTTTCAAATGAAATCAACAAAAAAAACGCTATTATAAATTAATGTTTTTCAAATCTCATATCTATCTCATAATATAGTGAAACAAAACTGGTACATCTTTAGACGATTCAAAACATTAATTACACCTTAGATATAAACGTGAATAGGGTATTTGACAACATTGAAAATAATTTGTTTTTTCATTAGCAACAGATAACAATTACGAAAATACTCGGAAACTATCAATCTTTCATGCTATTTTAACATTTTTAAATTCATAAAGCTAATAATAAGGACGTTGTTTGATTGTGATTGTGACGTCACAAGTAAGTAATCCCTGCTAATTCCATACTAAAAGAGCGTTTATGACGTTTCATAAACAGAAGCTGATTTGACTTGTCAAATACCGTATTGTTTTCTATGTAATTCATACAACTCTCAAACTAGCGCCATCTATACACAAATAAAGTAACTAAACAAAAGCACATCGGTCTCATTTTGACAACAGCGCCCTCTTACGGTGAATAGCGAAACTAACAAAACTCCGTGCCAGGTACATAGCTGATGGTTCAACAATTAGCAGATGCAGCAAAAAGATGGCAGCACGCACATATGGGTTCACCTACTCGCCGCTAGATGGCCTTTATACTGAATATAGCTTACCTTCCATGACATACACGATGCTGCCAACATCGCCCTCCTTGATGATGAGGCTGCCTGCCGCATATTCGACTGGATACATGCAGTCCACGATTTCGCGGATCTGCGTCATCTCAAGATTCTTCATGAAGTCGTTGTCTAATATCGCGCCCTTAATCAGCTCCCGCGATCTGAAATTGAAAATATTTTTCCTATTAAACAAGTTTTATTCATTTTTACGTGTATTAGTCGGATCCATATAGGAGGCGATTCATCAGTTTCGGACAAAAGTATGTGGTATAAGAAGTTTGGTACTATGTCACAGCGACAAAAGTCCAAAATGCGACTGCCAGAGGCTTTCCGAGACCCTATATAGCTACAAAAGAACAATGTAGGTAGGCAACTGAACTAACTGGGTTCCAAACTGTCCGTTTCATCACCTAAATCAAACGAACTGTGATGCTAAGTGGTATCAGTTTTACCAATTCAGAATCTGGCCTATGTATTTTTTTACTGGTATTCATTCCAATTAAACGTTATACAATACAGAAAGTTCCGGACCAATAAGGTAAAATAGGAACCCTTTATGCCGACTCTGTCCGTCTTTCTGTCACAAAGTTAAATATCTCAGGAATTACTAATGCTATCCATTTGAAATTCGGAATACATAGTATTAAAGAAAGCTAATCCACGTGTATGGAACATGAACAAATTTTTTTTTTTTTTTTATATCTATCAAAAATTCATAGTTTAGTTAGTAGATCAAGTGGGGTATCATATGAAAGGGTTTGATTTGGATATTTTAAAACAGTTTTGCGTTTTTTTCTAGTGGTAAAATTTTGATTTATAAAGGAAATTGTTAAAAAAATACCGATCCCCCCCCTTATCTCCGAAGCTTAACAAACGAAAAATTTGAAATAAATATACATGATTAGGATTAACGTAAATATTACCTGAAAACTATAATGAAACCTCTATCTAGCGAATTTTTTTTCTTTACAAAATATCATTTTTAAAATTGTGTTTGATATCTATCTATTCTTCGAGTTTGTATAAAAGTATTCTGAAAGTGCCTTCTTTGAAATTAAAAATGAATTAACGAAATTGGTTCACTTGATAAAGAAATATGTCTAAAAAACAAACATACCAGGTTGCAACTGCAACAAAATAATGCAGGGTCGTGACTGGTATAGTGTATGAAAGTTTGTTCGGAACCCTCGGCACAGTCAGTCAGACTCGACCTTGACCCGTTTTTTTTTTAACGACTTCACATCCTTCGTAGGCACTTTAAGTGCCCTAAGATAAAGTTGACACACGACTTGACTCATTCAGAGTTTTCATATCTAAATAAATTAATCCGAACAGCATTTAAATCCTGTTTAAACGCGATAAGATAATTCACTAGTAATCTGCTCTTTTTCGTAGTTTGAAACGTTTACTAATAATAGGTACACTTTATTGCTATGATTAGAGTAAAACCGATAATAAATACCGATAAATATTCCAGTGCGGTGGTACGGATATTTTGCGCCGCAAAGAAAAGCAAGTACGTCTAGGTTAGTACTAAGTACTACAATAGGATACTGCTAGTACCTATTAGGGAAACCGCCCGCACGACCACGCACGCAGGCGGTTTCCGGTGGCCCAATAGAGTTGTGGACTCAAATTTCATGATTGCTCCAAAAGAAAAACGGAAAAAAATATGCCTAATGACGAAAATCCTATTCAAATATCTCAAACAATTTCGAAGATAAAACCGTTTTAATATTGCTTGTTTTAAAACGCTTGAGATCCGTGACATCACCGGTCTCGAGTGCCATAGTCCACCTAAATGACGTAAAGGTGCGTTTTGCGGAAAAGGGACAGAGTATACTCCTCTGAAAACTTTGGACACTTATAACTATATGATTATTTATTGTCTTTGTGTTACTTTTTTCTCCATGTGACTATATATTTTTAATATTTTTTCGAGAAAAATCAACATTATTGATTACCTATTTGTTAAAAGTGGGAGTATGTAGTCGGAGCCTAAAGACCCATGGCACGACGAATCATCATCATCATCAATTTGCGAATACCTACCGCGGAAAGTTTTTAAAGTAGGCAGGACATTGAATCAAGATGTGAATCGACGAAGCCCATGGCGTCGACCTCTTACGTTGTGCACTTTCATTGCCAGGAACCCGCCTAGTGGGCGCCTACGCCGTAGTCACTTTCCGCTACATAGGACGAAAACGCTACGTAGCGATTCTTGGCAGTGAATGCGTTAATTAAATGTAAAGATTATTTTCTGTTTCGCTTAAAGTTTGACTGGTAGAGAATGCCTTATGGCATTAAGTTTGCCTTTAGTATTTGTCACTTGTTACTGTGCAATACAATTTCAATAAATAAAACACAATAAAATAAAATAGTTAATTTTTTTGTAAGATGTTTCTCTCTTGTAGTGGTGCAATAAAGATAATTTATTATTATTATTATTATAGTTGCAAAATGGAGCGCTTGAATGTGGCTGTGACGCGACCTCGCGCCCTTATAGTACGGTACGTAAAATGAATGCACCTTCGATAATTCCCAAGGTCGCGATTTTTTTGTAATTATTTAGAATAAGATGAGTACTACTAGTAGTAAAAAAAGATAGGGAAATTTGACGTTGCTTTAGGTATTACACAGCGTTTTCTTAGCGACCCTTGTAAATCCAGGGATAAATTATACAAGTGGTATTTTTCTTCAATAGAGTATCGCATTTTAGTATTATAATCTCCACTTTAATTTGCTAAAACTTTCGTCAAGTGCTTACGTCAGTATAATCCGAAACGAATAAAAAAAAAATATTTCCTCTAAAAGATTATACAAGTGGGTTTTGATTACTGAATACTATTAAAAACTATCAAAGATAACCTAAGTTTGAATTAATAACATATTTATCAATAGGTTAAATTTGTATGAACAGTTTAATGTTGAAAGCCTTCTAATTATTTTCAAATAAATCTCAAAAAATTTCAAGTCGACACATATAATCCAGCTTTATCATAGTCATCTATTGATAAAAAATCTAAGTAATTCATCAATAGCTCCACATTGTATTCATTTATCAATTATTTTTTAAATTTGAACGCACGACGAACTGCGCGCGAGTCTAGTGCGCCGACGGCGAGAGCGTCATGACCAATCACAGCACGCCGTCGTTGCTTGTTTCCGACGCGGTAGCCTCCCCTCTGTTGATCAGCTCATTTGCAAAATGAAAGAATGTTGATTTTACGATTGTGTTCATTTATATTAAGTGTTGAATTTATAAATAAATCTTTGTAATGATGAATGAATTTATAAATAAATCTTTGTAATGATGACTTTCCGTCTATTAATTATACACTCATAAGCTTCATCAACCTAAAGAGTAACTATCAACGTACTTATGCAATTACTTATTCAATAATCAACTTATTGTGTAGCTTTAACAAGCTAGGTTGATCCACTGAAACAACGTATGAGTGACCGGTAGATAGATCTAAATGTATTTTTTTATATCGAAAAACGACAGTTGAATTGTCCTAACGCGCGTTTGAAACGTTTTGTGATTACCCCTCAGATCTCTAGCCGACCCAGCCGCGGCCGGATTTCTTACAGTCGGTTAACGGGTTTCTTCGGTTTCGGTTAAAACCGGTTTTGCATTCCCTACTCTCAAGCAACTGAGCTATAGGAACAATCCACCTCGGTCACCTTTTTTTTCAATCAGTTCATTCTTACAACGCCTTAGGGAGAAGACGGCATTACATAAGTTCAAATAAATATGAATTATGCCCAGCCAAATAAGTGGTTTTCTTTGTCCACCGTATGTATGTAATCATAGTATAGCCATTTGGTTTCGTTGCTATATTTGGTAAGGTTAGCCTTAAATATGATTAAAGAGAATGTTTCGCCTTAATATGATACAATGTGTATGTTAACTTAACATACAAAACTAAAAGCAAGCGTTTACGTAACGTATGTAAGAAATAGGGAATGCAATATGCAATTACCGGGCAAAATTCAAAACCGGTAAATTACCCACTTGAGTAGGACAAAACCTTTTAACCGGTAAATTACCGGTAATTTCAATTTGGTTTATAAGTAGCGTTATTGGATGTTTATTTATCGTAAAAATAAGCTAAAAGGTAGTATAAAGAGTAAAAGGTGGTTTCATGTTCCGTAAATGTCGTAATAATCATTTTCTTTAATATTTAAAACTTGCTCCGTGGTAGGAGGGCTAAAACACAACTGAAAACGTTCCTTGGGGATTAACAGGTAGGTAAGAATAGGAATTGGTCCCAGTTTTACAGATTACCATTACAACATCAGTAGTATCAGTATAATACAAAACAGTACCAGTAGTGAATATGGAGTGACGAAGGTTAACGTGAATATTAGTATTATGATGCATTGCCTGTTCCCCTTCACCCATCATTGGCGTCGGCGGGTCACATAGTGCCCTCGGTCATTGTTTTGACTCCTAAATCTACAGATACGCAACCCTCCGGATTTACAATCCTAAAAAACAATAATTTACTGAAGAAAAAAACAATCAAAATAATACAACACAAAGTGACTAGTTGACTACAAGCTACGTGGGCTTGTAGTCAACTAGTCAGTTTGTGTTGTAAGTAAGGTAAGGTAAGTATTTTACCAAATAGCTGTTTCTAAGGAATGTTCAAAAGACGTAACCAACCATACCAGGAGCGAAAAGATAGAGAAAACGGTACTAATAGTAACCGAACATTTTACTAAAGAGCGTTCGGACAAATGGTTTATTAACTTTATCTAGGAAAAGCGTGTACTGTTGCTCATTGGGTTCCAAATTGTGGCATCGGTTTAGCGATTTGGGGGGGCTAGGTCTGTATGTATACTTTCTGTATCCTAGCTCTCCTGCGGATAACCTAACGTCTAATGCGATCACGCAGACAAACTCCCAGCATAGCCCTCTCCATAGCCCTTTGAGCCTTCTAATGAGGCCGATAGTGCGCGAACACATTTCAGTGTCATATGTCATCACTGGCACCACACATGGGCCAAAGACTCTCGTCTTGAGACACTTCGGAATACTAGACGAAAAGATGTGTCGTAGCTTCCCGAACGAACGCTGCTCAGCTGAGTCGACAGGAGACAGTTTGTCCTACGTATATATAATCGTCTACAACTTCGAGCGTAAAGCGTCCGATTGTAATGAGAGTCGGTAATACATGGGCATCAGATGATCTTCGTCTTATCCATGTTAATTCTTAGACTAACCCGCTCAGAGGCTTTATAGTATTCAAGTCCTCCATGGTATCTGAAGGTGAGTGATATACTCGCCTTCTCCAGTCCAGTCTTTAAAGCATCCACCAGTGCAGCGGTGAACAGTTTTGGAGAAATAACATCTCCTTGATCAACTCGCTTCAGCGGAATAGGTTTCGCGTTCCAATTCTGGAGTCGGATTTACATAGTGAAGTGGCATTCTCGTTTGATTGATTGATTAAAACTTTATTCATTCCCACAACATACATGGCATTGATAAAATACGACATTTAAACAATAAAGGTAAAAATAATAATAATAATATACATATCTAAAGAAAGCATGCAAGAAGTACATTTTAAAGAAGCCATGTGTCGTGGCTGAGAAATGGCGAGCCATGCCAGGGCCTTAAATTACAAAATTGAAATATAAAATACTTGGCAACGCTGGAGAAACTATAGTACAGCCCAGGTTTCGATTGAATCGTAGTCCAGAAACGCTAAGCAAAAGGGGTGTTGACAGGTCACTTCGGGGTCAAGAATCTCTTGGCCAAGATGGACTATCGGATAGTTTAGACTGTAGAATGTGTGGTGAGGAGGATGATACTATGGAACACTTACTGTGTGAATGTCATGCCCTTGCCAGAAAAATAATTAATTACTTTGATAACGGCTATCCGCAACCAAAGGATTTCAAGGTACTTCTGCTGAGCTGCATCATCCAGTTTTTAGAAATGATGGAGCAATTTGGGAGTAGTTATAAATGAGACGGCAAATGCACAAAAGATCCCACTGGGTCGAAGTGTATCCGAAAGGGCCCTCACCTGGATAAGATAAAATAAGACCACCCGTCAAGTTATATAGAAGGCTGCGGAGTATTCGGGGTCAAGAATCTCTTGGCCAAGATGGACTATCGGATAGTTTAGACTGTAGAATGTGAGGTGAGGAGGATGATACTATGGAACACTTACTGTGTGAATGTCATGCCCTTGCCAGAAAAATAATTAATTACTTTGATAACGGCTATCCGCAACCAAAGGATTTCAAGGTACTTCCGCTGAGCTGCATCATCCAGTTTTTAGAAATGATGGAGCAATTTGGGAGTAGTTATAAATGAGACGGCAAATGCACAAAAGATCCCACTGGGTCGAAGTGTATCCGAAAGGGCCCTCACCTGGATAAGATAAAATAAGACCACCCGTCAAGTTATATAGAAGGCTGCGGAGTATAATCTGCAGGTATGTATAGTGCTTTTCTCAAACATGCAATGAAATAAATAAATTAACCTCCAAGAAATCAAACTTTAATTTTCATGGCTGAATGCCGTGATGCTGTGCCACAAATTGTGGAATGTGATACTTCGAAGCCCATTATGAATAACACAACGTCAATATACTCGTATAATTTCATGTTCGAGAAAAGTAATTTGTAGACCCCCTTCTTGCTTTAAGCACATCTGCTTTTTCGTTGCCGATGAAGCCCTCGTGCCCTGGTATCCAAGCTAGTTGGTTATCTATAGTGCTAAAGCCTCTGCGGAAACTGGCTTGTTCGGGAGGCTGGAAGTCATCTGACCTGCGCACGAGACGATTTGTAATTACTCTCGAAAACAGCTTTTACACACGGCTCAGAAGTGAGATGGGTCGGTGTTTCTTAAGCAGGGTGTTGTCACCATTTTTAAAGAAAAGCACCAGCACACCTCTGTTCGATGCCTTTGCCGTTCACTCTTTCACTAAGACAAAGAGAGGTATTTCCTTGTTTTGAAAATGAAATGATTAGTATACCTATTACCTACAAACTGTTAAATAAGGCGCTCTCTGTCGTACTTATCCAAGCAGATCATTATTCATATTTTATAGAACGGAACCGTGTTTGTATTTTAAGAAGCTTCTGCAAACGATATTGTATTAATTTGGTACTATAACGCTAACCAGTTAATCAATTGACATTTTACATGACAAAAGGAGGGTATTGATTGAGACATAATCGTGACGATCAAGTATTAATAATTGTAAAAAAATATTATTTTACTAATAATTCATGTTTAGGTAAATTACCGGTTTTGATTTAAATTTACCGGTTTTATACCGGCCTTATACTCAGAAAATTGACCGGTTAACCGGTATGCATTCCCTAGTAAGGAATATGGATCGACATTCTGTAATTTCAATAACTCCGGATTTTTAGTATTAATTATTTAAAAAAGTCCTCTTCCGCTCCGATGAACAACATTTTTTTTTGGTAATTCGATCATTTAGTGTTAGGCTCGAATCGGAATTTGAAAGATTCTTGAGTACCTAACTTTCGGAGTTTACCTCCTACCTACACCCTAATTTTACTACCTACTACTACTTAGAGAGATAACTAATACTAATAACCCTGTATATATATACTTTCTGTATCTACTTCATATTAGTAACACCGGATATGACATCGCGACTAGTAAATAAGTACCTACAAATAAAATTGAAGCTAATTTAAGTTTAATACTAAATAACCCTATATAACTTTCTTTATTGGTAAAATAGAATAGATAATTGCAACCGAAAAACAACTAGTAACTAAATATAAAGTAAAATCAAGTACTAAAAGTTTGTACCTACAAGTTTGAGCGTACGCACGGCACGGCCTTGGAGAGGTACACGGCTGCTAGCACGCTGCAGACGAATCGCGCGAGTCGCGCGCGAATGATTTAAATTGCGGATAATAACTGATAAGCTAATGCAATTAAGAGCTATTGATGAATCCGTTAGAATTTGTGTTTATATATTCTTCGATAGAACTGAAATGAATTACGCCGACTTGAGAATTTATGAGATTTCTTTTATGGTAAGGAGAATGGTTTCAAGATATAATTCCTAATAAAAAAAAAGACTATTGATAAATCTGTTAGAAATTTGTGCTGCAATATATTTTAGTAGTTTTGAATACACTATAGTAGCCACTAGTCACTTAAATATTCTTTCAAGAGATTTATAATTTTTTTAATGGTTTCCTTTTTTGCTGACGTAATCTCTTGACAAAACTATTAGAAAACGATAAGTAAGGTTTGAATAATCAAATGCGATGCATTATAGGAAAAAACAATAACTTGTATAATCTTTGCACAGTTTTACAAGTGTTCCTTACAAAAAAGTTAATTATTCGTAAACCAATATCAAAAACTGTTAGAAATTATTTTTCGCTGTTAGTACTTAAGGTACTCTCGCTGATAACAAAAAAAAATCAAACTTGGGAGTTATGTTAGTTTGACGACACATTACAGTGTTCGCGTACCGGACTATTATGTCGATCCATAGAAACATTTACTCCGTTGCCTAATCGATGCTAAAAGTAATGTACATAATGCTTATCTATTTCTCACCTACTTATGCTCTACTTAACACTTGTTTGTAACTGCAGACGGTAGCAACGCGATATACATGATGATAAAGTGTTAAAAATGTTCCACACGCCTGAAAAGCCTTCACAGTTCGCCTCGGGAACATTAAGCGGCGTACAGACTTTATACAAAAAGCAACGGGGTATGGTATACTGAGTTCAATTGACCTATCGAACCCTGTAATGTAGTTAAATTAAGAACCTAATTATTACTTTTATCTTAACTTTTAAAATTATGAAACATTGAATACAACTATTGACAAATTCGATTACAACAAAACACTCCAAAATTCGAATTCCACCCATTTTTTTACAGGTGTCTGTCATATGCATCTGTGCTGTCATAAAATCTTCATCTTCTGAATTATTAAAAATCGTAAACATATAATATAAGCCGTAGAATATATAAGCCATAACCTAAAAGTTACTTCTTAAATTATGAAAAATTGAATTTCACGTTTTTACAAATTCAATTACAAAAACACTCCGAATATCCGATTCGCCCCATTTGTGGAGGTGAAACTGACCAAGCGATAACTGTCATAAAATCTTCCTTATGAATCATAAACAATCTTAAACATACATAGCTAGTAGACTATAAGCCATAATCTAGAAGATTTATTATTATGAAAATATATATTTCGACGGTGTTTTTACGGCGCCGAGCCACTTCCAAGACTATTTAACGATTTATAGACGCTCGATTCTCTAACTACGTATTATCATTATCCAATTACAATCAAACGCTGCTAAATTTATTACATAATCCTTGTTGTCATCGTCTATCATTTATATAATTACTAAATGGTTCGCAGTCGCAACGAATAGCAATTCATACCTCAGAAGCTAAAGGTCAGATCTCATAGGTATACTTTACATCGCCCAAGGAAATGAAACCATTAAGACCTGAGCGGCAATATTAGTATCTAATAGGCTTAACAAGGATAACCTTTGGGTGTAAACTTCTGTCATAAACTTCAGAAGACAGAATTATGAAAAGATCATACCGGTTATAATGAGTATAATGACGGACCATTACACATAACAACTAGCTAGGCTATCCTGATTGCTGAGATAACGTAAATAATGGGATGAAATATTTATATTGTTAGAGTATTCGCCTAGGGCGCTGACTTATGCACGGTATTGCACAGGGTAAAGGTTGACTGGTAGAGAATGCCTTATGGCATTGAGCTTGTCTTTTGTATACGTAACTTATTACTGAGTTTCAATATCTAAATAAATATTGCGCTTGTTCTATCCTTGTTATTGTTACTTAAAGTGTACTGAGTGGCTATCAATCTAGAGTCTAGACTAGCTTGACAGGACTGGCTGCCGAGGCGGCTTGATCCAGGTATTGCGTCGCGAACGGCATACAATTACAAACTTTAATGGCGCCACATGGAATCCCGCGCCTTAATACTCACCACCACACAACACTATACCCCTACAGAGTACAGAGCAAATAGTGGCATCATTATGGCTGCAGTCTTCTGTAAGGCTGTAATGGATGAGGCATTTCCCTAGTAATATGTATTAATTTGCTATATAAAAGATTACTTTAAATATATTTTTTTATATAAGGAAATAATATGCAAGAGGGTAATTATTTCCTTACATAAAAAATCTATTATATCACTGTTATAACACTAAGTACCACTGCACTGCACAGTGTCAGTGTACTGTTAAGTTGCACCAGTAAATGGAATTCAAACCAACCGGTATTTACGCTTTGTCTTCTGCCAATTTAACATAGTATTAATGTGGCGCCACTGTCTATGAAACATTTCGAAATGCGTAAGAAACAACGTTAGTTCCGATTTTAGTCACCGGAACTTTTGATGTTGACGTGATAAGATCAAGTACGACTGCTAGTAAAAACAACAATGGGTTGTCATAATCGGAAGTATAGTCTACGTGACTTGCTTTGGGAGGGACACAATATGATACGTGGTAAGGTCGTGGTATTATAAGTTCTGACCTAAAAAAATAGGTACTCTTAGGAAGGAAGTAGAAGAACGTAGTCTCGTCGGCTATATATTTTATTGCTTAATATTATCCAAAGGTTTTCGATCGCTTTTAGGGTTCCGTAGTCGACTAGGAACCCTTATAGTTTCGCTTTGTCTGTCCGTTCGTCCGCGGATAATCTCAGTAACCGTTAGCACTAGAAAGCTGAAATTTGGTACTAATATGTATATCAATCACGCCGACAGTCGTAAAATAAAAAATGTTTATTTTTATTTTTATTAGGGTACCTCCCCTATACGTAACGTGGGGTGCTTTTTTTTCATTTCCACCCTAACGTGTGGTATATTGTTGGATAGGTATTTAAAAATGAATAGGGGTTTTCTAAAATCATTTTTTGATAATGTTAATATTTTCGGAGATAATCGCTCCAGAAGTAAAACAAAATGTGTCCCCCCCCCCCCTCTAACTTTGGAACCATAAGTTTTAAAAATATGAAAAAAATCTCAAGTGGAACTTTATAAAAACTCTCTAGGAAAATTATTTTGAACTTGATAGGTTGAATAGTTTTTGAAAAAAAATTACAAAAACTATGGAACCCTACACTGAGCGTTGCCCGACACGCTCTTGGCCGGTTTTTTAAGCGATACGATCGCCTGTCGTTTTTAAGTATTTAGTTTATATGCTGAGCAATTTTTGAAGAGAAAACTTCTTTAGCGGCGCTGGGCACTTTTTGGGATGAGGAAAAATTGTTAAACTCGCCACAGGTCACGTGACCGCGTGAGATCTCACCCTAGCAAGGATTTCTTTTTTTGCAAAATTAAAATCATTCAGGTTTCACTTCTGCCGGCACACCCGGAGTGCAACCAGGTCTTTTTTTTAATTGATTATTTTGTATGATTTGGCAAATTTTAGGTGATGATGATGTCGTCCTGACCGATTTCGGCCACAGCGACTGCGTATTCTGGCTTTGGTACTAACAATTATTATTAGTAGAGTGTTGTTCTTCTACTCTCAAGTGCGCTCTCAGCAGGTGGCTCACGTACCCTATCTTTCTTAGGTAGGTACCGTAAATTTTAGGTAGGTAGGGCATAGCGGAATTTCATCTAACTCATATATGGAGCAGCTCAACTGGGGAAGTACCTCCACCTTACAGAGGGCCACAGCTTTAATACTGTCCTATTTGCTCTGTAGGTATACATGGTGTTGTGTTCCTATTCCTAGTGGTGAGTAAGGTGGCACAATTGATCGGCTTTGCTTTAAGGTTGACTGGTAGAGAATTCTTTATAGCATTAAGTCTGCCGTTCGTACCAGAAGTTATTCTTACGTGCAATAAAGATTTAATTTATAAATAAATAAAGAGTTCCAGAGGATGTTCAGTGTAGAGAGTGAAGGAACTGCGTTTGCATAGTCTACGGTGTCTGCTTACCATCAGGCAGGCAATTGTCCTAGTATAAAATAATCCATATATCCATACTAATATGAACAGTATAATTAACATACACTTTAGATGCAGACTCAACCTGGAAGCAACCTAACTTACCATCAGGTAATAGGTTAATAACAGTGTTGCTCTAAAAGTGAAATATCACATTTACAAAAAGAAATCTTGGTAATTAGTATTACTGATAACGTTTTACTAATTGAATTGATTACAATTTTAACGAAATGCACCCACAGCAAACAATATCCTTATATAGCATAGGATTTATCTCATCAATCGTGACATAGCCGACGGCGAGGACAAACTTGAGGTTCCTACCGTACGCAATTATACCAAATGGGTTCACTCCAAGGTACCACGGCTAACACATGTTGGCCTCGAATGACCATGCACATGGTTACTGTGAAATTCAATCACCCATGTGATTGATGGGTGACGGTATTGACATAGAATATAACGAAACAAGCGCGTAGACCAATTAAATCCATAATAGTTACGCTAACCACCATTCCTATTTATAAGCCAAGCATGGCTTTCGTTAGCTTTGCGGGCACTCCAAAAGACCTCAAATGCCAAAGGATCACAGTAATCGGCTCGTACCAATGAGTTTTTCGGATCTTATGTACGGAATATTTACCGTCGGTGAAGGAAAACATCGCGAGGAAACCGGTCTAATCCCAATAAGGTCTAGTTTTCCATCTGAGTTGGAAGGTCAGGCAGTCTTTCGTAAAACTAGTTCCATAGCGAACGTCAGGTTCCTTTAGGGCAAAACCGGGGCTAGGAGGATGATGATTGATGACTGTAATTGATGAATAAATTTATTAATTTCAAGTCGATTTTTTTTACTCAGGACTAGGTTGGTTATTGTAAGATTATCCTTTGACATGATGTTTATTTAGATCATCATATCTGGCTGATTGAACATCCGTGAACCAGTTAAATATTTATTTTCAAGCGCAAAAATACCTATACGTATTTAGAAATATTTTAATAAAATCGAAGAGTATTATTATTTTCTATGTGACGTAAAGCGGATACTTATTTTAAATATGTCTTTGTTATACGGCTCATTTGCTCAGAACAAGCATAAAATATGGGGATAAACATATCTTTAAAAATCGTCACTTTCGACTAGTCAACGACCTGTCCTTAAAATAAAGCCGGGTTTACTGTACCATTATTATGAATCTTCATTGTAGACACAGTTTCACAAACACGCTTAATATCCCCTGAATCATAACATACAATACATTTTCATGCCGTACAAAGACCCGCTTCATTGACGTTTCCCAAAATAGTTAGATACTTATTTTTAATATGGTTAGTTTTTCTGAGCAATACTCACTTGCTGCTTTTGGGTATCTTGACCAATTTCATTTCACTGTCTTGAGTGAGCGAAGATAACGGTTCGGCTGATATGGCGGTCCTTTTGAGCCGTGGTTCAATAAGTGGCAGCACTCTAGTATTCTCTACACCCGGCGTTTTCATCACAAACCCATCTTCTTCACCATCTGCCCCGTTTCTATGACTGTCTATTATCTGTCTCGTCAACGGCTTCACAACTTGTCTGAACTTGTCAATTTCATTTTTCAAATATCTAATTGTAGAATCTCTTTCATCTATTTCGTTTTCAAGGAGAGCGATTATTTTGTCCCTTCGCTTCAGTTCTTCTGTCTTTTCTATCACTAGCCGCTTCATCTCCAGATACTTCTTTTCCAGTTTGTAATTGTGATCCATTTTGCACTGTGTATGCGTTTGCGCCATTTTTATGACACTATTTAACTCATTAGTCACTATGACACTTTCAAAGTTTCGAATATAATTTCATAATCAATTTTAACGTTTCACACGTTCACCGAACCTGCTCAACAAGCGCTAACTGTGTTAAAAGTGTTTTGTTATCACTAATATAGATGATAGGTAAAGATAAATTATATCTCAGAGTATTAGGGTGTCAATTTGTAACAAACTGTCTATATATATTCTAAAAATACAGGTAAACTCTTTAAAAGCACATGCCTTAGTTACGGGATTCAGGTACGTAAAAAGGAAGGTAATTTAACTGTTTTCAAAGACAGAGAAATATCGCGTTATTTGAATGGTTAAAAGTCACAAGTGTGCCTAGAATAATCAAGAAGCTTCGTTCGTTCGTGCCTATTGTTCCAACTGACATTATACGAATGAGTACGTATACTTTACGTCGAGCCAAGCCACTGGACACTGACTCGAAGTTTAAATTAGTTGACCCTTTCAACGACAGCAAATTCGACAACATATATAGTACAGTTCGTTTAGTTAACATACGATACGCTCTAATCAAACTTGATTAACTACAAACTATCCAAGCAGAACTATAAAGTATTAATAAATCGTTCTTCTGTTGGTTTTGCCTCAGGCGAGGACTTTGCAAACTGCCATTAGGATTTTTATGATCTTGCACGATGGTTAAATGGACGTCTATGCAAATCTGTCCATAAAACTGAAAGTGCAACATTCTGAGCGTCGCTCTAATATACTTGTTAAGTAATAGAGGTTTTTATCTATGCATGACATCATCACATGAAGCTGGCTAATGGAAAGCGCATGATGCTACTGAATTATAAAATGTAAGAAAAGTTATTTGATTTCGTCCACCCTGCAATGCAATAATGTAAAAGATGCTACAGCAGGCTAACGAAGAATGTATAGAAATAACACAAGACATAAATAAGACAATCAGAATAAATCATTGTGCGGCATGTGTTGTGCGTTTTCTTAATCGTGTCCTCGGTTACTGTAAATGGTAGTGACATTTTGTCCTGTTATATTTGTGTCACAAATGTCAATATATTCATTATTCTTAAAATCTATAGCCGTATTTAAAGTGGGAGTGTGAAAAGAACTAGTTGCTATGCGTAGGTACACATTTTTGGAGGTCGATCCACTGCTAATGTGACTGATACCTTTCTAAGTATAACACAGGTGTGTTCAGGGTAAGGTCACCCTGACATAGAGCTAATGGCACGATATAATTTGTAGGAGACTGATTATTGATGACCACCGGTTATGATAAATTTTGGGTCATACATGAAACTAGCTTCTGCCCGCGACTTCGTCCGCATAAGCGTCGAACTCGTTAATTGCCTAGACGTGATAATTTAAATAAAAAATATAATCATATGGAATCTAAAAGTTCTAGGCTATTGGGTGAAAGTGATGGACAAAATGCAAAACACCGAGTGAGTACTACTGAATTAATCTTTTTGGAGTGTACGTGACCCTATTAAACCAGGAAAAATCTTAAGGCGCCGTAGGTTCATGGTCTTCTCTCCCTCTCACTGACCATAAGCGTAAGCGAGATGGAAGTGCGCGGTTATCATGTTTTTTAATTTTATTTTTTTGGCCGTTTAAATAAATAAAAAAGTAATCACTGAGTTCTATCAAACATGATATTGCCAATTTTTAGGAGCAATTTGAATATTTTTAGCTTTTATGCATAATTTGTTATATTTTAAGTGTATTTTAGACATGTTCGTGATTTTTTTCTATCGAGTGAAAGTTGCTTAATCATGTTTCGAATCACTGATCTCGCTGCAGAAAAGCCTCAAGATTGCTATTTGTATTTTTTGAAACCATATTATTATAAACAGACGCATTATATTGTTTCAAAAACTCTGTTCGCTTAACTTCGCTGAACCTACGGCGCCTTAACAGCGCGAAGTAGGACTGTGAAAAGCGCCATCTATTGCAACAATAGTAACTAAATCATTGTCTGTCTGTCTGTGTACATCTAACATAAGAATTGTATCTCAAAGTCACTGGTAGCACGGCTTAAACGTAAATAATAATTTTACTATTGGTGGGAACCTGTAATTGGCTTTTTGTAACCTAATTAAGTTAACCATGTTGTATTAATAGCTGTTGGTTCTCCGAGTAATAATAAATAATTAATTAATTTAATACGTGACGGACGTGGTTACAAATATAATAAAACCCATAAAACAAAACGGCAAGTATCCTACCTTACTGCATATTTTAATTTTTAAAGGTTTAACTGTTTGGATTGCTGGATTGCTGATTGTATTATAGTTACCCGTACTTCGATAGACCCCGTAATACAGTGAACGTGGTAAATCAATTGAAATAATCGAAGGCAATACGTATTAAGAACGAATAGGAAAGATGCAATATTTTCAATTTCATTTGAAAGAATCAAATGTAGAATAGACCACGAAAGTATAAAAAAAATAAGATACTATAATTTATAATCAAAAGTTCCTGTTACAAAATGTCAATTTAAACTTTCGAGCCTAAACGGATCTACAGTTCCTGTGACGTCAATCGTGTGTGTCACTCGCCATATTGTTTGTCCGTGGTTCGTCCCTAGATATCATAGAGTTGCCTAAGTTCTGACTTTTGACAGGAGTGACGTCACCAGACGCTGATTAAACACGTTCTGTTTCACATTACTTCAAATCGTAATTATTGTTTGAAATTAGTATAAATAAACTAAAGTAAAAACGTTTCAGTAGGTATTATTTTATATTTTTTCAACATTTCGGTCACAAAATGATGGTAATTATTATAATTATAGCTGCATCTTCCCTATTTAGAAGTATACATCGAGCGCCATCTAGTGACTAATAGATATAAGTATTACATTTGGCAACGCTTTTTTCACGCTGTTTGTTGGTCACCATACAAAGTTTCACCCCCTTTTTCGTCTCTAAAAGGGATGAAATTTGACATAAATTATAGCCTATGTCCTATTCTGATATATGAGGTACATAACTGGAAAAAATCATAAAAAATCGCCCAGTAGTTTTTGAGATTAATTGGAACGTACATCCATCAATCCATACATCCAAACATTCGCAATTATAATATGAGTAGGATTAGTAGGATTATGAAAGCTTTTATATTTTCATATATTTTGAAAAATCTAAGCAAATAATACAAGATAACAATGTCAAATGTTAAGAAAATTTTACTGCAATCTATGCCGTTAATAGTGACTTGGTCTTCATGACCTAGACCTGTTTTTCATGTTGGATAGGAGCCCAGATCGTATGTTGTCTTGATAAATTAAACCTAGTCTTCCGTTCAATTTAATTCTTAATCCTTCCTTCCTCTTGTTGTATATAATCAGTTATAAGTAAAAGAAGCTTCAAGCAACATTGACTAAATAATTCTTCTAGTTGTTGTTGTTAAATCTGATATTAAAAACGCTATTATAAATCTAGAATCAAAGCAAATGGTGGACTTAATGGCTGCCAATGACGTCAGAACAGAAGTGAATGCAAAGAATTACACTAATCAAATGCTAGTAATCTTGAAGAGATATATATATATATTTAATAGGTGCCTTTTAAAAGTATAAACAGTTCAATGCAATGAATAAATCACACTAATGGCTCGTTACTTTAAATGATACATTATACCTATAAAAGTTCACCATATTACTAGTTACAGAATTACCTTCGAGAATATTTTAAGTGCCTACGTATTTTAAAGAATATACAGTAATTTTAGTAAACCTGTTTTTAGTGTTTATTCGTTATTAAAATTTATTTCGTGAATTTCGTATAATTTGAATGCTGCCGCTGTCTAGACTAGGTTTTCTTATTATTTTCTGAAAAGCTTAGTAACATCATCTACGAATCTACAAGCCAATAAGGACGACTGTATTTGCATAGTAGGTACATTTAAGGAAAAATTAAGAAATCACCTCCATCGCCAAGAGTGCATTACTGTAGGTAGGTAACACATTTTATTTCATAATTTAATATGTAAAAGCTGGATAATCTCCTTGACGTCGATGACGTCACTCGTCTAACTAAGCCCGTTTTAGCCAGGTTGACAGCACTTGGCTTTTTATGTGGATTGACGTTATCACGACAGACGTCGGCTCCATTAGCAAAAGCATCCCATGGTGACGTAATGACATGTGAGTCCTGGGCTATTCACAACGATTCACCTTACTTCAGATGGACCAGGGTAAGACAGATCTCCAATTACACGTTTTTATGGCGAATCCCTTGGCTGGATATACATAGAGGGAGCTATGGGGTGAAGCGAAACAGGTTGTGAATAGCATACTGACACGTGGAAAGGCAATGTTTACCTGGCAGGAAATGGTAACATCGTTATATCTGGGAAGTTCGTAGATCAGAGGTAAATTAGGATTTACTTTGGCATGGAATCGGAATGCTGATACACTGCAGTAATTTACTGCATAATTTATTTTAGTTGGAGTAAATTTATAGCTTGCTTTGGGTTTTACATAAATTACTGAACTTGATTCTTTGTACATTCTATGCAATTAATTTGAATGTTTTATTATCATAGAGATAGTTGAAATAGAGAAAAACATTCGGGATGAAGTAAATAAAAAATATATAATACAACAAAATGTGAATCGTATAAAGTTTGCCTAAATATAAATTAAGACTTAAATGCTTTTAAAAGGTAATTGAAGTATCGTTTATGTTATGCATATTATAACTCGATTAGGGGGGGCGATTTTTGAGCGAGAGCGCTCGACTCTTTCACTCGAAAACTGTCAAAAACGTTGAAATGCTATCTTAAAATAGCGATAGAAAATTTAAAAACGAGTGTTATAATATACGAACGTATATTGAATTCTATCAGTAGAAAGTAAGTGCCTACAATTTTGATACTAAACTCCTATTTACTCGTATTTCATTTTCGAGCACTCGTAAGTCAAATAACGGCCCCCCAGTTGCTGCAAAGTACTGTTATGAAACCTTTATAGCATATGATGTGAAATAACAATGAATGCAAACAATACATTGTCGAAAGCTCATTCTTTGTTCTCAGAGAAATCACATCAATATCGTTTCGTTTCTTGTTGAATGGGCGATTTAATGATTTAGGCGTGTATTTACAGGTACTTCACCCTGACACACATTGTGGAGAAATTCTGCACGTCCGTGAGTTTGTAAAAAATAAAAAGTTTATAGGTCGATGTCAGCGAGGGGAAAATAGCCACTTAATGAGTTATTTTCGTTAGTCACTGTGGACGCGGACGAACAGATTTGACTGATGTGACTCATACTGTCAAGCGTTGAAATCATAAGCGTGTACTTTTAAAAGAACATCAATATTAATAGTAAAGAATTATTTGTTAAATGTGAAAATACATTTGTAGTATATGTACCTACACTAAACTGAATGAAGTTGATTATATTCTAATATAACTACAGTGATACAAGTAGCAGTAAAGTATGCATACTTGAAATCAAGAGTCAATGTGATACATATTACTATTGTTATGATAAATATCAACGCATAAATTGTAAGTAGTATAAACTTGGGTTATGATAATTAATTAATGATCCAGCTGATGGTTTTAGAAATGCATCAAGGATTTTATCGTAGTAAATCTATTTAGCAACAATATGACCTAGCACTCTCATTGTTCTATTCTTATTAGGGATCGACTTCTCTCTATGGACAATTATAACAACTACAATGGTATTCAATGCAAATATACCGGAAACATTAGCAATTACCTACTTATATCTGTCATAAATAAATCAGATGATACAAAGATGAGAACAAATGGAAAATGGGATGTTTCTTGAAACTGTTGTATGATTTCGTTTTTTTTTTTCAGGTTCATTCAATATTCACTTTATAGCAGTTACACAATAGTTATTTTATCATTCAAATCATCATTTAGCTATTTATTGGAATTGGGAGACCGATGTCAATTTCAAAGACTAACTCATTTGTATAAGTTCAAGGTTATAGATTACCTGAAAGTGGCCGATCCAAATATTTCAAACCACATGCCAAAAAGTTTCAAAACACAACAAAAGGACATCTCATTACGACTTCTCTTGTTGTGACGAATGTGACACACCGTTACCCGCCTAGATCGAAATGTACTAAACAGATACATGTTGTGAACCCTACTGAATCGATTTATTTATGTCAATACACAAAAGTAGACAAGATAGTCAACGACAATTGATTATAAAAAAATATAGAATTCCGGAAGGCGTTGCGAAGGCTGCTCTTGATGTCGGAAGTCAACGATGCGAATCCATTGAGAGTCGCTGCCAAGTTGCGCGTGCGCGGGAAATCAAAGGGCTATACAGGACATTTATTTTATCATAATCTTGTTGTCTATTAAATTAAAAGCTAGAAGCTTATGACTGTAGTATGACAACTATGCGGTTATCCTGTACGACAACCGCATATTTGTTATTTGGTTGATACAAATTCATTGCATACTCCCTGACTACTAAACGTTCATCAAACCAAATTTTAGCTAAAATGCAGTTAAATTCGTTTGTCTTTCTTTGTCAGTGTCATTTCGTTTGTAAGAAAGGGACCAACCACATTTCATTTAACATTTGGTTTGTTAAGTTTTATGTTAGGGGTTTATCTATCTATACCTGCTAATATTATAACGAGGAAAAGTCTGTGGGATTGCAGCTTTGTCAGTTTGCATGTTTTGGGTAATCACCAGAACCGCTTTATCCGATTTCAAAAATGTTTTCACCCGCGTGTAGAATGGACTCTCTGGATGGTTATAGTCTGTGTTTTATCCCGCGGTCTTGGCTGCTTTTTGCAATACGCGAGCTAAGCCACCTAGTCTTTTATAAACTGAATGATTTACTTAAATTGACGAGAAGGCATTAATGTCCATCCGTATAAGAAGCAGAATTTTTCGAGAATTATCGGTATAATTATGAACACGTCCAAATTCATATTCGGACAGAAATCAGAGACGTACCTACGTCTCAAACATCTTACAAGAAACGAATATAATTAGAATAAGAGTATAGGTTAGACTATTGATTCGACAAAACTTAATACAAGTTCCAAGTTTGACACGTCTGGGCGAGACCACGTCAAAGATCTCACATTTACCTAAGGTCTAATAATTATTATAGTGGCATGATTTTGCCAGAATACGTGAAACGTTATCACGACAAAACTCCTATCTTAAAGCGAATCTTTCACCAAGACCTCTGTTACCGTTGTACCGATATCATTGAAACAAGGATAATTTGTCGTCGGTGTGTTCATAACTCGCCGACGTCGTATAGACAGGCAGTTTGACAACTACGTGACAGGGGTTATTTTTCAACAAGGACGTACATTAATGCGCTTGAGGCTAAGATTAGAAATGATATACAAGATGTCATACTGACTAATCCTGATGATAAAATAATAGAAGAACGATTTGTAAACAACACACATCAAGTAAGTAATTCATGTAAATTTCCCGATGTTTGATACCTGTCATTTACTTATTGCTATGAAAAGATTGAAAGTGTCAAGTTTTGATTGACCTGGTGTCAAGGTCTGCGACGTTTCGATCTTAAACATTTGATAGAACCAAAAGGAGTAAAATTATAATTTTTATTTCAATACAAATATAAAGTATTTGCTTGGCTGCCGATTTGAGAAATATGTTGAAGCTAAAGAGTGATACGTTTATTCTTTATTGTAGGTCTTATTGACACCTGTATTGTAGGAACTAGTGTGACCTAAGTAAAACGACTTATGTAATGGTCGGAAGGTCGGAACAAATATTCTTCTTGAGTTATTTGGACACATTGGATGCTATTTGATCTGCAAGTCGTATCAGTTGAGTGTCTTGGTCCCAATTAGCACCAAAGAACAAAACCTCACGCGATAAACTACATACAAATCGCAAACACATATAAAACAACTTGAAAAACCAGCGCCTAATTAGCACTTCACTGGCAGGTTACCAACTATTAAAAATAAACGAGCCGCCGATTTTTGTTTATGGTCACGTTCGGTTTTTAAATCACGATCGCGTCAGACCGGCGTGCGCGCCGCGAGTTGACTGGGCAGTGGCAGCTCCGCCGTCCTTCCTGAGGACTTGAGGATTGCTTAGATGATGATGTTGGAAGACTCGACCTTTATTGAAGTGGTGCATCGCGTTTAAAACATATAGCCGGGCAAAATAATTGCAAAATGCAATAATAATATTATTAAACCGTTAATCTTGTCACTTTTAAATAATTTACATACGATATCATATTTAGTTAGAGCCTTATCACACTTGCGATGTGCGAGCGTGTTTTCTATACAATTATCAGTCGCGGCGAACACGCTGCGTGATCGCCTTCATACAAAATACGCTTGGAAATCGCAAGTGTGATAAGGCTCTTAAGGATATAATATTATATTTAGTTAAGGACTTGGAAATCCCCCTTATAATTATATTTTACCCGTGAATCTAGACAATTCACAGCATATCGTAAAAGTACAGAATAGGTAAAAGTAAAAAGTATAGTTCTTTAGTTGACGTTAGCTGTGTAATTATATTACACCAAAAACATTACGAGAGTGGAATGACGTCAGAGAGGATTGGACGGAACAAATATGAACATCAAATTAAATTATTTTATAGCTGTTATAATTATATCTAATATTAAAAAAATACTTTAAATATTTAAACCTCAAAATAGAATACTAAATTAAATCAAGTTAATATTTTTCGCTTGTTTAGAAAAAGTGAAATACTTGTGCGCCGGTGTGCGATATTCTGTGCGGCAATAACCATGATAATTTAGGCCTACTACTGTAACTGGTAATCCATGGTGAAATAAAACAAGGTATTTCATTCCCGTGTCAGCTCGTGACGTCAGTGTCCCAGCCCCTTACCCACGTCATCAGCATCTTAAAAATGGCGGACTGTCAGTGTGTAAACTACCCGAGTAAATTAAATACTTACTTACTTACGTTTTTTCAATAAATATTTAGGGTGAAGCTACTAATCCATATCCATACTAATATTATAAATGCGAGAGTGTGTGTGTTTGTTTGTTTGTCCGTCTTTCACGGCAAAACGGAGCGACGAATTTACGTGATTTTTTAAGTGGAGATAGTTGAAGGGATGGAGAGTGACAATAGGCTACTTTTTGTCTCTTTCTAACCCCCCACTTCCCTAAAATGGGGGGTGAAAGTTTGTATGGAGCTACGATATAAACGAGTTCCACGCGGACGGAGTCGCGGGCAGAAGCTAGTTGTATATAGTTATTGTTTCACCCCAAATAAATAGTAAAATTAGCTAACGGTTTTTATTAAATACTAATCGTGGATTAACAAAACTTCTTGTTTATATGGAAGATGTAAGTCAATGGCGGCATTTGTTTGTCAACTTTGTACAGTCGCAACATTTGTGCGACATACCAACTCAATGACACAAGATAAACCCCTCGAGTTTAGGCTCATTAGAAGTCTCAGAATTAGTAGTTGATGTGAACAGTCAAAAAGTACGTCTAAAACTGACATTATTTAACAGAAACTTCTCCCTATAAGTCATTATGTATAACCTACGACATCAGCATAGTTTACCACATCACATATAGGTGAGACAGATAAATGCTCATGTATTATTCATATAGTACTTAATTGGCACGAAGTTGTCATTTATTATTCCTTTAGTCAATGTAAATACTTCAATTAAGGGTGAACAAAGTTGCACGCCTAATGAGAGAGATAAGACAGTTGATTTACCTACACTACTCGTTTAAAAAAGTTATACTTAAGTACTTTAAAAACAAACGAATTAACATGATTTTTATTTTTATAGGTACAAACGCCAACACAGTTTACTGACCAATCGTGAACCTTATTACAATGCATATAAAATGCACAGATGGTCAGTTAAATGTGTTGGCGATGGTATTACGAACTAAAATTCGACCGACCGAAATGAGTTTTAGGAGTGGAATAGCTTCATATATCATTTTGACGTATTTCCTATGGCAAAACTGTCACCCAGTCCCATTCTAATGGTGCTTATTTCAATAAATATTTACGCTTTTCGCAGTTTGATTATACAATTTCACTTAAGAGGGAAGTATAGCTAGCGGCTGACAATAGGTAGTTTTTATATGAAATTTCCATTTCGGGAGAAAACGTTTTCCACGGACTAAATCATAACAAATCATGTTGATTTTGATGTCTGTTGCTTCAGCATAATAATATCTAGGTTTATAAGTTTCGGTATTAAAAAAAAAAATACGTGGCCATAAATTTAAATTTAAGTAGGTACCTATTGCAAATTTTGAAAAAGGGATAACCTATAAACCTAGTCTTTCATTGTGTCAATAACGTACTAAAAAATCATTGAGATTGGAAAATATTTAGAAGTGGAAAATCGTTTTCTCTTTTCGTATGGACGAGTACGTAGTATTCCAAAGGTTATCTTAAGGTGACGCTGTATTTATAATGTCTACGTGACTATTCATCATCCGCGCCAGTGTTATTCAGGAGTAAGTTTGAAACAAATTGGCGCGGTCTGCGGTGGCGGTTAATAGTAAACTTGACAACAATTGTCAATAGTAAAGTTTAGTATTGAACGCCACCGCAGGCTGCGCAGCCTGCGGTGGCGTTCAAACAGACTGCCGCCAGTCTGTTTAAACTTACTCGAGTGTTTTTTGAAACTCAGTAGTCCCTAAAGGTGGGTTCAGAAGATACAGAATTTATTCCGCGCAGCGAGGTCGTTTTTATTCGACGTGAAGTCTAAAATTTTTACAAATGCACAAAGCATTTCCGTATTCCGTTCCGTTCGACGCGCTCGCACTGTGGAAACTTATCAGGCGTGTGAACGTAAAGTTAGGTAGGCTGAGAAAATTACGGATCGTTTTTGTATATGGAATCATGAAACCTAATAATCATAAAAAGCAAGCATTAGCTGATAGAATATGACAACCCCGAAAGATGGTCTTTTTTAATTTCCATTCCACGATTTGTGACACAGGATCACGGCGTTCAGCCATGAAAATTAAAGTTTGAGTTCTTGGAGTTTTTTTAATTTATTTCATTGCATGTTTGAGAAAAGCACTGTACATACCTCGGCGTGAAAAGGGGTTGCCAGCCTCATAACTATTCGACCTCGCTACGCTCAGCCATCTATATGTACTCGGCCGGCAACCCCTTACTTCCCGGCCTCTGTAGTAATGTACTATTCTCACACATTAACCAATGCCGATTCGGCCGGAGGCGTTCATTTTTAGATTGGTTTTTACTCTACCCACTTTCATGTCTCTCTCTCTCAAAATCACCAAAAACATGTAACAAAAGCGTTATCATACCTCTTTTGTTAAATAAGACAAATGAAATAGAGACCTAAATGAATGTGTCCAGCCGATATGAATGTCACGTCATATTAACAAGATGAGGTGTTCATAGGTAGTGTAAATTATAAATCATTCAGACAAACGACAAAACTATACGAAACAATCCATCTTACTAGAGTTTGAATTTTGTGAACGTGCCAACATCGGGTTCTCGTGCAGACTAAATGTCAGTATGGTTGACGATAAGTAAACAGTAAACTAAAAATAACACCAAAAACCACGATAGTCTTGATTACTTAGCAACTGTGATTCTGAAAAAAACCTATTTTGATAATGCCATATTGAGATCATGCAATCTTCCATACAACATACAGTTGTCTACGCTTTTCGAGCGAGCAAGGGAAGCGAACGAAGTTCTATGCTTCGGGCCAACATTCCAACTATCGGATGTCCCGCTGTTGAGAAATGCGACCTGAAGAGGAGATCTTCTATTCCCGTGAATGTTTGGGAGCAGGATCAATAATTTTATTGAATTGGTAAAGTAAAAAAGGGGGGTTTAATACAGATAATTAAAGCAATTCCTGCAAAATTATTCCCTAACCATTCCAAAATATCAAAAATGCACAACGTTAACGTCAAGTTTTCACTTCTGCCGGCACTCCCGGAGTGCAACCCGGTCTTTTTTAGCAATTCAGTTGCTCGAAATTCAAGAAATTTGAGCGAGTTGTGCAGCTCACAGAGTCGCTAGTTATAGAAATCGTGTACAAACTGTATCCGTTTTCATTGCTCATGCTTTCAAATATTAGATAGACTTGTAAGTTTAACTACAATGCGATCATAATGTATTTCCAATAGGCATGAAGTCATGTTACTCTCACAAACAATATATTGCCTACTAATAGATTTTGTCAGCTACGTGGACTATCACGGAAAACTCGGGAATCGCTTTTCTATACAAACTCTCAATATCAATTAGCTGACGATTTCCAGGATATTAAGTATTCCTATGTCATTCTTCAGGGCTGAAACGATCTTCATACAAAATGACTTTTAAATCTGTTCAGATGTTAAGCGTGAAAACAGAGATACAGAAATACTTGACAATGACATCGACAACCTCTATGGAATTCATAACTCGGTAGTTTTTCACCGGTAAATTGGTCACAATTGACAAGATGAGCATTTATTACACCTACATAATGATCAATTTGTATGCGAACCTCGCGTTCTATTTCGGCCGCCTGTATATTTTCAGCCTTGAAGCTGTTTTGCCATAAAACATCACAGAACTTAATTTCTAAGCTAAATGGGCGTATCTTCAAGTATTTTTAATGCCACATACGCTTTTTTCTCAGTAGCCACAGATCTGCATGGAACTTCAACGGTGGCGGAGGCGTAAGTTATTTTAGATTTACTTCTTTGATGAAAAACACTGCTTTGTATACAATATGTTTTTTGTGGTATAGAGGCGTTAATTTGTTCTGTCAAAACATTCAAAACGGCGTTGAGAGTTTGGTTTATTAGTTTAATGGGATGGAGAATTTGCAAAGTACCTACCTATGTATGTAGGTATGCATGGGTCGGCCTTAGAAATCATAGAATATATTTTTTCTCAGCCTATTAATAGTAGACTCAATTTCGGGACTCATACGACTAGTTAGCGCTTTCACAGTTTTGGATCGCGGTAATGCAAGAGAAAGTGCACTAAACAATACGATACCAATCAAATCTCAGTAAATTGTAAATTAATGTACTGTATATGCATCCAACCCAACTTTGACATTCAAAAAGTGTTCTGTATGAATCTATGTTGAATAAAATATTTTGATTTGACTTTGAGTTAAGCATTCCGGAATAGAGTTCCTGTTGAGCAAAGATGCAGCATAGGAGAATGCCATCCAAAGATAGTGGCAAATAGGATAGCATGTATTTGCTTGTCTATTGAAAAAATAACAGGAATAAATGTTGGTAACTTTTGAGAAAGGTACAATAACGCATACAAAACAAATGATTTTGACCCGCGTAGGTAGATGGTGTTTTGAAGATGAGAGAAAAAAAATGTGTATCTACTTCAATAGATAAGCGCGATTTAATTTCGTGTAAACAAACATTACGCGTGCGTGACTGCTGGCAGCTAGTTTCGTATTAAGTGCTGCCACCTATCTTCTTTACTAACCAAATTCACTCCCTCAGTTTCGCTTCCGCTACTCGCCGACAGATGTCGCCACCAGCCGACCCCTTTCAACTTGTTGACAAACAACAAAATAAACCGAATAAAGGATTAGTATAGTAAATCAACGATTAGTTCATTCTGTAGGTTCATCAGATGTTTATTTATGAATACCTACGCTAGCCAAAGTTCAACAATAACAAAGCATTTCAATGACAAAGGCGGTCGCCATACAACAATGCGTCTTGATGGGTCAAATTGATTGCGTGGCGGCTCGTGATGAGCGGTTCACAGTTCACATCTCGTTTATGTACTAAAAATAGACAGCCCACTCAAATGTTGTTTAGTGTGTGTGATTCTCGTAATGGTAAGAACTGTCTGGTATGAATTCTAACATTCGTACGTAATTGAAGTACCTTGAGTACCATTTGAATTTATGTGGGCTTGTTGCATTGCAAAGGCTGGAATATCCATGCTTCAATAATTAAGAGGTAAAGTTTGTGAGTGTGAAGCTTCTAGGGGGCGTAGCTTTGAAGCTTGCATGTAGTTGGGGTAATCTCCGGAACAACGCATCCAATTAAAAAAAAACTTTTACCAGAAAAGTTAATATACCTTCGGGATAGCTATATTTTATCTCGCTGCTTCGCTTGTGTCCTAAGCATACGCGGGCTAAGGTGCGCGGGCAGCTGTTAATGCATATAGTATGCATGACCAGCTCGAAGAATAGTTACACGTACACGCACTGTGTATCGTGTAGCAAAATCTTATGACTTGTGCCCAAAGCCTAAATATTGGATTTATTGAAATGCAACTTATTGACGACTCACCGAGTTGTGTGGGGCCATGCCAATAGATTCAGGGTTTAGGGTCGGTTGTTTCAAACACCAGATGTACAACGTGAAAACGTTATTTTTTCGTTCTTTGTTAATTATTTCATTTCTAATTGGGCAATCTAATAATACGCAGTCGTTACCTCAAACCACTACTGAGCCCTACATATAAAGTATAAAATAGTACGAGATATGTGGTTATTTCGAGGTTTTTGCAAAAAACCGGTTCCGATCCCTGATTTACTTTATAACGTTGTCATACAAAAAGATCGCTGATCCAAAGTAAAGTAAACGCCAGTAGTAGTACTTTATAAATCATCACTATCATCAATGGCCTTTTTATAAGTCTTTTACTGAATATACAGGGTCCCAAACAAAAGTCAAGGTTAAGCTAAAAAAACCAAGTCATGTTTTAAAAGCATATTTTGGCTTTGGCCTAATAATTAGTTTTGGCTTGACGTTGACTTTTGGGACACGTTGTATACCAAGCACTGTTAAGAAGGGAGACAACACCTTTCATGCCTGTGTATCATGGACATAGTGACTATAATATAAGGTGTTCAAAGGACATAATTATTTTAATTACGTACCATGACTAGACTTAAGTATATAATTACACACACATTCAGGTATGGCTATGTGCATATTACAAGTAAACTCTCAGCTTGCCGTACCTATAATCAGTCACATTCCGATGAAATGTAATTTAATATTATAATTAAACTGCTTCACGAGAATTCATTAGCCGTATAATATAAATGCTTCTTTCATTAAATGCATAATCATTCATTGACATTCTCCTAATGATCGTAGTTTGTGAACGGCCCTTTATTTGGCTATCTCAATTGAATTTACGATGTCGCAGTGGAATTATTATTTATTGAGACTACTCGCATGTTATTCTCCGCCTTATTTTGTTATCATTAAGGTCTAAAATTAGACGGATCTGTCAGTTTTATCTGGACAGTGTGGACGCAACTCGCATACAAGAATCCGTGCACTATTTTAAGTGTGATGATTTCATATTGAGTACTTAACGTCATACGTTTTACTGAAATTACGACCTTATGGTAAGCGTCCAAAGGTTGGTTTTATAGGTAGACCGTTTATCTAGCTTTACGATGAAGATAGCATTGCACTTCAATGTCATGGTTTTTAGAATCGCCAATGACTTTATTTATTTATTTATTTATTTATTTATTGATACATGGAAAACCAACAGCGCAACATATTTATAGACAAAATAATAAAACCATATAGCCAATTACAGGTTCTCACTTATAGAAATAAACTAACACAAATAAATCTATAGCCAAACTTAAACTTAGCGTACATTACGCACAGTAACCAATCGCGCACCAATAGCAAGCATGGCAATGGGAATAAACAAATACAAGGTAGTTAATAAATTGGAATGTATATAAACTCTAGTAACCCGAGCCTACACCTGAAGTATCACACATGAAGAATCTTGTCAGTTTAGATTTTATTGCTTGTATGCTATCACAAAATATGTCTATATCTAATTTAACTACAACTTCGTTTAAACTCCTGCCTGCTCTGCACAAAAAACTATTCTTTCTATATTTAGTGGAAACATGGAACATGCTAATAGGACGAAAATGGCGGAAACTTCTTATGGGAGTATTGAAATGAATTTTACCAAGTAAATTAGGACAGTCAACATTGCTTCTTATTATATTATTATTATGAGATGCCTACTGGCTGCCCGAGCGGTAGTGTAGCGACACGCGTATTGTAAAGTAGGTTTTTTTATACCACGCCGGTGGCAAACGACCTTACGGCCACCTGATGGTAAGTGGTTACTGCAACTCCAGGGCTGTTACATGTTCGTTGCCGACCCTTTAAGAATTTATACACTCCTTTTTTGAATAACCCCATACTGTAGTCCCCCGGGAGAACTGATGAACGTACGTGGGAAGTTGATAGGCGAACCCGCGAGATAAAATATAGCGTCCATCCAGAAAGTTCATTCTAAACACAGATATAAAAAATATTTAATGGAGTGAGTTGTTCCGGAGTCTCCTACTTACATACAAACATACAACCTCATCTAGACTGTCATACAACCTAACAGACTTCCTCTTTATTATATTATTTTAGTCTAACTGGCCGCGCGGCACCCGCCTGTTGCTCATCCATATCCATATTATAAATGCGAAAGTGTGTCTGTCTGTCTGTCTGTCTGTCTGTCTGTTACCTCTTCACGCTTAAACCGCTGAACCGATTGCGATGAAATTTGGTATGGAGATAGTTTGAATCCCGGGGAAGGACATAGGATAGTTTTCATTCTGGAAATCACCCCCTAAAGGGATGAAATGGGGGGTTGAAGTTTGTATGGAGCTGCGATATAAACGATTTCCACGCGGACGGAGTCGCGGGCAGAAGCTAGTATAAAATATAGCCTATGCTATATGTTACTCCGAAGGTTCATCCTAGTATCCGAGTGAAAAAAATCGGATGAGAATGTTCTAGAGATTACCCCCTACATAAATTTACGACACTACAAACTCACGGACTTTATCTCTTTATTATATTACAGTATTAGATAAAAAATATATGATTAAGCTTAACCGTAAGGAAGTTACTAAAAATAATAAACGGCGTAAATAGTAAAAGGAAAATCATTATTATAACTATTTCCTCTATTATTATTCTGAGGACAGAAATATACGCATATTAAAATATCTTTCCTTCCTACAAACCCTAATAACTCGACTATTTAACTATGAAACTATGAAACTATGATATAAAGATATCAACCATATAAAGAGGGGTGGAGAGGATGCTAAACGTTTCGCCCATTTGCTTCTACAGATATATAAAAAACCGGCCAAGTGCGTGTCGGGCCACGCGCAGTGTAGGGTAGTTGCCTGTCTGTATTTGTTACATCGACACGCGCCAAGTAAATGGTGCGGTTGCTTGTGGGTTGCGTCGGCCGAATTTGTACGAAAGTTGGCCTTTTAAGTTGGTCGACTATTACTCGGTAACTAGAACCCATAATATTTTTGAACAAGCTATCCAACGACTATCCACACTACGGGATTAACGAGAAAAAAAAAATTACATCCACACTAGGTGTTTTACACATTTTTTTTCAAGGTTTTATTCTACTGTTTTGTCGGCGTGATTGATTATTACCCATGCCGAATTACAGTTTTCTAGTAGTAAGAGGTACTG
Source organism: Epinotia ramella (assembly GCA_947578815.1). Taxonomy (NCBI): domain Eukaryota; kingdom Metazoa; phylum Arthropoda; class Insecta; order Lepidoptera; family Tortricidae; genus Epinotia; species Epinotia ramella. The sequence continues at coordinate 10,697,414 of OX388217.1, read as the reverse complement.
AGCTAAGCCGAAGACGGACAGACGGACGGGCGGACATGGCGAAACTATAAGGGTTCATTGTTGACTACGGAACCCTAAAAAACGGGCAACGTTGCATTTTTGACAAGGAAACGGAATCTCGAATTCACGCTTTCTTGTATGGATCATCCTCTTAAGATCTACTTACATCGGAAAGGGCGAGTGTCATACATTATCAATTGACGAATGAACACGTCAATAGAACGCTTTATTTCACACCCAAGGAGTACTTACTACTTACGCAATCGATACAACACTTCTATATCTTAGTAGATATAAATATCTCTGTCTACCTATAAGTGCAATGCAGCGGTGTCAAGTTAGCAATCCAGTTGACAGGCAACTCGACTGGCCTAACAGGCCGTGTCCAGTAATCAGATTAAAATAGATTTATGTACAGTCGGCACACAATATATCAGAGCACGATAGAAACATTACATTACAAGGGCGCGAAGTGGTAATGTTTGACAAAATGTCACTATAAATGTTTGCCTCGAGGCGTTTGGGCCCTTAATAGCTTTGTGACTTTGATGAAGGGTTGTATCAAGGGCAAGCGGATTAATAAGACACCGGAATTAACACATGAATATTGCATTTAAGTACTGTTACGTAGAAAACGGTTAAGTGCATACTTAAAAAAAACCTGTAGCTAGTTTTACGATGGATTGAATATCTACAAAACAACTGCCAATAACGGTCTTACAAGAAATAGAGAAAGTATTACGAGTAAGTATGTGTAAAATGCGTAACTACAGTCGAGTCCGTCTTTTACGACTTCGCATATAAACCTCATGGGAGGTTTAAAATTTTCATACGAAGCACTATGAGAGGACATCTCTCGTCTCAACATTTAGTGCGTCGTTCTGTTAGTCCAACGTTATGTTGTCGCCGGCTTTCCTTCCCTTCACTGTTGCTATATTCAGGTTCAACTGTAGGTATAATTAACAATCCCCTGTCTCAGTGCCCCTAATGATGTGTCCTGCACCTGCATTTCAGGGCTGTTATTCGCTACGCGCTAAAGCGGCTCACCCCGCCGGTCACCCGTCATGAAACTAGACCTCTACCTACGCTTGGTTACTACGCATCGCGGTGTCAAGATATATTTGTGGGTGAGCGTTGAGGTGAGCTTAAACAAGTTACAGAATAGGGGGGCAGGAGTCGGTGCCGCACGTGTGACATCCTCAGATCATTTCGACGGTGAACGTGTTAATGTGTAATGTCACTTCTGGATGTACCAAACATATTGTTAAACCCGGTTGAAAATAACTACTTATTTGAAATCTGAACACGATTATTGTAATTTATTATGAGGATTTTGTAAAGACGTAAGCTTTCGACCATACAAACTGACACGTTATTTCTAGTCTTCATGTTTAGAACTAGCATTAAGGCAGCCGGCCAGGACGCTCCGCGTCGCTTTCCATACAGCCGTTTTTCAGACTACAACGGGAGTTTTGTTCTTCATCAAACTTAACTTAGTTAAAATGCCGTTAAAATTTGTATTCATGTCACTTTGACATTTGTGGCAAAACACAATTTAGCTAATGGATGCCCGGTTAGCCATAGTGGGTAGTGGTGACTAAGTGACGCTGCCTACAAAGCTGAAGGTCCTGGGATCGAATCCCGGCAAGGGCAAACATTGAGCAATTGACCATGAATATTTGTTTTTGGATGTTTTTAGTGTTCCGTACCAAAATTGGTACCACGGAACACTTATGTATATCTAAGTATTTATATCTATTAAAAAGATATTGTAGTCTAGTACCCATAACACAAGCGTTATTATGCTTACTGTGGGGCTAGTTCGATTTTTGTCAAATTGTCCCCTAATAGGTATTGATTTATTTAGTTAAAAGAGGTTTTCAAGTTTTATGAAAAACAGGGTAAGACTTTTGTGCACCATCAACATCCAAACTCGAATAGAGCCGTTATAACGTCACGTGGAAATGGAGGCAAGTGTGACAGCTATGATAAAAGCTCATTAATTACATTGAAACGTTTATTTTCAAGGGAAAACGTAACCACTATTGTAGAGCGATATATAATATAATACATACAATGAATATCGTAGGACAGGTCCGCATTCAAGAGGTCGGACCTAAGACTAGTCTTCCTCTAAAAAGTATTCGTAAGAGACTATCAGAGTACGTACCTATAACATATGGTATAATAAATAAATAAATATTAGGGGACAATCTTACGCAAATCGACCTAGTCCCATAGTAAGCTCAGTAAAGCTTGAGTTATGGGTACAAGACGATAGATATAAATACTTTAATACATAGAAAACTTCCATGACTCGGAAACGAATATTCATGCTCATCACACAAATATTTGCCCTTACCGGGATTCGAACCCAGGACCTTCAGCTTCGTAGGCAGCGTCACTACCCACTAGGCTAACCGGTCGGAGTATAATCACGAGGATGAAGCCATTCCAGCAAGCTACTTCTTAAAATTATAAAACTTTAAACTGGCAACACTTGAGGCGCTTGACCAATAACGACTGCACAGCTAGCACGCGACGGCGCGCGAGCTCTCTCGATTTTTCTCGCACTATCCGTCTCTCTCTTATTAGAACACTTAGAAGAAGAGGTATAGTGCGATAAAAATCGAGAGTATGTCGCGGCCGTCATGTGCTAGACGTGCTGGCCTTTTTGCCAGTGTTGCCGGCTTTAAACTTGTACGAGTATTTTCTATAAATGGGCCCTATGAAACTGAGAAACGGCAAGCCTCAGACTTAGAAAGTACACATTGAGATCCTAATGCTACGAGTTGAAATCACAAATTGTAAACACTTTCATAAATTGGCTTTCCATTTGCGCGAAATTCGAATTCCCCCTTTCCTAGAATAAACTTGTCTAAACTAGAATAATTTGAGAATAACCGTTTTACGAAAGTATCACGTGACAAACTAATTTCTGAAAGATTATTACATAAAAATATTAAAATATCACGCAGTTAGCCTGCGAATGTCAAAAGACGATTTCTATTGTCGTCGAACCACCTTATATAGATAAACAAAAGTACTTAGTTGAGGAGTTTACGCAAGGAAGAATTCATGAGCTTAAGTTAAGGTCTGCGGACGGGCAAACTGTCGCGCAATTTTAATTTATTTATTCCGTAGTTGTAAGAGGGAGATGGTTATAGCATCGTATCAGCAGCCATACGATTCGCATTGCTGTACTCTTCTCACACCAGCGTTGTATCAAGATCTCTATTAAACGCTGGTTCAACTTCTTTCAGCGTCATAAAACATCATACACAGGGTGTCATGTACCTACCATATTTGCTTGTAACACCTCAATGTACTATGAACACGACTACAATATAATAAAGAATAAGGAATACATTTGTTATACACGTAAGGCCTTAACAATTGTCCACAGGAAAGATGACTTAAATTTTATTGACTCTGTTATGGACAGAGATGTCATGCGAGGTGTCAAATATATAAAAATACATCTTCGCACATCTCCGGTGGACATACACCCTTAAGGGGATGCCTTAATTCGAGTCGACCACGCCTTCTCGACAGAGACACGCATTCTTATGCCTTCCGTGCACGAGAAAAGAGATGTAACACTCTTCGGGAATGGCTTTGTTGGTCAAATTTCGATAAATACCTAATTGACTGAAGTTTTATTTATATTTCATTAAAGAATCTCACGATTTTAGATGAGATAAAATACTAGTATTAACTAACTTGGTTGTGTCGTAAAATAATGTTTTGTTTGAGTAGGCTGAGTAAAAAAAGGAAAATAAAGACCCAACTTTGGATTTTTTTTCTATCGAGGAAATTTTAGGCAAGCATGAATCGATTAAATCAGATAAACAAACATATAGTCAAGAATCATATATCTGAAAATCAGACCTTATTGTTTCTTAATCTAGTCAGAACGGCGTTTCAAAGCACGCGATAATTTCCAATGTACCCCCTTAAAGCACCCCGAGGGTCATCTCTCGTCTCATTTTAAATGCGGCCCTGATGCAGTGACCTACTTCAGTCAGTTGTGACGCGTCATGTTGACCGCTGACAGGTACAGTTGAAATTATTTGAGAGCAATTGTAACAACATAATTAATTTTAATGTCGACCTTATCCTATATATCTTAAAGTTGAAACTGTTATGGATTTATACGTTTTTGTTAATTTTAAATCGTTTTAACCATAGTGACTAATGAACGTCAATGGAAGTTCGCGTGACTCGATCAGAGATTAGATGGATTATCTGTTGACATGCATGGAAAAAGGAAACATTAATCATTGAACACTTATGCAAGTGTGAAACGCCTAAATTAAATGATAACCTCGAAGTGGCACCTCGACTAATCGAATAGAATAAATTACATGTTTACCGGAGATTATTTGAGTTGGCTGAATTGCATCAAAGTAGTCCATTCAAAAAGCAACTCTGCCGTCCTAGGTAGAAGATTTCAATTCGAATAAAAATAAAAAGCCGGACACATTAAATAATCTCCATTCGCCGTTATTTAATTCTAAGCATTACACTGGACACAGAATGTAAACTAACGTGAAACACAGTAAATGCTGAACTGATTACATAATTACATTAATTATATATTAAGTTAAGTGGAATACGAAAATAATTCAATCAGACTGATTTCACATCGCAGACTGCTCTTGAAGAGTAATTTAGGTCCATTTTTCTTTTTCTGAGTAAATTACTTTTATTTATGGCGGCGGCTGCGTAATAATCGTCCCACGCTACGCTTTTTTGGTGGTCTGTAATTATCGAATTCTACAAAGTTAATGTTGATACTCAAAAATATATGAGAGTACTTCTCCAATTGACACAAGGATGTTATTGTCGTGGCAATCGGAAATGCAACAGCAAAAGTAATTAAAAATCAAAAGTATCACCTTATGCTTTTGAATGCTATTAACGCATATTATGAAGTTGTCAGAATCCATTGCAAAAAGTGCAAAAACAAAGTAGTTTATACGAATCGATTTGTCTCTGATATCAATGTTGTGACATTAAAAGCAGTGATTAAATGGAACCAGTTCGTAAAATTTAAGCGACGATTCGACAGACATACGGGCGCCTTCAAAAATCATTTTTTCTGGATCATTATTCCAACGGAAACATTTGTCAGTACGCTAGAATGACAGAGAAATCAAAGTAGAGATATATGTTCCTTTCGTTCATCGTTATCTTAGATTTCTTAGAAAATATAATATGTTTTGATGCTTAGAAGACAGGAAAATTGGTGGTTAGTTTCTGACAGTTGAACAATTGCTTTCCCGTAGAGTCCCAAAATCATGAACAATGATGAATCTTCTATCGAAAAATTATATAGGTAGAGCCTAATCTACCCGAGTGCCTATTTTCCTACGCGCGGTACATTCTCAAAAATCTACCTACCTACCGATAATCAATCTACTTACCTTTAAACCTAGACATTAAAAATTAAATTTCATTTCCTCTCCTTACCCTATTCGGCAATATATTTCACAACACTGATCAACCCTGATGTTTTTTCTGCTTATATCGTCGTAATAACTTATATTTCAACTACTATCAAAACATCCTCAACGTTTCCTGAACAGTCGGGAACAGGAAAAACAAATGAGCATGTAAATCTCTGCGTAAGCCTCATAAGAGTTAAAACGCTTCTAATCTAATCTACACGCTCACCTAAAGAAAACTAAGCGGCAAGCAAGACTGTACGAGGTCACTTTCGTCGACGGAAGTCGCTAGTTCGCTCCTTCCGCACTACTGGAACTGCTTATTATGCGACATTTTTGCTCTAAGCTGATCGACTCACGGTACAGGGAAACATGCGCATGGAACACGGCGCATTGGTTTTTTATTTTACGTCACTCTGGGCGGTAAGTGAGATTTACCGCCCTCGGGCGCAGCGGCAAATCTCACTTCTGACCCAGGAGAAGACGTAAAATTGTGTACAAACCACGAGGTGATTCGTAAAGCCCCAGATCGCAGGTGTTTACGGCCCGAACCGAAGGTGAATTCAGTAAGTCACCGCCCTAGGTACGTAATGTAATATTTGTATTCCGACTTCTTTTAGGCTTTTACGGCCGGCCGTTTAGATATCTTCCTAAATAATTCTCAAAACTATATTTTTTGACGGCTCAAAACACACGATATATGCAATTAAATCATTCTATATTATTTCATTATGGAAGCATCTTTTGGGTAAACAGTATGAAATTTTATATGACGGCCGTTGTATCAAACTGCTCGGCCAAGGCAAGGTCTGCACCCTCTGGGAAAACCCTTTATCTTATAATAAGTAATAATGTCGTTTTTGTACGTTTCAAGCATTAAATAAAATACAATTAACCACACAGCGTAGTTTTAAGCTACAAGAATCTTGTTAGCACGTATGTCGGAGCCAAGAATTCCATTGCCTGTTATGTAGTAATGAATAACTTAGATTCCTTTAATTAATTAAACGTAAACTTGTCTCTCTTAAGGACAAAATTAATGGACAACTGGTTCCCGAGACACATAAAACGTACCATTTTAGAGTTAATCGAGCAGATAAACGGGATATGCAAAGATTTGATCTACGAATGGATGATGCGTACAAAACAAACTGCTTTAAGAATGTTGATTGCGCTTTTAATATTTTATTAAATCTAAGATGGCCACGTTAATTTTGACACGGAGTAGGCAAATGACTACGGGTCTGATGGTTCTGAAACCCATGAAAAAATGTAATCTCAAAACTATAAAATTGAATACTTTGCCGACACTCAAGATTTGGATGAATACCTGTACAATTTTACCATCTGTTCTAAACGCACGAGACAGCCAGGTAAGCAGGGGATTACTTAAACAAGTTATTATACATGTATGTAATATTAAATGTTCCTTTCTTCTAGAGATTATCTTCACTGCTTGATTAAACAGAAGAGCCAAAATTCGCAAAATCCCCGTGTACTCACTCATAAGCGTGTAATGACGCAAGTTCGAAAGAGCAAAGCAAATAATTTCGTGTTATCCAAACACACCGTGTGTGCTTACCAATATTGTGCCCTTCACTTCAACAGGGCCTGTACCTTAAAGGGATTGAAAGTCGTGAATACACATGTTACGTATGCGTTTTCTACAATCACCATATTCAGAACCCTGCAAGTTATTACTTATGTACATTTGAACTTATCTGGCATAATTGGTAGCCCATGTAGTCATCGCCTTCTAAACGCAATTTGTAACATACCGAACATATCATGTGTGAAGTAACGATTTCGTTAAGTTAACCCAGAGTAATTCAGTTCCATATATGGACAATTAGCAATGTAAAGCGATGCTCGTTCTTGGGATTCACGAGTGGTTTGATCACACGTTCGACCCAGCAAATTATTTCCAAGAATCGTCCCATCTATGTTAGAACTTAAGAAGTGAGGATGACGTTCACAAAAACGACATTAACAAATATAGGCAATTTTCCCCTGATTTTGATAGTTCCCATTTAAAGACTAAAGTCTAACTAAAAGGTAGAGATGCAACGGATAGTGGTTTGGCCGAATACCGGATACCGAATATCCGGCGCTACAGCCGGCCGGATATCGGCTATCCGGCCAACAGTTAAATGACTAAAGTGAATTAAATTCGACCGCGACGCTATGTGCAGGTTGCAACTTGTTGAACTTTTTCATTATCTTTTCGAAGATTAAACTGATCTTAATGATTGGTTACTTTGTAGTTTATAATTTATTTACCTACCATTTTACCTAGTCTTGTTCTCTCCTTACTTGTTCTTCCGTGTTAAAATACTATCCGGTATCCGGCCGGATACTACGCCACTATTCGGTATTCGGCCGGATACAGAAATTGTGGCCGGATAGGCCGGATACCGGATAGTGACCGGATATCCGTGGCATCTCTACTAAAAGGTCTTAAAGGTCTTAGGTCGTTATTATTTACGGTATATCAGCATTATTTGATAACAATAATGACGGGTTAGTTGATTCACTTAATTTGCATCGTGTATAGGGAATGCATACCGAAACACGAATTATTGATAAATTAATACATTTTAACGATTTTTAATTCTTTATCGTTATGATTACACCTCAGTAACTGTAAAATGTCAATTGAATAAACTTGTTAGCGTTATTTTACCTTATGTGCCTATAGGACCTGAAAAATACAATCGTTTGTAGAAGCTTCTTAAAATGCAAACACGTTTCCGGTTCCGTTCTATGAAATATGAATTATGATCTGTTTAAATAGGTACAATAGACACGCCTTATTTAACAAACTGTAGAGGTATACTCATAATTACAATCCAAAGAAATACCTCTATTCGTCTCACTGGGAGGGATAACGCCAAAGGCAAGGAACAGAGGTAAGGTGGTTCTTTTCTTCAAAAAGGGTTACAACGACAACACCCTGCTGAAGAACCACCGATCCATGTCACTTCTGAGCCATAGACGTATAATCGGTTTTCGAGAGTCATTACAAGCCGTCTCGTACGGCAGGCTAGATGACTTTCAGCCTCCCGAAGAAGCTGGTTTCCGAAGAGGCTTTAGCATCGTAGACCACATTCAAACGCTCCGTCAGGTTATACAGAAGCCTGAGGAGTATATCCTGCCCCTGTGCTTGGCGTTCTTGGACTACGAGAAATCTTTCGATACGATCGAAACCTGAGCTGTACTGCATTGATGTCCACTTGATGCCAAGCATTTTCCGCCAGCACCACATCTCGAACGCATCAATCCTTTCCGAAGTCCTGGCTTTTAAAGTCCACGTTTCAACCGCGTATAAAAAGATAGAAAAGATTAGGGTCCACATCAAGTTAATCTTTGTTTTCAACCGTATGCCGCAGTTTGTACATATCTTCTCTAATCTTTTGACCGCTGGCTTGGCCATCGGACCTCTTCGAACCACTTTCACCTCGCAGTCACCGTTGGAGCGTATTAGAGAGCCTAGGTATATAAAATCCTCTACCGTGTCCAGATCTTGGATCTGGACACGGTAGAGGATTTTATATATACGTCGTGTGATGAGTGGTGATGGACCTGTCTACGAACATCAGCTTGATCTTGTTTCTGTTGATCCTCAGGCCGTATTCAAAGCTGCTTGTCTCAAAGGTCCTCAACATTTCAGTATTCAGTTTGTGTTGTATTATTTTGATTATGTTCTTTTAGTCAGTTTTTTTTTAATTAGAATAGGAAATCTGTAGGATTATATATCTGTAGATTTGGGAGTCAAGACAATGACCGCAGGCACTGTGTGAACCGAACCACCAACGCCAATGATTGCCTTGTCCCGTCCACCCGGACGGGAGATGGCAATGCACCTATTTACTAATATTCACGTTAACCGCCGTGACTCCATTATCACTACTGGTACTGTTTTGTATTGTACTGATATTCTAATGGAAATCTGTAGAACTAAGAACAATTCCTACCTTCCTGCTCATTCCCAAGGAATGTTTTCAGTTGAGTTTTTGGCCTTCCTTCTTCGAGCAAGTTTAAAATATTAAAGAAGCTGATTATTACGGCATTTAGGGCACATGATAACTCGTTATACTAAATCCTAGCTTATTTTACGATAAATAATCGTCAAATAACGCTATTTATTAACCAAATTCAAATTACCGGTAATTTACCGGTTAACCGGTTTTGCCTTACTCAAGTCGGTAATTTACCGGTAATGAAATTTGCCCGGTAATTGCACAACGATCTCTATTCCAGAACAAGAGAGTAATAGTCTGTCTATAAACGGTTATTATATTCTGGCTTGATAAAGATAATATTTGAAAGTCTCTGTTTGGCACTACGGATGACTAAACTACCTTGAGGCATTAAGTTCGCCTTTTGTAATTTTTTGTTTTGCGCAATAGAGTTTAAATAAATAAATAAATAAAGATAGATGACGGATATATGAAAGAACTTGGACATGTAAAAGAGAGGATAGTTAAAGACTTACGGCCGTATTCATTCATGTTCTACTAAAATGGCGTTAAAACTAGTTTGTCTTTATCTGTCATTTGTGTTAGTCAGAAAGGGCTAAAGTACATTTTATTTAGCAGAGGCATTTTAAGTTTTATGAATAAGGGGGTTCATTGAGAAAGATTTACGACTGATTCCGCAATTTAAGTATTCCATAGTCTTAAAAGACTAAACGGAGCCACGCAAGTCAAGATAATGAGATGCTTTTAGGCAAAACGATGCACAGTAGCTTTCCAGACTGCATTGAATAAATTGCGAGCCATCTCGGCCTGAAGGCATCCCGAACTGGTTATGTTTTCTTCGACGCAGTCGCTACTGGTTCACGTTGAACCCGGCTAATATATGGAGTGGTGTGCGCTCACCGCTTTCTGATGTTATTTTAAGAATAGCTCAGGTTTTACTCTGAACATCCTGAATACCTGCAGCATTAATAATTTATCCTTGTTCGGATTAACGGTGGCGAGCCTGCAGCTGCTACTCGTACCATCCTTCTTGGATAAGTACGTCAATGAAGACAGGGGACCGATTTTTGACTTTCGAGCGCTCGAATATCAAATAAAAGTAAACACGTTTGTAATGTCAAAATGTCAGGCACTTACTTTCTACCAATAGAATTGAATACGAGTGGTCAATACCACTCGTTTTTAAATTTTATATCGCTATTTCAAAATAGCATTTCATAATTTTTGTCAGTTTTCGAGTGAAAGAATCGAGCGCTCGAAAGTCAAAAATCGGTCCCCCGGTTTTCAAATTTGCCATTTTGGTACTATATTTTTATGGCATTTCTAATAAGTACAATGTTATGAGATTATTTGTAATTAAGAAAATATACGCACAGGCCATAACTTTAATAGTAATAAAGTTCATAAATGACAGAAACATTTGATAACAAAAGAGGAAAATTAAATGCATGCCTTAATTGGGACACTAAATTGATATAAACTATTTTGGAAATGCTCTGATGACATTATAATTTTTCCGTTAAAAATATACCGTTTAGCTGTCATAAAAGTAAAAAATCACCTAAATTATAACATAAAACTTAGATTTGGACTTTTTTTAGACGTCAAACATAAGGCTTAAGTAGGTACGTGAATGGAATTAAAAAATAATTACATACAATAATAATCCTCTGTGTGATAAACGGCAGTTCTACTATTCTGAATGAGATATTGAAAATAACAGGTTACGTGGAACAGGATCATTAAATCAAGAATTAACCCAATTTGTCAATGCAAAACTGCCGACCGGCAATTACCGCCTATCACAAGCAGGTCAGCTAATTATCATAATGATATTAAACACAATTAGCAACAATAAAAGCGCAATAAAGTGTTATGCTGCAGATATCCTTACGGTTCAATTAACAACAATCCTGGTGTCCTTTCTCAACACGAACAATAAAACACACTCGCGATACACTCTTGAATATCTTGACACAGATTTTGTGTTTTACCATCTTGAGAGTCGCGTTTGGAAATAAAGAAAAATGATGTGGCAAATCTGCAGTAAAACCTACACCCATACCTTATTCCACAAAACAAGGTCTACCGCCTGCTTGACCTAGTTATTATGCGTATGCGATCGCGGGAACGATGACATATTAAACCGCAAACGTATATTTTAATTGAGTTCGAATGAATACTGGACCATAATAATCTATACCTGTTCAGTGCAAAGGTCAATTTTGGAGCGTGATTTCTCTCGAACTGACACTTGAATTCCCACCCCGTTTTCAATTAAATTTAAATTGTTTCCAATATCTCACGTCAGGAAATTATAGTATTCAACTGTTGATCTGAAATCGAAGCAACGCGATAATGCCTCATTTATTGGTCGTAGCCACGCAACTTATTAAAATTCAGGTGGAGTAGGTATCAAACTTACGAGTAAGTGATAAATTTATCTCCTTCGGCTGCTTATCCGAAAAAGGTTCGGGTCAAAGGTCAATTTAATATCACGAAGTTAAGCTTCTTAACGTGAACTGGTTATTAAACAGTATGCGTATAAAATAAGAATATTAGATAAGGTATCTTTAATAGTAGGTCAGCTACTAAGAAACTTTTATCGTATCGCCATCCATACGCGCATTCTAAAACCATTCCAATTTTCATCTTCCGATTCGTTTCATAATTGCCTCTATCCTTGATGAGTATTTATATTTTACTTTGGACCCGTCTATTATTTGTGTTTGTGAGAATACGTTGGGCCATTTTGGCAATGTTCGTTAGTTTTGAATGAGTAAAGCTGGAATGGAACTGAATCATAAATTACGCTATTCTTATTTCGTCGAATTGACACTTCAGCATCATAATATTTATAAACTCGACGCAAGACTTAAAATAAATCACAACGCAATGTTAAATATAATGATTAAGAAAATCGTAAATGGATTAAATTATTTTGAGTACTATCACATTATCTGATTAGATAAGATATTTCGAAAGAGGCTTGTATCAGAGATATGACCAAGGACAGTGGCTTTATTCATAATCTTTCTAGTTCCTAAATTAGCATACATGCCTGTTGAGTAAACGAAATGGATGGTAATGATGACAAATGAATGACGAACAAAATTTAACTCACGCTTCTGACTTTGGCTCTGATCTAGCCATTGTTTTTGCACATCATTCGAAGCATTTTTTCCGTAAACTTGGCTACTTTGAGGCTCTTTACACCACGAAGACACACACACTTGTGATCCATGCGTTATTTTATTGTCATGGATTTTCGAACCACTTGAATCAATAACGATTTTCCTACATTTCATTCGCACTAGTAACTTTAGGAATATAGTTACATCAATGATTATTTCTTAAATCTTTTAATCGAATAAGTGATTAGGGACGTTATAAACATCCATTTGATACAAAAACAAACGATCGGTTACCATTATAAACTATGAAATATATAATTTATAGACCTAGATAGCAAAACCCCTTCAAGTTTATGATACGTAGTATCATAATTGATTTCGATCCAAATCTACATAAATAACTAATGTAGTGTAGATAAACTCTGGTTATACAAATAATAATTTGCATAGCATTTAAAACGCTATGATTAAATGCAATCAATTACGAGCATTTATACCTGACAAATTCATAGTAACTATACATACGCAGCGCTGGACTCGTTGGAACTGCATCAACGACATTTAACGAAATTAAATGACGCTGACCACTAACCACTATCCATACTTTCATAGTAACGTTCGTATAATTAGTTTAAATTAGGCTAAGTTTCCACTGAGGCGGAACAAAGACGTACAGAATTGACGAATCAAATTCGCATCCCGTCTTCGCTTTGATTTAATGGATTAATTTGATTGGTCAATTCTACTCCACTCCGCCGCCTCAGTGTACCGCACCCTAACTCTTTCTTTCTCTGTCTGTCTATCTCTCTGTTTATATTTTTGGCATGGATATTTTTTGTCCGATGTCTTTCCCTTGGAGATTTGCATGTAAGTATGATTAAAGTTCTACGCTTCAGAGTCACGGACAAAAGCTAGAGCCTCATAAAGTAAACAATGATCTAAAGACGACATATTAACTTTATCATTTCCAAGTTCAAGTTTAAGACAATAAATTTGAATGTTTTGACGTGACGACGAGATAGCTTCCTAGTGGTTACGCAACTTTACATTTAGAGCCTTCAAAGGAGATGAGATGCGTACTATCAAAATTATCAGAAAGGTTATCTTAGTTTCCTTGAACTACCTACTGTTGTTTAGCCACTACATCAACACGTACAATCACCTATCCTCATTATAAAAAGAATAGTAACGTAAAAAGACGTATTTATTTAGGATCAAGGAAAAAGGACTTAATCAGAAATGCCCGCATTACGAACATGTATGAGATGTATGGACGTAATCGAAGTGAAATAAATATGTAAGAACCGTAGTACGTCGCATTGTATGGTCTGTGCCTATCCCAACGGGAGATGGAAGCTGTACGTAATAGAAAAGCCCTTAATCCAAAAATAACACTTAGATGAGAGTCGATACAGACATGCCCGATACAAAAGAATTTAATCGCGATAATGAATACAGATGTGACCTGATTATACTTGCAAATAATATCATCTTTCCAGTTTCCAATTTCACGGTTTTTAGGGTTCCGTAGCCAAATGGCAAAAAACGGAACCCTTATAGATTCGTCATGTCTGTCTGTCTGTCTGTCCGTCCGTATGTCACAAGCATTTTATTTGAAAACTATATGGTGTATTTGGATAAAATTTTCAGGATAGGTGTATTTTGTTAACCGCTACATATTTTGTAACTAAATTACTAAAAACATTTTTTTTAGGGGTGCACTCCATACATAAAACTGAAAGTCAAAAATAATTATTTATGCTACAAGTGTGTAAAGTAGGTGATTTCCGACGAGTGTCATTTTTATACATGAGCGAGTGCAGCGAGCGAATGTATAATTCGACACGAGTCGGAAATCATCTTTACGCGCGTGTATCATACAACGTTTTACTATGCCTTGTGTGAGGAAATATATTAAATGTAGAATTTAAAATAGATAGGTTAAAATTGAAGAACCTAGGTAGATTGTCGGGTACCTACTTATTATCTGGAACTGCATTTAACAACTTCTCCACATATTTTGCTGTCAAGCTTATTCACTTAAAAGTTAAAACCATTGTACCTATTATGGTTTTGGAACACAATTAATTTTGAGTAACTCAATATATTAAACAACAAAAAGACGCTGTACCGACGTAATTCTAAGAAACATACTGACACTATTGAAACGCAATAAATCATTATTATTATTGATTACTCACTTTCACTCGACATTTTTAACAAATTTACATAAAATAACTCCAAAGCAAACAACAATCACAACAATGGCGGGCTTTTAAATACATGCGCGGTCAACATATGCGCATTGCGCATGTGCAAGTCGCCATACTGTCGTATCGCAAAAGGCATAAGAAAGATATGCGTTCAGCCAAACACATTAAGTAAACATTTAAAATTAATTAATTTACTGACCAAATTCAAAATTCATAAAGATTAATAAATCATTTTATACATTACTAGTATTTATGTACCTTTTATATGAAAGAAAACGTGTAATTGAAATATTTGTATAACTTTTCTTGAGTAATAAAAACTCTTTGTGTCGGGCTGACGACGGACTTGAAAATTAAAAAAAAATTGAAAAGTAAAAAGCACTAGTGCGAAAAAGTGGCACTTTCCGCACGATTTGCGTGCTTGGAAAACGCTCTTTTCGAGCACATGCATTGTAAAATATTTTTCATTGCAAGCCCACGTGTGGCACATCAATCGATAGGCCTTTCAAAATAAATATAAGGTTCCTCAGCATTTTTTTTGATTAAGTGAATAGAGTCAGAGATAATCTCCTCGAAAGTCACTAAAATTGTGTCCCCCCCCCTCTGATTTTTGAACCATGTATTTTAAAAATATGAAAAAAATCATTAATCAGTGCTTATTAAATTCTCTCAGCGAAAATTGTTTTGAACAAGATCGGTTCAAAGGTTTTTGATATATTTCTAAATAACTGCCTTCCTTAAAGAAAAGGACGTAAGTGCCATAAGATTTCAGTAACGATACGACCTTTTTAATAGGCACGGAACCCTCGTTGTGCGTGGTCCGACACGCACTTGGCCGCTTTTTATATCAACTTTCAACTTGTCGTTTCAAACAAATGAAATAAGTAAGTTTTCGTAATCCCATTGAATTCAACACTTAAACCGGTTTCTTTGACTGTCCTTACGAATGAAGATCTTTCACAATAATGTATTCAATCTGTGTGTCTGTGTTTCGTAATGTTCTTAAAAGATGCACAAAATGTCTTGAAAATGTATCAACCGTATGTAAAGTGAATGAATATCGAGAGCTTTTTGTTCTTTGAATGATTTTGGAATCGACATATAATCGAAATTCAGATTTGATAGTTCTTCATAAAATATTAAGTGGTTAGGGATCCATAAGCGTTACTATTTATTGTTCTCTCATTAGCAAGGCCTAGTTGAATTCTACATATTTATCGACATCCATAAATCGAAACCATCAACACTAAACAATTGAACGTCAGATCCATCCAGATGATAACCTGTCAATTCTGGTTGACGTGGCCTAGAAATAGCAAGCTATCATGTGATCGAAGGATGCAGGCAAAATAACCAAATTAGCCTTCCCGCATAGCGCAGCATTGCATACAAAAAAACTAAACTCGTGTGTAATTCAGGATCATCCGCGCTATTACGAATTGTGTAAGGTGATCGCGCATTAAGTACCACGACGCTCGGAATACTAATTTCATCAATGAGACGGGTCGTACTAAGTTAGGTTATTGTTTTGGCTTGTACATGGCCTTCTAACCTGTCTTGTTTATGTGTATGCGGGTATAATGTTTACGTCCTCTTTGTTAGTTTACTATTCAGAATTTACTGAAACTAGCTGTTTTTTTGATTGTATTACCTGACGAAATTAGTCCAACGGAACCCTTATGGTGGATTACGGGAACACTTGGTGTCTGTAAGTCAGTCACCGGCAGTTTTCCGTTGACCGTTTGACGCTCAAATTTTGTAGATCAAGTGTAGGTACAAATATCAAAAAGGGGTAAAACCTTTTTAAGGGGGCAGCTTAGGGGGTGATAAGGGGTCAAGGCTCATTTATAGTTCACTCATTAATAATGCCTTCAATAATGAATCTTGAGAATGGCGCGACAAAAAAGGCTTTTAATTAAACAAGCGTTTTTAACGTCACCATAAAATAGTATTCATGTGTCATGACTCTAAATTCCTAATTAAATTTTGATAAGCGCTCTTGAACTTGAAATAAGCGTCAGTTTTTTTGTGAAAGACACTCATTTCATCAATTGTTTATTTATACTTGAATACCGGTATTCAGTCAGGACTTTGATAAGCGTACATACTTTTAGGACTTCCAGAGTTCAAGCATTCTCGGCAAGGTCATTTTATTGTATAAGTCAAACCACGTAAACAAGAGCTCCGGCAGCCATACATTTCATATGCCATTCGGAGCTCTTTTTACGTCCGTTGACTTGTATCATGTCTTCGTTGAATGAGGATCGTGGATAACAGGATCTGAATTTAATGAACAAACAAAGTTTAGGCCTCTAAAAAGAGTGCCAATTGGACTTCATACATAATTTTAACATTCCGTCACGTTTTACAGTCCGTACACAAAGTATGATCTCCTACAAATTATGATAATCATCCTCGGTAAACAAGACATTTCTGTTGGACGTAAATTTGACTCATTATTTACATGTTACGTACGAGAAAATATTACTTGAAAAATATTTTATGTAGCATTGTTAACCATTTTTGTACAAACGTTCTTGACGGTTAACAAGAACGTTTAACAGGTAATATCATAATATACTGCTTTGTTTGCCTCAGAGACTAAACAATATTAACTGGCTATGAATTATGATTCATCCTATTCTAATCTCTATAAATAATGTGCACCCGCAGCGTATTCTCGGTGCATTTATCAAGCACTCAACGCATTGTCTGTATTAGATCAAAATAGTCTCATACGAACACAAAACTGCACAAGAATTTCACGCATAGTTTGCATCAACGCGTTACGAAATACTTTATCGGAATTTGATAAGAGTTGTACTCACGGATCGTTCTTGTCGTAGACGGGGAAGGTCTGGTGGGCCAGATCCTGCAGCGAGGAGCTGGTCTGGGGCTCGGCGGAGATACCCTGGGCCCTCTGTTTCCTAGGAGCCCGGGAACCGCGAGCGTACTGCTGGTACGGGAACACGCTCTGCAGCTTGTCCAGCTGCGAACGCAACTCCAGCATCTCCTGGTCACGCTGCTTGAGCAACGCTTCCAGCTCCCTAATCCTTTCCACTAAAGGCTGCATATCGGTTGTCACAGTCGCATTAGCGACACAATTTTCTGAATCGGAATTCATGCTTGGAGTCCCCATTATTCCGTTCAGTTCGATGTCTCTATAAGTCTCGTCTAACGCGCGCCTATCGCCGTTTACTGTGGGAGCCACGGTAAGAGCTCCTCCACCAGTATGCACTACAACCCTCGGCTCATCGTCAGCAGCTACTCGCTGTGACGATCCAAAGCAGAGGTTATCGAAGCAGACGCGCATTCACTCGGCTACCGAGCACTTCACAGAAACAACACTGAGGTTATCACTGGGGGTAAGGTTAGTGGGTGAGTTTGGTTTCACTGACACTTGGACGGTTCGTGAGCACGAGCAGGAAGCACGGGAAGCGTGGGTAGCGACGTGCGACGCGAGCGCAGACGGGCGGTGTAGTGGAGATACGCGCGTCGCTGTCCGGCCGCCGCGGAGTCAGCCCCACGTGCCTCGGCAACGCCCTGCAAACAAATGCCAAAAATCAATATTTTGACTACAATCGTCACAAATTCAGAATGCTATCATACATCCAAATGCAACAAAAGATTAATGCCACAAGAGAAATCTTAAGAAAAACGTCTTTTACTGTTCAATTTATAACAGATTATCAACTTTATTTACCTAGGAAAATGCAAGCATTATCAAAGAGGAAAGTCTCGATACACTCCGCCTCTGGTTCCGGATAACAAGAGTTAGAGTGTGTGTTAAAAATACGACTGATCACCTGATACACAAGACGTCCACATGACCAATATCTAATCCGAGTCATCTGCATTTGACATGACACTAAAAGGATAACGCGCGATAAGGTGATATGACAACTTGGTCAAATATATGTAAGTTAGGCGTTAACAACTCTTTTAAAACTACAAGCTTTGAGAAGGAATTTCGGAACAAGTTTTCTAGATATATACCTATGAAGTAAAAAAAAATGATACGAGGTAAATATTATTATTCTTGAACCAAGAGATTAGTTAGGAAGACGTTAAATTATCTAGAATGAAGTGAAATTATCGAGTCAAAATCTTAAATAAGATGATATCTCTTTAATTCACCATATTGGTGGTCTTCCTAATTTATTTCATGATATATATTGATATATATATAGATTTAATTCAATTTAAAAAAACGACTAAGAAAGCAACAATTGAAAGTCTTTCAAAGATCGCATTGTCAAGAAACCCATTCGTATCTACGTTGCGGTAAATGAGGAATAAACGCCAAGGCAATCACCAATAATGAAACTTTCGTATCGACAGTCTGTTTACACCAGCTTGCCAACAAATTTCCGTTATCCCGACCTGGGAAGCGAGCACTTGACTGCAATATACTAAGATTAAAATGATATAACGTCATTACACATCTCAATGACAATCTAGAGCTATTAATATGGCACATTAGATTAATTGAGAATGTCGTTAGGTGACGCTCGAGTGGTCAACATATAATTAGACCATAGCATTTTATAATACAATACACTAACATATACATATGTTACGGGTACGTATTTATAGGTATCACAGACTGCTCCATGTAGTCCATGTGCAGAGCGTGCATGGAGGCAGAGGAAACGACCAAACATATTCTACTGGAATGTAAGCAGGTACAGATGTGGTGCATAATTGTTTTCCATCGTATTTTCACGGAAACTTACGAACGTGTCTTGCTATTTCAAGTCGGTCACAGTACAAAAAGTACTGAGGTTGACTGAAGTAGCATGACAAATACGAACGTTTCCGAGAAAATACGATGGAAAACAATTATGGACTACATCTGTAGAAGTAGAAGTATACAGGAAAAAACAAATAGGGTAGGGGGTAGGGGTGACAGTAAACAGAACCAAAGCACTCACTAAGTTCTTAGAGGGGCTACTGGTTTGAGTAGCACTACCAGCCTATTTTGCGTGAAAGAGATTCACGCAAAATGCACACTGGATGTCGACTGGCGGAAAATGCCAACTAACTAATGGGTACGTCTCTTGTAGATACAGGACAAGATATTAATGACCCATTTATATGAAGGATACAGAAATATGCTAACTAATTATGATACGGTATTATAAATAGGCAACCTAGATTGTTTCAGAGGTGAGTTTAAAAGTCACTTAAAACCAACTGTCCAAACAAAACTGATATTCTTGAAGCGACAACCGCTGGGCGGGGAGCCAAAGCAAATGGATTCGGGGTAAATATGGGAAATAATCCAAACTTGGACAACTTTTATAACGATTCTGTTGATTTTGACATTTGAATACAGAGAACAACATTAAAGAAGAAAAAGTCAGTATTGTCACAAAACGGTTGTGCATTCAGCACAGTGCTGAAATTATTACTATGGATATTTGTTACTATGGGCCTTAGATGCCTGAAATAAATGGTACTTATAGCTATAGTGTAATATATTATTATTAATACGAGTATTGCTAGTGCTGACTGCTGATCTTTCCATCGGACCGCCAGGTTATTAATATAGTTATCTTACAAAAATACCACTAAAGCGGAAAGGCGGTTAAATACCAAAATCGTCAACACCTCGGTGTTTTCCTGCACCGAAAAGTAAATGGTAATATCAAATTATTGAAAATTTCCATCTGAATTCCAAACATTATATTAGGTCGTGTAATGTGACAGCAAAGTAAAAAAAATGTAAGGCTGGAACATTAAATGTGGGTTACGCCAAACCGTGTGTATCGTAAGCGGTGTTCGTTCAAGTCTGATTGTATGGATAGTTTGACAAGTTTGTATGGGATGACAGCTGACGCCGCGCCGGCGCCATATTTAACGGTGATCGGTCTGTAATCGTTAGTTGGTGCAACCCGACCTAAGGGATTGTATCAACTTTTTTAACGGATCGTTAAAGGCTAACAACTCTACTTACTTTAGGCGGGTAATGCTTTATGTGCCGCAACTTCATACAACACGGTTCCGACTAATAAAAAATGGATGTAAGATAAGCACAACGAATTATATATCCCTTTCTGTCATACATATTGAGATTTGTATCCTTACCATCTCGCTCGGTCGTGGTATTGTTATTAGGTACTATAACGTGCTTCTATTATGTGTCCATGCGGCTCTAAGAGGAACCTGATGCACCTTACCCGCAACATGCACATATTATGTAGGTAAATGAATTGTTCATAAACCTCCCAACCTAATTATGAAGCATATAGATAATGTCCAAGAACACCGCTATTGTGATAAACGTCAACCTTACCCTAGTTTCGTCGAAGTGGGTGTTCGGTTCACTATTTAATTGTGTATTTCCGGTGGGTGTGCATAATATGTATAGACTGAATAAAGGGCGTCTCATATACACACAATCGCACATAGCAATGTCCGCTGAATGTCACATCGTTGTATTCCTTAATTGTATGTGTATCTGACATGTTTTAGTTTTAAAATGACATTATTATTTTATTATGAATATTGGTTATAAGTGTTTATTCTTTTTTTATCTATTTTTTTTACTATTGACTATTTATATCTATATATGATGAGAGATAATTTGACATTTAAACACATTTTACTCCTTTGACATTTGTACCATTTTAATATTATTTAAATTGTTCCTTATTATTATTATTATTTTTTCATTTTGCAATGTACGTACTTTGATTTTTGACTTTCAATAATATTATTGTTATTCTTATACACTCTGACGATCTTTTTGTGAGTTCATGCTATTTAAAAAAAAAATTACATGTCTATTTTCAAAATGAAATAAATTAATCTAATCGAATCTAATCATCCGTCCAACACGATAAATATTATATAATATATAAGTGTCTCAAAATGTATGTAGGTAAGTTAATTATTTGATTATATATTCATTTGAATCACCAATTTATTGTCCTTCTGACCTTATTCTGCACTAAACAAAATCTCTTTGGCCCATTGGTAGACTGGTACAGTAAGTCCGCCATTTGTACCTTTTTTGTGCAATAAAGTATAAAAATATCCGTCTTCTGTCTCTCTTCTTTAAAAAAATCTCTATTTTTGTAAAAGTAAATATAGAAAAGAACTGATTTTTTGAAGATAAGTACTGGAGTAAGTTTTAATAAAATTATATTCAGTGGTTATACTTGAGGGGTCATCACGTAACGTTTCAAACGCGCGTTGGGACAATACAACTGTAATTTTTCCATATAAAAAATTACAGTTGGATCTACCTAACGTGCGTACAATGCCTGGACTGGATCTACGTACTTATCCGAATTTCATAAACCTGTGTAAATAAATAGAAACAGAAAAATTGAAATTTTCGGGCGCCAGGTACGGAAATAGTACATTGTGATACAAGTGAGGTATGTTGATAATTACATCGGAGGCGGAATTATCACGCGAGCCGCAGGTGAGAGTGATAAGAGAGCTGAGGATGTAATAATCAAAGCTCACTCGTTTCATACGACGTTTTTCAACACATTTTGCGAGGAAAAAATCCTTTTCATAAGATGAATTATAGGTCTGCCAAGTTATTTTCTTTACATAAGTAAATATTCCCATAAATAATTATGGGAACAGGTTTTTCTCACATGTTGTAACATCGCCAAGAATTTCCAGTGGCGTCCATTCTTATTATCACTTTTCTAGTCACCACGAGTCAACATTTTTGTTAATAACCAAACACGCATTAACAATGTTTACAAATATCTGTCAAATAACCTATAATGGCGCGCAACAGTTTTTTTCTTGAGCTTTGCGCAGTGCGCGCGCATTAGATGAAATCTCTAAACAGCCAATACAAAATAAAATAAATATTTTCGTTTTAAAATATTATCTTTATTAATTCATGTAAAATGTTATCAAAAGTGAATAGTTTTACTAAATTAAACGTTTCTATATCATATCCAAAAAGAAATAGTCAATTGATGAACAAAACGGATTTAATTTGTTTAGTCGAGTCCATTCCATCCATTTGCCGAGAATTTTAAAAAAAAGCTGTACATTCTGTACAACCCGGTTAATTTAACAATGCACCGTGTGCATGCATACATCTTGCTGCAAGGTGCCAACGTGACTTAATCGGGATATAACCATAACACACAAGTATCGTAATGTTGTAACACACGCGTGTTTAATATCCAGGATTATGAGCCTAAAAGCGACACAATAAGAGGTACGTTACGAGCAATTGTGTTGAAAAAGTTTTTAATCGACATTATGCAATTCGATATTGTACATTTTTTGATGTGTTTTCCGTTTATTGACGAAATGTATGAAATAAAGCACTTATTCGATGGCAAATTGGTACTGCCCCTTAGCTACGTATAGCTGCGCCTTAGCTTAAATAAGTCCATTCAACATCAGTAAGAAGTTAAGAACTCCCCTGGGACCCCATACTAAGTACCTGTTTAGAATGTCTCTTACACTAGATACTCGGTATCTACACACCGAGTTATTCAACACTTAACTGGGTCCCACTCATGATAAAGATCTAGTATGAACCAAATCACTAGATAATAAATGGACTAGACTCTAACGACATGTTCAATCTTGATTCTTGAACAAATCCAGGAACTCGTAAATTATTATAGATACGAGTACTCAAGTGAATCTTATCATACATCATGTTCAATTCAAATAAACCTAGCGTTAGCGAAGTACTAAGGTTGTGTAAACACAGTAAAACGATATACCTAGTCTACAAGCACTTCTTCCAACAAGAAGGAACTTCTGTTTTAGTCGTAAAATGTATTGGAAACTTCGCGAGTATTACCTAAGATGACAATTCAATAGATACGGGATAACGTATCATCATCATGTCAGGCGAAAGACGTCCACTGCTGGACATATGCCTCCCCCGAAGAGTGCCACAATGACCCGTCCTGCGCCACCCGCATCCGTATATGTTTGTATTGTATTATTTTTAAATTTCACCTAAGTAAACATATGATCTCCATAACAATACAAATTAGAGACATCTCTTATTGTTTCAAACACCCACCTGACTTAAGGAAAACTAACTAAAACTTCAAACATGACTTAATACAAAACGACAATTCAATCAATCAATCAATCATTTATTCGTGACAGAAAATACACACTAATACATATGGAAAAGAAAAAAGAAATATATGCGTCACGAAAAGGACGCGGCTCAGCATGATGCTGGCTTTAACTGCCAGCGCTGGCAATTCAGTCTTATTTGATGGTAAATGAGCGGCTAAATGCCGCCACCGACGGCTGCAGCGCCCGCGCAGCGTCAAAGTAAACATAATGCAGTATCTTAACTAGAGTCTCTTAACGCCCAGGTGTACCTGCACGGTAATCACAAGACGGCACGCAAACTTTGTCGGGGCTAGAGAGACTATCCGACTCTTTCTAAGTGTTCTAATTAGAAAGCGACGGATAGTGTATCTCGCCGCGACAAAGCTCGCGCGCCGTCTTGTGACTGCGTTCCATTTAAAACCAATTCTACGCATATATTTATTTATTTATAATCACTCTTATGGACTTACAGTTACCCAAAACTTCCAAAAGATAGTTATTGTACAGGTTTGCTTAGGTGCTAAACTTAAAACTACTTACTAATCATGACATGTATCCCCATTAGGAAAAATAAATAATATCACAATCATGAATAGTAACATTTTACAAAAAAGTGAGTCTATTTGCGAAACGAATAGTTTTAAGTGTTAGTGATGACCAACTATCCGCAAACACATCGGCATCCTGGATTTGTGCAAGGAACTCATTGAGTAATGCAGTGGCTCTGGCATTAGGTGCGTTGCAGGCTTGCAGTGCGAGTTTTGCTCGTAAAAGCGAAAAGGTTCCGTACCCGCCTTTCTTTTTGACCCACGGCCTTTGTAAAGTTGTCCGGTACAAATAAATTCAACTGGGCCAAGACGGACGGGTCATCTACCTTATATATAAGGTTATGCAGCGACGCGTGTCTCGTGTTCACATCATCTCTACACTGTGGCGGCGTCGAATAGCTATATAAAAACAAATCCGTATAAACGTCCGATGTGACGCACACACACATATCGTTACAATAGACTTAAGCCTCAGTCGGGGTAGTCGGCGGTGCATCAGTGCTCATGGCGCGCATGTTTACGTAGAACAGATTAGTGATTGTAAATGGAACACAGGTAAGAGACTAGTTGAAATACTGCATTAGCTAATATATTTACTGTGACAGCGTCGAGTAAATCACATAATTGCGCGAGCGACAGCGAGACTGGAATTGAATCTATTGGACGTCAACTAAAAATAGACGGAAAGGAAAATTAAGACCACTATAATGTTCATATATATAGGATTGCTGTGAGGAGTGCAAGGACTCTGGTCTGCCGCTGGTTAAGTGGCAAAGGGACGATCCTTTGTATGGCTCGTGAAGAAATTGTTTTGGCGATATTCTGCAGTAGAGGGTGTTTGTGGGGCTTAAAGCAAGGATAGTAAAGACCAGGGTTGTTGCAGACATTCGCATCCGCACAAATTTGAACATCAGCATCCGCCAAAATCGATGCAGAGATTTTCCGGATGCGGATGTAGTGCAATTCACGACAAGAAAGGAGCCCACGCTGCGCTTACCGCGCGCTTTTTAGATATCCTCGCCGGTAGTAAAAAAAAAAACCGGCCAAGAGCGTGTTCGGGCCACGCTCAGTGTAGGATTCCGTAGTTTTTGTTATCAAGTTCAAAAAAAAAAATCCTAGACAGTGTTTAGAGAGTTTCTACTTTTTTTCATATTTTTAAAACTTATGGTTCAAAAGTTAGAGGGGAGGGGACACATTTTTTTTTACTTCTGGAGCGATTATCTCCGAAAATATTAACATTATCAAAAATGGTTTTAGCAAACCCCTATCCTAAGGTAACCTAATAAAATAAAATAAACACTTTTTATTTTACCACTTTGTCGGCGTGATTGATATACATATTAGTACCAAATTTCAGCTTTCTAGTGCTAACGGTTACTGAGATTATCTGCGGACGGACGGACAGACAAAGCGAAACTGTAAGGGTTCCTATTCGACTAACGAAACGCGTTTTTGATTTGTTTCGCAATGTAATTTAGTTTCAACGTGTTTGGTGATCGCGTGATATCATAAAATGGACGTTGTTTAATGACGTTTTTTAGTGTTCAACCCCAAAATCCGCATCAGTATCCGCGGATGTGTGCCCCCAAATATTCGCATCGTCGTAAGTAGTGTATAAAATGCGTTCTTATTAAAAATATTTTTTGTAGTACCTACCTAAAATAAAGCCGCTTAAGGATTTATGTCACGAGCTCCTAAATGTAATTTCTATATCGCAAATTGAACTTAAATTAAGTAGTTAAAAAATAATTCATCATTTAATCAATACGTTTATAACATCGTCACTTTATGTGTATGTAGTGTATAAAATGCGTATTAAAATGCTGTTCTATAGATACGCCGGGCACTGGAGACAGAGTTATGGTGCCTATTTTAGAACTGGTCGAGATACCAGTCCTAAATAAAGTAATTTAATGGGCACCTTTAATGATGGATCATTATTAAATGTGACAAATAAAATGGATTTACGACTGAGAAATAAATATATGTTTGCAAAGGTAATAATAATAAATAACGGTGATATAAGAACAAGATAACGACTCTATTGCTCAAGTTAAATAAATAGTCGTGATATAAATAGCAGTGCTTCGTAATAAAAATGAAGATATAAAAATGAACACTGAATTAAGATAACCAGATAACGTTTTAAATACTATTTTGCAAAGATTAGCAGACTAAATAACATGTTTCTGATTGTGACATCACGTCACTTCTGTCAATGTCATCACCTAGTGATAATGATAATATATGCTAACAGATACTGGGTATGCGATATGATCTGAAAACTTAATTATATACCTACACGGTAGTGTGAGAGATCCACGCCATGTAGTAAAATAATAGTAATAAATTTTAGTCATAAAATTGAATTTGACGACCGGTTAGCCTAGTGGGTAGTGACGCTGCCTACAAAGCTGAAGGTCCTGGGTTCGAATGCCGGTAGGAGCAAATATTTGTGTGATGGCATGACTATTTGTTTCCGAGTCTGGGATGTTTTCTTTGAATGTAAGTATATAAAATACCTCTATAAAAAAAATAAAAAAATAAACTTAAATATTATATCGTCGTCATAAGTAAAGAGTAGGTTAGGTACTAACCTATAACGGCTATAACACAAGCCTTATTAAGCTTACTATGGGGCCAGTTCCATTTGTATTGAATACTCTTTATTGAACACTTCTCATAAATACAGCAAGGTACTAAAGAATAAAGAAAGATAGAGGGAGACCAGCTGGCAGTCTTATCGATAAAGAAATCTCTTCCAGACGACCTTTGGGTAGTAGAGACGTGAAATATAAAACTGAGTACCTAGTAGGTGCAGACACTATTGCGTTGATAAAGTTATAGCTACTATTTTGTTTTTGTTTACTAAGATACAATATGGTAAAGGTCGCGGGAGTCGTCTGGATGCGGGTGGCGCATCAGGACCGGTAATTGTGGCGCTCTTTGGGGGAGGCCTATGTCCAGCAGTGGACGTCTTTCGGCTGATATGATGTACAATACAATACTTTATTGAAAACACCACAGTTACGAGTAGCAATGCACTCACGAGAACTTTCCAAAGTTGCGAAACTTTCCACGTGAGAATTTCTCGGTAAATTCTGAGAATGTTCTCTAGAACGAGAATTTATTTATTTATTTGACACGAGTGACACGACTGACACGACACGATCAAAGAGTCCGAAGACACGCATCAAGAAATAGTTCGGTAACTTAGTTAAAAAAGTCAGGGCTAGTGTAAAGTGTGAAGTCCGAAAGTCGAAATGTTCTCTGAAATACAGTGAGAATTTAAGCAACTTATTGGTAACTTATCACTTATCAACAAAATAGCTACTTAACTGTAATAGACAATAATATATGCATAATAACAATTCGTTTTAAGTTATGCCTTTTTAAACTTTATTTCAAGTATATTCTCTTGTTTAAACAATAATTTTCATGTTGCAGGAATGTTCTGAGAACATTCTCGAGAACGTTTCCGCTTTTTGGGAATGTTCTGCAATTTTTACATTGCTAGTTACGAGTCAAATTATTAATGTAAGCAGTAATAATAACAATAAATACAAAAGTAACATTTCAGAAATATTTTATCACTAACTTGGTCCTGTTCATTAAAATCAACAAGACATTGTATAATTATTTATGAGCCACATTATTAATTCTATGGCCACTAATCATGCCCATTTACCGCGAACGTCACCCATACGTTCACCATACTAATCACAAATGCAGTAACTACTTTTGTACCACACAAAGTCACTGCGTTTGAAGTGCAACTTAAGGCGAATGTTGCCGTTAAATATGTATCGCTAGTTAAATTAATAGTGAGCGAAGCGAAGCTTACGATGTTCCGCGTTTCATATTGGGCGAAAATAATTTCGTGTGTCCCGCGTCTCCAGCAGTACAGAGGGGCTACCGCATCATCTCCCTCACTGTCGCACTTGCTCGTTCGAGCGACAGACGGAGACACACGAACGAAGTTCGCTTTCGTTTCGCGGTAGCCGAACCGGCCGTGAATTGTGAGCAAAAGGGGTAGTCATGCACATAACGTTTCGAACCCGCGTTAGGACAATGCAACTGTCATTGAGTGATACAAGCGACACCGCCGCGAAAACACTCATCCTTAAGAAGAACTCCCGAAGAGTTCGAAACATGTCGCCCGTAGTGACATTGAATACGTGAGTTGAACCGTGTAATTGTTAGTATTATTGCAACTGTCATTTTTCCATATAAAAAATGACATTTAGATCTACCTAACGTACGTACAATGCATTACGTGATCGACCTGCAGGCTCTATAATTATATTGACTTTTTGGTGGATTCAGTTTTTGATAATGTTCATTTCAAAGAAGTGTACAATGAAGATTTCTTTAGAAGATTAATTAATTTTATTATTTTTCCGAGATTGTCAATATAATATTTATCACTTACATAGTAAGTATGTTCTAAAAAAAATCAAACAATTAAATTATTCATAACCAAAGTTCCATAATTTTCGGTCGCTTAGTTTCAGACTTCAGAGCCTTAGCCGCTCACTTGATTTCGGATATTAAAAAAGGTAGCCTAAATTGTTTTTTTTTGTCAAAGCAACCCCATACTTCTCTTGGCAGCCACAGTTGCCACAATCAGTTTAGGGGTGAAAGAAATTGGCAACTGTGGTTGCCATAAGCTAGTGAGTAAGTAGTTAAGCCCTCAAAATTCCCCAATATCATCTTTTTACCAAACCGCGCGGAAGATTCGCCAGTTCGCCTTATGACTGTATTTTACTAAGGAAACTGCGCCCGTTAGCATTGTCAATAGTTAGTTAAATAAAACCGCAGTAGTCAGTGGATATTACAATTTACTGCATTCACATTATTACTGCAACATTATATTATTCGCAAACGAGGTTCCATGAATCCATTTGTAAGCTCCGATCGTTATCTAGGCGAGTTTCTGAGTGACACTTAGAATAATTTATTGTTGCATAATTAATTCAATGTAAATTTCAACTTTTTCAACTGTCAACGCAACAACATTTATATATTAGTTGTAATACTTATTTTTTTATATTTTACACTATTTTTTTGTGTAATATAGGTACCTGTACCTATATTACGATTTAAATAGATAGGTAACACAATTACAAAATATAAAGGATTTCTGACACTGTGGACTTGAACCGTGAACTTCTTTTGATTGATCTAAATAACTCGGAACTAAATTATTATAAAATTTTCATAAGGCGGGCGTCATGTTTCTTTACTCTCTGCTACATTATACATACATACACATACATTATACATATTTGGCAAAGGCCAGGGTCCGCTTATGTTTCTTTACTGTGACTGTAAAATTCTCTTTTGATTTTATCATCATCTTCCTATCCTATCATTTTAACCCACTTGTACCCTAAACAAGACATAATTTTTTCAATTGATTTTATATTGTATGTATAGGAATAGCAAAAAACACCTATTCCATAGGTGCCATGAAATTCAATCTCATGCCAATTACATTAAAACTTTGTGAGGAAAAACCTTTTTTTTACTTAATTAAAATTTACACACATTACATCGCACCGCAAAACGTTTTTTTTTGTTTGACTGACTCATTCTATATGTACTATTGTACTGTATGTATGTATCGGTATATTAGTAGTTTATCCAGGGTCATCGATCTGTTATCTCCTTATCAGCTTGACGATTGTGGCTAGCCTTGTTTTCTCGCAGATGTTTCTCGTTACTTCATCCTTTTATCATTTCTCAATGGACTCCCAATGAGACATACATAAAGCAATTTATGTAAAACTAGTTGTACCTGCGGCTCTGTGTGTGTTGGACTGTGTCATTTCTCCTTCGTCCCCCGCGGTGTGGATTTCCAAAAATAATAAGGTGGTGTCAAAAATTCCATTTTTGGTACAAGCTTTTATTGCCGACTGTACTTTTCTGTATACCATCATCAACTACTCATTGAGACGATTCTAACGGTTAAGTACTGAATTCTCGTGGCCACCTTCTGTCTCCACCATCAGATCAGCTCGATGGTACCTACCATAATATTGAATTGTCATCCAAACTATACTTATACCCAAAATTTCAGCTGAATCGGTCACCGGAAAGAGGTTCAAATTTAACTCGCAAGATTTGTCCCATACTAACAGGGCAAGTTAAATAAAAGCTTGTAAAATAAAAACCCCCGACATTTTCATTTCAAAGTCCAATGTCTCAAAAACGACTGAACAGATTTTCATTAAACATGGCTAAGAACACTCGGGATAAAATTATCTATGACACAAAAAAAAACTAAACGAAATCGGTTCATCCGTTTGGGAGCTATGATACCACAGACAGATATACAGACAGACACGTTAAACTTATAACACCCTTCTCTTTGCGTCGGGGGTTAAAAATGGCAACCATGCTACGCTCGCAGAAATCCTCACTAACTGAATCGCTGCTAAAGTAACGTACAGTTGAGAAAAAAAAATTAAGCTAAGGAATACGAGTAAATCATTAATCTTAGTCGCTTTAATTAGATCTATAAGCTTTCAAACAAGGCACGCACACTAATCCATTTGTAATCCAGTGTCCCAATCCCAAATAAACCAGTCGCGAAACGTGATTGTATACATAATACTGCACATGACTTATATTCGATGCTCGATAATATTGACATTGAGCGACGTAACAGTCATGTGATAGTCATTTTTAATGAGATCTGTCGTATCTCGTCAATTTGATACCTATTTGATCCTTACATTCGATATAAGGTAGTGTCAAAGTAGTGCCAAATATAATCGATTAAATCAATTTTTCCGTGAGCCAAAATATCCGTGATTATTGACAGAAACATATTGGATATATTCCTATTTTGGTGTCCTATCAAGCCTCTCACAGAATGGCGCGGCCTGCGGTGGCGGTCAATAGTGAAATAACTATTGACCGCCACCGCAGGATCAGATTCAAGTTTTATTCTTTCCAAGACTGACTGAACTGAACACATAGACTTTAAAATGGGGATATGTCGCCTTCTTGCGAATATTATACGCTTGCGATAAGTTGGGGGTATGGGATAGCTGTCAATTCATACTTTGGCGTAAGTATGGAGGTAAGTGTCACCTACATTCCAATTCTAAACACGGCCAGATAATATCTAAATCAGAACAATCCGATCACTTAAAGTAGGTATACGGTCACGGACTTTAATTGTTGAGCCATTTAGAGCTCACTTTATACTGGACAGTTCAAAGTTTGACTATTAAAATACCAAAATTAGTTGACACCTAAATGGCTCAACAATTAAAGTCCTTGACTGTACCTACAGTCAGCAGCAGAAGTAGCTGCGCAATATAATATAACACGCTCAAATGTAGGTAAGTCTATTTGAGCATTTGGCCCGCTTAGTTACTTTTGCTGCTGACTGTACTTACTTAACGTTATCATTCACTTTTAAAAGTATATACTTGCATCTAAATTGACCGACGACCGAATTCTTTGAGGCATTTACTACCACTTGTTTTAACGTTTTTTATCACCTCAGGTGAGATAATTTAATTGATCATAACTTATGGACCATTAAATTACTGATAAGCAACGAAGTGCGATAGTCCAATCAAAACGGTAGTTGGCTCGGGCAAAAAACATCTGTGCCTAAATGTAAATATTGATTTCCAATGTTAAGACAGCAGCAGTTCAAGTTATTTATTCAAGTACAATATAGATTGGATCTGAAAACATTACAATACTTAAATCTAAGATAGGTAATAAATAATGAAAGACATCAGGATATAACACTCATTTCAATCATAAAGTGTTTGTATCTGTTGTGTACTGACGAAACCTGTGGTGGATGCTTTATCTGTGGAATGACGAAACCTGCGCTGTGGATCTTGATGGTAGGTATGTACCTAGTGGTTCATCTTTATATTTTTTGTGGTTTTTTCCCGATTAAACAATATCTTATTAATAAAGTGTTTTATAGCATTATAATTATAAAACATGCGAATACTAACACAGCGAATTTGCATCAGTCGTGAGTCGCATATAAGCCATGCCCACCTGTATTTATATTTTATAGTAATTCAGCATCTTATACTACAACTTATCGTAACGCCATCTATGGCATTATGAAATTGAGTCCGACGTCGCACAGTATCTTATAATCTTTCGTTCTCAATGGTAAATCGAGTATTTTAGTGTCCTGGTTTTATCAGGCGATTACTCTCAGTACCGTAAACCGGGGTTACTTTGATCAATTTTAGACTTTGACAGCCTTCTTTGACGATCTATTATACGTAAAAACATACAATTAAAATATAATAATCGGTTTTTTCTCTTCTTTAGGCCTGCCAAATAAAAAAAAAATATGGACTTATATTTTTCACAGAAAAAAATAAAAACAACGCGATCAAAGTTACATTGAGAATGGGGTTACTTTAAAACCCCTACTTTTTTCACTGTCAATGTAAAGTAAACCCGCTAAAAACCTCGTAAAAAATAAAATATATAAATTCGAACCAGTACTTTTTCAGTTATTTATATTTTTAGAGTGTGGGGTGACTTTGATAACTTACCAAATGATACAAATTGATAATTTCAAAAGATTTATTAAACTATTTATTAGAAAAAACGTAAGAACTTTACTTATACAGGTATAAAAGTACCTTTACCTTTTAATACCTTTTGATCACAGACATAATCAGCCTTTTTTCAAGGTTTTTTCAAGGATTTTTCAAGGTAATATTTATAATTACGTGACTCAATCTTTCTCTTGTCATATTATGGTATTGCTCCTACAAAAAAAAACCATATACACTAAGTTATAATTCATATGAATAACAAAAAGCGCCAGAAAACGAATTCCTGAGGCTTAATCGTTAAGTCAATTTCACCACATATAGGTGATCAAAGACACCCCTACCCATGGATTCCCCGGCTACGGGTGCAGTTTTGGGTTTTAGGATTGAGGATTTTTTTTTCTAACTCACTACTAACCAGTGACTAACATAAGATACCGAACAAATCACTTGCATTTATTCTTGACATATGTACGGTCGAAGTTTTTTAGCCATGGTAATCAAGAGAAAAAGTGTCCTTGCCGTTAACATTTTTTTTCTCCATGAAATAATTGCACTACGCACGTACTAGTTGACTATGTGACGAAGCAACTACCAGTGTTGCCAATAATGCGAAAGAAACTACTAAGGTGCTTTTAAACTCTTTAATACAAGTATTTTAGTAGTGGATGGAAGTTGTTATCAAAGTCGACCCGCAAATCAAAGTAACCCCGGTTTACGGTATACTAGATTCCCAAAAGTGTAAACTACCTAAATAATTTGGGCTACATGTATAATTAGTATACTGACTTCGTGAATAAATAAAATATTAAGATAATTTGGAAACGACAGTTTAATCTATTTCCTATTTGTATGCCTCGACGACCTACATAATCGAATTATTGGCAAATAAGGTCTTCTTATTCTCGTGATTTAAAAACCAACAGACTCGTTAATTGGGGTATAGCCTGTCAGTTATCAGCTCAACTGGTTTTCAGCGAGGTGGCATGCTCTTAAAAATAACCAAAAACTGTTGGTCAGGTCCAGTCAACAAAAAGCCACGACAGACGAATGACAGTTTTACTCATAACTAAGGAACAAATGTCAAAATAATTATGAAAATGGGTGAAGTTAATTACTTTTTAAACACCGCACAATGTAAAAAGTTTAATCATGATTTAACGGCTGCGCTGTTAACGAAGAATTTCAGTAAAATTTTAATAACTACTGAAGTTAACATTTAACTCGTGATCTTTAAAATCAGCAACTAATTGCTAAAGAAGTTACGTCTCTCAGTTTATGAGCTTTCTCTTCTGTTTTATGGCAACGGAGAAGCACGATGTACAAACGCCAACACAGTTAACTGACCATCCTGTATTTATAAAGAACCTTATTACAAAGCACATAAAGTGCACGGCTGGTCAGTTAGCAGTGTTGTCGATAGTACCTACGCTTGCAATTTCACCCCTTAATTGCATTTGGGACACATACACAACTCCGAAGAGTCATTTGTCCGAAAGCATATTTTTCCGAATTTCATAATTCCGGAAACCATGTTGCACGAATTTTTTTGATCTTTCACTAACCTAACCTAACCTATTTATGTATTTCATTAAATAATCTGCGTCCAAATTTTCGTTAAGCGGTAAATGGCGTTCGGAATTTTGAAATTTCGGAATAATGATGCTTTCGGACAAATGACTTCAAAATTTTGGTGTGTTCCCATTGGGTACATCCTAGAGTCTGGCAGGCGAGTCGTGTCACAAGCATATTTTTCACCTAATAATAATAATAATATAATAATTTTACCAATGAAATAATAGTTATAGGTACCTATCTCGCGGATATGCATTGCGTGTTAAACGCTTGGTAAAGGTCGGAGGAGTCCGCTGGATGCGGGTGGCGCAGGACCGGTCATTGTGGGATTGGGGAAGCCTATGTCCAGCAGTGAACGTCTTTCGGCTGATATGATGATGATGATGATGCATTTTAGCAGGCGCATAGGTATCACCGCTTTCATATATGTCTTCAAACATCATAATTATAGAGATTTCAAAGTGGGGAAATGATTCCCTTTCTCTAATTGTGAATGGAATACAGGCGGTTGTTGGTTGGCGTGATTTGTAGTCACAGACACTGACTCCATTATGGAAACTATCTCTATTATCCTCCTAGCACCTACAGGTGCAGACTAGACCGTAAAACTGGAAGCGACTGCCATCTGACCTTCCCACCCAGACGGAAAACAAGACTATGTTTGGGATTAGACCGGCTTCCTCACGATGTTTACCTTCACCGAAAAGCTACTATTGTAAACTGTAGCTAGTTATGATGGCACAACTATATCTATTACTACTTACGAAACCCTTGGTGAATTTCCATTGACCTCGCAGAATGATCTAATTTCAATTATTAAATTAATATTTTTATAGCGTCCTTCAACCTCACTGATGACGCAATTTGAGATTAGGAAAACATATTTTAATTAGGAAACTGCGACTGAACTAATGAAGTTTATGGTCAATAAATTAAGTTACATTGTAACTACATTGTAACATATCCTATAGAATCCGTAGTGGCTTATCAATGAAAAATCAATAAATTAGCAAGTACGTGGTACATGCGTGACAGACCAATTTAGACATACCATCCATTAATTTTCCGTTTCCAAGATTTTACGACTTTGTTTATCAGTGCGGGATTTCACCATATTTTCCATATCCCACTCCTGAGTAAAGTCTCTATTATATAAGGCCAGGTAGAAGCGCCCGCCATCATTCTATCCTCCGCCCTTGCTTGAACAGTTGTAACTTACTATAAGTCTTGGTTAAATAAAACCAATTAATTTCTAAATTCACTTTTTATTTCTGACTTACTACAAACTGTTAAGTGAAACCTAAAGACCCCTTTTCGCTACGACAACGCTACTACGCTGACTCGACGCGCTCCGAGCTCCAGAGTTCCAGCCAACGTTCGAGAACTAATAGTTTCCTGACTTCGTGGACAACGGCGTGAGGCGGCTGGTTTCCTCAGGGAACCCATCCCCACTCTATAATTGGCGCAGCCGGTAGGATCCACCCTGCGGCGAAATCTGTGAGTTGCACAATTTAATCACTAAATTCGTCGTGGCCCTATTAAGGACTTCAAGGAAGAAACGGATCTAGCATTCAAAAGTCGGTGTCCTAATAGTGGGAAATATTATCCAGCACAGTTGTCGATTTACAAGGAGAGGATAGGATCGGGAGGATCCTTATACGGAAAATTACCGTTTTCCTTCCTTAAAAAACGAAGAAAATCCTTCTTCCATTTTCCATTTTCCTGATTTTGTAATTTCTTATGTATTTTTCATTTTATTTTTCTTTGTGTGTGTGTGTGTATAAGTGTTTGCGCAACATTTTTATTGTATACTGGATCATTAGATCACTTGATTTCTTGATTAAAATATTTGGTTAATTAAAAACCATACACCTTTGAGCTGGGTGAACATAAAGAGCTTATTACCTTACTTGAAACGAATAGCAATTGCGAATGTTGTTTTGAAATATTAAAAACAAATTATTATTAATTCAGCTTAAATACAAGCGAATTATTTTGTGACATTAAGTGCACATGAGTACTCAAAATATTCATCCGACGTCGTCTGGTGAAGGGCAAAGCGCAAATAATAGTTCTGCCAATAATACGACAGGAACATTTGGTATAAATATTCCTGAGATTAATATTCGAGCAGTACTTGGATCGATAATCGAATCGCTACAAGTTATTGTTGAAAAACTTGCTGATTTATTTTCATATTGTTTGCGTATGATAGTGCAAAGTGAGTATTTCGTTATATTTTAATTACTTGGTTAAATCCAAAACATTGTAAATTTTTGTGTTAAGTTCAAATTAAGCTTGTTTCACCTAACTAATTAGAATGAGTCAGAGAGAGTGTTTGACTGAAAACACTGAGTCACCTAAAATGCCTGAAATGCCTATAATTTCTGAAAAGCCTGAAGACGTGAAACCACCTTCTAGCGGAATTAAGGATTCCCTGAATTTAAACTTAAGCGAATTAAAAATTGGTTCTGAAAATTTAATTCCAGTGCTTACATTAATTCCCAACGAAATTTTAAAACTTATCCCAATTTTTGATGGTGATAAACGCATGTTGAATTTATATTTAAAGAAAGGAGATTACGTGATAACTAATTTTGCAGGCGATATTAATAACCAAACGCAGCAACAGTATGTTTTGCACGCTTTAACGTCTCGCTTATCTGGGAAAGCCGCTGCTTTAGTTAGTGAAAACGAACATATCGCTAAGTGGCCGGAGTTCAAAAACCTTTTGTTGCAACACTTTGGCGATTCTCGGACGGAAGATTGTATTTTAATGGAGTTAGAGAGTGTTACGCTCAAACCTAATGAAAGTTTTCTTGAGCTATGTAACCGAATCCAATTAATTAGGAGCAATTTATTTGCAAAAATTAACGAAGCTTCCGACATAACAATTAGGAATAGTCGAATGCAAATTTACAATCACTCCGCATTGAATGTTTTCCTTTATAATTTACCAAAAGGATTAATGCGCACCGTTCGTCTGAAAAAACCTTCTACATTAGAAGATGCTCTACAAATCGTTCTCGAAGAAGTCAATTTTAATGACCAATATAAAACAAGAAATAACACCCATAAATCAACTTCCCAGAAGAAAATTCAATATAACGCACCGAAACCATTTGTGCGTAATTTCAATTACAATACGCAGTATAGTCGTCCTAATTGGCAAAAGTCTAATTTCCAGAACAAGCCTAACAACTACCCGAATAGGCCTTTTAACCAATCAAACCCTAATCAAAATATTCGTTATCAGACTAATCATCAGCCTAGACCGAATTATCAAAATAATCGTCAGGTAACGCCGAATTTCCGACCAACAACGTTCAATTCAAATTATAATTCTATGCCTAGAAACAATTTGAATGCGAATACAAACCTGAACCGAGTGGACAGTGAAAGCGCACGTTACTCAGACTCTTATCAGCCTAATGCAGGGCAAAATTTTCAAGTTCGAGCCTCGAGAACAAACAATGTGTAAGTAATAACTCAACAACCTTACCTTTCATTCTCGTTCCGGAATTGAAAGCGAAGTTTATGATCGACACGGGTTCAACTCGTAGTTTCATTAGCAACAAACTTGCCAATACATTTTTCAAGAATTGTATGCATTACGAACCATTTGAAGTAATTAGCACTCATGCTACAAGTAGACACGAAGAAGTTATTTGCATAAAAGTTTTTAAAATCTTTAATGACAATTCGATTTGTAAATTTTATGTGTATGATGTAGATAATTACTATGATGGATTGATCGGAATGGACATATTAAAATTATTAAATGCATCAATTAACCTCAAAGAACAAATATTAAAAACACCAAACGCCTTTATACCAATTTATTATAAAAATTCGGTAGAAATTTACGTAATCCAACTTAAACCGCATACAGAGAGTAAAGTTAAAATCCCGACAGATCTTCTAAACGGGAAAGGTGTTATCGAATATACGGAATTTTATCCTGGCGTTCAAATGCCTCAAACAATAATTACCACTCAAGATGGAAGTGCTCTTGTAACAATTAAAAACTCAAGTAACGAGTATATTACTATAGATATTAATTCTCCATTTAAAGTCATACCACTAAAAAACTATAAAATCTATTCGAATTATTTTAACGATCAACATTTAGACCAAATACTTTTAAATAATCTAGAAAAACTCAGAATAGATCATATGAATCCTGAAGAAAAAGAGGTTATTTACGGAATATGTCACGAATATAAGGATATATTTTATAATGAAAATATTCCTTTAACTTTTACAAATGAAGTGAAACATAGAATTCGTACAAAAAATGAAGATCCTATTTATATAAAACCGTATAGGCAACCACCCTCGCAAACACGAGAAATAAAAGAACAAGTAGATAAACTACTCAGAGATAACATTATTCAACCCAGTCATTCTCCGTGGAGTGCCCCTGTACATTTAGTACCCAAAAAGGCAGATGCTTTGGGAGAAAAGAAATTTAGAATGGTAGTAGATTACCGAAAGTTAAATGATGTAACTTTAGATGATAAATATCCTATTCCCAACATTAGCGATCTTTTCGATAAATTAGGGAAAAGTATTTATTTTTCTACGTTGGATCTGGCTAGCGGTTACCATCAAATAGAAGTAGATGAGTTAGATCGTCCTAAAACAGCTTTTAGTACTGAATTTGGACATTATGAATTTAGTAGAATGCCTTTCGGACTTAAGACAGCACCAGCAACATTTCAGCGCGCTATGGATAACATATTAAGAGGTTTACAGGGAACTCAATGCCTTGTATACTTGGATGATATAATTATTTTCTCAAGTACACTTGAGGAACATATCACAAAATTAAGAACAATCTTTAACGTATTAAGAAAAGCCAATTTGAAAGTTCAATTGGATAAATCCGAATTTTTGCGTAAAAGTGTATTATATCTCGGACATACTATTACGAAAGAAGGTCTTAAACCAAATGATGATAAAATAAAAGCAGTGTTAGAATATCCGATGCCTAAAAACCAGAAAGAAATAAAAGCTTTCTTAGGTCTTGTAGGATATTATCGCCGTTTCATAAAAGACTTTGCAAAGATTACTAAACCAATGACATCATTACTAAAGAAAAATGTAAAATTCCAAATTAATGATGAATTTCGTAAATCATTTGAAACTTGTAAATGTTTATTAATTAATGCTCCACTCTTACAATATCCAGATTTCACTAAGTCTTTCATTCTAACCACAGATGCTTCGAATGTAGCCTTAGGCGCAGTCTTATCTCAAGGTAATATTGGAATGGATAAACCTATTGCATATGCTAGTCGCACGTTAAACAACGCGGAATCTCGATATAGTGCAATCGAAAAAGAACTTCTTGCAGTGATATGGGCAGTCAAATATTTCAGACCATATTTATACGGTCGTAAATTCACAATCTATACAGACCATCGACCATTAGCTTGGTTATATTCGTTAAAAGAACCTAATAGTAAATTAACGCGTTGGAGATTAAGACTCCAGGAATATGACTTTGAAATTATTTATAAAAGTGGAAAACAAAATCTTAACGCAGATGCATTATCAAGAATTTTACTTAACAAACACCAAGAAAGAATTGTTCTCCAAACAAATGACATAAATGAAATAAATGACATTGAATCCGAGGATCCTTTAATTGCGTTCGTAGGATCAGAAGATGATAATTCAATGGATTATGAGGAAACATTAAGTGCTTCTGAAATTGACCTCGAAGACCTCGACCTAGGAGACACTATTGATTTATCCCCTTTTGAAGTTATCGAAGACCCCATCGATATAAAACCACATCAAATAATCTTTAACAAATGGTTTAAAAATAATTATGAAGTTAACAATTCGACTCGCGGATCATGCAAAATAATGGAAGTTAATTTACCATGTGACCCTGACATCATGAAAAACTTTTTAAAAGACCATATTAAAAACAATAAGAAATATTACGTTTATTTCGTGTATAATGATTTAAAAGAAATATTTTACAACGTTGCACCGCAACTATTTCAAGACGTCACCTTTATAATTTGTAATAAAAGAGTTACCATAATCAAAGACGAAATTGAACAAAAAAAACTCATATTTCTGTATCACGAAGGAAAAACTTGCCACCGAGGAATAAAAGAGACATTGGCAAAACTCTCAAGGAATTATTATTGGCCAAAAATGAAAGAAACCGTTTCAGCAGTAATAGGAAGTTGTAACTTATGTAAACGTATGAAATACGATAGGCATCCACTAAAACCTAAATTGCAGTTAACAGAAACTCAACATAAGCCATTCGAAGAAATATTTATCGATTTATTTTCAATTGAAGGAAAATTATATTTAACTCTTGTAGACGCCTTCAGCAAATTAGGCCAAGCCGTGGAAATCGAAAATAGATCCACACCTGAAGTAGTAAAAGCACTTTTAAAATATTTTTCTATGTATGGCGTTGTAAGTAAAATAAGTTGTGATCCAGGATCAGAGTTTAATAACGCACTTATAAAAGAATTGATGGAATTATTCAAAATTTCCCTTCACATAGGAACTCCCAATAATCCAAGTTCTATGGGTATTGTGGAACGTTTTCACAGCACAATTATAGAGATATATCGTTTAGCAAGGTATGAACAAAAAACATCTGATGCCTCAACCGTCATGACATATGCTATAAATGCATATAATAATAGCATTCATACAGCTACAGGACTTACACCTTTTGAAGTAGTTCTGGGACATACTGAAACTAAAAGTATATTTGACATTGAATATGACAGGCAATTTCATCAAAAAATGGTGAGAGAACACGCAAAAAGGACAAAAATATTATATGAATATTTGACTAACAAAATGATGACTCATAAAGAAAAACTTGTAAATCGAAAAGTTGGAGAACCCAGCACTAGTTTTGAAACAGGAGATACAATTTATTCTAAATTAGTTAATAGAAGAAAAGGGAAAGACAAACCCAGATACGAATCCGCAAAGGTGATAGGTGAAACAAGTCATAACGTAGTTCCAGTGGAAATTAGAGGTCGGGCTACTAAAGTACCAATTCGAAACGTAAAACGCCCTACCAAAGGCCAAAACTGAACTTGAACACATTAATTCAAAGTAATCACATTTTTTTTTATATACTTGCGGGAAAATATACGCTATAAAATGTATTCATGTTTTAAATCTAAAACAGCATTAGAAGTACTTCGTAATATAAAAGGCCTTAGTAAAATAAGTAGTTTTAATTTTATATTACTTAATGATAACTTTTTTTATATAAATTTAATTATAATTAATTAAATACGCTACTAAAACTTATACAGTGTAGTAATTAATGCTTTAAAATACAATAAATGTATTTATAAAACATCCACATTTAAAATTTGCAAGATGTTAACATGGAATAAGCCGGGTGATGCAATAATATTAATAACTATAGTCGTAGACGCTGCTACGCTCGTATCTCGCTACGAAACATACATTGTAGCATAGCATGTTCATTTACATATTCCAAGGTCAATCAGATAATATAACCATAGTTGCCTTAAGCAAATGATTTTTACATTTACATTAATGAGCAATCAATATATCAAGTAAAGTTTTTGTTAGATAAATAAGTTAATTTAAGGTTTTAATTGTTCCCATCCTTCCCAATCCCATCCATTTTCAAGGAAGATGACGGATAAAGACATGAAGTCACATTGTCCATAGAGTCATTTGTCAACGGATGAGTTTTATGATATCCTGCAGTAACTCATAAATTCGTTCCATTGGCAATGTCTACACGACACTATCAAAGAAGAGGAAGATAATGACACAATGATGAGATGATGTTAAAAGAGTCATGGCACATCTATACCACTTTTGATAACACCAAAGTGCTATGTCTGTGTCGAGACAAATGGCATAACGCGCGGACATCAAGTATGAATAAAAAAGATCCATGTATGATCAAGTGTCAGTGTTTTAGTGAAAGTGAACTTTAAATCAGTGTCTAAAAATATACACAAAAGGAACTTTATAACGAACAGTTAAGGAGCAATTAAATTTAAGTAATAATGTAATAATAGTTATTGGACTAACATTATTTTTAATTGTACCTGATAATTTAATTTAAGGTGAAAAATTTCCTATTTGTCATGTCTTTCCAAATAGGTAATTTTACTCTAAGGAGGGAGGAGTTATGATGGCACAACTATATCTATTACTACTTACGAAAC
The DNA here is from genome assembly GCA_947578815.1 of Epinotia ramella. NCBI lineage: Eukaryota > Metazoa > Arthropoda > Insecta > Lepidoptera > Tortricidae > Epinotia > Epinotia ramella. The sequence continues at coordinate 10,654,671 of OX388217.1, read as the reverse complement.
CCTTGGTGAATTTCCATTGACCTCGCAGAATGATCTAATTTCAATTATTAAATTAATATTTTTATAGCGTCCTTCAACCTCACTGATGACGCAATTTGAGATTAGGAAAACATATTTTAATTAGGAAACTGCGACTGAACTAATGAAGTTTATGGTCAATAAATTAAGTTACATTGTAACTACATTGTAACATATCCTATAGAATCCGTAGTGGCTTATCAATGAAAAATCAATAAATTAGCAAGTACGTGGTACATGCGTGACAGACCAATTTAGACATACCATCCATTAATTTTCCGTTTCCAAGATTTTACGACTTTGTTTATCAGTGCGGGATTTCACCATATTTTCCATATCCCACTCCTGAGTAAAGTCTCTATTATATAAGGCCAGGTAGAAGCGCCCGCCATCATTCTATCCTCCGCCCTTGCTTGAACAGTTGTAACTTACTATAAGTCTTGGTTAAATAAAACCAATTAATTTCTAAATTCACTTTTTATTTCTGACTTACTACAAACTGTTAAGTGAAACCTAAAGACCCCTTTTCGCTACGACAACGCTACTACGCTGACTCGACGCGCTCCGAGCTCCAGAGTTCCAGCCAACGTTCGAGAACTAATAGTTTCCTGACTTCGTGGACAACGGCGTGAGGCGGCTGGTTTCCTCAGGGAACCCATCCCCACTCTATAATTAGCTTGTGCGTGAGCTAAGTATAATTATTATTGTTTTCACAGGCAATCGATTGTACCTAATTTATATTGAATAAGGAGCAAGCTGAGAACATAAAACGCCAGTTACTTTTCATGACACCTTAAAGGTTTTATTAATTTAATGTTTAAGGAAAATTACTCAACGGTACAACTTAACTGATTTTTACATTGAACCAACCTTTACAATGTACGAAATTAACAAACACGGATCTTAAACTTATTCTTGACAGCATGTAATCAGTCCGAAGACTTCATTTTGAGTGACATGAAAATCGTACGTTATTTTGGGACATGGGCAAACAACACTGTTAAAGTGAGGTGAGGTGAGGTACACAGTTTTGTAAAAAAAAAAATAAGGATATAAAAACTCTTATGCGTCACTCTGAAGTTTGCGAATTACAAAAGATGCTACGCTTTACATCTTTAGACGTTCGAATCTTGATTACTTATCCCATACTAAATAAAACAAAATAACCTTTATTCCAACATTTAGGTACAGTGTTTTTTAGGGTTCCGTAGCCAAATGGCATAAAACGGAACCCTTATAGATTCGTCATGTCTGTCTGTCTGTCCGTCCGTCCGTATGTCACAGGCATTTTACTCGAAAACTATGTATTTGAGTTTTGAGGATAGCTGTATTTTGTTAGCCGCTACATAGTTTTGTAATTAAATTCCTAAAAAAAAATTTTTTAGGGGTGCACTCCATACATAAAACTGAAAGTCAAAATTTTTTTTCATTGCAAGCCCAAGTGTGGCACATCAATCGATCGAAAATAAATATAAGGTTTCTCATCAATTTTTTTGATTAAGTGAATAGAGTCGCGCGTCACTAAAATTGTGTGTCCCCCTCTAATTTTTGAACCGTGTATTATTTCAAAAATATAAAAAAAACATGGACTAGGGGGGGGGGGGGGGGTAGGGCTTATTAAATTCTTTCAGCGAAAATTGTTTTGAACAAGATCGGTTCAAAGGTTTTGGAGATTTTTCTAAAAAACTGCCTTCCTGAAAGAAAAGGACGTAAGTGCCATAAGATTTTAGTAACGATACGACCTTTTTAATAGGCACGGAACCCTTCGTTGTGCGTGGTCCGACACGCACTTGGCCGCTTTTTTTGACAATGTATTGAAGCTTGTTTGTTGGTTTGCCTAACGGCATGCCTATCCTACTATTAAACATTAATAAGGAACAACATTTGTATAAACGGGTCTTCGAAATTTTTTACGATTCGCTGACATTTACAATACTGGGGTTTATGAGGAAAAAATATCGATCTCACTAGGTTTCATTCAGGTTCAAGCCGAAACCTGCCACAGAATCGGGATAAGTGGCGTGCTCTCGTCTTAGAAGCTAAGACTCTTTTTATGGATCACTGAGCCACAATAGTTCAATTTTATTCCAGTTTAAATGACGATTAATTATTAAAACCAGCCGTTACCGACATCTATTGTTTAATTCCACATTTTCAAGTAGGTTTGAAAACAATTACGCATAAACAACACAACATACAATAGCTTCTCCAGTACACGTGCCGCACTTCGGTCAGTTTTATGGCGTCTCTTTGCTATAATTTCCTTCCATATTTAGCAACAAAAGAAGTTGTAAAATCATTCTCGTTCTATGTCTCCGTTGTTTACTCCTCGCCTAACAGGTATTCGGAAGCATATTATTCTACGTAAGTATTATGTTATTGGACACCAATTACTGCTAACAGCCTCTTAGACAAGTCGCTCGCCGTGCAGAAAAAAATGTATAGTAATGAGCTTAGTTGTATTTGAAATACTTGAAATGTATAAAATTAACGTGATACCAACAACGCAACCTACAAATAGCTGTGCTTACTATTAGGTCAGGGCTGCTGTTGTTAGAACAATCAATGATTAACCTTACTGAGAGCATAAACGAGTTTATTAGATCCTATACACGATGATTTCAGTTAATCGCAATTTTAGAAAACAAAGGGCAAACGTGTCTTTATATAATGTGCACATTTTATGATTGGTTCTGAGTTTGTAAAACTGATATAATCTTGTCGCGGAAAGGTGATTGGGGAGGAAAGGTTCTCGAGTGGCGACCACGTACCGACAGGCGGGAGGAAAGGTTCTCGAGTGGCGACCACGTACCGACAGGCGGGAGGAAAGGTTCTCGAGTGGCGACCAGCACGTACCGACAGGCGGGAGGAAAGGTTCTCGAGTGGCGACCACGTACCGACAGGCGGGAGGAAAGGTTCTCGAGTGGCGACCACGTACCGACAGGCGGGAGGAAAGGTTCTTGAGTGGCGACCAGCCACGTACCGACAGGCGCAGCGCGTGGTCCCCCACAAGTTGGACTGATAAAGGTAGCTGAAGTCAGCTGGATACAGGTGGTGCCGCCGTACCGGTCATTGTGGCACTCTTTGGGGGAGAACAACTTTCGGCTGGATGACGACGATGATGATAATAATAACATGGCTGTCACAAAGACTGATTAATTAACCAGTTTATGTGCAGTGCTGTGCAGTGCAGTGTCGTTGTGTATCTTATCATAATGACAGGACTAGATTCTAGGATAATAGTTATGCCGAGGCCGGTTGTAGCCTGAACAGAACCAGCCAACAATTCTGGCCAGTCGCTTTGAACAGGTATTTACGTTCAAAACCAATCAAATCTAGTGGGTGGGTTGTCCAGCAGGTCCGCATTACATAAACAAATAAAAAAATGCAAGTCACAATATTCTTAAAACGGCGCTGTTAAACAATAGTTGGGTTGTCTCGGGGCACGATTTCATTCCATAGGTAGTCTGTGTGGACTCTGTCAACTATAGTAGATTTAAACATATATTTTAGTATATTAACATATATTATCCATGAGAAGCGGCCTGTGCCCAGCAGTGGGACGTATATAGGCTGATTTATTATTACTGTTAGTAATAATAATTTATATTATAGTTAAGTCATGCAACGAGAGATGAAAGAAGGGGTAATGTTCGAATTTAATAATTTTGAACTTTATTCCTATAGAATAAGATTGCAGTAAAATATCAGATGTATAATATAGGATATACAGACGAACAGTGACGCATGCGCCGGTTCGTTTAGCAAGTGAACTGTAATTGAAACCTCGTGATACCGATATATACTATATGAATTAACAAGTGAATGAGTACCTTCGTTTTGTTCGTTCGATGCACACTGAAGTCTTGTGTAATGCTCCTAATGGTCGACCATTGGGGAGCTTTCTCAAGAAAACTAGAGGTTTGTTATAAAAGCCAGAGTATTTTTTGTTAAAAAAAATAAAGATGACGATCCTGAATATAATTTGGTGAAAAGCTGGCATATAATTAAAAATGGCTGATAGATTACATAATTATGATAAAGGATAACGATGATTGTCATTACGAATGTATAAGCATGCATGTATAATTACAGTATTTATATTATGGCGTTTATTAGAAGTAAACGATATCGACGCATAACAAATCTAAGTATGATATGTAACTCGTTCAATAAATCACGGTTGCCAGCAATCGTCATTAATTAAATAGGTGAAACAAATATTTGAATGATAAATGGTATCAAATCGATATAACCACGGTCGTTACCCTTTGGATAGAAGAGGAATTAGTAATAGACTGTGATTAGCTTCTTTTGGCCGTGGTTTAACCTTATTTTCACCAATTTGCGCACTTATTCGGTATTTTAAATTAAATGTATTATTGTACAATTATTTTGTTTCAGCGTCGTTTTTTTATTCAGCTATGTAAAAAAATGGATAGGAATAGTTAATAAGGCAATTCGTATGCTTTATTCTTGTTGTTGTAAAACTTGTTGAGCAAGATATACATTTCCGGTTACAGATAGAACAAAAAAGTCAACTAAGCTGGACTCTAACTAGGAAACTTTTCAAAATTTGTATTAGCGTGTGCGTATAAGTTTCGGTATTCCTAGTATAAAACTAGTACATAACGTTAATTATCATCTTGTATATACATTATACATTAGAAAATAAAGGCTTTTACTTGTATACTACGTTTTGTTAAACAAATTGAGTATCTCAAATTTAGTAGATAATTCTTTACAACAGCATCTCATCAACTCATCACATCCCTTGATCAGTATTAAAAAATAAGTAAAACCGTATCAGTAAAATGACACATAAAGAGTCCAACAATAATTGGACATGGAATGAAATAATGATAAACTTTAAATAAATACAATAAAAATTATATTTGTTAATTTATCACGCTATTTTATTATCCACGTAGAATATTGTAGATAATAAACGTTAATCCACCTAACACATTTGAAATTTCTCTCATCTTTAGATTAATATTTAGATAAAGATTATACATATATAATATTAAGCATTATATATAAAGATGATCGACACTGGTAATTACACAATTCTAAGTAAAGATAAATCGCTCTACCAATTATAAATATACAATCGCCTCTATCATAAGCCATCTTATCTATTAAACTCACTCACCAAAAAGCAAAACACTTTAACCGAAATCCACGGCACACTGAACACTCAAATTTATCACTATATATTCTTTTTAGCTTATCGATATCACGCACAGACTCCGAATTTAACACAACAGAAAAAAGATTTAAAGGAAAATTTCTCAAGACTATCTGGGTGGAGACGGGTGCACGTGACAATGTCGGGTGTGTAATAAATTTATATTGAGCCGGCGGCAGATTTGCTGGGCACCACTTGAGGCAGATAAGCGAGGGTGCGCGGGCGCAGCGGCTGACAGTCCTCGCGAGGACTTGCGAGATTTGCGCGAAAACAACAATCACGGTTGCATTCTCAACAGGGCCAGAGAACAACCCTTAACGTGGCAAAACTAACAGAAAAAAAAATCATTTTAGAAAAAAAGTTACCAAAAAATGCGCACTTAACCACTGCCCTGAACGGGTTACGTTTTCAGTGCTTCTATCAAGTTAAGGCGCCGTAGGTTCAGCGAAGTTAAGCGAACAGAGTTTTTGAAACAATATAATGCGTCGGTTTATAATAATATGGTTTCAAAAAAATAGGAATAGTAATCTTGAGCCTTTCTGGAGCGAGATCAGTGATTCGAAACATGATTAAGCATTCGCTCGATAGAAAAAAATCACGAACATACGAGGGGTGATCCAAAAGTAATGATAATCGGCATAAAAAACAGAAGTCATCCGTTATATATCATTTTTAATTATTAAATACACTCTTTATTAGTTTACTTACCTACATAATATATTAAAAATGTTTTAATTTTGCTACGTATAAAAAAAAAAATTTGGATAGACGAAATTAAGACTAGTTTTTACATCGACGCAATTGCGCCGATTTTATTGACGAGTTTTCAATATCTAAGAATAAGAAGTATTAGTAAAAGAGTTGGTCTAGATTACACTGTAGGTAACTAGTTTTATAGAATTCACAAGCCTGAAAAACAGTCCTGGTACTCGGCAAGCTCGGCCAAGAAAAAAACATATACATTTGGTACTTTTTTTGCTTTGGTTTTTTCTGAGACGGCCCCACTTAATTGCTATAGAATTATGATGTATCACTCTCGCTTCGTATTTATATTCATATATTTGTAACCTAAGTTCACCCTGTTTATAAAAAAAAAATACTATATATTGATGGCCAGAAAATCCTACCTTGAACTTTGTTACGGGAGCTGTGCTTAAAAAAAACGATGACATGAGTTTAATTTATTAATTTCGTGGCATCAAAATAAATAAACTTTAAATTGTATTTTTTTTTTAATTTTATTACCACACCAGAACTTTGCCACCACCGCCCCAAACATGTAACAAAATATCCTCCGATTTTACTGACGGCAGAATATATTCCATACCATCATATTTATTTAGCTTTTAAAAAAAACAAATGGATGAAATCTTTTTTTAAAGTTTTTAGTGTATTATTGAATAATTGCACAATAGGAATGACAATCACAAATTATCATCACGAGACCAAATCATGCTGATTATCATTACTTTTGGATCACCCCTCGTAGGTCTAAAATACACAAAAATACACTTAAAATATTCATAACAAATTATGCACAAAAGCTATAAATATTCAAATTGCTTCTAAAAATCGGCAACATCATGTTCAAGGGAAATCAGTGATTACATTTTTATTTATTTAAACGGTCAAAAAATTAAAATTAAAAAACAAGATATCCGCGCTTCCGAGCACGCCCTTCCATCTCGCTCACGCTTATGCTCAGTGAGAGGGAGAGAAGACCATGAACCTACGGCGCCTTAAACAGTTTTTGTTAAGGGTCGGCAACGCGCATGTGACAACCCTGGAGTGGCAAGCGTCCATAGACTACGGTGATCGCTTACCATCAGGCGGGTCGTTTATACCACCGACGCGACGACGTATAACAAATACGGTTAACGAGTTATATTTGAAGTCGCGGGTAAAATCAAGTTTATTATACACTCTAATAGCACTAGGAGAAGTGTACGCGAAACCAGATGTGCAGTTCTCAAAAATATGTTATATACACTTTTTCACCCTATCCCATAATAATGTAAACATATTTGAGGTACACTGCAACGTCGTCGTATAACTCGGGTACCTATAAATAACGATATTAGTTACTCAACGCCAGTAATTTGTTTCATTGCAGCTAAGTGGAGTAGGTATTTCTGTTATGACCTATTTTGCGCAAAGAACTGGCTAACTCCCCGTTTATTTGTTTGACGTTTTGTCGTTGGTTCTGTGTGATTAACTAGTGCATCGGTTCCGATCCGGGGTAATTACCCCCGTGGGAGTAAAACAGCTATTCTTTGGGGGTAACAGACCTAGTAATCCTGTGGTTATTACAAGGGGGTAAAATCAGTTCCCAGATAATATTGGAAAGGGTTAGGTAGGTATGAATTACGCTTTCGACACCCGGCCACATTGAACTATAGATAGGTGAAAAAATTGAAAATAAACTCCAATTTTTGCACTAGCTACCCAAAGTTGTCTCCACTACCCAAAGGATGTCTGGAAGAGATCGCTTTTTAGTGATAAGACCCTCTGTTGTTTAATTAACTTATATTTTGCTATTATGTGTTTTGTCTGGTGAGCAATATTTGTATTGTATTGTAACCTAACAATAATAAAGTGTACATCATTTTTTCTATTATTTATTACATACTGCGACGACCGCTATAGCCTACTTGGTAGTGACCCTGCCTACGAAGCAAGAGATCCTGGGTTCGAATCCCGGTAAGGGCATATATTTGTGTGATGAGCACGAATATTTGTTCCTGATGGATGTTTTCTATGTATTTAGGTCGATTTGTACAAGATTGTCCGAAAATATTTATTTATAATATTATTGTAAATAATTGAGGAATTCCATAAGTCATCTGTAGGACATCATCAATTCCACTCCACCAAATTTATTTCCGGGTAATAATAATAATATATATTGTTAGATCTTCAACGGTTTTAAAAATGCCTTAAACGGCCCTGATGACATTAGCTGTCATTTTACGCGGGAATAGTGCTAGATTGTCACTTTTTGACAGATTATTGTATTGGTTGGATTGTATAAACGTCGCTCTTGAGATTATTATTGTTTAATATTAGATTTTATGTAAATTCATTGAATATTTGTAGAAAATGTGATTATAATCGTTATCTTTCAACCGTGTGACTTTCATTGCTAAAATCAGAAGTGAGACACGGTATTTCATTAGCCCACAAGGCGTTAATACCTACGACGCGCTTAGCTAACCTATCGTGTTCTAAGCTGAAGTTATCGCTAAAAATATGTAACTCTCGTTTGCAATATGTCTAAGAGCAACGTTCAGACAATCTAATTGGATCCCATTGACTCGCAAAGGATCAAAAGTGTTATAATCGAACGATGCGCACACGCTGTTGGCGCGAAAAAATGGCCGCCATTTCGCTAAAATTCTGTGTTCGTATCATCGGCGTTAACGAACATGACAAATACCTCACAATCGGTGTGGTTATGTTTCGGTCGGTAACTACAGAACATTAAGCGTGTTATTAATGATTGGTTCCCAGGCGACCTCCATTAAGTGTCCACAGGTCAGCCGTCAGTTGTCAGGAGGGTAATGTTACAAGCTGCAACAACAGGAGCTGCCTAGGAACTGCAACAGCGGTCAGTTCTAGACTCCATGGGTGTCCTTGAGTAGTCAAGTAGGTACTCATGAAGCAGTTGAGTCAACAGTACCAGTGTACATACAACCTCATTTCCTGAGCTGCATTGGATGCTCCGGACTTGGCACAGTGAGACAAGTGGCGATACACATGGCAAGTAGTAGACGGGTAATTACTCATCTAAAAAAAATGAGTACCTACTGCCAATGGAACAGAGCAGGTATGAAGCAAACTTTTAAATCAATATGAGGATTGATTTGTGGCATATTTGTGTTATGAGATGCAATTTCTTGTGGATCTAGTAAAGCGCTAGTGTGTTATAGTCATACTTAGGATCCCTAGACTTTCAAACTATATTTGCAAACTATATTGCCATTGTGAGATAGTGTTGCAATTGAGATGAGAATTGCAAGTGCATACAAAATCACAGAAATGCTTTAAGTAGTTGTCGTTGTTTACATGCTGGTACATACATATCATGTGAGTCATTGATTTCACTGTCATAGAATTAGGTTTTCAGTGTACTTAGTAGAAATATTAAAACAAAGTCAGCGGTGAGATTTACTGTATTTTTGTCCCTATCAATTTAGACGAGCATTGAGTAGTTGTTATTATTTTGAACTGGTTTTTAAAATAATACTTAGCATCAAGCTTGTAAGTTGTACATGACTCTGATGATATATTACACAACATGAGTAAACTTAGGTATGGTAACATACCACTTCAAACATTTTCTAAGTAAATACTATGTGTTGTATGTTTGGCATGCAATTTTATTGAGGAAATTATGAAGAGTACATGATAGTTACACACATTTGAAAGTTGTGGTATGAAGTCTTATGAACCTCATACACATACTCATACTACTTAGTCAGTAATTTCCTGCACTGTATTAAGTCTTTATGTCAAAGAAATACAGAGACAACAGGTGCAGTCGGAGATCAGGCTTACTCCAGTTGTAGTATAGCTGTTGTGCTATAGCTGTACTATCTATTTCTGTAGCAGGTACCTGAAAAAGCTGTCAGTAGTTCGGTGGCACATAATGTTTTGTCTTTCTAATTAGCACATGGACCGGTTTGATGACATATAGTAACATTCCATTCTAAACTTGTGTAATGGGATGATCACTGTGATTTGTTTGATGACTAAGTGAGAAGTCATGTTTGCTAGATTTTCAGGTCAGTAATTGCATTGGATTTGACAGATACATGAAAACACATACAACCTTTTATTGAGTTTGCAATGTGCGTTTGCTTGTATGCATGTAGACATATGTAGTTATGTATTTTGACTTGTTTAGTTCAAGTCTTGCAGATCAAGTTTAGCCAACTTCTTGAAGTCCAAATTGGATTGAAGTTGAAATTATGAAAGTTCAAACATTTGAGTTTGTCGGATGACAATGCCATCAGGCTGGTCTGATGAGGTTGACACAGGCTAGTCATTTTGGCTCTTTGATTGCACATAGTTAGACATGGTAGACCCATCATGTTAGCATGAGCAATGAGTTTTTGGAATAGTCTTAATTATTAGTTGATGACTGTGCAAAGACAGGTACAGTCGGCCAAAATAGAAGTGGCTATCAAAGCATGAAGTTATTGACAAATTGTTTTTATATTTGTGCTGTTACATAAACACAGTGATTGTAGAAGCTGCACTAGTTGTTCTTAATTTACAGATAGAATATGTCTGTCATGATGTGCAGACTAATATTAACTTATGTCCATAATCATTGAATGGTTACTGAATGGGGCTTAAATAATTTGTGGTGATAGTTAATGATTGAACCAAGTAGACATGAAAGCCCTGTTGGTTTTTATTTCATTAGTTATGAAATATAACATGAAGAATAATCTAGTGAACTGTACATCCTAGTGAAACTTGGATGACAGGCTGGTTCAATAGTTAGCTGCAATGTTTACCAGAGCTAGTATCAAGAAGGTGCACTACTTTTAACCCTTTGAATGCAATCGACGTTGTAAGTTGGTCGTACCTATCAGTGCTGGTAGCTAGATAGTGCCTAGATAGGTTCTACTAGTAAGCAAGTCTACACATAGTGAGCGACCCCACATCCAAGCAAGTTTTGTTTTGCTTGATTGAAGTTATGATTGAATGTGGTTATTATTTGTAGCGAGACTGTCTAAGGCAACTTGATCTATTTGATTTGATGGCTCAACTCTGTTGATTTGTAGATGTAGATCATGCCAGATGTTATTTTGACTTGATAAGTTACATACTTGGATTTATTTGTATGCATGTCAGTGAAGGAAGCATTTGCCCAGCGGTATGTGCTAAAAATTACTGAAGTAATGAGTCAGTGAGAGCCGAACGGGTCTGATGAAAAGAGTTTTTACGTGGATGATGGTGGTACACTTTGCTGTATGTAAACTGTTTTCCAATGAGAAGCGACGATAGTCCAATAGACAGCGACTCATTGTAATGCAAGTGTTTGTAGAAGCAATTGTACTTGGTAATTCATTTTGTTGGCAGTGGCTGTCTACTGTAAGAAGAGGACGCTATTAACTGCGGTTGATATGCGGGTCTCGTGAGGAAGCCAGAAAATCAGCCATCAAGTACTGCTGATGCTGCTACTGCAGTGCTGTGAAGAGGATAGTGGTGCCTGGAGTCAAGGACTGCTTTCCTGGTGGCTATGAACTGCGGTTCATAAGCCGATCCTGCTATCTGGTGCTGTGGAAAGAATGGAGATGCCTGGAGGCATGCACAACTTTCTTGGACGCTCTTGGCTGCGGTTGATGAGCGAGTTCTCATATCTGAGAATGTGGAGAGGAGAGTTGTTAGAGTCATGCGCTGCTTTCATTGTTGTTCGTGACAGTTGTGATTTGGTTTATCATAAGCCCACTCCATACCCTCTTTTCTCTTGAGTCAGAAAACATTTTAATTTTGCAGTCCCTCTAATAGTCTTTATTTGGCCAACAAATGTATCTCGACGTACCCTTACCTACTGTTACTGACTGACTTACTCGTACAAGATGAAAAGAATCACAATAAGACATTAATGATAGTAGACGTGTGTGCAGGTTAACAAGCACGCCTGCTGTGCTTTTGTTAACGGTTGTTGACATGTTTTTGTCAATTGCAGGTTGACATGTTGTTGTCGACATTTTAGTTTGAGCAGGATGACATGTCGTTGTTGACATTTTTGTCAATTGCAGGTTGACATGGTACTGTCAACGTGAGCAGGTTGACATGCTAGTGGGACGCCTCTAGCCTCTGTTAACGTCATACATGGTGCTGGTTAACAAGCGCTTGTGATGCCTTGTTGCACATGTATGTAGAAGGGTAATTGCGTGGCTTTTCGAGCGAGCGTTGGGACGGATCAACTCTCATTATCCTGTACGCGGGAATGGCATTTGATCTAACTGGCGTGCGTGTGGGGTTTCACGTAGTTTACCAGCAGGTTAACAAGTGGGTGAGATCCTTGTTAACATTGGAGGAGGAGACTTGTGTTCTCAGCTTCCTGGGTGATGAAGGGGAACGTTTCCAATCTCAATGGTGCACATGTGCAGCCGAGTAGGCAATCCTACTTTGGCTGATAATGAGACGTCTCAGTGAAGGTTTTTTAAAAAAAAGCTGATGAATGATTTCTGGTTTCGTATGATGAATGAACCATGATGATGTGATGGTGATGTAAGGATGAATGAATTAGTTGTGGTGATGCGATAGTGATGAACATTACTTTCAATGTATGAATTGCTATGTCTCTGGTGAATAAGAATGTTTGAATGAAGATTGAAAAGAAAGTAATGTTGAATAAGGTCTGAGTATGGAGACTAAGGTCATAATGTTTCAGATGGTCCTAATGCTGGTTCTCCAGAAGCCAGCGAGCAAGAAACATCTGGAGCGGAGCCACGAGTTGCCGACTCCGTGCAACAGCTGCCGACTCTGTGCAACAGCTGCCGAGTCCGTGCAACAGTTGCTGACTCCTTGCAGCAGCTGCTGACTCCGTGCAATAGCTGCTGCTGGTGTTGGTGATGAAGAGCGGAAGATACAGTCGAGGACGATGCACGGTCAGGAGAGGCCGTGTTAGATCTTCAACGGTTTTAAAAATGCCTTAAACGGCCCTGATGACATTAGCTGTCATTTTACGCGGGAATAGTGCTAGATTGTCACTTTTTGACAGATTATTGTATTGGTTGGATTGTATAAACGTCGCTCTTGAGATTATTATTGTTTAATATTAGATTTTATGTAAATTCATTGAATATTTGTAGAAAATGTGATTATAATCGTTATCTTTCAACCGTGTGACTTTCATTGCTAAAAATATAATATATTTTTCTTATTGTAAATTAGTCATAATATTAGCCAAACTAAAATCCAATCAATTAAAACAAAACATTGTACGTTCTTTTTTAATCTTATTAAGTACCATTTAACAATGTGTTTCAGACATTTATGTAAACTTAGTTTAATTTTGTCCCATTGCTTACTTTGTCATAGCTGCCATCTAGTGGCGAGTAGCGAAGCTACAACGACGGTTTGGTACAAGCTCGGACCGTGTCGGTCTTGTCACAAATCCGGTAGATGGAGGTGTACTAAGCCTTCTGTTATTTGGATATTTTATTTACGTGTAAGGAAAAATCCTGTTGGGAAATTATACAGTGTGCGTTCCTAATTTATATTAAGAACGAAAGAAACGAAAGTTATTCATTAAGTTCCATAGCGTTTCTAATTATGTCGCTTCATAGTAGGTACTTAATGTTTTTTTTTAGTGCCTGGTCTGCCTGTTTAAACCATGCCATGCATAAACCTTCAGGTATCTGTGTTAAACCTAATATATAGCCATACCTACCTAATAATATAATAATATGTACGGTCGCCATCAGATATATAGTAGCGGCCAAAGTGCTCACAAATATCTGAACACGTCTCTAATGCCTCAATAATAGAGACGTGTTCAGATATTTGTGAGCACTTTGGCCGCTCCGATATATCTGATGGCGACTGTATGACATGACAGACTCATCATCTTTCCTATTATAACTAAACGTATGTAGATACCTATATCTAATTGTGTGTAATCATAAAATTACGTATTGTAAATATATATACATAAGTACCTAAATAACTACCGACACGCTAACAAGCATACCTTTTTTTTCTATGACCTTGTCGGTTGGTGTATCTATAAATACGTAGGTAGGTACTACACGATACTCCAATAGTAGAGGTGTGTCAGTACCTACCACCACGAATAATTAAAATATATGTAGTCTTTTAACAACTGTCGTGACTCGAACTTTGGACTTGCTATTATAATCGGGATTTAGCTAATAGATAAAGCGAAAAATAAATAAACGGAAACTTTGTTTTCGGAATAAAATATGCACATAACTTCAACGAAACCGGGACTTTACCGCGTGAACAATTAACACACGAGTGTGATAATCTAATACTTCTTTACTAATATTATAAAGAGGAAAAGTTTGTGAGATTGTAGCTTTGTAAGTTTGTATGTAATCGGGAATCTCCGGAACCACTTATCCGATTTCAAAAAATCTTTCACCTGCGTGTATAGGATGCAATGGACTTTCTGGATAGTTATCCATATCCATACTAATATTATAAATGCTAAAGTGTCTCTGTCTGTCTGTACGCCTTTCTGTTACCTCTTCACGCTTAAACCACTGAACCTATTTGGATGAAATTGAATATAGAGATAGTGTGAGTCCCGGGGACATAGCATAGATAGTTTTTATCCAAATCCCCTAAGGGAGTGAAACGGGGGGTGAAAGTTTGTATGGAGCTACGATATTTAAACTAGTTCCACGCGGACGGAGTCGCGAGCAGAAGTTAGTATAGGATATATTTTATGCCGGCTGTACACATTGGGCCAACGTTGTCGAGTGAGCAGGATGCAGCTATGTAAACGAATGAGATTGAATTATAGTCCTCTCCCTCTAACGCATAGCTGCATCCTGCTCACGCGCCAACGTTGGCCCAATGTGTGTACAACCGGCTTTATCCCGTGGGATTGCTTGCGATCTTTGCAATATGCGGGCGAAGCCGCGCGGCCTGCTAGTATTTTATAAAAAGGTTAAGTTTGTGAGATTGTGAGTGTGTAGTTGACTGAGGACGCAGGTAGATTTTTTAGTTTGTACGAGTATCTAGGGAACTATTTACCCGATAAAAAAACTACTCCAGTGTATAAAGTGGAACTTTGGGATGACCATCAGCTATATTTTATCTCGCAGACTCGAACGCACGGGCTTACCTACTCATTAGTAAAACATCTCGTGACAATTAATTCTAGCACACCTTTAGGCAAAACAGAGTCAAAAATATAAGTTTAAAGCTATTTTCATAAAAATATTAGTACATTTATAACGTCACGTGTCTGTAAGTATCTAAAACGACATATGTCGCGTCATATGCCACTACTACTTTATTTAATAATATGTCCAGTCACATGCCACAACTCCTATATTTCCAGAGACACTTTGTTACATCTCTAGAGATGCCTTTGACATGCACAAACAACTCTTTGTTGAGATGCTGCCCAATATGAGGCAAAAATTGGTACAAGATAAGTGCAATCCCCAAGAAACCCTTGCGTAGTCATCAGATTAATACCTAATTAATCGAATACAAACGTTAAGGCCAAGCCTTAAGGTACTACCTCAGAGCATCATTATATAATACTATAGAGCAGACAAGCCCCCGGCGGCTGTGTCGCACATGTTAGCGCATTGGGCATACTCCGCCGATAGTAAACCGACCGTTGTCCATCGAGAAAGTTCCGTTTTTTACCAAAATGCCGAGTTGTGCAATAATTACTTGCAAAGATCGCAGTGATTTGATTAATTTCCACACCAATGGGATCACTTTTCACAGGTAGTATTTACTACCACTATAAATACTATTTATTTCAAATAAAACGACGAATTCAAAAACTTGCGACAGGGGTATTCAATACAAATAGCGCGGCATGTCCGAATTCCTTATTTCCTATATCTGTGGGTACTAAGATGAGCCAAACGGTCAAAACTAAACCGGTTGTACAGTACATTACATTCCTTCCATAATGATACAGCCAAAAGCTTGATATTTGCTCGACTACCGGCAGGTACCACGTTATCACAAGACGACGCGCAGCTGTGTCGCTGCGAGATAGACTATCCGTCTTTTTCTAATGAGATTTTCTAATGACGATTAGAAAGAGACATATAGTCTATCTCGCCGCAACACAGCTCGCGTGATAACCGTGTAACCGTGCCTCTATTTTAGTTGTCATTTGATTTATATTACACTGTCCTGTGCATCTAAATGTACATTTTATACTAAATGGTCTTGATGTAAGTATATTAAAATAGTTGTATCTCACTTTACTTCCCAATTTCCCATGTACGAGTAAGTTGCTCGTTGCTCACGCTGGGTTCTTGTTGAATTATTGTTGATTCACATTGATTCAGTCGTAAATAGTATTCGTTTCATAATTAAACATTAGATGATGCTGTTGTAAATCTTAGGCTGACCCTATTTAAGGTTCCGTAGTTATACAGATGAATTAGAAACACAGGATCAATTGCGATTGACAGTAAATATAAGAACGAAACTTTTCCTTCACAATAGACTTAGAAAAAGAAAAATCAATAGAGAGCTACTATAGTAGTGACACTTAAAATTAAAGTCTATACATGTTATTCTTATACTTGTGATCAATAAGAATGTCCAAAAATGTAAACTAACCACCACTTCACCATATTACATGATTCTTTTATGTTTTTATCAAATAAAACGTTACACTAGTGTTAGAAACAACTTTGCGCACACTTATGTTTTACAAATTGATAAGTGATTACGATACTTTTGGGGTACGTGTCAAATAGCACATTTTTTTTACATTTCTGGGAAATTCAATTGGCACTTATTTAATTTAAAGTTACTGGTTTACTAGAGCAGACGAGTTTGTACTCATTCACTAAGCGTTTGGAATCGTCTGTAAGGTCTCATAATAGGGATTAGAAATATCAGATGATACTATTAGACGATGATTACTCGACATTAGATTTCCAACAGGCGCATCATCGCTAACCACACTTGGTAACACCCCGTATCATGGTCGGCCTTATCACGCGATAAGTGACGAGATAGGAGCGTCGTCTCGTTCTATCGAACACGGACGCTCTATCTTGTCACTTATCGTTTATAAGGCCGACCATGATACGGGATCAGCTGACCAATTACCTACCACGTTATAGTCATCTGACGGGTTCTTCAAGATAGCTTGGGTTAGCTATTATATTTGATATAATCAATCAATCAAAAGGGAAAAAAACACAAAAAATCTTCGTGTTTGGGAGGTAGCTGGTCGTGGTCAACCCACTAGCGGCCTCAGCTGACGACCACGGGGTTACGCGATACAACTTTGGGAGCACTAAGAAGTTATCGCCCGCTAGAGAAACTTGGTAATGAAAATATGTTGCCGGCTCGTAGAACATAAGTTTTGTTTTTTGATAACGAACTCAGTTTCGATCTAAAAATCTTCAAATTATTTTTCATTACGTCAAAGTTAAGTTAACGGTTGATCCATCAGCAATTATACCAATATAATTAGGTACATACTATAATTATAACTAAACTAGTTTCTCATTAGTTACTATAAATGGCATACAAGCATTTATGCGAGTTATTGTTATTTATAGAATCGCAATAATGAATAATACATAATTGCGTTTATAATTAATAGTATATTTGCGAACTTCCTGTTTCAAAGAACGTTATTTCAAAAATAAATGTATATTCTTGTTCTGATATTGACGCATTGTGGCTTAGTTTTCATTTTATAGAAGGAAAAGGAAGAAAGGCCGACAGCAGACCACGCTAAATCAATATAATGGCCGCTCCACACGATGGGCCATCCTGGCCCATCATACAGGACGCAACTATGCGTTAAAGGGAGTAAGAGATATTTATGTCTCGTTCTACCGCATAGCCGCGTCCTGTATGATGGGTCAGGATGGCCCATCGTGTGGAGCGGCCATAACATGGGGTACAAAAAACTTCCATGCATTACCTGCTGACTTCGAAATCGTTAGAACCTACCAAACCAGGGTGTTATCATTTTCCTGTTTTACTTTTATTACTGACTAATGTCCAAAATTAATCACTCTTATATGATTAAGTATGTCCCTGTCTCCCTACCCTAGACAATATTGTTTCTGACCGCTCTGCTGGCGAAACAAGCCAAAAATATATATGATTATACCACGTCACAACAAATAAATAGGCGTATATGACAAATAAGACTATTGGTTAAAACACAATACATATTAAATATGAAATGAAATGAAATATTTATTTATTAACATATACAGACACTCAGAAGCATATCTATGGTCCCACACTAGGCTAAGCCTGTCCCGTGGAAACCAAGACAAATACAGATTAACAGACCATGCGGCCTAGGAAAACAAGACAAAGCAAAGAGAAAAAAAAATGCATGAAAAACTTACAATTAATTAATTATTCTAGGGTGCTTGCAAGTAGGAGAGCGAGTATATGTGTATGAAAGAATGTCGGTGGTGTATGTGTATGTGTGAGTGGGTATAGTGTATGTATGTAATGTATGTGAGTGTATATTATGATATTACAGTAATGATTGTTTCCGATTGCTCGTAGTTCCAAGATAATAGTAGAGTTTGGATTTTCTTTTTTGCCTCTGGGACACTGTTTCTTCTTAGGTCGATACGTTTAGCAAATGTGTTATAAATGTGCGGAAGTAGAAATGTATGAAATCGCAAAGCAAATGTAGTTTTAAGTAAAGGAGTAGGTACTTTGAAGATTCTTTTCTTTATCATATCATTATATGACGGTAAATTTAATGTAGATTTATGCACGTTTATGGCAGCCCGTAACAGGAATAACCTTCTTACGCTGAGGACCTGTGCCTCTCTGTACAAGTCCACCGTGGAGTACCGGCGAGGTTTACTCAAGGACACTTTTAAAACTGCTCTTTGAGCTCTTTCCAGGGTTAAAAGAGTGGTCTTTGCAATGCCTCCCCAGGCTAGAATGCAGTAATTTAGTATTGACTGGCATAGTGCGAAGTAAACCGTCTTTAGAAGTTGTCCGTTAGTAGCTTCTCTCAGTAGCTTCATAGTATACATGAGCTTACGAACCCTAGCCGCAGAAAGACAAATGTGCTTTTTGAAATTTAAGTTCTCGTCTAACACTACACCCAAATACTTGAGGGAGTCTGATTTATGGATGCTTTTATATTTGCAATTCTGGTCTATTGAAAAACAGCTCTCAGTGTGAATTTTTAGGCTAGTCATAAAAGATGGGGGACTAGATAATGCAGTTTTATGAAAGCAGATAAATTGTGTTTTTTCTGCATTTAATGTGAGAAGATTTTGGTTTAACCACGATAATATATGTCTAAGTCCTGATATTGCTGAATCTTGGACATTTTGCCATGAATGACCGTTGAAAACAATAGCAGTGTCGTCCGCATAGCACAAAATATTGCTATTTGGAATTTTCATGGACATTATGTCATTTAAATATGCCAGGAAAAGAGTGGGGCCCAAAATGCTTCCCTGTGGGACCCCAAATGAGATATTTTTTTCACTACTAAGCGAGCCACCAACTTTAAAGCATTGGCGTCTGTTAGTCAAGTAGCTACTAAACCAATTTAAAGCAGTTCCCCGTATACCAAATCTTTCTAACTTACGAAGTAATATGGGAGTCGAAACCGTATCAAATAAAAATATAAACTAAGACTAACTACTAAGAGAATAATAAGAAAACTAAATTAAGCGTATATGTATATATATGCTTCAAAATAAGAAAATTATACCTAATCTTAGTACTTAGAGAGGTTTAGGCAAAATTGCATGTGCAATTTGGAACACTTGATTTTAGCACACCAAAAAATAAAATTCACAGATCGAGCTATGCTTGTTCGTTCACTGGGTGTAAATTCGCTATTACTGTTATCCCGTTATCGGTAGGTGAGTATATCAAATTTCAAAACAATTTATATGCAAAATCTACCCATCCAGGACTCGCTTGCATTCAAATAGCTCCATTCACGAGCCTGCGCTCTAGGGCTTGCATTCCGGAATTCCGGAATTTCGAAATTCCGGAATTTCGAACCTTTTTTCCGATACTACAATTCCGGAATTGAGACACTTAATATCGGAAATTCCGGAATTGAAACAAATATAGTTTGTCGTCTAGTTGAAAGCTGATTATGGGTGGTTCGGTTACTTTGTGGACTAATTTAGACCCAGGTGGTTTGAAATGCTTGTTACAAAGCTTTACGCTTTGCACGGCAGGTAAGATACCTATCATGATGTAATTGATGTATCCAAAAGAGCCAGTCACTTTAACGGATATTTAAAGGGAAATTTATGAATTTGTGTCCTAGGGACTGACGCCGCCTATAGTTTTTTCAAAATAATCACACCACATCAATGTCAAATCACATTTTTATTCCAAAACAAAAATTAAAGTTTGCTTATCCAAAACGGTCAGTCAAATAAGTGCATATTTAGGGAGAAATTTGCTGTTTTGAATTCAGTGTGCCAGGGACTGACGCCGAACATAGTTTCCTCAATAAAATCGTGTCAGTACTGTGCTAGTGTGTGTAGTGGTAATGTAAAATTGCATTTTATTGCAAAACAAAAAGGAAAGGTTCCATTACGACGAATTATTGGCTGTTTAGCTTTAATAAGTACAGTGTAAACTCTTTATAACATTCCACTTTATAACGATAAACTCCCTTTGACGTAGAAGTGAGCACAATTTGGTTGGTTTACATTAAAACCCACACATTGATAAACTCTTTATAGTGCAGCAGCTATTCTCTATTACGAAGAAATGTGTTCATATTTAGTCACAGGAAATATTCACTATCGGTATTATTGTTTGTTATCTTATCAGGTTACAGAAGACGCCGACTAAACCTTTGAGGCTCCGAAACTTCTGAGGTCGTAAACAGCCGTCTTGCTTTTGTTATTGTTAATTGCCTTGACCACGTGCATCATTACTGCGTTTACTTGTAAATGATGGTCTAAATACACCAGCTTTACCTATCGTATTATCAGTCGTCAACCAACTTTGAAAAAAAATTGTGAATTTAAGTAGTTGTTTTTCTTTCTTCACTCCATATAACGGTAAGTCTCAGTAACGATAAAAAAATGCTCGGTCCCTTGAGTTTCGTTATAAAAAGTTTACACTGTAATAGTTTCAGATACCTATATGATAATTGATAATTCATAGTCACTTATATGACGAGGGACTGACACTGACAGACAGTATGACGTATTCATTTGGGGTACAAAAGGGCGTATTTAGCAATGCTGTGTACACCTAAGTGAGTGACCAAATTAAATGAACTTTATAATATCACTATTAACTCTCACTCTAACTACTCACTAAGACATATTAAATAAGATTATTGTAAATGTGTGAATTTTGCTGACACACCCAAGTTAACCAAATTTCGGAGAACCGCCCTTATCTTATAGCCTCCGCTCAGTGTCCAGGTAATGTTTATGGCCACAGAATTTGCAAGCGAGTGCCCGAGCGAAACAATATCATTGTAACTGGTAATCCGTTAACACAAATATCTTTGTCCCTTTCCGTTTTCTCACTTAAACAATAATAAAAATGCAATCAGTTCCTATGTGGCCACCGGACTGATCATATTATTATATAATTATACATCTTTAGGTAGATAGGTTAAGAATAACGAAGTATTTTTATTTTACTCTGTTGATCTTTAAAATGATTACTTACCTGAGTGGACTATTTTTAATGTTGTTATTTTTATTAAAACAGTTATACCATTTTCATTTTGTTTAGTTGATTGTTAAAAACATGTGATGCCTGATTTTAAAATATTACGTATAATGTTAACTGAGAGTACTTTTACATATAACTGGTTTATTCATTTAATTTTGTTGCATTTTTTGAATAAGTGTTGCGATTTCAATACTGTTCGGTATATGAAACGTTACATATGATTATCATATGAATACGATGAATGTAAGTAACTTCGTATTGTGTAGTATTCTTACTTAATAGTTTTTTATAACAACGATTACATCTGTAGTGTGATAACATTCGCGTGTTCTTTAAAAAAATACCACTGAATAATTATTTACGGTTGTTGATTATTAATAAATAAATATTGATTACTATTTCTGGTTTTATTTTGCTCAAAATCCAATCACAACCAAATAAAGCAATAAAATCCTTAATTCCGGAACCAGTTCCGGAATTCCGGAATTGAAGGTCAATCTCGAAAATCAGTTCCGGAATTGAAAACCGTCCGATATTGCATCCCCTACTGCGCTCGCGTCTGTCTACATTAAAAATGGCCACGACTGACTAAACGAATCTAAAAATAACTCCCCAGGGATGGGCATCGCGATAACTAGCTCAACTCGACTTAACTGGTCATATTTAAACCGGCCGGTACAAATATAGCTCGGGAATTAAAATAGCAGCGCAGAAATAGCTCTCGCCTTTTGTTTTATTGTATTTTTAGAATTACCGAGGTGAATGGATCCCGTACGGTGACAGCTCGGAGAAGATCGTAATGAAAAGGTAGCATCGTACATTTAGCACTTTGGCTACGTTTTGAGTATAGGTAGTTAGGCACTCGTAAGAACGTAATACTACTAATACTGTTTAAATTCTTGGTCAAAAGATCTGGCTGCAAATGAATCTAAAGAAAATTTCGAGTCATTTTGAAAACTTTTAGGCCAATTATAGGTACTAGACTAGTACTAGGTAGTACTTACACTCTCACATATGATTTGAGTCTGCATTGTTGTTTTAGATTACTATAACTTTAGTGAAGAAACTATTAAGTTCAGAATATGTTTGGAGTCGTGCTTCATAGCTTCATCAAAGTCTATCAGAAAAAGTTGAAAACGGATTTCTATTCCTTCTAATTGACAGCCATGTTTCCTAGCTCTTGCATAGAATCCGGTTGTTGTAACGACAACAAAATGACATCGAGAATACCATTCCAAAGTGTTACGCTCACAAGCGAGTTTATTAGTTTCTGCTTGATATTCGGAATAAATAAAATAAATAAAAATAAAATTCATTAATTTCGGATAACATAAGATCCATATTTAAAAAACACACAAACAAGTTACTTACTACTACTTAAACCTATAATAATAATAATTAATCACACATATCTTACAATAATTGTAAGATATTTAAGTGTGATGTAAGTGGGATATAAGATAAGGAATATAGTGCGCAATTCAATTAACGGGTAATTTTTGCATTATATGGACTTGGGCTTGATTGGACCAACCACAATAGGTAATTGAATAATCCCCTGCTGTTTTGCTAATATGGTAGTTATTCCATTCAAGATATGGCTGTTATATGTGATCTTTATTGTCTTTTAAGTTAGTCGATGAGACCCGATGATCACGAACAAATCACGCGCTTATACCGTGATGCCTTGATCGAGGTACCTATAAGTATGCATTATGTGCAATCTTCTTCAACTACATCTGAGTCAGAAGAAATCATAGTATTAACAATGTATTTGCCTCCTTTTTCTTTTATTTCTTACCAACATTAACAGTATATTTATCTACAATGGTTATAAAAGTGCCATTACAAGATACGAGTATCCATACTAATATTATAAATGCGAAAGTGTGTCTGTCTGTCTGTCTGTCTGTCTGTTACCTCTTCACGCTTAAACCGCTGAACCGATTGCGATGAAATTTGGTATGGAGATAGTTTGAGTCCCGGGGAAGGACATAGGATAGTTTTTATCCCGGAAATCATCCCCCAAGGGGGTGAAATGGGGGTGAAAGTTTGTATGGAGCTGCGATATAAACGAGTTCCACGCGGACGGAGTCGCGGGCAGAAGCTAGTATACAATAAAGAGAACAAGGCGCATAGCATTTGATGTTGTTTCGGCAAGTAGAAACTCAAAATTATTAAAATGCCTTTAGAAAATTAATTGTTAGTCGATTTTATTATAATCGTTGATGTTACTACACCTAGTCCAAAGTACGAGTACTTACGTTGAAATAAGATTCACAATGATAGAATTTATATATCATTCAATATCAAAACACTTTGCAAAGCGAGATATCAAAAGCATTTAAACAAAACCAAACCAACTTGTTCAATTAAAATGGACTTGCTAATAAAGTTTTAAAAGGATGAAGGAGATTAAGCAACATGCATGTCTGAAACACATGCCATTATTGCCGACGCTAAGTGCGTTGCAAGAAGTCATCATAATCAACACAGTAAATTTGTTTTAATTGAAAACGAGTTGCCACTATCAGCAGCGTTCTATTTGGGGCAAAATTTAAATACTTATCGCAAACATCGTGCCTTATTGACGTCTGTATTAAGTAGCTTCTGCCATCGGGTAAACTGCTGCTGATGCAAATTAACGCAATCAAGGCCAACAATCGACTGCCTGTAAATAGAAATGTTGTTTCAAAGTCACTTGTAATGAGTAAGTGAATATCAACAATCCGGGCTCTGTAAATATATTCGTATCATCGACAGCTAATAAACATGCGTATCTGTAGCGTAATTAAAATTGCCAAGCCCATTAAGTTCTTGCCGATATCTGTGTGCATCGTCCTATAACATGTTTGTCCAATTATATGATAGATAACAGTGTGTAATTGCGTTTATAGTTGGAAGACTCATTTTGCAGGATGCCAGTTAGTTTATATTTTCGGTGAGCATGGCTGTCCACTGACGCAATTCATACCATCAGGATCCTAATGGAAAAGTTCAGGGACAACAATGACCTACATATGGTGTTCATAGACCTAGAAAAAGTCTTCGACAGGGTCCAGAATCCCAAGAAACCTAATCTGGCAGGCACTTCAAGCACAACACGTACCAGAGCACTACGTCAATATTATAAAAGATATGTACGACGATGTCACAACCAGGGTGCGTTGCCCAGCCGGAGTGAGTGATGAGTTCGAAGTGAAGGTCGGTGTCCACCAGGGGTCGGCTTTGAGCCCCCTCCTTTTTAACTTAGTAATGAATCGCGTAACTGCCAGACTGCAACAACCACCGCCGTGGAATCTGCTCTATGCGGACGATATAGTCCTCATCAGAGAGGAAGCGCATGCCCTACAGAAAAAGTTGGAGGAATGGAGAGTCGCCTTGGAGGACGTAGGCCTACGGATAAGTCGCCAGAAGACCGAATACCTGCATTGTAAATTTAGCGGTAGTTTACATTATATCGCTCTCCAAGGAACAACATTGAACCAAGTCAGCAACTTCAAATACCTCGGCTCAGTAATTGCCAATGACGGGACTATTGACGCTGCCGCTGATGTCATCCACAGAATAAACACTTGTTGGAAGAAGTGGAAAGAGCTAACTGGGGTTTGCCGTTGGTGTCACCTTGCTGGACCGTGTACGGTGTAACACCTATATCCGTGGTAGTGTCAAAGTTAGATCTATCCCCGAAAAGATAACAGAGGGACGATTAAGATGGTACGGGCATGTTATGCGCCGAGAACCTGAATACATGATTCGAAAGGTG
Organism: Epinotia ramella; assembly: GCA_947578815.1. NCBI lineage: Eukaryota > Metazoa > Arthropoda > Insecta > Lepidoptera > Tortricidae > Epinotia > Epinotia ramella. The sequence continues at coordinate 10,629,322 of OX388217.1, read as the reverse complement.
CTAGATATTTTCCCCCCGCCTAAGAGACGAGGAAGACCCCGACTGACATGGATGGCTACTGTAAGGAGGGATATGCAAGAAGCCCAAATCCCATCAGAGACGACCCAGGATCGAAAATTACTTACTTACGAACTTAAGACTCTGACAGACTGACGCGGCCTGATGGCCGCGGCGTTCAATAGTAAACTTGTCATTAGCTGCCAACTATTGAACATCACCGCAGGCCAGTGTTATTCAGGCCTTACTAACCTGAGCTACACTCGTTTCTCCAAGAAAGGCGAAGGAAATGTAAAGTTTATTTAGAAAGATATGATATTTTAAGTTCTGCGGTGTTAAATTTTCCGTCATTCAGTAATATCAATCAACCAAGGAAATATCGGTGGCCCTAAACCGTAAATAAATCCAGCGTAAGCACCTCTTCTCTTCATGACGTGTAGGTATTAGAGGATCAAAAGATTTGTAACGCCGATAGTATAAACAATTTACGTTCATCCGCTTCGTTTATATTACAAACAAATCGGAACTGGATGGTGTATTTACGTCTATTACAAATTATGGAGAATTTCGCGCTGTGTAAAATAAATTAGTTCCTAATACAACTCAACTACTAGGTACTAGATATTGTTCACGTCTACATGTTTAGGCTTGCAATTTAAATCGCAACAATTAACTTAAACCTGGGTTGGAGAATTTTGTAATTATTGGCACATGTAACTTAGTTCGAATACAATAATGGTCACAACACAATTCTGCAAAAACTGAATAATTTGCATAACAAAAGGTATGGCACAGCATTCGATAATTTAACCGCCTTTTTCATGAAAAGTTTCTGTTAATGTAAAGATTTTTTATATAGGTACCTACATGACAACATAAGTAATTATATACTGTGAGTGTATAATATCACCAACACTATGTATATTTTTTGTTATCCTCCGAGGATATGAATCCATTAAATGGCCGTTCACTTGACAGCCAAGGCGATACACTTATGAGCTAGCCTGAGCTGTGTGTGTAGCAAACTTAAACAGCTTTTGCAATACAAAGTACAAGCATCATCTATATCTCACTTACTTTAGTAGAACTATGTACCTGGTTGTTCAATTTAATTTTGCAAGTCCCTTATTTATTTATTTAATCTTTATTGCCCTAAATAATAAATTCTCAGGGCACAAAAGGCGGACTTACGAGTGAGCATTGGCTATCACCTGCCGGCTTACGTGTCGCGGTGACAAAGCTATCCGTCTCATTCTAATTAGAACGCTTAGAAAGATACCGATAGTCTATCTCGCCGCGACACAGCTCGCGGGCCTTTCTGTGATAGCCGTGGTACAGATTTTCTCACCTTAGGCTCGTTACATACAGGCTGATTCCGACTGCAGCTACTCCATACAAAATCAATGACCCGACCACAGTAATTCCGCGGTAGACTATTTCCCGTATTTTAATTAGATTGTATCTAATGTCAAAAGTTTAAAAGAGTGCAAACAGTATGCAAGGCAATGTGAAACTATGGAACTTTCAAGTGCCTAAGTACACTAGAATATTCGGTTGGCAATCGACACTCGCAGATCAACAAGCCGCGATGTTTATTTCTTATTCTAAAATGGGTGCACCAACTCTCATAACTATCTTAACGTATGCTTCTATTTATTGCGGAAGCTAGTGTTAAATTGACTGATTTATCTGTCACGCTGCCAAAACTCACTAATAGATAAAATAAATTGTATATCTATACTGGCATTTTGCCACAAATAGCACATGTATTAACTGTATTGCTATGTGAGCAAAGACATAGAATATAAGTATTTATACTCAAAAAAACACTGCACCTAAAACTGTCTGAAAACTCGTCGCCATAATATATTTCAAAGTGAGGTTAATGTCTGGCTAATAAATATAAAATATCTGGAATAGTGTTAACGTAAACACATGTTGGTTTATGTTATTTTAGTTTTATTGCTCTCTGCGATTTTCATCTAGGTCACTTGTACCAAAATTCTGCCTTCCTACTACCAAAATCATGCAACTGGAAGGTAAAAACGAATTATCCTTATTCAAGCAATTATAAGATCTATAATTTGCATAGTATGGGGAATTTCGCTTTCCCTTGAGTAATTTATATTTGTATGTGTGATTGTGTGTTGGGTGTCCCAAGCCGTCTTTCCAGTATGCATGGATGACAGCTCTAAATGTCGTCGAAGTAGATTATAATTAATTAGAAATGGTCAGTAACAATGCGTTGGACCGACCCAGTCAAAACTGCACTTAATGGTCGTCTTTACGAATGTATAATAGGGGTATAGACTCAAAATTATTACTTCAAAAGAAAGAAGGCAAAAAAAATTGCCTAATAACGAAAATCGAGTTCAAATATCTCAAAAAATTACTAAGCTACTACCGTACTAAATGAATTGTTGTATTAAGCAGTAACGCTGCTAACGAAGCCTAAGTCTTCTGGTAGATGTCGCTACACGCCTCCCTAAGGCATTTGTAGGAAGGAACTGATTGAGAGATTTTGTGGCCGAACCGGATTGTTCCGATAGCTCAGTTGGTTAGTAGCGACGGGCCATGAATGCCTGTGGTCGCCGGTTCGAATCCGACTCGGAGCAATACAATTTTCAATTTTTCCTTTAATTTAAAAAAACTATAATTTCGTTAGCAGCATTACTGCTTAATACAAAAAATAATTCAGTATTGGGGTGGAGCATCGTTACTGACGATTTCTCAACATAATTTGAGACGTTGGTGCCGTTAAAGAAGCCCAAGTCTTCTGGTAGATGTCGCTACACGCCTCCCTAAGGCGTTTGTAGGAAGGAATGATTGAGAGATTTGGGGGCCGAACCGGATTGTTCCGATAGCTCAGTTGGTTAGTAGCGAAGGGCCATGAATGCCTGTGGTCGCCGGTTCAAATCCGGCTCGAAGCATTAAATTTTAAAAAAAATCCTTTAATGTAAAAATTTAAGCTACTACCCGTTTAATGTTGCTCGTTAGAGAGAGTAAACGCTAACAGATCGTGACGTCACGATCCTCGAGCGTCATAGTAAATAACAATCGTTTCATATGAAGGTGCGTTTGCAGGAAAGGGACAGAACATACCCCCGCTTGAAACTTTGGACACTCAGGGCCCCCCCACATTACGGCGTCTTGCGAACGTTTTTCATACAAAATCGTGCGTTGCGTCGACGCCGCGTCGACGCAACGCACGATTTTGTATGAGAACGTTCGCAAGACGCCGGTAGTGTGGGGGGGCCCTTATAACTTTGTGGTTATTTAACCTCTTGCGTTGCTTTTTTCATCGTGAGGAAAACCTGCATACATCTGCGAAGAAATTCAAAAGGTGTATGTGAAGTCCCCCACCCGCACTGGGCCAGCGTGTGGAGTGGGGACTACTGCCCCTTCCTTCTCATCCGTGACAGGAGGCCTGTGCCCAGCAGTGGATGTTGCAGACGGGATGCTGATTTATTACTTTACTTGAGAAACTACATCACTATTGCTTATTTTTATTATAAGTGTGTATATAAGGTGCTAACAAATTAAGTACCAATATTTTAAGAGGTGTTACATTACATCAAAACCATTGACTTTAAATAGAAATTAAGAAAACTTTTCAAATTATATTTTTGTTTTAATTTCCGGTACAAAATAAATAAATTAAAATTTCGACCAAACATAATCAGCCTGTGCATTTAACTGACGAGATGTTTAAACACTATCTGTCAAGTGAACATCGTCGTTTGTGACAAACGTCAGTGATTGATTGTTGACTATCTCATTAACAGGGTGTTTTTACGCAGTAACGTTGTATCCCTAATTATCTCCAAAAAGTGATACACACTTTTAAATGTTTCATACTTAACTCTACTCCTAGAGACGAGTATTGTCAGCTCTAAAAGTATTGGTACCTAATTTGTTAGCACCTTATATACGGATCGACTCGACGGATCGGATCGGAGTCGACGCAAGATCAGTCAGCGGTTCTCTTACCACAGCGATAGGTAACTGATATAATTTACTTTTAAAACAAAGTTAAGTTAAAACCGATTTCAATTTAGTACTTCGTCAAGGACATGAATATTTCCTTTTCACTTTGCCACTTGAACTGTTTTCCGAAAGCAAATGCGTTAATTATTACAGAGAACACCCAAGTCACTATGTGTGGGCCGATTATATGTATTTGAGGAGTTCCGTCGATTCCCCATGGATCTCAGAATTACCTTTGGCACTTCATTAGTTTAGTTGCTCCATAAACGGAATCATATCAGAATATGTGCCGTACATTCCATCATTGAGGAGTTCTATAAGCCGTCTGTGGTCTTCATCATCTGAGGAGTTCCCTCAATTCCTGGTGGGTCCCATCATCCCACAGGCTTTTAGAAAATAGTGGGACCAATCTGGAAGCATATACTTTCAAATAATGAAAAGAATTTTACGAACCAGTTCATAAATAACGGAGTTCTGAGGTAACAATAATAAAAAATAAAAATTCAAATGAATTGAGAAACTCCTCCTTCCTTCCTCCCTTTTTTTGAATTCGGATAAAAATGGCAACCACACAACGCCCACAGCCCACAGCACGACCACTCTCCCGTCTCTGTCAAGAGTGTGACGACGAAGGAAAAGTAAGTACCTACTTACTTTTCCTAACCTAACCTAACCTAACCTAAGACCTAAATGGATCTGTGTGAGGTAAAAAAACGTAGGTATTGCTTTGCTTATCCTTACATTAAATATGCAGTTTACACCGCCGATTCACCATGCAAGCTGACGAAACATTACCAATTCCTATTTACCAGTGTACACAAATTGGTCCTACAAAGCAAGGGGCCGACACTCATTCATATTGATGAAGGATTTTCCGCCGACGCTGGTCACATACATAATAATGTCGTTTTTGCGGATTCGACGATTGAATGCAAATAGGTAACCAGTCCGTATCAAATTTAAAACGGTCCGAGGCCGACTGTAGCTCGATCAACAAGTGAGTTGAATTATACAACAATCCCGCCTGTTTATGTGTTAATGTTTTGTTACACAGTGAATGGTCGCATATACATTAGTGGATTAGTTTCAAAAAGCTATTATAAAATAGACGAATATCTCAATGATAAATTAAAGTAAGACTTCTAGATAGCCCAACTTAATAATTATAGTAAATAGTATAAGATTTTTATATAAGTATAATTTAACCATTAGCATACATTAGTTTTCATTAGCGTGTAAGATTAGTTGCGATTCCCTTACAGGGCTCATGTTTGAGACCTCTACTACCTAACATGTAATATCTATGTAACAACATGAATGTAATAAACTTGATTAAGTACTTGATTAGATACATATTATTCTATTTTGTCTAGTTAATCGCTAATCAAGATGTAATCGTCTAAAGTACTAATGTCCCTTTTTCCTGATAACGGCACCGTTCATAATACGTTAACTACATAGTAACTCTACCTGTCGTCTGTCTACCTGTTTGTTTCTTACCTTTACATGCATAAACTGCTTAACCGAGTTAATAAAATTTGGCATCTTAATGTCCGAGAGTATAATAAAGGACAGTTTTTATTTCGTATTTTTCCCTAAGGATTTAAAAGTAAAAAGGAAAAAAAGTCCGGGCAAAGCTAAGTTGTCAAATAATGACCTACATGGTCCATTCTATTCCCATTGCATCTACATTCTTAATAGATAGATACTTAGATAGATAAATCCTTTATTCTTTCCCACAATGTAAAAAACACAAAAAAATAGTAAAAAATCAAAGAGAGACATGCAGCTTAGAACTAAATTAAATAATTATAAGTTAAGTACAAAACCATGTGTCGTGGCATAGAAAAGGCGCTGGCTCAGCAGAATGATGTGGCTAGCCACATCGCTGGTATTCTGCCAGGACCTTAGTGTGGATAAATAAATAAATAAATAAATGTGCGCATTGTGTGTGTTCGTGGTAAAGTGAGGTAGTAATCTCAAGTTATTGAGCTTATGTGTATGTGTACTGCATTTTTGTGTGTACAAGATGTCTATTTAAACAAAAAATCTAGAATATCTACATCATTTTATTCAAAATTCGAAATAATTCGATGCTAGGGTTTGATGCTTTATTGATTGGACTGAGGTGTACTGGTCGAATGTGATAAGAATACATGCCGCGATCCACTGGCTGTCATGAGATTGTGTAATGGTGCATTCGGGCCACAAACAAATGACATCCCGTGTTACCGAAATTGATGGTTGAGATTATTTATCGTGGCAGACTTTTTATAAAACAAGTGCCACTTGCATTAGCTTAGCCATGACGTTCAAAACGTGGTAGGTACCGTAAAATGGGGTGAGTAGGGGCAAAACTGACATTCAAACCTCGATAACATTTTATTTTTACATAAGTATGCAAACTGAATGGTGTATATAATAAGTGTTCCGGACGTTTGTATTTTAGTTAATATTTTATTTTGGGTAGTTCCATTTCATAACTTTGACGATAAACAGGAAATCGCACATCACCCCGTAGTCCCTCGTAATTGGGGTGAGATGGGATATCATACAAAGGTGATTTTGGAAGATTGTTGAATCGTTTTTTTTTATTATTAGTATTACTATAGCTCCATTTTAAATTAGAATACGTTATTTTTGTAGCAGTACCCTTAAAATCCCATCTCACCCCCCTTTCATCCCTTCTCTCTCCATTAATAACCCAACTCTCCCCGGAAACCCTACTCACCCCATTTTACGGTACTAGATCTTTTTCACAGTAAATATAATTAGCTTTGACTTGAGCCTTTCTCACCACATCGCATAACACTAGGCGGCTTCGGCACTTATTGTCAGTTAAAAAAACGTGAAAATGTTCATATAACGCACTGCACTGCACTGCACTGGTCGTTGGATCAATTAGATTTAGTTTTAAAGGTTCTGTCGGTATTCTAAATTAATTTTATATTAAGCAGTTACGCTGCTAACGAAATTATACATTTTTAAATAAAGGAAAAAATTAAAAAAATAATGCTCCGAGCCGGATTCGAACCGGCGACCACAGGCATAAGGCTAAGAAGCCTAAGGGGGTTAAGAAGCCTAAGTCTTCTGGTAGATGTCGCTACACGCCTCCCTAAGGCGTTGTAGGAAGGAACTGATTGAAGAATTTGGTGCCCGAACCGGATTGTTCCGATAGCTCAGTTGGTTAGTAGCGACGGGCCATGAATGCCTGTGGTCGCCGGTTCGAATCCGGCTCGGAGCATTAAATTTTTCAATTTTTCCTTTATTTTAAAAAAACACCTATTCTACACCACAACAGACAACCCTTGACTATGTTTTATTTTTCTGAATGCCCTAGGTTATAAAATTGATTCATATGTTTTTTGTAGCTGAGTAAAGTTATTATCTATCTATCATATACTAGAGTCTAATTTACTGTCTTTTGCTCACGTAAGTATAACATGATGCCTTCAAACTCAAGTTTATTCTTTATCAGTTACAAGGTCACGTGGCAGAAACCGCGGTTGTAAACCGTGTAGCACATGCTTTAAGATCGGATGCCTTGGTAAATAAGCATCGTCTCTTTTAGTCCTGTATAACCTTATGTTTAAGAATAACATTTGTACTTTTAAATGTTATCGTCAGAACAGAACAAAAGAAAGTATCCATTAATCAAGAGTTAGGTACAGGCATTTTAGCGAGCTACTGAGGTAACTGACGCATTGTTTAGTCTAGATTAGACATTCAAGAGCGAGTCTTAAGGTGGTTTTCCACCGGATGAGCGCGGATTGAATTGATTTTTTATTTACACGCTAAATTGAAACGTTTTGCCGTACTATTAGAATGAAGAAAGAAGAAAGACTGAAGAAATTTTCCCGCGATGTCAAGCGCTTGAAAATAATCTTCAGTGTGATTTGCACTCTAACAGTACAGCAGTACGGTTCAATTTAGCGTGCAAATAAAAAATCAATTCAATCCGCGCTCATCCGGTGGAAAACCACCTTTAGGCATTTCCCAAATGTTAAGTAGTCCCAGTAAAAATCGTTAAATAGAATTCTCTGGATTTGCAACAGTACCTACTAGCCCCTGCGGGCTAGTACTTTGCGATTTGCGATCGCTTGAGATCCTAGAGTCCTTCGAATTACTTAGTGCAGAAGGCGGCTGACGTGGAGTTTTTAGTTGGCAGAAATACCACATACTTCCCAGACTTCCCCCGAGAGTTGTGTTCCCCAATTTTCTCCACAAAAAAAGAAAAAGATGTTTTTTTTTTTCCTTACCCATCTTTCCAAGTTGGGCCCCGAAGGGGCCCTTAACTAATTACCTATAGCTATTATACAGAGAAACGTGCAAATCATGCAGTCCTGAAAGAAAAAGATGGTACGGTAGGCAACGTCGCTTTTTCACTTTCTTACCACATTTTTTCTTAATTTAATGGAATGTCCGGCAGTCCCATAGCTTAACAAAGGACCCCTTTTTAGGGTTCCGTAGTAAACAAGGAACCCTTATAGTTTCGCCATGTCTGTCTGGCCGTCCGTCCTTCTGTCCGTCCGTCTTCGGCTTAGCTCAGTAACTATTACTACTAAAAAACTGTAATTCGGCATGGGTATATAAATTATAAATCAATCACGCTGACAAAACAGAAGAAAAAAACCTAGAAAAAAAATATTTTGGGGTACCTCCCCTACACCTAAAGTGGGGATGTATTTTTTTCTCGTTAAACCCTTAGTGTGGGGTATCGTTGGATAGCTTGTTCAAAAATATTATGGGTTACTCAAAACGATTTTAAGAAACCCCATAATAAGCAGGCAGGCAACTACGGAAACCCTATACTGCGCGTGGCCCGACACGCACTTGGTCGATTTTTTATTTCTTATACTTAGTACATGAATAAAATTGGCCATTACTATTAGTTATTCTTGAACGAATAACTAAAATAATGGGAAAGAAGAGCATCATGGAATCGTTGTTGGAGGTATTGTTACGTTTTATTTATACTGGTTATGTTAATAAAGAATAGTAGGTACAAACACTTTTTATAAGCAGCCAATATTCTTATAGAAGGCTCGAAGAAATACATCACCCGTGGGCGTACCGGCTAGCAAAGAAACATTACAACACACGACGGCATTTAAAGACTCTTATCTCACAGTAATCGATTTTTCATTGAATGTCTCTATATTTAAAATTCAATTTCGCATGGTTTGTATTGTCAGATAGGAGGTATCCGAAAGTCGGTGTCGACGGCTGTTTGCCATTCGATCCACAATGCCCGAGCCGAGCAACCCGCGTCACGTGTTGGAGCGAAGAGTTACATTACATGTTATGCATAGTTGCATTATTCATACTAAAACCGGCTCTTTGCTAACGTTCTTAGAAGTTTCCAACTAGCTTATGGAATTTAGCGAATTGCCGTAAAAGACCACATCAACTCAATAATTTAGTTACTAGGAAATAGCACATTAACGTAACTGTTTGCCATTATTAATCAATCAATAAAAAACAGTTTTTCTTTCATACAATATGTAGCCTACGTCACACGAAGCATAAATTCGAATCGATTGATACCTCATTCATCAAAATTGGTTCAGTCTCTTAAACGCTACGGTCATAACTACAACTTAAAAAAGTTGAAAAACCCCCGACATTTTCATTTCAAAGTCCAATATCTCAAAAACGGCTAAACAGATTTTCATGAAACATAGCTAAGAACACTCGGGATAAAATGGTCTATTACACAGAAAAAACCGCATTCAAATCGGTCCATCCGTTTGGGAGCTACGATACCACAGACAGATACATTAAACTTATAACACCCCCTCTTTGCTTCGGGGGTTAAAAACATATCACTTCGTTTCGGCTCTGCCCTAGTCGGGCAAAAAGGAGCACTTATATGAATTTTATACGTTTTCAGCGCATTCCGAAATTAGGCTCCAGTTTGCCATCATTAATCAATTGGTACGTAATGATCTATTCTATAGTGTCTCTGTTTCGCCCTATTGTTGACTGGTAGAGGATTTTTTTTTAATATACAACGACGGTGGCAAACAAGCGTACGGCCCGCCTGATGGTAAGCGGACACCGCAGCCTATAGACGCATGCAACTCCAAAGGAGTAATATGGGCGTTGCCGACCCTTGATATGTTTGAGGATTCGCCGTGTTGACAGCTGTAGGAACAAATTCCCTCGCTCCCAACACAACGCATCCTCCAGGATTCCAATGGCATTACGATTTTGTTTTGTGCAATAATTAACGTTAAAAAATAAAACAGCTAAGTATGAGATTTGGTAAAAACGGTTTAATTCAGCTAGAACAAAACAATTTCAGGGGACTGATTTTTGACTTTCGAGCGCTCGAAAATTAAATAAAAGTAAATGCTATTGTAGTGTCATAATCACAGGCACTTACTTTCTACCGATAGAATTGAATACGAATGGTCAATACCGCTCGTTTTTAAAATTTCTATCGTCATTTCAAAATAGCATTTCATCATTTTTGTCAGTTTGCGAGTGAAAGAGTCGAGCGCTCGAAAGTCAAAAATCGGTCCCCAGATCGTTCGCGTAGGTGAAAAGTTGCCAGCTCTTTATTGACAGACATTCTGATGTAGCTTTTAGTCAACACGGCGGAAAAAAGAAATGAGCCAAAAAAAACGCCTTTATCTACCTATTGAGTTCCTTTTACCTATCTATCAATGACCCCAAATATTTTAAACATTTTGCTTCACTCCTTAAAGGCATTGACTTCTAAATTTATCGTGATGCTTGCAAAACAAACCTTGACAACTGTCGGAAAATTCAGTTTTCGTATTATAAAACATATCATCAAAACAAACTGCCAAGGTACCAATCTCACCTTCGAGGATAAATATAATGAATGCATCTTATATATACCTTTACCTAAGTGTTGATTCGACCATGTCAAAAATAATCTTGAGGTGACAAGGTCCAAGCTTTTATTTGCTTTTATAATTTTATGGCACTAAAACAGAGAAATGTAGGTAGTAATGGCGGGCTAAATGGCATTCTCTAGCACAACTGACGCCGCGCCGCGACCCGAGTCGAGAAAGATCTACCCTCCTCTTTCTAATTTGCTCGGTGCGAGTGTGACAGGAAACGCTCAGTCGCGCGCGAAGCGACTAAGCAGCAAGTTGTGCTAGGCGTACTGTCAGCCATATCGCGCCAAACATTGACAATTTCTCAGAGACTTGTATTTACTCCACTCAGCACAGGGGTGTTAATAGTGTGGTTATAAATGATTCTCATTTGACGCTAAGTGTTGAAAAAATATGGGGCTATACATACACACATGATAAGTGCGGTCATTGACCCTGCAGGCATTCAAGTGATATAATCCGTAGAATCTGTTGAAAAGTTAACAGTGCGTGTCTCCCCGGTCGCCCAAGTTTCCATATGGGATCACCTTAATATAATTTAATTTTTAACTGCGAAAATGTTTGGATTGGAATCTCATGATGTGTGCCTTTTTAGAAAAAGTCCATCAAACCTATTTAAGTAATCGTTAAAATTCTTTTCTTTCATATTGACATTTACGGTTGCAAGGAAACAGAGACGTGAGATACTTATTGGTATTTTGTGTAGCTAGTAGCTATGACTGTTGTTAATGTATGCTTTTTTCCTTTTTTTGATAATTTCTATTTTATTTATATTATATATTTTTTTTTTGTTTCTTATTATGTTTTAATAAGTTCTTATTGTAAAATATTGTATATTTAAAATAAATTATTTCGATTAGAACTATATGGCATCCCGTGCCATTATCAAAACACTTCGTGGTCGCTATGTGCAAATATAATTGAGATCCAATCAGGCAAGCAAGGGTCAGGTTCTTTAACATGCAGGACATATTTTACGGTTCATTGGCCTATTGTGAAAATGTATATTGGTATTGTATGTACCTTGGTATCAACCCGTCCGTTTTCGACTATGTTTCAATGCCGTAATGTTAGGTGCCTTTTGGTTGGACATGTTTGTGCCCTCTCTGAATACAATCATCATCATCGTCATATCAGCCGAGAGACGTCCACTGCTGGACATAGGCATCCCTTTCCTCTTTGGGGGAATATATATACATTCAATAAATTAGTCAAAAGTCGTCCAAAATCATTTTTATCTCGAGATGGTTAATAGTCAATTAGACTGACGCCACACGCAAACACCAGATTGATAATAGAATAAACATTGAGAACGGTAATTACCTCTTTACAATCCAAAGCGCTCAGAAAGTGGTTTTGCGGCCTTGTTCCCTAATAACATCTTTGTTTACCTCGGTCGGTGTATAATTATTCCGTTGGCACGTCTCATTTAAGGCACCCTTTATACGACTTTATATCTGAGATTTTGAAACAAACGTGCTTTTGATTTTAATATTGCTCTCATTTCAACATTAACCCGAGCTTCGCGGCGAGTCTGTATGATAATTGCATTCCAAAAATGAGGTTTAATAAAATTCTTTTATTAATGATCACGATTCACGAACTAAAGAGTTTTTTTAAACCTCATTTTTGGAAGGGGGATAATAAAACGATCGAATAAAAAAAACTTAGCGACTGATGATGACATACTGTTTTAACAACTTGAGCGGTATGAATGCTGTTGTCCACGTTAATCCCCTAGCCTGATCCCCCAGGGGAAAAAAACGGTTAGGTTGTTAGTTGAACTGCGACCCTACAGCGCGCGAGCCGAGCGAGCGAAGCGAGCGTGACGCGGTAGCGTCCGGCGAAGCGCCATAACCGAACATTATCATTTTTTCCTAGTTGAATATAAAATAATTGCCGCTAATTCCCCTGGGGGATCAGGCTAGGGGATTAACGTGGATAACCTGGTATGAATTTGGGTAAGCGACAAATTAACTAAACTAACGACTAATATTGATTAATAATAAAATCCAGAACGAGCTTACAAAAAGTGGGTTGTGATTAATCCATTTGAGATATTAAAATTCTATTCGTGCGACTAAATTACTAAGGAGCGACTAGAAAAGAAATACAGAGAGGGCAACTTCAATATTAAGATAGATTCGATTTTTTCCAATTGAGGTTTTACATAACGAACTACTAAAAAGTTCACTTTAAGCAAAGTTTTGTGAGCTGTTTTATTAATGATTATTGGTTACTGATATTCTATTGGAGGTCTTATGTTTTTTATTTTGATTTTTTAATGAAAACTACTTGTTTAATGCGCGCGAATTCGATTGGGGGCGGGGCGACGACTCGATGCAGTCAGGTGACAGCCAGAAAAGGGGGCTAAAAAAACTAACAACCGTAACAATTGTATTATGAATAGGTTAGGTTATGGTTCACTTGTGTCCCTCAGAGCGGAAATAGGCACCCCGCGAAGCGGGGTGACGTCGACACGCTGGCGGTTAGGTAAGGTTTAGGTTAGGTTAAAATAATTGAAATAGATAACTGTGTACTTATGCTAAATATTTAAATTTTAAATAATAATCCTTGTAATAATTTGTATGTTAATTAAAAATACTTGAAACAATAAATCACAAACCGTTTTCCATGACCATAATTCAACTATGTTGTGAATCATCATCGACAAGTAAAAATACACGATTTAAAATTACTTGTAATGACCATTCCACGAACTGAATTGTCGACGAAATGAAAATACATGAAACGTTGACTTTGAAGGAAATTCGACAAAGTGAGTGTCGACAATTTGATGATAAACCAGAATACTGTTTCTTCAAATAGTTATTTCATAAGATTTTTTTGTTTTAAATGTGAGCTCATAATACTCTGCTCATTATAGTATTTTTCAAAGTGGTTTTTGTATTCGAAACACTTCATTTAAGATAAAATGCCGCTCAGTAATAAAAAAAAACATTTGCCAAATATTGAAAAAATGCAGGACGTAACGTTGACACTCAAACAAATATTAGGTCGCTCAAATATTATCGAGCTTCTCATTTGTATTTTAAGTAACTCAAAACAATGTTTGTAAGTTGCTGTTCTGTTGATTTCTCGTCACTCGCAGTAAGTCGCTCACTTAGTAATACTATAACCGAAATTAATTATTTTTGATACTTAAAACTTTAATTTACATTTAAATACTACCCTTTTTGGAATAATGATGTAGAATGCTTTACATGGATAGATCCATGTATTGATCGTTTAAACGTAGTGATCACGAACTAAACGTTCAAACGATCAATACATGGGACCGATGGAAAGCAAAGCAATTTTATTGAAAAATGTTTTGTACAGTTTGTGTAGGGGTTATTCTCTGGAACTACCCATCCGAATTAAAAATAAACTTTAGTCTATAATAGTTATTTTTATTTATCTAGATAAGATGAAGCGTTTATTTTATCTTATATTGTTCCATGTAAAAAATTCTTTTCCTTTTTCATTCAGGTTGGACGAAGGCGATATTTAATACCCCGGCTTCGCTTGCGTTCTGCGATTGAAGTTTGTGATATGATAGTGATATGTATAGCTTGCGCAGGGTGTAGCGTTGTTGTAAGTTTGTTTTGTTGTGTATACCCCTATAACTTTACTTTTACGTTAACTCTAGAGCTTCTCTTCCGATTCCAAAAAATATTTCACCAGTACCGTAAATGGGGAGAGTACCTAGGGTTCGCGGGGAGAGTTGGGTTATGAATGGGGAGGCTACTGCTACAAAAATAATGTATTCCAATTTATAATGGAGCTACAGTAATACTCATAAATAAAAAAATAGATCCAACAATCTTCCAAAATCACCTTTGTATGAAATCCCATCTCACCCCAATTACGAGGGACTACAGGGTGAGGTGGGATTTCCTGTTTATCGTCCAAGTTATGAAATGGAACTACCCAAAATAAAATAAAAACTAAAATACAAACGTCCGGAACACTTATTATATACACCATTCAGTTTGCATATGTAAAAATAAAATGTTATCGAGGTTTGTATGTCAGTTTTGCCCCTACTCACCCAATTTTACGGTATATACAATGGACTTACGGGATGGACAAATGGACATAGGGTATATTTTAATTATTTTATTCGCTTGCGTTCCGTGTACGCGGGCGGAGCCGCGCGGACAGCTAGTTTTGCATATTTTGCAGCTGCCATTTTATTGATATTACAGATGTACATATCCGTTGTATCTATTGAGAAGTAAATTTCCGATACGTAGCTTATCAAACATCAAATAGTGAATATGTAGATAGGATGTGATGTGACTGACATAGTAACAGATATTACATAAAGCGCTCAATCTTCACGGGTTTTAAGTAATACCTATCAATAGTATATATATTTCGGCTGCGCAGTGAAAAGATAAAAGGCAAAATTTCTGTGACATGTAGATATATTATTGAGTGGGTATCGATTTCTGTTGATACGACTGTGATAGTGGGCAAAATTTGGAAGATACTGATAACACAATTTGTGTATACAGGGTGTCCAGTAAATAATTGATAACCTTCTAACCACCAATAGGCCACCTTAGGCTGGTCCAGAAAAAAATAATAAAAAAATAAAAATAAAAAAAAGAAAAAAAAACAAAAACAAAAAAAAAAACAACAAAAAAAACAACAACAAATCAACAACAAATCATTACATTTCTCGTTACCACGATGATAACAATCAAATAATGAACCGAAAACTTAAAATTATGAAAAGTGTGAAAATCTCGAAAACCAGGGAACTTTTACTAAACCCTAAAGTGGATTTTCTGGACCAGCCTAAGGTGGCCTATTGGTGGTTAGAAGGTTATCCATTATTAACTGGACACCCTGTATATGTGGACCAAGGAAATTTTCAAGGGAAATAAAAAATTGGTTAAGTAGGTGTTTTTTTTCTTTTCCCTTTCCCTAAGTGACCATGTGACTATCGCGACATGCCAACGTCGATCGTCCGTATATCTCCATCATCATCCTCCTAGCGTTATTCCCGGTAGTGTCCCTAAAGGAGCCCAGGGGCCGCTTTGACAGCTAATCCCAAAATTTGGCATAGTCACTAGTTTTACGAAAGCGACTGCCATCTGACCTTCCAACCTTCCTTCCGGTTTCCTCATGATGATTTCCTTCACCGAAAAGCTAACGGTAAACATTCCCTACATAAGTTCCGAAAAACTCATTGGTACGAGCCGGCATTCGAACCCACGACCGCCGCTTAACAGCCGCATGCCTGAACCACTAGGCTACCGTAGATCTATCGAATTTGCGTATTCGAGGCACTGAGACAAAGATACACGAACGAATGATTTTGGCGTTTGGCGGTAATCGCTGGTTACCTCTGGGTTGAAAGCTTACTCCTAGTGGGTCCCAGGCTTTTTACAAAGATAAAACGTATATAGAGGAGGTAAATTGTTGTCGAATAGATATTTGTTATACAACCCTACGAATTTGTTGCTTGGCGTAAGCGTAAGTGCTCGTATTGAAAACCGACCTTGCGAAGGATTTCAAGATGAGCGAAGAGCGAAGCGAGTGGTTCAAAAGTACAAAAACTGAGCGTATTACACGAAACTCACAACTTATCGCCTTTTTTACGGGGTTTGCTTGCGTTTTTTCCAATATATAAAATGCTCGATCTTCACGGGTTTTGGATAATGTAACTCATCTTGATCCCTGTCTGGCAATCATCAGAAGTTTCATAACTGTGTATTCATTTGTTTACTGCAATTGTCGTATGTAGGTAACTCTTACGGTAACAGCTACTGTCGCAATATCAGTGTAGATATATATACTTTACTAATGCATGAGGTAGGCGGCTATTATTCATATCCATATCCGGATACTAATATTATAAATGCGAAAATGTATGTGTTTGTTTGTTTGTATGTTTGTCCGTCTTTCACGGCAAAACGGAGCGACGAATTGACGTGATTTTTTAAGTGGAGATAGTTGAAGGGATGGAGAGTAACATAGGATAGTTTTTATCCCCGTAATCATCCCCTAAGGGGGTGAAATGGGGGGGTAAACGTTTGTAATGAGCTGCGATATAAACGAGTTCCACGCGGACGGAGTCGCGGGCAGAAGCTACTACTAGCTCTACAGCTATACTTACAAATTACTTAACACATTAATGCACATGCCCGTTACACATAGTCGTTATCAACACACCTAATCTTAGTGTTTGGTGTGATACATTATTTTATTCCGTTGTATTTGGGAGTACCTAAATAACGCGCCATAAAAATCCAGTTATCTAACTAAGATTACTTAGGTATCAAGATAAAGAAATAGGAGATCATATATATTTTGTGTATAAATATACTACCGTAAAATGGGGTGAGTAGGCAAAACTGACATTCAAATCTCGATAGCATTTTATTTTTACATATGCAAACTGAATGGTGTATATAATAAGTGTTTCGGACGTTTGTATTTTAGTTTTTATTTTATTTTGGGTAGTTCCATTTCATAACTTTGACGATAAACAGGAAATCCCACCTCACCCCGTAGTCCCTCGTAATTGGGATGACATGGGAATTCATACAAAGGTGATTATGGAAGATTGTTGGATCGTTTTTTTATTATGAGTATTACTATAGCTCCATTTTAAATTGGAATACATTATTTTTGTAGCAGTAGCCTTAAAATCCCATCTCACCTTTCATCCCTTCGCTCCCCAATCATAACTCAACTCTCCTTGCGAACCCTACCCCATTTTACGGTAATGATTAATAGTGGTTCTGTGTGCTGTAGAACTCGGGAGCCTGGGGGCCGATTTTTGACTTTCGAGCGCTCGAAAATTAAATAAAAGTAAATCCTATTGTAGTGTCATAACATAACCATAGGCACTTACTTTCTACCGATAGAATTGAATACGAGTGGTCAATACCGCTCGTTTTTCAATTTTCTGTCGTCATTTCAAAATAGCATTTCATCATTTTTGTCAGTTTTCGAGTGAAGAGTCGACCGCTCGAAAGTCAAAAATCGGTCCCCAGGTCCTTTTTTTTTATTGCTACAAACACAATTGAACCGGCTCAGAAAATTTCACGCCGTTCTCCTCTACATTTCAAAAATGCGACCTGTAGAGGAGGACATCTGGACATCAGGACATCTGAAACAGAGAATGATGTCCAAATCGTTTGCTCGCTCGTTTAAATAGGTAGGTACTAATGATTGTGAAATGTGTCTGTAATACAGACTCTGTATGGGTAATCTCTGAAACTACTCATCCGATTTTAATAATTCTTCCGCCAGTATTATAGAATGAACCTTCGGGATTGACAAGGGCTATTTATTTAACTCGGGGTTCCGCCTGTCACACGCGGGAGCAGCCGCGGGGGCGGCTAGAAAAATATAAAATATATGTTCGTACGGACCTACCTACCACTATTTATAAATACATAGTTGATAGGTCATTTATTATCGTGTGATAATCATGATACTACTGGTCGTAGTAATTTTCAGCAACTTCAGCATTACTTTGCCTAAAATGATCATGATAGTCTTATCATGATCATTTTAGGCAAAATAAAAAGCTTAACTCAAATCGGTTAAGCCGTTTAAGCCTGATTGAATAACAAACATCTAAACTTTCGCATTTATAATATTAGTAGGATAGGAAAAAGTCGTATATTAGAAAGATTAAGAGTAGCATAAACAATAATTAGGTACTTAGGTACTAAAGTATTTCGATTTTATTGTATTTTTCCTCGTTCTGTGTGAAGCTAACTTTATTCCTGGTCGAGATTTCCTGGCAATGCCTCGTCATCATGCCTACTAGAAAAACATTTAAGTACGTAGTAAGTAAGGTAACTTACTTAACTACTACGCATACACACAGTATGTTTATCAGACTAACACGAGTTACAGATATTTTATAATCGAATTAACTACGTAAAATTACTGTAGAATGCTAATTTTGCTTGCTACTAGTAGGTACCTACCTATATAGTAGGCATACAATGCACATAATAGCAAAACCAACACGATAGGTAGGCATGCAGGCAAGTAAAGCTAACTTAACTTGTGTGGGTACAATACACATAAGCATGAATTACGACAAATAGTGGCAAATGCATTGAATCGAGTAAACTGCTGATTAACTACCATGCCACCGAGTTATTTTTAGAATACAGAGATCACGTCTTTGTCTGGTTTAATATCAATCAAGTTATTATCCCAAGCGTCGACCAATACCGGTCCAAACAAAATTACGTAACCTCAAACATAACAAGTATAACTTTACTCACCCAACTCATCTTGAAACGCCATCCACAATTTGTCAAACAACATGTTTACACTAGAATATAGATTAGTTGCACAGAGAGGTTATAAACACGAATGTCTGTAACGTCACGTCATTTTGACAGGTCACAGACGATGTCATCGCCACCTGTTTTGCCTGGATAAGCGTTTTGTCATTGTCGGTGTATTTTATGTCCGAATACCATAGTTTCGGGAGCGAGAGAAATGGATAGAGATTAGAGAGGAATGATCGAGGCGTCCGTGGCCAATGAACGGCGCGGTAGGCTGGCAAGGTCACCGACGGAGCGGCGCGCCGATAGATGGCAGCACGAGGCACGGTCGCGACGCGAGTAGCTAGCGTGAAGCCCGCATGCCAACTAACAACAGAAACAGTAGATGCCCCTACGTGATGCGCCGATAAGCGGTATAAGTATAAGGTATAAAATCTATAAATAAAACCGCGTTGCGTTGTGAATATGAATGAATGCTCAAGCAATTTTATTACACGTGTATGAGTACGTCATTAATATAGGTACCATTGCCTTAATTGTATTACTGTTTAGGAAATAGGTAGGATGTCACAGTTGAGAAAATAGGTTTTAAGGCAGACGGAAGTTTAGTGTAAAACAACAGTTAGGTAGGTAGGTATTCATCGTTTTTTTTTATCATAATTTGGCATACCTAATCTAATCGTCGTTCTTTAACATCGTACGTAACGTACCTTAGCCAGACTATTATAAAATAGAGGTTTTTTAAGTATCAAAGATTAGGTAAATAAATAGCTAAGTAGGTAGGTAGATAATAGTCAAGATAATTAAATGACTGAAACATGAATGTGCAATAAATGGTAATTAGCATAACTTTGTCGATGGTTACAACTGTAAGTTTATTTCTGAAGCTTAATTATAACTTTAACAATGAATAATTTAATAAAAATCCGTAATCTATGAAATATTGTAATTCATTGTTTCTGCTACTTGACGGTAGATGGCACTAGTTGCCTGTAACAGCATGCATTTGTGTTTAACCAGTTCCAATGTTTATCAAATCAATAATATTTGCAAATGAATCATCACTTCATCACTGCAAAATAAATAAAGGTATATGAAGAAAATTATATGTTACTTATAACAAAAGGTTAAGGAATTAAAAAAACGGGGATAATTAAAACAAGAAAAATCGGATCGGAATCGGTCTGGTATTTCACAATGAGAATTTAATACTTAAATTAAAAAAGTTATACACCACAGATACAACAAAAATAGTTGCGAAAAATTAGGGTGCAATGTTGCAAGTCAACTGTGATGTTATTTTTCTTATGAAAGATTTATGTATGAAATAAAAACTGTTGCAGTAAAATATCCGCAACGCCTCGCATGCCTTCCAAAAGGCCGGGACCCCATGGTCCCGAGATGTGGAAAAAACATGATAATAATAAATCAGCCTACGTCCCACTGCCGGGCACACCTCTCCTGGACGGGAGAGGAAACGGGCAGGAGTCCCCACGCTAGCCCAGTGCGGATTTGTAAATTAAAAACCAAAATGTTTTCGCGAGTTCCACAGCTCAGCTAGTTAGTTATACAACTTGGAAACTTTCCGAATTATGTAAATAAGTAGACAATTACACAAATCGGAGTAGGCTCAATAAGGCTTGTTTTATGGGTAGGTAGGTACTAGATAACGATATAGGTATGTCACAATTATAAATTACTAGCTTCTGCCCGCGACTCCGTTCGCGTCGATCTCGTTTATATCGTAGCTCCGTACAAACTTTAACCCCCCACTTCATCCCCTTGGGGGATGATTTCTGGGATAAAAACTATCCTATGTTCTTTCTCGGGACTCAAACTATCTCTATACCAAATTTCATCCAAATCGGTTCAGCGGTTTAAGCGTGAAGAGGTAACAGACAGACAGACAGACACACTTTCGCATTTATGATACTAGCTTCCGCCCGCGACTTCGTCTGCGTGGACCCGGGATAAAAACTATCCTATATTTTAATCCAGGCTATAAGCTATCTTCGTGCAAAATTTCATCCAAATCGGTTGAGCCGTTTAAGCGTGATTGAGTAACAAACATCCAAACATCTAAACATCCAAACACCCAAACATCCAAACATCTAAACTTTCGCATTTATAATATTAGTAGGATTAGTATGGATAGTATGGATGGATTAGTATGGACAGGTACTTAAATACATGGAAAACATGCAATTCTAGAAAACAAATATTTATCCATGGTCATCACACAAATATTTGGCTTTACCGGTACCTTTGGGTTACGGGACCGTTAGCTTCGTAATTAGCAGAGTTAGGTAGGTAGGTACCTACTACCCACTAGGCTAAACCTGTGGTCAAATTAAATGAAAACATACGAAAACACCCACCAGCTCATATAAAAGGGCCCGAAACGCCGGTGTACGCGAAAGTCTATTCCAGATTTCATGCAATGACACCGTTGTGTTTTTGGGCCATTTTACGGAAAGTTGTACACTCGACTTTTTTTTAAAATTTTTCAATTAATCGGGTTTTTACTCAGAATCGAGAGCACCTTTGAATGTTATACGAGAAAAAAAGTGTCACAAGATTTTTTATTCCATTCCGTTACCGTTTCCTGCTAAGCTTGTATGATGGTAACGGAACGGAAATCCGAAAATTATATTTAACATTTTGGACAGTTTTTTTCTCTTATTAGGTTCGAAAGCGCTCTCGATTCTGAGTAGAAAAAAACCCGAGTATATCAAAATTTAAAAAAAAAGTCGAATGTACAACTTTCCGTAAAATGGCCCAAAAACACAACGGTGTCATTGCATGAAATCTGGAATAGACTTTCGCGTACAATTTGACCGGAGCGACGACCCAGCAGGATTGCTCATGCAACAATAATGCAGAATTTTGCGACGTTGAAGAGCGTAGGCGTCGACGAATAAAATGATCTAATAATAACAGCATCAGATGTTGTTTAAGCCGCTTTGGACAAGTTTATTGGAGCGATTCACAATTTTATGTTTACTCGTTCAACTCGTTTACGTCGATGAGGGTAAGCAATGTACACTTTGCTGTCCGCAGAGAAATAAACTGGAGATTACAACATTGCATCGATGCTCGTCCTGATAAGCTGAGTTTAAAACATGTTTATTGGTATCGTGAGATGTCGGGTTAAATAGCACCACTCTATTTACTCTGGCGGGTTTCGCAAGAGTCGGCTATGGGCAATTAACCTTTCACTTAGAACATAACAATTTCTCCAAAACCCAACACGCATGTGTTCCGCCTACACCTTTTCGTTACACAGGCGTTAGTGTTTACTTTACATATGTAAAGTTTACTTGTTTTATTTTGTTATTTTCACAGTGAAAGTTTCTCATAATATGTAAAAGGGCAAGGACTTCAAGGGGCAAGGTGTGATAATAAACTTAAATGAAAGAAAATGCTGATACTGCTGACCTACTTAGCTTAGGCCGCAGAGAAAGGGAGAGGGTTCTGCAGATTTTGAACTTTGATTCAATCTTCTGAAAGAGTCTTCATCAGTTGGTCGACTCTTCGCTATGAGACCGTTTGAATAAACAATGTAAGTATGTATTGTGACCGTTTGAATGAACATTATACTGTCTACCGATTCAACTCTCACATAGCGAGTAGTTCGTGACACAAATCAAGGTACGTTTGTGAGCCCTTCTCGGCCTTCGCGATGCCATAGGCGATAGTCAATATCAAAAACTTCTTGACGCTCCTCTGGATTTGTCAGCACATTTCTATTATTACTGCCTGCGTATGAAAATAGGCCGAGTTGATTCCACCGTTAATTTGTTATCGTGACACCCACGCTAAAGTGTACGGCGAAAGAAATCGTTCTTTAATATATGTTAATGTCCACATCCATTAGTATTTTTTTATTTTAGCGAAGAATTTAACAGATGGATAATACCAGGGGCCGTAGACAAGGTTACATTACAATCGACAAGCGCTAACGCCAATAGAAAACTAATAAAATGTATGGGAATGACAGATGCCGACGAAACACTTTTCGTTAACATCTGTCATTCCCATACATTTTATTAGTTTTCTATTGGCGTTAGCGCTTGTCGATTGTAACCTTGTCTACGGTCCCTGTTTTTTTATTATTATCTATACCTATCCCTTTGGTCTCGTGAGTTTTTAATATTTTGTATGCATTTATCCTATCTTTATACTATTAAACGAGAAATATTTGTACCGTAAAATGCTGCAACTTTGCCTGGATTTTGACGTTTTTTTCTTATATCTGTGAACCTATTTTTCATTATGAGTTTAATGAGTATTAGTCGGAAAACATACCCTATGTCTTGCCAGATAAGACTCAAATCTCATTACCTAATCATACTGTATTTCCGATTTACAAGCAATCAAAGTGGCAGGCAAAGTTGTAGACCTAAGACGTAACTTTGCCTAGGCGGATATCTCAATAAATAATGTGTTGCTATTTGTAATAATATTTACTCGTGTGCATGAGACATTGGGCTTGTCCCTGGCAGTCAAATTATTGCCATAAGCTTAATACTTTTTTTTTCACAGGCAATAGGTAAAGTTGTAGCAGGTTCCACAAACTTTCTATACAAAAATATTGTTAACTGTAGGGTTGTGCCAAAAAAAAGATCATTATATAATAATATATTTTTATTTTTAGTTACAAAATAATCAACAAACAATAATACCCATTTTTTTCCTTATTTTTTTTAAACGGAATAACGCCTAAATAATTGATAATCGTTCATAAATTTGCGCTAAATTAGGGTGACACCGTAAGATGTCACGTGACCTGATCGAAAAACTGTTACAATGTTATTGAGTTTTCACTTCTGCCGGCACTCCCGGAGTGCAACCCGGTCTTTTATTTATTTATTATAAGTACATTGCAAGTACACTTTTTTGCTAATTCACAATGCATTATTATAGTGTAAAGTTCTATTTCATTGTAAAGTTCTAATCAGTCCCATCACCTTTAAACTCCAACTGTAGGTAATCGACCTGACAACCCATTTGATAAGAAAGATAACTGCAAGACAAATCAAACGAGCCTAAACACAGTGGGTTTATTATGTGTTGTTTAGAAGTTTCTATCTTCGGTCTCCATTATCAGACCATCTCGATGGTACCATAAACATTGCACTGTCACCCAAGTTACATAAGTACGTTAAACACCTCAATTGGTCGCTAATAAGTGGTTGAAAAATTTATTGCAAATCTTGAACTAAAAGACAAACATACAACATAATTATAATACAATAGATATACAATTTGCAAGTAATTACAATAAAAATAACTTAAGTACCTTTACGTTTTTTTTGTTAACGTTAGTTTATTACTGCATTGTCAGCAGATCTACCCACACTGAAAGTTGGTGAAAATCGACTTGCAAGATTTGACTTAAACCAACAATCATTGCAAGTTAATAAAAAGCTTGTAATAAATAAACTCATTTAAGCAGGCTTATTTTTACTATTTTCTGTACATTTATAAAACCCAGCTAGTGACAGCCCTAGACCCAGGCAAAATTGTGTCATTCAAGTTTCCAAAACACTGCCCAATATTGCCTAGTACGTTATTATGCTGAAATCATGTCCTTTTCTTGAAAATATTAAACTTGCGGAATATAGACAGTCTTTACTTACCCTGGGACGTTACCACTTCTCAAAAAACACCTTTTTTGTAGATAAAAGTTCAAAAGTTGCGAGACACTAAAAAAATGCTGCCACTCACTCCGACTTATGATGCGTAACTGGCGGAGCAACAATGGAGTTACCATTGTAAAAAATTAAATATGTGTTGCCAGAATAATGAAAATTCCTACCAAATGGTAAAAAACAAGAAAAAACTAAGCAAATTCGAGAGGTCATAATTGGAACGAAATAGGCAAAATTGAGTTTAAATGGCAAAGTTGCAGCATTTTACGGTACATATATTTGCAATCACGCTCTCGGAAACGGCTCTAACGTTTTCTCCGTATTTTCTCTATTTTCACCCGAGCAGAGCTCGGTTGCCCAGGCACAATAGGCCTCGGCCTAATACGTATTTGGTAATAGTAAAACATCATCTCGTCTAGAATGTACTACATACATATGCACATACAAATACTCACCATGAATTGTACAAGTAAAGGCTACTATATTTTTTTTATTGTTTTATTACCTGGTGACCGAATCGAGATGTCGAGACCGAACGTGACCCTGGGTTGTCATAGGAATATTTCCTCTTTCATGTCGATGATTTTGAAAAATTACGAATACAAAACAATAGGGATGTTGTACAGTCAGCGTCATATAGTTAGTAGCTTAGTAGCAGCCAGAGTAGCCAAATATTTCGTAACACACCCTTATTCTTACAGTAATAAAGACGTGTACCGAAATATTTGGCTACCTTGGCTGCTACTAACTATATGAAGCTGACTGTACCTACCGTTGCGGCCAGGTGGATAAACCGATATCTATTGATTATAAATAGGTATCTATCCGCTAAAATGTTATTAAGAAAATAAAGGTAGTACCTACAGGCATTTATTGTGATGTTTTATTTTACTTATGGACACATACATTTTGCAATTTGTTTTATATACCTACTTAATGCTTGTAATTATTATTATTATCATTACTCATTTAAACATGCCCAATATGACATTGTTTAATATCTGACGATCGCAATAAAGATTACTAAAAATGTGCTAGTAAAGTATGTGTAATTTTAAGTGCAAATTGTATGTTGTGAAACAAACACGAGTAAACAATATTTTTTTTCTATTCTATTCTATTCTGTTCTAATAAATCTAAAATCTAAATCTATCTTGTGCCGTTTTCATACACTTCTATAAGTTCTATAGCCTGCAGCTCAAATGTAGAAAATGGCCACCAAACCTATCTTCTAGGTAGTTTCAAAATAATCTTCGTCTATTTTTATCTCGTGCCTAAGGATAAAGATAATCAAATACAATTTAGTTCACGGCGACGACGATCTCACGGCGTCGCGTGATTCACGATATGAGAATAGTCCTCGTAGAATCACAGGCACTAAGGCCGACAGGTCTCGTCTAATGATTGAGTGATATTGCATTCTCTTCTTTTTATTATGAACTGCATTGAGTTCCGTGAAGACGCAAAACTGTTGCCGTTTTTCTAGTTGTAACTAAAACTATGGATTTTAACGTCACGATTTCTTCATTTTCTTAGCTAGTGCCACATAAGATACATTGGGGTAACTCGAAACCGTCGAAAATACCAAATATCGAAGCTGTTTAAACTCTGGCAACACTTGCCAAGACGCCATGTTTATCTGTCCCCCCGCTTATGTTGGCTGCGGTCGCTAGCTGTGGAAATACGAGTGCTACGAAAGAAGTTCCGAGTTTACTGCACTTTGGTGTCTCTTGAGGACTTTTGACATATTACCCCGTGTCATGTAACTCAGGAACCTGACAAGTTATAGTAGGTACATTGCGGCAGAGACCAGTAAGGAAGCCATACTGGCCGAGTACGAATTAAGCTGATTTTCGACCGGAGGGGCGAGACGAGACGAGGCGAGGCGAGAATTGAAATTCGTATGGCAAATTTTCAATTCTCTCCTCGCGCGCGCTCGGTGGAAATAGTAAGTGCCATACAAATTTCAATTCTCGCCTCGCCTCGTCTCGTCTGGTCCCTCCGGTGGAAAATCAGCTTTAGACTGAACCGCAACGAGCCCAGGATGGCTATTACGGTCGAAGTAAGTATAGTTCTTTTCTCAAAAATTAAACAAGAAAATAACATCAATATTGACGACGCGGTTAGCCTAGTGGGTAGTGACGCTGCCTACGAAGCTGAAGGTCTTGGGTTCGAATTCCGGTAAGGGCAAATATTTGTGTGATATGAATATTTGTTTCTGAGTCATGGAAGTTTTCTATGTATTTAAGTATGTATATCTATTATATATATCGTCGTCTAGTACCCATATCACAAGCCTTAATGAGCTTACTATGGGACTAGGTCGATTTGTGTAAGATTGTCCCCTAATATTTATTTATTTAATATATATTTAACAAACATAAATGGTACCATTTTTATTCGGGCATTTGTTAAAGGATATTTTTATTGATTTCCCGGGGACATTTATATTTGTTTGTTGAATGTCTGAATTTGACTCTTGGGAGGAAGTGAATGCACAGACATTCTTTATAATCTAATTCTTTAATATCGTTATTTTATCGAATACTGATGGCATTAAATGCTGATATATCTCTCTTTCCTTTGTAGCCATCCGATTGTCTCTTTAACCATGCTATTACTATACTTACTTGGTTCTTTATTTTAACTTTCTCTTTGTTGAGTATATCCACTGCATTATTTGGCGCAGATGGTTGTAACAAGCCAGAATCACATTCTCTGACCAATTATTAGCTTAATTTTTTTCCTTCCACTTAATGAATAACTCGTAATTTTTTAAATAGCTATCCTTGGATTTAGGTGAAGTAAGCTTTATTTAGCTAACTCCGCCTCCGCTTGTGAGTGAAGTGAGGAGGAGTGCCGTATATTTCGGAGTCGGACTAGTCTCAACAATTTTTTGCAGAATAGGGGTGTAGACACCAAAAATGTTGTCAAATCGAGAAAAAAGAAAATTGCTACACCCTTTCGACTCGGACGTTTTTTTTAAACAACACAATAAAATAATTCAGAATATCAACAATAACCTTAAGTTTTGTCCACTATTTGAACAACACAATTATGAACTAAACGCAGTCTTCACGCCACTTTTTTTTATTTGCATCATGACTCATGACATGAGTTTCTTGGTTTTATTTATATACTGCCAACAGCGCTGACCTTTTTTTCATTTAAATGTATTCTGGGAATAAT
Organism: Epinotia ramella; assembly: GCA_947578815.1. Taxonomy (NCBI): domain Eukaryota; kingdom Metazoa; phylum Arthropoda; class Insecta; order Lepidoptera; family Tortricidae; genus Epinotia; species Epinotia ramella. Next base: position 10,601,347 of record OX388217.1, on the reverse strand, counting down.
TTGCAAGTGTAGGTATTTATAATTAAAACAATTAGTCGTATGCGTATTAAAAAGTATACTTGAAATAAGAATATAATTATTTAAAATAAAATAGCGTTCAAGATGATTAATTATCTTTTTAAATTCATATACGACCTCATTGCCCTCACATCCTTAGTATTTCTATAGGTCGGTGGCGCATGATACGAATACGTAATAGGAATTACATACATACTTACTTACTGGACAAATATTGATTCAAAGTTTAAAATCTCGCGTTTTACTGGACACTTCTAATATAAGTCTGCGGTATGTTCCACTTACTGTCTTAGCGATGTTATGGCAACATTACATAGCATTTTTGAGAAAAATCATTAACTGATTGTTTTAACGTTACATTGCCATTTTTAACGCATTATTAAGTAAGGCATAACGGTCTAACTGAAGTGACTAACACAAAAATCGTTAGGAATTAGATTGTGACTTTCGAGTCCAAACACGAACATCTCGCCCAAAAATATATCGAAGATACCCCAAAGGTAAGGTGACCCACAATCAGTCACATTGTTGTTAAGGCCAATATGTAACTCTCTTAACCTCCTCAACGCCATAGACGGTTCTATCCGCAGTTCCGCACCCGCACCCCTTTTTTCGGTTGGGGGAACGCGTTGACGCACCGTCCGCCCGGTCGGAGTGGGACCGGACGGGTGTGGGGGACTGCAGTCCTGTCATTGAACTGACAAATACGGTTAGTGAATAAGGTACGACTGTCAAATCATCTCATCCCTAGTGGTATTTTAGTTATCGACGACGGAAAATATGGATTAAAACTATTCTAATTTGAGTAGTTTAAGCGGCTTATAATCAACAAAAATGTATTAATTAAAGTAACAATTGAACTTTGCTAATCGTATGTGTGAAACATAAGTACAAAGCCAATATTCTGTAAAATTAAAGACATGTGACGTATCGGGGTAAGATTATCTTGTCTGTCGCATTGGGCTTGAGGCGCGAGGTGACAGGTGAGGTGAGAGGTGGGTTGACCAGTCTTGCGACGCCGTTAAGAAATATATCATTGTTTTAGGGAATTTCACTCCAGGGCAGAAGGCCCAGCCCAGACTACCCACTAAACCCCCAACGATTGTCCAGCCATTTCGCTTACAAGGAGGGTCAAGGGTTTGCTCACGCATTCTACTTTGACCCTCGCGACTTTCAACCCGCTTTACAGGCCTGCTGTTCTACCACAACTTGCTGACAAGTCGCTTCGCGCGCTACTGAGCGTCTCCCGTCTCACTCGCACCGTGCAAATTAGAAAGAGGAGGGTAGATCTTTCTCGACTCGCGTCGCGGCGCGGTGTCACTTGTGCTAGCCCCCCTGGCCAGGGAGAGCGCCCCTCGTTGGAAAAGTTAAATCAGTCTTGCTTGCTAGCTAATACTCCAGGCAAAATACGGTTTTGAAAAACATTCATTTATAATAGCGTTTTTTTTGATGATTTCATTTTAAAATGTTATTCTAAGATGATTAATTCAAGAATCCGACAAACTTACCACCCGGAAGTAATTATGTAGATTTAAATGAAGCATCCATTGTCTTTTTTTGTACGATTTATCTTGAATATTATAGAGCAAATGTAAATGAACCAAAATAAACACAAAAATATTTATTTTATTTTTTCTGACTTTTGAGAAGCTAGTTAAGTAGTTTATCGTTTTTTTGATGTCTGAAATTTTTTCGGATTTTGTCGCTGGGTAACTATTTATTTGATAATATATCCGTTACACATTAAAAATAAGCTATTATAAATTATTTCCGAATTTGACTTTTTTTCCATACGAGTTTGACTGGACTATAATGTTAGCTCGATATGCTGTGCTCTTCCCTCACTCACGGAAACTTGCGAAAATCGGTAGAAATGGTTTCGAAATAACGGTTTTTGCCAAGACCGATAATTATTTAACAAAAGTGAACAAAGATGTTTTAGTTTAATGTACTGATTACTTCTTACTGTTTCGATGAACACAGGAAATAGGAAAACGGCACTTGTAATGAAGGCCGGTCCTGACCTACTGGCACGCTTCCAGGCATGCCCTATTCCATGGTTAGCGAACCTTGACACGTCTAAATAGGTAGGCAGTAGGTACCTTTGAACCCGGCCTTGGAGATTGACATGATTAATGTGCAATGTAATGTCTTCAAAAAAATCCTTGTCTTTAAATTTCGGGTAAGTATCGCTTTTGTTTTGTTATTCCGCCTTTGTATCATCATAAAACATACAAATATCATGAATTTATGACCAGTAATAACTGCTTAAACTTGAGCCATCGTTGCAAGTAAATTCAGAAAGAATAAAATACTTAAGTAACTTTTAAAGTAATTCGACCACTTGATTATATTATGCCATAATACGAAACTGAACGGATCAATTTTACGAGGAAAGGTAAAAAACATACTTTACGGCCGCATAAAAAAGTGAAGGTACCCAATAAAACAATAAACGAATTATTTAAATTTTTATTAAAAATAAATTATTGTAGCAACTTGCACCAATAACAACAAAATTTTGGTTTGAACAACATGAACCGCGTCCCGCGCTCCGCCCTAAGCTGAACCAATCGGATAGCATACACTATACAAAATTATATTAACAAAGTGCGAATAGGTTGACCTAATATGTATGTCCCAAAATTTCAATCAGTTTAACAAATATATACGACCACTTAAAGTGGCGGCTGACTCGCGGTTGTGTCCAATTATTTAATTGATCTTTCCCATTTTACTTAAGATACACACAATTAGGCAAGAACAATATAATACAATCAACAAATACAATGCAGAATGACACACCCACGAGGCAGTCTACAGTTTAACAATGGTCATAACATAACATAAACAGAGATTCACCCTCCATTCACACAATTCACATAAATCCACTCATAGCAAATGTATTTTAGAAACAAATATGAAATACAAATAAAAGTACATACCTACTTAACGTTTGCCTCAGTTGTATTTTTTTATAACTCCCGTATCTTTTAACGTATTTTGCATTCATGTTTGTGTTTTACCCAGCGTGCACATTTACAAAGAGGTCATCTCATATTTTACCGAGACAGAGCGGAAGATACTGTACGTCTAGCACAACATGCTGCTCTGTCGCTTCCCGCGCGACTGAGCGTCTCTTATCTCACTCGCTCCGTGCAAATAAGAAAGAGGAGGGTAGATCTTTCTCAACTCCCGTCGCGGCGCGGCGTCAGTTGTGCTAGCCCCGCTGTTGTCAATAAAATATTTATTAGTTTAAATAGTTTTTTTTTAATGTAATCGCTGCTTCGCCTGTGGAAAAGCACCTTAACAATGACACGCGCTGACTGTAATACACAAATGTTCACAAAACAGTGATTTTTTGATAACGCTCAAGTAGAAGGCACGGCTCAAAATATGAGTATTCCCTACTTACACTACTTTACAAGTTCAAGTGTATATACCGATTTCATTCACTGAAGGTTAGCTATAAAAGTCATGGTAAGTTACACACAACTTTCCAAAAAGCTAAGTTTGTATGTTTTGTGTGCAAACTGCAAATATATTATTTTGACAGACTCTTTATAAGTTTCCGTCGTCATTATCATTTTATAAATTTGACTATTTCAGAATCATTATTATTGATTTCCTGAAGTAAAACTGCCGCATATCATTTATACAATATTTAAGTACAGCAAGCTAACGCACTGCACAAATTACATTATATTCTTCTACATATAAATTTATTACAATTTGTTATTACAATGTGACTAAGCAGTGAATATTGTTTCCAAAAACGTTACAGCTAAAATGTCGGCATTAGTCTTGTTTGTTTGTAGTTCGCAGAACCTATGTGGTCATGGGCTCTTACCTTTTGTACGCCATTCTTCGCGTCACACCTACACGCCAACTTTCTATCCATAAGAATGTGAATATGAACCTTCGAAAGCATGAAGGGTTTTTGACATCGTACACTATATAGGATTATAGTCGTTCTTTGCGCCTTGGGCAACACGCAACGCCTTTTCGCGTTCTTGGCGTCCAAACAATTAAGAGGTTTTAATCTCCGTTGATTTGCCCCGACAACCTTCTTTCGATCATAGTGGAAAATTGAAAAATTATTCGCCACGAGCGGGATTTGAACCCACAACCTCTGGAATCCGTCCATGAGGTTGTGGGTTCAAATCCCGCTCGTGGCGAATAATTTTTCAATTTTCCACTATGATCGAAATTTGGAATTTCGTTAGCGGACGTTTCTGCTTAATAAACATTTAATGTTATATTTAGTGTTACCTTCTATCACTATAAAAAGCCTACCTACTCGTATAGGATAACTTTCAATAAATGAGTAATAGCCCATTTCAATCAAATTTGTTCCTGAATACGATCACAAAAACAAGATAAAACCAAGCATATCTATTGATTGGCTGATCTATTTTCACGACAAATTGAATTGAAATAGAATGCATTTCCCGCGGGTTGTTTTAGTCACTTGTTTGAAGTTACTTGCAAACTTTGGGGAATGTCAACAACTTCCAGCCCGCCGTGCCACACATACTAACTTGTCACTAATATTGCTTAAGATTTTACTTAATTTAAATCTATTATTGTTAGTGACGTGCATATCACTGAAGTAATTGATTAATGATTATTTATGTTAGGCAAGGACAGTATTGAAAGGTAGGGTGCGGAGATAAATAGAAATAGCACTAGGTCTGAGATATTACTGAAAGTACGGTTTAATTTTATGTTTCTTGTATTTTATAATGTAGGTAGTTCTTTTTCGAAAATTCGGACGGTTCTTTATAACTCCAGTGAAGCTAACTATACCTACTGAACTTTTAAAAATAAATTACCAGCCCTAATTTCTTTTTTTAATAAATGAATTAGAGTTAATTTATAAATTGATTATCTCAGATCACCAGAGAGATAAAAACGCGATGAAAGATATAATTGACTGTCCGAGGCACAACACTCCTCATTATTGTTATCAAAAGTAAAGCAGATTCAACTACAGAACTATTACGACTAAATTGGATTAATTTCATAATTTTGCCTAAGTGAATCGTTTTCGACTAAGTACCTCGTGATCGTAATCTCTTTTGAAGTGGATTAAAATATAGTAATATACCGTCACAACACATTTCCATGACGCCATCATTCAGGTTTACGCTTATCAAGAGTAAAACGATATTATTAAGAAAGTGAAAAGTGACTAAAATATAAATTATAACGAACACATTGTACTGTGATAGGATACTAACGAGTATAGTGACGTTACACATCACAGTTTAGTTCTAATGTTGGATATTTTTATTAAAATGGATTCAACTATGTCTAGTCTTCCATTTTATTAAAAGTGTCCATGTAGCTGCACCCTCACAAATATTTTGTGATAATACATTATCTAGTGTAAGAGCATGCTATTGTTATTCGAGTTGTTTGTACATGTCCTCTATTTGGGGTTTGAAGTAGTTCCTGATCTCGGGCCGCTTCGCCTTCATGGTGGGGGTCAGTAGGCCGTTTTGCACTGAGAATGGGTCTGGGTGCAGGTAGATGTCCTTTACCTGTAAATAAAGGAATACATTAGCTGTCTAGAGATCCTTAATAAGTACCGAACTAGAACCTACGCACATGACGGTAGTCAAAGGAAGAAAAGTCTCACAGTAGCCTGCTTATCGCTGTTCTACAGGATACATTTCGGAGAGTGTGCGCTAGGATTACACGAATTAATCCCGCCCTCACCATTTCGCCATCTTGGTACTAGGCACGGTCGTGGGTTCCACCCTTATGTTGTTGATTTACCACTGATTCGCACGAAGCGCTTTGCTTCCAGTTTTCTCGCGAGGACAGCCAAAGAGTGGAACTCGCTTCCGGCAAACCTTTTCCCTATTACATATATTTTGAATCTTTTCAAGACGAAAGTGAATAGGCACTATCTAGGTATGCATGTAACACCCTCGACCTCATCATCACTTACCATCAGGCGAGATAGTGGTCAAATGCGTACCTATACGTAATAAAATAAAATAAAAAGTCTGCCCAGTTTGAGGGCGCTACATCCTATCCTTGAGGATAATCTGCTTGACTTAAGCATTCTCACAGAGCGCAGAGCTCCAGTGCCTACGACTTCACAACGTCCAAAGTAAAAGTTGTTTATCCCTTCAGGAGGCAGCGCCATCGGTTGAACGGAAGAACAAGTGGCACTGACATTTTGGTAAAATATACCGTATGTGGCAGGAACCAGCAGCTGGACCCAACGTCAAGTGGCAGCGATCCAGGAGCTGGACCCGACTTAACAAACCTTTGAGTGGCAGGAACCAGCAAATGGACCCTGTTTGATATCTTATTTTGCGCGAGAAATGAAACCGATAAACCTATTCCTTGCTTGCGCACACTTGTAAGATACATTCGACAATAAACAAGGATGGCATTCACTAACGGTCGAATTGCCGCGCTTAAACAAAGTTTCTTAGAAATTGCGCCATCTTTCCGACCTACCTAACTCATTACGCGCGACCGCAAATTTTTGTACCTTTTAATTACCAAAGGTTTATACGTGTTGATTAATATATAGTTCTATCATTAAATCTGTGTTTTTTACAATTAATCGTTTTATTTCGTAATCATAGCTATTTTTATTCACGAAAGTGGAAAAAATTGTTCATCTGAGATTTGATCGAGACATGCAAATTTCACATAAATGGGGTGGCATTTATTGCTATATAATCAAATAAGCCATTTCATGCTAAATCAATCGATACATGATATATATACAGTAGTAGTACAGCAGTAGTCAGTAGGTTTTTTTTGAGAGATGTTCATTTTTCTAACGTGCGAAAAATTCGCGAAATCTTTTACCCACATGCCACTTGACGGAATGTTTTCCAAAATGGCCGTGCCACATATTCTGACGATCAATCTCCGGCGCCGCCACTCAAAGGTTGGTTATGTCAGGTCCAGCTGCTGGATCGCCGCCACTTGCCGTTGGGTCCAGCTGCTGGTTCCTGCCACTCGAAGGGTTATTCTTCAATTTAGGCATACCGCCTGTTCGTTCCATCCGGAATGAGCACTGAACACTGGCGACTCACCTGCTCGAAGGTCTTGAGGGCGGCGTTGCGGCCCCACTGCTGCATGTCCTCGAGGATCATCGCCTTGACCTTGGCGTTCTCGCAGAGCGCCGAGAACGTGCCCTTGATGCCGCGCTCCAGTGCCCAGGACTTGACCACGTCCACGTCGGGAACGACCACGGCCACTATGCATGACTGCAAGTATACGTTTTAAATTATATATGTGATTTTATTAACGTTGTATAGGTGTACGGGGGCTGGGTTTCCGCAACTCGGAGTCATAATAGCGCCTATTTTGCATATGGGTAAAAACTTTGTTATTAGAGTTGAAATCCTCGCGTAGTTGAACTATTTCATGTAGTTTTGCGATGTCCAGCAGTGGACGTCTTTCGGCTGATATGATGATGATGATGATATAGTTGTTATATCCCGCAAGATTTGAACATTGATATATGAAAGGCATCATTAGCTCAGACATTTTAATTGTAAAAGAATCTAAATACTGAATGTCCTAAGTAACAGTAATCTCTATAAGTTTCTGTCAAAAATAAACATTTTTGATACAAGCTTTTATTGCCGACTGTACTTTTCTGTATACCGTCATCAACAACTAATTGAGACGATTCTAACGAGCCCAAACTCAACGGGGTTACGTCGGTTAGGTACTGAATTCCCATGGCCACCTTCTGTCTCCATCATCAGATCAGGTCTAGGGTACAATAGCGTTAAATTGTCATCCAAACTATACCTTTACCCAAAATTTCAGCTCAATCAGTTGAAGATATCTGCTGCAAAATTCAGTTGCAAGATTCCACCCAAACAAACATACATTACAAGTTAATTAAAAGCTTGTAAAAAATTATAAAGAATGATAATTTTACCTTCAAAGATTCTCCGTAAACAAACACTTGTTCCACGTATTGACTCCTTATGTAAATATTTTCTATTTTTTCAGGAACTATGTATTCGCCTTGCGAAAGTTTGAAGATGTGTTTTCTCCTATCAATGATTTTCAGGGTGCCGTTCTGAAAGCGAGTAAAATAACTATTATTAGAAAGAAAAAAGCGAGTGTTTATAAATAGTCCGAAGAGATATGCGGTGTAAGGAGTAAGTAAGAATAGTTTTTACAGTTTATGTATTAATAATTTTTTCATACTCCAGACGGAAACCTTACAAAACGAAAATATATTAATTATAATATTCATCATCACATACATTTTTAAATTTATCATCATATAAGGAGCGAGTGGCCGCACCGTCCCAAACATTTCCTTGGCACATGCAGGGTATGTTATTTATTGTTAGTAAGTTGTATTTAATATATCTGGGGTGGTGGTCACGATGGGCTAAAATATGTTTCAACCTTTTAAAAACCTGGCCACTATATCATGATGATACCTCTGCCAGTCCCTCGAAAAATCCCCAACGGGAAGTTCATTCCACATTCGGAGCGCATGCAAGAAAAAAATCCTCTAACATCGTACCTCGCATCATTTTAGATTAGAAACTTCTGCATATTCTGCTCTTTAGACGCATTATAATTGAAGTAGGTATGCTCACCGGCAGCCATTTCCCGATGTCGCCGGTGTGATGCCAGCCGTCGTGGTCGATGACTTCGCCGGTCTTCTCGGGCTCCTTGAAGTAGCCCTTGAACACGTTGGCGCCCTGCACGCACACCTCGCCGTGTCCCTGCGCCGCGTAGTACTCCATCTCGGGCACGTCCACCAGCTGACGAATAGACATAAACATTAATTTTAACACAAAAACAAATCATTTCCCAAGCAAAGTTTGCCATGGGTACCTATGCCTACTCGTACATTCACGAATACCAGTAGTAACCAACGCTGCAAACGCTGGAAGTTTTTAATATTTAACGAGTCCCTTTATCATCATAGATCTTTAGGCATCACTGCTAGGCGCAAGCCTCTTCCTATGGATGAGAGGGAACGTGGACAGTAGTAGCGTGTGAAACTGTATTTCTTCATGATCTAAATTATTATTACTCCAAAAGAAAGAAGGCAAAAAAATATGCCTAGTGACGAAAATCCCATTCCGATATCTCAAAGAATTCCGAAGCTAAAACTGTTTTAATATTGCTTGTTAGAGAGAGAAAACGCACACAGTGTGTGACGTCACGTTACGGGATGCTGCCGGGGGGCCGCGTCGACGGCGGCGCCGAACACGCGGGCGCGGAACGTTGCCGTCTATTAGTGACGTCGCAATCATGTTGATCGTGTTAATCATGTTGATCGTGTTTTGTAATGTAAGGAACTATTGTAATATATATCTTTCATAATGTGACATGGTCTCCATTGACATTTGCATGTCTTAAGGCAAAATAGTTTGAGCTAAATTGTATCTGTGACCATCTTATTGTACACTATTTTATGCTATTATTGCCGTGGCCGGGAAGGAGGCAATTGCAGGCTGAGTATTTGTTTAAACGGACGAGCTTGCGAGTCCATTTAATTATAATACGAAGTTGCACAACGTGAAAATATTTACGATTTCCCACCATTTTTTTTAAACAGATTCGCAAGTGTATACAACACATACAAAAGCGTCGTGTTTGCAACAGAAAAATACGAGCTGTGCCGTCTTTTATATATATGCCAGTTTCTACTTTTTTTTAAATTTGGTCCTCGTCAAATAAAGGAATTTATATATAACATTCCATGCGGCCTGCAATGTTTTTTTATTTTTTAATTAAGATCTGACCTTAAACTATTCACTTTACCTTCCAATATGTAGCGAGTTATTTTCACTTTGCGGGCCATTTTTGAGAAAAATTACTTACTTACTTCTAGCGTCATCGTTTCATATGGAGTTACGTTTTGCGAAAAAGGCACAGAACATATACCCCTTCTTAAAACTTTGGACACTTATTACTTCGTGATTATTTAACCTTTTGCGTTGATATTTTCTCCATTTGACTACATTTTTAATCCTTTTTCGAGAAAAATTATTTTATTCAGTGTCTACACCCCTATTAAATATGAAATGCAAGCTATTCTTGAACTGAAAAGTAAGTGACTACTTAAGGTCTGATATTCTGATCTTGTTGCATCTTCATTTAACCTCAACTATTTGAAACTTCAAATATGTCCTTAATGATGACGATGATATCCTGGCGGATTTCGGCCTCGGCGATTGTGATTTGGAATCAACAGTCATAATTAGTGCAATACTGGAGTGCTGCTGGTCTACTCTCCGGTGCGCTCTCAACTGGCTTGCGTGCCCGATCTTTCTTATAGTATTCATACAAAAAAGTTAGGTTACCTTCACTTTGTTACAAGCGACGGGAGGCCCGACGTGTTCAGGCACGTGATCGCCCTGAACGGTCAGAGTCACCGGCGCCGTGCACTCCGTCTGACCGTAGCCCTCTACGATCTGCAACACAACGAAAGCTGTCAAATAACACTCGTACCCATACACTATACAGGCAACCAAATATAATCAAACCGCGATTAGAATGAGATTAGACGTGACAGTTTTGCCATAGAAATACGTCAAAATTTTTATGAACTGACAGCTATTCCAATCCCAAACTCATCGTGGTCGAATAACACAAAGGCTCGAGATCAATCGGCTTGGCGAGCAGTCGAGAGCGTTACTCAAGATGTGACGTGCCCCAAACATGACCAAGAAGAACAACGGAGTTGCGTCATGTTAAAATTGATAACTTAGTGTTGCTAAATGGATAGTAAACCATCAAATTATTGTAATCACTACATAGTATATCACTATAAAGTCGCTTCCCGCTGTCTGTCCCTATGTATGATTAGATGTAAACTACGCAACGGATTTTGATGCCTTTTTTTTAAATATATAGAGTGATTCAAGAGGAAGGTTTATATGTATGTGTTTATGTGCTAGAGAATATAGTACCCGTGCGAAGCCGGGGCGGGTCGCTAGTAAAGTATAGATTACAAAATGTAATTATTATCATTAAAAGATATGGACTTTGAAAGTTTAGAACAATATAAGTAATAGAATCCTTACCTTTAGAAACAAATTTCTATAACAACAATGGACCTAAACGCAGTATTTTACGACCGAAACAGCAATTAGCTTACTTAATTTTCCATACAAAAATTAGTACAAATTGCAGTGTGTCATACTTTTACGTCAATTAGTATGAAGCGTTTCGGCAGCCGCCAGCGAGGTCCGTCTAACTATTTTTTTTGGGTATTTAATGTTCGTCAATTGTAGGTAGTTGCTCCCATAGAAACATTTGTTCCTCTCCAAAAACTGGTTCGAATGGCATTGTAAATAAATCATAGGTCACAAGCCTACTTATTCGCATTATTACCTAGATTAGCGATAAGGCCGCCTGTTGTTTACCTCTTCTTTAAGTTTCATGTTCTGTATTCTGTTTTTTTGAGGTGTGCAGTAAAGTATTTGTATTGTAGTAATCATAACTAAAACGTAAACGTTTCAAACATCTTGACCAACTTTAAATCATGCCCGAAGCCCTTTTTAACATACAATTCGAAATATACAGGTCTTGGAAGCATATGTCGCCGGGAACCGACCGAGTAAACCAGGAAAAGGTCAGTTTTCTGTAGTTTTGTAAAGAATTAAAGATTCTGACCATAGTCTACACTAATATTATAAAGAGGAAAGATTTGATTGTTTGTTTGTGTGTTTGTATTGAACAGGCTCTAAAACTACTGGACCGATTTGAAAAAATCTTTTACCATTAGAAACCGACATTATCCCTGATGAACATAGCCTACTTTTTACCGCGGGAATATGCTTCATTTCTACGGGAAAACGGGTAATCCGTGCGAAGCCGGGCCGGGCAGCTAGTATTATATAAGTAGAAAAAAAACTGGATAAGCGGTACCGATGCCAAGGCGAGTCACTAGTGGAGCTATAAGTTTCTGAGTTTCTCCTCTGGCTTCCCACGTATAATCGTAACTAGTTAATAAATAAAGAGGGAATGCTTTTAGAGTCATGTTGATTTACTGCGTTTCAAGATCAGTTTTACAATTTGTTGGCCGATTATCTATTCTTAGATATTGCAGATATTGCTGCTTAGCCTTGATCCATGATTCAAAATATTATGGCTGTAAATATAATCCAGGATATACCTACTGAAGTAATGTTTATTTTAGCACCACCTGTTTGTTCCAAGCGATGAAAACTCCGGTAGTTTTCCTTAAGTATCAACCGCGGTATATTTATGAACTCAATCATTATAACCATAATATTGATCAGAGTGCAATAAAACCGACAGTCAAAATATTGGTCAGTTATAAATGTTATAATCAATTTAATTCATTCCAGAATAGTCTCTGTTGTTTTCCAGAATCATAAGATCACTGATTACATTCACTGTGAAATTGGAAGACTTCACTATTCGTTACGATTCAAGGATTATGTTGATATAAAAATGAGTTTTGTGTCTGTTCAGCATAAATAAACAAGACGAGTGGGCTGTCAGCGAAATGGCTTTTAATGGTGCTGAACATTAATTAAAAAAACATTACACAACACACGGTCAAATTACACATACCGGCCGTAAACATAACAAGAAGATTGTTTCAATCGTCTGTCATCTACGTTGTTTTCGTTAAAAACAGTAAGCACGAAAAAAAGGTTTGCGGAAGAAGCGGAAATGGTTGTCAAACGAATGATTTCATGATGGAAGGGTACAGGGTAATTTCTTTCGGTTCTATAAAATTGTCATTTCATGGTACAGATATAAAATGGAATAATTAGGAATTGTGCTCTTGAAGAACAGAAAAACCGGATCAAAAAGTGCCACTGTAAAACGAGGAAGAAAGGACGTGACTAGTATTCACAATGTTTAGTGACAATTCGTCTCAGGTGTACCAGTATTTTTCTGACCTCTGATTGCGCATGGAGCGAAGCCGCCCACCAGAGTCGAGCACCATCATTTACCTTTTAGAACACCATCAGACTCCGTATCATTGTCGGCCTTATCACACGATACTGGCTGACACCGTTCAATAGAATGAGACGACGCTCCTATCTTGTCACTTATCGCGTGATAAGGCCGACCATGATACGGGGTCTGGTTGTCCCAAATCGAATACTGGACCGTCGCCACAAGAGTACACGTGCCGCGTTAGTTTGTGTTTGTGATGTAGGCTACTAGAAGCGTTGCAGAGATTCAGAGGGGTTAGACGGAATTAAGTGCGGGAGGCAACTTGAGGCTGAGTTCAGAGTTACATATGTAGTTAGAAGAGTAGTTATGTTGTAGTTGTGTGTTAGTTACCAGACAGCCGAGCGCGCAGCGCGCGAAGGTGAGCACGTTGCCGGCGAGCGGCGCGGAGCCCACCACCATGATGCGCAGGCGGCCGCCCATGCCGTCCCGCACCTTGCGGAACACCAGCTTGTCCCAGATCGAGTCTCCCCGGACTATACCCCTGGAAAAATGTTCATTCGTTCATATTTCCGTTCATTTACATCGCTGTAAGTTTGGGTTTATGGAAGGCGACTGTCTGAGAGGAATGGCGGCGTGTTGTGAAGCTTGCTACCAACACCTGAAATGATGACCACGAGCACTCTGTCAAGAGTGAAACGACGAAAAAAAGGAAGTTTATGTCAAAAAAATTGCAAAATCATATGAATTTTGGGAAATTGTAATTGTAATCAACTGCTAATAGCTATCACAGACGTCCGATATACAGGCTCAGTCTTGTTTGGAGTCTGATGGATATGTTTTGAATGCCAATCTGTTTCTGCTAAATCTAAGTATTTTGTATATTTGTATTTGTAATCACGCAACTAGCAACTTTCAAAATTTTCCCCTTATTTTAATAGTATTTCATAATACCAATATCTCCATCGTAATAAGCGTTGGCTATGACTATGACTTAATGTCATAATATTGGTATTATGACATTAAGTACATAGAAACAGTAAAATCACCGCTGTTTTTCAAAGTTACGTATCAATTTTTATCAGCAGAATTTATTGGTATGAGAAATTTCACAGTTCTCTATTGAAAGACTCTTTCAACTAATCGTTCGTAACTAATCGCACAACCCCATAAAGTTTAAAATCATATTCTAGTAGGCCTACCTTTTAACTTCTGATTCCTTCGCAGACAGAGCCATGTTGAAGATCATCTTCTTGAGCTTCGAACTGGAGATCTCCGACTGGGCCTTGTCGTACAGCCGGTTCAGTAGCCGAGGGACCGCGGGCATCATCGTCGGCTTCAGGGTCTGAAGGTCGTCGGCGAGCCGCCTGATGTCGCCGCTGTAGAAACCGACCGATCCTCCCACCATGTAAAGAGCATTCTGGAAAAAGGGGATAGATTTGTTGCATGCAGTCTTCCTTATTCGTTTTGGGTGTCTCGATAGTCCAGGATTTTTTTTATTACACGAGATGATAGACCTACATATTTTAAAGGCACCGATTTATTGTTGCCACAAGAAACTGGAACACGTCAATTTCATAGGTACGAGTAATGCAACGTCAGTGAAAGTTTGGATTTGTGATTTACTTATGTTTAAAATGATTATTTCGCAAATAAACCACCGCGAACTATATTTCTAAACTCAGTGTTTAAAAAACAAACTAAATTATATCCATACTAATATTATAAATGCGAAAGTGTATGTGTGTTTGTTTGTTTGTTTGTCCGTCTTTCACGGCAAAACGGAGCGACGAATTGAAGTGATTTTTTAAGTGGAGATAGTTGAAGAGATGGAGAGTAACATAGGATAGTTTTTAATCCCCGTAATCATCCCCTAAGGGGGTGAAATGGGGGGTAACTGTATGGAGCTGCGAAATAAACGAGTTCCACGCGGACGGAGTCGCGGGCAGAAGCTAGTATTATATAAAATAAGAATCATAATAATAACAATGTGGAATTGGAGTTAGAATTGACCGATATTTCATCTGAATCTTATAAAAACCTAGAGCGTTCAATGTTGATTATTTTAGATTGGAATTAATTAGGCGGTCATTTATTAGACTGATTATTAAACACTAATTGATGATGACAGCTTAATGCAAACCTTGTAAACCAAAAGTTGAGAAACTGCCAAGAGTCACGGTTACGGTTCATAGTGTAGTAGTGTTAGAATTACTGAACTTGAAATACTGCAGTGCAATATTATTAGATCCGCTCATGTGCATCAGCGATTTTCCATGTTATTATTTGACACTAGGACTCGTCGATATTTTAGGCATTTTAGTTTGTTCTGTATGTCCTCTCAACGAGTAGGTACACTATGTGATTTCAAAGGGTCAATTCAAAATTCTCAAATATGATCTTTCTGGATATAATACTAACCTAACCGAACACACGGTGTAATATTACAGTGTTGGGCAAAGAGTAATCGAATTACAAATTAACAATTACGATTACAAAACGGATTGTAATTACTAATTACAATGTAAAGGAAAGAGTGCGTAATTGCACCATCAATTAAGAATTACAATTACAGATTGTGATTATTAATTTTATTACTATTTTTTTTTTATAAAATTTAATTGGTAATTGAATAAAGTAATTAACTACATTTTAATAACTTTATTCAATTACCTACATCCTTATTTCCCAAATCAGCTTGAAAATTGAATGAGCTTTACATGTGTCTTCTTAACCTTACAATGTATTCAGACTTTTCATATTAACAAAATCGTACAAGAGAAAATAACGAAAAAAAAAATACTTTTCACGGCAAAAAACAAGTTTTATTCAGTTCCGTGTAAGCATTAAAATTTTGACGCCATCGGGTTTAGTAAAGTAATTGAGTAATTTAATAAAAAATTATAGAAATTATAATTACAAATTACATAGTATAATTACAAATACATGTAATTCAACTAGTAATTAAATTACAGAAGTAATTAATTACGCCCATCTCTGGTATATTATAATATTAAACCATTTGCGTCTAATAGTTAGGAGAAAATGGCGTTAAAACGGGGTCATATTAAATGATTTAAAATAAAGCGATGGTGTTTTTAAGCCTTGGAGCAAAACAAAGGTATTGAAAATTTAAACATAAGAATCATGTTTTATTCGACGTTTCAAATATGTGTGAAAACAAATTAGTAGTTTTAAACTACAACTATACTACTTAAATGTATAATTTTTTAACACTGGGCATAAATCGTTTCTTCAGATTTTTAACATTTTTCCAGTAACATTTTTAAAGTTTCATAGGTACCTAAACAAAAATGCATAGCAATGTCTCACCTCGCAGCATCGCTCCAGCATATGCGCGAGCGGCAGGAAGGAGATCATGACGTCGGTCTTGGCGGGACGGTGCTCGCCGAGCTGCATGATCACGCTGCACATGGACGCGACCACGTTCTCGTGGGTCAGCATCACCCCTTTGGGCATGCCGGTCGTGCCAGACGTGTAGCATATCGTGCAGAGGCTCTCGGGTTTCGGTGGCTGGGAAAAAAAATCCAACGTAAAAAAAAAAACTAAATAAAGCACTGTTTTTCTACGAATACCTACTCCATTGTTAGATTCTAGTGAAATGGCAATATAAATTCTTCATATCAAATAAAACAAAAACTGAGAATAGGTTTATTCTATTGTTGCTCTCGCCTAGAAATGCAGACATGGACGTTTCATTTCTTTTTCTGTCTGAGAATGTACGACGCTAGTCAAAATGTTATAATCTTTGTTAAACTATCCGTTAGGAACATATTTTTTTCTTATACACCGCACAATGGGTCATAAAATCTTAAAATATTTGTAACAAATTGCTGCTTATCATTATGAGTGTAGGTTACAAACAATCACGTTAATAAATTCGAGCTGTCTGTAAAATGTATGATAACAAAATAAAACTGATAAATAGGCAGAATGAAACAAACTCTTGAGACTCGAGAAACGTATTCATACAAAATGTCGTGCTTTGCAATAGTCAAGTAAGAGCATTCATATTAGCCTACGTATAAGCTCAACGTTTGTGTAAACAATACATGGTTTTATTCTAGATCCTTCAAAAACAAATGGCATTTAGAGGAAGGAATTCCAATGGACATTTTCTCATCATTTAACACAAGTAATGCTGACGTGTCGTTGTAAACATCAGAACACTTACGACACACGGATGGTCCTTCTGCGCCCCCTGGAACTCGACGTCGCTGAACTTGATGATCTCCACGCCGCGACTCTTGGCGCGCTGGTGCGTGGATGGAGACACGTCCTTGATCGTGATCAGCTTCCTTAAACACCTCGGCGCTTGGTCGAGCAAGAGGTTCGCTTTCTTGTCGTCTTCGCAAACGACGACCGACATGTCAGCTGAAAATGTTATTTTTTTGTTAACATATGATTTTGATAGCTGCATGTGAACATTTGATGTTTAGTTTCATCCAGAGTGATGCTAGCGGATCCACTCCACCTCCAAGAAGATTACAAGGGATCAGTAAGAATATTTGAAAGGCTATCGAGTAGCAGATGCTAAAATTGCTGACAACGATAAATGATTTGAAGAATTCAACAAAATACGTATGTGTGTGCGTACTTACTCTGATTAACAATAAAGGCACATGCATTCGCTCCTAACGTGTCATACAGTGGCACTATGACCATTGAATAACAATAGGCACCTTGTTCTGTCATGATCCATTCTGGACAATTTTGTGAGTATATACCTGAGAACAAAAATAAATGTAAATACGAGTAGGTGGATTGGTACGGTTTATGATTGTCAAGTCTTTCTTTGCATTTAAAACGATCTCTCTAATTTCAACATTATTCAAGTATTAACGATCTATCACCAACGATCTATCTATTCATTGCAACAATAGGTCAAAATAATCATACGACTCAAAATCTTGTAAGTGATCTGATCTGAAAGCAATACATGTTTCAAATTCGAACGCATTCGGTTAGATCGGTAAATTTTTCTTGGCGAATAATCAATCGTATGTGCAAGCACGTTTGTTAGTAAAGATAGTCTAAGTCTAAACACACAATTAGACAAATGCATGTCAGTTCATATGACACTCGTCTAGACAGACGCATCCGTTGCTTGCGTAAAGTGTGGAAACATTCGTCCTTGGCGTGCAAAAAGTCAAGTAAAAGTATCTTACCTATAAATGTGTTTTGACCCGGCTGAAGACCTTGACATAAAAGGCCAGATCCAAAGTTCTTCGCTCGTAGTAGGGTCTCATTGTAGTTCTGCCAAGTGTATGGCTTGTTTGGACTTTCCCTCCAACCGAGGCAATTGCCATTATCTGTTGAGTTAATTAAACATGCTTTTAAGTTAAACTGGCCATAAAACCCGTTGCCTACAGCATTAAAGCTACAAAGTTAAATATTATCACGTACATTTATTATCCTGTTGATCTAAAAATGCATCTCAATGCAACACTGCCGAGGAATATTCCACGGCCAAGCCAGCTTATTTTTTTGCAAAAAAGGCTTGGATGCAATAAGATAGCAAAAACATTAATGGCTCGACTACTCTAGTAGCAATACGTTTAACTGTACCTAGCAAGCCAGTTCGCCAATGAGGTTCATGTTAGCAATATTTTGTAATAAACGTGTATTATCGTATTTATCGTTAACGAGCGGAAACGTGGAGGGAAATGAGGTGGGCCCTAGAATTGTGCCTTGGGGCACTCCTTGCTTGGCAATTGTGAGTGAATAATTTTGCGGCAACGGCTGCAGGCAATGAGTCACGATTGTGTATCTAATTGCATATATGAAGTTAAATTACAGACCTCGGATTCGTTACGCGAGAAATATTTTCCTTTTCTCAGCGACATTTGCAAAGATAGATTGACTAACGATTCTAGAAATAAATAGGTTTATAGCAGAAAAAAACACTCACTTGATTCTTTAACTCCTCGGCGGAAAGTTTCGTATAGAGTACGCGTATCTTCGTAAAGGTAGCGGAGATATCGACCATTTTTTGCTTCTTTGTAGAATTTTGACACTCGAACCATTTCTGGACCCTAAAAGAGAAGAAAAACGATTAATTAGCACGGTTGGAGTCACGCTAAAACTGATAAATTAAGACTGGTCGGAGGGGTCATTGGGCTAAATCAACACAGAGAACTAATCAGTTGTAATTTTCTTAACGTAACTTGCAGTCGTAAACGGGTTATTAAATCGTCGCACATGAAACTCCTCTATTAGTCTCGCCCAGCACATGCCCATTGCACATTTCAAACGTTTTACGCTTCCATTGACCTCAAACATGCAGCCAAACAAAGTAATTCTGAATGTCACACATAGTCACTAATATAACATCTAAATAACTCCGGTAACCTAATGGCATTATGCGTTTGGCCTGGTAACTCAGTTTATCTCATTTCGAGTCAGTACTACTCTTACATGTTACGGTATAATACAAATAACTATCGCAGACAATGATAAATGGGACGAAGAACGGGTCAAAGTCAGTTGTGGGAAAGATACAAACGATTTTGGCAAGCTGCTCATTAGATCGTGAATAGTATATTCCTTAGCGCGTAAAATATTTTTATGGGTCACGAGGTTGTTCAACTGTGATCGTGGAATAACATAATAGTAGTAATCATTTATATCATGCAACGTCGGGTCTTCTCCAACTAGATTAATGTCAAGAATTTATTTCAAATACGACTGAGAGTGTAAATATAGAGCTTCTTTAAATAATTTTCTCTAAAATTGGACAAGTTTTTATTTTTGTTGTTTACTTATCATGTTTCACTTTGCTTAGGCTCATTGACCAGTCTGCAAAGATTAAAGTTTTATAATATCTCAAGATTATTAAATCAAATGTGAAGACTATTTTGATGCTGGAGTGTAGATGATGTTGTGTGTATTCTGTTCTATAATTTTTGAAAGAAAATAAATGCATAAGTAGTAAACATTAGCTGAACCGGTTTCACAGTCATGATATTGGAAAACTAATAGATACTAATATCTTAGGTAACATTAAAATAATATGCATCCCTAAAATAGATAAACATAATGAGGGAAACATCAGGCAACTTGATCTTGGATTTGGTGCTCAAGGTTAAGAGGAAATGGTCACCCGGTGCCAAGTTAAAAAATATGCCGACGGTAGTGGTCGGATATATTTAGTCGGCGCAGTGACATGTTGGATCGTCTACGTTATTTCTGGAATCATTAGGCGAACGCCACTTAAATTTATATAATTATAATTAAGTGATATAACCTTGGGTACTGAAAGTGAGAATAGAATGTGTAAAGTGCAAGAAGTAATACTCTCGTTAAATTATTAAAGAGTTTTTGGATGTGTTAATAAAGAGGGGAAAAAATAGGCATAACAATTTTCAGCAAAGGTTTTTCAGTAATTACCTACCAATGACTGCATGGAGAGACTTTTATGAAAACATCCCGTCAAATAACTTTCAACGATTTGATTAGTTATTTGACTAATTTAAGGTTTAAATTTAAATGTTTTGACAAAGTTATCAAATAGGGGAGACACACGAAGTATTGTTCTTTGTTTGACTATTTATATATGGGACGATGGTAGTAATCGGATATCCATCCATACTAATATTATAAATGCGAAAGTGTATGTGTGTGTTTGTTTGTTTGTTTGTATGTTTGTCCGTCTTTCGCGGCAAAACGGAGCGACGAATTGACGTGATTTTTTAAGTGGAGATAGTTGAAGGGATGGAGAGTAACATAGAATAGTTTTTACCCCCGTAATCATCCCCTAAAGAGGGAGAAATGGGGGGGGGGGGTAAAAGTTTGTATGGAGCTGCGATATAAACGAGTTCCACGCGGAGTCGCGGGCAGAAGCTAGTTGATAATAAAATAAGAATAATGACTATATGAGTTTTCCAAAAAAACAGGAAATTATCGAGAAGGGCATTTCTGTAGTTGTTCTTGGGACTAAAAATATTGCCTCACTGAAATACTTGACATTGCAGACACGTTTGGCTGGAGTTCTGTTTCCGCGTTGTCAGATGTTGAGTGTTAACATAACACACCGGCCCTATCCACCGGACATATATTGCTGTTTATTTAACGCAGCCTACATTTTTATTAAGGTTTAGTTAAACTATGTTTCTGATGCAAAAAAAAACTATTAATTTTGTTTAACGCAATCATGGTAACGAATCCGTCACGGGTCTTCAACAAGAGGTTAACTTTGTTTCTACAAAAAACGTTAAGTAAAGTTGGGATTGGATTAAAACCATATTTTCTAATAAACTGCAATTGGGGGAACACATTTTCGTTTTTCATTGTCAGACTTAATAATTTTTAGTCTGTGATAAAAGAAACGCAAGCAGACTTATTTTATTTTCTGGGACAAATGTTATAGAAATAACAATACATATTTATTTTACAGTATTATTCAAATGTAGGCAAGTTACGAAAGCCACCGCAGCACGTATTATTCTCAGACAATAACGAAATGAAATGATTGGCAAGGAATCAGATGCCAGTGATGCCACAGCAAGACATTGCACTACTATAGAATGGCTCGACGTCGCACTAACAATGCAAGTGATTAATTATTATAATTTACGTCACGTTGCAATGTAAGGATTTGTTGTAATTGATTTTAGAATAATTGGACCCACTTCTTCCATTATGTCAACAGATATACCACTCGATGGCAATTTGAGTTGATTTATTTCTCGTCGACCTTTTTTATTGTTGACATCGTCAGCAAATTTAATTATTTTGCACAATTAACTGAATTTGATCGAATACCTGCAAAAGATTTGACTCGCGGGTAAACCTGAACAGAGTGGCCATGGCCACACAATAATATATGTACAAGGTGGTCAGTGGCAGATTTCTGATTTCAAAAATGTATTTAAAAAAAAGTAAAGAATATTAAGCAACGCTAGTATTCCCATAAAAAGATCATGAATGCGGATTTTATTTTTTGAATTTTGTAAGGGTGGATTTTAGTTTTTTTTTGAGGATTGTTTGCAATGTCGTCCTGGGAATATCTAAGACGTAGAGCGTTTGCAGGTGGACAGTCGCGGATTTTCGAGTACAGATTGCTTGACGCGGTCCACGTTTTGTTCAGTTGTAACCGTAGGTCGCGGGCCCGGTCCTCGCTTATTTACTGCGGAACCTGTAGCTCTAAATTGTGCTATCCAGCTCTCAATCAATTTAGTTGATGGTCCATAACAAATACGCCGTATATTGAAGTGAACACTAAAACTTACGCCTTGCGATGATGGGCGAAAAACCGTTGGTTAGGTACGCCTCTATTGCATATGCACGCTGCGCAGCTGGCCAGCGATCCTTTTGACTTATCAATCCGCAACTCTCGCAATACTAAAAAACCAATCGGCATCTCCCCCGGACTTCTTCACGTTCGAAAATTATTTGAATTCTAAATCGGAATTCTGCCACTGACCACGTATATATATACAACCAGAGCTCGTAAACCGGAGTAAAGTTGGCGAGATGTCTTCTTTTCCACTAACAATGGTCAAGGGAAACGGAAGGATAGTCAAGAAAGTGAATTCGGCAAAAACCATGAATCTCCATTTTTTTTGCAGATGTTCTTGACTATTGTCGCTGGTTTATAAGAATTTGTCAACAGCATGTCATTAGCGACTGCGACCATGATCTTCTCCAACATTCACGCAAATTATTTATAGGATCGAGTCGGCAGGAGAATTACTCAACGGGAAGGCATTCGGAAATATTTCAGTAACTAACAAGTCATGTGACTGCAGAGTTCATTGTTTAGACGAAGCTCGTAAACGTGATGTATTAACTAGGTAGCATGCCAATATTTACGAGATAATTAAACGAATGTATGCAGCTTTGGACCACATTAGCAGTGATTAAGCATTAATGGAGCATGTTTAGAAACATTTGGATTTCAATCAATCAATGATTTACACAAGAGGGTTTGGGTGAAAGTGTTGTATTTTTTAGATGAGCGGCCACTCGTAAAAGTTGTAGATTATCGATCTATTCAAAATAAACATATTTTGTTATCAAATGTCATACTCTAAAATGCATCGAAGCCGAGATATGTGCAATATATATTTCCGCAGGTCATATTGAATAGTTATAAACGAAACTTAAATCTTAAATATCTCGGCTCCGGTATTGCTTAACGCGTTTAATTTTATATATCTAAGCGTATTAAGAGGTCTACACGATTATTAAAAAAACATCCTCGGCCGCTGCAAAAAATAAAAACGAAATTTTTTCTCATACAAGGTTGCCCTGGCCCTTTAATATAAAACAACTATGTTTTAGATGTATTTATACTGAAAAAAATATCAACGATGTGTTTAGAACTGATTATATCATTTTAGTGGCTTCAGGTGTCAAATACATTAATTTTCGATACGTCCCGTGACTTTTCTAGACACTATGCCAATTTTTTTTATCACGAGCTCATAATTATCTATGTATATATATCTTTAAGAAACTTTTTGTCTGTTACTATGTACGTAACATTGACCTTATCGTACTTTGCATATTACCTATGTTTTATGTAAATCTACAAGTCTTATTTTACATATTTTAAGGCCTGAAACGAGCAATATCTGGCGTTATATCAGTATTATCATCTTACACATCCCACTCTAATTAATTTCGTTTCGTTCATAGGATTCTCGTCATTCCAAATAAAGCATCATCATCGATAAAGGTATGTTTACACACGGCAGTTATTGTACAGCGCAAAAGATGACACTGCTGATGTGACATAATTTTATGTTATTGCTTACATTACAATTAAACTTAGGTACGTATGGAATAGGTAAATGAAGAAATATCAGTGATGCCTACATTAGTTTATGAGTAGTTATCTCCTTTAATTTAATTCTGATTTTAGTAAGACAATCCTCGTAAAAAAGACGTTATAATTACCAATATGACACAACCATAAAATACCTGAACATTGATTTTGATTTTTTAGCCTGAGACTCCTTTTATTCAAATATTGTTTTTTTTACACACTCTAGAGCAACTTTATTTTAGTTATTTCGCGCGACCACGGATGTTGTGACTTGTGACACATCCGAAACGTCGGAAAGCCTCAAATAAGTAAATAAATAGGTTAATTATTCGCGATTAAGTCCCGTTTAGTTAAAATAATGTGTGAGGATCGTGAAAGTTAAAATCAATATATCTTTTTACAGATTGGAATAATATATCTACCTATAGGTACCTACGCTCGATGAAGCCGGAACATTTTTTTATTCATCAATTATAGGGATAAGTAAGTTATCTAAATCCTAATATTATAGCTAAACACAGGATATTATACAAATAAAGATTCCGTGTACCAGTAAATAAACTAAAATCCATGGCAAGTAAAACATTTTATTCCCTTTGATAGTTACAACTAAAAATAGATGTCGTTTTAAAGACATAACAAGCCAATAAAATGCGCAATCCAGAAGATATTTCTATTCTGATAGGACACGAGGAGATATATCTTCGACAGAATTACTTTAAATGTTCCCAGTCTCAATGTTACAGCGCTCTGCCAACTCTACTCGTGGGCAACGAACGTGAAGCGTACAAAGTAGCGACATCACGCTATACCAATTACTTTTATAACGTTGTTTATTTATCATATCTATCTGCATCAGTTGCAACTAATTTTGTTACATTGTAAACCAGTACCAGTAGGTATCGATTGGTTATTTTTATTATAGATTTCCATGTATTCGTTGGATACCTACAGGTGTTTTATTAATTCTTTTAAACTTATTTCCGATGCACTATCAACCTGAAGGTTATTCTCATAGACACAGGTGTTATATTTATTGTGAACTGCAGTGTATACTGTCAGGATCGCTCACGCACAAAATATATAAAAAATATAGAACAATCATCGCATAACATAAAAAGTACCTACTTTATTCATATACTACTTGTTTATTTTACTTTATTTTTAATTTAAGTAATTAATAATTGAATGCTTAAGGATTGACCCTTTTTTATCAAGTTTTTGTGATCCTAATTAATGAACAACTTACTTTACAAGTATCCGACTGTTCGGATAACTTGATCGGGGCACGAATGGGCAAGGTCCCGATGCAGCAACTGCAGCACGCCATCCTTTCTACTTATCTCACACAAAATGCACTGACGCTATCAAAAAAACTATTACAACACTGTATTGCGCAATCAACACTGTCTTTTGAATGGGAAACGGTTTAATCGCGACATTTTACGTACGGCACATTCAACTTTGGTAAAAGTTTTCAAAGTACGATTGATAGTTTGGTCCGTAATGAAAGTTTGGCTCCCGAGGTAGGAAACGGTTATTTCCTATCGCTTTCGTTGGACACTTGGGCAGGAGAGCAGCCAGCAGGGCTGTTCGTTGTACAATGAGTTAAAAATACCGCTCAAAGATGCGCCTTGCCAAGTCCAGCCCGACGCTTGGATTAGGACAAGTAGAGTTTCGATACCGCAGTATAAAGGAGTTCCCTTTCGTCACCATTATATTTATGATGTAATCCGTTTATTATAAGACGTGTGGCAGACATAATAGTTGTCGAGTTACAAAATATAATGTGGCAGAGTTCAGCATTATAGTTAATATTTCATAGTTTATTGCGTCAATTACTATTACTACCGCGTATTATCTGCTAGAGCTATCGGGGCAAAGAACCTAAAGCCCTATCGGTTATAACCTAGGACTTATCGGAAACATTGACATTTATTTATTTATTTATTTATTTAAACTTTATTGCACAAATATAAAAATAGAAGTACAATTGGCGGACTTAATGCCTTAAGGCACATTATTACAAAATGGAAATTCAAATGAGTTCCTTTGAGCAGAATTGTCAAAAACTGTCACGTAGTAGGTACAATAAAATAAATATTTAGGTACTAATATCACCTATACACTATATAAGTAATATTCATCATCATCATCATATCAGCCGAAAGACGTCCACTGCTGGACATAGGCCTCCCCCAAAGAGTGCCAAAGCGACCGGTCCTGCGCCACCCGCATCCAGCGGACTCCCGCAACCTTTACCAGGTCATCGGTCCACCTTGTCGGGGGCCTACCCACGCCGCGCCTTCCGGTACGTGGGCTATATAAGTAATATTAGTTCGTACCTACCCAATTAATATACTCGTACGGAGCTCATGTTTATTACTTTGCATGTAGCGGGGAATCTCATCAGAAACGACTGATTGGAGAAGGATGAGGCTTCAGGGTGGACATATTTTATTCTGTGGGTCCAACGAATGCACGTTATAAAATGCAGACAAATCCATGAGAACTGCTAGTTTCATTAATAAGATTACAGCAAAGTGAACCAGCCAAAGTGGACTTTTTTAGAGGTGAGAGGAGAGGGCTAGTCTGCGAGGCAAATTTTCTACGAATGACACAGCTTGATTGATCATAAAGCTTCTCTTTGCTCTGAGGGCAAGCAGAGCAGCAATCAGCAGCAGACAATGACGCTAACGGCTGCTGACCACGATTCGTTATTTTTTCCACCACAGGAGGAATCGCGGAATGGACCGCGCTACTTAGGGCTTACAACGCCGACTTAGGGCTTTGGCCACGACTTCCAGTGGCGGTAGCGGGAGCGGTACGCAATACTTCGGAGCCAGAGAACACGCTCCAATCTCACGCTTCCATAAGTATGGCAGTGCAACATAGATTTGACCGAGATGCTTCGTTCTGATCCCTCGTGTGAGCGCACGCTGCCGCTGGAAGTCGTTGCACAGTGATCTTACCGGTTCAAGTAGGCTCTGTTCGTGGAGTGTGACGAGGGGCTTCTCTGGCTTGGGCCGGGTGCTGAGGTAGAAGGCCGACGCGGCAGCCACGCCCGTGAGCGCCAGCGCGCCGGCCGACCCACCCACCATCCATAAGTACTGGTCGATTTCGCTCACTGGGGACAAAAAGAAAAAATATTGATAAATTTAGTGTTTATTTCGGTCGAGGGATTGGACGGACCATGTCACGTCTGCCGCAATTCAAGTGAGTTAGGCAAAAGGACAACAAAAAAAACATTTTGCATATAAAGACAACAATTTATTGAGAAGGCTCTCGACTGCTTCCTCCTCTAAAATTCAATCTATGTAAACTGTAACTGTTTCCATATACAGAATAACCAAGAGTTTGTTTATATCTATCTGTTTTGATTTTTACTGGTGCACAGTTGACTAAAGTAGACGCCAAACTTAGTAGATTGTGTGTTTTGTAAATAGTTCTAAATTCAATAATAAAACGAACTCCGCCACTGATAGACGTTTGCTATCAACCTAAGGGCTTATGCGAAGAATGTGAAGGAAGATGTGAATGTTTAACCGCTTCCTGCAAATTACTAACAGAATTCAGGAAGTCGCAACAAGAAGTTCGATAAGTATGATTCACGCGCAAAATAGTTTAATTAAAAAGTAAGTTGGTATGATTCACAAAATACCAACTCAAGATACTTGACATTTATACAATTCTGTACGAACGTGTGGCATATTGCTTTGATAGTAGGTGACCAGACGAGACGTATATAAAACGTATTAAAAAGATGTTAATATGATCCACGGAAATGAGAAAGATGTCGATACCATGCTGAGCGCGTTTCGAACTGCCCGTCTGATTAATAACTCGTTAAAACCAAATAAGGCGATCTTTAATGGCAGACACCATTAATGCTTTACAAGATACTTGTCTGCAGTCTGATTCCAGGCTTTCGATAATGACCACTTGTGACGGCCTTCGATGTCAATCAGAAACTGACTAATGACAATTGACGCGCCTCGCCTTCTACTTTGTGGCATTAAAGTTTAAACCCTTTTCGAGGTTACAAGGAAGGAAGCAACTTAGTAGTTAATGTATTCATTGCTTGTAAGAAAGTAGTACATGAACACTAGATGCACTACATTTGAGGACAGATTATGTTTAGTCTCATAGAACTAGTTTATTATAATTATTAGTTTATCCTACTAATATTATAAATGCGAAAGTTTGGATGTTTGGATGTTTAGATGTTTGGATGTTTGTTACTCAATCACGCTTAAGCGGCTCAACCGATTTGACAGAAATTTTGCACGGAGACAGTTTATAGCCTGGGTTAAAATAAAGTATAGTTTTTATCCCGGGTCCACGCAGACGAAGTCGCGGGCGGAAGCTAGTTTTAAATAATACAAAATGAAAAAGGGAAAAATAACACGAAGAATAGTCGTGTGCCAGCATAACGGACGCACTCAACTATTGCTAAATCCCATATTAAAGCTGCACACGACAAAAGGCCAACATTGTCATAGAAGCAACAGAGTGGTTTGCATCCACCAAATAAGGAAATGTCAATAAGGCAACTTTCATGCTTAAAGCAGCAGTTCCTGAACTATAAACTGCGCAGACTAGCCAGTTTAGAAAGTGGAAACGGGGCGCACACCGATACGCCGTTCGCGTTAGCGCATAGATTTCTCGGGATTCTCTCGCGCTTTCCACTGACACACTTTAGCGTTGTTATTTAAGACATTTGCTTTATGTGGCGAAATAAAGAGCTTCATTTCACACTCTTACTGTATTATCCATACATTTAGATTTACTATTAATAAATGAATGTAGTTAATTAATACCACTCATACGTTGCTCAACACATTGATTATGCAATAAGCAAAAGTGGTACTCGACATTAGGGACAGGGCTAGCGATACGCAAAAGTCAATGCCGAAATCAATGTTTAAATCATTAGAAGGGCTCTCATACGATTTGAAGGCGACGTTTAAGGTCGCGACGTTGACCTCAATGTATTGGTCGATTTCAAAAGCTCGAACCTTGCTGCTCTAATTTCCCTTCATTGTAGATTCAAAGAGCGTAACGATCTTGTCGGCCCTTGAAGGGCCTCGGCGGAAACTAAGCCAGTAATCTTATGCATTTTATATTGTCAAATGACGTGCTTGGATCCAGCAATCATTGCCATGTATGTTATTATGCATGTCCATAAAAGTTTAAACGATTTGTAGTATGAAGTGCAAATAAAATACGCCTATGTGAATTTTCATCAAAACCTTACTTACACCAGTGTATTAAACTACGTGTAATAGAATTTAAAATAACTTACAACCGCCGCACTGGTTCCACCAAATAGTCTTCTCCTTGACATGTTCAGTCTTGTGTTTTTGTTTGTCAGTCTTCTTTAATTTCTTCTGTATCTTCCGAATGCTGTCCTTAACACTAAATTCAGTCTTATTAGCCTCTTCCACGTTCACCTTGTCCTTTTTAACATTGAAACCGAATTTCCCGCTTCCCATTTTGTTACTTGTTTTTGCACAGTATCACATAGTTTTTATTTGCACATTACCATTTTCCTTGGCACTTGGTTCACACAAGGCGTCGTAGCCTGAATTTAAAAAAACCAATTTCATTACTCGGTAAATGTAAATATGACTCCTTAATCGCCGTAAAGATATTCGATATCGGACAATTTTGTTACAGAATGAATTGGAATCTATAAAACTAAAAGGTTTTATAGTTAGTTCGAGAACGATATGGCCTTGTAGGGTTTATTAACACCGCCGTTCGGTATCAGGGAATAATCTAGCTTTTGATTCCGAGAGACATCTTATCGGCCTACCGGGCATTGACCTGCACGTAAACTAGATATTGTAATTGCGGAGGGTAATCGATATTATTGAAAGCATAATAAATTATTAGTTATAGTCTCATATATCTAGTCTGATAACCTATTTGAAGGTAAACATTTGTAAAAAGGTTTTGCGGTTGAAGTGACTGCTCAAGTGCAAAAAAATCGATTTTTGTCCACTGAAGCAGAAACAATTAAAGACAACAATTTAATGTAGTTACAATGAGAACCAGTAAATTGCAGTGCCAAACCTTATTGTGTTAAAACAGTGAAAGATCAAGATCTGACTGCAACGCAACATGACATGGCAACTTAACAAGCGTGCACTTATGGAAATGTCAAAATCGAACTGGATACAAATTGCGATATTATAAATTATAAGCGAGTCTGGTCATAAAGCACATATTTTCCACCGATTGATATGAAAGGAACATTCATTACGTTTTTGTATGTAGATTTATACATTTATTGTAATAATAGTGTATAAGATTTAGCTAAACCCGGTAATATAGTTACTTTAAAGCGTATCTGTAACAAATAAAAATAATCCGCGTTTGTTACTAATATTAATGGGAATATAGTTCTTCAGGGTTAAAGTGTGTGTAGGCGATAAGCTAGTAACCCATTTGTCGATCTTTTATACCCACATTTACGCTAAAAGTGGCAAGTTTTATGTGCTCTGCCTATCCCTTTTAGGGATGAAGGCGTGAATTAATGTATGAATAGTTTTTCTACGTTAACATAACAAGTTAAGGCCTAAGCCTACTTCGCCGCCATGCCAAACGACGTTATTTGCCCGCTAGTTGTAAAAGTCTGCTATATGAAATGAACCCATAATCTGAAGTCTGAGGGTTATTTACGTTTACGACGCCCTTTGATGTTCTATTGCAGTAAAAAGAGCCAATTACAGATAACTTTATGGTTGTTAAATCACCTGAGCAATTACTAAGGGTATTGTATAATTGGCCTGATTATTACACGAGCGTCATACCAGTCTAGTTTGAAAGGATGTTCGTGATTAACCATAATAAACGACTCTGCATGTTAAGACATTAAAATGCCTTTAAGTACCGACCCGACAGTTACCAATGGTGCAATTATGATTTTCTTTACAATTTTCTACAATTCGCCCTCGTAAAATATTATTTTTTATCGAACGATTGTCGTAATCAGTAAAATTTTAGAGCAATAAATTGGAACAACTGGCTTTATCTCCCTCTATTGGGGATGCAAAATTAAGGAAGGGGCAAAGCGCTTAAATTTTTCCTTTATTCTGCGCGTAGGCCTCAATGCCTCAACTATCAAAAAGAGCATCAAGTAGGTATATCTAATCAGTTTATTACAAAATTAAAACATTTACTATGTGTCATCTTTAGCAATAGGGAATATGCATGTGATTTAGAAATGGACAAAAAAATCACGTGTAATCTATATTGCTTAATAAATATACACACATGATTATTTTTTCAAATTATCATGTTTCTATTGATAAAATAAATTGTTTAAAAGTACTATTTTTCAAATTCCCTCGCAAATTTCCAAAACGCAACGCTATTGGCGGAGCGAAACGTGACGTCACCGTGCAGGTCGTTCGCATTGTTTGGCCGCTGTTTATGATAAATAATCAGTGTTTTTTGGTAATTATTAAGTGAAAAAAGACTCGCCACAATGACTGAAGGCGGTTTTGTCAAGGCACAGTCGGATAATCTGCCTAAAATTGATGTGTTCATGATGACTAAATTTAATACATACTTCGCAAATATTTGTGACTTTACGTCCGCTGAACTAAGAGGAGTAAAAGCTGCAAGGTAAATAAGTTACAGATATCCAATAAATTTTCATATTCCTTGTTTTTATACTCGTGAGATTGGTCAATTAAATAATTATAACCTATTTTGGCGATTCAAATAGCTAGACTTTTAAACTACTTCAAATAGGTGTCTTTGTTAAATAAGTCGAATAAAAAACTAGTAGATATTTATCCATATATACTATTTTACTATACTATAACTTTATATATTATATATACTAACTTCTGCCCGCGACTCCGTCCGCGTGGAACTCATTTATATCGTAGCTCCATACAAACTTTCCCCCCCACTTCATCCCTTTGGGGGATATGGGGGGAGCTACGATATAAACGAGTTCCACGCGGACGGAGTCGCGGGCAGAAGCTAGTTATATTATATATTTTATATATACTTACTTAATAATAAATTATAAATGCGAAAGTGTGTCTGTCTGTCTGTTTGTTACCTCTTCACGCTTAAACTGCTGAACCGATTTGGATGAAATTTGGTATAGAGATAGTATAAACGAGTTCCACGCGGACGGAGTCGCGGGCAGAAGCTAGTATTATATAATCAAAGATATGTAGGTACCTATTAGGAATGTTAAATGTTGAGAACATCTTTATGAACTTTAACAAACTAGGTTGTTTTCGTCAAGGCCTAAATAAAACAAATTTGTGTAGGTCACTCAGTAAAAAGGATTAAATTCTTTTAACTTTCTTCGATCAACAGTGCAAACAAAGAAACTTAGCTAAAACGTTTCATGATCAAAATCAACACTCGTAGTCAGCTGTTGATCAACAAAAATCATAATATTTGTAACATTAATAACTAAAAAAATTGGGAATCAGAATAGTTTTATGAATAAGTATATAATACAATTTTGAGGTTAGGTTATTGTTTACCTATATTGTTCGCGAGTCGTAGTAAAAAAGATTTTAGGTACATACATATTTAATACTCACGTCGAAATGATCTTCACAACAATATAAACTACTCAAGCACGATACATTATCTCTCCTCATCGCCTTACACCACTTTATCCTTATATTTGCACCTTTGGGCATATGAAAATATTTGCAGTTTTAATGTGATTTTCACACATAGGGACAATACAATATTTATAATAAGCTTTTGTGTGCTCTTCCATTACAATAAGTTGATCTTATAAGCTTTAATCACTCACATTTATTAAAAGTGTGAATCAAACACTTTGTTGTTAATTTGTTTAAGAACCGCCGTGCACTAAGCTGCACGGTGACGTCACAAATGAGCGCGCCAAAATGGTGGCGTTTTGATCGTCCGAAAATGATGTAATTTTAATTATTTTTTTTTAGCTTATTTAATAATATTGTGAAAGTGTTATATTTTTTTCCGGTTATATAATTACTTATAGAATAGATAAAAAAAATAAAAAAATGTCATGAATATTCCCTATTGACCTACTTGAGGTGGTTCGCTTTCCATACAAAACGTTATTTGACATTCGCAGGCTAACGGCGTGATATTTTAAGACGCTTATTTAACAAACTTTCATAGATTGACTTTCCATTTGCGCGAAATTCCCTCTTTCCTAGAATTGTTGTATAACCTTGAATAAACTAGAATCATTTGAGAAATTAGTTTGGGACGTGATACTTTGGGAAAACCATTTTTCTCTAAGTATGGTAAGCGAACCACTTTAACGACAGAAAGGTACCTGGAAATGAATTAACCGACCGAAGTCTACGGATCCAAAAAATATAATAATAATAGAGATTTAACTATTTTTTTTTGTATAGCAGTCGAATTGAGACGAGCAGTGAAATCGATTACGAAATACATGTCCATTCCATTAACAGCCAATTAAAACTATGTGTTATCGAAGTCCTAGTACGTGTACCTATAGAGCAAATCGCGACGCGTGTGGGTTGGAATTGCCCCCAGCAACAGTATTCACAGTACGATAAATCGTAATCCTCGAGCCGTGTGCCCGGTCTCGTACTGACCTAATAACTATAAAGCCCATTGAAATGGTTTCTCAAAGCGGTTAGGTATCAATAATTAATGACTTAGGTATTGCTGCTTGTGGGTCACATCACATATGAGATAGTGTTAGAGTATAAACAAATATGTAGCTAGGTAGTGTAGGTAACTATTTATATTCACCTAATAATAAATCTTTCAAACCAAGCATAGCATAATATGTTAGGTATATATAAAAAAAAATACAATTTCATATAAAAATAATATGGATAATAACGGTAGCTAACGGTAAATAACTAATATTAAGAAGACAATATACCTATCGGAGTTGAAACCAGGACGAGATAAAGTTGCTTTTTTTTTTTTTTTTTTTTTTTTTTTTCCTACCTGGCTTCTCAAGTTGGGCCCCGAAGGGGCCCTTTACTAATTGCCCTAACTATGCACGGCTAAGAGCCAGTGCGGCGCGGCTGAAGGCCAACGCGAAAAACATAAAGTTACTAACTAAACCTAAGCTAATTTTATTTTATTAAAAATAAAAACACATGTCAGGAGGCACAAACATTTCAGTGCTAGAGTCGTTTATTCTCTTCTTCCTTGACCTGTCGTGGCGACCCGGAGGCACACAACCCCCCCGCCGCAGGGGGCGTAGCCTCACGGTGCGGTTTACACTGCTTCCACAGCCATCCGTGGCTGCAGTGGTGAGTCCCGGCGAGATGCAGGGCCACGCAGTGAAGCTCCTCGTCTCCTGCGCGAAGTCCCGACGAACACGAAGTAAGGTCGAAACTGCGCCCGATTGACGAGGGCCAGTTTGTTTGTCCAGTCCGAGAAGGAAGCAGGATCATCCGCCAAAGATGAACATCCAGTCGGCGGGACCAACGTCCAGCCACACACCCACAGCCCAGTACGTTCTACGGGTTCCCCTGACTGCCGTACCTAACCGACAGCGCAAGGTCCCCCCCTACTAATACCGAGCCGCGAGCGCATGACCAAACGAGGGTCCCAGTAGGCCCGAAGTCCAACCGAACACCCCCACAACCCGACACGTTCTACGGGTTTCCCTGACTGCCGTACCTAACCGACAGCGCAAGGTCCCCCCCTACTAATGCCGAGCCATGAAAATGACAGCTAAACCCCAGACCCACGTAACCTTATTTCAACAAGGCGGGAACATCTGCTTCGAAATTGCTGCATCCAAGATGGGCGCATGTCACAATGACAGCCTGAAGTGAAGCGGCGCAGGTGGTCGGCCGGAGAAGTATCACGGCGCAGGTGGTCGGCCGGAGCACGTCCGCGCGGCGCGGCGGACGGCGCACGAATCTCGTATCGTATGAGATAAAGTTGCTTTACTTAGCTGCAATCTTATTTTAGCTAGAGTCCACCAACTAGTTGGTTGCGTACCCCTGCATCAAAAGTTTCGCTCTATGCAGCTATCTAATGTTCGTGTTGAAAATCTGCGAGCTGTCATTCGGGGGCAGTCTGGGTTATGTGGTATTTCTACCCAGTTATAACTTGATCGGAAGACTCAATGTAAGTAGGTACCTATATATATCTCAGGTTAATACCTACTCGTAACATTTCGCATTTTTCACGACAACCAACCACCCGGTCTAATGTAAATCAAAACACTAACCGCAATCATGGCGTAGGCGTCTTGAACCACGATCAGATCAGCCCCGCTATTCTGAGCTGTTATTCGCTACGCGCTAATGCGGCTCACCCCGCCGGTCGCCAGTCACGAAACTAGACCTCTACCTACGCTTAGTTACTACGCATTGCGGTGTCAAGATATATTTGAGGGTGAGCGTTGAGGTGAGCTTAAAACAAGTTACAGAATAGGGGGGCTGCAACTTGTTTTAAGCTCACCTCAACGCTCACTCACAAATGTATCTTGACGCCGCGATTCGTAGTAACTAAGCATAGGTAGGAGTATGTGCAGACAACAACCCATTGCCATAGAGATCGCGATGCGCAAATAGAGATGGATAGGCCATACGAGTCGAAAAGGGGTGCTACTTAAATAATGCAAACATCGCTTTTGAGTTGAAGCCGCCGGCCGGAAGGCGAATTTGTGGACGTCCTGTCCACAAATGGCGGCGAACAGTCGACTGAGCTGCGAGCAGTCGGACTGAGCTGGAGTCAAATTCACTAAAATAACGATATATTTCGCGACGGCGTCCCAAGACGTCACCTCACTCATCACCCCACCCACCTCTCACCTCACCTGTCACCTCTCGCCTCTCGCCTAATGCGACAGACAAGATAATCTTACCGCGATACGTCACCTGGAGCGAGACAAGGAACGTCACTCAAGACAGGAAGGCGTGGCGCGAGCGTATGAAGGCCCTATGCACCTCTGGGGTGCCCTAGGACAACAACAACAAGGGTAGGTAGAGGTCTAGTTTTGTTAGCCGGGTGACGGGTGGGTTAAACGCAAGAGCGCGTAAAGAATACTAGCCCGGGAAACAATCGCGCCGATTGTTAATCGCGGTTCTATGCATCCGGCTCCTGCCAATAATTCATACGCGACAACTTTCCCAATGCCACCAATAAAGACGCAAGTGCATTGAGTATCCAACACTCATGCACCTTTATCGATGTAGGTACACGAGAATAATGCTAGTCGCGTTTACTGTTTCAGGCGCGCTATTTAATACTTCTGTTTGGTTTAGTTACTGCTCGCGGGTGTTATTTATCGCGGAACGATTCGGGTCAATGTGACAGGGGCTTTGAAAACAATTATTATCGAGATTATACAAAGGGAAACCGTTTGGCATATTATGAGCCCTCTACGGTTAGATGGAAATGCATGCCAGTAGTCCGACTAAGAAAACCATGGAGCAGATGGTATACCTTAACTATAATTTCTCTTCCCACGAGAAAATAATATAGAAGTAATGCGTTTTTCACACCTGCTATTCAGAAAAAAGGAATTGTTGCCCTCAGATGACTTGTACTTTACTACCATGAAATTCCTTGTTTAATAACAATTTTCCTCATAGAAGGTGTGAAAAGCAGTGTGT
Source organism: Epinotia ramella (assembly GCA_947578815.1). Classification (NCBI taxonomy): domain Eukaryota; kingdom Metazoa; phylum Arthropoda; class Insecta; order Lepidoptera; family Tortricidae; genus Epinotia; species Epinotia ramella. The sequence goes on along the minus strand of OX388217.1, from coordinate 10,565,032 downwards.
GCCACACGGTAGCAAAATTATTTCCGTCTTGGATGTTAACACTTGAATCCCTCGTTACGCTCATGATTCTACGCTCTACTATTTCCACTCTACATTTGAACAGTAAATTAATAGTCAAAGTCACACATTATTGGACCCACAAAATTTAGCATTAATTTGTAGTTTCAAAAGACGGTCGATAGGATAAAGTTCACGTAACAGTCATCCATTGTTGGTACTGTGATAGTGGTACTGCTGACAACCGTTTCCGCTATCGGCACATTCACACCTAACGGTTGTTCTGACATTTCGATCTGGTTCACGAAACAATAAAATTACACGCCTGTCACCGAAACTTGTTCTACTGTAGGCCCGTTTAGGTGTCATCACCCTCTTTTATAGTTGCAATATAAAACAAACTATCAGAATTCGCCATGATGTCACTGTGTGCGACGAGAGTTAACCACAGCTACACAATGAAGCCACTACATCCTCGGGACTAAATGGCGTTCCGTAGCCAAATGGCAAAAAACGGAACCCTTATAGATTCGTCATGTCTGTCTGTCCGTCCGTATGTCACAGGCATTTTACTCGAAAACTATAAGGTGTATTTCAATAAAATTTTGAGGATAGGTGTATTTTGTTAACATAGTTTTGTAATTAAATTACTAAAAAAAAATTGTATTATCGTTTTTTTTCATTGCAAGCCCACGTGTGGCACATCAATCGATAGGCCTTTCAAAATAAATATAAGGTTTCTCAGCAATTTTATTGATTAAGTGAATAGAGTCGGAGATAATCGCCTCGAAAGTCAATAAAATTGTGTCCTCCCCACCCCTCTAATTTTTGAACCGTGTATTTTAATAATATGAAAAAAATCAGGCTCATAGGCCTTATTAAATTCTTTCAGCGAAAATTGTTTCGAACAAGATCGGTTCAAAGGTTTTTGAGATATTTCTAAAAAAACTGCCTTCCTTAAAGAAAAGGACGTAAGTGCCATAAGATTTTAGTAACGATACGACCTTTTTTATAAGCACGGAACCCTCGTTGTGCGTGGGCCGACATGCACTTGGCCGCTTTTTTAAGTAATACTAGCTGTGACTTGTATGTAGTGTCGTCGTAGACTTCGTGAGACTTATACTTATCGGTATCAAAGATCAGTTTATTACGACGACAAAGTTGCAACAAGATATGTAGGTAAAATGTATGAAATTCATTAGACCGCTTATAACAGCGCAGTTTTATAATCGAAGGTGTGATTGTGTTACACTGGGCAACAACAAAAGAAAAGTTCAACGAACCGCGAATGCAGCGTGTTTTGATAAGGTCGCCAATTCGCCATCCGGCATTTTTTTCTTATGAGAATCGCGATTACAGTTAAAAAACGCTATGCTGGCACGGTGGACCGTTTTAATTGCTTTATAGTCGTGTCGTTGTGGTGAAATTTTACCGTTGACGGCACGTGATCCGCGAGAGCAAACCGGATAGAGACCCATCCGGTTTGCTCTTTACTTCTTTAGGTACGAACCTATATTTGCCAACATATTCCACCATTATCCTACAGTTATGCTAAATAGAAAACAGTAGGTGCATCTACAACGCGGTGAAACGTATAAATATTTACAATGGTCCGCTTATCAGAATCGAACGCAAAAGAAAATCAAAGAAACCACTTTAGATCAGTTGTCTGTTAACACTTTCACTGCCAGGAACCCGCCTAGCGGGCGCCTACAACGTAGTCGCTTTCCGCTACATACGAGGAAAACCACATCGGCTACGAGCGTAGCACGTAGCGATTCTTGGCACTGAATGTGTTAATAGTTAAAGCCGTCTCATTGAGCCGGGAAACTGTTTTTAATCGGTTCCTTTACGTACGTGACCGGGTGGATAACGATATAACACGAATGCACTTCCTAGGCAGTGCGCTCGCGCATGCGAAATGAGACACCCACGGCTAACTGAGTCACGGTACAGCACACAGACCAATGCCCGTGAACCTAGGCTATTGTTGTTTGTCATTACTTCCGATACTAAGTTATGCCTTCACAGCATAGAGCGTTACATTTACAAAAACAAATTAACGTTAAATTAGACATCATCAGATTACCAGTGAGGTTATAAAGCCTTATTTACCGCAAGCAAATATAAGCGATTTTTGTGATTATTGCTACTATTGATTTATCTATGGTCGTAAAAACGCTATCGCTGTTGATTCTATAGGTTCATATTTAAAAGCATTTAGGTATTCAATCCGATCTTAAACTAACTTCGTTTTTGAATATAGAAATAAGCGCAGTTTAATCAACTTTACGTACTGTTGTTAAAGTTTTACTATGATTACATTTACACGCGCTCTACCTCTACTTGGTATCGTATAGCGTGCTGAGTAAGACAATAATGATGTTTATGCGTTGTGTCGGACGCAAACGACTGGATTAAATGTCCACAGGATGTCTAGATTGTGGAATTTTATTCAAATAAGATGAGGATTGTAAATTTATTACCCTTTATCTTCGTTGCACTTTGTTTTTTCATTGTGTATTTTCAAGCAGTCAGTTCAGTGTTGGGTATGTTTCTGATCAAACTTCAAAGGAGCATTATTTTTTGGAAATAATTGCCTTAGATGTTACATTAAAACTAATAAAGCTTAGGTATTTAAATATCTTTACAGAAAGGAGAAATATAATTTTTACATTGCGGGATACCTTGCAAAAAGTTTATAATAGAGAGCATATGTCCTTCCTCGTTTCTTTAGTAAGTACTATTCCTTATATCACTACAAATTCTATGCAAAACCGGTATGTACTTAAGTGCTCGTACTTATTGAATGAGTGTACGAAAACGGCCAAATAAAAAGAGAGCTCAAGGGCAACCGTTATTTAGAATTGTAAGGCCATCCATTATGGCCAAAACTCGATTACACTCGTGAAAGGGTGCCATAACATCGATTATCGTCCGAATACTTCGACAACATGGTGAATGATGATTAACGTCTATAAAGTAATCTACCTAGTTTTCATTAATAAAATTGTTTTAGAAAAGGGCCATTACTGTTATTAACTCTCTAATTGACATGATATATGACTCTACCTAATAGAGATATTTTGCTTACTACAAAATGTCACTACCTCAATTCTAAATAAAATACTCAAAAAAACAATCACCCTACAACACAATACAACAATGTAAGTTTATGTCAACAGAAATACGTAGCAAAACAGTAAATTATTACCTATACCTAACAACGCATCCACTGAACGCTGACCCACAAACACCGGATCACATGGCTATCAAATTTCTGCTCGAGAACAAGAGACGTGATTGCGATCACGACTGCCTATCGCCTACTTGCAATTAAAATAATAACCACTCAATAGCCAGCAATACATTTCAATGTATGCATTTTAAAATGTTTAGATTACTTTACAAGTGGTATGAATGAAGCGCAACGAGTTGTCAAGAGTGCAACGCGGAAGTACTTAACGTTAGACACGAAGGCCACTTTAATTAAAAGTCATTATTCAATAAAATACATACGAGCTCGTCCAACAAGATATAAAGATAAAACCGCAAAAATCGCCTTATTAATCATTACATCTAGTAAGTTAAACTCAATACCAATAGCAATGGAACTAATAGAATATGCGAAACCCAAAACGCACAAATTAATTTAAAATCTAAAACAAATGCATTTAAACCGATTATCTAATCAACGTATTAATTCCGCACAAAAATCAACACAACGAATACCGATACAGAAAGCCAAATAAGTAGGTACGATATTTACAAACACTCGAGTATGTATCGCTAGATCACTTCGCGTATGCGCCCGAGTTCACGCGCGGCCGATGCGGAGGCCGTCCCTTGCGACAATGCGGCTCATGCCCCATGCTGCCGTGGCATGTACCCTGTCCTATTCACTAGCCACCTCTCTCTTTTGGTTTACGGGCAACGGTAAGCTGGGTTGTTTTAGCCTTTTCATTTGGGGTCTCTCGATAGGCTGCGCTGATAAGATTCAATCTGGAAGTACCTATGTATCGAAGTTCAAATCGAAGTTTGATGACTGATGAACCATGATATTAACATCATGATTCACTTCTTTATTCAAAAAAAATCTCGTTATCCCAACGTCTTATAAATTTCCTTAATTGGAAGCGTAACAGTCGTCATTCTGTGTTCTGTGAGATGATACCTAATTGATATGGTCTGATTACTTCCTTGCTAAATGGTGAGGTGAACGAACTCTAAAAATATAGGACTGGTTTCGTATTAAGAGTTCAACGCCCGATAACGAATTTATTAGGATTGGATCGATTTAACACTACGATTTTCAATTTGTTTTTGAAATTATGGCTTCACCATAATCTTACAACACTGTTCCTACTACTGGTATTAACTTTAGTAGGCATTGCACAATAACGAGCAACTTACTGAGTAAATAGAGGTAATGTTCGTGATTTTGTGACTTTGTAAGTTTATATGTTACGGGTAGGTAGTCTCCGGAACTACACTTCCGCTTTCAAAAATTAATTCACCAGTAAGTATACAACGTGCTTCTTAATGTCCCATGAAAAATAAAATATTTATCCGAAAAAAAGTGTCAATCCTAATAACCTGTCACGTCAATCAAACTGAATGTTCATAGATTATTTTAGCAGAATACTATGTTAGGGTACATACATGATAAAAAGTAAAAAAAAAAAAAAAACTATTTTATTCTATAAAGGTTTGCAATCTCAATAAAAGGATATCAAACCGCTTGAAGAAATATGGTGTCATTTCAACAAGTCATCTATTATAGCGGTTCTAAGAAAGGTATGTAATGTATTTTATGTTAAGATATTTGCATGTTCTTCCACAGCTATAATTTTGACAAAAAATACATAAGGTCTTTGATGAGTGTAACACTGGTGAAAAAAATGGAGCGGTCTCTAACGTGGAAGTAAATTAAAACAAAACTGAAAAGTATAGTCCGCTTTTTTTGGTTTTCTATCCATTACATAATGAAAATAAAAATTATGTCATATACTTAATCATCTATAGTAAATGAAGTGAAGATTTAATATGTGAAGCACTAAAATCTAGAAATAAAAATAGCGAAGAAAATGTATATTTATTATTTTTTAAACAAAAACAAAGTTTAGGGTACGTATTTCAAATTTTGCACATTCTTTACTGATGTAGAGCCACACCAACCATAAAAATTACAAGCCAAAACTCGAGGGGGGCAGAATCACTTAGCTTATCGGCACGGCCATTTATTTGTCGATCACTTTTATATTGGCAATAGAATCTTTACAAGTGACCTTTTGACCCTCTTTCAGCTTTAGGGGTGTATTTTGTAACACCCTGTATAAGAGAAGTGGGAGGATATATTTGAGCTTTAGGAAAACGTAGTAGGCTATATTTTATCACGCAGATTCGCCCGCGTTCCTTGTAATACGCGGCCGGAGCCGTGCGGGCAGCTACTAAACCTGTCGCCACAGAATAAAGCTGTATATTTAGTCCAATATCATGGACGCTAAAAGAAATACATTGTAACTATAGCTTCAGCAATAGAGACGACTTTGGCAGCAGAAAACATGACCACAAGTTGGCTAGATTAACCCCTTTCAACCCGTATTCAACTCGATTCTCCGTCAATAACCACAGCTGCAGTGAAGCTATTGATGTGGCCTGAAGTTATTCGGGACACGTTAATGCGGTTAAAAATTAGATAGGAATCGTATTGATTGGTATGCTTTCGCTTGGTCTAAAGCATAAACAAATGTGTGAAAGAGGGAGCGGACAGCACAATACAATTCACAGTCTTATTAAGTTTGTAGCGTGTTCCGGAATTTAGTTACAGTTTTATCACCTTGCTAAATTGTACAGCGGCGGTAATCGAATACATGGAAGGGAATTACTTAAAAATTCACCGCGCATTTGTGCAAGTCGCTTTACCTTTCTGGGAATTATTGAATTACACTACAAGTTAAAAAATAAGTAATACATATCATAAACACGGCTACATGTTCTTTTACTTCTTCTTGCTCCTCTTGTTTAGTAAGTATAAACTAGCTTCCATTTGCGTGGACCCGGAATAAAAACTATTATATATTTTAATCCAGGCTATAAACTATCTTCGTGCAGAATTTCATCCAAATCACGCCAGTCCTGTCAAACTGGTATAATTTGACAGACATTTAGATCTACTCTATGAGTAATAATTCCAAGGATAAAAACACATACAAATCACAAGATTTTATATCTCTAACCCGCATTTCACCAACCTCGAACATACACTTCAGCTAAAGTATGTTTTTCACTTTCTCACAAAAATATACTACAAAGCGTCAGATAAAGACACACACCGACATTTTATCTAAAATAGGTTTGATTGACGGTCATGAACAGGGGCATAACATATATCACGCGCACAGCTCTATCTAACCAATCCCATAGAAAGCTCAATAAGGCTTATGTTATCCTAACCAGTAACAATTAATAGAAAATATCCAATACTCAGAAACCAGTAACCGTGCTACACACAAAATATTTACCCTTACCGGGATTCGAACCCAAAACCGTCAGCTTAGTAGGCTACACCGGCCATCAAATACTGTAAAGTAATCAAATTTGAATGTAAAACAAAAGTCTCAAACCCCCTTATCATTGAAGTAACGGCCGGGATTAACCCGGGAACTTCGCGACTGTAATCTGTACCAATTCCCTGCTGTATGATAGCCCAATGTGCTAAATATAGACAAATAATATTGCTCGTAAACTCTATTAACAAGTTTATGAGCCAATCTCTATCTAATTTAGCTATAATAATGTTTTGATTATCCATAATTGGATAGGCGTGTTAGAAAATATCATGATATTTTACTCTACTAGGTATTATCGCGAGACAGTTTTAACAGTTATACAGTGAAGTGCTATATATCGAGCAATTGCATTAATAGCCTATTCAATCCTACCTACTCGTACCTAACTTTTACCTATTCAAATAGATGTCGATTGCACACGTACATAATACTGATGACGTCAAATATATGTATACATACAAGTATCACCATTGCAAAGGTGTAAACATATGCAGGCTGCAAGACTATCACAGGGCTGTTATTCGCTACGCGCTAATGCGGCTCACCCCGCCGGTCACCCGTCAGTTACTACGCATCGCGGTGTCAAGATATATTTGTGGGTGAGCGTTGAGGTGAGTTAAAACAAGTTACGGAATAGGGGGGCTGGACAGCCCGCTAGCCGCGTCGACCGCGTCACAGCTCGCGGGCTGTCTTGAGCTGTGCTGACAGTGCCGTATCAAATAAAATTGTTATTTTTTAGCTACTACGCTCGGCTTCGCCCGTGTCTTGCAAAGAACGCACAACGCAGTCAAATCCACTCAAATCAACCAAACGCTAACTACTTTTTATGACTAACTCTGAAGTTTATTTGCTTGAATAACTTCACAAGTAGGTACGGCCGTCAATATTTCAAAATACTTACCTTTAAATATTAAGGACCAGTAAGACCACAAGACAAGAACTAGACCAAATAAATATTGACAGTGGAACTACAAACATGACTGCCAAACAATACGAGACTCGAACATAAACACTTCGGTTTAGATATCGGAGCTGGTGACTAACAATCAAATTTATCTGCGTAACTATTATTTTCGTTGGAACTTATTTCAATATGACTTGATGTTGATTCACTTTAAATAATAATACGTTATTCATTTCGGATGTAAATAAATCCATAGCTTGTCAGTAAAGGTTACTATTTGGTTAGTACAGTGGGCCACACTTTTTATTTGCCCGAATCCAAAACTTAATTATAGGTATTATATAAAGGTAGGTATTATATAAAGGTAGTAAGACGCTCAGGATCGTGCAAAGTGGAGGAAAGCGAGTAGGAAAGCGGACCCTGGCAAAGGCCGGGATAACGCTAGGTAGAAGAAGATATAAAGGTAGGTACCATATTTACATAATACCGAGTGAGATGGAAGAGGGATGGAAGAGACGAGGTAGGCCAAAGAAAAGTTGGATGGAGGGTGGAGAGACGATATGAAGAGGAAGGAAGTAAGTGACGAGGTAACAAGTGACAGGGAGGTATAGAAGAAAAAGACGTCATGCACCGACCCCAACTGGCGACCATAAGGGCAAGAAAATGATGATGACCGAGTGACCAATTTCAGGGAAAGATAATATATCTCTGAAATTCTTCGCGGTACATATGGAGTTGGGGCATGGGGCTCCAATCGGTAGCTATGGAGGTCTTCTATTCTCTGATAGGATTGTATGATCCATTTGAAACCCCTGCTTTTACTAAAGTTATAAATTGAATTGGTAGTTTTTGACTAGTAATGGCCGGTTCCAATAATCAATCCACCGATAGTTTTCCTTACCAACAGTTACATTTTGACACATTTTCTACGGGTAATCTGTCAAAATGTAACTGCCGGTAAGGAAAACTATCGGTGGATTGATTATTGGAACCGGCCATAAATGAAGTTTAGTTATATAATTTATTAATACAAACCAGTAATCCTAAAAGTTAAATACATCCTTGACTGACATTCAGATTTTAACGCTTACGCATTCGAGCACTTAATTTCTACAACTAATATTAGCGGATACTAAAATCAACATTGTAGCTTTGAAAACTGCATACTGAATGCAATAGTGACATTGTTGAAGTAATTTCGGGTTAGGTTGGTTATATTTATACCTATTTAGTTTTAACAGACTTCCATATAAGGAGTCTCAATTCGGTTGTATTTTTTTGATGACATCAATCATGTTTTGTTAAAAGTGCATGCTGTAAAGAAATTCTGGTACGCGTTTTTGACGTAAGCATCAAACATTTTAATTTATGACATGATTAATGTTATTTATTGGTCCATGTGCATTGTGCAGCGAGTTATAGCGATGTGTGTGTGTCCGACGCTCTAATATTAAGGTGGAATTGTTCTCGAATTGACATGAAATTTCAATTTACAAATTAGCCCCGCTCTATATTGTAGAGCACATTCGTACTAACTATACGAATACTAATGTAATTACAACATAAACTTGTAATTTCACTGACACAAGAATTTAAGCAGTTACATGTAAGAAATGTGCAGCTAGTAATACAATAAAGCAAGGACACAGAAATAGTCTCTAAACGAAGATTCAGATACTGCAGATGCAGTTAACGTGACGCTAAAACCCCGCATTGCGTTTCAAGTGAACTGAATAAGAGGACCATACACGTAGTATGTACTAAAAATACTTTTAAGTCCAAGACTCTCTTGGCTACTACTTAGTATTTTTAGTTTTACTAAACAAGTACACGAGATGATTTTCATCACTGTACATATAAATACAGGCTTAGTGAAATAGTAGATTGTGTCTCAAGAGAGCAAAATGACATTTACGGTGGGGGTGAAAAGTTTCTACAATCCAATCCTGGGCGTAGCATAGCGAGGCATTCTAAAATAGAATCTTAAGATTTACGAGGGATTCGAGTGTTAACGCCCTAGACGGAAATATTTTTGCTACCCAGTGACACGCTAGGTACTGCTTTTCACACCTATGAGGAAAATTTAAATCTCTCATTTGGGGGCAACAATGACTCTTGTCTGGACCGGGGAATTTTATTCTGCAAGTAGGCCGTAATGGCACTTTTACAAGTCAACATTCTACCAGCGTTTCTGAAAAAGAAGACCACGGTTAAGAAGAAACGCCGAAACAAACTCAACAGTCAGTCATTTCAGTCACAGGGAAAGTACAAGTTTGATCCCTCATTCGAGTGCAACAATTTTTCTTTTATGATTAGCAAGTGTGAAACAACCATTTCCATCAAACGGAAAAAAATCCTCACTTTATCAAGTTTATCAGTAAGTACCTAGTCTGAGGTACTGCTTCCCTCAGTGCAGAGCGTAGCAACGACAGTGTGATAACAGCATATTGATAGGAATCATGAACAACACATCAATACATAGTAGGTACATGAATATTGTAAACGACTCAGTTTATCTAAATCGATTAATGCTGCATAACAATTAGTGTTGTGTAGGTTAATTCTAGAAATATTTAATCTGCTAGCTTACATTTTTCTAGTCTAAGTACCTAAGTATTCTGTTGTATTTTTTTTAGAGTATCTGAATAATGGTTCTCGGGATGATGGTCTACGATTAACTCAAAATAATCTTACTCGAAACGGCAAGAAAGTAGTTGTAATATGATTTTATTTAAAGTCTTAATGTAACCTCCAAACTGTTGTCTCGCTCGCTCGCTAATCTCAGCACGGTTCTATCTAAGTGCTCTAATTAGAAAGAGACGAATAGTCTATCTTGCCGCGAGACAGCTCGCGCACCGTCTTGTGCTAACCGTGCACCTCGACAAGCTGTGGTCGCCTACACACGGTATAAAATTGGTGAGGAAACTGTTTCAGATTAAGGTATTTACATCATTTTCTCGAAAAAATTTACAAAATATGACTGAAACTGTAAAAGAGACACCGCCGTTAAGGGGATGCCTTGATTTGAGTCGTACACGTCCCCTAGACAGAGACACGCTGAAGCCTTCCGCCCACGAGAAAAAGAGATGTAACACTCTTCGGGAATCGCTGTTTTGGACAAATTTCGATAAATACCTAACTTAGAGAAGGATTATTAAAATTTCATAAAGTGAGATTTTAGATGAGATAAATTACTATAGTATTTACTTGATTGTGTCGTAAAATAATGTATCGTTTGAGTAGGCTGAGTAAAAAAAGGAAAATACAGACCCAACTTTGGATTTTTTTTCTATCGAGGAAATTTTAAGCAATCATGTATCCATAAAATCAGATGAACAATCATATAGTCAAGAATCATATATCTGAAAATCAGACCTTATTGTTTCTTAATCTAGTCAGAACGGCGTTTCAAAGCACGCGATAATTTCCAATGCACCGCCGTAAGGATTGTTTTTAAGAAATTCAGATCGCTTAGTTTCAGAGCCTAATTACATTTTGACTAGACGCATGTCCCGCCTTAACCGCAAGTGTACATTAAATAATTTGTTGTAATAGTAATAAACAAAGCGAACGTTAATTAAAGGATTGTGGAAGTCGCCGAGCCCTTATTTATTATGCACTTAACTCGGTATTTTAATCTTAATTTAGAATCAGCTGCAGAAATATAAGCCTTTGCATACTTTCCTGGGATAAGATAATATAAAGTTACGATCTTGTTTAACTGTTAATATTATAGAGTAGTAAATTTAAAAGCTTCTAGTCGTAACGCAAACTTAATGAAGTTGTAATTTTTGGTAATAAAATTAGTTATTATTTTTAGGGTTCCGTACCCAAAGGGTAAAAACGGGACCCTATTACTAAGACTTCGCTGTCCGTCCATCTGTCTGTCACCAGGCTGTATCTCAAGAACCGGGATAGCTAGACAGTTGAAATTTTCACAGATTATGTATTTCTGTTGCCGCTCAACAAATACTAAAAACAAAATAAAATAAATATTTAAGGGGGCCTCCCATGCAACAAACTTTTTTTTTTCAGGCTATATCTCAAGAACCGCGATAGCTAGACAGTTGAAATTTTCACAAATTATGTATTTCTGTCGCCGCTATAACAACAAATACTAAAAACAAAATAAAATAAATATTTAAGGGGGGCTCCCATAGAACAAACTATTTTTTTTTTTTACTATTTTTATAGATAATGGTACGGAACGAGTCCGACTCGCACTTAGCCGGTTTTTTTGTATGTTTTTGACTTCTGAAATGAAGTATATTATTCGTCCAAGGTCAAAAATATAGATGTAGGCAAAGCGGAAACATGTACTCGTATGTTATCGGAACGAAACGAAGAAGAGGTAAATATATACATAACCACCCCTCCCCCACCAAGCCCCCCGCAAGCGCCCATAGATCCCGTAAGTCCATAGGCTACGGTAACCACTCAACTTCAGGCGGGCCGTACGCTTGTTTGCCGCCGACGTGGTATTTTAATTTATGGTAACCTGAAAATGTGCAATCGTGATAAAAGAAAAGAAAATGAAATAATTTAAAATACAGTTCGCTTTTATTTTCTAATTGAAATGGCTTTCAATTTCGTACCTGCGAATTGATAAGCGATGATAACTAATGAAGGTATTAAGACGCCAAGTGTTGACAGTGTGGTTGAAATGCAGTTGGCGAGTTACGTTGTTAATGAAAATGGTCTGGCACGCTTTTTGCCCAACTATACCGTACCAATGTGACTTACGATACTAAACTGACTGATGACCTAGTTAAGGTCGCGGTAGTCCGCTGGAAGCGAGCAGCGCATGACCGAACGTGGTGGCGTTCCCTGGGGGATGTCTATGTCCATCAGTGGACGTGTTTCGGCTGATGATGATGAACATGCGATGTCAAAGTAAGTCAAAATTATTTAGTCAAAATTAATTCATGGCGAATACTTTTTGTATGTCATGATTTTACATACATACTTTTATACAAGAGGTAACTTAAGTAACGGCATTTACATTTGTTCATATATATTTATCAGACCCCGTATCATGGTCGGCCTTATCACACAATAAGTGACAAGATAGAGCTTCCGTCACTGGCTGACACCGTTCGATAGAACGAGACTACGCTCCTATAGTATTTATCTTATGAATGTCACATCCTTTATTTAAATAATTCTTGATTCTTCGACGTAATGTTCGACGTTTACAAAATAAATGAAAAATACGTCAATAGGTACTAAAACTACTGCACCAACGTAACTTGATACAACGGGTCATAAACCGATTTCATCCTTTACTCGTACATGGTGCAACAATTCGCATGCGACTTTTATTACATTGCAGTTTGATTGAATTCGTCGTATTTCGGCAGCCAGCAGCTCTCGCAAATTAATGAAAATCGCATACTAGTTGTTGCGCGATGTAACCCATAGGCACTGTAACCGCCAGTCGAGCCCTATCTGGGGGCACGGCAGTGCCTCCGCCGAGTCGATCGAAACAGCGGCACTGCCGTACCATCCTTTTCTCGAAGCAGTTCAGGCCATTTTCGACCCCCCTATAACTTCGTTGTGGATAAAACTAGAAGCCTGAATTTTCAGTAACCTAGCACGCATTGTATAAACACGATATATTTTACGATATTATGTTTGTTACGAATAAATAATTTTAATTTAATTTCATTTCATATATTTCAAATTTAATTCAATTTGAACCAGTACGTGGTTTAAGATTTATAACTAGTCAAAGTTTCTTAATTTTGTCACTCACTGACTCACCGATCATCAAAAGTCTAAGGCACTTCTAGCAGACATAGAAGCTTCAAATTTAGAATACACACCAGTGTGTGTAGTGTTTATAGTGTATAATCAAGGGAAAACTAAAAATAAATTGCAATTTCAGTCCAGTTTTCTAGATACACCAACTGCATAAATAACTTTGTAATACCATAGAAACATATAGGATTACAAAGTTATATTTACAGTGAATGGGACAAAAAATTTAAAAGCAAGATGGGTCTGCATTCATAATTTCTATGTATTGATAACACAATAACTTACAAAAAGAAGTGAGATCCCATAAAAAACATTCCATGTAAAAAAGAGGCCAAGTCTCGAAACTCTTCCACCGTAAAAAGTTGTGAGATATTTCGTAGTACCAAGTCTCAGGCAGTCTTATTATTCTTTATTTGCTAGCTAATTAAAATTTTGTAACTTGGTAATCACACAATAGTTACTACATAGTTTTAGGTACCTATGGAAAAATCCATAAATACAGTAGTGTGATTGCCAAGTTGCAGAGTTTGAATTAGCTAGCAAATAAAGAATAATAAGACTGCCTGAGACTTGGTACTACGAAATATCTCACAACTTTTTACGGTGGAAGAGTTTCGAGACTTGGCCTCTTTTTTACATGGAATGTTTTTTAAGGGATGCTCTATTCACGAAACGTTTTGCGCACAAACTCAGTCTAGCACACACTGACCCGTATAACCATATATCAACGCTCAATGAGAAGCCAGTCCTATTTATATCGGTTCTTCTGAAGCACACACAACACAACAGCGAATAGCAGCGCAGCTGTGTATGAAATGAGAAATTGGTCAAGTGCGATTCGAGACAGCTCTAGGCCGGTTTCGTCTTTAATTTGATAGTCACAACACTACATGAATTAATGGTAGCTATAAACATCTTATAATACCGTGGGTACAAGTTAACATTTAATATCACCTGTCCTTTTGGATGCATTTTGGTAGGTACATAATATCTGTTATTTGAACTGCTTCTATCTACATTCACCCACAAATATATCGCGACGCCGGGATTCGTAGTAACTAACCGTAAGTAGAGGTCTAGTTTCGTTAGGCGTGACAGGTGAAGTGACCCATAAACAATAACACGGTCACCCGTCACGAAACTAGACCTCTACCTACGCTTAATCGCGGTGTTAAGATATATTTGTGGGCGAGCGTTGAGGTGAGCTTAAAACAAGTTACAGAATAGGGGGGCTATTCGGACTGGAAACTAGACCTCTACCTACGCCTAGTTACTAGGAATCGCGGGGTCAAGATATATTTGTGGGTGAGCGTTGAGGAGAACTTAAAACAAGTTACAGCTAGGGGGCTAATAGTCCCATTTCTGGCCCATCATCGCATTTTATTACTAAAACTGTAGTGCAATATTCATTAAGCAGAGGCAATTAAGCGCAGCCCATATATGACTGCATGTATATGTTGTGTTATTAATATTTTTATGTGGAATAGTCATTTCATAGAACCGTGTTTAAATGAGGTTCACGCCACGTTTGTAATAAGGCATCTATGAAAAGAGCTAGTTTATCGCAAGCGTATATAAGAAAAGATATTAAAATTAACTAAAACTATTTGGGCTTCACGCCACGTTTGTAATAAGGCATCTATGAAAAGAGCTAGTTTATCGCAAGCGTATATAAGAAAAGATATTAAAATTAACTAAAACTATTTGGGCTTTTATTTAAATCCTAAATCTGCTTGTCCGCCGGTGGGGCGATGCGCGAAATTTCATACGGTTATGACATAGTCATTGATTTTATCACCGACAGGATGAAATTGTGGAAAGTACCCCCGTGGTCGAGGAGGTCATGGGTTCGAACCCTGGCTCGAGACAATTTTTCTCTGAGTTGGAAAGTTAGATGGCAGCCGCTTTCGCAAAATTAGTGCCTACGCCATATCTTGGGATAAGTGCCAAAGTGGACTCCGGGGTCAGTTATAGGAGGATGCAATTGTCGCATCATCGCTCCTTTCGGTACCAGCGGAAAACGGTCAGAGGCTCTAGTATAAGTTTTACCGAAACAAAACGTTACGACCGCGTTCGCGTTTAGCAGTCAAATCCCGTAAAAATTGAGAGTAAAACGCAAACGCGATCGTAAAGTTTTGTTTCGGTAAAACTTATACTAGAGCCTCTGGGTGGGGTTCATCAAAACTTCTGTAATCGTAAGCAGTGTTCGTTAAAACCTCAATGTAATTGAAAGTTTGTCAACTTTATGTAGATAGCTGGCCAGCCATATTAATGTTAATCGGTCTGTAATCCTAAGTTGGTGCTAGTCGCCCTTAGTCTCCATAATATGGGACCTAAACCACGGACCCTAGAGTCCGAAGAACATAATGCTCACTCCTCACAATGGCGTCATTAATCCTTTATGGGGTCGTTGAGCCCGGTGATAGACAATGGTGGTAGTCGCGATTGTGAGCGGAATTAATGCGTATACGCATGCAATGGGAAGCGCGGGATGACCATCCTTGAACTTCGGTGCATTCGATGAGTGGGGTGAGTAGATGCGGTAAACAGCGCCTACCTTTTTTCTACTTTTTGGTGAGGTAGGGCACAGCGAAATGTCATCCCGCTCGAATTTGGAGCAGCCCAACTGGGCAAGTACCTCCGCCTTGCAGAAGATCATAGCCATAATAACACTACTACTTGCTCTGTAGTAGTGTTGTGTTCCTGGAGGTGAGCAAGGTCTCCAGAGCTCCCTTGGATGCGTTGTGTTGAGAGCGAGGGAATTTGTTCCTTCAGCTGTCAACACGGCGAATCCTCAAACATGTTAAGGGTCGGCAACGCCCATGTTACTCCGTTGGAGTTGCATGCGCCTATAGGCTGCGGTGTCCGCTTACCATCAGGCGGGCCGTATAGGTACCGCTTCTTTGCCACGTCGTTATATAAATAAAAACTGCCTTTTTCTGGGAGGAATATCCGTATGAACGGATAGGGAAATCGGCACCACGGAGGACAGCGCGGAGGTTATGTTCAACTTGCACCGTCTAAATTTCTGTTGCCGCTATTACAACAAATACCAAAAATCAGAATAAAATAAATAATTAAGGGGGCTCCCATACAACCAACGTGATTTTTTTGCCGTTTTTATAGATAATGGTACGGAACCCTTCGTGCGCGAGTCCGACTCGCACTTGACTGGTTTTTTTATATAGAGAATCGTAGCGCCCAACTGCAACCTTCACTACCCTGAGAACCCCTATCTCCCTCTCTCGTATATGGAAGTGTTTATGTCCGGGCGAGACGCTGTACGCGGCGTGTGGCGTCAATTGGATATTAAGGCCTTGCCTTATACAATGATACTAACATTTTAATATAGAGATCAGCATAAAGATGGTGGAACAAGCCTTTCTGGGGGCTGCACAACTTTAAAAGTTGCGCACCCAACATCGTCATATGTGTATGTCAAAGTCAGATGACTGGAGCTTGTTACAAGCACGAAACGTGACGTTTTTTACATGTATATAGCCATGGCAACCTATACAAAATAACGTCAGATTTGTTTATAATATAAGACCTTACTTTTTTTTAAACAGGCCTCTTATTAAATTATAACTGCAAGTGGCTTGATTATGTAATATTGTAAGGGATGGAAAGCGTTACTGCTTAAATTTACAGGTAGCAGAAATCATATTAATCGACTTAACATACCATAAAATATCAACTTTTAGGAATGATGCAGTCAAGTCACTATAGTAACAAGCAGAGCCCAGAATTCTCGTAGCACTTTTGAGCTGTCATAGGGACTTCTCGTTTATCGACTCCGATTATACATATGTATATCGATAAATACAGAATACAATATGTAAAATATGATTACGAGTGGAAGTAAACAACACGCAGTCTTATCGCGAATGAGCGATCTCTACGAGATAACCTTTGGATACCAACTTTTGGGAAATTACAGCTCAAAAGTGCTACGAGAATAGGGATGATGAATAAGATTTTTTTATGATGTCATTTGAACCAGTTTTTGGAGAGGAACAAATGTTTGTATGGGAGCAACTACAATTAAAGAACATAAATACCCAAAAATTCGAGACAAAGATTGACCTCGCTGGCGGCAGCGCAAAACGCTTCATACTGATAGACACACAAGTATGACGTCACATTTGTACATTTGTACTAATCGTTGTATGGAAAATCAGGTAAATTGTTGTTTCGGTCGCGAAATACCGCGTTTAAGTACATAGTTGTCATACAATTTTGTTTCTATAAAAGCGTAAGGATTCTATGGGCAGCTTTAAATTTGCTCTTGGACAATAAAAAAAATGCATATTTTTTCTAAACTTTCAAGGTTCATATCTTTTTATGATTTTAATTATATTTTATAATTAATACTTTATTACGATAATTTGATGGTTTACTATCCATTTAGCATCACTACGTTATCAATTTCAACATGAGGCATCATGCCTATTCCGGGCTCTGATAATCATAAATTGCATTTAATTAAATTGTCAAAAGAGCCTCTTTAATTTATATTTACAATTTCCTAAAAGTTGGTATCCAAAGGTTATTTCGAAGAGATAGCTCATTCGCGATAAGACTGCGTGTTGCTTACTTCTACTCGTAATCATTTATTTTACATATTGTATTCTGTATTTATCGATATACGTATGTATAATCGGAAGTCGATAAACGAGAAGTCCCTATGACAGTTCAAAAGTGCTATGAGAATTCCGGGCTCTGGACTAACAAGCCACGGGAAAGTTGTTTGAGCCAAGTATACAGAGGCTTCTCTAGCCCATGTCGCGTCCGGGTGCAATCATTACCGTAGCGCCCTCTAGCACCGTAGCACCCCCCCTAGCGCGCGCTAGCGCCTGAGTGAAGGCGAGTGGCGCCCTGTGAGTGGCGCTCGGCGCCCCCTAGGACCGTGCGCCCGGGTGCAACGCACCCCCTGCACTATAGGTAAAGCTGCCCCTGCAAGTATATGTAGCTGTCTGAAGTCTCCGGAAAATGTAAATATAACCAAAGTCAAGTCAAGTGTTTCCTTTACAACCTGTTGCGGATTTGCCAGGATATCGTAAAGGGTGCAAAATTAGTACATATGCAAGTAATGGGAAGCGCGAGATGACCAGCCTTGAACTAAGGCGCATTCGATGAAAAATATTTTAGATACGACAGCTGATAACAAATACCAGCCGTAGACTGTCGGTAACCCGCAACAATAGTTATTCTCTTTTAACTTGTAACACTTTTGTGTTTTTGAATTAAGAACTTTTTGACATTCAATAAAAGTGCAAAATTAATTTTAAACATACATTTTTTTTTTATAAACTGCTCCCGATACTTCGTGACGCTGCGTAGTGTTATATCTGTCGCAGGGAAATGGCCAAAACAGAGGTTTGGAAAAAATCTTTAGAGAGTCCTTAGGGGATATGATCAAATCACGCAGGATGTTAAAATGGCGAATCCATTTTATCATTTGCCTAGAATAAAACAATCATTTGATCAAATCTCTGAATCTGTTTAGTGAAATGACGAAATCGGCCAAAACAGACAACTCGTTTTTTAATTTCACTAGATTTGTTTAGTGATTTGATAAAATCCCTGAAATGCGTCAGTAAGTTGACAAAATTAACTCACAGAGTCTACTCGTTTTATCATTTCACTAGAAACGTTTAGTGAAATGATAAAAATCTCAACTCTAGTACTTACAGATTAAGTCGCTCGTGCGGCCGTGTTACCTCCCTCCTGCACCTTAGTTTCGTCAACTCACTGACGCGTTTCAGGGATTTCATCAAATCACTAAACAAATCTAGTGAAATGAAAAAGCGGCCAAATGTGTGTCGGACCACGCACAACGAGGGTTCCGTGCCTATTAAAAAGGTCGTATCATTACTGAAATCTTATGGCACTTCCGTCCTTTTCTTTAAGGAAGGCAGTTTTTTTTTAAATATCTCAAAAACCTTTGAACCGATCTTGTTTAAAACAATTTTCGCTGAGAGGATTTAATAAGCCCTATGAGCATGATTTCTTTCATATTTTTAAAATATACGGTTCAAAAACGGGGGGGCACAATTTTAGTGACTTTCGAGCCGATTATCTCTGACTCTATGCACTTAATCAAAAAAATTGCTTAAAAACCTTATATTTATTTTGAAAGGCCTATCGATTGATGTGCCACACGTGGGCTTGCAATGAAAAAAAAAATTGACTTTCAGTTTTACAAAACTATGTAGCGGTTAACAAAATACACCTATCCTCAAAATTTTATTCAAATACACTTTATAGTTTTCGAGTAAAATGCCTGTGACACACGGACGGACAGACAGACAGACAGACAGACAGACAGACAGACATGACGAATCCATAAGGGTTCCGTTTTTTGCCATTTGGCTACGGAACCCTAAAAACGAGTTGCCTTGTTTGGCCGATTTCGTCATTTCACTGAACAGATTCAGAGATTTGATCAAATGACTGATTTTTTCTAGGCAAATGATAAAATGGATTCGCCATTTTAACATCCTGCGTGATTTGATCATATCATATCCCTTAGAGATTTGTTCAAATCTCCGGTTTGGCCATTTCCCTGCGACATATCGATATAACTATGACTTTAATTGTGTACTGGCGATCGATATACGTAATTTTAATTATTACCAAACCAAACTTATGCAATACTGAGGCTGAGTATAAGTTTTACCACAACAAAACTTTACGATCGCGTTTGCGTTTTACCCTCAATTTGTATGGGATTTGACAGCTAAACGCAAACGCGGTCGTAACGTTTTGTTTCGGTAAAACTTATACTAGAGCCTCTGTTTTGTAAGGATCAATAGTTACACATTCATAATAATCACCATCGCCATGTTTTCCTTGCCCTCATCCCATTTACTTTACTACTTTAAATAATATTGTACTAATATCTTTCGAGGACACAAATTCCAAAACAGTCTAGTAATTAATATACCTACGAGTAGAGCTACGAGCAAAGTATACCTATCAGGTGCATGCATCATTATTTCATTCTGTGTCATTTATTTTATAAACTATATATTGAAATAAAATATAAGAAGGAGCAATATTTTTAAATGTCCCGCGCTCCACGAAGTTAATTTATTAAAGTTGGCATCGGTTGATTCTATGTTTTGAAAACAATGACACATCTACAACATTGAGCCGATCTAAGGTCGATGCAACGCAAGCGATGAATGCGAAAGCAGTCGCCATTTCTAGGCACGTCATATTCGTTTTACGCACATGTACAAAATAATGCACACATACATATTTAGAAATCCTATTCCGTTTTGGTTTTATTTCGATCAGTCCATCCACAAGTCAGCGTGGTTATAAATAAGAAATTTATTTTAAGTATGCAGCGGCAGGCAAAATGATGTTAGAAGAACTTTGAGAGACATTTTGATGCTTAGTGGCTAATAAGGCAACAAATTTGTTTATTTAATACTTATCATTATAACCATATCCACTACACAAATAATAATAAACTTGTAAAATAAAATGAGAGTACGAGCAACCCATTTAGGTATCAGCAATCTTTACAGCCTATTCTGTAGGCTTATCTTAATGGACGTCTTCATAACTATGGTCTGGAGAGTGGTTGGCTAGGTACCACAATAAAATGGCGAAATGAGCGGGCCAAGCAGCCAGTAGGTTGAGGGGTCGACGCCCTGACAACCGGTCGGGCTTTTAAGCTTCGCGAACATGATACGGCGAAGCAAACTTGGCCCACTTTTAACAGATATATCAGCAAGATTACAGTAAGTACATGTCAATTTACATAATTGTAATACACTGGCGATTATTTCATCGTTCATGCGGATCTTAAATTGTATCTTTATTTGTTGAATTATTTTTAAAACTTCCTTTATTAAGAACATCATAATTCATTTATTCAGCATAAGTAAACTCACAACGCAGAACAGATGAAAAATATTTTATTCAGAGTTTGTTTTTTACCTCAATAATATTTTTTTGCTACTCCAAATTGTATAAGCGGAATCGAATGAAAAGTTTGCACATAAACGATATTGTCGAACGAACTGACGATAGAGATGACGGGTAAGGTAACTATTCGACTACTGGGCAAAAGTACAATCGACAGTTTAACTGGAACCTTGCCTAAAGAGAGAATTTTAACGGACAGCATTTCCCGCGAACCGAGAGAAGCTAAAAACTTTGAGAAGAAACTTTAACGTTGTCATTGTCCCGTCAGAAAACGGCATTGAAAGGATTCCAACGTTGCTACGGTCCATTTGTCTTGATTTATTGCCAACGCAGACGTTTACGATGATTTGAAGACGCGATGAAAGAATTTCTTAAATTAAGTACGATGTTTAAAATGGGTATTATGTTTAAAATGTGAATTATATTTCCGTACGGTATTTATCGAGATATCTCATTTGATCATCAGTGATAATGATAACGGCCCATCAACTATTTGACGACGATTTATATACGATTTCTTTTTGTTGAAGTAATTCTTGACCTTTTCAACGCTCTGTCAATGAGAAAAGTTGTCAACCACACGCCACGTCAACATGACATTTAGTGCTGAGTTAATTATTTAATTAAACCTTATATATGTCAATGCAGTTGTAATCGGACTATACCCCTTGACGGTTTAGTCCGTCATTGGCGGTGAACTATTGTTAGTGGTGCGGATATATCCGTCTTTGCCGTTGCGTTGAAAAGGTTAATTCCGGCAAAGCTGATCCACACGTTGCTGATAATGTGTGGCAATGATAAAAAAGTACATAATGTTTCATTAACTATTCATTAAGGTTTGTTTATCTACGCACATATCATTAGTGCTCTAAAATGCGTTCAGAAACCGTAGGAAATGACCAGCATTATTACAACCAATTTTACTATAAGAACTTTCTTGTCTGTGGTACGAGGGGTGATCCAAAAGTATTGATAATCAGCATGATTTGGTCTCGTGATGATAATTTGTGATTGTCATTCCTATTGTGCAATTATTCAATAATACACTAAAAACTTAAAAAAAAGATTTCATTCATTTGTTTTTTTTTAATAGCTAAATAAATATGATGGTATGGAATATATTCTGCCGTTAGAAAATCGGAGGATATTTTGTTACATGTTTGGGGCGGTGCTGGCAAAATTCTGGTGTGGTAATAAAAATAAAAATAAATACAATTTAAAGTTTATTTATTTTGATGCCACGAAATTAATAAATAAAACTCATGTCATCGTTTTTTTTAAGCACAGTTCACGTAACAAAGTTCAAGGTAGGTTTTTCTGGCCATCAATATATAGTTTTTTTTTTTTTTAAACAGGGTGAACCTAGGTTACAAATATATGAATATAAATACGAAGGGAGAGTGATACATCATAATTCTATAGCAATTAAGTGGGGCCGTCTCAGAAAAAACCAACCAAAAAAAAGTACCAAATGTATGAGTTTTTTTCTTGGCCGAGCTTGCCGAGTACCAGGACTGTTTTTCAGGCTTGTGATTTTTATAAAACTAGTTACCTACAGTGTAATCTAGACCAACTCTTTTACTATTACTTCTTATTCTTAGATATTGAAAACTCGTCAATAAATCGGTGCAATTGCGTCGATGTAAAAACTAGTCTTAATTTCGTCTATCCAAAGTTTTTTTTTTATATGTAGCATAATTAAAACATTTTTAATATATTATGTAGGTAAGTAAACCAATAAAGAGTGTATTTTATCATTAAAAATGATATATAACGGATAACTTCTGTTTTTTATGCCGATTATCATTACTTTTGGATCACCCCTCGTAATAGGTAAAATCTGTACTGTAATGTTATTACAGTACAGATTTTTGTAAGGTTATGAGTTTAAATTTGGAACAGCTATCAAAACTCAAATGGGTCTCTATTCTAATATCCATAGATATTATAGTAGTTTATGCAACTGATACATAATCAGAGTCCTTAAAATACGAGTGTGGTTTTATGAAACGAGCGCCAGCGAGTTTCATAATAGGATCACACGAGTGTTTTAAGGCTAAATTATGTACAGTTGCATACACTACTTTATCTACACACATATCATAAGTACTCTAAAATGGGTTCAGAAGCCGTAGGAAAATGACCCGCATTGCTACTATAGTGCTACCTGTAAAATATCTTTGTTGCAATCGTGGTTGCATTTATGATATCCGGCGGAGTGTGCATATCGTTTTCGGAGTCACTACTACTCATATTTTCAACTAAAATGTGAATTACAAACAACTTTTCACAATTCTACTTTCGTAACAGCAAAACCCAACAAAGAAATGACAACAGTAATGGCGGCAATTCGATCCTACGTCAAGACGAATGTTTTTTTAAATCATAGACAAACGAATGAAGTCCTTATTCTCATGTCACTCTTGATCAAATGTCGTGCGGTTTATATTAAAAAAACATACTTAATTGACGTTTCGCATCGATAACTGTTTTAATATCTATGGATACTAGAATAGAGACCCATTTGAGTTTTGATAGCTGTTCCAAATTTAAACTCATAACCTTACAAAAATCTGTACTGTAATAACATTACAGTACAGATTTTACCTACTACCACAGACAAGAAAGTTCTTATAGTAAAATTGGTTGTAATAATGCTGGTCATTTCCTACGGTTTCTGAACGCATTTTAGAGCACTAATGATATGTGCGTAGATAAAAACAGTTATCGATGCGAAACGTCAATTCAGTATGTTTTTTAATATAAACCGCACGACATTTGATCAAGAGTGACATGAGAATAGGGACTTTCATTCGTTTGTCTATGATTTAAAAAAACATTCGTCTTGACGTAGGATCGAATTGCCGCCATTACTGTTGTCATTTCTTTGTTGGTTTTTGCTGTTACGACAGTAGAATTGTGAAAAGTTGTTTGTAATTCACATTTTAGTTGAAAATATGAGTAGTAGTGACTCCGAAAACGATATGCACACTCCGCCGGATATCGTAAATGCAACCACGATTGCAACAAAGATATTTTACAGGTAGCACTATAGTAGCAATGCGGGTCATTTTCCTACGGCTTCTGAACCCATCTTAGAGTACTTATGATATGTGTGTAGATAAAGTAGTGTATGCAACTGTACATAATTTAGCCTTAAAACACTCGTGTGATCCTATTATGAAACTCGCTGGCGCTCGTTTCATAAAACCACACTCGTATTTTAAGGACTCTGATTATGTATCAGTTGCATAAACTACTATTATTTATTTGGAATAACATGGCAACCGTACTGTCTTTTCCAAGATCTCACGGTCCTAAATTCTGATTTGCCATACGATAAATAAATTCATTAACTTGTCCTTTATTGCACCTGAGAAGAATTTAACGTACAAAAAGCGAACTTAATGCCGGAAGCATTCTCTACCAGTCAACCTTTGCTCTAGTTTATACATTTTGTTAGAGAGCAAAAGGATTTTTGGTTTAGCAAACGATACGTTAAGTAGAAAACGGATATTCATCTATTGAGGATAGTTGTAACACAAATTAAACTGTTAGCGCAATGCAGTTTCTAACATTGTTTATGTCATGAGTTACTTTGGGACATAGAGTGGCTTTCATGAAATACTATCAGCTGGGTAAAAATATCAAAAATAACTGGTAACCTGACATGACAGTTACTCGGAGGCAAATATATGATTCTGTTATCGAGTTATACCTACTATCAATGACAGGTTATCTGAAGATTGTGTAACGTGATACTTCTATTTAGTTATTGTAAAATATACTCAAGAGCGACACGAGCAATGGGTGGCTACATTTGCTATGATGTATATCTTCTCCTTTTCTTTGTCCTCGCCTTTTCCCGTTACACGGGGTCGGCTTTCTTTATCATGCGGCGCCATGTAGTCCGCTGGCTGGTATCCTCTTCTTTAAGCCCGAGGCTATTCATGTCTCTGTGGACATTCGTCAACCAGGTCATTTGAGGTCTTCCCCTTCCCCTTTTTTTGGTAGCCATAGAAAGGCATTTCTTCACAACATAATTGTCGGGTCTTCTCATCACGCTGCTATGATGCTATGATGTATATGTAGGCATATATTATTATTACTTTCCACGATGTCTTCGTGACCTCTGCCCACACCCAACCTTTTTCTGCCACACCTCGCCCTAGGGTTGATGACTCGACTGTTTCTTCTACGATCGTCGAGCTAAGTAAAATATTGTCAGAACGAGTCTGCGCACACCACAATGATATCAAAATTGTATGCAAAATGTATGTCGTTTTACACCCCAGGTCAGGGGGCGTAGCATGGTTGCCATTTTATCACTTATCGCTGTCAATATCCTTCACGTTCTGACAGGTAGGCGAGTGCGAGAGTGACGGATGTCTTAAGGATAATTCCCACCAAACGGCACGCATCGCATCGGATCGCAACGTACGAGTATTGTACAATAGGAAACACAAAGGCCGAGATAATTGAGAAATAGGTATTTGTAAAATGTATTGCTGTCGCGCAGTGCCTGATCAAGCGAGCGCGAGCGCGATAGAGACAACTGCAGCTTGGACCGAAATTACCTATTAAAAGTAAATGAAATCAACGTTTCGTAGTCCCCTGATTTCTTCTCCAAAACTTGACCTATTTAACTATTTTTTTTAATTAATAATTAAAGAAAGACTTTGGCCGTGTTCCTTTGTTTTCCTTTTTTTTAATAATGTAGTCAAAATTGTTTCTGTATGTTTTAACACAGTGAAAAATCTGGCATTTTTTTAGGTTTTTGAAGGTCTCTCTCTCTATCTCTTTTAAGAATAAATTGATGAAAAAAAGGAAAACATCGGAACATGTCAATAGTAGCCATAGATTTATGGAAAAAAAAAATTGCTCTACTGCCATTATCCAGGGAGAAAACAGAGAGGCCGCACATGAAGAGGAAACACAAAGGCCGTTTTTCCATACTTACAAACGTAGTCCACGTTTGAACTGTGAAATTGACCCACTGCAGTGGGAGAAGCAGGCGGCCAACCGCCAGAAATGGAGATCTTCGGTAAAAATGAAAACATCCACCTTTGAGTCCCGTCGATGCATGACCCTTGATCTCAAACGGGACGAGCTGAAAGCCCGACCACCTACGGCAGTCAGCTATAACTTTGTAAATGGTGTGCTCACGTGCCCGTTGTGTACTCGGGTCTTCGTAAATAAGATCGGCTACGCCCCACCAGAGCACACGAACGACATCAACGCCATCAGAGTTGAAGCAGTCGCCGAGGCCGAAACCGGTCAGGTGGGGTATTTATTTAGCCCACGTTTGTATGGAAAAACGGCCTTTGTGTTTCCTCTTCATGTACACAGTATTTAAAGTCTATATTTTCAAGCCGCGCGTCGCAGCATACTTTCGGCTACGATCGCGTGTCGCGGAAGACGCCCGCTGTCAAGCCGCTATGGCTTGGTAATATAGACTTTAAATACTTACTGTGTACATAATTTAATATCGTTTAAAGATTGTAAAATCCGTTCCGATCCGATGCGATGCGTGCCGTTTGGTGGGAATTATCCACAACGATAAGTGATGCAATATCAACCATGCATGCAGGGTGGCAAAGGTACACGGCCTGCCTGCAATTCATTCTTTATTCTTCGAATCTTCTCAATTATGAAAAGATGTATGGATTTTGGTTACCTACTCAAGTCGATTTGTCAGAATTTCTGTTTCAAATTTTATTTATCTTTAGATTCAGTCCTCATTATCGATTACTATGAAAAGGTTTCATATCGGTCCAGTAACCTGTAACACGGCAAAACCTGCGCCGTGCGGCCGCTAGCGTACTGGCCGGCGATAAAGAAAAATGTAGTTTTTTTTCACGGCCGTGTTTTGTTTTATTTTATTTTATTTATTTAATAGCTTCATATTGCAGAATACAATTTTACCCGTAGGGTGTCGATATTCATTACAAACTAAAGATTAATACATTAAATTAACAAGATTTATACAATAATTAACAAGTTACATTAATAGTCATTTTACAATCATTATCATCGTTTTCTCCTGTCAAAAGTTTTCACTAGCTTACGCATACGTTTGGAGAAAACCTATTTATTAACATAAATCTTAATGATTTACATAATGTATAGTTCTCGAGATTACCTCTGCTCGTAAATAGTGTAGGTATAGTTCATGCATACAAGGGCTGCCACTCATGCAGGTATGTTTTGTAGTATATAAGTTCTGTGTTCTGTATATATTTTTGTTAAACCCAATCCAAGCCTCATTTAGCCGTCACTGGTCTAAACCTATGAGGCTCGGATGGGGACCTTTAGTAACTAAAAGGATTGCTTCCAGCCCTTTATGCCTGGTTAAACCGCTACTACTGACCGCTGCTCGGCTGCTGCATATACTTTCGCCTGCGCCGCTGCCTCCAAGCTACCTGATGGTGCTCTAGGCCTGCCCAGCCCTACGAACGTCTCTACTCTCTACTATTCAGGCCAGTGACTTTTAGCTAAGTACATGCTCCGTAATGGACTCGATTCTACAGTGGCTTCTTAACTTCCTAATTTTATTTAGGTGTCGCTAAAATACTTGGCTATTCTACGAGCAGCTGTCATAATCAAATGACAGCGCTAATTTGAATCTGACGTTTCTTATTTTAGGCGGTCTATACAACTTACTTAGCTGCCTAAGGCACTTGTCCCACCTCCGGCGAGTAGCGAGTACTCTCATAGTAATTATTACTCGCTTTTACTCGCGCGAGTAAGAATTACTATGAGAGTACTCGCTACTCGCCGGCGGTGGGACAAGTGCCTAAATGCTATTCTAAATATGTCGTTTTTAATCTGCCGCCTAAATGATGTCTAAAAATTAGACAATTTAGTTTTAGGCTAGTTAAGCCATGTGCACGTAGAATCAGGTCCACTGACTGACTAAATTACCCATTCTGTACATACTTCTACTTCATTTTATTATAATATTTTATTGTATATAAACTATTCGTTTTATTTCTTACCCGCCGGCTAGCCGGGCTACAAACCTGCCCTAGGTATTTTAAAGCCTGTTACATTAAGCTACAAAGGATCTAGTTTTACTCCTTCAACGCCTTAAAAACTAGCTCCATTAAGTCTATATGTAGCTATTAATGCCTGGTCTAGTCACAATAGTACCGAACACAGACGCCCTTTGCCGTACAGACGGGTCACATTAATCTCCCGCTCGGCGGTTACTGTGTCGAATAACGGTATAGCAGCAGATGGAGCCAGTTTCGCCTACTCTCGCCCACAGATCACTTACTGCAGACACGGTAATGCAATAACTGCAACATTTTAGCTGGCAGCAGTAAGCCTCATACTTATGTCGTACTGTTCTCTGATGCGCTCTGAAGCACAAAAAGTCTTCGTCACGACACGTCTCGTTAGACAAATATGAATCCGGCTTTAGATACCAATAATTTAAAAGACCGTGAAGATTAGGTCGATCGATACTAGGGAGATCATCATAACTTCAGCCGAAAGACGTCCACTGTTGACGCCCAAAGAGTGCCCTAGGGAGATGGTATCTAATTACCTATTCGAAATCAGAATCACAAATGCAAAGAAAATGGGAACCTACAGAAGGTATGAGAATTTTCACAACCGAATAGTCGACTTTGATAACGCCAACTTAAGGTGTTGATTTCCATACAAAACGTTAGGTATTTGACATTCGCAGGTTAACGGCGTGATTTTTTAAGAAACTAATGTAACTAACTTTCATAATTGGTTTCATTTGCGCGAAATCCCCCCTTTTCTTGAATAAACTTGTTGAACTAGAATAACTTGAGAAAAATGGTTTTCCCAAAGTATGACGTCACAAACTAATATCTCAAATTGAACCTTAAGCTACCGGTAAACCGGTGGACCGGTGAACGTTAAAACGATCACTGGTTTGCGAATACCTGATGCCATTTAGGACTGCCGAGGAGATAAAATGGAGAAGCATTGTGCAACTTATGATCAAAGGCACCTCCAGTGGACACGACATTCGGTAATGAACAAAACGGCTAATAAGATAACGCTTTTACACACAGTAAAAATATTACTTGAATCAAGAAATAAATTAGGAAGACCATCAATATCTTGAAATAAACAGATATCTCGAACCAACAGGAATAAATCTTGGCTCAAGATAATTTCGCATCATTCGGAAAAGTTTGGTTGAAGAATTGTAACCCCGCATGAAGATTGTAACCTCGCATCAAAAATGTAAATTTATAAGACCGGTAATTTACTCCGTTAGCATACCTATCCCTCGTCACACTACGTTAGCTTTAAGTATACAGTTTTCCTATAAACGATAAAATGTTGTCCGTGCATCTTTTTGTGATTAGGTCTAAAGCGTTTCCGCTTAAAACAATAGCTCCCCCTCCAGACTTCTAAAGGGCTATTGATCACAACGTGTTCGTCGAAGGAAAATTTAAAAATGCTTTTATGTAAGTAGGTAGTAGTATTTATAAAAACGGGCTATTGCATAAATATAACCGTGTTTCATACAGGGCGTGGTTTAGGATAACGACAATCAATGACTGACCTGCCTTTGACCGTTATTTCGCCGTAGGTTCAGCGAAGGTAAGCGAACAGAGTTTTTGAAACAATATAATGCGTCTGTTTATAATAATATGGTTTCAAAAAAATACGAATAGTAATCTTAAGGCTTTTCTGCAGAGAGATCAGTGATTCGAAACATGATTAAGCTATTTTAGCTCGATAGAAAAAAATCACGAACATAGGTCTAAAATACACTTAAAATATTCGTTACAAATTATGCACAAAAGCTAAAAATATTAAATTTGCTTTTAAAATCGGCAATATCATGTATGAGAGAACTCAGTGACTACTTTTTAATTTAATTAAACGGCCTAAAAATTAAAATTAAAAAACATGATATCCATGATAGGTTGTCTGGAAGAGATCGCTTTAAAGCGATAAGACCGCCTGTTGTTACCATTATTTATTAAGCAAATTTTTTTGTAAGATGTTTCTCTCTTGTAGTGGTGCAATAAAGAGTATTTATTATTATTATTATCCGCGCTTCCGAGCACGCACTTCCATCTCGCTAACGCTTATGCTCAGTGAGAGGGAGAGAAGACCATGAACCTACGGCGCCTTAACTCAGTGCTCGCCTGCGCGGCGCGCGGGGGGTATAACGGTGAAGCGCGCGGCGTGCGAGAGCCGGGCTTCGCCTCCCGCTCGCCGCAAAGGCGAGGACTGTGTTAAGCCGTCGGACTATAGTTATTTAGCTGTGATTAATACTACGCTTGTACAAATTAAAAACAATACTGACAAAACAGTACTGACAGTCAGATAGATAGAGTTACTCTTGCATTTATAATATTAATATTTCAATATGTAGGTATCTTTGTAAGCTACGGTAGCCCAGTGGTTCAGGCATTAGGCTGTCAAGCGGCGGTCGTGGGTTCAAATCCTGGCTCGTACCAATGAGTTTTTCGGAACTTATGTACGGCAAATTTACCGTTAGCTTTTCGGTGAAGGAAAACATCGTGAGGAAACCGGTCCATTCGATTCGATCCCAATAAGGTCTAGTTTTCCCTCTGGGTTGGAAGGTCAGATGGCAGTCGCTTTCGTAAGACTAGTGCCTATGCCAAATCTGAGGATTAAATGTCAAAGCGGACCCCGGGCTCGTTTAGGGTACAACCGGGAATTACGCTATCGCTAGGATAACGACAATAGATGATGTATCTTTATGAGGAAATAAAAATGCTGTAATTGTCGTTGATGTTGACGTGTTCAAACGAATGCCGTATCCGTGTCACCAAATAGTTATATAGATAGCCAATACACGTGCATAAATCAATATGGCTGTCAATTGCCACATTACCGACATACCGCCTGTCTGCACTGCACTTATTCATTCTTTGGGCCAGACTCGATGCCAGCTATCTGAACCCGACTTGTATTGTGTCACGCGCAGTTATGTGATGCTTTTGACCCATATCCGAGGTAATTGTACAAAAACTCGCCATTGTTTCGTGGTAGTAATGAACTTTTTAATTGCCACATTTAATATATCAAGCATCATTTTAGTGGTCGGTTTATTTTTGGAAAAGTGCTGAATAGAGGAAGTCCTTCGCTCAATACTAATATAAATATTTACAAACGATTATGTAAACGTACAGGTGAATACAAAAGTGATAAAGAGAGAAAAACCACCGGCCAGGTGAAATTCAATCCTTTGAGCGTAAAGTTTTTGACGGGGTAAAATATTTTTCGACTCTATATTTGTAACGCAAGAACTTTTACCATTTTCATTCTACGAGAAATTCTTATAAGTAGGTAACCATATCATAATAGCTGGATTTGAACTAGACATGCACAATATACATAAAAGGTCGAAAAACAGTTAGGTACACTCAGTTGTTAAATCAGACCGTTACTGCAATCATATAAGCGAACGCAAAAAACTAAACGGACGAGTAAACGACATGCGCGATTACGAGTCAAATGCATAACCCCAATACATTGGCTATAAAAAATATATATCTTTACAGTTATCTATCGAATCGTAATATTATGTGATGCGAAGGGGTCAACGGCCGCTTCTCGAATTTTGGTTTGTCATCTCATCTCGTTCGCAAAAACTAGTTGGGGTCGCAAATGTATGAATTCTTTTACTGCCGCTACAAGAATAACCGTTATAGGTACATTCTTTACGAAATGAGCAAATATTTTTACAAAATTCAATGATAGCAAGCACAGTTTTGGCATTTTAGTTATTTTGAACAATGTGTGATACTGATGGTATAATCTTTCAAGTAATGATGTGGCTTACTTGCATTAGAATTTACTTCACTTAATTTCCGAAATAATAGTACAATACTACCGAGGCCGGGAAATAAGGGGTTGCCGGCCGAGCGTAGCGAGGTCGGATAGTTATGAGGCTGGCAACCCCTTTTCACGCCGAGGTATGTATACTTAGTGCTTTTCTCAAACATGCAATGAAATAAATTAAAAAAAACTCCAAGAAATCAAACTTTAATTTTCATGGCTGAACGCCGTGATCCTGTGCCACAAATTGTGGAATGGAAATTAAAAAAGACCACCAAGGCCTCCAATTTTGTATGGGATGCCATTACGGGTCTCTCGTAAAAAATATAATTATCTTTACGTCACACCTGGCCATAATGCGAGTTTTACAAAACAAAACTCGCATTGTGGCCAGATGAAGACGTAAAATTGTGAACTCACCACGGGCGGTAATGTACTATTCTAAACCTTAAAGCCTAATGATATCGATGCATACGTTGATAAAAAAAAATATATAACAGCAATATTATAGTCTTCTTCTCTTGGCAGAGCCGTCTTGGTTACTCATGCGGCTTGACTGACTCGGAAAAAACTGGCAGTCGTTTTATAAAGGCGCAGTTTTTAATGGAAACTTGTGAACCACGAGAAAAAGACGATTTTTTTTTATGGATTGTAACCAACTTGAAAACATTGAATTCATTTTATTCGTATGCAAATGTTGAACAACAAACAAATGCTTGCCTGCAATGGTTGGCGTTGGTCACAAACGATAGTAATCGAAGATCGTTGCACTACTTGAAATAGAGGGACCATTGATTTCATATCTATACCGGGAGTGCGCTTTGAAACTCATGCGATCTAAATCCAAGCCTATGTACAGTCAGCATCATATATTTAGTAGCAGCCAATTTGGGTACTCCAAATGTATATCCTATCGTAACACATCCTTACTCCTATAGTAATAAAGACGAGTTCCGATATATTAGATAGTAGTACTAAAATCCAGAGAATATAATGAATTATTTAGGTACTTTAAAAACAAAGTAACTTAACTTAGACTTAAATTCAATACTCAGCTTCAAGTGTGCCTATAACGTTTGAAGAGTTCGTTCGATTTCTAGAGGATCCCATCATCGGATCCTATAACCTTGGTGGTCCCCAAGGAAGGATACCATTTTTAACCAAAAAAAAATGTTTAAATCAGGCCAGGCGTGACAGGCGTCTTTGAATATTCGGGAAACATTCATAAAAACATTAAAAGACAACGATGGATTGACAACCTGCGCCTGTTTCGGAATAGGTATGTATTCGAATGTGTATTTAGGGGGCGACGGTCACCCATTCGATTAATCACTAACCTAAAAGCACTCCTGTTAATCGAACGAGTGAGCGAAGAGCTCTCCGTTTCAGGTCCAGCCAAAATAAACTATTTGACAACAGTGAAAATAATTTGTTTTTTCATTAGCAACAGATAAAAATGACGAAAATACTGGGAAACTATCAATATTTTATTTAAGTTGTCAATTATAAGATTTTTAAATTCGTAAAAACGAACAATAAATAAGGACGTTGTATGATTGTGACGTCACAAGCCTGTAATCCCTACAAATTCCATACTAAAGGTAGAATCAGACGGTTCACTTGAATGAATGTTCATTCGAGTGAATGCTTCATTTTCTTTGATGATTTGTTTCACTTTTTGTTCAGACGTTTCACTTTGAGTGAAAGATGCAAAATGAAACAAGAAAATGAAATAAAGGTGAACCGTCTGATTCTACCTTAACGGAGCGTTTTTGACGTTTCATAAAAAGAAGCTGATTTGACTTTTGTCAAACAGCGTATTCTGTCGGGTTATGTCCGGATGTCGGGATGTCCGAATATTCTCCTCTACAGGTCGCATTTCTCAACCGATTCTCGTGAAATTTTGTGACCATTACTTTTTTTTGTGGATCGTCATTGTGAAATAAAATAATTAAATAAACAAAAGCTAGCGAGTTCTACACCTCACAGAGCCACTAAATAAGTGCATGATACGGTGCCGGCGGCGGATCCGGCCGCTCTGACACAGAAACCCGGTGGTCGCACTGACCCAAAACGATCGGGTGCAACGACCGCTCATCTCGTTACCCTTGCGTACACGACGCAGGCACTGGCCTGGGTTTAGGTCAGGGATAATAACTAACTTAACAGGACTCGGCGGGGCTCTATGATCGCGCGGTAGAAGGGTAGAATTATAATTGCATTAATTATAAGCAAAAGGCGATAGAACAAGTAAACAACACAGATGATCGCTTCACCTCGCGTTACCATTGCTTCGCGTCATGGCCGCTCCACACAATGGGCCATCCTGACCCATCATACGGGACGCAACTATGCGTTAAAGGGAGTAAGACATGTATCGTTCTACCGCATATCCGCGTCTTGTATGATGGGTCAGGATGGCCCATTGTGTGGAGCGGCCATTAGCGATGTTGCGGGCCGTGGCCAGCGTAAACATCAGGGAAGACGGTTAGGAGTTTTGGAGTATTTACTAATACTACTAATATTCTAAATTCGAAAGCTTGGATGTTTGTTACTCAATCACGCTTAAACGGCTCAACCGCATTAGATGAAATTTTGCACGAAGATAGTTTATAGCCTGGATTTAAATATTGGTTTATCCCGGGTCCACGCAGACGAAGTCGCCGGCGGAAGCTAGTTTACCATATGACTAAGCGGGGAAAATTATCAACTAATTTGTCAACGATCAACTTAGTTTTGTTGTTATTTTAACCCGTTAGCCATAATAGATTTTCTAGGAAAAAGTATCAATATGAACTTGTAATAGGCTTAGAAGATGGCCCACTAGAAAAGGGGTTATTAGAATGCCAAACTTTGATTTTGTTGATTCGAACCAATAAAATTACAGTTTTATAAAGGGACCCAAGAGACGTTAACGTGACCATGGCAACTAGCGTCAGGAAAAAAATACGCATAGATAAGTTTCTGCCAACAAAAAAAACATTTTTGGTACAGTCAAGTGCAAACATAATTATGTATCTATTTAATCCTCTCATATATATGTACCGAAACCTTAATCCTCTGACATAAGAGCGATGGGACATATTTATAAGTACCTGAGTTGTATGATTTTTACACTTAAATGTACAAGCTTTCATTGCCGACTGTACTTTTTTGTATACCATCATCAACTACTTATTGAGACGATTCTAACGAGTCCAAACTCAACGGGGTTACGTCGGTTAAATACTATCAAATCAGCTCGATGGTCCCTTAATATTGAATTGTCATCCAAACTATCATCATCATCATATCAGCCGAAAGACGTCCACTGCTGGACATAGGCCTCCCCCAAAGAGTGCCAAAGCGGCCGGTCCTGCGCCACCCGCATCCAGCGAACTCCCGCAACCTTTACCAGGTCATCGGTCCACCTTGTCGGGGGCCTACCCACGCCGCGCCTTCCGGTACGTGGTCGCCACTCGAGATCCTCTCCGCCCCAACGGCCATCGGCTATCCAAACTATACTAATACCCAAAATTTCAGCTCAATCGGATAACGGCAAGTGACTGAAAAATGGATAGCGAATTTTGACGGACAACTTATTTACATACTATTTCTTTTGTAAAACTAAATATCTATTTGCTCTCAAAAACAACTAAGGTATAAACTTAAGTAACTTAAAAATATTTATAACGGAATATAACTCAACTAAACCTATATTATAAAGTAAATGCCCCCCAGGTCCCCGTCATGGTTATGGTGCCCAGAAGGCTGGCAGCGTTGCCTCTTTGGATTGCTAGACTAATCCTTACATACTTATATACGTATTATATACTTACATACGAACAGGTCAAGTTCATAATAAAGCTTGTAATAATAAAAAGGTGATGGAACCAACTCACATGACCGCTTCATCTAAGCGTTACCTACCCTTCATGCGCGTACAGGATTCAATTCTACCGTTCACCAACAAAATAGAAGTTAATTGTTTTTTACATTGTTAATCGCTTCTAGATTTATCTAGAAACAACTAACCGACATTTTATCTAAGTCATTTATGTACATGAGATATAAGTCTAAGTCATTTCACGACATTCGTGGTCATGGCATCATAAATATTACATTAGCACACGTGATGTAGCATGACAGCTGTTCCTTCATGTAGGTACCTAGGTATATTTAGTTACAGTTTTATTGATCTTCTTATACAATATTCAGCGCCCTTGTGACTTGAGGACAATGCAGTTTTATTGAATTTATTTTAATAAAACCAACATTGTATTTATAACGGTTAGTTTTACTGAACGGAATAAAGGAAAATCATTGGTTTTTAATTAAGATTCCAACTATGAATTTGAACGCCAGAGAAATAGCTTCTGAGCAAACACGAGGAAACGAGAAATTGTATGAGTTTTGTGTTAGGAGCACACAACAGAAAGATTGAAAGTTGAACGGTTCTCGCAACAAATTCACTGGGATATTGTTAGAGTTAGAGATTACTTGCAAGGGTAATTTAGGAGTCGTAGTAAGCTCGATTCTCCATACAAACGCAGTTAGGCTCTCATTTTAAAACTACTAGCTAGTTTGCTCTTAAACTTTGTACTTAGAATAAGTTAAGGTATATCCAGGTCTGTAATTAGTTTATGTAGCTTCAAATCAGATACCATAGTAAAAAAAATACAGCGAATTTACGTTTTTCATACAAAACTGGTTTTTGCTGTATTTCTTTTGTTTTATAAACTGGAGCCATATAAACTAATTACAGACATAGATATACCTCATATCATTGAATATGCAAAGTTTCGTTACAATAAAACACGTAGTTTTAAAATAAGAACGAAACTCCGTTTGTATGAGAAGGTGAAATTCGGCCGAGCTTACTGCTTAACAGTTCATGCGGTATAAATAAAATAAAATATAACCCTAGAAACGTGGAAATCTGGGGGCACGGCAGTGCCCCCGCCAAGTCGAGCGCGAAGCAAACACTGCCGTACCATCCTTTACTGGAAACATTTCGCCGCATTTTCAGCCCCTATTTGAGAACCTCTGGATAAGACCAGAACGCAGAAATTTTCGTCATCCAGTAAGCTATAATCACATACTTAAAATTCAAAATTTCAAAGTCTGTAGGTCATTTAGTACCGAAGTTAAGCGAAAGCAAAGTTTCGCATTTGTGACACTCACTCACTCACTCACTCATGATCATCAAAGTAGAACTAGTACTTCCCATAAACTAAAGAGAGCTGAAATTTGGTACAGAGTTAGGGTTTAATGGCCACGTAAAGGGAAAACTATAAAAAATTGCAATTTCAACCCAGTTTTCTAGATACACCAACGTATCTAGAAAACTGGGTAATTGTAATCCTATACAAATATATAGGATTACAAAGTTACATTTGCAGTGAATGGGAAATTCAAAAGCAAGAATGGGCCTGCATTCATAGTTTGTATGTATGGATAACACATTAACCTACAAAAAGAAGTGAGACCCCATAAAAAACATTCCATGTAACAAAGAGGCCAAGTCTCGAAACTCTTCCACCGTAAAAAGTTGTGAGATATTTCGTAGAGCCAAGTCTCAGGCATTCTTATTAATCTTTATTGGCTTGCTAAATAAAATTTTGTGACTTGGCAATCACACAATACTACATAATTTTAGGTAAGTATGCAAAAATCCATAAATACAGTTAAGTTGTGTGATTGCCACGTTGCAGAATTTTATTTAGCAAGCAAATAAAGATTAATAAGAATGCCTGAGACTTGGCTCTACGAAATATCTCACAACTTTTTACGGTGGAAGAGTTTCGAGACTTGGCCTCTTTTTTACATGGAATGTTTTTTATGGGATAAGTTTTACCGAAACAAAACGTTACGACCGCGTTCGCGTTTGCTGTCAAATCCCATACAATTTGAGGGTAAAACGCAAACGCGATCGTAAAGTTTTGTTTCGGTAAAACTTATACTAGAGCCTCTGGTATCTCCTACACCTAGGAAACTTCAATGTAAACGTTTGCCTTTATTGCTAGTAAGGTACCTGCGGGTAATAAGGCCTGTCGGCTAATAAGGCCTAAGTAACCAAAATCGTATTAAATACGGGCGCTCACGCTCAAGGCTACGCGTCCCTGATGCCAAGCGGAAAAACAAGGAACTACACGGTCGAACTGGCTCGATTCCCCGCTCCCCGCCGCCAGTGTTGCTCCATACATTTCGGCAGGTGAGCGCGTGGCATGTGGTACAAAAAT
Source organism: Epinotia ramella (assembly GCA_947578815.1). Classification (NCBI taxonomy): domain Eukaryota; kingdom Metazoa; phylum Arthropoda; class Insecta; order Lepidoptera; family Tortricidae; genus Epinotia; species Epinotia ramella. The sequence goes on along the minus strand of OX388217.1, from coordinate 10,526,825 downwards.
CGGGCCGAAACAGTCGTGAGTATTTATTGTAATATTACATTAATAATGTCAATTTGTACTCAGTTTTTCTCCCTAATTAACGCTTGTAATGTGATACAAGTTTCAATAACGTATTGTGATGCCAATATTTTATATTTAATTTTATTCATTTTACACGTGGTCAGTGGCGAATAAGGCCTACAAAATTTACCTATAAGCCTTATTGCCCTCTATGGCTTGAGATTTCTTTTAGGCCTTATTATCCTCCTACTGCATATATCGAATTTCGGTATTTTAAGTTATACTACTTACTTAGTGTGCATAATTACTTACTTATTTGTTATATTTGCAGTTTTCGATCACGATGCCTCCCAAACGAGCATTGTGCAGAAGATGCCCTAGTGTCTGCAGTTCCTATTACCTATAGTATAATATGGCATACAGTAAAATAAGGCCTTTAGGAAAAATAAAAAAATAAACTATTTTTTTATTGCAGGAATTGCTATTTACTGTTATTTTCTATGTTGGTTAAAGTTTGAGACTGATTACTTCTATACATGTTAATTAGATTGCTAGTTAATATAGAGGAATATTTTGATGTAATTTTGTACTAAATATCCGTACAATGATCCATATTATATCTCAATAGAAGAATATAAACGCAGTTGTTATAGTTAAGTGATTATTGATCTCGACAACAAGTTTGTTTTAATTATTTAAGTACGTTAAGGTCTTAGGCCTTTTGTATACCACCATATTATAATAAGGCCTATTAGTAGGGTTTTAAAAAACCGGTCACTGTATGTCTCCTTATGGGAATTACCGCCATTTTTCACATTGATTGTATACTAATTGAAATTACAGACGGATTCATATATAAATATGTTAATTAAATATGCAATTTTACATTTTATTTACATTCTCCCTTAGCTAGGCCTTATTACCCGAAAGTACCTTACACTCCTAAAAGGGCAATACCGTTACTGTAATAGGATGAATCAAGCAAACATTTCCAATGCGGGTACATTCACAATGCGATGTCATTGCTAAACAATCACCTCGACCTACTTCTGCCCTCGAGGAAGGAAATAGACATAGATAATACGACAACGAAACGTTTCATACGAATACAGTGGGACTGTCTTTAAGGTATAATTGAACCATTGAATGCCAAAAGAACAAAGAATATTTCAGAAAGGCTTTCTCTTGATAATAACTAGTTATTAAATGTCAATTGAACCAAGCCACTGTCGTGTCATGACACCTGCTAGTACCCTACGCCCAGCAAAAATAAATACTATTTATGGTTTAAATTATTTAATGTGGCTGACTTGTTATAAAACTGACATTGGAATTTGAATCTTCTAGCTTGAATATTAGAGTTGCTTTTTGAATGGACTACTTTGATGCAATTCGGCCAACTCAAATAATATCAAGTAAGTATAGCCAATATAGTCGGCGGCGCATAGTTTTCCCCCATGTGGCGCCGGGTTAGAATCGCACAAGCCCTTTCTTTCCCGTGGTTGTCAATTGAGTTTACTATGGGAACCTTGAAATGGAAACGTATGGATGACCGTGGTTGAACCGTGTTGTGAATGGTGGGCTAGAAATCTATTACTGTTTTCCTCCATATAATAAATAAATAAATAATAAATATTAGGGACAATCTTACACAAATCGACCTAGTCCCATAGTAAGCTCATTAAGGCTTGTGTTATGGGTACTAGACGACGATATATATAATATATATAAATACTTAAATACATGGAAAACTTTCATGACGCAGAAACAAATATTCATGCTCATCACACAAATATTCATGCTCATCACACAAATATTTGCCCTTACCGGGATTCGAACCCAGGACCTTCAGCTTCGTAGGCAGCGTCACTACCCACTAGGCTAACCGGTCGTCATTCGTATTCGGACCTACAAATTGCTAGGTCGATGATTTTTAAATTAAGTACCTCGTTAAGGGGGTGAATTGAAAATTATCGCGTGCTTTGAAACGCCGTTCTGACTAGATTAAGAAACACTAAGGTCTGATTTTCAGATATATGATTGTCTTAAGTTTCCTCAATAGAAAAAAAATCCAAAGTTGGGTCTTTATTTTCCTTTTTTTACTCAGCCTACTCGAACAATACATTATTTTACGACACAATCAAGTTAATACTATTGTATTTTATCTCATCTAAATCTCACTTAATGAAATTTAAATAAAACTTCACCAAGTTTAGCGAAATTTGTCCAATAGAGCCATTCCCGAAGAGTGTTGCATCTCTTTTTCTCGTGTGCGGAAGCGGAATAAGCGTGTACTCTGTCACGGGGGCGTCGTCTTAAAACTGGAATATTGGAATAACATTCATAATTATGCTATGGAGAGGGCTATGTTGGGAGTTTCTCTGCGGGATCGCATCAGAAATGAGGCTATCCGCAGTAGAACCAAGGTAACAGATATAGCCCTCCGAATCGCTAAACTTAAGTGGCAGTGGGCGGGGCACATAGCACGTAGAACCGATGGCCGTTGGGGCGGAAAGGTTCTCGAGTGGCGACCACGTACCGGAAGGCGCAGCGTGGGTAGGCCCCCCGCAAGGTGGACTGATGACCTGGTAAAGGTTGCTGGAGTTCGCTGGATGCGGGTGGCGCAGGACCGGTCACTTTGGCACTCTTTGGGGGAGGCCTATGTCCAGCAGTGGACGTCTTTCGGCTGATATGATGATGATGATGATGATTCATAATTATACGTATTTTTTTTATATTACGACGGTAGCAAACAATCATACGGTCTGCTGATGGTAATTCTCTCAACACATCACATTCTCAGGAGCTCTGAGGGGCTACCGCGAAACGTAAACGAACTTGGTTCGTGTATCTCCCTCTATATCGCTCGAACCAGCAAGTGCGACAGAGACGGAGATACACAAACGAAGTTCGTTTTCGTTTCGCGGTAGGCCCTCTGGCGACTTACTCACGGCGCCACATACTTATCTACCCACAGAGCAATTATAGTGGCGTTATAATGGCCGCGCTCTTCTGTAAGGTGAAGGTACAGTCGAGTTCTCCAATATTCAAATTCTATATACTTAGACAGCCTTTCAAAAATATCTACACATGTGTCTTATGCCAGTAACAATGAAGTCTCTGTATAGATATTTTTGAAAGGTTGTCTGTCTAGATATTGGAGGACTCGACTGTATACCTACTCCCAGCAGTTGGGCTGCTCCAAACATTGAGCGAGATGACATTCCGGTGTCTGCCTCTCTAAGATATACTGCTCAAGCAACGTAATTGAAATCTCTGCAGATAAAATAATATCACGCTTTAATAATAATAAAATATATATAAATCAGCCTATAAACGCTGCACACACACTGCTGGGCACAGGCCTCCTCTAGTCCTAGTCTAGGCCCCACGCTGACCCATCATTATCACGCTTTAAACTACTGCTAATTATAGGGTACCTACTTACAAGTAAAAACTCACACAACAAATATACACTGCTCAGTCACCCCTATTTCACGTAATCACACCCCGCTGTCCCTCGTCCGCCGAACTTGCTTATTCCTACCAACCCCAATTTAATAATCAATGACATTTCTGTCCCCTCGTTAACGCGGATAACACCGACTGCGTTGGAGGGAGTGAGTAAATTGCAAAGAATTCGTATTTAATAATATTTTTTACGTCACTCTGGGCGGTAAGTGACATTTACCGCCCACGGGCGCAGCGGCAAATCTCACTTCACACCCTGGAGACGACGTAAAATTGTGTACGCACCACGGGCGGTAATTCGTAAAGCCCCAGATCGCATATGGCACATACACCTGCGATCTGGGGCATTCACGAATTCACCGCCCTAGGTACCTACGTAATGTACTGTTTCACTTCTCATGCTCAAAAAGTGCGTCATATTAGGCTCAGCAAGCGGGGTTAAAGTACATTTAGCCACTAGGGAAAATATGTATTCATATTTATGATTTATAAAACATTTTAATTTGACCAATCAAAACAGTTCACCGTATTACATCTACCAATCACAACTCTTTAAAAAAACCGGGCAAGTGCGAGCCTGACTCGCGCGCCGAGGGCTCCGTACAAACTTTCATACACTATATATACCCGACACGACCCTGCATTATTTAACCAAATATTATATTAAAGTACTTTCTGTGAAACGAATTTTTATGAAATTTCTGTCCGCGAAACAAATATATACCTAAGATAATTCAACTTTTTGATAAGATAAGTCTGTTATTTAAAAAAAAGGGAAAAATAATAATTGAAGAGTATTTATGAGAAACATGTTTCGTTCAAGTAAATGGAACTTGAAACAATAATATTCGGACTAAAAATACAAGAACCAAATATTATAATATATTATAATATATATAAAACATTTTCTGCGAAACAAAATTCTATGAAATTTCTGTCTGTAAAACAAGGGATCACCGGGATTAAATTACAAACTTAGTCAAGGAATTATGTTTGTAGATTAAAAAAAAAATACTTAGGTAGAGATACCGTTTTATTTTTCCTGTAATATTTATAATAATGTTATTTTTGCCCCCCTTCATATCCTCCAATTTGTATAGAAAATATACATATATTTATAATTTTTTTCTTTCCCATACACGTGCGTTAGGCTCGTTTACGACTAATTCAAATTTCAAATTAATATCACAAGTAGTTCTTGAGATATCTAACGTTGTGACAGACAGACGGAGAGACGGACGAAGTAAGGGTTCCTTTTTTACCTTTTTGGTACGGAACTCTAAAAACAGTAGGTTCTCCCAGTTCAAATCAAAAGATCATTTTCTAGACCATAAATATCGAAACGCTTGGAAGAAAGCATCAAACACATTTAATATGAAGCTCTAGAAAACTGTGAATAATAATGTAACAGCTTGCCGGAAGGAGGTTCGCCATGGCCCATATATGTATTGCTCTTTTGCCCGCATTGCACCAATGACACGTGAGACGTCTGCCGTTCCAATTCCACTACACCATTGATAATATTTAAACAGCTATACCTAGAGCTATACAATGATTTGCTTGCCCAGTCAGGAACAAAAGCAAAACGCATTTGGTGTATATCGGTACCTAAAAATCATTTGTGCTGCGATCGAAACGATAAGGTTGCGCATTAAAATCGTAGGTAACAATCATAAACCTATCGTATGGCAAAAAACCTTGAATTGGATTGCTAACACGTCAACAATATTCCTAACATGATATTAGGTACATTTATTACGTGAATGCATTGTTATTGCCTGTTAATAAATAATTCTCGAATGCAAATATGCGGAAACAAGGATACTTATACCTTCGATATAAAATAAAATTAAACCCAACGATAAGGTTAATGTTGCTAAGCAGAACTAGAGTACAGTATGGCCTGTGAATACTACTTCTAAAATATGTTAAAGTTATATTTATTAGGCACATGGCATGCAGTGGCATGATTATTTGATTATGTCTACAGTCAGACGATGAGTACAGAATACTAAATCAAATGATAGCACGAAGACAGCGCACAGTTTCAAAGGATATTTATTTATTTGCCCAGGACATCTAAGAACTGATTAGTTGGTCTGTGAGCTGTAGAAACTGCGAGCCCGGCTCTATGGCATTTTTTTTCTCTTACCTTCGAATGGTTTTTTTCTATATAATTATTGAACCTGCCCACAGAGGAGAACAGCTGGACGAACGCACATAATTTACTTGGTTCAAGCTAGCTAGGTTTTTCGAGAATCTAATGGGACGGAGTTTTGCATAAAAGCACAGATTAAACTAAATAGTTCATTGAAGTACCTAAGTATATCACTGTTAAAACTATGCAACTACTCCGGGGACCCGATAAGCGTGCAAATAAATGTAGTTGTTGTATCGTGTAACGTGTTGTTATTGATATCGTCGGTCGCGTAAAATTTAGGTTTATTGCTGGTACTACTTATATCTACTTAGAGACTTCCGCGATAGAACTGAAAATGAATTAAGAAAAACATGACAAGTAAAGCAGATCCTAAATAAAATTAAGTACCTTGTAGCGTAAACACAGTTATTGCTAAGTAAACCACTGAATTTTCGAGTGCATTTTTCAAAATAAGACAAGATATGAACACTTACATTTCGACATCACGCAGGACCGGACTCATTCAACGTTGAACCGCTCGTGGTACCTTTAAAAAACGAGTATGTAAACACTTCCAGTTATAAATACAACGTAAAACACTGCGAAACTCTGTCAAAATAAACTAACGCAGCAGGCGGCCGGAGCTGACTGGGAGGTTAACGCGAGCAATACATTTATCTATTGCATTATCACGCGAATAGCGTAAATGCGTACACTTAAATGAGGACGTGACGACACGATAATGTGACACTGTTATAAGTTGTTAAGTAAGATCTTAGTATTCGAGCAAATGATCACCTAAATAATTCTACACCAGACTTGAAGACGCAACGGAGCGGAATAATTAGTTTTGAATTATATAATTGTATTGTATGTATGTTAGTTTTTAGGGTATTTGTAACTATGGGCCTTAGATGGCTGAAATAAATGGTTAATTATTATTATAAGGAATCGGAACCCTAAATATTAAGTTATACGAATTTTCTTATGGGAATACGGGCGTGCTTTACTTATGTACCTACCATTTACATAATTTCAAAAAGCGATAATGTAATCTCAACCACTGTAAAATGTATTTTTAAAATAACATAGTAAACAACTGTTTTACAGTACGATTACTGTTATTTGACCACTGACAGATAGTTTGCCTTGATTTAATTTTCAACTTTAATATCATACAAATAAAGCAATTTTCAGAATACTGTTAACCACGTCTACCGATTTAGAAATAACTACTTACAGTAGAATTATTTGGGGTTTACCACTGACAGATAGTTTGCCTTCATTTAATTTTCAACTTTAACCTCATACAAATTAAGTAGTTATTTCTAAATCGGTAGACGTGGGTAACAGTATTCTGAAAATTGCTTTATTTGTATGACATTAATGTTGAAAATTAAATGAAGGCAAACTATCTGTCAGTGGTTAACTAACAGTAATCGTAGCTACTGTAATTTGTATGAGGTTAAAGTTGAAAATTAAATGAAGGCAAACTATCTGTCAGTGGTAAACCCCAAATAATTCTACTGTATGTAGGTACGTGTCTGGTGGATCCCGGAATCCTAAATTTAGGATGCAACCGGGATAACGCTGTGGTAAATAATGAAGTACCTAAATAATTCACCAACATCAATTCACAAATAAATTCATAACCAATCTACACGCCTCACGGCTTAGCACATGCATGCTCTCATGTATAAAAGATATCCGTCTAATAGGGTCATTTCGCTGGTTACGCGACCACCTTCGGTTAGCGACCACCTGAAGGAGGTTTTTTCTATTGAAGATAACATCAATTCTACACACCCTATTGAGACAATTACTTGTAAATGCGTTTTTTTGTTGTTTTAGAATAGAAATCTACTAAAAAACCGAGAAAATATACCTTCAGTTCACCAACTCAGCTTAAGTGGTCGCCAACCGGCACATGAAATTAGGTGGTCGCTAACCGGCGAAATGACCCTATAGTAGACAGTGTCTACATATGTGTAACCGCTGACACAACAAACATAGCTAAGAACCATCTCGACTGACAAGATTTTTGATATAAGCCGCACTCAGATCGGTTCATCCGTTTGAGAGCTACCAGCCACAAATACACGCACAGTTACACATGTTAAACTTAGAAGTAGGTAACATGTTTGTCGGGGGTTGAAAAGACAACAATGCTTCAATTCCGTTGTACAATCTGGTGGAAATCAGCAGTTTAGTACACAACCGCACCAAACGCTGATTTTATAAAGGTTGAATTTGCTCACCTTGAAAACCAGCGTCGACGTTTCACATTTACACAAAATGCAACTGATTGTGTTTCTGTCTGTGCTTCGAATACCCCCGACTGGTCTGATAAGGCGCGCTTTGACACGCCATTACTTTTGACAATACATCTGATGGCTATTGTTTTTTTATCTAAAATTATTGTATTCAGCCAGACTATAAAATAATTCCTTGAAGTCGAAATAGGTTTGACATTTATAAGTTTACAGGTTCAATATTATATCATTGAATTAATAAATGCAACCATAATAGATTGCCTGACATGGCATTTCTTAGGCTTAAATAATAATTAGCTAAAGGTACCACAACGCGAACAAAAAATTTTTTTAAAATGTTTTATTACTACTCAGTGGAATATTCCACACAGTTGTGATTTTCCTTCACACGCACCTACTGATCAATGATCATGTAATTAAATTAAGTACATGAATCATATCTGACAGCTAACGAATGTATAAATTAATGATTATAATGAATATGCCGTTCGCTCTGTTCTTTCCTTAACCATTTGCGTGTTAGTCAAACGTAACATCGATTTTAGTTGCTAACCAAGGATCGGTTTTCATGACGTGTTATATCATTGCCTAACACAAGGACTAGGTAAAATCTAGAGCTGTATTCACTTAAGCTTTATCTAACTTATAACTTTAATACTTACCAGGTTACTAAGACTGGATTAGTCCTAAAAACTCACTACGCACAACCCATTTTCTCCAATAAAACAGCCTAATACAATCTAACAAGAAATTGTTTACGTACAAGTGAAATCGATTGTATTATTATCATTTACTGTTTAAAATAAATATCCTACTTATATCTACTAATTAACTACACTTTGACTAAACTTGCTATTTGATCACAGTATTTTCCATAAATAAAATGTTTTCAAATGTGTTTTATTGTAAAAGCACCGCAGTAGCACGCCTCCACGGTTTAGGTTTACACTCCCGGGGTCGGAACACGGCACCCGCATCGTACCACCAAGGCTTTCAGTGCGCATGCCCACACAACTTTCAGGTTATCCACTTTCCCCTTCACTTTTCTCAAATCGGAAAGAGCCAGAGGCGTGCGGTAGTAACATGCGCAGTGTTATTGATGGAAATGTTGGCGGGAAACTGCAACAAGCGGGCCGCCTACAGACATTTTAATAAACAATCCGTTTTAAAAGTGGAACGCTTACTTGGGAATTGGGATCGATCTTGCGTTAAAAGCAGACTGTTAAATCAAAATAAAACTGCTTGATTGGCGTCTATCCAAGACTGGCGGTTAGAAATTGACATTCCGTATTGTTGCTGCACCTACGCTTGTCGCGCTCACTAGCCGCCCCGTTCTAATTCTTCAGATTCGAAAGAGATGGGACATTTGCGTTGCCTACGCGAGATCATTAGGATTCCTAAAAAATGGTATAAAAAGTCGAGTCAGTCTGGCAGGTGTCACAACACCCGCGCCATTCAATAGTGAATCAACATTTTTGGTTCTCCGGTTAAAATGTTCTAGACGTAAATTATACATATACAAATATGTATATGTATTTATTATATTTTACTTAAAGGCGAATGCTACACGCTCGATATGAATCGTGATATTTAACGCGATAATAAGGCAATATTTATCTAATAATATTTTGATATACTACACATACGATACGAATCGCGTCAGTACGACGGTAAATTTCATTGAGTACACTCGTACGTTTCGTTGCTGACAATGCTGACAGAATGAATACTGACGCGATAAATATCGATTAGAGACTAGACGCTCGATATTTATCGACGATACTGCATACAGATCGTGGATTTTTGGATTTCTAGAAATACAGCGATCCGTATCACGATACGTGATATACTTATACTACACACTCGATAAACATCGTGATCCTAGATTACGATCCAAATATCGCGATTCATATCGAGCGTGTAGCATTCGCCAAAGGTACGTACGGGTGCCGAAACTTATATATCTCATCTGCTAGGGTTCATAAAACAGACACTGGGCTTCCATATGCCTACATATACGGAAGCCCACGAACTTAAATTTGAAGGATTAGAAGTATGAATATTACCTAATAAACTTTATTTAGTATTATTAGTGCAAAAAAACACGAGTTAATAACTGATATCACTAACATGTATTGAACCAGTTTGTAACTTTTCCTTAAATATATAAAATAAAAGTTAGTTGATTATATTTTAATCTAATCTGGCATTTAGGTTCAAAATTTAATTAGGTACTCATTAGAAGCTAGTACCAAACAGTGCTAAATAAATGTTAGCGTTAGAAGTACATTCTTGGCCCAATTAAAAGAGTAGGATCTGTAAAACAGCTACTATTCAGGAGAAAAAAAAAACAAAATGACCAGGTAAAGAGCCTCATTAGTTAGGAACACAGACACTAGATAACTTAAACACCTCAATCTGTATGAAAACCGACCCTGTCACTTTTTTCTACCTACTTTGACGTCACACGGGCGAATTAGTGATCTGAATTCCCCGTTGTCCGCGGAAAATCGATCCTGCAATAAGGAATTTTCTTAATATTCACGGACAACCGGCTACCACAACAGACGCGCGCGGAATGTAAGTCGGAGTGCCAACTCGGAGTCCGAATTCTGACACGCGAAGTACATGAATTTGCGTGATCTATATCTTATATCTGTGGTTAGGAATCAGTCTGATCTAAATAAACGTAATTTGTTATAAGATCATCATCTTCTTCGTTTTCGTCATCTTGATTGTCTCGTAAAAATGGAAAATCTGAGCATGCGGTTTTACAATTCAGTTTTTTTTTATGAACTTTGACGTAGAACACAAGAAACCGTTTTGTCAGATCCGATTTTTTTACTTGGGAGTCTTGGGACTAACCGTCGAATGTCTGTGAGGGAGGGGTTGTGTATGTTAAACGGAAGCTACCGTCAGCTAGTTCGGGGTGGTTCTTAGCTATACCCATTACATATCTACCTATATTGATTTAGTAGTATTTAGTATTTATTTTATTACTAGCTTCTAACTCGTTTATATCGCAGCTCCATAAAAACTTTTACCCCCCCATTTCACCCCCTTAGGGGATGATTACGGGGTTAAAACTATCCTGTGTTACTCTCCATCCCTTCAACTATCTCCACTTAAAAAATCACGTCAATTCGTCGCTCCGTTTTGCCGTGAAAGACGGACAAACATACAAACAAACAAACACCATACACTTTCGCATTTATAATATTAGTATGGATATGTCAATATATACCTACCATTATGTTTGTGATGAAGATGATCCTGAAGATCAGGTTAGCTGGTACAATGTTTACGAGTAGCCACCAACAGATTTAGTTTTTGGCAAAGACATCTGAGATCGCTTGCTGATGAATTGATGATCCACCATAATCCGCCCTCTGGGTTTAATTAGTTACATAACGGTATTTGACTAGTCAAATCAGGTTATTTTTATGAATCGTTAAATAACGCTCCGTTAGTATGGAATTCGTAGGGATTACTTGGTTGTGACGTCACAATCATACAATTATGATATTATGCCCCTCCGTCCTTATTGTTAGTTTTTATGAATTGAATAATCTTAAAGTAGCAAACGTAAATGAAAGATTGATACTTTCCGAGTATTTTCGTAATAGGCTACATATATTGTTTATAAATTGTACGAGTGGTAATTAATATGGCTTTTAGACCAGAGTTATATATATTATACACTTTACTTTTCACTTCGACTGCGAGAATAATGTGTTTTATGAATAAAAATCTGAATATGAATCTGAATAAAATAAACCCAAAGATTATCTACCCTCAATCAATAATACCTACATTCACAACGAATAGTACCTACATTGTGATACAAGTGTGGTATGTTGATAAGTATATCAGAGGCGGAATTATCACGCGAGCCGCAGGTGAGCGTGATAAGAGAGCCGAAGATGTAATTATCAAAGCTCACGCGTTTCATACGACGTTTTTCAACACATTTTGCGAGGAAAAAATCCTTTTCATAAGATGAAAATTTCATAGGCTTGCCAAGTTATTTTCTTTACTTATTCATGGCAACAGGTTTTTACTCACATGACATCGCCAAGAATTTCCAGTGGCGTCCATTCTTTTTATCAATTTTCTAGTCACCACGAGTCAACATTTTTGTTAATAACCAAACACGCATTAACAATGTTTACAAATATCTGTGAAATAACCTATAATGGCGCGGGTGCCGGTCAATGTACAGCCATAATAATGCACGGCCAAAATAATGTACAGCCCAATAATCCGCGTCGTACATGGATTATCAGGCTGTACATTATTGGGCCGTGCATTATCACCCTGAGCAAACTTGGTCCGGGGCAATAATTGGAAGCCAATTTTGTACGAGCTGATAATGCACCGTGTGCATGCATATATCTCGCTGCAAGGTGCCAACATGATTTAATCGGGATATAACCAACACACAAGTGTCGTAATTGTATAAAACACGCGTTATGAGGGTTTATGAGCCTAAAAGGACACACAATAAGAGGTACGTTATGAGCAATTGTGTTGTAAAATATTGTTTAATTTGGTGGCAAGTTTTTTTTATTATTGCTTCGAGTCAGATACAAAATATTGACACCACAAGGACACCATGAATAAGCGATACTTGATCGTCTATAGGCGCGTCTAAACGGCCGAGCGCGACGGATAGCATACGAGGCTTGAGATAAAGCGAGATAGACAGCAGTCTATCCCGCTCAATCTCATAGCTTATTCCATGTGTGCAATCTACCACGCTTGAACGTTTGGACGTGGCTAAACCCACAGTGTGGGGTATCGTTGGATAGCTTGTTCAGAAATATTATGAGTTGTAGAAACCATTTTTTCAAAAAAGCCGTAAATTTTGTTTGAGTCAAGTGGGGATGATGTGAAAAAATTCAATTCGTGGCAGTAGTACATACGAGTATAATGAATTTAAAAGGAAAACTATCACGGCTAAGTAGGCAATAACTAGTTACCGAGGAATAGTTGGCGGTTGAAGATAAATTCTCTTCAAATGTAGTTTAAGTATCTGATCATCAAAATTGGTAATGCTTCTAACCTACGACATTGATTGGATATGTCGTGCTGCCCATGATCTTGGTACACATATTTATAGTCGCGTGTCTTGCTGACAGCTGGTATGTTCGCTTGTTCCTTCCGTACTGAACGTCAGCGATGGCCGACAATGATATATGCACATCCATTACTCACCGGCGCTAGTACAAGATATCCTCGAACGCTTGAGCTCATTTTTTAGGAATAACTAGCGACCCGCCCCGGCTTCGCACGGGTACTATTTTGTACATATAAACCACTCTTTCTATTAAAAAAACCGCATCAAAATCCGTTGCGTAATTTTAAAGATCTAAGCTTACATAGGGACAGACAGCAGGAAGCAACTTTGTTTTATACTATGTAGTGATATTATAAGTATAGTGAATATAAAATAGCTGGTAATTTGTAGGTTCAGTCAATCCAAGATATTTATACAATTTTTGCCTTATATTCCATACCCACTCCGTTGTAGTGTAAGTAAACAATACTAAACAAGGTGGAAAAGTGGAAACATATATTTTACGCCCACTGTATCAGCTATTGGATCAGAGCACACACAGTATCCCTCAAAGCAGTTTTTCTACATAATAATGAAAAATCAGAACTCACCATAGAAATATTTTATTTAAATTCCAACCGCACTTCATGACACTGCTTCTAAACACATACATAATATTAGTTCTAGGCGTAGTTGCACCAAAATTTCATCTACTCGCACTTGTTTATTATTAGCACACGCGAACTGATTAATCCGCCTGCTACATTACACAATACTGAGATAAGAAAAATAAGGCCGTCCGCACACTGAACGGAATTCAGTCACTGAATCATAATCTGAATCACTCACGAGCAAATAAAACGGTACACTTAGTGCGGAATTGCTACCGTTTTTTGCTGTTGAGTGGGCCGGTCCAGATACCGAATTCAGTGCATTAATTCAGACTGTGTGAGCCCAGCCTAAGTAAAGGTACATATTATTATTATAAGTATTCTGCACGGCTATCACGCGAGCTCTCTTGATTTTTCTCGCACTATCCGTCTGTCTCTTATTAGAACACTTAGAACAAGAGGTATAGTGCGAGAAAACTCGAGAGTATGTCGCGGCCGTCCCAGGATAGACGTGCAGGTTAATGCCGTAGAATACATTTGTAAGCGCTTGAGAAATTGTTTAAACCGGGTACTACGAAAACAACAAGAAATTCAAGGTGGAGATGCTTTTGTTAAAATAAAAGCGCCATCTAAAATTTTTACGGTGAACTGTGTTCTATTGTTAGAAAGCGGCTATTATTATCTGTACTGCTTCAAAGCGTCGTTGAACGAACGTTTCTCTTTCGTGCATCAATGTTTCGGTAGATGGCGTTGAACGTTATTTATTATGGCATCTTTTTCACATTGCAATCAAACGGAGTACAATAACCAGGGACCGTATACCGGTATTCAAATTCGATGTTTTGTATTCTAACAGGCTCATCTACATAATAGTTCAGCGGCATTACATGAATACAATTATGGAATACCGAAAAAATATCGCAAATTGAGGAAGATATACAAAAAAATATGATTAACTTTGCAAGTCCCTGATGATAACCACTTTATTAACGTTATTAGGGAAATGCATTTACGCATGCTGCTCCGTGAAGATTTCCAAAAAGCCATCATTCATCATTGTCTAGGAATGGAATCCACTAGTCGTTTTTTAACGGAAATTGGTAGTGCAGGCCGGCCGTAAATAACGCTATGGAACCCACAGTAGGCACAGGGTTTGATAATAACTGGCCGGACTACAATGGTGCATTATATGGTCTATATCTATTGATATCACAGGCAGCCGCCCCAATAACCTCTCTCTCACCTTCTTGGATGCTACAGCAATCATATACCAAGCACAACGTCTAATAATAAAACGTAAAATTATTTAAAATTTTGTTTAATCATAAATAAATAACATTTTTGTTTGGAACAAAACAACCTCCATATTCACACATCATACAACTCATCATTTAGTGAATTACAATTATTAATTGTCTATTTACTTCTAATAATACTTACAGCAATCTTAATGATAAAGTTGTACATAGTTTATTACCACAATTAATTTGAGATTTTCTTCATGTAAAATATTAATGGCGTCGATGTGTATTAAACACCGTAAAGCATGGAAAGTGGTTCTATATTAATTAATTATTTTTACGTCACACATGACCATTAACTAAGTGAACATCCTGATTCATGGCTAGGAAGAAAAGTAATAGTTTGTTCTTACCAACATTGATAATAAAGAAACCCTCAGTTCGCATGTTTATCACTCTTGCTTTCCGCTCAGGCGACAACCTGCGATCTGAGACATTCTGTTTTACCGCCCTAGGTGAGCAATGTATTATTAACTCGAATGAACGACATCTATAGTTATAATCCAAGGCACATAACTAGAACCTGCGCAGTTGTCAGATTTCAATTGTAATCTGAGGCGAGCCAGCGCGAGCGCAGCTTATCTGAGGTAGCGCGCTAGTGAACCTGCGCGAATACCGCCATCTTGGTTCAACTATGGTGTCGGGGATTATATAAAGACAGGAGAATATCTAAGAGAGACATATAAGTATCATGAATTCATAAAAAAACATACATAGGACCATTGCATGCAGTCTTGTGTTTAATACACCAACGCCTAATGCTTATAGAGAGATATTCCAAATAGAAAATATTTTCTTTGCATATTTTCCTTTACGGAACAAATTGGTCAAAGTCTTGTCTTGTTTAGAGGAAATAAGCCTGAATAAACATTTTTAAGAATTACTATTTTGACATGGAATGAGTAAGTACATTAAAGTTTTCATACAATTTGAAAACCATTTCGATTACAAGATTTAACAGGAATTACAATGACGATCATTAATTTATTTGAACAAAGCACGAAATTAACTCACAGGAAAAAGTGCTAAATATATTCTAACTTGTATTAACTTTACGTTAATTGACAATTTTAATTTACTAGGGGCCAATTAAACGATGCATAGTCCTCGCCACGAACTGGCCAACCTTCATTAGAGGTATACTTGTAAAATCGGCCCTACAGACAACACGAATCGATAATTTAAGGTACAAAGTTTGGAATGGATTATTGGGTACCGTAACTGTCTAACTTTTAACGATTTAATGAGGTAATAATTAGAAAACATTGGGATTCAACTAGAAATACATGCTCCTTCAACATGCTCTGTAAATAAACCTGCGAGGCCCCTGTTCCATACGGTACAGTACTAGTACCCGTCCCACCGGGACTCAAACATAAAATAAGTACTCAGTGAAGATTATTTTGTTAGTAACATCCTTGATTATTATTTACATTGTGCTAGAAAGTTATAATTTACAGTTCCTTTGCAATTATCTCCCGATCGGCGATATGCTCCATATAAACTAAATTTTAAAAGTACCGAAATTCAATCGTAATACTCAAAGCTTACGGAGTAAATTCAAAAACAATAATAATAATTTAGTACAATAAGACTTTTTGGTTTCTTGGTCATTTATGTTTGACACGTTACGATACTTAAAACCTAGTAAACAGTAAATGTCATTCAGTTATAGTTTCGACTAAAATTCAATGGGCACTGTAAATTTAATACAGTTTCGACTTAATTCCTTCGAAATAGAAGTTAAATGTCATAGAATTATGTTTTTCAAGATAAATACATTGAAATAAAGTTATTTCGTTAGCGTTTCTAAAGAATTAATATAATACACAGTTACAGATTTAAAAGTGTATTATTTTTTATTAAAAACGTTAGTAAATCAAGTGTACAAAAATAGTGCAACGACAGGTGACAAGTTACTGATAAAACGCCATGCGTTTTTGGAAATTCATTTGACTATATCAACTATTTACTACATAAATATCACACATCTGTTACTACGCCCGCCAAGAGCCGTGAACCGTGATAGATCCAGTCAGACCAATAGGAACATCGATATCTTAAAAGAAACACGGAAATCTTTTCAAAGTAAAATCTCTCTAACTGGTAAAAATTAAAAGTCTTGTGCTGTGCGGGATACGGATCTTACAACTATTAAATCTAGCTAATTGGACGATTTGGCTTCTCTATTGGCCTTCGAAACAGGTCGACGCGTAGCGTCCTAGTTGGCGTCACCGCCGTTGTTGAATTTACCCTGACTGGGGAGCGCTAACGCGTTATTGGCTAGCAAACCTACGACCGGGTTCTCAAGGTTCTCATACTTGAAGTTTGTCTCCGAGGACAAGCTGACGGCGCCACTGCTGTCTCCCTCGTACGTATCGGTGTCCTCGACGTGGGAGCTGAGGCTGGACTTGTCTCTTTCCGGCTCCTTGTCCATGTACTCGCTCTTGTCGCTGTTGGATAGGTCGATCCAGTGCGCGCGATTGCTCTTGACTCGGTCCAGCATCGGCTGAAGACTTTGTGATAAAACTGCGAATGCCTGGAATTGAGACGACAATTGGTTAGTCTAAAGAAGTTATCAAATAAATTATGAATGTGAATAACAATTAGTCTTAATTAACCCAGCAAGTTACATCGTCTAATAAAGTAACTTAAGTATTCTAAATTTTATTATAACCTTTCCGATTTCTAGCATCCAAAAAACTTAAAAATAGGATAGTAGGTTTGTGTAATTTTACCTCGTATATGGGCATGCAGATTGTGTCGATAAATTTCACTTGCATTGCTGGGAGCTCGTCTTCTTTGTCGCGATTCATCAAATCCTGAAATGAAGAATAGCAACATTAAACTAACAACATTATTTTTTATGGTAAGTCACCACATTAGCTTATAGGAATCAATCAAATAATAAAACCCCTCCATGTATGGTCAGTTCAGGTTACAGATGTCCAGTTTCCATTCAGATTTAACTTTTATCTCTGGAGATGAATGATGCACCGCAACTAGTAACCACGAGTAGATAGGACATATTTAAAATACGTTCTCTCTGTTTCCTTGAACCTCGGTTTTAGCCCGCTTGGCCTAAATTATTCCCAGACACCGGCTGCTATTACAACATGAACCTTATGATACTCACGATAGGAGTCAAATTCAAGTTCTGCCGCTCAAGGTCGCCCTGCCTGAAGAACTCGCCAGCCACTAGCGCGGCCACACGCCTCTCGACAGGCCACGGCTTGGTGATGGCCGCCAGGTCGCAGGCGGTCATGAGCATGGCTCGGAGCAGGCCGCGACGATCTTCGCATTCGCCCCACGCTACGGTCACTGACCGCTCTGTTTCTACCAGCTCGATGAATGAGGTGCGTTTGCTGTAACGGGAAATACTATGTCTTAGGATTCATATCACAAAAGTTCCCTCTTACAACGTCTTAGTTAGACATCTACCTACCTTGACGAATGAGGGTTTGATGCGGCACCACGGAATAAAGAATCCATTATTCCGTGTGCGGCACCGATGTCTCAAATTGCATACAGAAATCGTCAGTACCTACACGATACGCCTCCCCATACTAAATCAATCTTTTATCAGTGACGATTGCTAACGAAAAATGTTTATACTACTAATTATAAAGAGAAACAGTCTTAGAGATTGTAGCTGTGCAAGTTTGTGTATCTCTAAAGCTACTATAGGACGCTCAAAGAAGACCGAAGACTGCCAAATAGGGGAAATAATCCGTATAAAAGCGAATTTTGGTATAGTTGTAGGCGAATGTGTCTTAAACAACATACTAACCCCCTTATTCATAAAACTTAAAATGCCTCTGCTAAACAAAATGTGCTTTGTCCCTTTCTCACGAACATATATGCCAAAGTGACAGATAGGACAAACGAATTTTAACGCGATTTTAGTTAAAACAGTCTTATAGTACGTTTATGAATACGGCTGTTAAGAGTACAGGTGGGTGGAGGTGGAGCTAAAAAACATTTAGTTACCTACTATTAACTATACCAAAATTCGCTTTAAAACCATATTTCACCAGTATTTAGACTGGGCCTTCGGGGTAGAATGGACATAGGCATCCCGCAGTTTTTCCCGCGTTCTTTATGAAACGCGAGCGTACCCGTGCGGCAGCTAGACCTGAATAAACAAGATAACAATATAAACATTAATAAATACCTAAAATAGACCGCCAGGTCCGTCGCCAAGATGGCGTCCTCCAGCACTTGAACGACCTTCTCGTAGTCATCAGACGAGAGATGGGAGAGGATCTGGTTGCCTCGCGAGTTGAGGATCATCAGGCACTGGTCGAAGTGGTGGTGCTCCATGGTTGACGTCGAATACAGCTGCGCTAGTGGCGATGATGCCCTGGAAGATTTAATTGACTTATAAATACATGTATCAAAAATGTACAAAAATAAATACATCTCATTGTCACTAATACTGCACGTTCTTTACCGGAATAGCAAAATAATATTGTTTTAGGAACTGATCATGGATTTCCGCAAGTAACGCCTGATACTATCAATTACTTGAAATACAATGTAATTTGAAATTGAACTAAGCGGTTCGGATAATAGTTTTGATTTTTGTTCTATAATCGACCCAAATGCAAATCAAATCCTTTGCGCATTAATTTACATTCATTTGAATCATTAAGTGCTTTGTCTACTTGGGTAGACGATATTAGGAAGATCGCGGGTCACCCCTGGATAAGGGTACAGGCTCGGAACCGGTGGCGTACCTACTCGAAAACTGGCATATGCTCAGTAATGGGCAATAACAGGCTTAAAATTACGATTATGATGATACTTCTGTAGGCACCTGCTGGGGCTGAGGATGCTATAGGATAGTTAGGTTTTAACAGTAAGGTTTTTATTTTATCTTTATTTATTTAGAACAGGGGTTTTGTCACGCAGTGACTATGCCACCCCCATTAGCGAGATCAATTTACATTATAATTTTAATATAATTTGTCTTAGCGGTAATGTACAACTAAAATGGTGGGTTTATTATGTGGACGAGTGTTCACTAGAGCTGTGCGAGGTAGTGGAGCGGTGTGCGAGGAAAAACCCACTATATTATTATTATTTTTTATAATAGGTGGACAAGCATGAGCGAGGCCAGCAATGCAATAGCTGGACATTTTCCGCGCACAGCGCTTCATAAGTTTTATCCCTAAAGGTAAAACTGCTACAAGAACTTAATATTTATTACATAACTTTGTTCAGATATCTGAATGTTACTGACAATTATAAATTTCCAAGTAAACGGAAAAAATATTGCTAAGAAAAAAAAATGGTTGAACCGAGCACGGTTTTAGCTCAGTTGGTTGAGAGTGGCTAGCCGATTGCAACAACGCTGGTACAAATCCAGCTCGGAACAATTTTTCCCTTTAATTTATAATTTTCGATAGCACACGTTACTGCTTCACACAAAATTAATAACTGTCAATGTTTCGATCTACGGCGGTATTTCAACCCAGAATGAAACGAATATAAGATTGTAATTATTTACCAACCCGTCACAAAAGGAAATACGATACAAAGTGTTTCTCAACAAAGGCGTTAAGCCGACTATTATATGAAACCAATAGCATAACCATTATGAATATGATATCTCACTTAAATAATACTGATAATTAATTAATACAGTATTTATTTTCAGCACTTTACACACAAACGTCCGCCATTAATTTCGAACCGTTGCGAGAGAGCGAGAGTGAGAAAGCATGAATAAGGAGGAGGACAAGGATTAAAACTCACTTGATCTGGAAAGAGTTATTGGTCCCTCGGTGATCAAGGTCGTGGCACAGACAGCCGATGATCAGAGCGAGGCACTCGAGCTCACCGAATATCTTCCACCACTGGGTTTCCTGGAATGTTGCAATAAAAACATGATAAGATGCGTGTTTTGAACTAAAAGCAGTTTTCTATTGAAATAAACTTCATCCGCGGAAATTCACGTATCAACTTCAATCCCATGATTTTCGGGATAAAAAGTATTCAACATTTTATTCCAGGTTATAAACTTTCTCTATGCTAAATTGTATGTCACATCACTTAGCCCTATTTGCGTGATCGAGTGACAAACATCCAAACTTTATGAAAAAAATATGTAGAGACAAATATAAGAACTAAAAATGCCATTTAACTGCTTAAAGTTATATCCATAATCCATACTAATATTATAAATGCGGAAGTGTGGCTGTCTCTCTCTGGTACCTACCCTGTTACTAAAACAGCTGAACCGATTTAGATGAAATTTGGTATAGATATACCTATACCTAGTGTGAGTCCAGGAAACGCAGTCGCGGGCAGAAGCTAGTATGGATATTAAGTGAAACGAATTAATAACCGATACACTTTAAGTTGTGATAGGTCACAATTGCGGTTTTTTCAGCTCACAGTTAAGTAATCTTTCTCACGTTGTGGTTATTCTTCTTAACGTTCATCAACTAGCGGCACAGCACGCTGTAGTCAATATGGCACTTAACTTCTCCACAAAGTATAATAAAGACGAGGGTACAAGAAAGCTAGTTAACTCACCGTCAAAATGGCGAACATCATCTGCGCGACGTTGAACGCGTGCCTCCAATTGTGATAAGTCACGTTGCGATAATTCTTCTTAACGCTCAGCAACCAGCGGCACAGCACGCTGTAGTCGATATGGAACCGCTCGACAAAGTCCAAGTCCAGGAACATGCGGAGACAAGCGGTTAGTGTGTCGTCATCGCTCATGTGGATGTCGTCGAATTCCAGCTCGTGGAGGCTGAAGTGGGCCGACGAGGCTATCCTTAGCGTCTGGAAGTATGAATATAAGTAAAAGATTTGACGTTGGCGTATACAACAAAGGAAAGTAAATTAAAAAGCTGTTCAACATTTATTTTTCGAGTCAATTTTCACGACCATTCTAACGAATCCAAAATCGATAGGGACGCGTAGGTTCGTTACTCCATCATCATACCAGCTCTATGACGTTGGTAGGTAGGCAATAGTTATTTGTGTCACAAGGGAGCAAAATAGTATATTTAGTATTTACGGCGAGGGCGGCGTATTGAACGTAGCGAGGGATCCTACAATAGAATCCTGAGCGTAGCGAGGGATTCTAACGTAGGATCCTGAGCGTAGTGAGGGATACAAGTGTTAACGCCCGAGACGAAAATACATACACATACTATTTTTCACACCGACTATGAAGAAATATAAAAAAGATACTGTTAAAGTGAATTAAGAAGTTATAACAAATTTTCTTGATTTTTATTACCAATTGTTAAATATTACGAAAATTTCAAAAAAAAAAAAAAGACCGGGGTGCACTCCCGGAGTGTCGGCAGAAGTGAAAACTTGCGAATTGCTTTAATTATTAGCATTAAAAAAAAAACCCTCCCTCCCCCTCCTCCCTCCCAAGCTTGAACAGAAAAGTAGCGTTTTGATCCCTCTCGTCGTGGAGCAAAACTTACTTTTCTGAACGAAATGTGTGAAAATTATATTGTCTCCAATCTACCCATTTATGTACGCAAAATTTCAACTCGACCGAAAACAGAAAAATAATTTAATATCATTTTGTATCACTTTATTACACATGTCGATATATAGGTGAAACAAAATAAACAACACAAAATGAACTTGATTTTGCAAGTAGGCTGTACGGGCAATTCTAAAAGCTGTATTCTATGTAACGCTATCGAACTTCATAAATTGACATGCTTGAAAGCTCATCGAACTTAAAAAATAAAAAGCTTTGTACAGTCACACCAATATCTGCCATAACAAAGCGGGCATAAATATGTGACATCCTTACGGCCGTAGGAGTCGCGTCCGATATTTATCCAGGCCCCGTATCATGGTCGGCTTTGGATACAGCGTCAGTCTCGTTCTATCGACCGGTGTCAGCCAGTGACGGACGTTCTATCTTGTCACTTATCGCGTGATAAGGCCGACCATGATACGGGGCATGGTGGCTGTACCATCTCATTAGTAGCCTTGTCTCTCTACTTATTTTGCTATGTGATTTATAGCTACAGCGCAGGAAGAACCGAGAAAGGTCAGGAAGCAGCACACAAAGGGGCAACACACGATGTAAATCAACAAGAGCGATTGTAAAGAATAGGTGGGAAACAAAGTAAAGGTAGGTAATATCTTGTTTATATATAATGTAGTAAACAACAATGTACGGTTATGGCCCTGCAAGCCGCATGCAAAATTGGTGCCGGAAATACCTACATATCGCATGACAAACTATATAACTAGAACCCATAACACTTCCCATCCCTGTTTGAATGGGTTAAGGTGTTGGCCATTCGTTGGTTTACGTACAGTCAGCACGCAAAAGCATTACTACGCGTAACAAGCTCTCAAAATGACCTATGCACGATCCTAGTGACCGTGTTATCTTGCGTCTACTTCTGATGCTGTACAGTATAAGGTCAGCCGGGGCAAGTGCGCCACCAGGGTAAGTGCGATTTCATCAAACATATTGAAATCTACTGATATTTTAGTGCTACAGACATCTTAGATGATCGTCATTCACATCATATCAGCCAGAAAACGTCCAGTGCCAGAGATATACCTCCCCCAAAGAGTGCCACAATGACCGGTCCTGTGTGATAGGCGCATTTACCCCGTTGGCGCACTTACACCGACTGACCTTAATTATATTAAATATATGAAGGAAATGTTACACAAATTTGGGCCTAAGCTACGCTAAGCTGGTCGTTTTGCCACCATGTTAATGGTTCAAGCATTTTAGGCATTAAACCAGAATAATGAAAAAGTCCATTACATTACTTACTCGTAACCGCTGTGCATCATCTAGTGTGGCGGATGCGTGGTAACTTAAAACCTGAAATTAAATGATCATAAATTAAAATACGAAATACTAATATCAGTATATACGGGTTTTTTTTTAATCGGGTGAAAGAAGATTCAGCTTAATTCATAAATCCTGCACTTGATTGATGTTTTTTTAATCACGCAATAACTTGGTACGAGACAGTTTTCACAGGCTGCCATTTCGGATATTTTACTTCCAGCCTGGATTTCGCGTGAACATGGCAAATAAGCGTTCAGCAGGTTCAAAATAAGGAGAAAAATGCGGTTGAAAATTAATGTGTTACTCGACGTTGATGTTATCAGAAATAATTGTTCTCAACGTTTTGTGGTTCTCTGTACTTACTACGGAGGTGAAGATTGCAGATAAAAGTTACAAGCACGCTATAGGTTACAACAGGAGGACAGTGGGCGACGACTGAGAAGGAGCGGCAGGTGTACAGTCGGCTTCAAATATATCTGTAATCTTCAGGTTGCTCAAAAATATCTGAACGTACAGTCAAACGCCTTGATGATAAACGCCATGTTCAGATATTGGTGACGCGTGCTTGAACTAGGCTACCATAGCTTCGAAGGAATATTTATTGATAACATGATAACTCACATCAAGAGTAACGCTCTGCTTGGCCATGTCGGTAATGGCCTTCTTGTACATACATGTTGTGGATGTGTATGCCGCAGAATCTCGCGAATACATCCACAAAGTTCACGAGCCAGTCAAACCCACGCCCGCCGTTTAGTAGCCGCGTGCTTGAAGTACTTAGGCTACCATAGCTTTAAAGGAATATTTATTGATAACATGATAACTCACATCAAGAGTAACGCTCTGCTTGGCCATGTCGGTAATGGCCTTCTTGTACATACATGTTGTGGATGTGTATGCCGCAGAATCTCGCGAATGCATCCACAAAGTTCACGAGCCAGTCAAACCCACGCCCGCCGTTTAGTAGCCGCGTGCTTGAAGTACTTAGGCTACCATAGCTTTAAAGGAATATTTATTGATAACATGATAACTCACATCAAGAGTAACGCTCTGCTTGGCCATGTCGGTAATGGCCTTCTTGTACATACATGTTGTGGATGTGTATGCCGCAGAATCTCGCGAATGCATCCACAAAGTTCACGAGCCAGTCAAACCCACGCCCGCCGTTTAGTAGCCGCGTGCTTGAAGTACTTAGGCTACCATAGCTTTAAAGGAATATTTATTGATAACATGATAACTCACATCAAGAGTAACGCTCTGCTTGGCCATGGCCGTGATGGCCTTCTCGTACATGTGCGTGTTGTGGATGCCCATGCCGCAGAATATCGCGAACGCCTCCACGAAGTTCTCGTCATTCTTCGTGAATAACAGCTCGTCGAACTTATTCACTAGCTGGAAACAAAGAGATTTACTTATCAGACGAAATAATAGCTCAATTTTTATTATGTCGCTTCCAATGACGTTTTATGTGAGATTCTCACCGACCAGGGCGACCAGGCCACGTATCATGGTCGGCCTTATCCCGCGATAAGTGACAAGATAGAGCGTCAGTCTCGTTCTATCGAACGGTGTCAGCTAGTAACGGACGCTGCTCTATCTTGTCACTTATCACGTGATAAGTGACAAGATAGAGCGTCAGTCTCGTTCTATCGAAGGGTGTCAGTCAGTAACGGATGCTCTATCTTGTCACTTATCCCGCGATAAGTGACAAGATAGAGCGTCAGGCTCGTTCTATCGAACGGTGTGAGCTAGTAACGGACGCTCTATCTTGTCACTTATTACGTGATAAGGCTGACCACGGGGCCTGGACGGGCCGTAGCGCGCCTGAGCGCATTTCACAAGTTGCCAAAGGAATTTGAAGCTTTAGTACAGACGTTACATTTCATATTTGAATGGTTTTGGAGCCGGTCTGCATGTTTATAAGGCCCTTCCTACTTTTATATTACGAGCAGTATAGAAATCTTAAGGCATTTCAAAAATAATAGAAAAAGCCTGTCGTGTACATACGTTTAGGTATCTATAAATACGATGAATAGCATATGTAGCTATGTTTTATATAAACGCGTGATATACAGAGCTTACAAACAAAAACATTACAATACAATGAGGCTACAGTATTGCAAATTTACTCTCGTAAACCTAATAACGTCAAAAGATTCGTTCGCATCGAAATGAAATGCGCCAAAGCATATTTTCTGCATGATAAATACTCAGATTCGGCGTGGCCCTCCGTTCTCGCAAGGCTTTTAGTGAGCCGAGTAGTGCCTAGATATTTATTACGCTGCTGTGCCTATAAATTAGATTTATTTACGTCCACTCGGATCATGGCACGATATGAAAAGCGATTTCAAATCTCTCAGCCCATCACTTACGGCTCTTTCTACGGAGTCCTTTACTTTCTCGCTATTTCTCTTTTCTTTCTGAAATTTCTATATACATAGGCTTTCAAACATCCAAATTAAACCTTTTCATTTCCTCGGGGATCGTGTAATAGAACTTAAATAGAAGTAATGAATTAAAGGATTAATCCAGAGTAAAGGTATTAATGTTCTGTTCCCTGATGGACTCATTTTATGAGTACAATCAAGACCTTTTCTGTAATTGAGAAAAGTGTCGTTAGGGCCACTGTGAGTGAAAATTTGATTGACAAGGTCTAAATGGGCATGTAAAACGGCTAGGCTGAGAGATAATGAGCGAAATGCCTGGACGCGACGGGCTTAATGATGACACAGTGAGTTTGCCAATGACACCTTTCAATTTTATATTATATTCTATTCAAACTAAATCTTGACACGATAACGGCGACTTGAGTTTAGGCACGTCCGTTTAGTGTTTGTCTCTTTTTTTCTATACAACCAGGTTGTTATTCGGGTAAAACTAATTAACCATTTATGCTGTGATCAACTTATTTTATAGATAGAATGAACCTGTTAATATCAATCATAAATATGGTTTCAATAATATGATTAACTGATTACAAGGTAATCGGTTAAAGCGCAATAGTATAAATAAACAGTTAATTTTAATTAAATGAGACACGAACTCAAAAAAATTGAATCCCTATTTTCTCTAAAAGTGTTCCAGCTTTCCTAATACCCTTAAAAGCGCTAAACTAGCAAGAGATATCCGCAATAGCCGTACCGAAAACAAATTAGGGAAGAAAAAAAGCGCCTCGTAAAAGCTCACTGGTATTGCCTTAACGTACATTTCTAGGCTGCATTCTAGCTTACGCGACGCTATAATGGCATTTACTGAAAGATTGAAGTAGGGTAACGCCTTGCCAAGATACTGTCACACTTATCGGCATGGTAGGAGGATACTTAGGAGTTTAGTTTCGGATCATGAATTTGACAATCGAATTGCATTAGAATCGTGCTGGCATTTGCGGGCTCACTTCCGCTCGTGCCGAGGCAACGCGCCAGAGTGAGCGCGCGAAATACATCGATATAAAAATGCGAAACGTAATACGGTATTTGACAAAAGTCAAATCAGCTTCCTTTTACGAACAGTCAAAAACGCTCCGTTAGTATAGAATTTGTAGGGATTACTTGCTTGTGACGTCACATCCGTAACTTCCTTATTGTTTGTTTTTTATGAATTAAAAAAACTTAAAATAGCAAACATAAAAGAAAGATAGAACTTAGTATTTTCGTTATGTTTAGATAAACATTAATAATGATAATAGTTATTTGTTATACAAGGGGGGAAAGTTGTATTTTACCTGCGAGTGTTCATTTGAAACACGAGCTAGCGAAAGGATGCTATGATTGACCACGACACCACGAGCGAAGCGAGTGGTTCAAAAATAGAATCCTGAGCGTAGCAAATGTTTCAACACACGAGACGTAAAATAACTGTTCACCCGTATATAACACAAAACTTTTCACCTCACTACAGCGAGGAAAATAAGGAAAAGGGTTTGTACTATCAATTATTATTTATTTACCTCTTTGTCAGTACAATAATTTTGAAGTAAGTATTAGAAGTATTGGTAAAATAGAAAATATTGCAAAATAGCCTAAGCATATCCAGTCTTTATGGAACTACTCCGGTATTAACATAAACAATCATAACATTTATAGTACAGTCGCCATCAGATATATCGTAGCGGCCAAAGTGATCACAAATATCTGAACACGTCTCTATTGCCAAGACATTAGAGACGTGTTCAGATATTTGTGAGCACCTTGGCCGCTACGATATATCTGATGGCGACTGTACCTAACAAATAGACTAGCATAAATTATACAATTCCAGCCTCAGTAAACCTTACTGGTGTATCAAATGTAATATTAATTATATTTCTATTATATTATATTCAACAACTAGGTAAATTTTGACAATATATTTAGTTTTGACAAAATAGGCGAGAATTACAGTTTCTGAAAAGATTTTTGCACCTTTTTTGTGTCTCTATGTATTGAAAAGGTCAAACGCTTTCATGTATCTTAAACGGGTTTTTTCAGGCAATAAGCACAATTCTGCATTTTGCACGGTTTCCCGTAATTCCACAGGTGTTAATATGTCTTCGTCACTCGAATCATTCATTTTTAATAACAAACCGAACTAGAAAAACATGCGAATATTTTAAAGTTAGCGGCTGAGGTAATTGAAAAGTGAAAAGTTTTGACTTAAAAGTTTTTTCTTATTATTTCGGATGCGTTTTGTTCGCACATCGACTTACTTGGACTGTCAGAACATTTTATCTGTTTTTATAACAAAAATGAAGATTAATGTTAAATGCTGATATTTATGAATTAAAATAAAGTTGTAAGACTGTATTTAGTGTTTTTTACTCGATGCAATTCATTAATTGTGATGTTATAAATTTAGCACTTTTAACGTTCTACGTTTTGTTAGCTGTCACATGTCACCTTAAGCTGTGTTCAAATGTCAAAACTCTTTCTTCACATGTGGATAAAAAGCGATTTTCTCAATAGGTATCAAACATACAAAAAGGGCTTTCCGAGGTAGTGAGGTGAAAAACAATTTATTTTCACTGTTGACAAATACTGTGTCTGATTCAGCTCCATGCCTGAAAAAAGTGTCTTTCGAAGAAGAAATAAAGACGTTATACAATCAATGTAAATGTCAACTAACGTCATAGTAAAGTAACAAAACGAATGGCCATATTAGATTTTAATGATAACGGTTACACCAACTGTTTTTGTTAGCCCATTTTGGTATCCCATTGCAGGGCAAATGCCATGTGCCCCTTGAATGCCATGTGGGTAAATTCTCTGCTCTGAGTCATTTATCTATTTTTTTGCAGTACATATACACGGTTTGTTTTCGTTTGGTTAGTATACAATATCAATTGAAAGTTTATTCGTGATCATGCCGAAAAAACAGGATCTCTTTGAATTGGATTTACTTACTTCAAAGCTTGAGAAAACAACTTTGTTGATTTTGTCCAGAAAAATGCTGCCTTATGCCCTAAGGGATTTGCGAACCAGCGAGTAACACCAACTAAAGTGTGGGTCGTGGCAGTATTTTACGAAAACATGCATAAAAGTAAAAAAAAAATTGACTGCAAAAATTGATTGCGCAAAAAGTATTTTTAAATAATATAAAGGCCCACTCCACCAGTGAGGCGAGACGGAGCGGAAAATTTCATAAAACAGATGACGGTTTTATTCACCGCAACTTGAAATTTGCCGCTCCTCTCCAAGTCGTATTTAGGTATGAAAATAGGAAACAATATGTTCGTAAAGAAAACAAAAAAACAACATAGTTTTCTTACTGGATGGTTCGTTAAGTCCAACTAGAGCACTGAACCAAACTACACCAATAGAGTCAACTCTCAACGAAACACAAGCAGAAACTTGGAAAAGTACTGGCTGAGCTGAGTTTTTAAAAGGAATTAAGAAATACTGTTGGGCACGGTGACAATTCGACCTTACACTTCCTCAACCTCGTAACTGTGGCCTCCTATATTTTGAATGTGAATTTTATTTTGCAGAATGCAAGGTTATTTTTGCAGTAATATAATCAAATACGTTGAGAGGTTTAGAGGGTAATTGTGGAATTATTGTGATAAAGCTGTTGCGCATTGCGGCCGTATATGCGACAGAGTCTACCGAATCCCAACCGACGTATGCTGACACATTAACGCGTTACTCCCCCGTAAAGAACTTGGATGTATTAATTAAGTCTCACTGAACCGACGCCCGGATGAATTCATATTCAATATTAAACCGCAAAAAAGTGCATCTACATCAAAATCACTTCAAGACGAGCATAAAATAAAGAAGAAGAAGTAACAACAATAGCAACATGGATATACGTTTAGAAGTAAATCCCCTTCTTGAAATATTGTCCTGTCACTTATTCAAATAGAACGCGAATCGCTGGACCTTTTTACTGATTTAGTGCCAAGATGAAACTGCTATCCATAAATAATGTCTAGTTTTATACACATTTGAGTGGCTGGACATTTATACCCGCCAAGAAACAGCGAACTTGGCGTTGCCAAAAACCATTTTTATGTAATATTTAACATACACATACATTCACTACGAAATTTAGGTGCGGGTTTAAAAAAAGAAGTTCAAAAACGTACTATATAACCTTACATGAGAACAAACCTTGAAAAGGGATCCAACAACAACAGATACCTACATCTTAATTTAATCTCATTCCTGACTAACCATCACTCGCTTCTTTTCTCTCTTAATTAAATGTATATTTTACCTGTATTACGCCAATTATTCTCCCCTCGGAGTTCTTAATGGCCATACACAAGATGGTATTGTGCTTGAAGCCCGTACCCTCGTCGACTGAGGGGTCGAACCGGGCGTCCAGATACGCGTCGGCTATGTTCACCGTCTGCAAAAAATATAAACGTAAGAACATTCCACTGACAGCAAGTCAATTACCAGCTAAAAATAGAAACAACGTGCTCAGGCACGTACCTAATACAGAATCCTAGAAAAAAAAACGTTGGCATTCGTTTAGCTTCTAATTATCTGACGTACGAAAGCAATTTCAAATTTTCAATTCACAAAGGGCGCAATTAGAATTACCCACATCATTTCGAGGAGAACAAATATGAAAGAGGCCGCCTTGACGTATTATAGAAATCACGGATAAATTTTGTCGTTCCACGTGACGGATGAAGGGTTAGGGCGATTACGGGGGGAGATTGTGAACTACCTATTAGTCCCGCAATTACTGGGACGCTTAGAGTGAAACATGATGTACTACTGGAAAGTCTTTGAGTACTCTTGAGCTCTAGCTGCCTTCCATTAGGCCTCGTAAGTCCTAGGTTGATTTTTGCGATTTCGAGTTTGTACTTGCAGAAGTACGCGACTTACGAGGGTAGAAGTAATGCGCGAATGTTCGTTGAAGTTAACGATACGGCCATTACCAAACACGCTCAAATAACAATAAAACATATTTTTCCGAACATGTAAGATTCATCAGCAAATCTGAATATTGTATAATAGCGTGTTTTACTGATCCCATTTCCCCCTAATGCTACTTCAAAACACAAAGGATAAGCTCAAGCTTTCTTGGAGAGATATTCCAGAAGGCAAGATATTAAGGCAAATCTGTTTCGAACTTTTTGTTTCAAGATTTTACCGTAGTCGGATTGTAGTTGCTTTATCTTTTTCACCTTGGCAGGAACTTGCTTCGAAAAATGTTTAAATGGCAATTGTGTAACTGTAATAGTTTTATTGAAAAAACAATTGTACAATGACTTATGATTATGAAACAGAAAAAATTAAGAAACAGGTGGAAACATGGTAGTTAAACCGACAATTTTTTTTACCGCCACGCAAACGCACGCAAAAACTGAGGGTTTTTACTTGTGACGGCCCTTATCAGAACAGCAATCCATTGCTATTCCGCTTAAGTTAAGGTCATGCAAAAAAACGGTAGTTTATACAACTCATTGTCGCCAATTGTCCTACAATTGAAAGCTTATTTCTTCTTATCTTCAATGAGAAATCATTTTTTCAACTACTTTCGAAGTCAGAAGTACACATCGCACAACTCGTAGCATTTAGCTGGCACCACCACGAGTTGTGCGATGTGTACTCATAAGAAATGAGCACACCCAGCACATCTTTATGTCATCGCTCCTTCACGTTTCTGTATCACATACGAGTAAGAACTAAGAGGTAGGAAAAGGTGCATTACCTCTCCCGTGGTGGCTACATAGCCGGTAATCCCGATGTTGATGGGGAATCGACTCTCGTAGGGAGACGTTCTCGGCGTGCCCGGCTCCGTTTCGTCGCCCGCCTCCAAGTCGAACACGCGGGAAAAACTGCCTTTTGACGCTTCGTGGACTAGAAGAACCTATAACAAAAAAAAAACCATATAGGCACAGAATAAAGGAGTTTTAGGAGCTAGAAGGACGAGTGGGCTTTAAAATACGAGTCTGCTTTCAGCTATTCTTGACTAACCATTGCGAAAAAAAAAAGACATCGAATTTATCCTAACAATACACATAAAATAATAACATGCCCAGTAAGAAAGCTTGTTCGTTCAACATCCGAGCAGTGCCGCGAAAATCCAATTATTTTCATTAAGTACATGACACTTTTTACTGATGGCAATCTATTGACATTCATAGGTGTGTGTAGTCAGCCTAAATAAGCTCTGGCTTTGACTTTGTGCCAATAAATATAAAGTTGGCGTTGGCACTAATGCATTCATCGATAGACTACCCAAACCGTTTTAACACGCCCCTATAAACATACATGTTTTATGGGTAAGGCGTAATAAATTCTCCTTCCAACGAGAGATAAAATACAAGACAAAATTATAAGGGTTCTCTTCAGTTTGACAACGGAACACTGAAAAGGTTGAGCAGATAACATTCTTGTTCATAATTCAAAGGCTTTATGTTAGTTGTCGTCCCGAGGGTATGGATCTAATAAAACATTACAGTTCCATTGCGCGGTTACAGTCGGAAGGAACTGGTTTATTTTCGATGGCTTGGGTTTCAGCCTGAGGGCAAAGTTAGAATATGTTCATACGTCACAATCCACATAAAGGCAATCATAAGCCAAACCTGAGTAAATTCATCTACTTACGAAAAGGATGGGAACATGTCTTGGCATTACGTGCGAGTTCATTTTATATACCAAATTGCATTAATATAGAAAAACTAATGCTACGACTGGATATTTAGTAAAAAAGACGACACGCACCGCATGATAATTTTTACATCGACGGAGCCCGCATCATGTAGTTAACACAGTTTTTTGCTCCAAACGCACGCATATAGCATGATAATAGTCTGTTTAAAAGCGAATAAGATGACATTAAAGCTCTTTTGAAGCGTTACTTCGGCGCTATAAAACATATTTTACTCCCTAACTGAGCATTAAGATCCTTTTCATTCTCTTTACGACGCTCTCAAATCACTGATATTGTCTGATTTGGTAATAAAGTACATTAGCGCGCGTTATCCAGTTTTGTACTATCCTTATCACGTTTCAGAGCGGCGGAACGGGATTTGGATTTCTGGAGCTCGTATTTGCATTTTGACAAATATTTGCTCTGGAGTCACTTTAGACAATAAATTGCCCCCAAGGTCAAATACGATACGGAGATAAGATATCATTTAAAAATCAGCACTAGGAAATACCTACAATTTCCTGAAAAGAACAAGCATTGTGTGTGTGAAGTAGTTAGCAGCAAAAGTATTTACGCGGTCTAGGTTCTCAAAATGATAACAATAAACAAGTTCTTATTCCCTTACAATAAAGACGTGTACAGATCATTTTGAACTCTTCGTAAGCGTAGCTACTTCTGCTGCTGACTGTATGGTTGTTAGATAGATCGTCAACGCTTTGGTACCTATTTTACTATTTTATGTTTCACGATTTAAGAGTCCCCAGTAAGCCCGATTCTCCATACAAACGTAGTTACGCTGTCATTTTAAAACTACGTGTTGGATTGTAGGGAAACTTTGCAAGTACAATGACATGAGCTATATCCAGGTCTGTAATTAGTTTATGTATTTTCAGATACCATAGTAAAAAAAATACAGTCGATTTAAGTTTTTTATACAAAATTTGTTTTTGTTGTATTTCGTTTGTTTTATAAACTGGAACCATATAAACTAATTACAAACATAGATATACCTCATGTCATTGTATATGCAAAGTTTCGTCACAATCCAACTCGTAGTTTTAAAATGAGAACGAAACTCCGTTTGTATGGGAAGGTTAAATTCGGCCGAGCCTACTGCGGAATCTTAATAAATAAATGGAACATCACCCACGTACGGAAATGAAAGGGCATTCCGATAATACGAGGAAAATCGTCGAGCTCTTTCTGCAAAATACGTGACGATTTTTGTACAACAAGAGCAACCCTGTGTATCCATCCTTGTACCTCTGATATTTAATATGGATTGGATTGGTAACATCTATCGCGCTTAGAGTTTCTGCTCCAGATTTCTCGAACTCGAGACAACTCGAGAGTTTCCATTCGAGACGAGAAACAAATAGCCGACTCTCGAGACTCTCGAGTTCCGGCAAACACGAAATAAGGGCTAAAGTCAGGCTCGCCATTTTGCCGCTTTTAACAATGATGCGTGCTTTGTTTCACATTGACATGTAAGTACCTACCTAATCAATTTAATAAAATTAGAGTGTAAATGTTTTGTGGTTAGTTTATGAATAAATAAGGTTATTTTATGATTTATAAATGTCCTATCAATGTTTGACTTTTACTTAGTTTTTTTTCCTGATCGTATGCTTTGCAGTTTCGATCTGCTCGATGCTTTGAAGAAGAAGAGAATATAAAAATTGCAGAATTTAATATTTATGAGTCTACGGGAAAACGTACTTCTAATCTTGAGATGTTGTATCAAGCCCGTATGACCGTCAAGCCCACTTCTACAGAAACCGAGCGTGTTTTCAGTCTGGCTGGAAACATAGTAACCAAGATAAGAAACCGGCTTTCGGACAAATCGATTAACGCTTTAATATTCTTAAAGACAAAAATTACTTTTTAATAATTATACAGAATTATAAAAATTATTAACACTCACACAAATGATAATACAAATGATTAATATATTATATCTCACTTAGATCATTAAAAGACTGTTAAATATGATTGTTGAAACTCCTCAATTTTATGTCACGTCATTGTAGTTAAATCGTTTGTTTGTGATGATTATTGTATTATTGGCATTTGATTCCTAATCCTAATCTTATTTAAATTTATGTCTAGCCTTGCTTGTTAGAAGAAAAGATCTCTATCAAAAATACCAGTTTATGTCTGATCAAATTACTGAAGAAGTAGATTAGATACCTATATTGTTTTTATTTTAATTGTTGATTTTTTGTAAGATTTCAGTTTTTGTATGTTTGTAAGAAGAGTTTTAATTTTGTTTTGTTTGTATTTCTAACTTGTAATGCAAAGTGCAATAAAAAAAAAACTGATTTTTATTGGTTTTTCATGTAATTTTCAGCAATAATTTACAATTTCTTACCAAAGACTCGAGTCTCGAGAAATTGGAGTCAAGAATTCTCGAAACTCGAGAAAACAAATGAGGCGAGAAACCAGAAACCCTGGATCGCGCTCCTACACATAGGTATCGGCACGCCTAAGTGGGAGCCAGACTATCGTTAGAAACTCAATTCACGTTCGTTTTTGGTTCGCTTTTAGCTATAGAGGAACAGAGGCCATGATTTGCCACATCTCCAAATGTAAGGAACGGAAATGACCACTCTGCGTTGGGATGAAATATTGTTCTTTGACACAACCGGCGATTAAAGATCCTTCCATTATTGTTTTACGACGCCTTCGAAGACTGTCGTTGTCTCTGATTTGACAATAAATCAGGTTGGTGTGAGTTAGCTGGTTTAATGACGATATTTTTGTTTAAATGCATTTAATAGATAATACGTATAGCTGAGTTTTATCTTGTCTAATATGGACCTATTTGACCTAACGTATGAATTACAATCCGTTTGGTATTAGTCGTGAGCGCTTCTTTCCTCGAGCGATGTTTTAAAGTGCCACAACGAGCGCTTATATAAAATTCAATAACAGCGTTAAGTCAACCCTACCTCACGAATAAACTTCGCAATAATTTAAAGAAAATTACTGCTAAGTTACGTAACTAACCGTAGCCTGCACCATTATTTCCCCCGTATATATATATAGCAATATTGCCACTTACGATACGAATAATCTTTATAATGGGACGTAGTTATCCATTGTATTACCTACTGCATGGCTTCACGTATATGTAACAGTATGAAGTGTTTAAAATAATAAGTGAAATTGCAATGTGCATAACACGTGGACACAGTTATGACTTGCGAGTAGCGCGAAAACGACACAGCTTGCACGGATTGGAAAAGCGATATGTTTAAAGGAATAAAATTGTAGCGTTCTTTCAATGTTACTATTTATTCACGGCTTCGAACTTAATAATATAAACGGAGGTTTGTTAGCTCAAAGTTTCATCCTGAGGCTGTAATTAGTAGAATAACGGCTCAAAATATATTCCGTATAAATCCTCTCAACTTAATATAAACTGTAACGGAAGACATAAAAACCGGCCAAGAGCGTGTCGGGCCACGCTCAGTGTAGGGTTCCGTAGTTTTTGTATTTTTTTTCAAAAACTATTCAACCTATCAAGTTCAAAATAATTTTCCTAGAAAGTTTTTATAAAGTTCTACTTTTGAGTTTTTTTTCATATTTTTAAAACTTATGGTTCAAAAGTTAGAAGGGGGGGGGGACACATTTTTTTTTACTTCTGGAGCGATTATCTTCGAAAATATTAACATTATCAAAAAAGTATTGTAGCAAACCCCTATTCATTTTGAAATACCTATCCAACAATATATCACACGTTAGGGTTGAAATGAAAAAAAAAAAACACCCCACGTTACGTATAGGGGAGGTACCCTAATAAAAAAAAAAACACTTTTTATTTTACCACTGTCAGCGTGATTGATATACATATTAGTACCAAATTTCAGGTTTCTAGTGCAAACGGGAACTGAGATTATCCGCGGACGGACGGACAGACAAAGTCGACTACGGAACCCTAAAAAGGTTCTTCAACAATCTAGGAACCAGTGGTCATTATTAAATCTACATTATTTGATTTAGCTCATTATTAATAGTAATTGGTTCAGAAATACACACATGATCCCAAATGTACAAGACAACCAAGTTTTATAATATTGTACCAATCTACTTTCAATAGGTACCATACGGTTTGACGTGTTACTAGTGTTACACGCCGAACCACATCGACCGAGGACTAAAATTACCTGTAGATCGGCACTGTTTTCCTATTTGTCTAAAACCAGTAACCGCCCTCAACGACCGTATGATGTTAAATTTGGACATTATTATACCAGCAAACAGCGTTAATTTTGGGGTCTACAGCGAATTTCATTTAGGTCCAGCTTTACATGGGTCAACCATTCGATTTAATTTCATTTTGCGACTCGATATAAATGCAAATTGTATTGTTTGGGAAGTAATTAACTAGGCGCTACGTGACATTTATTTATAAAAGCCGTTTTATAGGAAATGAACGCATGAAAGATGTCCCTTTACATTTTTTTACTGTATTTTAAATGCAATCTGAGATTCTGGTAAATTGTAAATAAAAGTTTTACTCGTAAACTCAATTAGGTACACCGTTTTCTCGAAGGAAATTTTGAAGAAAAAAAACATTAAAGCGGCCAAGTGCGTGTCGGACCACACACAACGAAGGGTCCTATTAAAAAGGTCGTATCGTTACTAAAATCTCATGGCACTTAAGTCCTTTTCTTTAAGGAAGGCAGTTTTTTAGAAATATCTCAAAAAACCTTTGAGCCGATCTTATTCAAAACAATTTTCGCTGAAAGAATTTAATAAACCCTATGTCCGTGATTATTTTCATATTTTTAAAATACACGGTTCAAAAATTAGAGAGGGGGGACACAATTTTAGTGACTTTCGGGGCGATTATCTCCGACTCTATTCACTTAATCAAAAAAATTGCTGAGAAACCTTATATTTATTTTGAAAGGCCTATCGATTGATGTGCCACACGTGGACTTGCAACTTGCAATTTTTTTTTTTACTTTTAGTTTTATGTATGGTGCTACCCCTAAAAAAAGTTTTTTTTTGTAATTTAATTACGAAACTATGTAGCGGCTAACAAAATACACCTATCCTCAACATTTTATTCAAATACACCTTATAGTTTTCGAGTAAAATGCTTGTGACATACGGACGGACAGACAGACATGACGAATCCATAAGGGTTCCGTTTTTTGCCATTTGGCTACAGAACCCTAAAAACCGATGTATTTATTAGTACTGAAAATCTAAATTTGAACGAGATTGAATAATAACGATGCACGATGGCCCAAATTCTACATTAAGTTCTCAAAAGCATAAATAACTTGAACGGAATGTTGAAATGAATATTTATGTCGAAAATTGAGAATGAAAGTGTTAACACCCACGAGTACCTACATTTCCTAAACTCCCGTTCATCAGTGAACGCTTATATTACCCACCGCAACAAGGTAATTTTGTTATCACGCGATCTCTCGTATTCGCAAGAATAACCAAACTTTCATTAAGGGACTTCAGTCGCGTTATTTCCCACATTGTGCTCTCGCGCGACGATCGAGTTTTCGTTGGAAATGATCCAATAAAATATTATCCCGAGCCTCTCGACTTAGACATGGCGACTTGACGTCACTCAGATTATTATCATTAAAATTCATTTCATACACGCTTTTCCTTTCCATTAGTCAGTCAGCATCCATTTATTCGAAATTGTTCTGAAAATCTTTGGACGTATCTGTAATTGGTTGAGGCGCATGTAAAATTATTATCCAATCAATCAAATTGACATGCATCAAAGGAGGTTGATTGGACAAATTAAGTAATAAATTTAATTAACTCGCGGCAGTTGGCAGCCATTTAGCGTTTGTTTGCATAATATATCTGGAAAAGTAACTATAGGTAGTTACAGTTGAGTCGCTCGTCGGGAACTTTTGATATGAATAGTGTGCCAAATCTCACGCTCCGTAGCAACAGGATGTTACAATAATGGTGATACTTTTAAAATCGGGGATTTTCAAATAAATAGGTCCGAGAAAAAATACACTTTAAATTGTACTTGTTTTCAACGCCATTACATTTTTATCAATTACGCAATAAACTGGTCCTTATCTATTGTACAAGTAGGTATGTGTAAATTACCTCATCAAAACAGGTTACTATAGTTGTACTTGAACTTGAGGAAAACAGCTTCTATCGATCGAGTTGTGTCAATAATAGCAGGAATAAGATTTTAGAAGGTTGATTTGTTAAGTAATGTCGAACAATTTCCATGTTAACCTTCGGACGAAGCGTCCTAAAATCAATGTATAAGCCTCCGAGCAGAGTATTA
Source organism: Epinotia ramella (assembly GCA_947578815.1). Taxonomy (NCBI): domain Eukaryota; kingdom Metazoa; phylum Arthropoda; class Insecta; order Lepidoptera; family Tortricidae; genus Epinotia; species Epinotia ramella. The sequence continues at coordinate 10,487,773 of OX388217.1, read as the reverse complement.
GTAGATCCTAGGTAAGGACATGATTTGATGAAAATGTGGCCGCTGTTGAGTGTCCCAAGGGTGTAGGGTTTCGCTAAAGCCGATGCTTTTCCATTGTTATTAGAGCTTACGCCGCCCTTTTAGCACCTCGGGCCCTTCACTCATTAATTTAGCTACCTGAGTCCTAATAGTTTACTAAGGATGAGTTCTATACTGTTTGCGTTTAGATTTATTATACGACGGGTATGAACTAGTCGTCGGATGGATTACACAATAAAGTTGATGGCAATGAAATAAAGTTGGACGAATTACGAGGCATTCCTTTATTTTAATCAATAATGGAACGTATTTATATTTGTTGGCGGCGCCCTAGGTTAGGTTTTTATCATGATTGTATGTTTTGTAAGTATATATAGTTTTATATTTTACTTTATTTTACTTTTTTATAAAGAGTTATTACATTATAAATAAAGAGAAAAATAATAATAATTTTACGCGATTAAGTCTCGTTTAGTAAAAAGAAAGTGTGAAAACCGTTAGTCGAATTGCTATTGTTTATCGCTCTAAAAATAAACGCTACAATTCTCAGAGAGCTTTTATAGAATACATGTTTCCTTGAACGATTTTGCGGCATATGGACGTAAATAGATACATGTAGATAATCCACTTTAAATAAATATTAGCGGATTTAATCGATTCCGAAAATTGCAGGCTAAATAGTATCCTTCTTATTTATAGTCGGCACTTGCTTTTGGACTAGCTGCCCGCGCGACTGCGCCCGCGCATGGCAAACAACGAAGGCGAGGCGCGGGATAAAATATAGCCATAACCATCCAGATAGTTCATGCTACACTCAGGTGAAAGAATTTTTGAAATCTTATAAGCGGTTCCGGATATTACCCAAATCATACAAACTTAAAAACTTAACTGGCAGACTTTTCCTCTTTATAATATTAAGTATGGTCAGAGGGGGCAAGTCGCCCCCCGGGGTAAGTGCGCCATTCATCAAACATATCGAGATCCACAAATATTTCACAAATAACGACATCTTACATTCATGTAACAAACTAAATCAAGTTTATTGCATGGATTTCAGCGAATTTATATTTAAGTAAATGATTGAATGATGAATGAGGCGCACTTTCCCCGGTGGCGCACATACCCGACTTTAGTATAGATTATAATGGCGCTTGTGTAACATAACAAAATACAATAATTATCTTATACGGAGACAAAAAAACATATTCAACATCTAGGGTATATATGCTGGGTATAATATATAAGTTATGTACTTTCATAGACATATTTGTAACATATTGCATAGTTTGATAAGTATTAAACTAATACAACTCCAATCAACATCTACACAGGAGTATTTTTATACATATTTTAACTAAGCAACGCCATCAACGCAAACTTCTAGTAGCTGGATTTAAGATAAATTATCAAAATTTTTCCTTGTCAGCATTTTCTCCTTGACCGAATGGCGGGACGAATGATCAAGACGTACGATACTTCTCCACTTTCCGCATAATCCGAGATATCTCGTTATCGATGATGAATGAACTCTCCAGTTTTATGCGTAATATGGCGTAAAATATATTTCGGAATATCCAATCATTACTTACTGTCAAATATTTCAATGTTTCGTATTTGTTTAACTTTTGTATAAAGTTTTTCATTCGATACTTTTTAATTACGATTTTTATAATATTTAGTTACACGAAGACTACGATTCTTACTTTTTATTTTAGATATGATAAAAAGAGGAGCACTTTAGGAGAAACGAGTAGGCAGTGGTAAAGAAGATTTACTTATATAAGTAAGTGCTGTAACCAGAAAATCGAAATTTGAAATTCTGATATCTCCACTGTCGCACTTACCTATGGTACCTATTTGAGCGACAGAAATATACGAACTTAAAAAAAAACAATTTTCATGGTAGCGCCGTCGCTGCTCTCAGTTCTTCACCTTAGCGTCAATCCCGGTTGCATCCTTAAACTACTGCGTATAGCTCGGGTCGCATTTTCTTAACAAAACCCTACACCTGCAACATCTGTTTTCTGTGGTTTGGTACAGTGTCCAGCATTAATATGCAGCAGGCATAAATATCCGATACGTCCTTATGGCTAGAAATCGAGTCATACCAGATATTTATGCGCGATTTGTAGTGGCATATATAAATGCCGATGACTGTGCTGAATCCTAATTACGGCGCACACCTGTCGTAATTATTACTCGATTTGTAACGACTCAAATAAGCAGATATCGTTCATTTTGTATCATTTTCGTTGAAGGGTCGATCGATAATACCAATCATGAAGATTAAGTCCATATTATGTAATGTTGATAAATATGTATCTATTAAATATATCGTCGTCCAGTACCCATAACGCAAGCCTTTATTGAGCTTACTATGGGTCGATTTGTGTAAGATTGTCCCCTAATATTTATTTATTTTATTTATTTATTTATTATTTATGTATTAGGAGTACAATCCCAACACAAATCGATGTACCTAGCCCCAAACAAACCAAAGCTTATACTATGGGTACTTGTCGACGATAACATAGTTAAATACTTGAATTCATAAAAAAATACATACATAAAAAAAGATCCAAGGCTGCTCGTCACACAATTAAATGCTCTCACCGGGATTCAAACTGGGACTGCCGGTTTCTTAGGCAGGGTTAGTACCAACCAGCCTCTAGTGCTCCGAAAAATGTACCTATACACATCCTTGACGTCGACTGCATATATGTATATGCACTGATACATGCGCGTCAAAACAATTATTCAACTGGAAGTATTTAATTGCATGTTATGTAGTATTCATCATTATAACTTACGAGTACGTCGCCCGCCTACGGAAATAGGTTTCCTTCCTACAAATAGCCCATTCTATTCCATATTTTATATGTGCCTTCATACCATCCGTCTCCATCATGCCATCTTGATTTAACCCCTGGTGCGCGGAAGTCAAAATTAGCGAATCAAAAGATGACGTTCGGATTTAATAAACTTATGCTCAAATATGTAGCACGGATCCGTGACTATTTGACTAACCATAGATGGGTTGAACATCAACAAGTAAACTGATTGACGATTGGATAAGGCAATTTCCCGAGTTTGTCTATAAATGAACTAAAAGTACATTACTACAGAGGCCGGGAGGCGGGAAGTAAGGGGTTGCCGCCGGAGTACATATAAGTAGATGATATTTGTGAGGCTGGCAACCCCCTTTCACGCCGAGGTATGTATAGTGCTTTTCTCAAACATGCAATGAAATAAATAAATAAAAAACCAAGAATTCTACTTCATATTTCATGGCATGGCCGTGCTGCTGTGCCCACAAATAAATTAATAAAAAATACTTCCCGGCCTAGGCCATCAATTTTGGATGAAATTCCTTCACAGTTCTCTCGAGTTGTTCCGCCCGATAGATGGTACTTTGAAGCCTGTTATAACGCACATAATGACGACATTTCATTGCATGTTTGAGAAAAAGTATTTCACAGCGTGACAAAATCTTTCAAAAGATTTCGGAATTCCATGATAAGTTCGGAAGTGTTGAAAAATGACTGCATCCAAAAATAATATAAACATATCTCATTATCGCTAATAGAAGTAATAGACCTGGGGGCCTAGACAAGGTTACAATCGACAAGCGCTAACGCTAACGCTAACTAATAAAATGTATGGGAATGACAGATGTTAACGAAAAGTGTTTCGTCGGCATCTGTCATTCCCATACATTTTATTCGATAGCGTTAGCGTTAGCGCTTGTCGATTGTAACCTTGTCTACGGCCCCTGTACGTTCTTTAGAGGGATATTAAAGGAAATACTACGTTCTGGAATTACTTTCCACAACAAGTTTCTAAAAACAACCACGTTAAATACAGCACACTACTCTTCAGCGTGCTTTTGAAACTTCGTTCGGAAATGAGCTGCTTCACCTAGTTGGAACAAAAACACATTTCTCCCGGGGCGAGTGAAACCGTTATCGAGAATAATGTTCGCCTGATAAATGTGTAGCTCTCATACTGAAACTGGGAGAATTCCCGGTTGTACGGCTCAACAGACCCATTTGCAATGTGCAGCATTTCGCTAAACGGTAATTTTTCATCCAACACTTGCTGAACTAGCTGCAATGCGACTATCAGACAAAGTCAATAATAACTACATCATCATTCTCCTAGCGTCTTTTTCCGGTTGTACCCTAAAGGAGCCCGAGGTCCGATTCGGCAGCTCATCCCAACATTTGGCGTAAGCACTAGTTTTTCGAAAGCCACTGCCATCAGACCTTCCAAGCCAGAGGGAAAACTAGACCTTATTGGGATTAGACCGTTTCCTCACGATGTTTTCCTTCGCCGAAAAGTTTAATATCAAATGATGAGGCGGCCGCGGCGGCGGGCCGGAAGGCCACGTACCGGAAGGCGCAGCGTAGGTAGGCTGGACTGATGACCTGGTAAAGGTCGCGGGAGTTCGATGGATGCGGGTGGCGCAGGACCGGTCATTGTGGCACTGTTTGGGGGAGGCCTATGTCCAGCAGTGGACGTCTTTCGGCTGATATGATGATGATGATTTCATACATAAAGAATCATAGGAGTTTCGAATTTCGGTTTTTGAAAACCCGTGTGTCAGGTACGACCTGTACTGTAAACGTATAACATCTCTCGTTTTCTCCAAGGGGTTAAAAAATAATCAAGAACGCCCGTTTATCACGTGATAGGCGAGATGATAAAACAGATGTTTATTGCTATCAGTCAGCAAGAGTTCACTGATGGTATGTAATTAACGCGACCATGGAATTGCCTTTTTAAGAAACAGGCCGTATGTTGATATTGTAGTGACCAATTCGACACTGACATTCCATGAGGTTTGACAAATTCCTTTTTACATTTGAAAATTGTGATTTTCGGAACGGAATGCCTGGAATTCTGCTATACAAATACGCTTTCCGTTCATCAGAAATTAAAATACTGAATGGCAACAAATATATAAATATGAAGTAAGTAATTTCATTTCTGTTCCAATCACAGAAAATATCAATATAGAGAATGTAAAAATACGAGTCTATCTATTAATGGAATTACTTTACCTGGGAAACCACGCATCTGTATGCAAAACCAAAGAAATGCTATCTATATAGGTACCTATCTGGAACTTGATCCAGAATTTCAGATTCAATAATAAGATTTCGGTCATAACAGAAATTCATTTCAGTTTCTTTGAATCGGAAGCCTCGCCATGGCCTATTCTAACTGGAAATCGAAAATCTTTACTTTCTCTAGACGTTGTATGCACGATGGTACAGTGAAAATAATAAATATTTTTACAAACTTTTATTTAACTTGCAATCTATTATTATGTTTGTTCGGATGGTATCTTGGAACTCAATTTTGAAGCAGATAGATAGATACTTTGGATGACTTTTCAATATTATTGTACCATCGAACTGATCTGATGATGGAGACAGAAGGTGGCCATGGGAATTCAGGACTTAACAGACGTAACCCCGCTGAGTTTGGACCCGTGAGCTCGTTAGAATCGTCTCAACGAGTAGTTGATGACGGTATACAGAAAAGTACAGTTGGCAATAAAATTACAGAAACTTAGTACGGCAGTATATTTATGAAATACCTACTAGCTGCCCTCGCGGAGCCAACATTATAAAGTGCCTGATAATCCTACTACCGTCATTAAACAACTGGGCTCGCGTCTTCACATTGGTACAGAAATGTGTGACATTGTTAGTTGTAATTACATGACGATTCAAGGAAAGTACGTAGTTGTGAGTTTGTTTATTATAAAGTAAATTAAATCAACGTTTTCTGAAATAGATTTAAATATATTCACTTTCCCTACACGTACAACACTTTCCACATCCAAAGTATTCGTAACAATCGGTGCTGCGCAACGATGCTCCTGCAAAATAACATGCCATTCCATTCAGAGGGAGCTATTCAGAGTTCCGCTGGAACAGAATGTAATATTCATTCGCACCCGCAGGCTACAGAGACGGGTGAAAAGTGGAATAAGCCACACTCCTTTGATAGTTGAATTAATTACAGAGACAACGGCGTTTCGAAAACAAACGCATTGCACGGTAACTACGAGGAGGTATATTTGACTCGACGTATTTATATCTTATCATAGTTATCCTCGACTGTGCAAATACGAATCCTTACATACTTTGGGTACCTATATTACTGGAAACCAAAACTCCATTGAACAACTCGTTGTCTAAGGATGGGTAGAGGGAAAGCGGTCACGGGGTCGTTCTCCTACGCCACCTACGCGCTGGACAGATTTGCTAAAAGCTGCGCCACAAACGACCATAGTCCAGTGTTCCTGTGACGCTGACGACCGTATAACAAGAGGAGGCGCATCGCGAGGGCCGCTTATCCACAGTATAGTACATCATCATGAAACCACGACCACTATGTCAAGAGTGAACGACTGAAGAGAGAAATTTATATCTTAACAGTGTGACATATGATGCGCGCACTCATTTTAACACGTTAGGTGCGAGTGCGGACGACCAATTCATGCCAATTTTAAATAAGTAGGTAGTCGAGTCAGATAGACCGCGCGTTCGTCGCCTCGCTAATGGGCCCGCAACATCCACAAATGTGAAATGAAATGTATTTGCGTACACAAACATAAACGTTCTCTCTGTAGATTTAAAAGCTGAATTTAACACTTCAAACGTTAATATACCGTTTATTTAAGAGCACTTTCTTGTCCTATAATGTGTTGGTGGTTCTACTACTGTAAAATGTTGAATAATAGTCCAGCAGCTTTATACATTCATTGAGCTATTTTAGATTTTTGACAAAGTTGCGTTCGACGCTCGAGGTCACAAACTTGGATTATTCATTGGATCAACGTCATGAACAAGTCTGCAAAAAATCAGAACTACCGGATTTGACGCAAAGTACCCCACACTTTCAGTCGACAAGGTTACTTGATTATAATTTATAACGTGTGTCATTCATGACAACTTAAATAATCAATTCCCACTCAAGGAGACGTCGTTGATTGATATGTTATATTAGAATTTATAACGGTAAGTTTATTATACGTTACTAGGAGGGCTGTGCATCACAAAGGCATTCGTACATGCGGAATGAAATATGCGCACGTAACGCATAAAATAACTAACATTCTCTCTGTGCTCCAACTGACTGCTAACTTTAATGGTTCTGACAAAAGCATACGCTCTAATTAAGGATGCCTCAGATTTAAGTCATGAGATTACGTTTTTCAATCCCCGACTGGCGTCGACGTTCAAAACGAGTGTTTGCATAAAATGTGTAGGAAGAATAATGATTATGCTAATTCGAATACTGGAACGAATATGTTTGCGTTGAATGCTAAGGGCATGGGTGACAGCGTATGCTAAGTTGCACATCATTTAAGGATTCCGGCTAAACAAAACAGACCTAGCAATTCCGTAACATACATAACATATTCAAGAAGTAGTAACAAAGTCGCCTAATCGATTGCACGCTGTTTCTATAAAGCTATAAACGAAACAGAGGAAGTACCTACGTTTATTTTATGTCATTTTACTTCTTTTAAAAGCTTAGGCGGGTGAAATAATGTATCTTAATTTGAATTTGTTATTTTTCATCAGCCGGCCTGAAAAAGGGTAAAAAAAATCGACATTATCAATTGAAGTCACAAATATGATTTGCGTTTTAACTTTTCGCAGTGTCTTGAATCACAGTCTTATTCCTTACATCTTGTTTTTTACCGGGTTTTGTCGGTAATGTTGTGAAAACAAATCCCACTGTTACAACACCTAATTTTACACAAAATCATTCAAGCTACAATCCAAAAATAGCATTTGCTCTTTGCAAACATGACTACAAAATCCGTATTTAAAATACCCAGGCAATCTGATTTTATTTAATTCCAAACATTTTCATTGTACCTTGTAATGTTACATGCGATTGTTTTCATTCCAGAAAAAAGGTCTGTTGCCTAAGGGTCGGTTCGGTTGCTAATTACAGGGCTGAGAGACTTGCTATTGGCAAAGTTTTTCTCGTAAAAATGTTTCACCTGCCCGTCAATTTTATGTATCTCACGTCCAAACTTGAAAACTGGATTGGTCTGTGTCTGTTTCTTCGCTTACTTCATGCCATTCTTAGATCGAAAGCAAATGTATTTTTATATATAATGAAGCTTTGCCTTGGGTCAGACATCACTCATCAGTTAATGTTATGGCAAATATGAATGAGCATCTAGATTGCTAGCTGACTTTAGAATTCTAAATCTAAAATCTCCGGCAATCTTACTTTCAAATAAATTTCTTTCAGTGATTTTATTTTAACCTGATCGGTGCCCTACATTGATGAGAAGAGTGGTGTTATAACTGGTACCTATCTATTCGTTCTTATTAGGATCCTTACAATAAAACCGTTTAACTTGGAATAGATTTTTTTTTTTTTAAAGCTGCAGTTTACTGTGTCGTTGTTTAAGTTTAGGCCGTTAGGGTTGATTATCCACCATAGCAGTGCGAAGCTACGTTTTCGTATATTTCACAGCTCTCGCGGAAAACTCATCCTGGGTCTCTTGTCACCTGCTTCACCTGTTGTTTTTTAGTATTATTTTCATCCTCTGTGTAGTGTATATTAAAAAAAATCTGTAGGCGTATTGTTGTAAAGATATATATATATATATATGTATATCTAAGCACAGTAATTTATTAGCTTGCGATCGACCGATTTCACGGGACCAGTCTGAAAACCAGCGCTCGCCCAGCACATGCTGAGACTGGGGTCCACTAATTCTGTTTTTCCTTCTTATTTGTATTTAGATTGAAAGTTTTTTTTGTGGCAATAAATGTTTTTCTGATTCTGAGTCTTCAAAACTTAGAGGAGCATAATTCCACTCACACTGCAGAAAAAGCCACTCAAACGCCAAGCTAATTCATCGAGGGTTACAACATAACTTTACTAAAGGGATAACAATTACCTGCACTCTTTGACACCGTATGAGGCTCTGCGTGTGTGTGAGTATCCTGAGCACCATGTGCTCGATGGTGCTCTGCTCCTCAAACACCATTCGTGCCAGGTCGAGCAGCACCTGTTACATACGATATACACATTATTAACGTTACGACATATTTTCTGATGTATGTTAAGTGAGCGACCATACCCGTGTGTAACGCTGCGAATACGCGTTGAGGTGTCGTATTCGCAAAATCTTCTTCATAAATTTTGATGCGTTTTTCGTCTGCGTATTTTGTGCAGCGGCATGGTTGTTCCCTAATGCAGGTAGGTGAGGTTTTGGCAGTAGACAGGCAAAGTCTGATAGAGAATACCGAAACCAAATAAGTGGTATAATATTGACTACATTATCTAGAGTAAGGTCGCCAAAACTCCTGAGGTGTGTAATCTCTTAATTGCTTGGCTTTTTCATGGTTGTAGAAGTGAATCTCACTGGGTTACGCTTCACAATGAAGAAGAGATAGTCATCTGGTTACACTTCACCGTGAATTAGTAATTCTCACCTGGTTACGCTTTAACGTGGAGAAGTAATTCTCACCTGGTTACGCTTTAACGTGGAGACTTGATTCTCACCTGGTTACGCTTCACCTCCAGCTGAGAGCGCTCATACAGCTGCGCGTTCCGTAGACCAATGCCGCAGAATTGGAGGTAGGATGAGAACACTTTCTCGTCGTTCGCGGTGAAGGGGCCATCGTTTTGCTTGTTTATCACCTGGAAACGAACTTTGATTATGAAAGTAATACATGGTAAAATGCCGCTTTGTAGGTTGACAATAAGATCGTTTTTTGATTGAATCATTAAGCCAAGTAGAGCCAGGGATTCACTTGAAGACAAATAACCCGTCACCCGGGGAACCGGGTATTTGTATTGCTGCAAAAAGTCGCTGTGTGTAATCAATTATCTTTCAAACAAAACAAATCGAAATCGTCATTAAGCGCATTTGGTGACCAGCTGACGGATTATCCGCCACTTTACAGTCAGCTGACGTTTTATTTTCTTCAAAATCTAGGTGCCTTCAAAACAAGATAGGCTATATTACTGAACCAGTGAGCTTCATCTTAGGCTCTGTCGTCGCTTACCATCAGGTGAGACTATGGTCAATCACTGGACAGTCTTTTATAAAATAATAATAATGGGTTAGCTAATATTTGACAATATAACCAAGCTGGAGGACATGACAAAAAAAAAATACGTGTTTGGAAGGCTGCCGCGGGTGCCGCAGCTCATGTCCACGGGGCCTCTATTAAATATTAGTACTCATGATACAGCTTGCTGAACATCTTACAAATTATTCCCGGGAAAAATATAAGCCAAAATTGCCTGGCCCCCCGACTATCATGACACAAATTGTACGACAACCTACAGCAAACCGCAAGCAAAAAGTACCTAAATCAGAAATTACCACACTCCAGACCCTATAGAACTTCACTGAAATTTTAAAAACGAATTACCTTTGTCTAACTTTAAAACGTTGAGTGTTTAATAAAGTGATGAGTTAATAGAGTAAAGGAGTCATTCAACATTGTCGAAACGAACGAACAAAATTTAAAATTTATCACACGGACTTTTGGCGCGGCCCAACTTTTCTAATTAACCTTTCTCTCTGTGAAATTTTTTTTTAGTCTGCGAGTGAATATCAGAATAACTCAGCTGCTGGGACAAATTATTTATTCCAGAAGTTATTAGATAAACGTTTGGAGACGTTTATTGAATAACTTCTGGTTGATGGTAACTCTGGATAAAGGTTAAAGCTATTTTAGGTGTTCAATTACCTAAATAAAATACTGGTTACTACAAAAACTACCCTTTCACTTTAAGACATACTTAATACATTTGTTACGATGGTCTTGACTACCTATTAGACTGAACAGCCAAACTTGTCAATGGCAAAGTAGCTGGAAATATTCACTTTATTACTGGTTTTGGGGTTATTACTTTATTACTTATTTGCTAGGCGGTTGGCAAGCTATGACCGACCATTTTATTATATAACTTGGTGTCCCCAGGGCTTAACACCGTTTTACAAAAAGCCTTATTTGTTTTAACGAGATTTGACATAGGTGTAAATATTCATAAATACAGAACGTACTTAATGGTCGGGATTACATTCTAAAAAGTAGTGTTATTTTTTAATTGAAAGCAATCTTTGGAGCTACGTCACCTCGACAGTTGTCTACTTTACTTTGGAAGGTTTGATACCAACAGGGTTGTCACAAACAGGTGCACGAGCTGTGTCGCGGCGAGATACAGTATCCGTCTCTTTCCAATTAGAACACTAAGAAACAGACAGATAACCTATTTAGCCGGATAACCGTGCAAGTTCTATCATCGTTGACAAGAACAAGGTACTCCTCAAAAATTTCAAGGCGAAAATCAATCGGCCAAGATTACGTCACTTATTTACGCTTGATGTGAGATTCAATTTTTTTTCCGTCGAAAATAGGCAGATGCTACGAAATAATTCCAACTTCTGCTAACATTTTCAAGGGGCATTCGAAAATAACTTCGGAATATTTAATCTTATTACGATAAGGGCGGGGGAACTTTTTTAATTTCATGTTTTACCGAAGGCTCATTTTCTCGTCCTGTCTGTTTTGTAATCACATCATGACAATGTATTTACAGAAGTATATCAGCTAAATATTTATTAAATATAGTACTATGTTTGTATGAAAGTTAGTGCGTGCGCAAAATAATTTAAACGCAAAAAATGTGCAGGCAAATAGTCTTTGTAAAATGCAGTTAGATATCAGAAAAACTGCACAACTGAAATACATTCACTGCCAAGAATCGCTACACGCTACGCTCAGCGGGTTTACGTCGATTAAGTACTGAATTTTCCCATGGCCACCTTCTGTCTCATCAGATCAGCTCGATGGTACCATAATATTGAATTGACATCCAAACTACAGGTATCTGTAGGTAACTAGGTAGTAGGTACCCAAAATTTCATTTCAATCGGAAATCAGGAAGTGGGTCAAAATTAGCTTGCAAGATTTCATTACAGACACCGGGAGGTAAACTAAATAAAGGGTTTCAAAGGGTCGTGAACGCGCATGAGTGTTCCCTGGAGTTTCAGCGTCCAGGCTACTGTAATCGCTTACCATCAAGCGGCGTTTGTGTGCCACCAACGTGGTATAAAATAGGGCGTACCAACCTGAGCGACCCCAATGACTTCTCCATTGATGTCCTTGATGGGCATGCATAGTAACGATCTCGTCTTGTATCCCGTTTGCTGATCGATGTCGTGGTTAAACCGCTCATCCTGTAACAATACCAAATTATATTTCAGTCGTCAAATAATAAAATGTGGTGAGAGGCATTCAATCGAGCTATCATTTACTTTGAGTGACTTCAGAACTTTTTTTGTCGAAGTTTAGAGCCAGATAAACATAAGGGCTGCGTAACACATAGTTCTGGGGACTACCCCCGACATACAAAGTTACAAAGCCACTTATAATTTCTAAAAGTATGACTTTCGCCCGAACTAACCCAACTAGATCAAGGACTAAAATCAAAACGTGGAAAAGGAATTATTTTTATTTTTGTTTGGTCGAATCGCTATGCTCTGGTAGGTAATTAGGGCATGCAATTTCCTTAGAATTTCAGGGAAATTAAATAAAGGCTGCGGTACCAGAACTGCAAGCCAGTCATATTTGTATTAGCTTTCAAAAGCAGCTCAAGCCAATCCCTATTAAAACCTTGGCATGTTATCAAAGTTAGTGTTTATAGAACTAGTAGGTAAATACCTACTCCATCTTCTGTTTTCATCCCCTTGGGGAATGATTTTTGAAACAAATAGTTTTATATAATTTGATCCAGGCTATCAGCTACCAATGGACCCGATTCTACGTGCACATGGCTTAACTAGCCTAAAATTAAATTGTCTAATATTTAGACATAATTTAGGCGGCACATTAAAAACGACATATTTAGAATAGCATTTAGGCAGCTAAGTAAGTTGTATAGACCGCCTAAAATAAGAAACGTCCGATTCAAATTAGCGCTGTTATTTGATTATGACAGCTGCCCATAGAATAGCAAAGTGTTTTAGCGACACCTAAATAAAATTAGGAAGTTTAGAGGCCACTGTAGAATCGGGTCCAATAGGTACATATACAAATAGGCAGGACATATATGTCAAATTTCATCTTAAATTCTTAATCCGTTAAGCTGTTTTTGCTTGATTGGATAACAAAGATCTAAACGTCTAAACTCTAAACATACAAACTATCACATTCATAATCGAACAAGCGAGCGAAGCGAACGAAGTTCTATGCTACAGTTTGGGTCGAAAATCGTTAGTATTTATGTCCGACGGCTTCTTTCCTCTACATCGCATTTTTTAACAGATTTTGGTGAAATTTTGTAAGCAGGTGTAATATAGGGATGTGACTAAGATTTTTTTATGATGTCATCACAAATCACAAATGTTTGTATGGGAGCAACTTCAACTAAAGAACATAAATACCCAAAAAATTGAGACAAAGATTGACCTCGCTGGCGGCAGCGCAAAACGCTTCATACTGATAGACACACAAGTATGATGTCACAACCGACATTTTGTACTAATCGTTGTATGGAAAATCAGGTAAATTGTTGTTTCGGTCGCGAAATACTGCGTTTAAGTACATAGTTGTCGTACAATTTTGTTTGTATAAATGCGTAAGGGTTCTATTCGTAGCTTTAAATTTAGTCTTGAACAATAAAAAAATGCATACTTTTCTAACATTTCAATTATCGTTTTGTGATTTTAATTATATTTTATAATTTATACTTTATTACGGTAATTTGATGGTTTACTATCCATTTAGCATCATTACGTTATCAATTAGCACATGAGGCATCATGCCTATTATATAGATTTTTGAAGTGAAAACTTCTTTAGCGGCGCTGAGCACTTTTTCGGATGGGGAAAAATTGTTAAGAGGGGGCGTATCGCCAGGGAAAAATCAGAAATCACCCGCGCGCCCCGTACCTGCCGCGCTGATGCGTCTATTGCTGCCCCGCTCCTTCTCGCATAGTATATGCCCCGACAGTCAGATGAAACATGATGAATACCTATAGATAATTATAATAAGTGGAAAGAAAGACAAAATCTGTAAGTACCTATATTTGAAGTATAATTTTCGCTAGTAGGTAAGTCAGTTTCGAGAGCTATAACTGAAATATGACCTTCCGTTTTTTTACTAAATCACGTAAGGGTTGTAATTTAGCATAATAATGTCTCGTAAAAGGCTAAAGCAAAAAAACAGCTATAATCGAATTTAAACTTTTATGAGACATATCTAAAATACTACTAATAAATCCACGGTTAAAAAATTAACGTAAATGTCACGGCAGGCGACATGTTTCGAACTCTTCGGGAGTTCTTCTTCAAAACAAACATCGAAAACACTAATCCTGAAGAAGAACTCCCGAAGAGTTCGAAACATGTCGCCTGTCGCGTCATTTAATACGTGATTGTATTACTATCATTAAAAAAAAACTGTAATTTATTATGAAAACTTTGATCATGTTTATGAAAGCCAGATTTTCAGGCCACTGTGTGGCGGCCAAATTTTTCAATTCTGACCCCGTGTCATGGTCGGCCTTATCACGCGATAAGTGACAGGATAGAGCGTCCGTCACTGGCTGACACCGTTTGATAGAACGAGACGATGCCCCTATCTTGTCACTTATCGAGTGATAAGGCCGACCATGATACGGGGTCTGATCTCGGATTCGTACTTGGAGACAATGGCTGACTGATGAAAAAAACTGCAAAATTGTGTTCACTTTTTTTAATATAAAAATGTCCAACTTCGCAGGCAATAACACGTAAGGGTTGTAATTTAGCATAATAATGTCTCGTAAAAGGCTAAAGCAAAAAAACAGCTATAATCGAATTTAAACTTTTGTGAGACATGTCTAAAATACTACTAATAAATCCACGGTTAAATTCACGCATTTAATGTCACAACAGGCGACATGTTTCGAACTTTTCGGACGTTCTTCTTCAAAACAAACATCGGAAACACTCATCCTGAAGAAGAACTCCCGAAGTGTTCAAAACATGTCGCCTGTCGTGTCGTTTAATGGTTCTCTATTGGATCGCATAAAATCATTTGGAATAATATAATAACGCATAATTTTTTATAGCCGAATTAGCGTTAAGCCTAAACATGTTATGGCATAAATTTTTAGGCATAAAATTAAAAATAATAAACGAAAATAGCATAATCATCACAAAGACTAACATCAGATAGCATAAATACAAAAAGACATAATAATTACTTGGCATCATTACAAAACGCATAAGTACACAAAGCAATGAAAGCATAATGCACGGCCCAATAATGTACAGCCTGATGTTCGTCCGAGGGTATCGGCATTCGCTTTCGCATGGATGGTGGACTTTTCAATATCTCTAGGTTTAAATCCCGTACCAAAGTGTCTCATGCAGTTATGACGGAAATAATGTACGCAGACGACCTATGCTTTGTTTCTGACACTGCAGGAGGTTTACAGAGCTTAATGTCGAATCTCAACGATGCTTGCACTATATTTGGCCTTAAGATAAATGTGAAAAAGACAGAAGTCATGACTACCATGGATGTCATTCACAACGTGCCTTTTACCGGTGTGAGCATCGGCGGAGAAGCGTTATCTGAAGTGGATAAGTTTAAGTACCTTGGTAGCACAATAACATCCAAGTGCGACCTGGAGTCGGAGATTAATGGCCGAATTGGTGCTGCAGCTGCGGCTTACGGCAAGCTGCGACCCAAGGTTTTCCAGTCCCACGACCTTAAACTTGCCACAAAAGTTAACGTCTACATGGCTGTTGTGCTGCCTAATCTCTTATACTCTTCCGAAACGTGGGTGCTCTACCGTAAACACATCCGCATACTCGATAGATTCCACCTCAAATGTCTCCGAGACATCATGAACATCAAGTGGATGGACCGTGTCAGGAATACAAATGTCCTGAGGCGCGCAAATGTCGGAGGCATTGAGGTGTATCTGATGAGGCGGCAGCTGCGGTGGTGTGGACACGTGTCGCGTATGTCGGACGACAGAGTGGCGAAGCGCATTTTCTTTTCAGAACTCCAAAACGGTAAGCGTAAATGTGGTGGCCAATACCTTCGCTATAAGGATGTTCTGAAAAGACACATGAAGAAATGCAAGTTAGAGCCCTCTGCAGAGTGGGAGGAGAAGGCAGCACGGCGGCCCGAATGGCGAAGTCTAATCCATCAACAAGTAAATGCCTTCGAAATTGAGCGTCGTAACGAGCTCGATAAAAAGCGAGACGAGCTGAAGGCTCGTCTACCGGCATCCATCCAGTACAACTTCGTGGGTGGGGTATTAACCTGTCCAATTTGCGCTCGTACCTTTGCAAAAAAGATAGGATATGCAAGCCACATGAGAGCGCACCAGAGAGTAGAACAACAAAACTCAAGTCATATCTAATCGATGATATCAAGTCCAGATCACACAGTCGCTGTGGCCGAAATCGGTCATGACATTAATAATAATAATAATAATAATAATGTACAGCCTGATAATCCATGTACATTGGGACGGTCATCTGTGCGGACTAATAATCTCCAGCGAGTCGACGCCACCCCGCTGCGCGGGGTGTCTTTTTCTGGTCTGAGGAACACAAGTGAACCCTAACCTAACCGACCTAAGACAGAGTTCGCTTATGACAAGCCATTTTTATCCGCCCTGATAATGCACGACCCAATAATCCGCGTCCACGAAAAGTGTAAATGCATGCTATGTAATGTATTTAGAAAACAGAAATTATGCTTCAAAACAGATATACCAAATAATTATTAGCCCAAACAATAGTATGCGTAATATGTATTCGGCCAATACAGATTAGTTCAACTGAAATTATGCTATTAGCGTAGTATGCCAAACAAAGTAGTAGGCCAAAGTATTATTATGCGACTGTATTATTATGCCAATAGAAATTATGCCAAATCAATTATGCGAAACTATTTTAGTCTAAAAAAAATTATGCCAATGAAGGGGATCCCTCGTTTAATACGTGAATTTAACCGTGAATATATTAGTAGCATTAAAAAAAAACTATAATATATATGAAAACTTCGATCATGTCTATGAAAGTCAGATTTTCAGGCCACTACTGTGTGGCGGCCAAATTTTTCAATTCTGATCTCGGATTCGTACTTGGAGA
This sequence comes from Epinotia ramella, assembly GCA_947578815.1. Lineage (NCBI taxonomy): Eukaryota > Metazoa > Arthropoda > Insecta > Lepidoptera > Tortricidae > Epinotia > Epinotia ramella. The sequence goes on along the minus strand of OX388217.1, from coordinate 10,470,588 downwards.
CAATGGAGACGCTTTTGCCCTTTATCTATCAATTTTGAACATATTAAAGAAAAAGTGCATAATTATGTTCACTTTTTTAATATCAAAATGTCCAAGTTCGCAGGCAATAATTGTTGGAATCTGCACTCTCGATAACCCTAAAAGCGACACCCGTGATGACTTTAAAGAAAAACAATGTCAATAATGTCACTACGGGCGACATGTTCCGAACTCTTCGGAAGTTCTTCTTTAGGATGAGTGTTTTCGCGGCGGTATCGCTTGAATCACAACAAGATTCAAGCGACACCGCCGCGAAAACACATCCTTAAGAAGAATTCCCGAAGAGTTCGAAACATGTCGCCCGTAGTGACATTTAATACGTGAGTTGAACCGTGTAATTATTAGTACTGTTTCAACACGTCTCACGAAAGTTTAAATTCGAAAAGCAATGTCCGCCATCTTGGAATTCAAAATGGACATAATTTCTAGAATCTTCACCCTCGAGAAGCCTGCCAATGTATGTTGTTCCTTGTTCTTTAAAAAAACGCGCATATTAATTTACAACGAATGTTTCAAAAAATTTAAATAATGCGACCACTTTTTGAAATATTTCTGACTATGAATTCGTATTTGGACCTCTCAGACATCGATTTTGAACATAACCGGATTTATTCTCAACTGGCGATCCGCTCCGGCTTCGCACGGATACTATTTTATACATATAAACCTTCTTCTTGGATCACTCTATCTATTAAAAAAAACCGCATCAAAATCCGTTGCGTAGTTTTAAAGATCTAAGCATACATAGGGACAGACAGCGGGAAGCGACTTTGTTTTATACTATGTAGTGATAGTGATAGTGATAATGATAATCTTTCATAAAGTAAATACACGATCGACAGAAAAATGTTCGTCTAGTTTTGCATGTACTGCACAAATTATTCTAAGAAGCCGGTCACCCGCCGATCGCTGCGTAATCTTATAGTTGTATTTTGAACTTTAAGGTCTATATGTTAAGGTCGACTTTTAAATATATTATTTCAAAATGTAGCAAAATATCTACTGGAATGTAATGATACGTTCATTCACTGGACGAATATACTGGGTCACAATATTATTCAAATAATTATGTTCATCGTGCTGTCGTGAGAGCACAGAACGTAGTCCTCTCGTCTCAGCGGAGCGATTACGACTGACTCCGCCCGCGAACGGCAACAAAAGATATACAGAACCGCACGAAACACGCGACGGGAGAAAGGGTATCGCGCTAAATAAAAAAGGCCTATACGCCAAATACGTTTCACCTCAATAAGTCTGAAAAGGGACTACATAAAAATAACCCGCTAGTACTTTCATTAGGTAATGTGAAAAGCTATTATACACTCAACTTTTACTTAATTTATATGCACGGGAACCTCACACTATTGAAATTGAGTAAAAATAAGACATGTTTTGGCGGTTCTTTTCTATCGAGGCAATTTTGGTTTTGTATGGTTTTGTTCAGACGATTCAATTGCAAATATGATGTAGTTTTGGTATGTTCTTTTTCCTGGCATTCGCTTTAGTTTGTCATAGGTAAATATTCAATCTAAGAACCCCGATTTCGCGGAGCGCCCCCTCTTAAATACGCTACAGAGTTTTGTGACGTCAGATGTGAAGGAGGTCACTTTTTGCTGCTAGCCGATTCGACTTCATTCAAAACTGAACGCTATTCGTAAGAGTATAAAGCCGTTAAACACTTTTTGCAATAGCATATTCCGCAAATAAATTTGTAATAATACCAACGCGTCCTTCACCGTTTTGCTATTGAGAAAATTCGAATAGTTCGAATTTGGGCGTTATTCCTAAAGTCAAAGCTTTATCAGCTTAGACAAATATTTACCAATGGCAAAAACAAACTGGTATTGTGTTTGCCGCCGCCCGTCGGCGGCGAGCCGGCGGCTCGTCACACCCAACGCGCCCGCGGGCCGTCCGCCTAAATAATTGATAATTGTTTATAAATTTGCGTCAAATTTATTTTTAGGGTGACACCGTAAGATGTCACGTGACCTCATCGAAAAACTGTTACAATGTTATTGAGTTTTCACTTCTGCCGGCACTCCCGGTCTTGTTTTTAATCGATTCACTTTTTACAAATTGGAAAAGGATTTTTTTTTAAAGAAAGGCATGCTCGCCATTTCTACAACTCACAGAGCTTAATATAGGTAATATCCTCTTAGTTGGGTCAATAAGGGCTTAAATGCCATAATCTTGTCAAGAGACATAATCCTTTTTAACAAATAAGTCTGGAATAGTAAGAGGCAGGGATGCAATCGGACTCGACCAGCGACGGCCGCAAACCACGGCCGTCCTCAATGCAATAAGTAGGAACTATTGTTAATGACTCGGATTGTGCCTTTACTTGTAGATGGAATGAGAGAAATAGAACAGCTTCTAAATTCAATATAAAATTTAACCTGAATTGCGATCTGTATCACTGCATGCTATGTTTTTGTCGAAGGACTCGAAATACACCTGCTGTCGACATTCATGAAGGAGGAGATCTGGCCGAAGGGTGTTGTTTTCCGGCGATTTCGAGGCCGGCTATTTGACACCTAGAACTTGCGCCGCGCGTCGCCGTCTTAACGTGTTATTGTGTTATATATATTATAAGCTTTGTATATTGATATGTATATTAGTCTCTAAGGTATTTGTAAATATGGGCCTTGTTGCCTGACGCAAATAAATAAATAAATATACACCCATTTAGCGCTAGTAAAAGGGATGACCACGAACTTTTCGACCGTACGTTAGCACAATCCAACTGTCATTTTCCTATACAAAAAGTGACATTCAGATCTAACACGTACAATGCCTTACAGGACATACGTGCGCCAGAGGTCTACGGGTGATTTTCGTTACATATGGGCATTAAGCTAATACGTACACAAAGACCAAAGGACCCTGTTTGACCACAGAGAAGGGTGACGTCACTAGTCTATTCTAACAGAGCTAAGCTTCATACAAACAGAGCACTATCGCCGTCTCATAAAAAGTTAGCGATTTGACTATTATTCCCGTGCGTCTCATAAACGTTGGATCCCATTTTCGGACAAACTAATTAGATATTGTTAACGTACAACAGAAATTCAGTCCATGGAGAATCCATATCATCGCATCATGAACAACAATACCATTTCATTCTAATAATCCCCGCTAAAACTCGTTAGCTTTAAATGCCCCACGAAATAAAATATACAAACATTAAACATCAAAGAGTAAACAAAATAAATCCACCCAGTTAACATATTGACCTATTTTCAAAGATCTATCAACGAGCAGATGAAAAATGACGTGAACCCTATGTTGTAACACGCTCAACATATGACGCGCTACATTACGAGTAAACTGAGAAAGCGAACGTTTCTGCGGAAACCGCATTCAGGCGTATGGCCGCAAGCCAAAACGAAACCAATCCACAACAGTATACAGATTTTCACCGTTTACAACTTATTTATAACTATCGCTCGAACCGTCACAGAATAATATGCGTGGTATGTCTTGAAAATGCAAATACGAGTACGTGCTCTAATTTTCTTGCTTTTCTTTCACAGACGTTTTCTAATGTCTATGGAATCTCTCTCACTCTTTTGTTTTTTTATAGTACGCATACTGTTACACATTCGGGACATAGAGAGCTATCGTCCATTATACACGCCTGTTAACTGGCCAGATTGGGTTTAAATCGTTGACTGAACCCACACCGCAGATACGCAGTAAATCAAAATTGGGTATATAAGTTATAGAAGTTAGTGAAGAAGACGGGCTGAATTTATACCGACTGTAGCTGAACCCAGAATTTATTTCGTTCAATTACTTATTCGTTACATTCTCAATACTTCACGTTCGTTCTAAATATTGTAGGCACGAACTTAATATCGGTTTTGCAGTAAAGGTTAAATAAAATATATAGCCACGTAGAACTGAGATCATATTAGTGTTATTAGATTCGAAACTTCGGCTCGCTGAAAAGGACTTGGATAGCTCGAAAAAACACTATCTCCGCACTCAATAGCCGTAAACCACTGCATGAAATTAGATTCGACAACATCAGTAACTTCGCTCCGCGTGAAATTTTATTTTCTCCAGTGGAAGGCGAAATTTACGAACGAAACTTAGCAGGGTTTGTAGAAACCGAAACCGGGAATCAGAATGAAATGTGTTACGATTCCGAACTTCATTTTACGACTTGATCTTGCGAAGTATCGTAAAAGTAATGGGCTGCAGTTAGAAGATCTGGAGTTTGCCTTTGAAGGATTTTTTAGGGTACCAAATAATTTGACATAACAATACACATTTATAAAAGCTACCTTATAAAGAAAAAGCAATCATTATTCTGGAATATAGAGGCACCGGGAAGAAGAAAGAAAGAAAGAAGGAGAATAAAAAAGATAATGAAGAATATTTGCAAACTACAAATAAACCTCCTGAAAATAACGGACAAAACTCTCCACTACAAGCATACTACGCGAACACATTATTTACTTGTTTAGTCAAATCACTGCCACATTTACGTTATTGCTCTCTTCTCTACAACAATTTTCACACCATAAAATATAACAACATTATGATTGCATTCAACTTCTTACACTGCTGGTTAAAACTCGACCTTATCTGTACGTGTTTAGCGTGCCTTTGTTTTTCACGTACTGGTTAAATAATCTTGTCAATGGTAAGTGCTAAACTTACGTCAGTTTTCTTCGCCAATGAGGCCGTTCTCCCCTCGAATCATAACGTTTGGATGCCTCTGTATTTTTCTCAATCTCGTGACATCGCCCGTTTCTTTATCCGATGTTAAAACGTTTATTCATTGTCTACTATCAAATAAATCACGAGGAATGTCGCTGAGGAGGCTTAGGGTTTTCGTGTTATTTGCAGTTGATTGTATACCTGTAGTTACGGTGCTTGTTTCTTTTTTTTATGAAGATACTAACCGTTATTTGGTAGTAAAATATGCGTTTAGGTACATATAGTTGATATAATGCAACTTTTTAATCATACCTAAGATATATATATTTTTTATTTGTACTCTCACATATTTTTACGATATCCTACTAATATTATAAATGCGAAAGTTTGGATGTTGGGATGTTTAACTAGATGTGTGGATGTTTAGATGTTTGGATATGTGTTACTCAATCACGCTTAAACAGCTCAACCGAATTGGATGAAATTTTGCACGAAGATAGTTTATAGCCTGGATTAAAATATAGGATAGTTTTTATCCCTGGTCCACGCAGACGAAGTCGCGGGCAGAAGCTAGTTGATAATATTTAGTAACTTACAATTTATTGCGATAGTAAACTATCATACTATCCATATAGTGACACCACGTTATAAATTTATACATGAGGAAAGTATGGAATATTTCATTTAATAAATGGTCCTTTTCAATGGTTATGAACACAATCCATTGTAAAGTAATATTAGCTTCCTCAAAATTTGCATTTATAAGCTGGTAAATAAAACAAGTTTAACATTAATACAAACGGAAACTTGTAGCAACCTTCGCAGATATTGTCATGATAATTCGTATGGATGGTTCCTTTGTGGCGGCATTACTAGGGTTTAGAAAATGCGATTAGCATTAATATGAATAAGTTTTATGACAAAAGAACTTCCGTTGTACACGGACCAGAGGAACATGTTCTTTATAACCTAACATATTACCGGGGAGGATGAGTTGATGTAATTATTATTGTGTTGTATGGAAACAGATTATTTTATAGAATATGTACCTAATTTAAAGTTAAGGAAATGCATAACCATTACGCACATGAAGCGCTCCACTATCAATTTCTCACAACAAGCCTTCAGCGTGAAAGAATTTATAGTTTAGTCGCTTTCCATCTTATAGCTTCGTCTCTAGATTGTTGTGACAAATTGGTAGGTGTATAAGGATTGATGAGTAAATTGTAACAATTATTTAAAGTACCTATTATTGTATGCGAAATAAGTACCTAAAGGTTTTAATTTATTTGAATCGTTTTCAATTGTTAACAAATCAATATACGTATCGTGCATGACTATAATGGAAATGAGAAATATTTCGATAGCGATTTTATTCTACATTCACTATACCAACAATTAGTTTCTGAAACAATGTCTCTCAGTTAATATATTCACTGAAAAACTTTGTTTTTAAATCCTGTTTCAGAAACAAAATGTTCGTAGTGAATACATACGTAGTTTCATAATAGGCTTTCCAGATCATGGGTTTTTAGGGCAATTCCCGGAGCTGGTCGAGCGAAGCAGTATTGACTGGGGTACTGGAGTACTGAATGGGGATTTATAACTAAAACAATGCTTAAACTATTTATTCATTTCATGCAAATTATATGACTTTTATATGTAACATTTAAAAATAAACAATAATAGAACACATCTAAAATGCTCGAAACTATAATTGTAACGATTCGTGTAACGGAACGTTACACACCAACCTACTGGCTACTTTTTGGATTAACAGTATTCAAATTTTCAAATTTCAAATCCCTATTCCAATTCCACGGCGATTGCGCAGCTTTTTCTGACAGGACAGTTCGATCCAGATTCCTGATCGAGACACTTCTCCAGCATTATGCATTTTAAAATACCAAAATAAAACAGTCCTAGTTCAGTTTCGAAATAATGATTACCATTGTGATTTTTAATACTGTGCACTAAAGTTTACCCCAAGAGTGTTATCCATCTCCTCAGTTCACCCCTACAAAGGCACAATAGCAACCAAGTGTTTTAAGTAGTTACCTAATCAAAATCTGTTTATCCAATCGTAGGCTAAGCATTGCCTGTGTTTGTTACAGGTGCCTTTTCTATCAAATATACTACTGCCCTGGTCTCCGCTTTTTCCTGTTACCTTGTTCACCACCTCCTTCCATCACCTGCGGCCCTACAGGCTGATAATAATATACCTACATCGGAACGCGAACATGTAACGTCCATTGAATGAATCCCCCACAGCAGTACCAGCCACCTCACTCACAGCAGTACCAGCCACCTCACTCACAGCAGTACCAGCCACCTCACTCACAGCAGTACCAGCCACCTCACTCACAGCAGTACCAGCCACCTCACTCACAGCAGTACCAGCCACCTCACTCACAGCAGTACCAGCCACCTCACTCACAGCAGTACCAGCCACCTCACTCACAGCAGTACCAGCCACCTCACTCACAGCAGTACCAGCCACCTCACTCACAGCAGTACCAGCCACCTCACTCACAGCAGTACCAGCCACCTCACTCACTATTCTACTTGAACACAATGCTTCGATTAGAATATGACATTTTCGTAAAAAGGTCGAACTCTGAACGTTCACAGCTTCTTTTGGGTCAACTTCCTTTTCCGTCGACAATATAATTTATCCTTCTGACCTTAATCGACATGTCATAGCCTGCTGTACAAATGACGGGTACGTTTTCGGTTTTAGCAGATTATACCAAGGAGCATAAATGTATAACATTTCGTTCCATACTGCATGAAAGATTTGACACACCTCGGACATAACTATGAACCAAATCGACAGACAAGACCGTCGATTTAAAAAAAACCCACTCAGTTTGGGAGGTACGATGCCACAGACATATGTTTGCTTCGGGGGATACTTTTTTATTTTGCTAATGCTCAAAATGTATTTGTTTTCACGCAAATGTGATGAAACATTGTGTGTGAAACCGCCTGGGGACTTCAATTTAAGGCCCTCTTCCCCACGAAATATCTTGTCGACCTCGTTACACAATTCGTATTTTTCTTACACCAGATTACACATCATGTTTACATATCGATGAAACATCCAAGCATACAAACATTCTAACGCGTAATGTCCTAACACTCATACGCAGAGGCAATTTTCCAATGTAGCTGTTCTACCGCAGCGATATTCAAATAAAAACATGCGAGCCGCACAAAACATTATGACCCGTCAACGTATTTCTAGCCCTTAACACAATGGCATTTGGTTGAGAATCGCAGAAATTCCAGCCAGCTTCTCTATCTGTCTAGTACGATCATTCAGCATTTGTATGCAAATTGTTTTTATAAACTATGGATATGCGAGAACGCATGAACTGGTGGCAAGGCCGGGCTGGAGGCGTGCCAATGGTGACGTCATCGCTAAGGCCGGGATGGGAAGGAATTAGCCGCGATGCCCGTGATGAATTGATCCAAGGGAATCGTGACCTTGGCAGTGGCGGATGAATGGGGAAGGACGGCGCTCCAAAGAAAACGAATAATATAGATTTAATGGCATTCTTCCTTAAGGCATTGTGATTGTTTAGTAAAGCTGTGGCTAGTACGCCACGTCTTTGTGAAAATATGGAAATAATCGTCATAGAACACCTGAAAAAAACAATACAATAAACAACAGATAGGTATTTATAAAAAGTGGAGGTTAACAAAAGGCTATCTACTCGTATTCTGGTAAACGTTTCATACTCTCTGTCAACGACGTGACGAACACACGGTAATCTAACGAGGGAGCGAAGCGAATCAAGTTCTATGCTTCAGCTTGGGCCGGAAATCGTTAGTATGTCCAGGTGTCCGGATGTCCGGATGTCCCGCTCTTCTCCTCGACAGGTCTTATTTCTCAACCGATTCTCGTGAAATTTGGGAGCAGGTTCGTTAATTATGTAGGAATTTTATGCCGAGTCACTTTTTCAAATAAAAAAGATTTTTTTTTGGACAAAGGCAGGCTCGCGAGTTCTACAGCTCACAAAGCCTAGTATAAGTAACGTTGAACGAATATCTTTTTTAATGTAATAGCTAACTAAGGAAAAAAATCTACGAATATTCCATCCTCATTGAGTTTACATTTTGAATAAACCTTATATTTGGAGGATCCTTATTCTGTAATTCTTACCAGTTGTGTTATCTAAGTAGATTCCTCGAATATATTACGAATATATTCTCGACTCTTCAAAGGTGACATGAATTTTACTGTAAGTACAAACGACAACACTGTTAACTGACCATCCTGTGTTTATATAGAACCTTATTACAATGCACTTAAGGTGCACCGATGGTCAGTTAGCTGTGTTGTCGATAGTACTTACATGCGAGACCGTCTGAAATCTCTGTCCGTCCAACTAGCATATTCATCACGTCAAGGACGGATAGCGTTTACAAGCGGACCATACATCCAGCTGTGAGGCATCAGAATTATTTATTGCGTTCTCGTTCGGACGAATCTCGGCATTGGCGAGTCGTGCTCGTTTTCACAAGCTTTAGGAAGTGGTTATTTTAAAATATGGCTTTTTTTTCAGTGAAGTTATAACATAATCTACGTTGACCGCTTTGTATTCACGTCGCCATATCGACTATGCATAGGCAAACATTTATTTAATTTAACATGTGTCTTAATTGAGCAAAACTGATATTCGCTTGTTATTTTTCAGGCCCGTGGTATAATGCGGAACAAGCTAACTTAGGCCCGGTTTTATAATGATGCCTAAGAAGAACAAAAGCCCATACATTTTTAGTAAGTCGGTACAATTTTGACATCACGGATTTTTATTAAGGGGATTCCTTGATTCGAGTCGACCACGCCCCCTTGACAGAGACACGCTTATGCCTTCCGCGCACGAGAAAAAGAGACACTTCGGGAATGGCTTTTATGGACAAAATTCGATAAATACCTAGCTCAGTGAGTTTTATATATTTTTCATTAAGTGACATTTTAGATGAGATAAAATACTATAGTATTAACTTGATTCTGTCGTAAAATAATGAATTGTTCGAGTAAGCTGAGTAAAAAAAGGAAAATAAAGTCCCAACTTTGGATTTCTTTTCTATCGAGGACATTGTAGGCAATCGTGTATCGATTAAATCAGATAAACAATCATATAGTCAATAATCATACATCTGAAAATCAGACCTTATTGTTTCTTAATCTAGTCAGAACGGCGTTTCAAAGCACGCGATAATTTCCAATTCACCACCTTAAACCGGGCATTAGGATACATAAATTTCTTACTGAACACACCCCTTTGCGGTTACAGTTGCCATCTTACCGCGTGTTCACACTGCGTCCGTTTCCGTGTCCGGGAGGCATCCGTCTCTTTTGCACTCGGGCGAAACATCGCAAGCGAGAAAAAGAGGGATGCCTCCCGGACACGGAAACGGACGCAGTGTGAACACGCGGTTAGGGTGGGTTGCACCGACTTACAATTACAGACCGATCAACGTTAAATTTTGTTTCTGTACCTGGTATGTTGCGTGGCAATACACTACTATTCTATTCTATTCTATTCTATTCTATTCTATTCTAAATATGGCGCCGGCAGCTGTCACCACAGACACTTGTCAAACTTTCCATACTATCAGATTTTAACGAACACCGCTTAAGATTACAGACGGTTTGGTGCAACACGCCCTTAATATTCAGCTATTTGAATTACAAGTAAAATAATTTCTTGAAATAGTTAGGTACTTCACTGATTGTTAAATTCACAGCAGTTGCAGCTTATCAGCAGGTAATGAGCATTTTCAAGAGCGCGTATTAAATGTTTTTACCACAAGTCCTTTTTAACCCCCCTTTTTAACGAGGGGGTATCTTAAGTTTAGCATGTGTATATGTATATAATATTGTGCCTCTCCAGAGTCATACACAATAGTAGCCACAGTCACACCTAATTGTGTAACATTCGAGTTTGGACCATAGTTAGATAAGTTGGATTATAGTTGGGAGACTTGGCGGTATCCGTGGATCTGTGTAACAACAACGCAACAGTGCGTGTGTCTGTTTGTGGCATTGCAGCTCCCGAGCGGATGGAGCGATTTGAGTGGGGTTTTTCATAATCGAAAGACTTGTCTGTTGAGACGGTTCTTAGCTATAATTTCTTACACAAGAAACATACCTAACCCCCCCGACAACGGGGGTGTTTTTTAAACTAGAATTGCTTAAAAAACTCTCGTTTAACTCGATAACTAAATTTTACAACCTTTTTTGGGTTTATAGTTATGCTTGTGAATATAAAGCGTATCATTATTTTTATAAGTTAGTAAAATAACGACGCAGTTAGCAATGTAGGTTACATTGTTAACTTAGTATAAAATATTGTATGATTTGACAAGGATTACTCAATAAATATCACGAAATACATTTAGAGAAATATCTTACGTTCAGTATTAGAGACATTATTATATATAAGTATTTATATAAAAAAAACCTTCCGTTAGAATTCGGATAGTAACAACTAATCTTCAATCGCCACCTAGAGATCTCCACAAGAAAGGTGGGAATCTCGTAAAGATCCAGTATCGGCTCCTGATGGATGGGAACTCGGTCTCGGATGCTTGTTGAAAGATTGCTACCCATGAATAAAACTCACGCCAATGCTGACAACGTTCTGGCACAAGCGTAGAGCGTCTCCAGGCGACGATAAATTCAGTGGCTGTAATTTTGGATCTCGTTATTGCACCATTATTGGATTTTGCACACTGAGAAAATAAATAACGCGTATTCTGAAGCTGGGCCACGACTCCAAGCGACAGCGCTAGCGTTGGGTCATACTTACGTGGGAACGCTACCGCAATGTCGTTATCCCATGAAGTCGTGGCCGTACCGCAAATGTGTAAAGTACGAAAGAGAATTAACACCCTTATTCATAAAGAGCACCACAATTAAAATCTATAATTTTGTCATTAATGTTGGTGCGAAGGGGACAACAATTTTATGAATGGATGGGTAAATGTGTACATGTACGTGGGTAGGATCTACAAATATTTGTTGCAGAATGCACTAGCTGCACTACATAACTTTTATTTTGAAGTTAAGGGTTTCTATAGACACTTATGCGTTATACTGGTTTCTTTTTCAGTTCCCATTGAGATAATCCCTTTAATCATCCGTTACTCGACAAATTTGTCCGTTATCTTCCGTGGTCCATTGCTCTTAAAAATACAGAATATATGCGCACGAAAAACAAATTTAAACCGTATGAGTAATAATAATTACAGAATTAATAATATTAAACAACCATAAATCGCTATGTACAGTCAGCATCACATAGTTAGTAGCAGCCAAAGTAGCCAAATATATCGTAACACTTCTTTATTCCTATAGTAATAAAGACGTGTTCCGATATATTTGGCTACTTTGGCTGCTACTAACTATATGATGCTGACTGTACGAAACGATGCCCACAAAACTATGAAATTTATCTGCTTCAGCTTCGTGGCGACGCGTTAAAAGGCTGAAATATTACTCGCAGTGGATGAATTTATATCGAATTCAACACAATGTACTAGAAATTAATGTTTTATTTCCAACGTGATTGATGTTACTCTCCCGAACAATAAAATAGAAAAGTTTCCAGCTCCCCCACGTCACGGAGATAGCCCTCGTGTCACTTTTCAGCAACCTCAAGACAAGCTTCATTTTTAATCAACGTTATTAAAAGCCAAGTTCAACTTACAACCAAGTACCCTTACCATTGGTTTTACGTGACACGCGTTTACGTTAGTTGCAAGCGACTGCTTAAAATACTAGTACATATAGAGAATCTACGCACTGCCTCTGGCGGTCATTCATAGAACTAAAAATCAAATTTGCACCATGACTTGCTTATACGTTTAATATACACATTATACATCAGCAGGAAAAAAGTCTGTCTAAGCAGTGAACGTTTGAACGTTCCAACACGATATAACATGTTGCCATTCCAACTCCCCTTATAACGCCCGCGTTTTTATTAAAACGAGTAATGTGGCCGTGTTTTCATGAATAGCCGTTAATGCCGTTATATTTATAGTAAATAAAAACGCTACGATTAATATTACTACATTAAATCACGGGGCGGGTTCTTAATTTTATGGTATTCGCACTAAACCAGCTTTGCGTTATAGCTCATGCAGCTTCCAAAATATTATTTTTTGCAAAAAAATACACTTTGTTAAGAACTTTCATTAGCGAAATTTGATTCGTTCCACTGCGTGATATACAATTTTGTGACGTAGCGGAGCGAATTTAATTTCACTCATAAGAATGAGTATTTATTTTTCGAAAAAGCTCAAATACAGAATTTGCGAAACTGGTGTCGATGTCGGGATGTTAAAAATATAATTGTAAGTTTTTCAATATTTTGGTTTCTTATAACGTCACATTTTATTGGTTTATAATGCTGTTCCTGAAGTATACAGCAAATTTTTACCCGGTAGGCAAAAAGAGTTCGTTTTTCGAGTGTATATGTTATGTACGGCTTGATGGATTTTAACATGTGAGGTCACTGGAATAGTATAGCCTACAATAAATGTAAAAAAGAAGTCCGACTTTTTATATTTTTTTAATGTAAATTGTGAGGCGACCAGATGAATAAAATTACTGCTGAGCTGGGTAAAAATTTCCTTTCATGGTCTAGACTCTATGGCTATCATGCCATATATCGTTCTCACGCTGGTTTATGGAGGAAGTAGTAATTGGAAGTACATCATTCATACAGCGGTTAAATAAACATTTAAAAACAAACCAGTAATTATTCAGCTTATCATGAATAAGCAGCTAGTTAACTTTTTGCGTGATAAAGCCACACGATAAATCAAAACGTCCCGATATAATGGCTCTATAATGAACGTGTTTCGGGAAACACGGATGTTTCTACGTTAAGTGAAAAGTTCGCTTTGCCTCGGCATATATATAATTAATGTTTGGTTACCCTTGCTTTGGAAGCCGATGTGTTGTATATCTGTTATTTGGCACTGGAAGTACGATCAATGTTATCTTTTGTATTAACTAGATCTTATTGCTGTATCGGATGTTTATTGCCCTTTAGTTCTATGTTGTATATATATATCGAAAATCCCACAACATCTACCAAGATCAACTGGGAATGGTGAACGATCAACCCCCGACGAAAAATTGTCTTTCGAGATGGTCTTTAGCTACGCTTGTTTTGTCGGAGGTGTTTTAAATTTGTAATTAAACGAGCGAGCGAAGCGAACGACGATTTGGAGTAGTTTTTTGTCGATTCAGTCTTAACTTCGTCTTTTTTTTTAAAGACAGCCTTGCGTGTCCTACAACTCACAGAGCCACTAGTTATAAGTAGGTACCTATGTTAATTTCATCCGTATGAATCGTACGGCCAATTTATTCCAAAAACCAAACGAAAAGAAAATGACGTAAAGCCACATTAGTATAAAAATATACCAGCACACTTTAAAAATAAAAACACAGTCAGATAATGATAGCTAATCCCAAAAGCTTCAAACCGCCGGGAACGCCTGGCAGGTGCGTGTAACGAATAGCTCGACCAGGATCGCGGCGGCTAATGGCGGTCCGTCCGACTGACATATGGACTAAATAAACAACAGATTTTACTGCCACTTTGCTAAACAGAACAAATCTACAGCAGCGCTAATAGGCATAGAATCAGTATGTTCCTTTTACGTGGTACGCGATTTTCAGGGGTTTCAACAGAGTTGGGTAATTTTTCATTTTAAAATTTCTGACAAGTATGCGAGAGTGACGGATACCTCAACTATAAGTGATAAAATGGCAATCATTGTAGGCCCGCTGGTTTCTGCTGCCCAAACCTTTTTATGTATGTGGCTGATTGTCTTTTTTTTTTTTATTAATTTATTTCCAAACAAAAAGTAGGTACAATGGTTTTTACATTTGTTTCGCCAAACATAACTGTTTATTGGCGAGTAGTACACTCCTTTTCAGTTTATTTATTGTACCTAAACATCTGTTACAAAAGCATGCATTATACTCAAATATTCATTTCAATATGAGCTAGTCGTGTTGCTAGTAGTAGTTGTGTTGCTACGAGAGCTTCCTTATCGAGCCTTCCAGCCCAGACAGCGTCGATTTTTTTTGAGTTCCTATAACGATCAAAATTCTGAAAATTACGTGGCAAACTGGCTTAAAGCCTGCCTGAAAGTAAGAGTCACCGTATTCTATGGACGCCTGGAATCCGGAAAAATAACAAACACGTTGCCGACCCTTTCTTGATTTTAAGAATCGTTGTATTGGCAGCTAGAAAAATCAGCTTACTTACTCTCAACAGAACACATCCTCGTCGCTCTGGTGACCTTACTTATTCACGACCGAATAAAACCCCACATATTTTTTGCACACAATCATAGTTAATGATTGATATATTAAACATAAATATATTTTTTTTCGTGAAATGCATCGTCGTATGATACCGCGACGTAAATAAACTGTCTCAAAATGTCGCGACGAAATTTTAATGCAGCCGGCACGGGTGGAATTTTTACGATAAACTGAATCGTAAAACTCGAGACGTTTGCTCGGACCACAACGTGCATGGAATAAAACACCCTATTATACTCGAGTAATTTTATATTCATACTTTAACATTAATTTTTGAAACATCCTCCGTAATAATGACCTGGACAAACGACGCGGTTTACGATGTAGGTACAATGTTGGGATCGAACTAAAGGACTCTAGAGGTATTGCGGTACTTGAAATAATAATTTACTATAAAAATAAAGTTTTATCCGACTTCGATTCAGTACTTCGCCAAGCCACATAAACATTTCCGCATTTCCACTTTACCACAAGAACATTGAGTATTACAGAAAAAAACCAAATCGCTGTATGTGGGCCGATAATATTTGAGGAGTTCCGTCGCTCCATCAAGGTGATTCTGAGACCTTTGGCACTTCATTAGTAGCTATTTCAATATTGATATGATTCAGAATCTGTAACGTACTTTTACACTTTTAAGTACATCATTGGCGAGTTGCAGGAGACATCTGTGGTCTTCATCATCAGTTCCACTTCACCAAATATATATAATAGAACATACCGAAATCACTACACACGTGCCTAATAAAATTGAGGGATTAATTCCTCATGGATCCCATGATCTAACTGCCTTTTTGAAAACAATGGGACCAATCTGAAAGCTTATATTTTCAAATAAAAAAATAATTGTACGTTCATAGATTACCGAGTTCTAAGGTAACAACATAAAAAAACAGCCGAATTGAGAACCTCCTCTTTTTTATTGAAGTCGGTTAAAAATATAGTCTAATGGCTTCTATTACAGAAAACCCACGCGGAACAGCGGGATAAAATGTAGCCTAAATCCATTCTCAAACTCTTTTTACGAGTAGGTATACGAGGGCTGCCTTTTAAGTTGTGTCGTTTGGAAAAACTAAAGACAATTTAAGTGTTAAATGGTATTTATTGTTTTTCAAAGTAATCACCGTGATATGTAATACACTTTTTCATTCGATCGAACCAGTTTTCGAAACACTTATTCCAGTCCGAAGTCGGGGTCTCCAAAATGGCCGTTTTGTATGCCTCAACCGCTTCTTCAGGCGTCTGGTACCGTTGACCACGAAGTCGTTGCTTGATTTTTGGAAAAGTAAAAAAATCGTTAGGGCTTAATTCTGGACTGTACGGCGGGTGTTCCAGAATTTCGACGTTTTGCTCTTTTAAAAACGCAATAGTTTGCCGGGCGGTGTGCGAGCTCGCATTATCGTGGTGCAGTCTTATACGACGTCTTGGGTTATTTTTTCGAAACTCGCCGATGACTTCTGGTAAACAGACAGTGGTATACCAGTCAGCATTAACCGTTTTACGATCCTCGAGCACGATGGTGGCAACGTGGCCACTTTTCGCCACAAACGTGGCGACCATTTTTTTCGAAGTGCTCCGTGAGCGTATTACTTTGGTCGGTTTTGGCTCATCTTGGAACACCCAAACAGTCGACTGCTGTTTAGAATCGGGATCGTAGGCATATATCCAAGATTCGTCACCACTGATAATGTCGTAAACATGTTTTGAGTTTCCTCGGTTGAATTGCCGCAGAGTTTTGCGACACCATCGAACGCGAGCCGTTTTTTGGTCTTCACTGAGTAAATGTGGTATCCAGCGTGAGATCAACTTTTTTACGCCTAAGTGATCATGCAAAATACTGTGAACACTGGTCCCTGAAATACTTAAGGAAGCTTCTATCTCACGGTATGTCGCATGGCGATCTTCGATGATCAGTTGCCGTACAGCATCAATGTTCTCCTGGGTTACGGCTGTTTTTGGTCGACCTTCACGATGTCTATCACCAAGACTAGAGCAACCACGTTGAAATTCTAAATACCAGCGTTCCACAGTCCGAAGGCATGGTGCTTTATCATTGAAAACCGTAGTCAACTCTTCGAAGCACTGAAGTCGCGTTAAGCCCCTTTTGAAGTTGTAAAAAATTATCGCACGTAAATTTTCCTTCGAAATTTCCATTTTCACAACTGACTTGTCAACTTTGAACGAACGCTGTACTATAACGGTTGGGCCGATTTCGAGTCATTCTTTTGTTTTCGAATTCTAAATTCAAATATTTTAATGTGACACTAGTTCTTTTTTATGCAATCACGGGAGGTTTGCAAACGACAGAACTTAAAAGGCAGCCCTCGTATACCGATGAATATTTTTTTTGCCATAACAACATAAAATACCAAACAACGCATTTAATTTTGTTATATTCATCTAAATTCAACGGCTTCGAGATAATAACAAGCTGAGACAAATCTCCAAAATGAATGTCTTCATCACATTTTTTTAAGACAAACATTTGGTAAAACATTTCCATAATGATATGTAATATTTTAAATGCTCACGGGTGATATAAAGTTAGACTTTCCTTTCATTAGTGGAGATGATCGCGACGCGACGGTTACCGTAATGGAAGGAGCTATGTAAGTCCCCTGGCATTGTCATTGTTTAATGGCCAGTCGTAAAAGGGTATTACCGTTTCATTTTTTGCCTTCCTCGTAATATATTTCACGTCTCGAAATAACAGTATAAAACCTTCGGGGCATAACAGTAAGGCTTCTGAATTTCACCAACTTTGATTCCTCACATTTGCATAAACCTTGAACTTGGAAAAATCCCAATGGGCTGAATGTTTCTATTCAAAATAGGAACGAAATTGGGCATTGCTCTGGTAAAAGATTATACACAAACGCTTTTGTCATTTGGAAAAAATGTGAAATGTTTCTGGCGTCCCTTTTGTTTCAATCTCAAACAATACAAATGGGAAAGAAAATAACGGTTTGGTATTTTCGGGTGTAATAATCTAACGCGTGAAGTGGAAAAAATACAAAGTCGCGTCTGATGTCACGCAGTGGGACAGGACGACAAAAACTGTGGGCCTTTGTCGGCGACGCGTGCTGGTGTATTTATAAGCTTTCCCCTTATGCATTTGAAGGGGAACAAATAGTACAATACGTGGAAAATCCCTTCAGGCGTATTTATGTACGGATACGTACAACCTGGATTCATATTTATAGCAGAAATAAAAGAAGGCGTTACTCAATAAAATACAATTAGTCTTAATTGCTACATTCAGAGCAGATAAGACACAAAGGGAATACACAATTTTCTTCATTAGTTTTTTATTCTGACAAATTAACCCTTTCACTTCCATCCATCAACCAACATTCATCATAAAATAAACCTGAAATGCATTTCAGGTTTATTTTATCATTTTGATGGCCGCTTCGAGTCTCCGACGGTATACGTCCTAATAATAAAAGTTGTTCTACCCAGTGGTATGAAAACGCTAACTTGGCATCTTGACGTTAAAATTCACGAATACACAAGAAGATGGATGCTATGCAGTTGCAGAGGTTCTAAGTACTTCTAAGTATGGATGCCTCATTCCTAAAATATTGATTTCAACTCCAAACCCTGCATAATAAAAAGTCGGTATGGACAGAACTGGATTTACTAGAACTTTAGTTCGTGGGTACAAACCAAGATAACATTATGTCATATCACAGAAAACTGTTCAACTCCGGAGCGTCGAGAAGTAGACATGTTATTTTTAGTTTCAAGAAAACTATGATGTAACCAAGTATGTAGGTACCTACTTGAAAAAACAGTTTAGGTCTAGAAAGCTCTCGAGATTCGTGTGCATTTGAAATTTAAAGTTTTGCCAGATATTTTAAGAAAAATACTACTTACGTACTTTGAGGAATTATCTTGGAGGGGAATAAATGTTGTTGTTTGGAAATAGGTTACTTCCACAACCTAGGTACTAGAGAAAAAAGCGTAACATAATCTATTTATGTATATATCTATCAGTTTGTATCTATCTACCTACTGCTGAGTATAATATGTACCTATATATCTTTTTTATTACGCCACTCTCCTCGTTCCCGTACTAATCTTATTTTCCACTGACCATCGATGTGGTGCTGGTCTGCCCGCTGATCTTTTTGATGACTTTGGCCACTAACAGAATAGTCTAAGCAATGCTATCTTATCATAACATTAAAGGAAAAGTAGCTCCTCAAGTCTATATCAACCTGGCATAAAAATAACTATGACTGCAAAAAAAATATGTTAAGGGGGTGCATTGGCAATTATCGCGTGCTTTGAAACGCTGTTCTGATTAGATTAAGAAACAATAACGTCTGACTTTCAGATATATGATTCTTGACTATATGATTGTTTATCTGACTTAACCGATACATGATTGCCTAAAATTTCCTCGATAGAAAAAAAAACTAAAGTTGGGTCTTTATTTTCCTTGATTTACTCAGCCTACTCAAATAATACATTATTTTACGACAGAATCAAGTTAATCCTATGGTATTTTATCTAATGAAATATAAATAACACTTCACTAAGTTAGGTATTTATCGAAATTTGTCCAAAAAAGCCATTCCCGATGAGTGTTGTAATAAGCATGTCTATGTTTGACGACCGGTTAGTCTAGTGGGTAGTGACGCTGCCTACGAAGCTGAAGGTCCTGGGTTCGAATCCCGGTAAGGGCAAATATTTGTGTGATGAGCATGAATATTTGTTTCTGAGTCATGGATGTTTTCTATGTATTTAAGTATTTCTATCTATTAAATATATCGTCGTCTAGTACCCATAACACAAGCCTTATTGAGCTTACTATGGGACTGGGTCGATTGGTGTAAGATTGTCCCCTAATATTTATTTATTTATTTATTATTTATTATGTTAAGGGGGCGTGGTCGACTCGAATCAAGGTATCCCCTTAAGCCGATTTGGCCTACAATAAAGGTGAGAAACAGATTACAAAATGAACGGACTTCTTAAAAACGAAACAGCGGGTAGAAAATGTAATTCAGACTACGAGAATATCGGTAGGCTCCCGCAACGAGTAACAGCTGATCTCCTGTCGTGTAATTTGCCATTTCAGCAAGCTGATTAAATTTAAATTCAATTTCTAATTAGGCAGGAAGCAAGCTTTAGTCTCGGCTGGTGTTAAAAGGTTGGTTATGACGTGGTTGGTTAACGACCGGCAAATAGGGATATAAAATTGCTTTTTCGACGGTTTAATACAGGTCCTAAGTAATGTTTTTTACAGTTCACTGGGCATAAGTTGTCAAAGGTACCTTTTCTCTTAGTTTTAGGAGCTAGGATTTCTACAAATTAAACGAAGACTCAAATGTAGACGAACTTAAATTAGACATTCATTTTGTTTGCAGTTATATTTTTAATCCATCATAATCAATGGCTTCCTGACCAAGAACTAAGTGTCACTATATCATTCTACGCAAGTTGAGTTTTACAATAACACGTTTAAAGTCAGTTTACTCTAAGTGCAGCCGTCGCAATATTAACTATATTTAAAATATCTACGCAATCGCAATAAAACTAGCTGCAAGAAGGTTCAATAGACCCCCTAATCCCTATATCTCCATACCCCCTATTTACTATTAGGTAGCTTTAAACTACGCTTGGAGTCCGCAAATTGAAAGAGCTTCAAATGATTTGCTCCTAATTAGAAACACATGGCATTCATTAAATTAAAAAGATGCTCGAAGCCTCTTTTATTTAAGTCCGTCTTTCATTAAATAGGAGTGGAGGAAAAATTAGGGTCTGTATTTTTAGCATTGAAGGAAAACATTTTCTTTCCGTATATATCGTGTTTTTATTCTATCATTTATGAAGGTATTATTCCTATGTACCGTAAGTTTGTAATACTTAAAGTTTATTTTACTACAGTTAGCTTGAAATTACATACTCGAAACAGTCGTCTGAGGAAATTTCCTTATGTCATACGTTTTGCCAATCGAGTTTAATAAACTGCGCCAGGAATTGACGTGGAGGACACAGTTGCGGCTATTCTCCTGGTGGTTCATCTGTTACGAGTTGACTTGGAGCACACGAACTAACCTTAGAAGCGTCAGGTATGTTGACGGGCTCGCGGCTCTAGGCGACGTAGCCCATACGATCCCGCTACCCCAGGGGATGTGGATATCCTCCAGGTGCTCCACCTGTGACGAGTTGACTTGGAGCACACGAACTAACCTTAGAAGGGTCAGGTATGTTGACGGGCTCACCGCTCTCGGCGACGTAGCCCACTATCGCGCCACCCCAGGGCATGTGGATATCCTCCAGGTGCTCCACCTGTTACGAGTTGACTTGGAGCACACGAACTAACCTTATAAGCGCCAGGTATGTTGACGGGCTCGCCGCTCTCGGCGACGTAGCCCACGATCCCGCTACCCCAGGGGATGTGGATATCCTCCAGGTGCTCCACCTGTTACGAGTTGACTTGGAGCACACGAACTAACCTTATAAGCGCCAGGTATGTTGACGGGCTCGCCGCTCTCGGCGATGTAGCCCACGATCCCGCTACCCCAGGGGATGTGGATATCCTCCAGGTGCTCCACCTGTTACGAGTTGACTTGGAGCACACGAACTAACCTTATAAGCGTCAGGTATGTTGACGGGCTCGCCGCTCTCGGCGACGTAGCCCACGATCCCGCTGCCCCAGGGGATGCGGATCTCTTCCAGGTGCTCCATCTGCTCCGGCGTTGACTTGGAGCACACGTCGAACAGCTTTGACACAAGGCATCTGTTGACAATATGCATGGTTGAAAAAATATGAGTTTGTGAACGCAATCAAATTAAAGGTACTGATTTTTTTGCAGATGGGCAAAGGCCTCGCTTCTTTTCCTCCACTAATTATAATTACAATGACAAATTATTCATTAATGAAGTTATTTCTGTGTAGCTAAATATTGCCTGCTCATAAGAAGATAATGTAAATATCCATTAAAAGTTTTGAACCCATTACGATCCTATTTACATTGAATGAAAAAAACAAACCGTAAAAGTTCGTTAGTTAAAATTGTCATTAAAATTGTTGTGTATATATATATACAATGTTGTAATTAGTTACATTTAATGAGTTTTTGTTGAAACGAGTGCGCGTTGTATTTTGAAAGTAGGCACGGCACACCACCGTAATTGATATACTTATTTACACTTTTAATAAATAATGTGTATTAATAACCTTAACAGTATATATGTAGATATGGGTAGTTTATTTACATCGACTGTACTTACGCGTTCTTTCAAGCTTGGTTGGTATTACCCAGCGGAACAATGCTTTCATATATTTTAATTAAACGTATCTATAGATACCATTTATCACAATCCCACTGTACACATCGTTATCCTTTGTAACTCCAATATCAATATTGTATTGATATTCTTTTTTTTTTTTTTAGGACAGTGTGTAATGAGCGTTTGAAATAATTTTGCTCATAGAATAACAAAACATTCTTGAGACACGATACAAAATGAAGACTAAGTATCTCCATAACGCTAAAAGATAGGTCAAATTTAAACGTTAATTTAAAAGTTCAAAGTTTAATGTAAACGAACTATCAAATGTTTCGATGCTCAAATTATTTCTGCTAATTACAAATCGAGTCGTAACCGGGCACAAATTCAGACGAAATATTCATGCAAATGACTCCTGTAATAATCCAACCCAGACTGAGGAGAAAATCCCCGAATTAATGAATAACCACTCGCAATAATCCGCGGGAATTTACCTTACTATACCTAGTGGCGATCTGCTTTTGTCTATCACCTCCGATTTCATTTTAATCTGTATTCTGTACCTATTGCGTGCTCGCTCACACGTGCGCCGATTAAAGTGACAGTCTGACAGTGTATAGGTCCGTCCGTCACTGGCTGCGACCGTTCGATAGAACGAGACTGACTCTCTATCTTGTCACTTATCGCGTGATAGACCATGATACGGGGCCAGGATAACCATTTACGAACCATTAAAAGTTAATAATGCTGTATAATGCCCGATATTGCAATCCGTATGATTGAATGCAAAATTCACTACATTATTGAGTTTCATAATGGCAGGCCATAAAGTGTCAATGCGCAATAAATCCTGGTAGTTCCCGTGGGAAAATCTAATTCCAACCTGCGGTGAACAATGATTTACGATTGTAAAATTTGTAAATGCATTTAAAACATATATGGTCGGTTTTTGAGGCATTAATATAACCTTTTAACGTCACGAACGTAGGTAGTTCCCTGTCGAACGGATGGGAGTTAGAGCTTCGTTCCAACTTTGTGTCCCAGGATAATACAAAATTACACTAATGTAATTGGGGTTTTAACGTTGATTGAAAAATATGGGTCACTCAATTTTTTTTTTTTAACAAATGTTTAGCGAATGTTCTAGTGAAATATCTATTTGTAGAAATAAGCCCGTTATGTCAAATCAAGAAAAAGGGCGGGTGCACCAACTTAAGATTGCAGACGATCAACGTTAAATGTGACGACGACAACTGTCATTCCATAGAATCTGTATTTGATAGAAACTGTATTTTATACATGTTTATTCTAGGAAAGCGGGAATTTCGCTAAAATGGAAAGCCAATTTATGAAAGTGTGTTACATAAGTTTCTTAAAATATCACGCCGTTAGCGTGCGAATGTCAAAAAACGTTTTACAGTACATATGGTGCTACTTTCCCGCACTAGTGCGGAAAGAGCACTTTCCGTGCATATGTCGAAACTTTAAAGAGCCATATGTACAGTAAAACGTTGTACGATACACTTGCGAATAGGTAATTCGCAACTCGTGTCGATTTAAAACACTCCCTTCGGTCGTGTATTAATTTATCACCACTCGTTGCGAATTTCCTATTTTCGGCACTTGTATCGTAAATAACTATTGTATGGTAGTCGAACCACCTTAAACATTAACGCCAGTAAAGTGCGGTATATTATGCGCACCACCCTAAGTAAATTATATGAATAGAAACAAAACAAAGTAGCAATGCAACACGTCAAATATAGCCTCATAATCGAATTCCCAACTGTCTCCGGGGAATTTCCGAATCGGAAAAAGCAAGAATCGCGTTTAATAAAACTTCGCCGGACAAATAATATGAGCCGGCTGTCATGGACGCATGTGGTCGGACAAATCGATCCGCCATATGATACAGCCCCGCCGAAACAGGGGGAGTAATTGCTGTGAAAAAGTTGCAATTCACTCGAGCGTACAGCTCAAGATAGGTTTCTGTCGTAGTAAATATGACGGGGTGCTGGAAAAATGTGTTGGTACTCGGAGTGATAAGGAAATGGTTATGATATAGCGAGATGTTTTTGTTTTTCAGTTATTGATGGTCTATACCATCTGATTATACCTGAAGAGTGCTAATGTGTTATGATAGCAAACTAATAATAAGACCTTTCTTTTTAATATGTGTGAAGTTCAGTTCCTAACATAACTCACTGGAATTGTGACAGAGGTTCAGAAACCAAAAGGATTTCATGTATAATTTAGTTCTTCAAGACCCAATTTTGCAAAAGCAACGAACGAAAATAAGAAACCAGTTTATATTGAAAACCAATTCATATTTAAAAAAAACCGTTTATGTTAACAGCGAACTTAGTTATTTTCATTCGACTTTAATCTGTTAATTTATTTCAGCTATCTATCTATAAATGCATCAGAAATAAATAGTTCACTAATATAATCGGCTTTTATATTAACGTACATGTATTTTGGGCGGCCCGTTATTTAATCATCATCAAATCAACGAATTCGTTGTAATATGTATTTACTTTAAATTCGTTATAATACATTAATACAACATAATATATTATATTGTTACATTCAGGACGTATTAGCACTATCTCTAGACGACACGCAAATATTTGTTCACTTTGGTCACATACAATTCCTTTCAGACGATAGAATTTAAATATATACAAGTATTACAACAACCGTTCGGTTCAGCAACCGGTGGGGTAATCACAAAACGTCTGGAACGCGCGTTAGACGCGCGATCTATCTAACGTACGTACAATGCGACGTGATCGACCGGCAGGTGAAATTAAATCTAATGTCAATGTCAGAAAGACTTTGAAGACATCAAACATTTCTCAATGTATAGATGTACTGTAGTCGACCGAAGCATTTAGCGTCCTAACCACAGATATAGATATACACTAGATAACTTAAACACCTCAATCTGTATGAAAACCGACCGTGTCACTTTTTTCTACCTACTTTGACGTCACACGGGCGAATTAGTGATCTGAATTCACCGTTCTCCAAGGAAAATCGATTCTGCAATAGGGTATTTTCTTAATATTCACGGACAACCGGCTACCACAACAGACGCGCGCGGAATGTAAGTCGGAGTGCCAACTCCGAGTCCGAATTCTGACACGCGAAGTACATGCATTTGCGTGATCTATGTATATCTGTGGTCCTAACCGTGTACAATAACATAGACCATCTTCAGTGGTAAATCCACCGCATCTAAAAGCATAATAACATAGGCTTTTAGCGTGAGTTCATCCAAACTCGATAAAATCCCGAGGGGTTGCGGCTTAAGTGACTGCTACACATGAACACATGTTGTAACTTTATTCCTACATGCACACACATGTAAAGCTTGACTGGATAGGACTGTGAAATGAAAGAGAATTTTTGTTTTGAATACAGGCATTCGTCATCATCATCATCAGCGACATTAGTCTATATGTCTCACTGCTGGCACAGAATAATTAATAGTACTTAAATATACTAACGTACAGAAGGACCTGTGTAACAAAACAGATGGTTAACAGACAGAAATACTCAAATCACTTATATCGCATAAATGTGCCCTTTCGTCTAGGGGAACACACTAAAATTCCGAAGTCATTTGTCCGAAAGCATCATTATTCCGAAATTTCAAAACTCCGAACGCCATTTACCGCTTAACGAAAATTTGGACGCAGATTATTCAATGACATACATATAAATAGGTTAGGTTAGTATTATATCCTGATAGATAAAAAAAATCAGCGGAACAAGGTTTTCGGAACTATGAAATTGGGAAAAATATGCTTACGGACAAAAGACTCTTCGGAGTATGTAATATGTGTAGGTATTCGTCTAGTTTTAGTGTAGTGACATTAGTCTCGTCACTGGGTGAGGACCAAATTCTTAACCAGTAGTTAGCCTGGTTAATCGGTAGTAGTTAAAAAGTTCCATTGTGAACATAACGGAACTTTTTAACTACTACCGATTAACCAGGCTAACTACTGGCCAATAATTTGGTCCTCACCCCTCTCTCAACCGCGTTCTGGTGAATTTCACCAACGCTTTTTTAAGAAAATGATACCGAGTGTAGGTTCTATCTACAATATCTTCACATAGTGTCCTGAGATCAAGAAAAAAAAACTTTTCGTTGTAACTTTATACCTTTGATCCATTAACGAATTATACTTCGTACGTAACAAACATCGTGAAAACAACCTTTACAGTACATATGGTGCCACTTTCCCGCACTAGTGCGGAAAAGAGCACTTTTTGTG
The DNA here is from genome assembly GCA_947578815.1 of Epinotia ramella. Classification (NCBI taxonomy): domain Eukaryota; kingdom Metazoa; phylum Arthropoda; class Insecta; order Lepidoptera; family Tortricidae; genus Epinotia; species Epinotia ramella. Next base: position 10,443,987 of record OX388217.1, on the reverse strand, counting down.
CGTATGTCGAAACTTAAAAGAGCCATATGTACAGTAAAACGTTGTACGATACACGTGCAAATAGGAAATTCGCAACGAGTGGTGATAAATTAAAACACGAACGAAGGGAGTGTTTTAAATCGGCACGAGTTGCGAATTACCTATTCGAATTAAATAACTATTAAACCTGTTTGGTTATCAAAATCAATAATTTAGAGCAGTAGTTTCAAATGCTAAGCAAACCCATAATATTGTACCATTTTGACATTTATTTTATAATTATTAATTAATAACTTTGTGAACTCTATTATTTCGTTATTGTATTTGCCTATTTATTAAAGCTGACATATTGTCATAATTATAAATGATTTAATCGTAACGTACCTAGCACTCGGAAATGTTTGCATGCCTGCATGCAGGCTAAATATGTACATAAATAAATAAATAAATATTTGGGGACAGTCTTACACAAATCGACCTAGTCCCAAACTAAGCAAAGCTTGTACTATGGGTACTAGACGACGATATACATACTTATATAGATAAATAAATACTTAAATACATAGAAAACATCCATGACTCAGGAACATGAAACTGTATTTTAATTTATAAGACCTATTTTCATTACTGTATTCCAGCAAATAAACGATTTGATTTGATTTGAATATCGTTCAGATAGCCGCACGCAGACGACCTTTTCATTTGAGTATTACTTCTTTGTTCTCTTTCTCGTCATTCATGGCTGTACGTGACCTTAACCGTGCTCTAAAAGCCTCGCAACCGGCACACAATAGTTTTCAACGACATTCATTTCAATGAAATATTTTCGATGTTCCCACGGGGACCGTTAGAGGTCTTAAAAAGTTTACTTAACCCTTAAATGGCTAACGGAAACATATTTGCCGTCATAGATGAAATAAAAACGATTGTATTCTGACGAATTTAAGGTTCAAATTTAAATGTTTTGACAAAGTTATCAAATAGTCAAAGGGATAAATCTATTTGAAAATTTACATCGTCATCTAAAATTCTGCGCAGAGAATTATTAAAATGGATTTGTCGCATCAATCAACCAAAAATGTGCGAATAATATACGTGTTTTCAATATCCATATATATATTTGACACCTCGCATTCTTGACAGCGGAATGTAAACTGTATAAAACACAGCTTCCCAGATCTCTGGATATTCACAATTTCGCGGTTAAATGCCTCACATCTGCTTTTGCAAGTTCTCAAACTGCGCAACGTTTTATATATTATATTCCTTCTAGCAGATACAAGCTGAGGCTAGCGCTAAGCCAAAACTCGTAGTTTGTCAGTCTCCGTAGCGAAATTTCGGCGCAGCGACATGAAATGGATTGGCAGCGCATACTTTTTAATACTAACAATCAAACAAATATTTTTCCAATGATCATTTCTTATATATTTGTAATTAATCCATTATTTAATTATCATTCGATCTTAGCACGCATAAACAGACATAACATATGCTGAATTCATGTGTCAAATGAATATGCGAGCGCAAATGAGTAATCTGGCGAGGGAGGGCTGAAAAAAGAAGGCGAAGCTTCGTCGTTAATTCACAACCTTGACATTCGCCAAGTCGAAAAAATATTGGCTCTCTGCTTGTGAAGTGATGTTAAATCGTAGTCCTTTGGGGCAACAGGCAAAAAGGCTAATGAAAATATGCCAGCCAATCGGCGTGAAGCCGTTTGAAGGGCGCCCGTGTTTGCGGATGGGATATGGCGGGCCATCGAGCGCTCCAAGAATTTGTTAAATCAGCTGCGAACTTGGAACCGTTTAGACTCGAACAACAGTTTGTGATTGTGGCTGAAACGATTGTAAATAAAATGTTAGAATATGCACTTAGTTCTTTACAGACTAACGGTAAATGTCAAACAGAAATGTGCGATGCTCTGTTTTTGACATTTATATTTGACAAATTGAGAGAATGAAAGAAAGAAAAAAAACATTTATTCGTGGCAAAAAGACAAACTGTGCACACGTAGGCACATACACATTTGCCACGAAATGGTCACAACTCAGCGTATGCTGGCAACGCCAGCGCTGGTCTTCCGATGTGGCCATTTGGTGAGGTACGGAACAATGACGCCACGATCACACACAAGGACATATTGCAAAATCCAAAAACATTAAAAATAACAAAGAACACAAACTCATTAAAAACAAAAAAAACAATAAATAAAAACATAAAAAACACCTATAAATTACAATAAAATGAACGTGTAGCTGCCACTTATTTTTTTTTAAAGAAAAATACAAAAGGTACTAAAACTATGGCTTATCTATGGTAAATTTGAGTTGACATTACATAACTACAGGTAACAACTAACGCGTGTTGATGCAAAACATTCTGGGAAAACAAGTACCTAAACGTTGACCATTAAAACTAAAACTATACTATGAGACTTACTGCTAAACCAGATACATGGAGTAATATTAGAAAAATTTAAACAAAGAACAATAACAGCTAACTACATAACATCAGGCCACGGAATGGTTGTGGGACATACAAAGCAGGTATGTATGTATTTTGACCCAGATTAAAAACAGCTTGTGTCGTTTTCCTGACTTTTTTGGTGGTGCTGCAAGTGTTTCCTAACCTGGGCCTTAAAAGTATGTATGCCTTTCAGAGTCCTGAGAAGCGGTGGCGATAGATTGTTCCAAAATTTAGTTGCAACATATCTGAAACTCCCCCGAAAGGCAGCTGACGCATGGCGATGGGTCAACAATGGCTGCCTACATTGCCGCTCACCACGTGGGTTTCGGAAAGACAACCAAAGAGATATTTGGGGGCCTGCTGGTTTAATACACCGAAGAGAAGACATGCCAGATAGAGCTTGCGTCTATGTAGCATTTTAAGGATATGATATTCGTTAAATTGCTGTCAATCTTACAGGGTGTCAAATATATGGCAGAGAGTATGGTCCTGCTACCTACCTCATACAGTAAATAGGTTTCTCACTTATGTCGTAAATATAATAGAGAAAAAGCCATAACAATTATTATTAAAAAATATATTCATGTACCTACAACGCAATTTAAAAAGCAGACTGAAGAGAGGCTTAGCATTATAATCTTAAATATTAAAGATGGGTTTCTCACTTATGTCGTAAATATAATAGAGAAAAAGCCATAACAATGATTATTAAAAAATATATTCATGTACCTACAACGCAACTTAAAAGGCAGACTGAAGAGAGGCTTAGCATTATAATCTTAAATATTAAAAGATTTAACTAAGTAAGCAACATACTTAGTCATCATCATCATCATCATATCAGCCGGAAGACGTCCACTGCTGGACATAGGCCTCCTCCAAAGAGTGCCAAAGTGACCGATCCTGCGCCACCCGCATCCAGCGGACTCCCGCAACCTTTACCCGGTCATCAGTCCACCCTGTCGGGGGCCTACCCACGCCGCGCCTCATAATAATAATAATATTTCGACTATCACCTCAAGAGATGCTAGATGGCTGGATCAAGGGTCAGATACAGAAGGCGGTACTCCTGGATACTGCGCGGATAGTCAGGAGGTTCCTGTCTCTGTCGCCCTGACCGCCGGCAGCTTAGGCCCCGCCTCGCTGCCGGCGGTACCCTAGGTTAGGTTTTTATAATGATTTTATGTCTTGTATGTATAGTTTTATATTTTACTTTTTATATAATTATTGTAAAAACCTAGCTTAAGAAGAAAATTTAATAAAGATAATAATAATAATATATTCTTTATTGCACCACAACATAAGAAAGACATGTTACAAAAGTATAGTCAATAAATAAAGGTAACAACAGGCGGTCTTATCGCTTTAGAGCGATCTCTTCCAGACAACGACTCATACTTAGTATATAAGTAATTTTACTCTGAAATAAACAGTTTTTTTTATGAAAACATGTCTTGGCACCTTCCTGGTGGATATTCACCCTAAAGTTGTTGAGTTAATTATGCGTAGTTATAGCATTTGTGCAAGACGATGGATGCAAAAGCACAACTTGAAAGCCAGATCAATTTTAACCTAAATTGCACCCATTATTTTAAGCGTTAATTCTAAATCTAAGAGGCACTCAGGCAATGTGTCTATAAGTGAAACAATAAATGTCATCATCATTCTCCTAGCGTTGTTCCCGGTTATGCCCCTAAAGGAGCTCGGGGTCCGCTTTGACACCTAATCCCAAGATTTGGCATAGGCGCTAGTTTTACGAAGTGAAACAATAAATGTATTCGAGCGTAAACCGTCTGGTATCTCTTGTCAAAGTGGCTCAGACTAAAACTTTGTTTATTCCTCAGAGTTGCAGTCGCAAGAAAATTTATGGTCAGAGAAGTTTCAGAAACTTATGTAATCTTCCAAGTGGGATTACACCCGGAACATTTGTAACGACTCAAACACGTGAACTAGTTATCCTTGTGATAAAATATTAGCTAAATATTGTCAAGCGCAAAAGTTTCGGGTACAGTTTGTACTGAAATATGTAAAACGTACAGAATTTTGCTACTATACGTCCAATATATAAATATACGAATATCTAACAGACTAAACACTCAAAATTACTTATTCATATTGCAAAAAAAAAATACCTGACGTTTGTTGTATTTATAAAAACAGAAAACCTTTCAAAGACAACTTGGTAACCCGTAAATTAGTACGAACGTACGTACGTGATTAGTATATAATTGGTAGCTACTCAGATTTTAGTCATTGCAAATTGATGAATGACTCCAGAGTTACATTCGTTATGTACATTATTTATACTGGTACTAATCCTCGACGAGTATTATTCTTCCTATACAACGCATGACTCAATACTTGATTGAGTTCAAGGGCACTATGATTTATTTACATTAAGCTTATGATTATTATTAAATCTCGACGCATTCTCCTCGTTCGCTCCCTTTCCCGCTTGTTGGTTTCCTTATTGACACGCGAAACAAAAAAGTACGGTTATCCCAATCGCCCTTCGCAATGACCCCTCGTCCTTGCTCTTGAGATTTTCTCGGCTTTTATCCAATTGCATTTGTAGAATACTGTTATTTACATACGAATATGGCGGGCTTACCCAATCTGTGGATTGGATAAATAACGCTCGCTCCAATAATGTTGTGTTTATGTTAGTTATGCCCGAGCAAAAATTATATATATCTCGGATTGGTTAGTACAAATGGCATAATTCGCTATAACTAAACGTCATATGAATTATTTCGGTCGTAGTATTACTATAAACGTATACAAAAACAAAGCCTTAATAATAAAGAAGTAATGAAAATTCATGTCTAATTTATTATGACCAGTAAAAAAAGTAAAACGATCAGAGGAATAATCTCGTGAGTTTTGCAAGAGTAATAAAAATAACCTGTTGCTAATGCTGATTCGTAGGATCCAATGAATTTCAATTCAGCAAATGACACTTGCCCCTTGACTTGTTAGTAGCATCTGGCATTCAATGCCGTTACACAACTTCTATAACAGGTATTGGCACCGGGACAGATCCAAAAATACTTGGCGGTAAAAATACTTTCCCTGATACTAGGTACCTGGTCGTTCCCAGTATTAGTTAACACGAGGTAGTGACGTATTGAAGCGACACCAGAAAGACATCACATAATCGGTATCTAAAATAGCGAACTAAACAAAACACACTAAACCTATGAGACTTAACTCTATAGTCGCCAGTAATAATTTTTATTACTATAAGTCAGACGCGAACATATAAAAGGACACAATACTAGGTCACATAATTCATGTCAATTGGGACACCAATTCTAGTTAAGCAAGAATGAAAACTTCTTCACTGAAAGAAAAGAACCAAATGGTACTACGAGTATGAGGCCGTCTGTCGCTAGACGTTTTCTTCCTTTAAGTAGCAGATTCTGAGTTAAATATGCCGTTCCATTGCGCAAAGGTAGGGACAGATTTTACGATTATTGCTGAAATTTCTGGGGATCGCAAAAGACCAACGGAACAGCATAAGGAAAAGTTTTCGGTGGATCGTTGCGTGGAATCCTTGTAGAATCTATCTTCTACAGAGCACCACTTTGACGTAGTTTAGATCAAAAACATAAGTTCTTGGTATAGTTTTATACTTCTCGTGACATCATGAAATAAAACGAAGTACGCATATTAGCACTGTAAAGATGGAATATAATGCACTTCATGAATAATTTACAATATTTAATTCCGCCTTTTATCAAATATGCGCATGTAAATAGGTTATATAAATAAATTAGGAAGGGATACTGTTAGAAAATTGTGTGCAGGTCCACGCGTATATTTTAACTATAGGGATATATTTACTATTTTCCAGTACGTATAGTCATATACAATCGTATTATTTACAACCTCAAACATTGTAAAAAAAAACATAAACAGTCTTTGTATTGTATGCTGCACCAACTGTACATAGCATATAGATTTTTTTTAGCTCAGATCTAACACGAGATTTTAGTCAGTCTATATCAATAACGCGGATTAGGCAATCGAATTTATATCTTATTCTAGGAGAAACCTTGCCATACCGTCTCGTTCAAAATACATCAGTCACAAGCAGAAATAGAAATCTATTTTGGTGTTAAGCTTATTCTTGAATCTAAGATTTCAGCTAGGAATCCTAGGAGTCACTCCGTGAGGAGGTTGCATTACATAACATATATTGATATATCGAACTCATCATCATCACCTCTTATCAGCCGAAAGACGTCCACTGCTGGACATAGGCCTCCCTCAAAGAGTGCCAAAGTGACCAGCCCTGCGTCACCCGCATCCAGCGGAACCCCTTGGAATGTCGACGTACAGACACGTAATAATAAAGTATATCGTCAGAAGAATACCATAAGTTGGGGGTAATAAAAGGTTTTTTAATAAAAGTCAAAAGTTTGCGCCGCCTGACATTGTTTGGCGAGACCGCGACTTGTTCTGGGTCCTGACGCGAGTATAAGATTGCAAAAGATATTTAACAAAGCAGTCGTGATATTAATAAAATTAGGGAGCGTGTTTTGTGCGTTCTCTCAGGGGGCCGTAATTTCGTTTTGACCTAATCATAATGTGCTCAATTTTGTGTACTATATACCAACTATTACAACAAGTGTATTTTTTTCAAAATAGTCACTACCACGACTAAAAAGAATCTTACGAAACCACGCATGCCTAAATCGATCAAGACGTTCCAAGTTTCAACCTTTCTGACGGTTAAAACTCGGAGGCTATTTCTTTTCCGAATAGCAAAAAAGGTTGTTTAATTATTCATAATGAACTTTTTAGAAATATCAAGAACAAAGCGTACTTAATATAATTAATTTCTTTGCTAAAAATAACTACGACCACGAAAATGTTGCCCGTCGTCGATTTATCTTTATTAATCTAAATGTAATTAAGTAAACGTCTGAATAAAAAACAATTATGCGCCTCCTTTGAGAGGCGGTTTCTGGTGCTGCCTTGTGTAGTAATATGCAGTCGTGTCTAACCACGAAAATCGTTACAAACGAGCGCAGAACGTTTATTGTGTCCGTGTGAATACTATTTTATGTATACGAATATCCATCTAAGAGCCATGTTTTTTGACTAAGTTGTAGTATTGTATACAATAGATACAATCTGAAAGCATTTAGAATATTTCCATACTTAATGAAAACAACAACAGCAAAACAACAATCATCCTTATGGAAGCTTATGCTTGCAACATTGTGTACTAAAGCAAGCTTATCCCTTAAAGAGATGACTTGCAGCAAACCTTAAAGTAAGATGTTTTAGTTTAATAATGCATTCATTCCGTACACGGCGAGGATAAGTTGACAAGTCGGGATATTTAACCTGAAGAAAGAAGAACTTTAGTGAAGTCAAGTTTACATCTCGATTTGTCAACGTATGCCCGCCATTTACCCAGACACAACAATAATAATATCCATTCCAGGGATTCGTACGTCTCATGCGCTAAGTGTAATACTTGAGATTGCTTGAGTTTGCCGAATTTATAGGAGAATATTAGGAATATTTAATAGAGAAGGCATTCTACTCATTAGATGAATTTATGAATAGAAACAATGTTATTTGATAAACGATATGATACAGAGAAAGAATATAATGGAAAAATAAACCATCTTCGTCTGTAGCCCCCGACAGGATATTTAATTTAATAATTTGTTTCGTGAAAAGGTATAATGTTATTTGATTATTAAAATGAGATACTTATTGTTGTTAATATGAAATAGACATACGAGTAGGATGTACATAAATATGTATAATGAAATGAAAAATGTTTATTTAATTTCACAATAATCATCTTAAACATAGTGGTTGGTACTTCCTTTTAAGCTTTATTACAGCCTGTGTCAGGAGGTACCGCTCTTCCACTAGCTAAATGATTGCTAACAAAATTGTGCTACATTTATGTTAGTAAATTACGAGTATAGTAGTAGGTGCTAAATTTTATTTTACAGTTACTTTAAAAGTTACAATAAAAATAATAAAAGGGTAGTAGTATGTACGAGTATATAGCATGCAAATGGTATACAAAAAGAAAATAAAACTACAAAATTAAATAATAAAATTGACTTGTAACTTTCGTTATAAATAAAGAAACTGAAACTGATATTGCATGAAAATTGGCCATTTAAAAAGCAAATCAACCGTCCTAGGTAGAAAGATCAAAATTTCAATGACAGTTTCATAAAAAGCCGGCCACACCTTTCCGTCTGTGATGGGTTAACAAAATAGTGGGTTCAACCCTAGGTCGCGCCGCATTAGAGAAAATAAATTATGTCTTAAATACGAGTAAATTCAAAAAGGTGACTAAAAATATGGGTAGGATCCTAATCAAACACAGATGAAAGGTTAAATAATCTCAACCATACTGTCAATGAATATTTACACAGGAGGTACACTAGGAGTAAAAAATGTGAAAACCGCATGGAATCCTTTTTAAACCCAACCGCGATTCTCAGCAAAGAATTTTGGAATGACAAAAACGGGAGCGAGCAAAGGAATCTAATCAAAATATAATTTCGTTTTCAAACAAGCTTTAACACTGTTTTGAATCGTTTCTCTGAATGTGTCAATAAAATAACGCCTCAGTTAATGCAGGAAAGCCTGAGGAAGGCCTCTATTTAGCCGTGCGGTAAAAATGGCCAATAAATGTAAAAGATAAATTGTCCTGAATTGCCAAGTAATAATGCTAAATAAAGCACAGCTAATAAAACTGTCATGTCGGGATGTTTATTTGACTGGGGCAGTAAATAAGTCAGGACGCTAGTAAAATTCATAATGGAGGTAGCTAATTTATTTGTGCTGCGCTCCGCAGAAAGGTTTTATAACAAAAGATAATATATACAAGCATAGGTAGGTAAGCCAGAGGAGTGATATGCTAACAATAACATTTACGTCACTCTGGGCGGTAAGTGAGATTTACCGCTCACGGGCGCAGCGGCAAATGACAAATCTCACTTCACACCCAGGAGAGGTAAAATTCCACGGGCGGTAATTCGTAAAACCCCAGATCGCATGACACCCCGACCCGAGACACTTGGCCCAGCAGAGGGCACAAACAGGCTAACAAATCCTAACAACCACAGTCTGACCATTAATTAATTAAAAGGAATAAAATGAAACAATTTTACACGCTCACATTAATAAAATCATTGTGAACGTATGGTTAATGCTTACATAATAGTACTTGTGTAACGTGTGTAACTAACACATTTAACATAATATTTTATTATATACTACATAAATATTTGTACACGCCTTTATGACATTGACAATAGAGTCCTGATATTTATGTCCTTATTTATGCGGCTGTCAAGCGGCGGTCGTGGGTTCGAATCCCGGCTGGTACCAATGAGTTTTTCGGAACAGAACCCGTTAGCTTTTCGGTGAAGGAAAACATCGTGAGGAAACCGGTCTAATCCCAATAAGGTCTAGTTTTCCTCTGGGTTGGAAGGTCAGATGGCAGTCGCTTTCGTAAAACTAGTGCCTATGCCGACTCGTGGGATTAGGTGTCAAAGCGGACCCCGGGCTCCTTTAGGGGCACAACCGGGAATAACGCTAGGAGGATGATGATGATTTATGTACGTATATGAATACCCCTCTGACTGCAGTTGTGTAACTTAATTAAATTCTTATGAAATACAACTTTGTATATATTTTTTCCAATATCCTGCCGGATACGTCCTCGTACACGTTTTGTGCAACACAGAGGCCTACTCACTATGTTTCTTGTGCCTTATTTATTAAGCACTACTAAGTTACGCTCAAAGAGCTACGCCATAGTCAGTAGCAGCTAAACACATGCACTGCCAAGAATCGCTACGCGCTACGCTCGTCACCGATCCCGTGGTTTTCCCCGTATGTAGCGGAAAGAGATTACGGCGACAGTTCTTGGCATAGAAGTGTTAATAATGCCCATGTGTGTCGAAAAACGCACGAAGCGCTCGGACGCATGTGTGTCGTGATTAGCAGTGAATGGGTTAACAATGTATATATCTACTACAGAATATCCAGTCAAAGAGGATGAATATACCAATTTTGTTTTGACCTTTACAGGTTCCAATAATTATTTAAATATTATAGTTACAATATTCTTTTAGTCGGTGGAGTATTTTTGACGATGACATACCTATATTCAGTATTGTGTATTTATTTATTCGTATGGCAATGATTAATTACAGAATCTAAACTCTTCAACCATAATGTTTTTAGGGAAGAACCTATTTCAACAATTGTAAGGTTGTATTTTTTCGAGTTAGAGTACTAAAATAATATTATGTATATTTTCAGAAAGTCGGTCTGACCGCAGCGTTAATTCTGCCGTGCTATTTAACTTTACACAAACTCTTCGAGACTAGAAAGAATTTTAAAATAGCTTTACATTTACTGTAACTTGCAAGCTATTACTTGGCCGTGGCATTTGTTAAGAAACCGCAGCATAGCCTGCAAATAAAATACAATAACCTCGTTGAAAGAGTTTACGAAGGTTAAACAAACGCTCTATTTCGCCAATTTGGGGACTAAACATTTTGATAAAATATCAAACGGTTAAAGGGTCGGAAAGGAAAGACGCTGAAGAAAACTGATCCTCAAGAAAATTATATTATTGTACGTTACTCAGTTTCTTTTTCATTACATTTGCTTCAGACCTATCCTTAACCTCGAAGAAGACCAGCAAAAACTACACACTTTGTATAAGAAAAGTAATTACTTTTTGTCGTAAATAACGAAGTGGTAGAAGTAGAAAGGAGTAAAAAGTAAGAGTAATAAGAGAGGCGGCCGGAACAATCCTTGCTTTGGCCATGTCTGAGTGCGACATTCATCATGTCACATGGTGGTACGTGTGTGGAATACGGGATAAAACTACATAATAGGAACACTGACTAAATGGCCCTAAAATCAGCGCTTTATTCCTTGCTCTGGGCAACTTTTATGTTATGTTATGTTATATATTTAAATTGCCAACCACCAGATCTTAGGGGGGCATTTAATTAGACGAATAGAATTTAAATAGTTTGGCTATTCGTGTATGTAACGATGGACTTTTTACATCGATTTTTTTAATCTTTATAATACCAAAGAACAGCTTATCGTACAAAAGGCGGACTTAATGCCGTAAGCATTCTCTACCAGTCAACCTTTGGGCAAAGCAGACAAATTGTGGGCGGAGCAACTTTAGGTATAAATACACAGTGTATTATAACTTTGTTTCGGCTTCGGTCAAACAAGATAGGTAAGAACTAAAAACATATGCGTTTTTTGTTACCTAATTCATACAGTCAACATTTTAGAATGTCATAATTTTGCAATAAATAGACATATCAAACCGATTCCAAATCAATACGCTTAGTCGAATGGACACCTCTTTCGAATCATACCAAGCTTTTCGTGTCTGGCACATTTCCTTTTACGCTGCACTTGGACATAGTAAATCTTTAAGATTTTTCTACTAGCTTCCCTCGTTGCGCTGTTAGCTAACTACACCTTTTTCAGATTTACATTTTTTAAATAAATGACAAGTTGTATGTCTTCTTACTTAACATATTCAAACTTCAACAAGCGTTAAGAGTACTTATCTATTCATCTGTCATTTCACTATATCCTACGTAGATATGTTTACAAAGAAAAACAGAGTGTATTAAAAGAGGCACAGAACGGTCAAATTAGACTAGATACCGAGCCTGCCTGCCTATACTTAACGGAAACAATACGGCTAATTCATCAGCAAGTAAGTCTAGGTTGCGTGAATTCTCGCTTGGGATTTCTGTCGCCAAGATGATCTAACACAACGACGAGAGACTAATGTCGCCAAGCCACACAATCCATACATGCTCTTGCATTCTCTTAGGACATTAACTACTTTCATATATCATGCATTGTGTAGAAATATATAACGAATTTATCAGATTTGTACAGTTTTATGTTACAACTTAACAAAAGTTTTAATTTCAAACAATCAATCAAACCGTATTTGTGATTATCTGATGTGGTGCTTTCTGGTGTTCCCTGACGTCTGACACAAGAGCCGTCACGTCAGCACATCAGATGAATGTGAAAATAACCGTAATAAGTTTCCGTCAAAAATTTAAATTTTGGTACAAGGTTTATTGTCTACTGTACTTTTCTGTATACCGTCGTCAACTACTCGTTGAGAAAATTCTAACGAGCCCAAACTCAACGGGGTTACGTCTGTTGAGTGCTGAATTCCCCATGGCCACCTTCTGTCTCCATCATCAGATCAGCTCGATGGTACCATAATACTGAATTGTCATCCAAACTATACTGACACCCAAAATTTCAGCTCAATCGGTTGAAGATATCTGCTTCAAAATTGAATTTCAAGATTCCTCCCAAACAAAAATAATTACATACATACCAAATGCACGTTAAATAAAAGCTTGTAATAAATATATGAAACCGATATCGTTGTGTAGCACGTCACGTCACACAGATGTGAATCCTGTGTCAATCTTAAGCATTTACTCATCAAATAAGCCATATAGGGCACGTTTATGAGTAAAAGAGCCATTGATAAAAAATACTAGAAATAAAAATCAGTTATAATTCAAAACAATTAACAAAATCTATTCATGTCATGTGTTTGGGGAAGGCCTATGTCCAGCAGTGGACGTCTTTCGGCTGATATGATGAAAAGCTAAAACTAAAATATCATTAAAAGAAAATACTTTCAGGTTTAGAATTTACTTGGAATCTTGTGAAGAAGATACACGGAATACTATGTTCATAATTTTATGAGCTAGTTATTGCTTATAAGCAGGGCTCGGATTTTTCATCGCACGATAAGACGAAAGAAAACTATGGAGTCGATATCAACATTAAAACTTTACCCATATTCATACTCATACTCATTCATTTAAATTATACCAAAAGTTTATTATATTGTAAATACAAATCTTAACCGCCACATCATGTTTATTACATTATAAGCAATAGAATAAAATGTTCACGTAATAATTAAGTTAATTAATGTATGCACTAATTGCAAACTTAAATAAATGACACGTTTTAAGCCGTCAATGATTGAAACATGAGGCAATTAAATAAAGCGGCCAGTACCCACCGTTAAGTCTATTGCAACGATATGGTCTGGATAACTAGGTATGCAACTAAGTTGACATTTTGACAGCATGATAAATATATAATAATTACGGGACTAGGAAAATGAGTGAGTATGAATATGAGTAAAGTTGTAATGTTAATATCGACTCCATAGTTTTCTTTCGTCTTACCGTGCGATGTAAAATCCGAGCCCTGCTTATAAGATTCCAATAACTAGGGAAATGACACCCTAATAGTGAGCTAATGTTAGGATTATCACCCAAGGCTAAACAAACGACAGTTTTGCCTCCTGAATACTTCCACGTATATTTACTATGCACATGTCAGCAGCTTTCATTCCTTTCATTTTTAATACCTCTGAGTGTTCAGACGAGGCACGTACTACACATGACATCTGGCAAGCTGGGTATGTAATAATATTCGGAGACGAAGAAGCGCGTCATTTGATGTTTTTAGGCATACTTTGCAAGGTATATTTTATGGCAAAACGCGTGGAAATGTCTCCCATGAATAAAATGTAGGGTTGTCGTGAGACCCGAGCTGTACATGCCTAACTTACCAAATATTCCAGTACAAGACCGCGTATATAAATGGCAAAGAAATGCTTGAACGTTCCTAGTCCTAAACAAACAAAGGACCTTTACTTATTATACAGAAGCCGGGTTGAAATAATACCCTTTGTCTATCTGTAACGTAATTATAAATACGTAAGTAAGGCAGTATTGTTGTAGGCTTCAGGATTTATGCTGCTGTGGTCCAACATAATTTTTGAACCGAAATAATAAGAACTTTTGAAACTCCATTTAAGATAGTAACAAGTACCTACTACTTACATATTTATTAGGTACGATTAACAAAGTTAAGACAAGGTTTATAAATAACTACCTGCTCACGCGGCTCCATCCGTATATAACGGATAACCCAGGAGGGCAATTTGAAATTGGATGGGTAGTTTCCGACATTACCTACTTACACCAATCTCAAAGACTTTTCCTCTGTAATAAATTAGTATAGTTAGATTTATCTCCATCTGCCACTTTGATATGATCTAAAAGGCGTTAAGGTGCTGCAAACAAATAAATCTCGCATTTATCTTCATTGAGTTGATCTAAGTGTATTTATTTATTTATTTAAACTTTATTGCACAATACAAGATAAAGTACAAATGGCAATGGCAATGCATATTAATGTATATTAATACTGACAAACAGCTCCCTAGAAAACTCGTAAACAGTCGCCGACTATATGGCGACATGGTAAAAACACTAGTCATATTACCTACATATTCAACTCTCGCCACACATCTGTCTGAAATGTTTATTTCATTGTACGATTTATCACCCCATAATTATCGATCGTTATCATCAGTAGATGATAATTAGAGTAATAGCAATAGGATAAGAGCATAAGCTTGTTTGTACCGGCCAAACAAAGTCATAAAACGAGTTGCCTAGCATTAATTGACAAAGTTTTGCCATCATCAGTAGAGCTTCTAATAAGGTTCGCCTTTATCTTCCTTACAATTAGGTAGTTTTCAATTATACAGCGAGTTTTACAAAATTTACGGTATTTTGCATAACAAGCAATCATTAAGTATTCGTAGTCTGTTTTTAAAAAGTTTTTGTCAAGCTATTCAAAGTATTCAAACGCATTCCATGTTTATATCAAACAGGCCGCTGGTTGGCAGTTGGTATGTTTTTTATTTGCCCTTTTAGACGTTGCCATTTGTATGAAACCACTAGCTAGCGACAAAAGTTTCAGTCAGTGTTTAAGTATTCCTATAGCTTATATTCAGCTACCTACTATAAGCATCTAAGATTAGAGTTAAATGTTGTTTACAGTTACATTCAAGTATTTTAAGTTTGTTTTGGAATAGATATGAGTTATGGGACGCTGTAAAAGTGGTCACCTATTACAGTTACATTAAAAACTGAACATTTTTGAAGTGATAAACTCTTATTAATACATATGCGTGTAAGGCATATTCTCTTCCTTTTTTTATCCACTCGCGTCATACATTAGTGCAATTGACCATCCTTTCATGTCGTGCAGAACATCAAGTACCTATCACTTGACACCAAACAAAATAAATTTAATGCAATGAGTAAAAACGTTAAGGAATTAAATGAAGCTCATTTTCCAGATTAGCCAGGATGACAAATGCGATGGGGGACTTTGATTTATCACCTGGGTGTGGGTTAAACGATAATGATCCCAACCAAGATAACGCCACTCGAGATACCCAGTAACTCTTCCCATTTCTCCTTTCTGTATTTTGTAATTTTACGGTTCAGTTCTGTTCGTTCAGTATTCAGTTTTTAATAATATCTAGAGAGAATAATAAGAGAAATACCTAATAATAATAGAGGGTTTTATTTGTATTATCTGGTTGGTATCCCTTTTTTCGCATACGGTATTTGCGTAGGCTTCGATTTATATGAGAGAGATGATATTATTTTTTTATTAGATACTCCATCATATGAATATATCCAGGACGTCAATACACACAATTAAGTGACAGTTTTTTTTATCGGATTATCGGTTCCGAAGCTACAATCTTACAGAGTTTTCCTCTATTTAATATTATACATACATAGTACAAGGTGGACTGATGACCTGGTAAAGGTCACGGGAATCCGCTGGATGCGGGTGGCGCAGAACCGGTTACTTTGGCACTCTTTGGGGGCGGCCCAGGAGCCAGCAGTGGGCATCTTTCGGTTGATAGGATGTTGATAGTATATTATGTTCTACTTATTTACTCTTACTCGTATATGTAGGTACTGACTATAAAGGCAATCCTCCTCGCAACGCAATATACTTAGAGACAGCGAAGAGCTATCTAGAAAAGTTTCGGCATCTTTCTTCATCTTGCATTGAATGTGTCAAAATAAAGTTTCGAATAGGGCACGAGACGAGTCTTAACACTTTCGTTGCCAAGAGCACGCTCGGTGGGGTCTTTCTTCGTAGCGAGTGTTCGCTAGAAGGCGGAGAAAAAACCATGGCATTGGCCACGCGCGCTTGCAATGAATGTGTTAAGCCTTTTCTACTAAAAAAATAAAATTATGCTACTTGAAAAATTAAATGCTTCACGCTGAGATTTTTTTGCAGCACATCCATTGATGTTATTTAGCAGACAGTGCTAAATCAAAAAATATGGGGTAGCGCATGACGGTTGCGCGGGGATGATTTCTTAATATAATTTTTGATGTCGGTGCCGTTTAAGAAATCTGTTTTCAAGGAAGATGTCTGGAGTAAAAAAGAGGAAGGCGGGGAATGGTAGAAACATTAGTCGATTCAAGCAACGGCTTCGATAGCTTAGTAGGTTAAGAGCGATCGGCCTGCCGAAAGGTCGGTACGAATCCAAATGCATTTATAAACTTTTTCTGTAGTTTAGTTTAGTGAATGGTGATTTTGAGGGATAACAGGGATAGTAAATCTCACCTGCCATTCTGAGGGTTTGGAGACGCTGCCTTCTCTCCCTGCACCAGGAACAGGGACCCTCGGTCCGCGTCCAGGAGTATCGACACGTTCTGCAGGATTTTGTGGCACAGGACTCGTACCTCCAGCTCATTGCAGATGTCTTTCACCTGAGGAAAAAAAACCGTTGTTAATTGATGCATCACATCTAACAAAGATCAGAAATATTGTCCAACCATCTTTACTTTTAATTTTTGTACATTATAATATGTATTGACGGGCAACGCAGACGGGGCAGACCTAGACGGACCACCTGGATGCATTCCTCAGCAATTGGGCAGAAGAAGCACTTAGTAGGGACTCGGCAAGGGTGCCTTTGGCCAGCCAGTGGCACACTCAATAGGTTCAGTTTTTTCATGTTGTACCATCCAATTTACGCGGAAGTACACTCTTCCCGATTGCGTAATATATACACCATACCATACTCTACCACCTTACCATACACTTGACCAAGCTTGCGTTGCAGTAAGTATATGATGTATGAATTACGAGGGCTGCCTTTTAAGTTCTGTCGTTTGCAAACCTCCCGTGATTGCATAAAAAAGAACTAGTGTCACGTTAAAATATTTGAATTTAGAATTCGAAAACAAAAGAATGACTCGAAATCGGCCCAACCGTTTTAGTACAGCGTTCGTTCAAAGTTGACAAGTCAGTTGTGAAAATGGAAATTTCGAAGGAAAATTTACGTGCGATAATTTTTTACAACTTCAAAAGGGGCTTAACGCGACTTCAGTGCTTCGAAGAGTTGACTACGGTTTTCAATGATAAAGCACCATGCCTTCGGACTGTGGAACGCTGGTATTTAGAATTTCAACGTGGTTGCTCTAGTCTTGGTGATAGACATCGTGAAGGTCGACCAAAAACAGCCGTAACCCAGGAGAACATTGATGCTGTACGGCAACTGATCATCGAAGATCGCCATGCGACATACCGTGAGATAGAAGCTTCCTTAAGTATTTCAGGGACCAGTGTTCACAGTATTTTGCATGATCACTTAGGCGTAAAAAAGTTGATCTCACGCTGGATACCTCATTTACTCAGTGAAGACCAAAAAACGGCTCGCGTTCGATGGTGTCGCAAAACTCTGCGGCAATTCAACCGAGGAAACTCGAAACATGTTTACGACATTATCAGTGGTGACGAATCTTGGATATATGCCTACGATCCCGATTCTAAACAGCAGTCGACTGTTTGGGTGTTCCAAGATGAGCCAAAACCGACCAAAGTAATACGCTCACGGAGCACTTCGAAAAAAATGGTCGCCACGTTTGTGGCGAAAAGTGGCCACGTTGCCACCATCGTGCTCGAGGATCGTAAAACGGTTAATGCTGACTGGTATACCACTGTCTGTTTACCAGAAGTCATCGGCGAGTTTCGAAAAAATAACCCAAGACGTCGTATAAGACTGCACCACGATAATGCGAGCTCGCACACCGCCCGGCAAACTATTGCGTTTTTAAAAGAGCAAAACGTCGAAATTCTGGAACACCCGCCGTACAGTCCAGACTTAAGCCCTAACGATTTTTGTACTTTTCCAAAAATCAAGCAACGACTTCGTGGTCAACGGTACCAGACGCCTGAAGAAGCGGTTGAGGCATACAAAACGGCCATTTTGGAGACCCCGACTTCGGACTGGAATAAGTGTTTCGAAAACTGGTTCGATCGAATGAAAAAGTGTATTACATATCACGGTGATTACTTTGAAAAACAATAAATACCATTTAACACTTAAATTGTCTTTAGTTTTTCCAAACGACCCAACTTAAAAGGCAGCCCTCGTATTGTACAGTATTTTTTATGCAAAAATGGAAATATAATGGGATAAATAGTTAACGAATTTTGACATCGCATTTCAATAGGTAGCTCTCGTTTTCTACAACAGGAGGGGTATCGTTAACGAATTACGAAGTGAGAATGAAAGCGCATAATTTCATTGTCTTTTGTCCATAGCATAGATAGTGGTTGGACGGTGTATTATGTGAGCCAAGAGCATCGAATCGATAAAATACATTATGTTATTCGTCTAGTTTTATGGCATAACGTCCACAAATAAAATAAAAATAGCGTTATGAGAATGAAAAATCTAATGGAATTGTTTATTTTTTGACAACGGAAAATAGAAAAAACGAAGTGTATTCTTTAATACCAAGTGTCGTTGGCAAACAAGCTTTGTCTAATGGTAAGCGGTCACCGTTGTTCATAGAGTCATCAGTAGAATGTCACAGGCTCATTGCTGACCCTAAAACCGTAATGAGGTGGTTAAACACGGCGACATTTTGCAGCGCTATGCAAAATCGAAACAGATGTTTTCGACAAGTAACCTATGACGGGACCCGCGCTACAGCCGCACTATTGTATCGAATATCGATGCATAAAAGTCGCCGGGTGTAACCGCTCTTAAACACACCAGTAGGTTTTTACCAAAGATATTTTAGATCATCACGTAAAGACGACCGGTTAGTCTAGTGGGTAGTGACGCTGCCTACGAAGCTGAAGGTCCTGGGTTCGAATCCCGGTAAGGGCAAATATTTGTGTGATGAGCATGAATATTTGTTTCTGAGTCATGGATGTTTTCTATGTATTTAAGTATTTCTATCTATTAAATATATCGTCGTCTAGTACCCATAACACAAGCCTTATTGAGCTTACTATGGGACTAGGTCGATTTGTGTAAGATTGTCCCCTAATATTTACTATTTTTTACTATTTAAAGATATGAACTGCACTTTGTCTGTACATTAACAAACCGTTAGTAAGTAAATAGTTAAATACCCACATCGATTAATTCCCGCAGTTCACGTAACCTCCAGTCGCAACATTGACGCTAAATCATTATTCCAGTCAGAGCACTCGCTGCTTCGTCTCTGTCCACGAAAGGGTGCGAGGCGACCCCACGTGCAAGATCGCATTGACTGATGCATAACGTGTGAAGCTGAACCAGCTAATCTAATTTGAATCTTACTCCTTAGAGATAGGAAACAAAACGTGTGTGTCGTCACACGTGGCTGCACAGTTTAAAATCGATCAAAGCCTGAAGGGTTGTCTGATGAATGTGAATTTGTACTGAAATTCGCAGTGAAGTTTATACAAGTTTACGTATTTATCATACAACACTTTTTTTTAAGTTTTTGTTTATGTATTCGAACAAACATATATATATGTTATAATACATACATAATTTGGAGTCAAAACTTGCGACTGAATATTTGGAATGTACATTCGACTGCAAAGAGATCGATACGGCGAAATTTACAAAAATATTTCATGTTAAGGCAATAAAGTCGTGTATTCATATTAGTATTTGTGATTTAAATAGTTTGAATTGACAAATTCCTCAATTACACAAGATAAACCTCTCACCCTCTCAATTCGTAGTTAATGACTGTGCAAGAAAGTACGGTAAGCAGAAAAACTGCCTAGCTTATTTGAAACTGAATAGAAACTTATTTTAAACAGCAGTTTTTACAACTTATAAAACCGACCAATAGGCGTTCACCTTCGTAATTATTCATTAAAATTCCTCCAGTCAGGCATACGCCGTGCTACCATGCGTACGGCCCGGACTAAACACCTAAACAAACTTTGCCGAACCAAATTACTGCTTGGTCAAACCCTCGGCAGCTTAGCTAGTCTAACTTAATAGCCTGTTGACTCGCTGAAGTTTCGTGTTTTCTCTTGTTAAATTATACTCAAAGGTACGTTATATTTAAAGGGTGGCATTAGCTAAACATGTGAAACAAATTGCTTGAACAAATCTCTCTACAGAAGTTACGAGGGTTTGGTCACTTTTCAGTACTTTGAAGGACAATTTCTCCCAACAGGTTGAGTTTGGGCAGCTAAAAAAAAATGTCTGGTATTTTAGACTACTCTATAACATACAGAGTGTACCAAAAATGGGGTGTGAAGCGATCAAGGGCAACAGGTATCGTGTTCTGATAAGAAAAAACCAAGAGAAAAATTACTTACGCGATTTTTTTTTTACATTTCTATGGAGCGTTGGCTGACCTGCTCCATACAAATATAAAAAAAAATTGCGTCAAAAAAATAATTCTTTTAGTTTCTTCTTTTTATATTTGCAATTTTTTTTTATATTTGTATGGAGCAGGTCAGCCAACGCTCCATAGAAATGTAAAAAAAAAATCGCGTAAGTAATTTTTCTCTTGGTTTTTTCTTATCAGAACACGATACCTGTTATGCCCTTGATCGGTTTACACCCCATTTTTGGTACACCCTGTATAAATCAAATCGGAGCCGGTACCTTTGCTTGTATGTTTGTATTTACGGCGGGTCCACCGTAGTAACTCGATGTTGATGAATGAGGTGTCAATCGGTTCCAAATTATGCTTCGGCTGACATAGGCTACTTTTTGTGTGAAAAAAAAACATATTTTTCAGTTACTTTTCCGTAGTTGGTTTAGAGCGGAATACTTCAATGATAAATTCGTATAAGTATATTATTATTATTGTATTTTAGACTGCCTATTGTATTATTCTCGGATTTTAATTTTGAAATATTATAGAATATACAAATTTCTTCCCTCTTATGAAATGTAAGGTCAATCTTGCAAAAGCTTCTTACGCATTCAACATTTAGGATAGGTAGGTTTTAAGTACTTTTGCGAATTATAAATTATGCTACGCCCTTACATGTATGAAGTTATCTTGTTTGTAACACCTTTGTAACCATGGACCATGGCCATTCTGCATTAAATAAATAAATTAGATGTGATAAGAGTTTTTAGAACGGTTTATGTTTGTTGTCTAGATGTTCATACAGACGACACCTTCGTACATCTCGCAAGTTCCGTTTTGCAGTTCCCGTGTCCAAGATACAAACAAAATGTTTTACAAGTCCTATTTTAAACACAAGATTGATTGATTCTAAATCCTCATTCCTCCTATCGTAAAATGCCAGCAATAGGTACCTACGGCCACATAGTGAATTTATAGCCCTGAAATACAATTGATTTGGTTTTGACGCAATGACAATTGTCTTACTACAAACGTTCATACATCAAACAGCCAACTCCTTCCCGGCCTTTGCCAGCAACCTTCGACGTTGTTGGCAACTACGAGACTGACAGCCGCCTGTCACGGCATTAAAAAAAATACTGATTCAGGTTTTAGTCGCCGAGCCTGAGAAAAAAATCGCAATACGTTTTATTTATTTATTTATTTAATTATGAAACAAACGGACATACAAAAAATATTGATACAATTTCTTCTCTTAATCTAGACCTATAGTTTCCATTTTTATTAAACACTAGCTACTGCCCGCGACTCCGTCCGCGTGGAAATCGTTTATATCGCAGCTCCATACAAACTTCAACCCCCCATTTCATCCCCTTAGGGGGTGATTGCCAGGATGAAAACTATCCTATGTCCTTCCCCGGGCTTCAAACTATCTCCATACCAAATTTCATCGCAATCGGTTCAGCGGTTTAAGCGTGAAGAGGTAACAGACAGACAGACAGACAGACAGACAGACAGACACACTTTCGCATTTATAATATTAGTATGGATATCTTTATATAAGCACGAAAAAGTACCTATCCTGGATCAGGTTAAGCTAATTAGTAAAAGGTTACACAGAATTTTTAGAAACAGTTTCACAGAAAACCTAGTGAACGGAAACATGTTCTACGTATTTAGCAACTTTTTGAATAAGTATCGACAATAAACATGATGAAATATATTAATACTTTTATATATTAATATACATTAATATACGTTAAGATTTACATACTACTAGTCCTGAATTTTTTTTTATTGAGCTTATGGTACCTACAATTAAATATATCAATTTTTTTTACAATGTTATTTTCATTATAAAGTGCACATGCCCGCTTAATAAACATATTTTTAGAATAGTTAGTTCTACTACATTGGATGGAGAATAAATGTTTGTATTTGAGACGACATCGGCGTTGTTTATTACCTGGAACTCTTATACATATATCTATATATGTTTTACGCAACATTGTACCAATTCGTGAGTTCCGCTACGTTAATTTATTTATTACTAGCTGCACGGTTAGTGCGTAGGAATAAAGCATTGTCCCGCGGTAAAAAGTAGCCTATGTTCATCAGGGATAATGTCGGCTTCTAATGGTAAAATATTTTTCCAATCGGTCCAGTAGTTTCGGAGCCTATTCAATACAAATAAACAAATCTTTCCTCTTTATAATATTATTGTAGATGTAGATTATACCCAGGTTAACTTATCTTTATCAAGTCAACTACATGTATACATTTGTAGAATATAAGAATATAAAACCCGTGTTTAATCCCGACGGATTTAATTCGCCTTCAACTCGGAATATTTAGTCCGATTTCCGTTCCAATTTCCGCAACTAAACGTATAACTTTATTTATGCCTGTAGAGTTAAGAGGAGAGTAGTAGATATAGAAAAGTAATATTTGAAGTAATTAATTCTATGAACATATTCGTTATGGGTCACACTCGTATTTCAGATGTATTTTTTTATAAAAAAACTAAGAATAAGCAGCTTTTACAGCATCCAAAATATCTACGTAATTGCGCTTTTCAGTTAAACATCAATTGAAATGGTACGGTTGTACAAATAATGTAAGCACCAACGAATAATTGGAATTCGACATGTGTTATTCACAAATTATTGCATTTTAAATGTTGATTTGTAGGTATGTCCCATCGCTATTAAGAGAATGTCTTTATTTCTGTGTTGTTCTCACACCCCGCACCAGCTATGATTATTTTCCGTTTGACCTAAAGGTTGACTGGTAGAGAATGCCTTATGGCATTAAGTTTGCCTTTTGTAATTGTAACTTGTTACTGTGCAATAAAGTTTAAATGAATAAATATGTCAGCGTAAGGTTTCGGTACAATATGTATGGTAGGATTAAATCGATACATATTTTTGCACTTGACTGTACCGCACAGAACCGATTGCCCATAGTCTGGTCACTTCTCTTTAAGGGGCTCCCATACGCCAATGACCTTCGATCTGAATCCCATGGTTTTCTAATGTTTTTTGTAGCTTATTATATTAACAACAACGACTTTAAGCAATATAGTATCCCATATTTACTTCAAAGTTCATTGTATTCGAGATATTTGGCATCAAATTTGAACAATTTTAGACCAAAAAACTGGTTTTCTGGCCATAACTTTTGTGTTAATTGGTTTAAAATTAAAACCCCGCGACCACTTTTTAGAGACGTCACAGACGAACCCAAATATGTAGATTTCGTATGTATGTTAGATCTTTCACGTCGATAGAGATACGAAATAAGTGTTTTTTTAGATAATTAAAAAAAAAAACATACAAAATTAAGTATTCATTTGTTTCAAAATCCGGTACACAAAAATGGAGATAAAAGATTGAAGAAGCGATAGCCGTTTGATTTACAATTGTATCTGTAGTTCAAAAGTAGGAGATACGATTCAAAACTTGTCAAAAATCGATGAAAACCTCGGGTAGCCCCTTAAAGCGTCAGTTGCGTAACGCCGTTTGACTGAGCATACATGGTCGCCGGTCCTATTCTGGCTAACTGAGGTTACTACACTAATTGAGGTTACTACACTAATTGGCGTAACCTAGCACCTCCTTGGCCTTTGTTCGTAGCTTGTCAGGGTCATAAGTAAGTGTTGACAACGTATCTTCATATTGGATATGGTTTGTGTTTAATATTGCCTACGGTTTCCACGCTTACTCATGAAATAGATTTAAACGAATTTTTAACCGACTTCAAAAAAGGAGGTGCCCAATTAGTCGGATTTTTTTATTTTTGACGTGTGTTCCCCGATTGCGAAGACGCCGGAATCGATTGGAAAAATATTTTTCTGGTTAACAGGGTATGTCAGGTCAGGGTCTGATGACCTTGGAGAAATAGAAGGAAGTGTAATTTTTTAAAGGCTCACTTAAGGCGGATCATTAAACTGGTATAATAACAAAAAAAAGGTATCCTGTAAACAATGACTATTGTATTTTTTTTTTTTATACCACGTCGGTGGCAAACAAGCTTACGGCCCACCTGATGGTAAGTGGTTACCGTAGCCTATGGACGCTTGCAACTCCAGGGGTGTTACATGCGCGTTGCCGACCCTTTAAGAGTTTATTTTTGTTTTTTGAACTCCTTTTTTTGAAGAACCCCATACTGTAGTCCCTCGGGAAAACCTTGGCAGGGAGCTCATTCCACAACCGGAGCGTCCGAGGGAGGATTTTTTTCTGAAACCGTACGGTACGCGACCATTTAGGTTCCAGGGTGTGAGGATGAATATACCCTGCCGATGGTGAGCGGTGCGGTGGTAAAAAGCAGCCGTAGGCATCATGTCGAACAGTTCTTCAGAGCACAACCCGTTGTACAAGCGATAGAAAACGCACAAGGAGGCGAAGTCTCTCCTTAGACCCAACGGTTCGATATCGCTAGTGAGTTTGGGATCGTCGACGATTCGCACAGCGCGTCTTTGAAGCGAGTCAATAGGCCCAAGCTGGTATCCAGGTGCTCCCGCCCAGAGATGACAGCAATACTCCATGTGGGGACGGACTTGAGACTTATATAATAAAAGTCTCTGTCCCGGGGAGAAGTAACGCTTTGCTCTGTTAAGCACACCGAGCTTTTTGGATGCCAGCTTGGCCTTGCCCTCTAAGTGTCTTCGAAACTGGACGTCGCTGGAAATGTCAACACCAAGGATCCCAATACTCTTTGAAATCGAGAGAGGAGTGCCTACGAACTGTGGGGCTACAGAAAAGGGTTTTCTTGGCGGTGAACGCACATACTTGCGTCTTCTTTGGGTTGAATCGGACCAAATTATCCCTCCCCCACTCAGAGACTCTGGATAGAGTGCTCTCTATTTTGGACACAAGTTGTTCGCGACTCTCTACCACAGCAGAACGAGGGATGTTTGCGCGGGCCGTGTAATACGTATCCCCAGTACTGTCGTCTGCATAACAATGAATTCCATCAATGGACAGCATGTCATTGATATGCAGCAGAAACAGCGTTGGAGACAGTACGGAGCCTTGTGGAACACCAGCATTTATGTCCATGCTTTCGGAGCAACTGCCGTCTACAACGGCACGTATGCATCTGCCGGACAGAAAGCTGGCAATCCATTCGCACAAACCCTCGGGAAGTCCGTAAGATGGCAACTTCGATAGAAGACCTCGATGCCAGACCCGATCGAACGCCTTCGCTATGTCCAGGCTGACAGCCAGTGCCTCACCTTGGCTCTCAATGGCTGAAGTCCATCGGTGAGTGAGATACACTAGAAGGTCACCAGTCGAGCGACCGTGGCGAAATAAATATTGTCGGTCGCTGATCAAGTCGTGATCTTCCAGGTATCTCAGGAGCTTTGTGTTGATAACACGCTCCATCACCTTGGAGAGAAGGGAGGTAATAGCAATAGGCCTGTAATTCGATGGGTCTGATCTATCACCCTTTTTCGGTACAGGATGCACCAGGGCGATCTTCCACGAAGACGGAACTTGCTTTGTGTGGTAAGAGAGCGCAAACAGTCGCGCTAGTACCGGACACAACTCGGGAGCACACCGCTTAAGCACCACTGCAGGTATGCCATCTGGTCCACTCGCTTGCGAACATTCAATGACAGCAGCTCCCGCCGGACATCTCTCTGCGTGATATTTATTTCTGGCATGAGGTATGGCACGGAAATTCCCATAAACAATTAAAGAACAGCACATGTTATTCAAATAGCTCCTGATTCCGAATCAGACGCCTGTGCGTAAGGCGATCGTTAATATTCATAGCCCTCATTGATGGTTGATGTCGACTGAAAGCGGCATTTATCTATGAGCTTCTCACATAACCATTTACTTTCCTAACACCGTATCTCGCATCGGCGTTTATTTGGAATGCATGCATTATTGCCACCTGAAAGAGTTGATTTTTCATTGACTTAAAGGATATAATAGAAACGCGCGTCAGTTATGCGGATGCGCTCGCTTATCTCACCATATTTTGGATGTCTTTGTTTATTTGGTAAACGAGCGGTTCTGGTAAATTGCGATTGATGTTCCGTAACAGCCATGAATAAATTTATTCATAGGGTTTCACTCAATTAAACGTAAATTGTTTAACCCCATGAATTAAATCAATGTCGAGCTGCTGAGCGATTTGAGCCAAGCCACGAGAACATTTCCACATTTCTTTTCCAATTTATCACATGAACTGATTTCCGAGAGCAAATGCGTTGATTATTGGAGAAAAAAACCCGATAATATTTGAGGACTTCCGTCGAGTCCACAAGGATTACCTTTGGCACTTCATTAGTTGCTATTTCAACGGAATCTTATCAGACGCTGTGACGTACTTTTGTACTTTACGTACATAATTGAGGAATCCATAAGTCATCTGTGGTCTTCATCATCAATCCCACTCCACCAAATTTATGATTTCTGGGTGTAAATACACGAGTTTTAATAGAAAATACCAAAATAACTACACGCGTGCCTAATATAATTGAGGATTCAACTGAATTTATGAAAAAAATGGGACCCACATGGAAGCATATATACAAACAAAAAAAAAATATGAATCGGCTCATCAATAACGGAGCTCTGAGGTAACAAACATTGAAAAAAAAAAATACAACTGAATTGAGAACCTCACCCTTTTTTTTGAAGTCGCTTAATAAGCCGACCCCACCATGACATGTTATAGAGGCATCTAAACTTTTCGAACAAGCGAGCGAACCGCCGAAGTTATATGCTCTACACCGGACTTGACGACGCACGGACTTGACGACGCAACGGAGCCACACTGTTTCGTCGCCTAAATAATAATTAGTTTTTTAATATTATATTGTATGTATGTTAGTCTGTAAGGTATTTGTAACTATGGGTCTTAGTTGCCTGAAATAAATGTTTTATTATTATTATCTCTTTATTTATGTTTCATCTTAAGTTAGGTTTGTACAATAATTATTAGGCTTAGGACATTTGGTAGCATACCGTGGTTCTAAAATCCATGGAGTCACAGAATGTGAAATTTTGGAAGTGAACTTCGAAGTATGAAGTTATATTAAAGGCTTAGGACTTTTTGAAACATATCATGCTTCTATATTCTATGGAACTTTTAGTTGTAAAATAATATATAATAAAGAAAAAAGGACATTTAAAAATCTTTCTAAACTCTGGATGGTTCACTTTGTTCCAAGCAATATTGCAGTTGATGAGAAACAAGCATAGGTCTAGAAAAAAATCGTTCATACTGCCAGTTTTTTTTTGATGACTTTGGCTTTTCACGTGCTCCTCTACGTTAAACTTTCTTAATTTCAAATTAGTATCACACGCCGAACAATATAAGTGTGACTTATCTTCGCTTACCGTTAGTTCTTCGTAAGGTTTTATACAACTTGGGATTATACTATTCTCATCACTGTTATTTTGATGAGATATGCTATTGATATGGTTCACAACAAACATTTTTTTGTCGCTGTAAAATATACATCACATAAGAAGCAATGAATACAATATTTTTCTTTATTATATTTTAATTCCTTAAATGGCTCTATCCAGTATTTAATCTCGGAAGTAGGAATATAATTCATTTTAGATAAAATCAAATACCAATTTGACGGTCTCGTATCAAAAGTGTCAACTGATTATGTCAATATTTTTTAATTTTAAATTGCGATTTAATTTGCACTACTCACTAAACACGGGCATTAAAGAGGATGTATAACTAGATAAATAATATTGTAGCATCACATGTGATCAGTAATTAGTATTATTGTATAGGTTTGTGATAACATTAATTACGTTCGATTAAAATGCACTCAGTACCTAACGATGTGACAGTATTTATAAATCTTTATAGTTAATAAGACATCATACTTTTTGACTTTGACTTTGACTTCGAAATGTTTACACATGGCGACTCCAAAGATTTTAGAACCACGGTATGCTACGAAAAGTCCTAAGCCTAATAATTATATATAAAAAGTAAAATATAAAACTATACATACAAAACATAAAATCATCATCATTATTATTTTTATTATTATATGCTTCAGCTTGGGCCGAAAATCGTTTGTCCGGTATCCGGTATCTGTCCCGCTGTCCCGCTGTTCTCCTCTACATGTCGCATTTCTCACCCGATTCTTGACAAATTTTGTGAGCAGGTTCGTTATACATTAGATTCTTTGAGTCGAGTCACTTTTCCAAAAAAAAGACTGTCTCGAGAGTTCTACAGCTCACAGAGCCACTAGTTTTACCTGTTTCGAAAAACTAAAGAAAAACGATAACCTAGGCCCCTCCTTCTCCAACATTTAAACACTTAGAATCACCTCTACAACTTTCAAACAAAGCAGCGCTCATACAAAAACGAATCACGTATTATATCTAGTATTCTGAAATCAAACGAAGGAAGAGCCAATGATTAGTTCCTGTGAGCAGCCGCAATTGTTTCTGAACTATATCGTGGAACAATTAATTCACTCAATCATCCGTTCACTCGGGCTTATTTTGTCTGGCAATTTCCTTGAACAGGCTTACTTAGCCCGGTATTTAAAATAAAGGCCTTTATGCAATACTATCTGAAAAAGTTCACGTGACAATGTCAACTACTTATATTTAAACTATGAATACCAATGTTTTCCAAACATGTATTCTTTTGTATGACAAGTGGTGGACTCTACGACGCCAATAATAGTTATTTATAATTCGTAGAGTAAATATTATGATTGGAAAATATATATTCGTCATTTTATTTTTAAATAATTGCAATGCTTTCGCGGTACTTAAGGAATAGAAGTCAAAATCAAAGTATTTATTTGTAGAGTCGGAACCGCGGGATAAAATATAGCCTAAGTCTATCCCGAAAGTCTAATCTATACGTATATTGGTGAAAGAATTATTGCAATTTGATGAGTACTCCCGGAAATTACCCCCTACATACAAATTATTTATATTAGTATACATACCTACACTTATTAACACACCTTTTCCGAAGGGGTAGGCGAAGTGATCACAGATTAGTACCTATAGGCTATAGGTTATGTAGGCGTTTATGGACAAAATGATTGATACACAAAACGTGTCTGTGTTGGACTATTCAGTTCATGAACTAAATTACCGTGAAGAATTTGCAACCAATCAATATTAAAAAAAATGTACCTAGTATACAAACTCCTTTAGTCCTCGCAGGATTATTGGGACGGTCACGTTCGACCCAAATCGTTGATAATTAATCATTTCGTTTATCTACCGCGACGGCGATAAATTGCCATGGCGAATTAAACAAACGCCCTCCACCCCCGCGTAGATTAGGTGCAGATGTGTTTGCGACCACCCCGGCAAATTGAACTCCCAAACTGATTGTAGATGGATTATTACGGATTCTGAAGATATGTGTGGGTATGTAATTAGAAAGGTGTTTGTTTTTGTTTCCCTGCTGATAAGTAGACAGTATGTCTACAAACACAGAGTATTTGATATGATCTCGACCTTAGAATATGTCATTTTATCAATAAAGTTCTGAATTTGAATCTGAATCTGTAACGCTTGCCAGTCAGCACTGTCGGTGTCGGTTCTAAGCATTGTGTCAAAGCTCTAATGTTTCTTAACCCTTTGAACGCCAAGAACGCCTAAAGGTGTCGTGTGCCGTCGTGCCCGCAGCGCCTAGATCCCCTATAGGTGTTATGACGTCCGCTGTCAAAGCAATATTCAGTCTATCATACAAGGTTTGCGTTTGCAATGTTGTAACAGTGATGTTGGCGTGACAATGTCTCTTTTGGTATTATGTCCTGGCGAAGAAAAGGTTAAAAATCGAATTGTGCAATAAAACTATGTATCTCACTCATTGTAATTTCATGACATCATGACATATTTGTATTCGTGCAATAAACTAGATAATGACACTTACTATGTTCGTTTTCAAGACCCTCCTTTTATTACTTCACCTCTCAAGACTCAAAACTCGTAAACACCGGCTCCTTGCTTGTTTAAACTGGACGGAGATCGTAAAATACTACTTGAATTAATTGCGGACATTGGCCTAGTACTGCCATTTTATTTAATACCATGCTAACACAGCTTCGTCTTCGGATACGGAGTGCTAAAAGTTATGGACATATACATACAACGATGAATTAACACATCTATCATTCATTTGTTCATCTTTGTTCATCTTACATCTATAAATCATAGGTCCAAGGTTAAGTACATCCAAGTCTAAAGTACGTAAAAATATGAGTACAGCCGGTTCAACTGTGCCGCTTCCGTAACTTTTGAACGGATTCACCAATTACAAACACAGTAAAGAATTATGTGATGGTATTTATTTTTATTTTCTCTAGCTGTTGCTATAATAGGACGACCCCAATAAAGCAGGCGAATTGCGTGGTTGAAGAGTAGCCTGGGGAAAATCTAGCGGAAACGTCCAGCACGATCACGCGGTGGTGGTTTCTACACTGGAATACTGTACGAGTCTAAATGAATATGTCATCCACAGGCGTCGAAGCCATACTGATACACAAAAACATACTGTAAAAAAAAACTAAATTCCAAAGTGTTTTGATCCATGATATTCAATACATTGAAGCATCCAAAATAGAATGTTCAGCAGAGCGGGTGTATTTTTGAATGCCTATTGACCGAAACTTCCGAGTGATGCGAAATTTACGATACCTAGAAACTTTCTGCTCTCAAAGATACTAGTCCCGAAATGAAAGAAAAATTCCACGTCATAAATCGACTTTGAATGTGGTCCTGCCCTAGGAAATAAAACATTTCTCCAACAAAATCCACATTTCCCGTGTACTTAACATCCTCGTCTCGTTCAAATTCATACATTTTGAAACAAGATTATATAGATATAACATAAAGCTAGAAAACATAGACATAAAGGCGCCACAGTACGCTGTTGGCAAGTCATGAATGCTTTATGTTAAGTCCCCATAATATATCTTATGTTAATCTCACACTTAGGGTGAGTTGTACCGGCTTACGATTACAGGCCGGTCAACGTTAAATAAGGCGCCGGCAGCTGTCAGTCCATAGAAACTTGTCAACCTTTCCATAGGTACATTCCGATTTTAACGAACACTGCATACGATTACAGACGTTTTGGCGCAACCCACCCTTAATCGTCAAACGTCATTTCTAGAGTCCGGAATTATGGTGACACTTTTGCCTTGTCATAGTGACTTCGTAATATCGATATTCACGTAATAAAAGCTTAAGACGCTGTCAACACCAAAATGTCCTTGAGGATTTTGGATAGCGCGCACACTGTCTATTTGTATATCGGAGTAAACGAGAGCGAGTGTTACTGGGCGGCCCGGTTTTTGAATATAATAAATATATAGTACATAAATATTGAAATAAAAAAAGTGTGGATTATTTGTGAAATATGACTCGCTAGCGGGTTAGGTATGAATATGTTGACTTCATGTTTTTTCTCAAACATGCAATGAATGCAAATGATATTGACGATGTGTTTTCTTCATAATGGGCTTCGAAGTGTCACGTTTCGGGCGCAGCGAGACGAGAGACCCGTAATGACATTTCATACAAAAATGGAGGCCTAGCCTGCAAGATGGTCTTTTTTAATTTCCATTCCACAATTTGTGTCACAGGATCACGGCATTCAGCCATGAAAATTAAATTTTGATTTTTTGTAGTTTTTTTTATTTATTTCATTGCATGTTTGAGAAAAGCACTATACATACCTCGGCTAGAAAATGGGTTGCCAGCCTCATAACTAGATATCCGGCCTCGCTACGCTTGGCCGTCTATATGTACCCGGCCGGCAACCCCTTACTTCCCGGCCTCTGTAGTAATGAACTATTAATTGCAGACCCATACGTCAAACAAATAAAGACATAGAACCGTTTAAAGTGATTTTAAGACCAATCTTTGCAATTATTTTCTATAGAGCCGATTTCGTCCAATTATGTATCGAGCCCGTCCACGGTCTTTGAAATATGGTGAATATTAACATATATTTTATTTGATGTGCTAGAACAAATTGTTTTTCTTAAAAAACTGCTTAAATAACATAAATTTCACCAAAATAGGTCAGCCTCTTAATATTAAAGCAACAAATATGAAAAAAATATTTAAAAAAATATTAATGCAATAAGTAGTGTAAAGGCTTAATATGTTTATGAATATTTTTTTATGTGTTAGTGTAGTGCGGACCCCGGGCTCCTTTAGGGTGCAACCATGAAAAACGTTACGATGTAATGGAAGGTAAATACAATTTATTACCTGCAATTACATAGCACAATACGTTGCTCAATATCAAATTTGAAAGTAATAAAGTCTATAACTCGATAAATGCGAAGTCACTATGACAGCTCATAAACGCCACGAAAATTCCGGTCTCTGTTATTTCTAACGCCCAGTATACAAGAGCAACAATAACATGGAAACTTTACAACCATCACATTGTAACCATCTTCACCGACAATAAAACTACAACGCTCAAGAGATAGCTCTCCAATACGCTCGTTATTACGTTACGAGTAACAGCGTTTGAACATTCCAATTCCACTGGCCAATGGTCGTAAATAAAGATGCGCAAGACGATTTACACAAACGTCTTTTGTATGAACCGCTTTATCTGTTCCCGATATCAGCGGTGCGGTGTGTAGACAGCTTACCTCTCAATGAATCGGTAATGAATCATGCGGTTCAATCGCTGTCTGATGCACCTCAATCGGCATACTGGAAGGCGGCTTGCAGTTCCGATTTCGTGTCAATCGAAATGCCGAGCTAGCTTTGAATCTAGCTTTAATCAACGCACAAATGCAACTACCATAGACTTAGAGATGACAACGTAGTGCATAATAAACGAGCAAAAGATAGTTATTTGTTACAAAATGGATTCTGAAAAACGGTTCTAAAGATTTCAATGACAAACGAAAGAATAAATCGAAAGAAGCCGTGTTCAGTTGTCTCTCAAGTTGCACATTCATATTTTCACCGCCAATCAAGACGTCGAAAAGTGAATTTGTCACGCTAATATCATGGTTACAGGAGAGCAAATACAAACCTTCTACTCGTAAGGTTGCTTTGACAGCGGACGTCATAACACAGCACGGCTATCACAAGACGGCGCGCGAGCCGTCAAGATTTTTCTCGCAATATCCGTCTCTCTCTTATTACAACACTTACAAAGAGACTTATAGTTTCGGGTACGTGGCGCTGCAGCCACGACAACACACCTTTACGTGTTCTTGGCGTTCCGAGGGTTAGGCACGTTGCGTTGTGCATTGAATAAATTAGGTGAGGTGTGAGCAGTCAATCAAAGATACGTTTACACTTTTGCACCATAATCTTTGTGTCAGAAGTGTCGAAACACACGTACACGCGTTTTACATTTACATTACACACTACAATTCTACACTCCAAAGTTCGTCTACAGCTGACACGGATGGACACTAGTTGTAATGCATAAATCTCGAACTTTCAGGACACCTCTATTATATGCTAGTATCGCTATACAATACAATACACGTAATCGAAATACCAAAAACCACTAGTTGCTCAATTTCCACTACGATTAATAAAGGTAAAAAAGCTAATTTCATGTTTTTTATACCTCGAGAACCAACTCGTAAAGCTGCTGTTTTTTTGTTAGTTTCAAGTTAGGACTATGCAAAAAAGAGTCTACTACTAAATCTATACATGTAAATTGTCGTAAGTAAAACCTTTTCCGTACATGTAAGCAGTTCTCACAGACGTTTCCGCTCTTGCGAAATTTATACGCATTTTGTCGTTTCAAGGCGACGGGAGCCTGGAAGTAAACATCATTATTGAATACATCTACATATTAGATGAGCAATACGGACAGGAGTATACATCAATCGCAAGTGACTCATATTATATATATATATATATATACACCCCTGACCGATTTCGGCCACGGCGACTGCTTCAACTCCGGCGTTGATCTCATTCATGAGCTCTGGTGTGACGTAGCCGATCTTATTTATGAAGACCCGAGTACACAACGGGCACGTGATTAGTCCACTACCCGTTCATCGTAACAGTACAAATACCTACATTGAAATCCTACTGAGACTGTATTAACAATTTTGTTCCAAACCCACTCAATATCAGTGCATCTCTCAGTCACATTATGCGCCAACTAACGTAAGCAAAAGGAAGCAGATACAAAATTATGTCAAAAACGTGACCGTTATTATGAAAGCAAAAGCACTACCGTATTCCGTGACTGCCGCTATCCACCATCACAGAACGACCCTTACGGTCATAGAACGGTTTACGATGGCCGCGTCCACTGAAATTGGGCGTAGTTACCTAGCGGTCAGTAGGTACATGTGTACCGGCGCGTACGCATTTATCAAACGTGCCCACGCCGGCGCGATGTCATACGTCGTAGTTGTTGTGTATAGTCGAGTGACATCAGTCATGGTCCGGTCTCGTCAATTTATGTTACTTGCATACTCAATAAAAAATTACCAGGGAGTCAATCTAAGATTTCATATTACTCGTTCTGGATCTTTTTATCCGACTGCCGAAGCAGAGGAGGGTTATATTTTTCGAGCGTATGTATGTATGTATGTATGTACCTTATTTTTTGGCACGCCCTGCAGCCTAAACCGTTTGACGGATTTCGACATATGGGGTGTCGTTGTATTCCTCTTAATCGTGGGAGAGACATAGGCTATAAAATTTTAAAAAAGCAGTTGGGTTTTTAGTAAAATCATTTAATTTCACTTGTTGATACGTTGAGCCATTGGATAGATTAATAAACCCTTCGTTTTATCATACTTTATTAAATTATAGGGCCATTTAATTTGATATTTATATACCTATAGTAAACTTGTTCAAATATTATTTCCAAATTTATCCTACGAATACGGTCCTCTTTTAAAAAGTCTAATTTCGTTTTTGTAACAGATCAGTGTTTTCCTTAAAAAATGAGAAAATAAGAAGTGATAGACAGCCACAAGACATCTTTTAGGGATATATGTAGTTATTTACTTTAACCAGGATGTACTATTCTTTGAAAATACCGGTTAATTTAAACGAGTTTCCTACAGCACCAAAAAAGTGTCAATATAATTAATTATTGTAACATTTTTTTTAATATTGGCGACGCCCACATAGCAACGAGAGCATGACGACTAAACTGACTACTGAAAGAAATGTGCCGTCGTTAACTGTCATTCGATTCTTATTCCTGACAGCATGGTGTAACATTTGACGCCTCACAAAAACAAATAAGTGTGGAGTTACTGGTCATGTTACGACTAACAAGAATCGAAATGAGTTAGGTATGGAAATAAAAAGCTCGCAGATAAGATTGATCAGTATTGCAAATACGGGCTGGTTGAATTAAACACATTTTACGGCGCCGGCAGCTGTTATCTCATAGAATTGTCAATCATTTATTCATTCATGTGATTTACGATTAACGATGGTTGGCGTTACAAATGAACTAAGTCGCAATCATTGTATATAGAGTAATTGTAAAATTTGCCTAGAACCCACCTAGCGGGCGACTACGCCGCAGTCGCTTTCCGCTACATATGAGGAAAACTACGGGATCGCCAACGAGCCTTCGAATAGAGATTCTTGGCAGTGAATGTAGTATAGTAGATGCTCCTACAGTGACACACGCTACAACCCATGAAATTAGCATTGCATCCACGAGAGTACCTAGAGTGCATCCCAAGTTTTAGTATCAGGAATCATCCGAAAATAGTGGCACTAACATTTTAGTAATATGAGTTTTCCAATTAGTTAACTTAAATTGCAAGAAATTTAATAGAAGTGTGTTACCTGTTACCATCACTACGCCATGTTCTCTCCTGTTTATTTGATTTCGCGAATAATTATACTTCAGATGAGATTAACAGCACGTCCAACAAACGGTCATTGACCTTGTAACTAACTCTTCGCTGATGTCTGGGAATTAATAAGTACCTTTGACAAGTCGAGCCGGGGCCAGCCCTGATTATAACTTTGACAGTTGCTCTGACCCGTCCGACCTTTGCCATCAGCAGAAAAACGTAGTCAACCCTCTGTTTGCTATTTCGTGTTCAAAACTATGGAACTATGTTAGTTATGAACTAAATTATAACTGAGTATTCATTATAAGGGTCTTACTAGAATTCCATGCAAATGCTACATCTGGGTGGCAAGTACGCAAGTGTGTACTTGGTGATAAAAACATTGTAAATATGCAATGAAATATAAAACATTTTATGTACAATTTCAGTGTAAATGGCTCTACCTTAATTAGCACTTAAATACGCTACGCGCCTTTTGTTGAGAGGGTTCCAATGGGGGGCAAATACTACTGTTTTTAACTTGTGTAAGTTAGAAGTTGCTATTGCTATGGCCATTCATCTGTCGCCAGGTCAGTTTGGTGGTGCTATATTATTGCACCAAACATAAGTAAGTATGCTTAATTTTAGCTCAATCAAATGCAAATGAAGGAAATCTTACATACCTACGTACATACGAATAGTGCAAGTTAAATATATTCTAGTAAAAATAAGCTTAGCTGACAGAAGTCAGTTAGTGGATCAGGGTAATTGCTCGCAGGCCAGTAACGGTGCCCCTGTGCATTGATAGACGACGCGAAAACCTTCAATACCTACGAAAGAATCTTCGCGAGAGAAGAACTCATTCTCCTCAGGGTTAAATACAAGCCCCTATGTTACTTTAAACTCTCATGGGCTGCCCTGCCAAACATTGTTGCGGTGGCGTTGTTTACATTTCATTATCAGCCGGGCCCGCCGTTTTATCGGTGACCCCGGCGGCGCGGCGGGCCTATTTGTACACACGTAGTCACGTAAACCAACACCCGATTCTGTATTGTAAATTGACTTTAAATGGTGATTACGGGACAGTTTGGTCATATCGGAGCAGAAGAAAGACACAGCATGGGTCAAATTAGACAATATTTATCCTTCCGTTGAATCATGGATCATACAACAGCAAATTACCTCATTATTATTAGAAACTACTAGAAAAAACAATCGACTACTCAAAAAAATCTAAAACTACGAACAAGAGACGACGTTTTTTTTTGTACACTTTTAACCTGTCACGTGTCTGGTACATTACGCCAATTGTACAGGTTTTTTTTATTACTATTTTGAACCTACTTTTAAAAAAAAATTGAGTATTTTTAGTATTTCTTTGGAGCTGACATGACATGACACTCCACGGGTTAAAAGTTCAGTTTCACGTCAGCTCGCTTGACAGTTGATTGTCACTTGTATGGAAACACATAGTTTAGCACATCTTTAGTGGATTCACTGTTTATGGATACGTTTTCACAGAATAAAAATAAACATGACAAACGCGAGCGTTTAATTACACGATACAGGGTCCTACGGTCCTGTACGTGGAAAAACTACGATAGTTAAACTCCCGCAAATTTAATTCGTCAGTCGTATTACGGCGATGGAGAATCGCGGTGGGTAAACAAATGAGCTGTGTAGTCCTTTTGCGGCCTGTGTTGTTGTTCACGAACTGAATCAGTGACCCAGAACGACTTGGCATGTAATGAATCAAAGCCCGCCGCCGATAATTGTCGGTTTACTCTAATGCAGGTACTGAATCAATTTCGATTTCGAATTATGGTTACACTTCAATAACAAATAGTTATACTTATCTTCGGGTACACTTTACAATCAATTGTAAAAATATGGGTGCATATAACTTACTCATAAATATGTCCCATTGCTCAGTTCAGCCAATTAAGGTTTCGGTACATATTCAAGGGACAGTTAAATCGATACATATTTTTGCACATGACTGTACAAGTAATGTTTGTGGGTAGCAGTACAGTGGCAATGTACTTTCTGTATCAGATAATATTGTTTACACTACTGTTAAAAAGCCAATAAAATGCGAGAACACTTAGTCGCGACGATTGTCGGCATATAGTCCACGGTCGTCACCGGTCTATGACACCCTTAGCAACAGTGACTCACTAGCTCAAATATGAGTACCTTCTCGTCTAGCTGTCGGAGCTCGTGTCGCGAGCAACGCTGCGGGCGCGACGGCGCCGCGTGCGCCGGTTGGTCGCCCAAGGACGTATAGGTGTGCCGTCAACGGTCAACGCCAACGGTCCACCATCGTCACCAGTCTATAATACACTTAGCAACAGTGACTCACCAGCTCAAATATGAGTTCCTTCTCGTCTAGCTGTCGAAGCGGCGCCGGTTGGTCGCCCCAGGAAGTATAGGTGTGCCGTCAACGGTCATCGCCAACGATCCACGATCGTCACCAGTCTATAGTACACTTAGCAACAGTGACTCACCAGCTCAAATATGAGTTCCTTCTCGTCTAGCTGTCGAAGCTCGTGTCGCGAGCAACGCTGCGGGCGCGACGGCGCCGCGTGCGCCGGTTGGTCGCCCAAGGACGTATAGGTGTGCCGTCAACGGTCATCGCCAACGATCCACGATCGTCACCAGTCTATAGTACACTTAGCAACAGTGACTCACCAGCTCAAATATGAGTTCCTTCTCGTCTAGCTGTCGGAGCTCGTGTCGCGAGCAACGCTGCGGGCGCGACGGCGCCGCGTGCGCCGGTTGGTCGCCCAAGGACGTATAGGTGTGCCGTCAACGGTCAACGCCAACGATCCACGATCGTCACCAGTCTATAGTACACTTAGCAACAGTGACTCACCAGCTCAAATATGAGTTCCTTCTTGCCCAGCTGTCGCAGCTCGTGTCGCGAGCAACGCTGCGGGCGCGACGGCGCCGCGTGCGCCGGTTGGTCGCCCAAGGACGTATAGGTGTGCCGTCAACGGTCATCGCCAACGGTCCACGATCGTCACCAGTCTATAGTACACTTAGCAACAGTGACTCACCAGCTCAAAAATGAGTTCCTTCTCGTCTAGCTGTCGGAGCTCGTGTCGCGAGCGGCGCTGCGGGCGCGACGGCGCCGCGTGCGCCGGTTGGTCGCCCAAGAACGTAGGTGTGCCGTCAACGGTCGTCACCAACGGCTTCAGCAACCCGCCGCGCTCGAACTCGTGCGCAGATATCTTCCTGCCGAAAAAATGCGTCCTGCCTTTTAGATATCGATACTGTTTCTGGGGCGAAAAGCGCGGGATAATAATGGGAATGATCGTCTGGGTGGAGTACAAAAGCAGTACCTATCTAATACTTGGCGCTTCATTTGCACGGATTAGTTACAGTCAGGGATACAGGGTGTATCAAAAATGGGGTGTGAACCAATCAAGGGCATGTTCGGTAGCGTATTGCGATTCCAGAAATGCATTTGTGTATTTTTTTTTTATGTGTTTTTGTTGACATTGTAATGTTTGTTTTTGTTTACATTACAGTCTTTGTTTTTGTTGACCTTGCTTGTGTATGATATCAAAACGTAAAAGCTGTCACCTGCGTGTCAACCAAACATACACGAAGCATTTGTTTACATAACACAGCTGTGCGCGCAGCGGTTGAAAATGAAATAAACCTTTCACACTCGCGGGGGAATGTTGTCATACACAAACAATGTCAACAGAAACAAAGACTGCAACGTAAACAAACAAAAAAACAATTTCACCAAAAAAAATAAAAAAAAAAACAAACATGCATATTTGGAATCGCAATGCGCTACCGAATATGCCCTTGCTCGGTTGACACCTCATTTTTGATACACCCTGTATACGTACATAAATGAGGACATCAATATATGTACGGGACTCTATTGTGATAATGGCGTGAACAGATATTTATGTCCTTATTTATGTATGTATTTTAATACCCCTGACTGTATTTGCTTTAGGTACTTACAGAGTTTCGTTTCATAAAATGTTTTATTTCGGAGAAAACAATTCCTAATGCCTTTCATACGACGTGCATTTAAACATTTGCGAAATGTATTTTGACATAATTAAAGGTATACAAAAAGCTCTGACTGTGTAATATTTCAATGAATATTCGCATATTCACAATCCATTGCCAACACGTGTACTAACTAAAGATTTACATTGACGGGCACCAAATATTAATGAATACTACACAGTTCCCAACACATTATATGTAGTGCCAACACTAGCGCCGACAAGTTAGACGAGAATTAAGTTAATTAGCAATTAGCTGTCCTGGACACAGGCCAGGAATAATTTAATATCCGATAAGGTGATAAGGGAAAAGTTGGCCCCGCTATTTGTTTACACACTGCACGGAAATTTGGGAAGGGGTCCAAATAGTTTTTGTGAACAGTATGGGATTTATTTTAAGCGCAAACTTCCAACTAGGGCTACTTTATTTTACATTATAAAGTTTCAACTGGCGTGGAAACTTAACACAATAGTTACACTTTAAAAACAAAGTTTTAACCGACTTCAATTTAGTACTCCTCCAAGCCACGAGAACATTTCCACAATTATTTTCCAATTTACCACATGAACTGATTTCCGAGAGCAAATGCGTTGATTATTAGAGAAAAAAAGGCCAATCGCTGTATGTGGCCCGATAATATTTGAGGACTTCCGTCGATTCCACAAGGATTACCTTTGGCACTTCATTAGCTGCTATTTCAACGGAATCTTATCAGAATCTGTGACGTACTTTTGTACTTTTAAGTACATAATTGTGGACATTCCATAACATCTGTGGTCTTCATTATCAATTCCACTCCACCAAATTTATGATTTCCAGGTGTAAATACACGAGATATAGGTAATAGAAAATACCAAAATCACTACACGCGTGCCTAATATAATTGAGCAGTTCCCTTAATTCCTCATGGATCCCATCATCCAACAGAATTAAAAAATAAATGGGACCTACCTGGAAGCGTATACTTACAAAAAAAAAAATACGAATCGGCTCATCAATGACGGAGTTCCGAGGTAACAAACATTGGGAAAAAAAAGAAAGAACCGAATTGAGAACCTCTTCCTTTTTTTGAAGTCGGTTAAAAAAGGCTCCATACGACAATAACAAACAAACGATAGAATTATAATAAATTTATTATTTCCAGTTTTCGCAATAAGTACTATTAACATAAATTACTACTTAATCTAGATATACGTCAGATGTACCTATAGAAACGTCCTTTAATTCGTTCAGGGACTATTGAGTGCTTTGGGTCAGGACCAAAATGCGGCAATAACTTGAAACGTCTAGACGGTGCATAATGAAATAAGTGGTTCCTAAACAATGAGCCAGTCGTCTCTTGGCAACAATAACTTGACCCCGAATACTCCGTAATTTAAGTTCATCGCCGGTGGTTTCAA
This sequence comes from Epinotia ramella, assembly GCA_947578815.1. NCBI lineage: Eukaryota > Metazoa > Arthropoda > Insecta > Lepidoptera > Tortricidae > Epinotia > Epinotia ramella. The sequence goes on along the minus strand of OX388217.1, from coordinate 10,401,769 downwards.
TACTACTGACTGTGTGAGCTGTAGAACTCTCCAGCCTGTCTTTAAAAAAAAATAACCTGCTCCCAAAATTTCACGAGAATCGGTTGGGAAATGCGACCCGTAGAGGAGCCGGACAGACACCGGGCAGACAAACGATTTTCGACCCAAGCTGACACAGAACTCCGTTCACTTCGGTCGCTTGTTCGAATATTCAAGTAAGTACTCGAATAACCTCCAAACAGCGGACAATTTTAAAGCCGCAAAGTAGATAAAACAATCAATCGAGCTTCGATTAATAGGGACTTTGCGCGACTTCCAAAAGTCGACAAACATTTAAAGATAAGGCGTAAAAGATTTAAGACTCGCCAAACTTTGCTCGCAATTTTTTTCACCCTTTTGCTTTATATATTTATTTACCAGTGGGTAATCAGAAAATTACTTCTGCTTACCATCAGATTGTGATTTAAGAGTTTTAAAGAACGCTATCACTTTTTATTTTAACTTTAGTCGTCACTTTAATTATCATTAGATATTAATATGATGCGAAGATGCGTTATTTCTGTATATTCATGTATTAATTGAACTAGCGAGCGAAGCGAACAAGGTTCTCCGTTTTAGCTTGGGAAAAAAAAAATCGTATGTCCGGCGTTTACCCGACTGTTGTCATCTACACGGTCGCATTTATCAACCGATCCTCGTGTAATTTTGTGAGTAGGTTCAATAATTAAGTATACAGATTTTTTGTTGATTCAGTTTTTTTTCTACATCGAGCTCTACAGCTCATAGAGTCACTAGTGGTATATAAGTAATTATATCGTCGTCTAGTACCCATAGTATTGCATAGTCTGGCACTAGATCGATATGTGTAAGATTGTCCTCGAATATTTATTATTGATATATTGTACGTAGTCATTTATTATATAAAATGGAAACCACTTAAGTCTTTTTTTCATTTATACAGAATATTTAAATCAAGGATTCGTCTCTGCTTAAATCACCCCCTCGGTTGAGTTTTCTTATTTGAGACATTTATTTACGGCTCTCGGTTTCTTTTCTTGGCAAGCAATTATAATTTATTGCCTGTTTAGTCAATTGATTTAATTGACGTACAGTTCCCTATAGTTAATTTAAGGTTAGGTAGATATAGATGTTACTCCAGATAATCGGTAAATAGCCATCTTCCAACTATTTGTATTGTTAGGACGTTTATAAGGGCGACTAAAAATGTAGGAATAGAATTTCCTATCGTCAGTAATGGCAAAAGTAAAAATAGAATGAATTCATGCAGGGAAGCGCTGTAAGGGGATTCTAAAACGAAACGTTGAACGCCGTAAACATTTTATTACAACCATAGATAGCTGCACAATTTTAGTACTAGAAATCAAGATGCCGATACTCATAAATGAAAGGCAGAATCCGCCTTACCCATATCAAGCGGAATTCACAAGCTTTGCCAGCTTATAGAAAATTCATACATCACTATTCACTATATTACATTAACAGTCTTCTAACCTATAGTGCGAGGGTGACATAAGATTGATGAAGGTTGCAAGAAGGGTTACCAAACTGCGGAGTAGACAAGTTCAAACATGTCTCAGTGAAAGTGTGAAGGGGAAAACGCTTGTGCATAAGACCAGAGCAAACCAGAAGATTGATTAGAAGTGTCTGGTGCACTTTATTGATGATCTAGCTGGAATATTTTAAACCACTTTAAAATATTACTGCGTTTTGTTACTCAACACGACGAATATTGGATTAGCAAGATACGTCTCTTTATAGTCTAGTTGTCTTAATCACTTAACTGTTTTAGGACTGTGTTGATTTGAACTTCTCAAGTATCATGTTATAAATCCAATGTGAAATGTTTTAACAGAAATCAGAATGACACTTGCAAACAAGTCACAGTCCCTTAAGGACTTACTTGGTACGCGAAGGCTCAGAGTATCACGGTAATCCCAGGCGTGTATAGGCTCTCTATGAGATTTCTCTCGCATCGTGAGTTGAATCCAATGACGGGGCTTAGCTTTGCTTATTACGAGAGGCTATTTATACCTTACTGTGGATTAACCTACTCAGAGATTCTGATATTTGAAAAGGAAATCGGGTCAGAGCAACCAACTAAATTTATCAGCCGGTGACGTTCTTTGTTTCAGATCAGAGCAGGCAAGAGGAAAATGCGTTCACAAGAGGGTCTGTTCCTTACAAGCTATTGAGTTAAAAATGCTGCCTTTGTGTTTATGTGGAAGCTAGCTTGTAGCGAATAGTAACTTAAGTAAACATAATACTGCCTACGATATACATTTGGTACACCGGCCCGCCGAATATAAGCTAAATATAAACTGAATTTAATTGGAAAACTATTGCAATTTTATGGATACATTGCAAGTCAAACTTTTGTCGGTGTCAATGGTCCCTAAAAGTTAGCTGAGGAGTAAGTTTCACTAATTAACAAATTAATTTGCTTCAGTCCGCGTGGAACTTGTTTATATCGTAGCACCATACAAAATGCCACCCCTCATTACAACCCCTTAGGGATTGATTTCCGGCATAAAAACTATCCTATGTCCTCCTCCGGGACTCAAACTATCTTTATACCTAATTTCATCTAAATCGGTAAAGCGGTTTAAGCGTCAAAAGAGAGGACAGACAGACAGACACACTTTCGCATGTATAATATTAGTATGGATATGGATATGAGTAATGTAGGGTGATTGAATAAAAGAGTATTGTACTGACCTGACGGGTGTGGTGGCTCCAGAGCCTGCCCGCGATGGTGACGCTAGCTCAGCACTAGGCGGCGTCGCGTGCGACACCAACCATGCATCCACTACTTGCCGCGTTGCTTTCCTGCGAAAAAATATTTACTTTACAAACGAAGTTTAAACCGACTTAAATTCATGAAAACTTCCAATTTACAACACCAACTGGTTTCCGAGGGCAAATACGTTGATTATTACAGAATAATCCCTAGTCGCTATAAGTGCGCCGATAATATTTCAGGAGTTCCGTTGATGCCTCAAGGATTTCTAAATTGACATTGACACTTCGTTAGTTGCTACTTTAACGGAATCATGCAGAATATTTGACGCGCTAAACATCATTGAGGAGTTCCATTAGTCATAATTATGTGGTCTTCATCAGTTCCACTTCACCAAAATTGCGATTTCCGAGGTCACCACTACACGCGAGCCTATAAAATTTGAGGGTTGCCTTCGATTTCCTTGGGATCGCATCATCAGATCCTGACTTGGTGACAATGGGACCACCTCAGAAGTACACTTTCAAATAAAAATAGATTTTTTAAGATCGGTCCAAAATACATTAAAAAAATACATACAGTGAAACATAGAACCTCCTCCTTTTTGAAGTACGACTACTTCAAAAAGGAAAAAAAAAAACATTTAACGGTCAAAATAGCACGATATTCCAGCCATAGAAACTCAACGCGGCGGTCACGGCCACTGAAAACAGACCCCTCGCTTGCTTGGAGTGGACGCTTACGCCAGCAACCACTATTTTAGTTCCCGTTTGAAGTAGCATTTCGAATTCATTTTACATCAACATACCTCGCGTTAAATCCGTGGCCAGGTTTAAGCGGAACATTTTCTAAATGGCGGTACTTCATTGTTGGAAAAGGCACTTGTAGTTGGTAGTGGTAATATGCATAGATAGCAGATAGACCGCGCTTCACTGGTGTGATTTCTGATTAGTGCAGTGCTTCGTTGACAGGTGAAGACTAACTGTCAACTAGCGCACTCTTGGCGGAATGTGAGAAACGTGTCAGTGATCATTGGTAATAGGCATTCACATCAACTCCAATTACAAGTTGTAAATAAGCAGACATCACCGGCCCACCGCGGCGTGTTCCAGAAGAAGTTGGTTATTACGGTGTAAATTAATAAACAAGAAAATTATCAGAGTAATTTACTTGTCATCGCGTGGATCACGACAATTCCTAGCAATGAGACAGTTAAGGTTTGTTTACAACACGATATTGCCATTTGATTGTTCTGTAGCACAATGTATTCTTGTTATCATCGCTAGTCTCGCAGCAGCAGGGAATAAAAGCTTAGTTTTTATTTACATTGAACAGTTTGATTTCTGAAATAATGACTAATCAATTTTATTCAATCGTCATCATCATACCAGTAGACCGCGGGCCCACTCCTACACCTACGTCACATGACAACATGATAAAATGCATGGCAGCAGGTCGAGAAAGTTAATCTGAGCAAGATAAACATAAAAAATAAATTTAAAATTAGCCGAAACTGCCGAAAGTTTGAAAATGCATCCCTTCCGGTCAACGATTAAAGGGCTAAATGATTCCACATGTCTCGTACTGCTGTATACCCATACAAATTTTGACCGGAAGCGAAGGTGTCATATAACGTAGGTGTATTGGGAGTAGCGATGAAAATTACATGAAAGATACATGTATCTTTCAAAAGCCCCTGTATTTTTCAATACAATACAGCATCTTTCCTTGCGCATCTTCGATTGAATCTTTCGCAAGTTTAAGTTTTTTACGTGTAAGGCGGCCCTTACACCTGTAAGTTACTTACGTAAGTTCAGTACAAATATTGCTTACAGACGACTTACGTGAGCAGTATTTAAACTTACAAGTGTACAACAGGCCTAAAATACATTGCATTTTTCGCTATATTATATTATATTATGAATAGTGACGCGGAATGTATTGGCTCTCATACAAACAGGTGAATTTTCATTCCGCTCAGACTATATTTCGATATCAGTTAACTAAAGAGGTTGAAATTATCAATTATGACGAAATACTTATAAATTGGAATCGTTATTCTATGCCTTATGTGACGTGTGAACGTGAAGTCAATTTTGCGTCAAAGGCATGACAAGATTGATAAGTGCGGGCCCTGGTATATATGTCGGCGGCAGATCGTTAAATACGCCAGATCACGAAATTCCTAGGCATATCGTGAAACGGCGCCATTTCATGATATGCCTAAAAGTCGGCTAGGCTTATCACGATGTGCCTGATAAACAATACGGCAGATCGATTAGAGCAACGCATTCGTCGATATTCCTAGCTCTATACCGGGCACATCGTAAAATAGTTTCTTTCTTGGCCACTGGTGGCGCTGCACATGCGATGGCGGCCGTTTTTGTTGGGGGCTAATAATCAGGGCGGACAAAAATGGTTTGTCATAAGCGAACTCTGTCTTAGGTCGGTTAGGTTAGGGTTCACTTGTGTCCCTCAGACCAGAAATAGACACCCCGCGCAGCGGGGTGGCGTCGACTCGCTGGAGATTATCAGTCCACACTTCTTATTTTTTTTAATTTACCTAATTCAATTTTGGACACCCTACTTACGTATAACGGTGAGCATTGAACGATATGCCGGCGTTTCATGATATGCCTAGGAATTTCATGATCAGCCTAAACGTCACTGGCTTGGCCAAATCATGAAATGCCGGCGTTTCATGATATGCCTAGGAATTTCATGATCTGCCTAAACGTCATTAGACAAATCGTTAAACGTTAAGTTTTGAACGATATGGCGGATGTCCTTTAGCCAAATCATGAAATGGCGGCGTTTCACGATATGCCTAGGAATTTCGTGATCTGGCGGATTTTACGATCGGCCGCCGACATATATATTAAATAAACATGTGTAAAATACACAGTATAAAACAGGCATTATACGTGTATGATTGTATTTGTCAGACAAACGTCAGTTTTGTTTTTTTCGAAAGTTACATGTATTTTATAGGAAAGATACAAAGTTTCGAAAGAAACAACATGAATCTTTCGCCAATTTCATCGCTAATTGTGGGAGTCACCAGTTTACCTTGTGGAGGGAGAGTTTTGTACAATGCGAGTCATTTAAAAACAAACCTCACAAGGCGATGTCAAAAATAACTTGAATCTTGTAAACACCAACAGTCTTCGAGCGTACACGGTACAGGAGCTCAAGCTATCCCTGCGGCGCTCTTAACTTTACATTGTCATGTTCAGAACCTAATTTACGGGAATGAGCTTAAAATAAACTTAAACGTATCTGAGCACAACAAAAGATTACGAACTTCGACGAAAACTGTAGGAACTGGCAAATCAAGTTGGTGAACTTAGGGGCAAACGAGTGCGGAGTTCCAAACCTAATACCGAGCACAAGTACGGCACTCAAGTTAAATATTCACTGTACCATGTTGCGTCACGCCTCCAGTGCTCTATAGGAGCCTAATGAAGCCGACTAAAGTGTTGAACAAGTTTTGGCCAAGAAAATTGACTGTGAAATAGAAAATTAGGTACTCCTTTTCGGCGTCGTTCTCAGATTTTTTTATTTCCAATGCCATATTTGAAGTCTGTAAATGCCCCACTTGTAGGCATCGGCCTTTCGCTTAATTTTCTACTTTCAAATGCTAGATTCGTATATTTTCTGCTTTAATAGCGAATACAGTAGCGGAGCGCCCGTACAAGGCACAAGCCGATTTCCACCGGCTTGCCTAAAAATAAATTTTAGCCTATAGTTACTGCTCTAAACTCTTTCATAACTTGTTGTTCCGTGTTGCCCACCGAAAATTTTCAGGCGCACTGGTATACAGTTAAATTGTAACCCCCTTATTCATAAAACTTAATATGCCTATGCTAAATAAAATGTGCTTTGTCCCTTTCTGACGAACACAAATATCAAAGTGACAGATAAGGACAAACGAATTTTAACGGCATTTTAGTTAAAACAGGCTTGTAGAACGTTTATGAGAATACGGCCGCAAATGTATAACGTAGTTATAACGTATACGCTACGATGTCGACAATGCTTGAGATGTGATTACAGTAGACACCCGGCCCCGAGGTACTCGTGAATGTTCGAGCGCCTGCGGCCCTGCGGTGGACCGGCTGAAGATGGAGACCATTGAGCGATTAAGCATCATCCAATTAAACGCTAAACTCACAATTCCAGTGTCGAAAACTCGACGAAATGTAAACATTGCGTATAATAAGAAACATTCAATTAGATTATCGATGTAGAAGAGATATTCCTAACTGTAAGCGTCTCAATATTCTCTGTTTATGTTCATACTTCTGAAAATTTAATATAAAGCGAGCCGATCTTGGGCCTTGAAGGTAATTCCGTAACTTTTTGGACGAGTATTAGGAATTATCAACTGTAATTTTCACCTTCATAAATTACAACGGGCGTTAAGACAATCAAACGTATTTTATACGGACAAAAAAACTACGCTACTGTAATGACGCGCGTTTGAAAAGTTACACAATTAGGTACCCCGCAGATAATGCAAATAATTACACGGTTCAACTCACGTATTCAAGCAGTGATTCAAGCGAACACCGCCACGAAAACACTCATCCTGAAGAAGAACTCCCGAAGAATTCGAAACATGTCGCCCGTAGTGACATTGAATACGTGAGTTGAACCGTGTAATTGTTAGTATTATTTGGCTTGGTTGAAAACCGGCTTCACAAGGTGTTTCGTAATGCTCTGTCTATCTTTTTTCTTGGTTTGAGGTTATCGCTCGCGGATTCGACAAATTTAAAGTTATGAACAAAACAAAGTAAAGTAAGTAACTAACCCTTACACAACACACAACAATAAGTGGCAGTAGGCGGGGCACATTGCACGTAGAACCGATGATGGCCATCGGGGCGGAAAGGTTCTCGAGTGGCGACCACGTACCGGAAGGCGCAGCGTGGGTAGACCCCCTACAAGGTGGACCGATGACCTACTGGCCCCGTATCATGGTCGGCCTTATCACGCGATAAGTGACAAGATAAGAGCGTCGTCTTAAAGATAAAGTATGAATCATTTAAAATAACTGAATGTACGGAACACTAATTGCTGAGTTCCGACTGGCACTTGGCCGATTTTTTAATTTCCATTCCACAATTTGCGGCACAGCATCACGGCGTTCAGCCATGAAAATTAAATTTTGATTTCTCGGAGTTTTATTTATTTATTTCAATTGCATGTTTGATGGTCGCTCCACACGATGGGCCATCTTGACCCATCATACAGGACGCGGCTATGCGGTAGAACGAGACATAAATATGTCTTACTCCCTTTAACGCATAGTAGCGTCCTGTATGATGGGCCAGGATGGCCCATCGTGTGGAGCGGCCATGAGAAAAGCACTATACATACCTCGGCGTGAAAAAGGGTTGCCAGCCTCATAACTATCTGTACTCGGCCTATAGTCTATATGTACTCGGCCGGCAACCCCTTACTTCCCAGCCTCTGTAGTAATGTACTATTGATGACTTGTCTTAACATATTCAGGAGATTTATGCATTTTACTAATGTAATTTGCCATACACGATACGTAAGCGAAATTCTCATGAAACGCCTCTGCTAGATCTGGGATCTAGAGATCAAAAGTATAATTTAATTGTAGATAGCCAATCATTATTACTCGACTCCTTTTACCCATTGGATGGTCAACACTGGTCTTGTGATGAGGTTAAATGTAACTATTAATTAGAGGTGCTAACAAAAGGTAGTATTTCAATCAGGCGTGAATAACGAGTGGTATTTCCACTGTGTTTCGTCGTCCCTGAACTCCATTAGAAATATAATCTAACGTTCATTCGCTATCTATTCGAACTACCACCAACGCAAATGGCTCAGTCCATCAAAATTACTGAACGTGGGCGGGCATTTACATTTGTAATTGAAGTAATTGATTGGTCATTAATTATTAGCTTCCTCACGTTAATATTGATTTGACGAATCGCTCACGCGGCAATTTGTACACCAAGGCAGGTTAAGCAAATTATTATACATTAATTATAGTTAGTTTTCGCCTTTTCATGACAAAGTCTGGTGTAAACCTAAGTTTTGTTTTATCGTTAGGCAATATGGAATAGCATGACGCTTCATCGCTGCCATTTGTGGTAGTTCCAAATCCGAACCGATGTTACAGCTGTGCAATACACAACTTGTCACTAATCCCGTCACCAGTCGTCTCCGGTATATCTTGAACCCGACACTCGTAACAAATATGCCGAATCGAAGTTCAAACTTTATACTGGATAGCCGAAACGTTGTATTGAGTTGTACCCGCCAAATTTCGAGTGCAGGATTACTGCATGTGCCGCTAATGATGACATGGCGTAGCCAATATGTATTCGGTGTAATGGACGGCTTAACCCGCTAATGAACGGGATCGGGCAGGCTTATTTTCGTGCCCGCTAGCCGACTGACAACGCTTTAAACGTTCAAGCTTAAACCAACTTTAACATAGGGCTTGTGCACAAATCACGCGAAGTTCAATAGGGGGGGTAGCACTTCAAAATAGCGAGTCTATTTTACTGTAACACCTATAATAATACAATAAATGACTATTAGATATATGAAAATAAACAAGATTTACTATATAATTTTTTTCTTACAATTCAGTCGAATGAAAGAAAATATGCGTGAGACACAAGCCCATATTGGGTATACATGGACGGTTCGGACGGACCTCTCGTCACACCATTAAAACCGCTACCGCTAGATCTTGGAAAACGTCTTCTGCATTACCCCAACGAATCACTGTCTTACCAACTAGGGCCTGTGCCAATTTTGGGATTAGGTAGAGGATTCTGGATGCAACCGGGATAACTTTCAGCGTTTTCTTTCTCTTGGTTTAGTAGTATAACACTTATTTGTACAAAACAGAGAGCACAGAGCAGGTTTTAATCATTGTCTTTATATTCATTGTATTATACTATATAATACAATGAATATAAAGACAATGATTAAAACCTGCGATGTCAACACGCAGCGCAATGACTATCAATATATGTTTGAATTTATGCCTTAAAACTATTCCCATCAAACAACCAAAAATGGATTTCCCTTTATTTATCTCCTCGAGTTCCTTAAGTAGTAAACTACCACTGCCAGGTGATGTTAAGCCAAAGTTTGCACCACAAAACCGGCTACACATAGTCCAACAATGCAAAGTTACGTCTGCTTATCGAGTTTTAATGAGTTTCGAGAACATATGTGTTTAGTATGCAGGCGCTCAGAGCTGCATTATATGTTAGAGGGTTACCATCAACACTGGCTGGTTCCCTGAATTCAGTAGATACAACCTGCGCTCTGAAGATACCTACCTAAGAATTGAATAAGGTATTTATAGGGAGTAGGTAGTGATTGGAACTACTCATCTGATACCATACATTCTTTCACCTTTTTAATATAACTTTCGGCGGCATTCCCTTCGTTGGCATATTTATTTTAGAGTATTATAGTTCGCATTATTGATTTGGCATAATTTGTATTGGCATAATAGTATTGTCGTTTACTAATACTGCGGCCTACTACTTTGTTTGGCATATTACGCTTTTAGAATAATTTTAGTTGGACTAATTTGTATTCGACTAATACACATTATGCATGTTATTGTATGGGCTAATAATTATTTGTTATATCTGTCATTAACCATAATTTCATTTTTCTAAATGATTAAAACACAGTTTCGTTGCTACGATGCAGGTAGGTTAGGGTAGGTTACGTTAGATTAGGTTTTTTGTACATGTCTATTTTTAAGACAATACTTTTCAGTAGGGCAGTTTCAGGTGATAATGTGGATGCGCTGGACGAAAGCACCAATTTTTTTTCAGGTACTTGTTAGGCGAAGCGGAAGCAGTTTTCCGTGTCTGTTTGGGCCAACATTCTTACGTATGTCGGGATGTCCGGCTGTTCTATACTGTACAGATTATATAGATTAAACAAATGTTTTCTTTGAAAAAAAAACGTATCTCGAGTTCTACAGCTCATAGAGACACTAGTATTTAAATGTGAAAGTAACTCTGATCGATACCTACATGGTATAGTTCATCCTGCGGCTCCACCCTTCTTTTTTTTATTTCGCAGGCGACTAGCATAATTAAATATAATACCTTTATTTGATAACCAACATGACAAGTATCATCTGACGATACATTACCTCTATAAGGAGTGTTATATATCCAGTCATTCTTGTGTACATACATTCACTCATTCAGTCGGGCTGCTCACTCTCTTACTCCCAGTCTAGCGTTTGTACAACATTTAGTCGTGCATTTAAAAAGTATAATAAATAAATAAGTGTGTTTCCGAAAGTGCAGTGTTATTAATGAATTACCACCCACAACGGGACACCTGAAGATATAATAATTGGCGACGTAGGACAATGGATTACTAAGATATTTGATTCGGAAAGTGGACCATTGCGAAAAATTAACACGGCCATTTTGAAATCAACGCTTACCCTGAACTTAGATACACGTGACAACGATCTGAGAACGAAAGGAACTGTCAACTCATTCAACATGACATCGTTTGTTCATGCGCATCACTGGTTTAGTCTGTGGCATCCGTGAAATTGAAGCTATCTTCAGAGTCGTTTACAAATAACTGTACAAAATATAATTTACTAATGACGACGTTAATACATTTTAAAGAGGAAATTAAAGAATATAGAACTAGTTGGATTCAAACTTTGAAAAAGGAAGAATTAATTGGCATTTTTGAAGAACTTCAACTACTGAATATAGATCAAAATATTGAAGATTTACGGAAGACCCTCAGAGAATTAACCAAAAGCGGAGATTTGTGGAAAAGATTGAACTCTCAACAAAGCGATAGTGAAAGCGATCGCTTCGGTACCCCAGAAGAAATACCGATTAAAATAAATATGAACACAAATTATGGACGAATTGAACCATTTAACGGAAATAACTTCGACTTATTTGAGCAACAATTGGAATGCATTATTACGTTAAATGATATTCCACAAACGAAACAGACGCCATTGTTGATTACAAGTTTAACGCCGAAGGTTTTAGAAACCTTAAATCATTTGTGTGCGCCTGATAAACCAATTAAGAAAAATTACAACGACTTACTTGCCTTATTGGAGAAAAGATACGCAAAGTCAACCTCAACAGTATTAGACAGGACGGCGTTTCGTTCTAGGAATCAATTGGAGAATGAATGTATTGAAGATTACATTATAGAACTAAAAAAACTCGCGAAACGATGCGACTTCAAAGATATGGAAGATCAGGTGAAAGAAAAATTCATAGATGGTGTACAGAAACCTCTAATCAAATTTGAATTGCTGAAAAATGGAGAAGCTACCTTGGAAAAACTAATAATTATGGCCAGAACAGTGGAAGCAGCCATTAAACAGTCAAACTTGGAACACGTGAATGTGGATTCATCGCATGAAGCAAAGGAAATGTTCTATGCTAGCCAGAGAAGTACTCCATCTACATCCCAGGCGAAACCACAAATGCAGCATTGGAAAAAGCCGACAAAGCTTGTGATGAAGAAAAATAGTGTTTCGTGTTTTGTTTGTGGAAAGGACAACCACCTACGGTCAGAATGCTCATTAAAAAATAAGTTTTGTTCCGAATGTGGCAAGCAAGGCCACATCTTTCGCGTGTGTCGTGTGCGGCAAACAAAAACAGTGGATGTAGTTGGCGAGGAAAACATAGAAGAGGACATCCAAAACTTATTTAACACCGACAACAAGGCAGAGTACTGTATGTATTTTTATAATGCTTCTGTAGATAGAAAAGTGCCTCCACAATATATTAGGTTGTTAGTTGAAGGACAACCTGTCAAATTTGAATTAGATACAGGTTCAGAAGTCAGTACTTTGACAATTGATGATAGGAATAAACTATTTCCAGACAAAAGTATGGATAAAACCAATATAGCTTTTAAAAACTTCGACCAAAGTTTATCACAACCAATGGGTATAATTAAAAACATGAATATAAATTGGAATAACATTGAAAAACAAGCTGATGTGTATATTGTTAGTAATGATCAACCTAGAATTTTAGGTCGAAGCTGGCTTAGTATTTTCGAACAGTGGCCTTTGGAATTAAATGGAACCGTTTGTGATCAAAAGGTAAATGAAACTTGTAATCCAGTGGAAGTGATAAAAAATAAGTTCACAGAAGTATTCGCTCCAGGGTGGGGAGATTTCAAAGGGGAATGCATCACATTAAAATTAAAAGAGGATGCCAAGCCAAAATTTTTACCTGTTAGACAAATTCCATTTGCTCTGAAAGATAAAGTAAAAAATGAGATTAAAAGGCTTTTAGATAACAAAAGAATTGAGGCAGTTAAATATAGTGAGTGGGGCACACCTGTGGTTCCCATTATGAAGCCTGATGGATCAGTGAGATTATGTGGTGATTACAAAGTCACACTTAATCCTTACCTAGAAACAGATCATTATCCACTTCCACATATTGAGAGCATATTTCAAACCTTGAAAGGAGGCGAATACTATTGTGAGCTTGATCTTAAAGAAGCGTATTTGCAAGCACCATTGGATTCTAGTTCACAGATGTTAACTGTCATTAATACGGAGTTTGGCATATACAAATACTTATACTTACCTTATGGGGTAAGTACAGGTCGTGGTTCATTCCAGCGATTAATGATTATGAAATTAAGCCACATACCTAACACTATTGTTTTTATAGATAACATTTATATGTGCGGTAAAAATGTAAGTGACATGAATAAAACATTGGAGTCCGTCCTGACAGTTTTAAAAGAATCAGGATTGAAAATTAAACCTGAAAAATGTAAATTTTTCAGAAAAAGCATTGAGGTTTTCGGATATAACATAAATAAAAATGGAATAAATATTGTGAAAGAAAACATACAGCCAATATTGGAGCTATCACCACCAGGAAATATTACTATGCTTAGATCTTTTCTTGGTAAAATTAATTACTACTCAAGATTCTTGAAAAATATGGCAACTGATATAGCTCCACTATATGACTGTGTAAAAAAAGAAAAGTTTAAATGGACAGACGAGTGTCAACATTGCTTTAACTTGATAAAAACAAAGTTATCAACAGCACAAGGTGTAAGTCACTGTGACCCATCATTACCAATAATTTTATCCTGTGATGCATCGGCAGAAGGCATCAGTGCAATCTTGTCAAATCGTGGAGCTGACAATGTAATTAAACCAATTGCATTCGCCAGTAAAAAATTAAGTGATAGAGAAAAGAGATATAGTACTTTGGATAAAGAGGCGATGGCTATTGTCTTCGGAATAACAAAGTTTTATAACTTTTTGTATGGCCGGCAATTTGAGCTAGAAACAGACAATGCGGCTCTTGTCAGAATTCTCGGACCAAGCAAAGGTATTCCTAGGATGGCAGCCAAACGCCTACAACACTATGCCATATTCCTGTCTGCATTTACTTATAAAATTAGACATATACCAACATGTAAGAATCCAGCAGATTATTTGTCTAGGATGCCATTTGATGACAAAAAATGTGAAGATTTAGATGAGAAGTTCAAAGTCTGTGTTAATTACATAGACAATTCTGACCCTGAAATTGTTAATTGGGAAGTGATTCAGGCAGAAACGAAGAAAGATAAATTATTGTCAAAAATAATTAGATATAGTTATGATGGTTGGCCCGATGTGAAATTAATTGAAACAGAATTAAAGCCATTCTTCATGAGAAGAAATGAAATTAGCATAGACAGGAATTCTCTGTTTTGGGGACATAGAATTATAGTACCCCATTCTATTCAAAATGAGGTTTTAAATGAGCTCCATAAGAGCCATTTTGGTACTAGCAGAATGATTGACATGGCCAAATCATATTTTTGGTGGCCAAAGTTAAATGAAGAGATTACAAATATTACAAAAAATTGTGTCAATTGCTTAGCTTACAGAAATGCGCCACCAAAAACAAATTTAAAGCCATGGCCAATACCACCCACTCCATGGTATCGTATTCACGCTGATTATCTAGGGCCATTGTTTGGAAAGATGTTCTTGATAGTTGTTGATAGCTATAGTAAGTGGCCAGAGGTATTTCAAATGGCAAATATTGGCAGTACCTTAACTATGCAAAAATTTAATGACATATTTTTGAGATATGGATTTCCCATCCATCTAGTCACAGATAATGGAACATCGTTTACCAGCCACGATTTTAGGACCTTCTGTAAGAATCGTGGCATAAATCATACTTTTACACCTCCCTACCACCCAGCTACTAATGGGGCGGCAGAGAGGTTTGTAGAGACTTTCAAGTCAAACATTACCAAAATAGTAGAAAGTGGTAAAACACTCAATTATGCCATAGGCATATTTCTGTCCGATTACCGTACTACACCGCATAAGGCCACTGGCGTATCACCGGCCAGACTTATGCTGCAGAGGGAAATTAGGAGTCGCTTATCACTATTGAGACCAACCCCTATATTCCAAGATTTACTTTTAAAACAGAACAAGGTAGTGGATGCTTGTGATGGTTCTAGAAATGTAAACTTCCAAGTGGGCCAGAAGGTCATGACTCGTGATTATAGAAAGGGTCAAAACCCATGGGTCAAGGGCACCATTATTGAAGAATCCATTCCTGGAACTACCTACTATATTGATGTTGAGGGGTTGAGGTGGAAGAGACATGTCAACCAAATCTTAACTTGTAGTCAATGTGACAACTAAAAAATATATGTTGCTAATTTACTTGATGTTACATAGGTACATTATCTTAGTTGGAAAAAAATAACAAACTAGGGAAGTAGAATGTTTATTTACTTTATAGCGGTGGTAGTAAAATGCAAGTTTTGTTTAAAAAAATGTATATTAGATATATAGAAAATAATATACCTATACTATGTTAATTACTGGGTAGACTTATTAGTTTATACAATATTTACTTTGTATGCGGGGAAGAGTGTTATATATCCAGTCATTCTTGTGTACATACATTCACTCATTCAGTCGGGCTGCTCACTCTCTTACTCCCAGTCTAGCGTTTGTACAACATTTAGTCGTGCATTTAAAAAGTATAATAAATAAATAAGTGTGTTTCCGAAAGTGCAGTGTTATTAATGAATTACCACCCACAACGGGACACCTGAAGATATAATAAGGAGTATTAGGTATGTAGAGTAAATCGCCAATAACTGGCCACCCTTCAATAACTGGCCCCCTGATACTAAAAATTTACCAGAATTCAATTTAGTATACCGTGGCCAGTTATTGAAGGGTGCCCAGCAATTAACACCTTATACTTAAAATTAATTCAATTAGAGTATAGAGTTAATTTTTACTATGAGGTGGCCAGTTATGGAACGGTGGCCAGTTATTGGTGATTTACCCTACATAGATTTATTTATTTATTTATTTATTTATTTATTTATATAGTAACATTTATACCTTAACAGCAAGGCCAAAGCGGTACAAACTTATAAATATGTAATATTAAGAAAAAGAAAAGGAAAAACAAAAAGAAAAACATAAACAACAACGGCTCTTAAGCGGGTTAAACTATAGTACTCGCGGGCATCTCGCATTCTGCCACCCTCCTGCATCCAATCATCAGTCGCGCGGTCGAACTCACAAACAGATCACACTGTGGGTGCTCTTCGGAGTTGAGGAACGCTAACGCGCGCGCAATGGGATCGTGCGCATGCGCCCGCGTGCGCGCGCCCGGCACGGCCAGCAAGGGGTGACTTCGCGCGCGAACGTACCGATCAGGGACAAAGAGACGCACGAATGCATCGATGAGACCCACACAATCGACCTTTCCTCGCACTAGATCGATGCTAAATTTAGCTAAGGAGAGTAAGCGACGCAATTGTAGTGAGTCATAGCCTAAATGTCCTTGTAAGAATAAGGTAGGGTACATGTATGGGTAATAAAAGTGTACCCTCTTGTACAGCGCCCTTAAGAACATTTTCTGGACCTGTTCCAATGTAAGAGTGTATTTACCCTCATGTGGAGTCCAGACCACAGCATTCGACTCCAGCACGCTGCGCACGAGCGCCGCATACAACACGCGGGTAGGGTGGACGGTGAGAGGTGCAGAATTGCGCAAGACGAAACCGAGTCTCCCCGATGCGGTTTTGGCCACAGCTTGAATGTGATCATTGAACGTGAGCCCCGGATCGAAAAGGACAACTAAATCCCGCACACTTTCCGCTCGCGCTATAGATGAACGAACAATAATACTCAGAAACATAAAATAGCCTTTGGAAAATAAATATTAGAATTACTCGACTACTGATGATTTCTAAATGTTCATTAGGGTGAATAACCACCAGAGATGTACAAACATGTGTTTTCAGATTTGTCACAGCTACTAAATTTCAATGTTTGCGAGCTGCCTAATACAGTACAGCGTGTCTCTAACTTTGGGGCTTTAAATGCAAATGTCGATTATGCTCCTGAAACGGATCTACTTTTGTTTTACGTTACATTCCATACAAATTAAATCAATATTTTCAATGTGACGAAATTAACATTAGTTAGTTTTTATACTTGTCAGTGTCATGGATGTCAAATAATGAGGCCATGTTTGCAATACATTGATGGTACAGTTAAAGTTCAAACACTAATACACTATAGAAATAATAGTTATTTTACAAAGTTGCGGAGCAAAAGTGGTTCAGTTTCAGGACCATAATCGACATTTGCATTTAAAGCCCCAAAGCCAGAGACACGCTGTATATCAAAACTCATTTTCAAACACCTCTGATATATTCAACCTTATCCTCTCGTGAATTTTATACACATAATCAAGTAGGTATGCATCTCAAATTTGACGATAAAGCCATAAATAATTAGTTATAGATATGTTTACACTTTTCAATTTACGAAACACCACATATTTATAGCTTACTTAATAAGATTAAGTTGGTCATATCCCGCAATATTTCTGCTACACTGTAGCATTTAATTAAGTCTCTTGACAGATGCCAATCTTGTTAAGAAATATTCCAATATCGGCAAATTTAACTCACACGTCTGTCAATCACTGTGACATGAGAATCCTCCTCCCAAAATAATTTTCGATATTACATAACAGCAAATTTCAAGATTAGAGCCTCTTTACAATTCATCCATCAGATGCGCAAAGGGGCATATCGGATTTACATTTGTTACGTGCACTTAGCCTGACACATTTTATTTAGTGCATAGCGCTTCGCATCGTAATTAAATTACCTATACGCAGCGCAGGGTCAGGGGTCACACTACCCTTAAGATATAACACCATCACTGAGAGAGGCAAGGCGGAATGGCTTATCACTCAATATTTGTACCAACGCAACTTGAGCAGTACCTCCAACTTACAGGCTCCGTATAATAGTCGGCCTTATCACGTGATAAGTGACAAGATATAGCGTCAGTCTCGTTCTATGGAACGGTGTCAGCCAGTGAAGGACGTTCTATCTTGTCACTTATCGCGTGATAAGGCCGACTATGATACGGGGCCAGAAGACCACAGCCACGATAACACCACTGCTTCTTTAGCGTTGTTCCTGTTTGTGAGTAAAGTGAGCTCCAGAAGATGCGCTGTGTCGAGAGTAAAGACCTGCATTTTATCTCTAGCTGTTGACACAACGAATCCTCGAATCAGTGAGGGATCGGTTACGGGTCTATTTAACACGATGTAAAGTGACCGACCTTCACTTGCCTGTAGGTGTCAACACAATTAGGGGCGGCTCACTCCGTGATTTCGTCGCGCCGCTACAAGTAGATGCCTACCGGCTTCTAGCGCTGCTACGGCACGCACGCGTTATATAGAAAGGCGTGGCCACGTTTAGGGTCGTTCGGTATACCTAAACAGGTGATTTGCAGAGAACGTAGTACTATTATTTATTCTATGACACAACTAATCCTCAAGTTAATAATAGAGGGCCGGTAACGGGTCTTTACCATCAGTCAGGTCGTGGTATGAAGAAAGTACGTCCTAGAAAGCTCAGCGTGGGTAGGCCCCTCACAAGTTCGACTGATGTCCTGGTAAAGGACGCGGTCCGCTATATGCGGGTGGCGCAGAACTGTTAATTCTGACACCAGCAGTCCAGCACTGAAATATTCTCGGCTATGATGATGATGATGGTAGTACGCCCGAAACTGTAATAGTAAAATCTGACAAAAAAACGCCAGCCAAACAAATAGGTACTTCATAGTCAGAGCACAAAGTTGTTTTACTTGCCTACATTCGACAGAATTTACTGTTAGAGAGAGAGAGAGATACAGAAGCAGAAGCACGCCGACCTTAAGGGCAATATCTTACCGGGACACCATACCGGGACGCCATGGTGTCCTGGTGAGATATTACCCTAAGAAGAAATCATGTAAAGAGGTAGAAGCATAGGTACCAACCTTAAGAAGTAATCATGCACAAACTCCTGGTTCTCGTCGAGCCAGGCCTCTGTGCGCGCGCACTCCGCATCGTAGCAGGTGGCCGCGGGCATGCCCCCGCCCGCGCCACCTGCCGGCTCTTCTATGCTGCGCAACTGAAGACCTGCAACAATGGAGAATCACGCTTTAGCATGCCCGTTCCAAATACTACGTAACTAGATCCTTGGAAAACTGATGCGTAATCGTAATCTTAAGGATTAGTATGCACCAGTACGTGTGAACTGCTGCCATGTCACTCTCAGTCACTCCTGTCTCACACGCAATATACAAATTAGAAGGAGGAGGGTAGATTTTTACCATCTCCGGTCAGTTGTGTTAGCCCCTCTGAGCTTTGCGAGCGGAACGGCATGCGAGGAAAATATCCACCACCAATATATAGATAGAGTTGCTAACTTCCATTACGCATCTTATTAGTGGATTTATTTCTCGCATACAGTTCCGCTATTTCGCAGAGTTCTAGTGGATGAGAAAGTATATTTGAGCTAAGGAATTAGAGTCTCTCCATATTCTTACCTCATGCACTTTAAAACAGCTTAATGATATGTAATTAATGGGTGACTCAAAAGAGGACTAGTTTTTTTAATGAATAGATTGAGGTATAATGTTAACTGAAATAAACATCCATGGTAAACATAAAATATGAAACCTACGCAGTGGAAAGCCAATGTGTGAAAAGTGACCCCTTTTAAATACATGAAAACCTGATGCCGACCTAATTTTGCACTTCCATTAACATTTAAATCAATTTCAGTGGGTTGCCTAAGTCTACTCACACAAAAAGCGTTAGCATTTTACCTATTTTTTGCCACCACTCACAACATGAAAATATTTTTGCTGCCATAAATTAAACAATATCACATACTGAAACCGTATTTTTTGACTGAAGTGTTTGAAAGATGTCAGTATATATATAGTACTCTTTGGATGTCATCATTTCGTGCCTTGTCAAAATAAGCAACAATCTTGATGGCGTAATGGTTTTTGATTTTTTTGTAATTTTTAAATACCTATATATTATGATTTGTTGGTTTTAAGATATCATCAAGAGCTAATTATTTTTAAATATCGCGATACAAAAAACCGGCACGTAAGCAATTGAT
The DNA here is from genome assembly GCA_947578815.1 of Epinotia ramella. Taxonomy (NCBI): domain Eukaryota; kingdom Metazoa; phylum Arthropoda; class Insecta; order Lepidoptera; family Tortricidae; genus Epinotia; species Epinotia ramella. The sequence continues at coordinate 10,381,506 of OX388217.1, read as the reverse complement.
AATAAGTATAGTAAATCGTAATGCCAAACAAATTCAATATTAAAAAAAAAATGTGTTGACATGACTTGTCATAACACACGTGTTTCTTAGTATCCTAGATAAGTATATATTTGCTTAGTATCTCTTATTAGTCTGTGCGTGTTTCCTCTATAGTGTAAAATGAACATTCTTATTTATTTGTATGTGTACATTCAGCATAATATTGTGTATTACATAGTACGGCGCCGATACAGTGTTGAAGAAAAGTTTAACGCTGGTAACCAATGCGAGTGATTGCAACTTTGATGAAGACATGTGTTGCAGACTGCAGAAACTTCCAGTAGAAGTGACCAAGTTAGCTGTGGTGAGTTTATTTACAACTTCGTCCTACTAAATAGTGTCTCTTTTAGTGACTAAACAAAGTAGTACGTAAGAGTAAATAAAAATACAACAAAGGCATGAGGGTCTGCATTAACAATATGGTGTTAAACTGTAAACCGCTTGGTTTACAGGTTAACATAATCAAGAGCAGAAGTGGCTACGCGTACGAAGGGGTCAAAATTACCTACAAACATCTTCATGGTAGGTGAAGTAGTATAGCTTGTTTAGATCATTTTGAGCATAGCTATAGCTGCTGATTGCATGTGGTCAAGAACATCGAGGATTTTTTTCTCGTATTATTAAGAAAAAGGTTTGTAGCACGAAAACTATGTTCTTTGCCAAATTATGTAGGTTTATCGTGCGAGCACATTTAAAATATATATTTGGGACATCACCATCATTATTAAATCACTTATATTTAGTTTAAGCAATGACGCGTAGTTTTAGTGTGTACAACACTTCGGGAGCTCAAATACTGCGCGCCATCCGGTTGCCTCTTTGACACTGCAACTACACGTCATTGCTCTGAATAATGCGAATCCAAGTGTTAGTTTAATCTTTATTCTTGCCCCAAGTATAAACTTTCGCGAACTGCGCTAGCAAGTTTTCCTTCCGTGTTTAGCTGAAAACAGCTTAGAGTTAATCCGGTTAGACTAGCCAGCATTGCCATGAAAATACTTTTCACGGAAGATACAAAGCCAATGTACCGTTAATCAGAGTAATCTTCAAGATACTTGGCGTTTATAATTTGAATGGTTTTCTGTCAAACCTACGTCTCAAGTCTCCCGACAGAATACGACTTGACGATTCGTCGATCTGCGGGCGTATGAGGGTTGTTATTATTTCCCTTATTGCTGTGGATAGGACATTCGTTACGTTCTGTCGAGTATACGAGTGCGATAGCGACGGATATATGTCTTGCCTACAGAGATAAGTGATAAAATGGTAGCTGTCCCTAATCCTTACATACTAATTCTAATTACAAAACTAAACACTGACATTTCACTCTTATTGCCTATTTATTAATGGTAAAGATATAGACAACAGCACGGTCGTTTAAAATAAGCTACGTTTATATCACTATTATATAATTCAAAATAAATGTCTGTCGATTGGAAGGATACTAGAACAATTTAGACGCTGGCTCCACAAACGAAGCTTATTATCTCTACTCGGCAACTGTGTATATACGTGCAAAGCGCAAGACAGGGCACGACCTATACACACCTATCAATATATGTTTTAAAGAAACAATACATTAACATCATACATAATGTTTAACATAATGCGTTCAAGATGTTAGGTAAAAATGGCTTCCGTCATGACAGCGATATCGGTGTTATGGCGGGTGAAGTTCGGAACCCTCGTCACGTAGACATGTTTGCCGTATGACGGGTGATGTGTACTTGACCAGCTCCATTATTGAGAAAGGGGGAAACTTTTAAATTAAAAAGAAACTGGGGTAGTAGTCAACGCTAGTGGCTAGTCAGTGTAGTATTTTAGGTGCCGATGGTCGGCAGACCTAGTAGGCTGTGCCTTTAGAGTCTAGAGTTACAAGCGTCCGTAGTGCTTGGGACTCTTTGTCACTCTCAATGTGGTAAAATTGGAAAATATGACCCAACTGTGGAGCAATCATACTAATATTATAAAGGGGAAAAGTCTGTGAGATTGAAGCTTTTCGAGTTTGTATGTAATAGGTAATCTCCAGAACCACTTATCCGATTTCAATAACTCTTTCACCTACATGTAGAACCGACTTTCGGGAAGGTTCTAGACTATATTTTATGCTGCGGGTTGGGCTGCGTTCTTTGCAATACGCTAGGGCAGCTAGTTCTAATATATAAAAGAAACATATTGGCGATAAATCATGTGACTTATATTACTATTATACATGTACTTTAACGGAATTGCTGGACTCTTGGCAATCCTTTTCTCGGTACGACAATTTTTAGGCATATTTAATCCAATGTTGTGAGTGGGTGTTTTAATCGAATATAGGCTGAAAATGGTGCCGGTTAATGTACAGCCATAATAATGCACGGCTAAAATAATGTACAGCCCAATAATCCGCGTCCATAGTGTACATGAATTATCAGGCTGTACATTATTGGGCCGTGCATTATCACCCTGAGCAAACTTGGTCCGGGGCAATAATTGGAAGCCAATTTTGTACGAGCTGATAATGCACGGCCCAATAATGTACAGCCTGATAATCCATGTATATTGGGACGGTCATCTGTGCGGACTAATAATCTCCAGCGAGTCGACGCCACCCCGCTGCGCGGGGTGTCTATTTCTGATCTGAGGGACACAAGTGAACCCTAACCTAACCGACCTAAGACAGAGTTCGCCTATGACAGCCATTTTTGTCCACCCTGATAATGCACGACCCAATAATCCGCGTCCACAAGAAGTGGACGCGGATTATCAGGCTGTACATTATTGGGCCGTGCATTATCACCCTGAGCAAACTTGGTCCGGGGCAATAATAGGAAGCCACTTTTGTCTGGGCTGATAATGCACGACCCAATAATCCGAGTGCCATGCTAGCACTATACTAAGCTTTATCCTTATTGCTGGAACACGACTAATCTTTCTCTTATTCTTCTCTCTCCATTATGTTTTGTGTCCCTCGCAAATTAACCATCTCTATCTCCATACAAATGGCAGCGGGCTTAGCATGGTTGATATTTTATCACTTATCGCTGTCGATAAGACATATGTCACGTTCTGACAAGCACGCAAGTGCGAGAGTGATGGATGTCTTATTTATAACGATAAGTGATAAAAGGGCAACCATAATTGGCGTTAATTTGTTGTGATGTTTAATCCAACCCAGTGAAGTCACGCATATATAATCGGCAATACGTGATGTTGCATATCAAACGTATACCTACGTGAACAGGTGTTCGACCTTTTAGACACTCTGGCGATCACCTGTTGCTTGTTTACTTGCAACCTTCTCGCCCTTTATTCGGCGAACGTTCTCGAAATCGAATCGAAATAAGTTGTTGAGGTCATGGATAGTGGGAATAAAGAAGGAATACCGTTTGGAAAACTGTTATACCTTGATAGTAATTAGTACTGCAAAATGATACGAAAGAAGTGAAAAAGTTTGGTAGAATCGTAAGTAATATAACTCTGTGATCTCTGCTAACCCTGTCAAGGAAAGGCTTGAAGATGAAAATAATTATAATATTACCTAATCGTTAAAAAAAGCATTAATTGATTTCATGTTTCGCATCGTGGTAATTACTATATTACTCATTAGTAATTCCTATATGCGGAATATTAATTACGACCTGTTATATCATACATTTAAAGGATAAAAAACCCAGCTAGCCAGAAAAAAACATATTTATGGATAGACATGACTAAATCCATCTCACCTTTTCATTAACACAAAGCTGATGAGATTATTACATTAATTATGCCGTTGCATAAAACTTATATTATACAACGGTACACAAGCTAAATAAAAGGTACGCTTTCCAACTCGACAAGTGTGACTCATACATACTCGTAATTGCACAAACAAAACAATTTCGTCAGTCCTACTAGAGCTCTGAAACATTAATTTCCTTAGCACACAGGCACTAATAAATCAAAGCAGATATGTTGCAAAACACCCCTTTTATGTTCGAAAAGACGTGACAAGGGTACTTAAATGTTTAAATGATTTTCCTGCTACGTAACAGCCGAAACATGCTGAGAGTCGGTGAATATAATGTTAATGAGCCATATACGCCTGGAAGCAAAAATGGGCTAAAGTTAGGTTGTCATAATACGAGTAGAATCTTTTTACCAGCCTTACAATAATATTAACATTACTTATAATTGTGTGAATGTAGCATTATTAGCAAATCTTGCTAGTCAATTTTAGCTTTCGTTGGTTGTATTGATTTGAAACATTGTACCATCAAGTTGCTCTCAGGATGCACGCAGAATGAACTCTTCAGTGGACAATTATCAAGTATCAAGTAAAGCTAGTACTAAAAAGGTTTTTTTTTTAATAAAAACATATTTTGTTCGTTAGTCTTTTTTTTGTATCTGCTCGATTTGCTCATAAGTCCTCTAGCAAAATATTTTATTGCTTCCAGTCCTTTTGATCGAAAACTATTTTTCTATAGAATCAAATTGCACAGACTTTAAATCTATTTTACAAGGAAAGTCGTGTATCATCAATGAATGGAACCTAATAAAAAGCGGCCAAATGCGTGCCGGACCACGCACAACGAAGGGTTCCGTGCCTATTAAAAAGGTCGTATCGTTACTGAAATCTTATGGCACTTACTTCCCTTTCTTTAAGGAAGGCAGTTTTTTATTATCTCGAAAACCTTTGAACCGATCTTGTTCAAAACAATTTAAGCTGAAAGAATATAATAAGCCATATGTCCATGATTTTTTTCATATTTTTAAAATACACGGTTCAAAAATTAGAGGGGGGGACACAATTTTAGTGACTCGGGGCGATTATCTCCGACTCTATTCACTTAATGAAAAAAAATGCTGAGAAACCTTATATTTGATGTGCCACACGTGGGCTTCCAATGAAATTTTTTTTTTGACATTCAGTTTTACGTATGGAGTGCACCCCAAAAATTTTTTTTTTTTTTTAATTTAATTACAAAACTATGTAGCGGCTAAGAAAATACACCTATCCTCCAAATTTTATTCAAATACTCTTTATAGTTTTCGAGTAAAATGCCTGTGACATACGTACGGACAGACATACAGACAGACATGACGAATCCATAAGGTTTCCGTTTTTTGCCATTTGGCTACGGAACCCTAAAAACGATCAACTATTAAAAATGATATATTGAAGGAACGGACCATGTTTTAAGTACGTTATGAACCTTATTATGTACCTCTTGAAGAACCCTCGTGGCTTGCGGCATTTGATATATGTAATAGCCACTGTCTAGACTTGTGCCATTATCAATCCCTTTGTATATCGTAGAACACAAAACGAATAATTTTTTTATCGCGTTTCAGATAGTTTTAACGACGGGAAGTAATAAAACTTCAAGTGCTTTTTTTGTAAAAAGGTGATTGTAGCCGCTATTGTAAACTTTGTACCTATTTCGCAGCCATTATTTCCAATGTTTCCAATTACCTCATCATGATATCACAAACCAATTAGTATTTTGATTCTTAATTAAAATAAAACGCATCTCCCAAGTACAACGCTTTCAATTACTAAAACAAGCTGAAAGATCTCGAAAATATGTTAAAAATGCTGTGTGGAAATAAATGACAATAATTTCCCTTTTAACGCTGCGCTGAAAAATCTTGGAAGCTCTCCCAAAAAGTAATTGTACCGTAAACGGACGGTAAAAGCAGCCGTAAGAAGGTTTAGGTACCTCTGCCTAATGCCGGTACATAAAACCAACTGTATTCGCGCGATGTTCTGGAAATTGCAGGAATTAGGCTGTTTGGAGAATTCGCTAGAAGCTAACATTCTATTATTAATCATTTCGGTTTTAAGACAAGATCTGAACCATTGTTGAAAAATCAAGAAACAAAAAACTATAGTCCCTACTTATATCATTTTTTTTAAACCTACTTCGAAAAGATCATTTCGTCCTTTATGTTGTTAACTGACGAGAGAACGCGCTGTCGATGTGAAACTTGTCTTCTATTTTAAAGCATGAACAGGGTCATGGTTTAAAATAGAGTATAGGACTACACTCATCCGAATGTATCCAGGAGGAATTCACATAACTCAAGTTACAACAGACAAACGTGTAACAATTTAGGTTTATTCCGATTTTTTACATTTTCACTCTAGAAGTATCATCTTCGGATCAGAAGTAAGTTTAATTCAGAACTTATTTAAATGTGACAACCAAATGCAAGGAACTATGTAATAGCATACATAACATAGTACATACGGTAAAAGGATTAGAAATACAGAGGCGGGCAGGCGACAGTCTTACCTACTGCCGTCGGTTGTATGGGCTCCTTAGAATCCGTTTCCCTGAACACAGTCATGTTACGTTTAACACCTTGTTTATGGTTGAGATTTTTAAATGCACTACTTTTATGCAATTCGGCCAACTCATATAATCTCAAGGAGAAGACGTGAAGAAAGCCTAGAATTCAAAATCCACCAGTTTTTTGAAGTGAAAACTTCTTTAGCGGCGCTGAGCACTTTGTGGGATGGGGAAAAATTGTTAAACTCGCGACAGATTTTTGTGACGTCAGATGCGTAGGAGGTCACGTGACCGTAGGATGGAGAGAGTCTCTCTCAGACAGATTCGGGACGAGGCTTGGGGGCGGGGGGGAAAATCGTTTGATGTAAGAAGTACGGGGGTTGGGAGCTGTGTAGCGCGGCTGCTCGCGTGCCGGGGCGGCCCGGCGCGGTGCCCTTCGTCAGTTTTCACTTCTACCGGCACTCCCGGAGTGCAATCGGGTCTTTTTTTTTAATAAAAGACTGTCCAGTGATTGACCCTTGTCTCACCTGATGATAAGTGACGACAGAGCGTAAGATGAAGCTCACTGGTTCAGTAATAGCCTATTCACTCTTGTTTTGAAGAAGATCGAAGTTCTCAGGAAATACAAACGAATTGAGCGAATTCCATTCCTTAGCAGTTATACGAGGGGTATAGGTCTATAAGTGTGTGTGTGTGTCGCTTTGTGGCACTGTTTATGTGGGTGTTTTTTAATCGAAACTCTTGCCTGTCGAAATGTGAAAATGAAAAATGTTTCCGGGGTGTTTTAAATTTTTGTTATTAAACACCCTTTCGTACATAATTGGTCGATACTCACTCTCCTTGTGCATCATCGATATACTAAGATGAATACTCGATGTCAGAAGCTTTCGTTTCAGCTGTGTTTCGATGTTCATATGTACGTGTGTGTTAATTTTAGCCCATTTCCTCATAATCGATTGACCTGACAATTTTCACCCAAATACAATAACCGAGTGTCAATGTCATAGAACTAATGAAGCTTGAAGTTGGACATATGAATAATATAATACAGGATAGCCCAACGCTATCGGGATTGTATTGAACTCTTCAGAATTGTCACGATGAAGGTGATACCCATGCGGAAATTATAATTTGCAAGTAACTAAAGCTTTTTTTTTTATGTTTTTGGCAGGAACATTTTCAGTAACAGTTCCTACTTTATTCTTTGTTTTTGGCAAACGCCCCTGAGGCGGCCAGTTTACTATTAACTAACTACTTTATTGTTATGTTAATGATTGTTGTGGTTATTCCGTGCTTTGCTCGCAATTTTTCTTATGCCAGCTCTGTTCAATAACATTCACAGAAATATTATTCAACTCTTAAAATCGCTAAGTGTTACAGCACCAGTACAAGGATTTCGAGTGTAATATAATTTTTACTTACTCATAATATTCTAATTGGGCAGGTAGCGATTAAATGCAGGCTCCCCTTTAGGAGATAATCAAGATCGCATCTCAATGAATTTCGGCATTTCAAAAGTAACCTTGTCGTCTAAGAATAAGGTTCACATTTGAGATGACCCATGCAAGATGATGCGAGGCAGTGATGATTATCGTTAACAGTGTGACAGGGGCATAATAAAACTCAATTACGGTACGTTCAATCAGTCTGATATTCTGAGCAATGCTATATTGGCATATATATTTATTTGCCGTGCCATATATTTATCCGCCGTATTGGATTATGATGTAATTCGCTGTGCCAGTCAGATTGTTTATTTGATGGATTGCTTTTCCCTAATAACATTGCGTTTATATTTGGGAAACAATTATTGGAAGCAACCAATCGCGATCGATTAATTGGATTTCCTTATTTATTTTGTCAAAGTGTCAATGTGTAGGTGACAGTACCCATATACATTTGTAATTTTTTTTTTTTGTCTAATGAGATCGCTCCCCATGCATAATACGATATACAATCAATCAAAATGTAGGATTCTCAATGAATGGATGCTCAGGCATCCATTCATTGAGAACAAGTGTAGCGTAACGTAAATACGACTAGATATACGTACATAAATGCAGAATGTTTTACCATTCTAAACTGAAGGTAAACAACTCAAGAATAAAGACAAACAATTGCGTGAAATTAATAAATTAGCCAGCTAGTTAACGGTGTGGCGACCAAAGAATTCGATTCTAAAAATGACTGCACTGTTGAAGAGCCCGTCTAAAATTATAGATAAGATTGATGTCACGCCACTGTTACCTTGGATTCATGGCTAGCTTTTTATAAAGTTAATTGGTACGCAACCCCGTGTGAAATATTCGTAATTCTAACAAACAGAAACGGCGTAAGATTTAACGCATTGGGCACTTATAAGGCTTTTCGTATTTGCGCTAACATGGTTCATATCATATCATTACTTTCTCAGCATAATATCTCTCTTCTGCGTTATCTCAAATGTGAACTTTATCATAGCAAGGGCAAGGTCGATAGCGATGAAACATTTGAGTGTTTACGAGCTTGCGAAAGTAAGTCCAATATTCAGATGGCGTGCCGTTAATGAAACTCAAGCCAGCAAACGTTTGCTTTCGCCTAATTGAAAATGACACAGGGCACGTGTGAATGCGTCGTTACTTATGGTTGGACGACCGGTTAGTCTAGTGGGTAGTGACACTGCCTACGAAGCTGAAGGTCCTGGGTTCGAATCCCGGTAAGGGCAAATATTTGTGTGATGAGCATGAATATTTGTTTCAGAGTCATGGATGTTTTCTATGTATTTAAGTATTTCTATCTATTAAATATATCGTCGTCTAGTACCCATAACACAAGCCTTATTGAGCTTACTATGGGACTAGGTCGATTAGTGTAAGATTGTCCCCTAATATTTATTTATTTATTTATTTATTTATTTATTTATTTATAATTGAAACACAAATGTTTCTTCCGAACGCGAAAATGTAAGCGACTCGGAGTTTATAAATGGGAATTAATAGATACTACAAGGAATTTGAGTACTGTTTAATTATCATAAAGTTTTGTTGTAGGCTCTATTATTGATAGACTCGGAAATGTTTAGACGTGATTTGATTACTTTGAAGTCTGTTTTGTATTTCGAGACGAAGTTTTCAGAGACGTTTTGGTGGAAGAATGAGTGAATGAGTATAGTCCAAAGATAAACGTCGAGTTGCGTCGGGAGCGAGACTTTATGACGATGCAATTTTAAAATCCATTGGCATTTTTCGCAAAATAGTATTTGCGTATAAAATAATCTTTTTAACTGGGCTTTACTATCAAAAAGCTTTTAATGAAACCGGTTCCGATATTCAAATGAACGGGGATCAGCATATTAATAACGATCGCATAAATTTTACTGCCAATGATTGTAGCGCATAAATTCAATATGCATACTCGAAATAATGCATAATATAACATTTTCGGCCCAATAAATAAGCCAACTTAAAATAACAAGAGTCAGTTCACACTTTCGCAACATAACTTGGTACACAGAATGTAAATTACTCACTATAAATATTAGATGATTAAATAGAAAATGGGTTTTAGATCCTCTAAAGGCCCGGCGAAATCTTCCGCGGAAGCGGCACGAAGCAATTTGCTCACGGGCCCGCGCAAGTTTGAATACACGGAAGGTTATGAGGTACGTAAACCGGGGTTACTTTGATCAATTTTAGACTTTGACAGCCTTCTTTGACGATCCTATTATACGTAAAAACATACAATTAAAATATAATAATCGGTTTTTTCTCTTCTTTAGGCCTGCCAAATAAAAAAAAATATGGACTTATATTTTTCACAGAAAAAAATAATAACAACGCGATCAAAGTTACATTGAGAATGGGGTTACTTTAAAACCCCTACTTTTTTCACTGTCAATGTAAACTAAACCCGCTAAAAACCTCGTAAAAAATAAAATATATAAATTCGAACCAGTACTTTTTCAGTTATTTATATTTTTAGAGTGTGGGGTGACTTTGATAACTTACCAAATGATACAAATTGATAATTTCAAAAGATTTATTAAATTATTTATTAGAAAAACCGTAAGAAATTTACTTATACAGGTATAAAAGTACCTTTACCTTTTAATACCTTTTGATCACAGACATAATCAGCCTTTTTTCAAGGTTTTTTCAAGGATTTTTCAAGGTAATATTTATAATTACGTGACTCAATCTTTCTCTTGTCATATTATGGTATTGTTCCTACAAAAAAAACCATATACACTAAGTTATAATTCATATGAATAACAAAAAGCGCCAGAAAACTAATTCCTGAGGCTTAATCGTTAGGTCAATTTCACCACATATAGGTGATCAAAGACACCCCTACCCATGGATTCCCCGGCTACGGGTGCAGTTTTGGGTTTTAGGATTGAGGATTTTTTTTCCAACTCACTACTAACCAGTGACTAACATAAGATACCGAGCAAATCACTTGCATTTATTCTTGAAATATGTACGGTCGAAGTTTTTTAGCCATGATAATCAAGAGAAAAAGTGTCCTTGCCGTTAACATTTTTTTTCTCCATGAAATAATTGCACTACGCACGTACTAGTTGACAATGTGACGAAGCAACTACCAGTGTTGCCAATAATGCGAAAGAAACTACTAAGGTGCTTTTAAACTCTTTAATACAAGTATTTTAGTAGTGGATGGAAGTTGTTATCAAAGTCGACCCGCAAATCAAAGTAACCCCGGTTTACGGTATATCGGAACGTCTTGAATGCGGTCTGCGCTGAAACCGATTTTTTTAATAGTTCTTAAGCAGCAGCTTTAGGGCTTTAGCTGCTCGTCTTATCTAGCTGTGGGTAGGCGCCACTATGGGGCTGCCCGACAGACGAATTTAGTTTTCGCGAGCGCTGAAACTGCACAGAATCCGCGCGGCTAAAACAGCAGCGTGGTTGACGTAGTACGTAAAGTACGATCTCATTGAGACAGCTACTACAAATCTACGTGGTGCTATTGCTCTCTGCCGCTTCTGTCCCGCACTGCTTCCGCTTAAGGGGCTACCCGAGGTTTTCATCGATTTTTGACAAGTTTTGAATCATATCTCCTACTTTTGCACTACATATAGAATTATAAATCAAACGGCCATCGGTTCTTCAATCCTTTATCTCCATTTTGGTCCACCGGATTTTGAAACAAATGAATACTTAATTTTGTATGATTTTTTTAAACATTGTCTAAAAAAACACTTATTTCGTATATACGAGTATACCGATGTACCACGTATATATGTGAAAGATCTAACATATACGAAATCTACATATTTGGGTTCGTCTATGACGTCTCTAAAAACTGATCCAGGATTTTCATTTTAAACCAATTAAGACAAAAATTATGGCCAGAAACCAGAAACCCAGTTTTTTGGCCTAAAATTGTTCAACTTTGATGCCAAATATCTCGAAAACAATGAACTTTGAAGTAAATATGGGATACTATATTGCTTAAAGCCGTGTTTTTAATATAATAAGCTACAAAAAAAACATTAGAAAACTAAGATTCAGATCGAAGGTCATTGGCGTATGGGAGCCCCTTAAATCTGAAGTACTTTCAATGGCATCACTTAGTGTACGGCCTGCGACGAGCGGGGCGTGGAGCGTCCATATAAATTGCATTTGTTTTATATGAACGCTGCAGCGGCGCGGGCACTCAAGCCCTACGCCTAGGCAGAATAGTCGGTTTGGTCGGTAGGTATAATTAGTTGGTATAACCTTTATACGGTTATTGCAACAGTAAACAAGAAACAATGAGTTATCTAAGATCGTTTCACATCCTCACATCTTGATGGGAGTCTTTTATATTTAATATCAGACGTCTTGGTTTTTCGTGTATAATTCAAAAACTTGTTGAGTAAGCAATTTGATCCCTTTTATGCATCAGATGGATACTTCAGCACATTAAGCCGTCAATTAAGTATTTTTTTAGTCCATGAGGCCGCTGCCAAAGTGACTACGTCTCATGACGTCGATAAATACAAATACAAATAAAAAAATGTTTATTTGATTTTTCCACACGTAATAAATACAAGCATTATAATATGCTTGTATCGGAAGATCCCGCTCTTCCATCACTCGGAGGTAGTAACAAAAACCAAATAAATTAAATTAAATTAAGTTTCAGGATTATCTAATATAATGAGCGATCGCGCGCGCGCGCGATCGTGAGTGTGTATGTGTAGCTTTCTTACAGGTATGTAGCAGCATCGGGTAAATATTTAAATGAGCATCGATGCGATTGTATAACAGGGCCGATTGTGCAGCAAATTGTTTTCTTGCAAAATTAGATTTACAGACTGGCATAGGAGCATTTTTGACTTTCCTTCTCCTTGTTTGAGTTTGTGGCACATATCTTAAGGTAAGGTGCAGTTTTGATAGACTAAGTACAATATATAGTTTCCGCATGGATAGTAACTCACATTCCTTGCACAGTTCAGTGGTGGAAAGCTAACGAGATATACTCGTAAAGCTGCTTTAGGAGTACATTGGAAGCAACATGTTTTAAAATCTTAAAAATCCACATCAGTTTTCTAATTCGCCCAAATGTTCAATATGGTCATACCAAGATAATCTTTGGTCCAATATTATGCCAAGGTATTTTATTGAAGCTACTTTTCCAATTTTTGTGCAGTTACAGTTACCGGAAACCGGGTTACAGGTATGTATTTTTAATTCTAAGTTGCTTGGTGGCTGCGTGTTTTCATATTTTGAGAAGCACATGTAATTAGTCTTAGAGGTATTAAGTGTAAGTAGGTTCTGTGTTAGCCAAGAAAAGATCATGTCCAAGTCTCTCTCTGCTTTTTGGTATACTCCTTCCCAGGAAATATAATTAAATATTATTACAGTATCGTCAGCATACGAAAGCACGCAACCTCCGAGAGTGGATAGGCTGGTAAGGTTGTTAATATATATTAAGAACAAGGTGGGTCCAAGCACGCTACCCTGTGGGACGCCAAATGAGATAGTATGCTCGCAACTTATGTGCTTTCCAATTTTTACTCGTTGTGTGCGGTTATGCAAATAATCGGCAAACAGTTTGAGTGGTTTACCCCTGATGCCCATTGATTCAAGTCTCTGTAAAAGGATTGGGACAGAGACGGTGTCAAATGCCTTCCGCAAATCCAGGAAGATTGAAAGGCATTTTTGCCCTCTGTCCACCTGCTGCGTTATTTCCGTAGTAAGCGCAAGCACTGCATCTTCTGTGGACTTACCCTGTCGGAAACCAAATTGGGATTGTGAAAGAAGGCCATATTTATTAAGGTAATTAATTAATCTTTTATTCATTAATTTTTCTATAATTTTGGAGATTGCAGGCAGTACAGATATAGGCCGGTAGTTGTTGACTTCCTCTCTCTCACCACTCTTGTACACCGGTGTTACTGTAGCTTGCTTTAGCATCTCAGGGAATACCCCTACGGCAAAGCATCTGTTTGGAAGTTTACAAATTATAGGGACAACAAGAGGTCTTGCAAGTTTTAGGAATCTTGTGGGAATGTCATCCCAGCCGGGGGCACTGTCATTTTTAAGACTCATCAAGATACTATCTACTTCTTCAGGATAGGTATCAAGGAGGGCAAAAGACGAACGATTTGTTTTGAAAGAAGAGAGAGTGCGATCGCTCTGGTTAGAGTCACAAGGGAGACTATTTGAGATGTTTTCTGCGAGTTCCTTTCCTATATTAGCGAAGAAATCATTAACATGGTTGATAGAGATATCAGGAGAGGATTTAGAGTTCAATAATTCTATCCCATTATTCGTCTTAGTCTTATAATGTGTTATCGCTCCATATGTGCTCCACAAGGCAAAAGTTGTGCTGAGCGAGGATCAGAAGATTATCGGACCTAAAATTGGCCTGAACTAATACAACAACTATTTGAACAATGCATTTTACTTCCAGCAAACTAGACTATTCATAATACACATGTTACTAATCTAGGTCAGGATCAAAGTGGTTTTCATACGGGCCATTTAGAGTAGGTAGTAAGTAGCCTACGGAATTAGATGTGGTGGATGTGGTATATGGATGAACATTAATCGAGCTAGACGGGACCGTGAAAGGCTAATTGTGTCCGCCACCGCAAGAAATTGACTAATTAATTAGTTAAACTCTCATAATGTACGTTAATTAACTAATTACTGTTATTAATTACACTAACCACTGACCAACAAACAGCGGACTCTAGTCTACCTGTCAATGTTGCTCATCTGTTTAGTGACTAAACTAAACTTTAATCCAAATCTACCACAACACGATGAATAGTATAATTGTTAAGGTTTCGTATGTACCTCAAAAGAAAAAAGGAGCTCTTATAGGAACACTTCGTTGTCCGTCTGTCTGTCAAGACCATTCTTCTCAGGAACGCGTGAAGGTATCAAGATGAAGTTGAAATTAATATCAAATACTCGGGTATTCAATCCCTTAAAAGTGTAAAAAAAAACTTTTAAAGCCAAGCAAAGCAAACCTAGCCTAGTGACCCAGCCTGAGAAACTGACGGTCCTGGGTTCGAATCCCGGTAAAGGCAAATATAACACAAAGCCTTATTGAGCTTACTATGGGGCTTGTTCGATGTGTGTGTGATTGCCCTCTAATATTTATTTTATTAAATGCGAAATCTTGATGATGTCAATGTAAGCCACATTAATTAGTTGCTTACATTCTAAAATATATTTACAATAGGGATGATGACTAAGATTTTTTTGTGACGTCATTCGAACCAGTTTATGGATAGGAACAAATGTTTGTATGGGAGCAACTACAATTAAAGAATACCTACCTAAATACCTAAAAGTTTGAGACAAAGATTGACCTCGCTGGCGGCAGCGCAAAACGCTTCATACTGTGTGTCTATACAAGTATGACGTCACATTTGTACATTTGTACTAATCGTAGACATCGTAGTATGGAAAATCAGGTAAATTGTTGTTTTGGTCGCGAAATACTGCGTTTAAGTACATAGTTGTTTGGTAGCTTTTAATTTACTCTTGGACAATAAAAAAAAATGCATATTTTTTCTAAACTTTCAAGGTTCATATCTTTTTATGATTTTAAGTATATTTTATAATTTATACTTTATTACGATAATTTGATGGTTTACTATCCATTTAGCATCACTACGTTATCAATTTGAACATGAGGCATCATGCCTATTGAGAGAGCAGAATTATTGCCTATTATTCCCTTACACAGTTGAAATGGTTTTTATGACCGTCCACACAAAAGGAAACTTCGCTTATCGCCAAGACACTATTTCCACGTAAATGTATCTCCACTAACATTGTGTTTGAAATGTAGCAGAGGACCGAATGACTTCTCAAGCAATTTGAAGCGGCGCCCTCGCGTTATGTAAATGCTCACAATCGTGGCCGGGAATGTGGGTTTCATTGACGCTGCGGATGAGGATGAGTATGATTTATACTTCTACGTCCGTGAATGTGTGAATCAGAATCATAGATAATAATATTGGCATCCTTACCTTATTCCATGCAATGTATTAGTATCGATTATTTACTCTGGCGATAAAATCGCAAATCATATGAATTTGCAAACACATATCGATCTAGATAGCATTGAAGATAAGTTGCGGATTAATTTATTTCCTGTAGTTTCTTACGAAATTTATCAATTATGTACGTATTTTGCGTACACGCTACACAGTCGATATGTATCTCAGTAGAACACATTCACTGTCAGGAACCGGTCTATATAGTGGGCGTTCTGTTCGTAGGCACTTTTCTCTACGGCATCGGCTACGAGCGTATTCATCATCATCAGCATATCGGCCGAAAGACGTCCACTGCTTGACATAGGGCGTCCCCCAAAGAGTGTCACAATGCCCGGTCCTGCGCCACCCGCATCCAGCGGACTCCAACGACCTTTACCAGGTCATCAGTCCACCTTGAGGTCTACCCACGCTGCGCCTGCCGGTACGTAAGAGCGTACAAGCGTTACGAATTTGTTGGCCGTGAATATGACAAGTATAGGGTCAATATCTTGACTTAGGGAAGCATAGCTTTGTAGCAGCTAGCAGCTCGCGACTGACAATAAATAGGTACTTTTTTGATGAAATCTCCATTTCGGGAGAAAACGGTTTCCTCTAACTAAGTATTATTAGTTTTAGTATTTTGATGTCGATCGCTTCAGCATAATATATTATAGGTTTGTAGGTGTCGCTTATAAAAAAAAACATTGTGATTGGAAAATATTTAGAAGTGGAAAAACGTTTTCTTTTGTATGGACAAGTACGTATATAGTATTCTTCCCTATTAATATTTTAACTAAGTTCAGCTTAGCGAGCCATTTATAAAATTGTAAAGATCGCCGTCGTCGAATACGCGGACATTGATCTCTCTAAATCAGTTCATTACATATCTATATACTTACACAAAATTATAAGCAAACTTACACATAAGTACACGAAGACTTCAAAGTTTTTAAACAATCTGTGTAGATAGTCTTCCTCTTCCTCGCTTCCCCTCTATCTTTCCTTCAATTATATTGAGTATGAACTTATCATTTCTAAGTCTTCTTTTTCTAAGTTTATAAAAGTACATAGAGCAGCTCAAAAAAAGAGTTGAATGTTAGGTCGTATCGAGATCAGAGATAATGGAGAGCCTACTTTGAGCTATACCGACAAGAGCTTACTTAGCTCTTAAATAAGCAGAAGAAGTATAGATAGTAGACTCAACAAACGATACTATTAATGCATACACTATATCGCGTATGAGGATGAAAATCTGCGACGTCCCTGATCGTGACCCTCTGGGCCACTGTACCAACAATCCAAACTTTACAGAGCGTGTACAGCATGCATCCTGCCCCCAATAGATTGTCTCTAATTTGTGACATTATCCTTTTCGTCCCGCGCACCGCGCACCCGTCTTATTAATGGAGGTCCCCGAGTCAGAATCGAGCCGATGTTACACTACGAACAGTTTGCTAACTTTGATGAGTTAGACCACTGACCTGCGGGCCTATTAGGTTTCTCAATGTCTAGCATAAGACCGCGCGCGAGACAGAGTATCTAATACGAATATTTGGAAAAGGGCGGGTAGTTTATGTCGGGCGCGAGAGACCTATTTCTTGCACCGCTCGATAAATTGTGACAGATGCTTTATCCTGTTGTTTGTCACAAAGGTACCGTGGGTATACCGGCAGAGTACCAAAATAAATGTTCACTCCTTAATTCGGTAGCTATCTAATTTATTTAACAACAAAGGGTTTCTCATAATAGATTTTGCATTATTACAAGAGCATTAATTTGCAAGAAACCTGTTTCGGCACAATTTATTTATACTCTTGTTATCAAAAACCCTCAGGCTTCTCCGAGATGAAGTTAGGAGCCTAATTTGGTACGAGTATAATAACTAGGTATAATTTGGTCCTCGTTTTATAAATAAGGTTTTTTAAAAAAAATCTGTAAATATTTCAGATTACACTGAATTTATTTAAATGACACCTTTAAATCCCATTCAGCAGTTTCTTGTAAGCAATCGCCGATTTGGATGAATGTTAATTGCGCGGCGATTTTAATTCTTGTTTTAGTCGGCGACTATCTCAATACATTTTATTCCCTTGCTTTTCTCTTTTAATGTATAAGTACTTACATTTTACGAGAATTATGTTGACGGAACTGTTTGCGATTTATTCAGATTTTGATCTACTAAAGTGCTTTGATAATAAAATTATCAAAAAAGATACAAATCTAATCTGAAGTCAAGCGTATTGTTTAGAATAATCAAATTAACGAATTCCAATTAGCTACACATCTACGCTATAAACCGATAACCTGTTTTATTGGCCGGTTATCAGTCTACAGCGTAGATAGAACTAATAGATAATAGGAATTAACATTAATACAATACAATACAATACAATACAATACAAATACTCTTTATTGCACACCTCACACAAACAAAGCAGTTAAAAAGAGAAACAATACAATAACATGTAGGTAGAGGTAGACAACAGGCGGTCTTATCGCTGAAGAGCGATCTCTTCCAGACAACCTTTGGGTATCGGAGAAAGAGATAAAACTAGATTATGTAGTAGGTGGTGCAGAGATTAAATATGTACATACTACATAGTAGTCTTTTCGCGCCGAATTTTAAGTGAATATTACGGGTCCATATTGGCTCCTATAAACTTGATGTCTCGATTTTCTCTAGTAATACCGCTTTGTAATCATAATCATCACTCTTCATATTTTTTTTCTTCCTACCTTTTATGTTCCTAAATTTCTGTTACTATCATCGGAACTCATAACGAACAGCTTTCATAAAATGTTTCTTCATCATGTTCATTACTAAGAACAGACTTGAACTCATAATTTGGTTTTTCATAACAGTTTCCTTCATAATGGACATATATCATAATAGGGATGATGACTAAGATTTTTTTGTGACGTCATTCGAACCAGTTTTTTGAGACGAACTAATGTTTGTATGGGAGCAACTACAATTAAAGAACATAAATACAGGACACAAGGAACATAAGGTTGTCTGGAAGAGATCGCTTTAAAGCGATAAGACCGCCTGTTGTTACCATTATTTATTAAGCAAATTTTTTTGTAAGATGTTCCTCTCTTGTAGTCGTGCAATAAAGAGTATTTATTATTATTATTATTATAAATACCTAAAAATTTGAGATAAAGATTGACCTCGCTGGCGGCAGCGCAAAACGCTTCATACAGCGTGTCTATACAAGTGTGACGTCACATTTGTACATTTGTACTAATCGTAGTATTGAAAATCAGGTAAATTGTTGTTTCGGTCGCGACATACTGCGTTTAAGTACATAGTTGTCATAAAATTTTGTTTCTCGAAAAGCGTAAGGATTCTATTGGTAGCTTTTAATTTACTCTTGGACAATAAAATAAAATGCATATTTTTTCTAAACTTTCAAGGTTCATATCTTTTTATGATTTTAATTATATTTTATAATTTATACTTTATTACGATAATTTGATGGTTTACTATTTATCCATTTAACCCTTCAGCTGTGGCGAAAAAACATGGC
Source organism: Epinotia ramella (assembly GCA_947578815.1). NCBI lineage: Eukaryota > Metazoa > Arthropoda > Insecta > Lepidoptera > Tortricidae > Epinotia > Epinotia ramella. Next base: position 10,362,190 of record OX388217.1, on the reverse strand, counting down.
CGCTTACCCACGTCTGTGGCACCCTCTGAGGGACGCTCCACCTCCAAGGTTTGTGGGGTGAAGTGATTTGGTAAAATTAAATTTTCTTTAGTTTTTTACATAATCACAGCCAGGATTTTGGACGAAACTCGATCTATATTAAAGTATCTAACTGCAACGATATATCATCGTTACATTAAAGTCGTATTAAGGCTATCTAGCTGACCTCGTCACCAGGTCACCGAAGTTTACGACATATTTTGGTCATTTTAAATATAATAAATTGGATATTTGGGGTGTTTAATGGGCTTAATTTGAAGAAATTAGTGTTATACTTATTCGAAAAACATAAAATGGGAGGCTCATGAGTATTTTTTTTACACTAGACCATTTGAAATATTCTACCAATATAATGCCTACACTCAGAAGTTGCTCGTGTGGGCTTCGATTTACATGTTTATATCTGAAGTGTTTTATACTGTATGTAATCAAATTCATGCCTAAACAATACATTTGGGCCATCAACTAGGTGTAACCGAAGCTTTTTTTATTGTAGGTGCAGCAGGTTTTATGTGAGAGTAAAATGAAAAAAGTATGTCTACTTTGACACAAAATAACCTCTTCCAAACGACTGCAATTATCACAGCAACCATGGGCTTTAAACCAAACAAATTTGGTTGGAAGCATCTTGATTAAATATCCTTTCAATTCAAATTACAACATTAATACCAGTTAAACAAAAAACACGTAAAACATGAACATTAAAACAATGAAAATCAAGACCATTTCGAAAAAAAATGGTTTGCTTAGTATGGATATACCCTTACCCACACCATGAGTTTGTAGTAGCGGTACAACCTGATGAACATGAAGGAATAGTGATTTCTGAGCGGTCCCTCGTCTGTGTAGAAATTAGTTCTTACTTACGATGGTTCTTCGTAGATTGTACAAGCACCTAAATAACACAGCACACAGCTCAGTTAACACTTATTGAAACTATGATAGCACATGAACCATCGTATTCGTTACAATCGAAAGCGCCACTCACTCACTTGATTAGTCCGAAGAGTCCGAACGAACACTAAAGACACACCTGAATATTTATTAATATTAATATTCGTAAGCACATTAGGCACATACATAAGCACTAAGTATTTATCTAATGTTAGTTCACCGACATAAAACTAGACAATAGCAACAAATCGCGAGCACAACACAAGATCCAACTTTTCCGTTAATAGATACGAATTACGAACGTTGCAAGACAATCAATCCATGGCGTATCCATATTATGAAATCGCGCTGGTGCGCTGAGTAAGTGACGTCACGAGGTCTCATGTGAGCATCCCTCGGAGGGAAGTTCCTTGACGGTTCCCATCCCTCTGAGGGCTCTGTTATGACCGTTACCAATTTCGATCTATTTATCTACTTTCGGGCGATTGTTAGTCCATTTTCTACGATTTAAATAAATTTACGATAAATGGCGGTAATATTAATAGCTGTTAGTAATTCTAAATTAGTAGAAAAGCGCTAAAAAACCTGTAGGCAAATTTTGACCATGAGTAGGTATGGTATGTTAGCCACAAGTTTATTATCGTTAATCAACTAAAAACTATATTTTTTTAACCGAAAACGAAGGATTATTTACATTTCTCCAAGATATCTCCTTCTGGCAACGAAAACTCGCACTAAAACCATTAAAACTCACTCGCGAAACTCGACCGTGGTTAACGCGCCAGTGGCAGTTTTAGACTACCGATCAAATTCAAAATTTTCCTCCAATGGCCATTGAAATTGTCGCTTGTTAGCTGTCTCGCTTCATTGGCTATACGTTTCAATGGATTAAAACGAGATCAATACACGAATGGCGGTTTTATTTCGAAGAAAGTAAGCACAGCCAATGCGCCCCTCCGAGGGGGGCTCCACCAACCTGCAGGAAAAAATATGAAGCCCACAAAGGGATGACCACAGCTGAAGGGTTAGCATGACTACGTTATCAATTTGAACATGAGGCATCATGCCTATTGTGTTAGTCCTAATATCATAACTAAGAACATACTTCAACTCGTATTCGAGTGTATTTAATATTTTTTTGCAAACAAGTTTTTCCGCTCTTTTATAAAAAAAAAACCTATCCGCGATCCGAGTCGGTTTTGCCACTAAGTCCCTGTTCCCTACTGCCTACTTGAACTTATACACCACTATCTTGGCATTAATTGATCTCAGAGAAAAGTTTATTTGACGTTTTATATACACCCGAATATTACACGTCCGTCTGTACAGGTACCGCGAATCTTTTCCAAAGTCTCAGCGGCCGGCATATTAATTAAATCATTGCTGTTTGGCTTCTTTAAACTAATTAATAAGCCCGATAAACGCCCCATAGATGTTCATGTGACGTATAAAGACAAGAATTTCAACGGCTTTTTGACCAAAATATTATTATGTTTCATGGACGTTTATGATTAAAGACTGAAACGCACTGACACCGGTGGTGGTATTCTGTGTGGACCATTTCGTATTAGTTCGATCATTACAACCGGTACCGTCTTCGCGCCGCGCCGCGACACTCCGCCACCGCTGTCAGTGCGTTTCGGCCTTAGGGGTATTAGTGCAAGGCCTGAGTGGACGCCCCGCTCAGAGCGGGGCGTGCAGCGTCCATATAAAACAAATGCAATTTATATGGACGCTCGACGCCCCGCTCTGAGCGGGGCGTCCACTCAGGCCTTGCACTTAGAGTTTAAAAATGGCGTAGCGTGTTATGTTTTGAACACTTTTTGTGGTGGTATATGTTGCACGCTGTGGGTGGGGGACGTCACCGAACATTGAACTTGTACGTCGTCGTTGTACACTTGAACAGCGACCGTGTCGGCGACCACTAATCGATCCCGTATTTACCTAAGCCGTTGATTGCACAGCTCTGATCGCCTCTATCGCAGTACAAATAATCCAGTAATTTGAATTCCTATGAACTATGCAATACATATACCTATATGTATTGCATAGTTCATAGGAATTCAAACGACTTGGACACATTGGAGGCCCGTACCAGCGAACGAATAAACCGTAGAAGTCTAAGTAGCGCCGGAAAATGGCCCCACAGAAAGGGTGTCATTGCCATTATGCGGGGTTGGGGGCGGGGTTTTAAAACGATGCCAGGCAGCCGTTTAATTCGAACATGCGCATACCGGGTTTTGGGGACGTGTTTAGGTAGAAATTTGTAAGGAGCTCGCCGCACCAAAATCAAACATTAACAAGAAACAAATATTAGATTAACATAAGTAAACAATCCTCAAGAGAAATCCTTGAAACACGAAGGCTTCGATGCGGGAACGAATGCTACTAGGAAAACTAATTAAACTTTTTGTTATCAGTAGTTTGGCAGGGCAGGTAAAAAATGCCGAAAGATTCTGTCTTCTAATGAAATTGAAACAAAAAGCTCGTAATGAGCAGCATCCCCCCTACCCTTCTCGTCACAGGCAAGCCTTCGTGAGCCCTCTATGTTATGCGTTAGAATTACTCGGGCATAACTTGGCACTGCGATTTGGGAATCGGTCTTTGTGTAAAGCCAATGCTCTACTTCCGTTTTGATGTGCTTCGCCATATATTAAAATTATACCCATGAATTCTGGAGCACTAAAATTGGTTGTGGATGGCATGTTATCAAGTCTGCATGACTGTTAGTTGTCAAATCAAAATTATAATAAATTAAGTTTATTTTTACAAGTTCTGGTAAATTGCTGAAAATACGTAGCAACGACGACGAACTTAGGGCGTCACAGAGAATTTAGCCTATTGGGTATCCACGCTTATTTACAGGATAGGTATACATCCTGTAAATATATGACACTCGTTTGTCTAACTGATTCAATATTTCTACTGTGCCCTAGCCATGTTCAGTCTATGCCGGCTCATCGCATGTGTAATCCTTCTGATCAGCAGCTAGTCTGATTAATAATTTGAATGTTTGTATTGATAGGACGAGTATACTAGTAGTTTATGGAACAGATCCATAATGAGAGGCCTTAAAATAGGAGTGTGGATTTATGAAACGAGCGACAGCGAGTTATGATAATAGGATCACATGAGTGTTTTAAGGCTAAATTATGTACAGTTGCATACACTACTTTATCTACACATATCATAAGTAAGTACTCTAAGATGGGTTCAGAAGCCGTAGGGAAATGAACTGCATTGCTACTATAATGCTGCCTGTAAAATATATTTGTTGCAATCGTGGCTGCATTTACGATATCCGGCGGAGTGTTCATATCGTTCTCGGAGTCACTGCTACTCATATTTTCAACTAAAATGTGAATTACAAACCTTGCCTTTCCTTGCCTTGCCTTGCCTTTTCACAATTCTACTTTCGTAACAGCAAAAGAACCATCAAAGAAATGACAACAGTAATGGCGGCAATTCGATCCTACGTCAAGACGAATGTTTTTTTGAAATTTTTGAATCATAGACAAACGAATGAAGTCCCTATTCTCATGTCACTCGAGATCAAATGTCGTGCGGTTTATATTAAAAAACATACGGAATTGACGTTTCGCATCGATAACTGTTTTAATATCTATGGATACTAGAATAGAGACCCACTTGATTTTTGACAGCTGTTCCAAATTTAAACTCATAACCTTACAAAAATCTGTACTGTAATAACATTAAAGTACAGATTTTACCTACTACGACAGACAAGAAAGTTCTCGTAAAATTGGTTGTAATAATGCTGGTCATTTCCTACGGTTTCTGAACGCATTTTAGAGCACTAATGATATGTGCGTAGATACATTACATTATGTGGGTGTGGTAGTAGTAACACAACATTGACGTATGTATGTTTGATAGCTTTTCAGGTTTAATTAAACTCCTACGTATGCGAGGAATAACCGTAAGCGGTGAAACGACTGTGCTATCGACTGCTGACTTTCTTTCTTATGAAGAATATCGGCCGATTTCAAGACCAACGAAAATGCGCCTTCGAATATAACCTTAAAATGCACTACCTTCACTAAACTGAACCTTTAATTTCGATACAAAGGGGCTTAGTTTCAGGCAAATTAGAAATGCCTCTTTGTGGAGCTTGCCGAACTCTGGAAATTAAGGCTTTTAATGGCATTAGGAAACTTTATTCTTTGATCAAAGGGACCGAGCAGGCTTTGGTAAACAGATCAATAGACTAAGTGAGTTTCTTTTTTCTAAACATTCTGTTAAGTCCATTGGTGGTTCACAATAAGGGAAATATGAAAAGGCAGTATTGAAATAATAGCGTATTCTATGTGTACTTAGTGTTGATGAAGACAAATGAATGCCTTAGTAGGTACAGTTAGTATTTTACTGCTTTTTTAGGGTTCCGTACCCAAAGGGTAAAAACGGGACCCTATTACTAAGACTTCGCTGTCCGTCCGTCTGTCACCAGGCTGTACCTCAAGAACCGCGATAGCTAGACAGTTGAAATTTTCACAGATGATGTATTTCTGTTTCAATACTAAAAACAAAATAAAATAAATATTTAAGGGGGGCTCCCATACCACAAACGTGTTTTTTTTTGCAGTTTTGAATGTCACCAGGCTGTATCTCAAGAACGGCGATAGCTAGACAGTTGAAATTTTCACAGATGATGTATTTCTGTTGCCGCTATAACAATAAATACTGAAAACAAAATAAAATAAATATTTAAGGGGGGCTCCCATACAACAAACGTGTTTTTTTTTGCCGTTTTTATAGATAATAGTACGGAACCCTCCGTGCGCGAGTCCGACTCGCACTTGGCCGGTTTTTATTTTATTATTATCCAAGATTCAGCAAAAATCTAAAATCATTGACTAAACTACATTACAATATAGGAAGTATAGGTACCTACATTGATTTACTTACATATTCTGCTGTTCCGTCGAAACTCTAAAAAGTAAAAGCTCTGTCTGCCTGCATCTTGGTTCATTATTTCATACCTACCTGCTGTATGTATTAGAATTGTGCAATTAAGAGTATTTGTATTGTAATTCACGGAAAATATTATACATAAAAAAAATTGTAGTCACATCTAAATACCAATCAAACATATATTTAATTTAACACTTTTTCCTGTAATTTAGGTATAATCCATATAGCACTAAACACTACTTTGTTTTAAGGCAAATATGAAGTAATTCAATTACACCCCAGAACATTTTTAGCTTTTTGAAAGTCATATAAAACTCGCTAGTCATTAAGTACTGTTTTAATGTTTTTTTCTAAACATATTTTCTATTAGACAGCACATATTATTATATTCGGAACTTTATCGCGGAAAATTATACTGCATGTATGTGTGTACTTTCCAACATGATGTTCATCAGACGCACACTTCGTTCGTAATGATGTCATACACATCGCCAGCGTTGCAAGCGTTAAGTCATTGTCATATAAATATATTTTTTACTAACGAACGAGTCAGCACGTTTAATGTTATGTATGTTTGCCTACATGTAACTATATTGGACGTCAGCTCGTAAAGTGCGAACGGACTTGACACGAATTTGCTTTATGGCCGATGATGGCAGCCTGTGGGCTGAGTCCCGTTCGCCCACTCTAGGTTAGTATGCCACACACTGGTCGCATTTAGTATTATGCTTTATGGCCGGCGCTCTTACCGAAACATTGCAGACACAGCAAACATATACAACAACTCCCAGCAGATACCACATAATTAATAATTCGCTGCCACAAGACAACGAATTGAACAACGATAGATTATTTAAAATTAAAACGCTATTAATTGATCAAGCATATTATAGCATCGATGATTTTTCCGGATAGGGTTGCTGACTAAAAAAATAAGACCAACTAGAATAAGTTTGTACCCAACTTAATTGAATATCGCATGATTATAATTTATTGAAATTAAAAAAAAAATTAAATGTAAATAATTATAATATTTGATTAAGAAATAAATTAATGAATACAGATCCCTTGTATTTTACCGAGTTTAAACAAAGCGAATGGATGTATCAAATTCGCCAAAAATCGGACGTAAGTGCATGAATATAAGTACTTCTATTAGTTTGTTTTACGAAAAAGCCTTTAAGTTTTTTACTATCCACGATAAAGGACCCGTTTCTTTATCAAGTATGTAAGTGAGACCGACACGGATAGACATAAACGTAGAAAAACTCAAGATAGATATTTAATAAAAATGAAGTTTTTGGGGGAAATAAATGGTCCAGCATTTTTTTACCCTCAAAAACTTCCAACACACTGTACACGTATAATTTCGGACCTGTAAGGTTTTTTTTTCTGTTCTGTAGGTACAGTAAACTAAACTATTATTTACTCAATAAAACAACCAACTAGGCTCTGTTGCCAACTAGGAACAGTCAGCAACTAAGTTATTTAAGTCTTCTTCGAAAGTAACAAAGAGCGCGTTCCATTTTAAAATCTTTCATTCTCGTCTTGCACAATCTTAGGCGTCATAACTCAATGTTGCAGAAACTCAGCGAAGCTATTTAATTTGTGCAAGTGCACAAGAAAATTAAGTTTATGCAAGTCAAGTGGAACGAAGCTAGACGTGGTCTGCAGTAACAATAATGTCTGAAATAGTGTTGCGTAACTGTTCAAGTAGGGTCATCAAAGTTTAGCCGTTGGATTTAGAGAATCAGCGAGAAATATTGGCTAGAAGTCATACCATTAAAGATAGATCATACCGGATTACTGAAAAGTATGGTCCTGGACATATTCTACCGCGAGTCACAATAATATTAAGTTGTTATCCATATCATACTATCTGAACGAAACTACTGTCCAGCTGTTTCCTTTTTACACTTAAACTGCTGAACCGATTTAGATGCGATTTGGTAAGGAGATAGTTTGAGGCCCTGTGAAGGACAGGATAGGTTTTATTCCGGAATTTATTCATTCAATGGGTGAAAAGGGAGTGGAAACTATGGGAGTGTGATAATTGATGCTGCGCCGCCTGTGCAGCATCAAATATCACTATTTATCTGCTCACCATAAAGATTCCATGCCCTTCCTAATTTACACGCTGGCACCCTTACGTCGTATTAGGTGACGATTCACTCATTGGTTTTAGAATTTTACTCCATATCCCATTCCTGATAGCATTAGATTATTGACGGACAAATTTGTCTACGTTTCTTCGTTTATCTGTCATCCCTCGGTGATTGGGTACCTGGCTCGCAGGTTTTCTCCAAGATAAAAAAAGGACATAAAATGCTAATATAGTAGGTACTAGTTTTACTTATTTCGATCATTAAGTGCATTCCAAACATAACAATACATTTTTTTTTTTGCGTTTCAAAATGGTTTTCCTTGTAATCGCATGATGATTAGAAGCCGGATTTTATCTAATCTTATTTGGAAATATTTGGAATAGGGTATAAGTATATCAAACTCATCTCGACGCAGCCATAACTCTGGCGGTAAAATCGTAAACAGTGTTCAAGTCCCCGATCAGTCGTTTTCACACTAGTATTGTGGTTAGATCGATCGACTCCATCTGCCTTCCTTCAGGGGCCAACGAACTACTCGGATCCAACCGGATTAAGATTATCTTGCACTAATACAGTTGTCCCCAGTGAATTAAAGTTAGGGAAAGCCTTGGGAAAACGCCGTTCGCTTTGTATATCCATTCGGTATACAAATGGCAACAGATTTAAAGATTTTAATTTACGAGTAATAGGGATTATTTTGATAGTTCAGTGTTATTTTCGCTTTGATTGAATGCTTGCTTCGTCGACAAACATTAAAATGTTTTCATGTTAACACTTTTACCTCGAGGTACCCGCCTAACGGGCGCCTAAGTCGTAGGCGCTTTCTGCTACTTAGGCATAGCGATTCTTGGCAGTGAATGTGTTAAACTAAGGGTGATTATCCACCAGAAGATATATGTGAAGCTGTGGTATACACTACCGAGAATCGCTACACGCTACGCTCGTAGCCGGTCCCTTGGTTATCCCCGTATGTAGCAGAAAGCGACTACGGCGTGTGATGTGTCATCAAATATATGAAAACACGACTTCGCATATCTCTGGTGGATGTTCACCGTAAATGTATAATACGCTTTTATTACACATCGCTTTCAAACAATGTTTTTTTAAACATTACAAAGATATCAAAGATTGAATTTTGATAAATAATCTGGGCACGAGCACGTTATAAATACTAATAAATAACGAGTAAATGTTTCAAGTGTTTCAACAATCAAATAAGATAAGGTGCGAATTGTTAAGTAAACCACTACAGAAGATAAAACCGGTATCTTGCAACCCAAAGTATGGATATCATGCGTTTTTTTTTTACATAATTATCCTTACTATATTATAGACAAAATACTATGAGTATCATCATCCTCCTGCCGTTTTTTTTTCCGTTGTGCCCTAAAGGCAGGGTTGCCATTTCGAAACTGGCAAACAGGACAAATATGCCAATATTTTTTTAAACATTCTCAGTAAAATAAAATAAATTTCAATTTGTTATAGAAAATTATAAATTAACTGTTTATTTATTTTCATACAAATTAAACAATTGAAATCTGTACAAAACAGAATCTTCTTATACTTTTAAGAAAGTCTTTTTTTTTTTAAACACAAGCTTTTGTCTTTACTATTTTATGAAAACAAAGCATTGTTAAAATATCTGAAATTAAATTTCTGTAAATTAAACAAAGAATCTTAAAGTTATAAAAGATCATTAAATGCGTAGTTATCAATAATTCCAAATATAAATTCAAAGAATTCGAAAGTTAATTTGAATTAATAAGCTTATTGTTTTGGCGTTTTCCGTTTTGATGTTTGTCTTTAAAAAAAAAGAACAGTGTTTTTAATAACAGTCCATTCAGGATTGTCATTACATTAATACGTTACGGCAAAAACAGCCATTTAAAATATCTTTTTTTTTTACAGCTTTGGCGATTCTTCGACGTACCAACGTTTTGATTTCCTTGTAGAAATCTAGACAACGTTTTATAGAATCTTATTATCGTGTTTTCTTGTTTTTTATTTATAATTATAATAGATACTCTGAACATTCAACTTTAATAGCAAGACATTTCCTTTAATTCGGTCATCTAAGATTTTTATGATGGACGCAAGTATGCCTCTGGTTTCACGGACTGTATAATCACTTTAATCTAATTTCTCAATTTTAGAGTGAACTGTGTGAATTTTGTATAAGAAACAAGAATGCCTGCAATTGAGGATTCTCAATGTGTTTCCTTAATTAAAAAAGCTAAAGCTAAATTATTAATCTTTAATGAACGGTAGAGCTTCAGAAGTCACTCGATAGCTAGAAACAAACTTAACCAACGCATCTTGGAATGATAGAGAACTTTTTTGTTTAATCTTAGCTGTGTCACAGAATTCATTAAGTGCTTCAGTTAGTACCTACTGTTTAAGTGGCAAACATTATGTGTTGAGTCAAAATCAACATGTAAATTTTAATGTGAATTAAATAGTATTTAATTCCCTTACTGCCAACATTAGCGGGCTAATGTTGGTTCTTTTGATATATCGTTGCGTTTCGGAACGAACGATGACACATCGGAGGTTTTGTCTAATCTGTGGCCTCTTCTATCTCGGATTTGACTAGCGCTGCATGTACGCGGTACTTTAATTACGGAAAATGTAGTTAATTTAATTTTAAAACTATTACGTAGTGTTTATTTTCAATCGTGGTGAACGAATTACATTGTGTGCATAAAATCAGGAATTTTCAATTATATTCGTCACTACCCTAACCTCAATACACGCGACGGAGCCAGCGCGGGCGCAGCCGCGGAGCAGCGTGAGTATTCCTATGCTGTATCCCAAGACGAGGTCTGGGCAGTAAGTACGTCATAGAGAGAAGGCCGACGCAGGCACTGTCCTCATACTAAACTTGTGATTGCCTGAGGGGAGCAACCCACAAGTAACTGCAGTGGTTGATGGCCACGAGGACAATCTCATATACATAGAAGTATTGCTAGAATATCTCGAGGAGAAGGCACATACTTTCATCATACATTCAGTGTCCCAGGGGCTTTCCATTGTACATTTAGAGGCCCACGAGGGGAACAAGTAGCGACCCTCGGGCATCGGACCCGCCAAGGCAGCGGCATCTCATAGTTGCTCACATTTCATTTACATTTTGTTGGTCCCATGACGGGAGAGTAGTAGCTGCTAATTTTCATCTTACATTTTGGTGACCTATGATGGGAACGAATGCGAGGTCATTAATTTCATTTTACATTATGAGTTAATTTTTAATATGATAGTATAGTAGTAGTAGTCACTGCGGAGTGCCAACCATCGCAAATTGAGGAGGGAAGGAGCCCTCAATCCAGTAAGTCGGTTGATCGCGGCGCAGTGCGCGAGCCGACGCACGACTTGAAAATATTAAACCCGGACTATAAATGAAATCCCGCCCGGACGCTCCCCGGACGCCCTCAAAATTAGGAAAAATCCGGGAAAACCCAGACGGATGACCCTACCTAAAAGGGCCCTGCGTCCGCTTTGGTACATAATACCATGATTTTTTTTAAATGCAAATCGGCTATGAGCTAAAATAATAATAACATTTTAGGAACAAGTTGTACCTACAAGCAAATCATAGAATCAAAAATAGGTTTAATTCAGGTACCCCATTTAAAATAGATTACATTGCTCAACCATGACCTTAAGCAGCTTTGGTGATTGTTGAGCAAGCTGTGGTAATTTGTTCCTGAAGTTTAAATTGGTTTGCGGCGATGACGACACAGTCCCACAAATTGCTTAGACGTTGCCTATCGAACTATCTACGGATAACGGCTTCCTAATACCATTTCAAAGTGTCCTTATGAGATCATTCCAAGTTATATTTGAAAGTAAATACCTATACAAAAATGTATAGAGCAACGCGAGTATTTTATCTGAAATGTTTATCTCTGTTTTAAGAAGCAATAACTATTTATGGCATAACAAAATCAAATATCGATCAAGAATTAATGAACACCACCAATGCCTAAGCGAATTTTATTATTTTCTCTGAGCACTTCTTTTTGCATAACATTGATTTATTATGAACTAGCGACCCGCCCCGGCTTCGCACGGGTACTGTATTATACATATAAACCTTCCTCTTGAATCGCTCTATCTATAAAAAAAAAGACCCGGTTGCACTCCGGCAGAAATGAAAACTCAATAACATGTAACAGTTTTTCTATCAGGTCACGTGACATCTTACGGTGTCACCCTAAAAATGAATTTGGCGCAAATTTATAAACAATTATCAATTATTTAGTCGCACGGGCCGCGGGCGCGTTGGGTGCGTCGGCCCGGCTTGCCCGCCGCCGTCGGCGCCAAGAACAGCGGACGGCGGCGGCGAACAAAATACCAATTTGTTTTTGCTATTGCCAAATTTTTTTCAAAGCTTTATCTCTTTAGGAATAACGTCCAAATTCAAACTATTCGAATTTGCAAGAACAGCGGACGGCGGCGGCGAACAAAATACCAATTTGTTTTTGCCGTTGCCAAATATTTTACAAAGCTTTATCTCTTTAGGAATAACGTCCAAATTCAAACTATTCGAATTTGCTCAATAGCAAAACGGTGAAGGACGCGTGGACAAAATTACAAATTTATTTGCAGAATATGCTATTGCAAAAAGTGTTTAACGGCTTTATACTCTTACGAATAGCGTTCAGTTTTGAATGAAGTCGAATCGGCTAGCAGCAAAATATAAAAAATTGTGACCTCCTTCACATCTGACATCACAAAAATCTGTCGTGTATTTAGCAATTTTTCTCCATCCCAAAAAGTGCTCAGCGCCGCTAAAGAAGTTTTCACTTCAAAAACCGAATCAAAATCCGTTGCGTAGTTTTAAAGACTAAGCATACATAGGGACAGACAGCGGGAAGCGACTATGTAGTGATTAACCTTCTCAATATTTATCTTTAGTCGGACATTGCTACATTTAGATTTATATACGTATATATTTTTTACACATTTAATTCGACATTAATATTATCATTATCAATATCATCCTCCTAGCGTTATTGCCAAATGTGCCTTAAAGGAGCCCCGAGGTCGACATTAATATAACAATAAATAATAATTACATAATTTCAATGACACATATGCATAATGCATATCGAGTCAAAGTATTGTACGCCAAACTCTGGCTGTTTGTGATGTAACCAAATACTAACCATACCACCATTTATAACCACTCACATTCAAACAATAAATAATTATGTATTTGTATTAAAGCTAGCGAATTAATGAATCGCATACAGATCAGCGCGAAGCTTAATGAATGAGTTTCATTTTCCCATTCCAAACTTGAGCATATTAATAACATACCTACACGAAAAGGAAAACGCCAATCTACCATGAAATTGCCATTGAACTCACTAGAGAAAGCCACACATTGGAAAAGGAAACTAACTGCAAATAACGCTAAGAATGGCTTGCAGATATAGTTGTTAAATGCAAGTCGATGCACTCATCTAGCGGAGACGTTGCATCACTCCTGGCTGCTGACGTCACGTGAAGTTCGTTCAACTGCTAATTCTACCCAAATTACTATGTTTACACAAAGCGCGGTGTGCTAATAGATTTTATTTTTAAACTTTGTCAATATAAGACTAAATAAAATCCTCACGCGGATTGTTTTCGGAGGAATATACTAGCGTATTACTTTGAATGACTTCTCGTGTACATTTCAGGCAATTAGGTACTCTACGTTCAGTCAAATACGTACCTTTTTATCGCCAATGAAAATTGTGACAGGACCTAGAAAAGTTACTCCGTGTATATCTTTTACTGATCAAACTCCGGTTTGGACGAACATAGGTTTACGAAGTTTAAAGCAATATTTTATATCTAACCCATCATATGCAATAAATGGTCCCAACAAAAAAGCACAAATGCAATAATTCAAAGGGAAATATATACATTGGTCTATCAATACGGGAAGTGGTCGGGAGAAATGGAAGGCAATAAACTCCTAGCATTATTGATCTTGTTTTACAACGCTCTAAACCAGATCTGCCCACGTGTTTCTATAAACATTAAATGTGATCTACCTACCCTTTTTAGGGTTCCGTAGTAAACAAGGAACCCTTATAGTTTCACCATGTCCGTCTGTCTGTCCGTCCGTCCGTCTTCGGCTTAGCTCAGTAACCCTTACTTCTAGAAAACTGTAATTCGGCATGGGTATATAAATCAATCATGCCGACGAAACAGTAGAATAAAATATTGTTTTTTTTTATGGTACCTCCCCTACACTTGAAGTGGGGATGTATTTTTTTTACCCACGTCACCATAATAGACTAGCCTTTTTTCAGTATTATTATGCACATTTTCTTATCACACGGCCTTAAGGTACCTTTTCTACTAAACCAAATTAATGGAACATGCTAAAAATAAAACAATGTGAACAAAATGTTACATCTTATAGTTTTCGAAGAAGCGATAAAAACGTCGTCTTTTTTACCCACTCTTAGAAAACAATCAACATCTCCGAAACTACTGCCATAAGATACGTTTACGTCACAATGTTCCTAACATATATTATTATTATTATATTCTTTGCTGTCAATCCTTACAGTTGCTTTTCCTGTATCTACTATATATATATATATATTATACTACCCTTTCCTGGGCTTTCCCTTGTCTTCGAAATTTTCGATCTTTCCGTATTTTCCTTTACTCCCGTTCCTCGTACTTTGGCTGAATGCGCCAAGGGCACGATGCCATTAAAAAACCGGTCTAGTGCGAGTCTGTCTCGCGCACCGAGGGTTCCGTAGAAACTATCATACACTATATATAAGTCACGACCCCGCTTTATTTTGAAAATAATCTTAACAGTACTGTCCAAATCTAGATTGCTGCCTCAGAGACGCAGGACGTATTGATCATCCGAAATACGACCAACCGCAGGTTCCATAGTTGAGGGGTTAGGTCCACGTGTCTCACAATAGGGGTGTAGACTAGAAAATTATTATTACTCCAAAAGAAAGAAGGCAAAAAAATATGCCTAGTGACGAAAATCCCATTCAGATATCTCAAAGAGTTACGAAGCTACAACCGTTTTAATATTGCTTGTTAGAGAGAGAAAACGCAAATACGGTATGACGTCACATTACAGGATGCTGCCGGGGGGCCGCGTCGACGGCGGCGCCGAACACGATGGGCACGGCACATTGCCGTCTTCTAGTGACGTCACAATCTTCCAGCGTCATCGTTTCATATGAAGTTGCGTTTTGCGAAAGAGGGACAGACAGAACATACCCCTTCTTAAAACTTTGGAAAATTATAACTTCGTGATTATTTAACCTTTTGCGTTGATTTTTTCTCCACTTGACTACATTTTTGATCCTTTTTCGAGAAAATATGACATTATCGATTATTTTATTTAGTGTCTACACCCCTATTGAAAGCGCTGTGAGTGTGGAAACACACTTCTTCTTATAGTTTCTACGTCGAACAAGCGTTAGCGCGATCTATCTTACAGGCAGCGAAATCTATCGTGTAATTGGGTAAACTCGTATGTGACGTGTATCTGTATACGACTGGTGCTATATTACTAATAACTTGCAACTTGGTACGTTTGTTTTTCAAAGATAATTCTTTATGAAGGGAAACAATTTCGATGATTCTTTTTTTATTTGATTAAAGGTACTTTCAGAATACCTTCATAAAAATTTTAAGGAAAAAAAATAAACAGAAGTATTCAATTACAAATTATCAACGTTTTCTTCCATAAATCAAAATTTTACAAATGCAGAAAAAAAAAACTGTTTTAGAATGTTAGATACTCCACTTACCCTAATAACCAGACTGAATTTTTACCCCCCTCTTATCAGTAATTTTTCATAGTAGGTACAATACTTAAAAATATAAGGTGCTAACAAATTAAATACCAATATTTTAAGAGGTGTTACATTACATCAAAACAATTGACTTTAAATAGAAATTAAGAAAACTTTTCATATGATATTTTTGTTTTAATTTCCGGTACAAAATAAATAAATTAAAATTTCGACCAAACATAATCGGCCTGTGCATTCAACTGACGAGATGTTAAAACACTATCTGTCAAGTGAACATCGTCGTTTGTGACAAACGTCAATGATTGATTGTTGACTATCTCATTAACAGGGTGTTTTTACGCAGTAACGTTGTATCCCTAATTATCTCCAAAAAGTGATACACACTTTTAAATGTTTCATACTTAACTCTACTCCTAGAGACTAGTACTATCAGCTCTAAAAGTATTGGTACCTAATTTGTTAGCACCTTATATATGTTTAAAATCTTCATATTCCAAACACGTTGTTAACAACTATCCCAATTTTTATTGTGATAGAAGATGTACGGACTCGCAAAATAAGGGTTCCGTTTTTAGGGTTCCGTAGTCAACAAGGAACCCTTATAGTTTCGCCATGTCCGTCCGTCCGTCTTCGGCTTAGCCCTTACTACTTTTTATTTAATCGTATGGCATAAATTATTTTGGCCTTTAAAGTTTGTCACTCTTTAGTACCCACCCAGGGGACACGTGCAGGGTTGTGGCAGGTAGCTCCTGCGGACGCGAGTAACAGTTGTCCCCCCTTTGTCAAGTGAGTAGGCAACTCGACTGTTAGAAGTTCTTAAGCCGCCCGAAGGCCTCTATTTCGGCTTAACGACTACTGTATATACTTAGACAGCAGCCGGGATCAACTGCTTAGCGTACCTTCCAAAGCACGGAAGCGCTATAATTGAGCGCTTTAACCACTCAAACATCAGGCGGTCACCCATCCGACCGAGCCCAATCTTTGCTTAACCTGCGTTATGGTTTCCGACTCGCAGGCGTCGCTAGGCTATGAGCCCTTACCTACTACTAGAAAACTGTAATTCGGCATGGGTATATAAATCGATCACGATTAATTCGATTATTAATCGACAAAACAGCAACTACACCTAAAGTGGGGATGTTTTTTTTTTCTCTTTAAACCCATACTATCCATATTCAAACCCATCGTTGGATAGGCTGTTCAATTTTTTTTTAAATTAGAGATTTATTACAAGTGTAGATAACGCCTGTTAAGTTCCAAGTAAGTAAGTTATGAAGAGTAAATACAACAATACGTTGTGAAATTAAATTAAAAAAGTTTTAATAACATAGGTATTCAAAACTTTGCTAACTTTACAAATTTGATTGCAGTTTCCAAAGTTCTAACTCACGAGCAATGCAAATGTGACTAACTTTAGAATCTCTTGGTATTTAATATCTAAATTATATGAAATCAAAATGAATAGAAGTAACATTAATAGCTAGGACGATAAATTCTGAATTCTGATGAGGGGCATTGTTGTCGACTCGGAAGAATTTCAAAAGGATTAGACGACAATAGGCGGCACAATACAGCGAAACATCTGTCTTCAGAGTCAACCAAACGACCTTTCAAATCTCGGAACTTTTCAACCGAACGAATTATAAAGCTCCATAAATATTTTCGATATTAAAAGCGCAATATCTGCCAAAAAAGGGTTTAATACAAAAATTAAAAATAGGAATTGAAACAAAAACAAATGCTCAAAGATCTGAATAATTACTTAGCAGTAGCTTCTATTACTTTTGAAGTTTCTCTTTTTTGAATCTTTAAATATAAAATGCACAACACGAACATCTTAAAACACAGTCACAACTTAATCTCCCCAATGTGTCAAGTAGATTTACTCTAAAACCATGTAACCTTTCTACCGTACCGTAGATAAGCATTTTATTTAAAGCTAAACTAAGAAAACGCTCCGGCAAATTTCATGTAGATCCCAACCAAATTCTAAATATTCTGTTTGCTTTATCCCCGAGCGGTCCTCTCGGTGGCTTGCAATATTTATGTAAATAAGCTTAAGAGGATGGATAAATATTTAAGTGGAACCCACTATCTTACGGGCGAAACTTAAAGAGGTCAGGATTTCAGTGAGAAATGACACAAAAGTAATCAAATAGAGAATTGAGTTTAATCATCCTAAAGCAACAATATACTGAAAATTTACCCTCGGGACATCGCCGAAATGGTTTCGCCGTGGAAAAGAAATGAAAGTAATGTCCCCAAGTTACTTTGGTTTGTAAGGGACAATGATGGAGTGGGCGATTTGAGGCGTTATTTGTACCGTGTTCCACGTATCGCACTATATAAAAGTTATATCTCGATATATTATTACAATGGGAGACAAGACAACACACGACACGCAGCATGATGAGTTTAGGAGCCAACAAAATATGAGAATTAACGCTATCTTTTTATATTTTAAAGCTTCTCGGTTCACTAAATTACTATAGGAACGATTTTGTGAAGGAAGCAAGTCAATAAAAAAAGAAAAACACTACGAATGACGCAAATAAATATACAACTGGGAAGTTGGACAGTAGATCCAATTTATCATTCACATTTAATAGCTTTATGCAAAGGCTAGTATCAAAACTAGTCGGTAATAGATCATAATCATAATCATAATCCATTTATTGGTAATATAAATTACATGTCAGAGGTACATTCAAGCCATGAAGCGATGAGATACATCACTAACAATTTTAAGCATTAATTATAAGCATTACGAACAGCTGATCTAGTACTTAAATACTGTTTATATTTAGATCGGTGGTAAATTAGCATATACTTATCACATTATCATACTGTGATGTTACGGTAAACAGGTATTTGTGCAATAATTATATTTGAACAGTGGCATTTAAATTGCGATATTAGTAGGAAGAAAAATAAATTTTCTTTGCCAACAGCACAATATATTATAATGGCAATAGTTCAAACATTATACCTATAAAATGATACTTATGAAAGGGTAGATTACGCCTTATAATTACTGTAATTTCATATAACTAAATATCTCAAAAAGAATAAATCTTGCAAGTCGATCTGCACCCACTTCCAATGCTCCACTCAATCGACTTTTTTGGCAAGCATGTGCAGACTGCAGATTCCTATTTCGATGACAATGCTATAATAAAGTACCGAATGCAAAAAGTCTACCGTGAGTAAGGCTAACTTGCTAGGTTCCACTCGCTCTTATTGATCTCTCGTATCAACATTGTCTCTGACGTCGAGTTTTAAGTGCTGGTACAAACGTCATCCAATTGCGTCCAGAATGTAATCGAATCAGACCCGAGCATTTAGACAACTCCCACTCTCGCACTTGGATATTTAGCTGTTCACGTCACTGGGTTCTCCGACATGCATATGCGTGCAAGATTAATGAGAACAACAGACAATCGCGCTGGGAAACTTAATCCTAACGAGCGTTCCGATAACGTTGAGCGGTTGCGAATTACAATCATTAAAGAAATACCCATTTTATTAAAAAAAAAGTAAAGGGGAAAGTCCAGGGTAACTCGTGGTCAACTTCCCTGGAGCTCTGCTGTGCCTAATGATCGTAACCAAGTGTCGTATAATAATAGTAGGTCGCTAAAAAAATAAAATGAAAAGACCCTCAAATATGGCACTGAAAAATGATTAACTGTACCTACTTTTCGACCGCGATAGGTATGTATGAAATAGAATACTCGTAGCTGTTAATTCATACACACATTGGCGTAACTGTGTACATATATGGCAAAACAGTCACCTTCAATGCAATTCAATTAAAAAAATATATTGATAAAATACAAGTATGTCATGCATGAGATAATTATACTTGCACAGTTTTTTTTTGACTATGCTAGTCAACGAGCAGGTTTTTTTTTAATGTACGTGTTTTTATACTTATCGCGGTCAAATATAGCAAGAGTAAAATAACTATTTTTATAAAGATAAACCGAAGCTAACAACAGTGCAATATGTCCGTATTTCCACTAATTCGTATAACTACACTGACCCGTAGATTAATCGCACGTTGGTGTATGACAATTTAGAATGGAAGTTTCCGTTTTGAGCGTGACATGCAAGTGCGATTATTTAATACTGTGACTGTGACCGAACACGCCACCACTGAGAGCAAATTACGTAACGTGGTTACGGTCGCGCCGAAGTTACCGACGATGCTCAATTCTTAGTGAACCAGAAGTGATCATAACGTGTTCGCGTTCACGTCACCTAATATTAGTATATCATTAACAGACACTCCCTACTCTCCCTAAAATCATGAGCATATTATAACTACGTACTTTAATCGAGCGCGCCGTATGTGTAACGAAAATTATTCATGAGAAATATATGTCCAACTGCCTCAATGTGAAAAAAATAAAGTTATTACATTCAAATAAAACCAAGAATTAAGGGAAGAAAAAATTGTACAGAGCTGTAATTTCTTTTGGCAATATTTTTTTCTTGTTTTGACGTAGACCTACGTAGTGTACTAAATACAAGTTTACGGTTTTTTTATTGAGATAATATAACAAAATTCCATTTCGTTATAATAATTGGTCTCAAAACCAAATTGTGTTACAAAACCAAATCCGTCATCCATTTAAAATCGGATTTTCTTTTATAATATTAGAGACCTTTAGTTAGATTCCAGCAAACCCAACAAAGAGAATAGTTATTGAGTCTGAGGTTTACTTACTGACGACTTGGTAACTTGATATAGCGGCCGATGGATGCCAACCCCTCCGTTTATTTATCTTACAGGGAAAACAACTTCCTCTTTCGGTATATATTTACTTGTTTATTTCTTTCTTTAAAAGCCTAAACCGGTTTAAGAATTAAATACGGGGAGAGAATCTAAATATTTAAGACTATGTTTTCTCGTGAGAAATGGTTTCTAGAGAAAAATACAAGAAGGATTTAAGTACAAATTCTCAACTAAATGAAATTTAACATACGTATAGAGGTTCGTATTTCTAAACGTTCATCATACCTATTTTAACAACCTACTTGTACATTTATGTTTGTGAAAAAGTGACAAAACATATTTGAGCTAACAGAAGTTTGTTAAGTTTTATGAATAAGGGAGTTAAACTTTAGCTAAAATAACAACGAACATTTGGATATTGGAGTTCTAAGTCAAAACTAGTTTAAAAACTAAATTGCTGAGTTAAAATAATCTCGAAGAAAATGATTCAATTCAAAATAAAATAAAATTATAAGCGTCGCAAGTTCTTATGTATATATAAGGTTTAAAAAACTAGGATTAAAGCGAATCACGCATATCAGATCACATCTGATTTGTCCCAAAAATATGTATATTTATTCAAACATACTAATAAATTGGGACGTATGTTAAGCTTCAACGAACATGGATATAAATGGCTACTACTGGGGATGTGAAAACAATGGTGGTAGTAGTACATATAATGAATTTAAAAGGAAAACTATCACGGACAAGGAGGCATAACTAGTTACCGAGTAATAGTCGACGAACTTAATGTGTACTTGGAAAGGCCAATTGTACAAATTCGGCCGACGCTACCGCACCGCACGTCGATGTAACTAAGACAAGCAACTACGGAACCCTACACTGAGCGTGGCCAAACACGCACTTGGCCGGTTTTTTAAGCTTAAATTTTTACACAGCGCGAAAACCTAGGATAAAAGCGAGTCACGTAGCTTAATAAATCACCTCTCCAGCGTGGCAAGTGGCGTACGGCTCACTAGTTGAATTAAACGAAACCTCTTTTCATGTGATGAACGGCCCTTGTCCACATACGCCGGCAGATAAGAAGTCTATCCTGACACCTGTCATTTTATATCCTAAAAGTGATTTATCTATACTAATATAACAAACAGGAAAAGTCTGAGATTGTAGCTTTATGAGTTTTTATAAAGTTTCATCTGAAGTTAAATGCCAGTCGCCTTCGTAAATGTAGTGCCTACGCCAAATCTTGGAATTAGGTCAGCGAGCTGTGTCGCGGTGAGATAGACTCCGTTTCTTTCTAATATATAGAACGCTTAGAAAAATGCCGATAGTCTATGTCGCCGCGACACAGACGCGCGCCCTCCTGTGATGGCCGTGCTGCGAGATCATCAAGCCATGAACTGGCGAGAAATGAAGATCGGGACAAATGGCGAAACCTCGTCAAAAGCACAGAGTAAATAATAGTACTACGTACAGAAGGTTCTCTGTTATCAAATGCCCTGTTTAGGTATGCCGAACGAACCTAAACGTGGCCATCCCTTTCTATCGCATGCAACGCGCTGTGATAGATAGAACGCGTGCGTGCAGTAGCTACTAACATACCGGCCGGGGCATGTGAGTGAGCCGCCCATGATTAGGTGCCAATGCGGACCCCGGGCTCCTAAGCGGGAAACGCTAGGAGGGTTATGCCTTTCAATAACAACAACGGCTTGAGAGGGTTGATGGGTCTGTCACGGTACTGCAGCGCGTCTGGGATGTTCTCACGGGTCACCTTCGGTGCCATCATCATAAACGCGTTCCTCATGCGTCGTGTGCATGACAGTTCCACAGCCTTCAGCTGATTTGGGACAGCCCTGCTTGCGCAGTATGGAGACATTGGAACACCCCATGTGTAGGGTTCAGTGTATAATTTTCAAGAGGTTCATTATAAACTGAATTTAATGTAATGTAATGTAGTATGTTTTAATTCGTTATTGTAAACTTTTGATTCAACATCAAATTTTCATTATGACATTATTTGCTGTAACATGGTTTTATAAGTTTTAAGGAATTGTTACTAGGTATAACGTATCGCGGCGAATCTTGATCTCTATAACAGCTGACATCTCCGTAGAATTTATGTCATAGGGATCAAGATATGACAACAGCCGAGTCAGTGTAGTTGGTCGCTTGTATTGTTTTATCTGACACATCGACAAATCCTCTTAAGGCTAGTTTCAAGAGTACTTACTTTTCTTGTGGTGGAGACATGATCCGTTAAGGCGGCACATACTCGCCGTCTGCCCCATGCGGGCGCTACGCCGCGCTACCCGCCATCCGTCACCGGCTACATCGCCAGCGTCACACACTGCCACTTACATCTTTACACTTCACAGATAGCTTCACGATATGGCTGGATGTTTAAACGGATCATTAGACACGCACACAGGAGATAGGCCTAGTCTGTTAGCGCCGTGTACTACGCACTTTTCAAGTTCGAATGCTGTAAAGTTCTTTTCATCACACTTGCTCGAAAAGGGCTTCATCATGCGCAGACATACAAAGCTACGATAGCCTATGTTACGCCCACGGGCGTAATGGTTTTTTTCTTAAATTGTATCTGTCACTCATGAGGCATGAGGTTTTATATCAAATACGATGTCTGAAAACGTATTTATAAATAAATTTAAACTCAAAAACACTACTAAAACATGTTTAACCGAATTAATTTAAGAAATCGTCGTAAATTCGTCTTTAAGAAATCTGTGCGTAATTTATTTGCTGGCAGATCCGAGTAGACTAAAGGTTACAGGTTTGAAAATTTCGCTTGTAAGTATGTATGTAGTGTATATTTATGTATATATATTTATTTGTGTATGTAAGTATTTATTTTATTTATGTACCTATATGTATTTGTGTAAATATGTTGTATATAGAAATACCGTAATGTTATTTTTTTTTACTTGTTATTTGCACTGCCCCACAATCTTTTCCGCTTTGCCTTAAGGTTTGACTGGTAGAGAATGCCATATGGCATTAAGTCCGCCTTTTGTACGATAAGTTTTCTTTTGTGCAATAAAGTTTAAATAAATAAATAAATTTACAGATTGAATATGTCTATGTAAAGTGTTTTCAAATCGTGGCTGTATACCGAAGGGTCTTTGCCATACGCGCCTCACGTCAAATTCAACAAAATGGACAACTGATATGTTGCATTTTTTATTACGATTTGTATTAATTTCATCTAAAATGTATTTGTTTCCTCGCAAATGTGATGAAAAACATTGTGTATAACACGGGCATCAGAATATTGCAAACTCGAGTCATCAAAAGCCCTCCGCCTTCGGCGTCCGGCTTCTGATAGACTCTTGTTCGCAATATTCCACTTACGCCCCTCGTTAAACAATGTACTATTACATTACAGCATGGCTTGGTGCGAAGCCTACGGTGTATCAACAAGGCAGGTTTAGGCTTTGGTCTCCAGTTGGCGCGGCATGCAGCCTGCCTGCATACAGCGACTAGTTTGCACTTCCATAGAACATGGCACTGTACGCGGTGTGCAGCGTCAATCGGAGACCCAAGCCTTAGAACCTGTTTACATTCGGATTTGTGTGAATTAATATAATTGCTGATTGCACTTTTATCAATAATCAAAATGTAAAAAGACCTTTTGGCCTTGTCCGCCCCATGTGTGTCGGTGCCTAATGGACCCACTATTTTACTTGGGATTAAGGAAAAGGAAAAGATTTAAGGTTGAGACATTGTGTAGTATTTAAATCGCTGTTAATACGATAAGATTATGTGAAGTTCTAAACATCAATATAATAACGAACCCTTAAATTTGATATACTGGGTGCCTCTCAGCTTGGGGACGGAACTGCTTTTGTTCGACAACTTTTCAAAACTATGTTCCTTTTACATTTTCATTATTTCATACCAATTAAATTAATTTTTCAATGTATACGGTCGAGGAAACTGAAGGTTTGGCACATGTCAACTCTATTTTAATGACGTTAAGGTCCAAAAGTTCTAAACATTCAATTTCCTCGACTGTACATCATCTATGTATTAGTTTAATTATCATCCTTATTATCACTGTCATAAGTATCAAATAATGAAGCCGTGTTTGTTTCAAACACTAATAAATCATAGAAATAATGTTTTCTCAAACATGCTCGGAAATGTACGCGTTAATATCACGAAATGAAGACGTGAAGTTTCTTGTTTATGGCTCCCTACATTACTTCTTGGCCTTACGCCAAGAAGTAATGTATGAAAACCCTAAGTAAAACCATTATTGTCCGCTACTCTAACTTTTTAAATTTGCTTACTAATATTAAACTGACAAAGGAAAATTTACATACTGCCAACCACCACTACACTGTAAGCATACTTGCTTCATAAAAAAAATAAAAATAATCTATGGTACTATACTTTATGTGCGGTTAAACATGGTGCTCGAACGGCTTGTTCAAATGGCATGTTTAAAAAATAAAAAAGGCGCAAATTACCTATTATTTAATTGATTACCTAGTATTTATTTTAATTTTAATATTTCCTCACATCGTTTGAGAAAAGTACTATACAATCCTCGGCCGGAACAGGGATTCCTGGACTCGTTGTATTCGGCCTCGTCTACGACTCGGCCGTCTACCCCAATCTCGTCCAGCAATCCCTTACTTCACGGCCTCTGCAGTAATCTACTATTTTTTTACAAAGTTGCAGAACTAAAGGGGTTCAGTTTGACGAGCAGAATCTAATCTGGAAGTTAAAGACCCGAGGTCATAGGCACCCGCGTATAATAACAGTATTTACAAGTTTAACACGATGAATAAAGGAATCGAATATGTCAAAATATTAAACGGCTTCCATTGAAACAATACCTACAAAGTTCTGACCTGTCAGAGCACACAACCGGATGACGTTATCCGAATACAGGCTATTAACCTACACAAACTCGTATCTCGTCGAATAAGTTATGGAAAATGTATCCTCGTGCATTCCGCAATAAAGTCCAGTTTCAAAAATAATGCAAATGGCATGAAGAGCTTGCGATGAAAACTCGTGGATATGAACCAATGCACAGCGTGAACAAAATTTATAGCCGAACGATTTATACGAAATTGTTTGTAAAAATTCGAAACTGTATTTTGCCCGGAAATGCAGAGTCGATTGCATTTTATTGAAATATGGTTTGGTCGACCAACGTTATGAGAAAATTATTCCGTAAGATAAAATATGCATGCTGCATAACTTTACAAATCTGATTTATGAAAAAACCAGTCCCGGCCGACAGTGTGTTGTATTTTTTTTATGATAATAATATTTGAATATGTATCACATTATTCTGATACATGTCCAAGGCCAGGCCACGAATGAAATAAGATGAGAAATGAATGTGTGCACACGTAACCTACCTACATATGCTGAAGAATGCTGGCTGACGAACATCTTGACCGCACAAAAGACTCTATCCCGTGCAACGAAGAGTTACTATGCAGATTTTAATCTTCTTAAAAGCGAGAGCGCGGCACAGTTTAACGTATTATTGTTTAAAATCGGGTAGCGAAATCCTGTACAATTTTACAGAGTTGAGTTACCAAGTTAAATCGTTTATCTTTGTTACTAGGAACCGATAAATATCTGGCCCACACGGTTGAGATAAAATAAAAGAATTCAAACTTTACACAACAAATTGGATGTGAAAATAAATGATAGCGATCTGCGTTAGCAGAATGATGAAGGCATTTGTGAAGAGCATTACAACGATCGATGTTCAAGTACGATGTAAGTGTCAACAGTCAAAGGAGTCACAGTCAGTCAGTCAAAAATCAAAATTCAGCGAGCACGTTTCTAAGACATAATAATTAGAATGGCAAATCCAAGTCGTGCCTAATTTGACGCTAGGTGGTTGCTATACCTATATATATATACATATATAGATTCACGCCTTTATTCCCAAAGGCAGAGGACATGAAACTGTCTTATGATCCACTGCCACTTTTAGCATGCACTTACTATACATATAGTGGTAACGAAATACGTTATTTGACAATGAATTATTATGAAGTTTAAAATATACAAAAGATATGAAAATACTCGGAAAACGTTAAAATATCACGGTCAAATAATTGAGACTGTTTGACCGTAGAAATCGAGATGGCACAAGCCTGTATTTCCCTTCAAACCCGGATCCCTTCATACACAGAGCGTTTATGACGTTCGTAAAAAGATTTCCAAATATGATATAATGACACCTAGCAGTCAAGCACGCGAGGTGTCGATAGCATTTCAACCGCATGAGCAATACCTTTTTTAAAATGCATGATACGTGTGATATTAACAATTAGGTGAGAAAAAAAAATACATTGAGTAGATACTTTGGTCAAAGCTCGTTAGAAAAATGTATTTTAAGCTCAAGTAAGCACGTTACCACGGAAATTAATATCAGACTTTCATAAATCGCTGTTAATTAAAAAAAATACGTACTGCGACATCAATTTGCCACGACCAAATTGCGAAACTTGTTATCACTTCTGATTTATTTGCGAACGCGTCCAACTTGAAAAGAGCCAGTAATTTTTAACCGAAAAAATACAAAGCGCTCAATTAATTACCAAAATAAATTGTGTGCCGCGGTTCAACTAGGTACTACAGAAACGAGAGTTATGAATTTTGTTGAAACTATATTTTCAGTACATTTCTGTTTATTAAGCACTTTATTAATACGTATTTATTATTGTATTTAATAATGCTGCGTTTTTCTATCTAGGCCAGACACATACTAGACTCGTCTTATAAAAACTGGTCGTATGCGCCTTAGTAGTATTACAGCTTACAATAATTATGTATAAAACGGCACATTTTCAATCACCTTGATTATGTTTACAGTTCAAGTGGGTTCCTGAAACTCCACAGCGCATATGATTTCTTATGACTCAGACAATTTGTGTGAATTCCAGGCTGGTGATTAAAGAGGGAAACACAATAACACTGTTTATATTAAAACATGTGTGGGTTTTCTTTGAAACTGTTGCGTTGCCGCTAGTATTAGAATTGGAAAACTTAAGCCACACAATATAATCCTCATCACCGTAAATGAGCCCAGGTTTGGCTTGTACTGCCTTAAGTACTTGTGTTGCCTTAAGTATTGGTGTAGGTAGGCACTGGTTTTTACGGAAGCGATAAAGCGAATAAGCGTAGACCAGGCCTTTAAAACGTTATAAAATGAACCGGAATTATAACGGTATATTCCGTTAGTGTTCGAAAATTACGTTATAACAAAATCAATATTCTCCATAACGATATAAATACCGTAACAGAATGAATAACAGAACGATATATAATAACGTTATAATATCGTTTTAAAATGCGAGCCGCGCGCTACGGCTGCGCCGTTGCCGCTCTGTGCCAATGCCAACATGCCACCACGTGGGCCGTAGCGCGACGTGCGACGTTGCCGTTATGTTGTTCTAGCTTCTAAATCTTATTAATGCTTGTTTACCTCGATCATTTGCAAATTGGTTGTGAATTGTGAATATTTGGTTGGTTGCGACGATAAATGGCGGAATAAAAATGGGACGCAGGAAACGCAACGCTGTCCACAGATTCGTGGACTTGCTCATAAATAAAAAGAAAGAGTGCCAATCTTAATAGCCCCTAGGTATACACTATTACAATATGTAAGAGGGTCAATATTTTTTTATGTTAATTGTTTGTCTCGGCACTAAATCGCAGACTCCCAGTATTAGGACCTATTCCAAACAAGCCCTACGACCGACGGTGTTGCCGTGAGCAAAAAATTATGCATAGGTATGTTGGTATGTGCTTTTGTTCATTAATCGTAATAAAATTAAAATATACTTTTAGTTTCCGACAGTTTATTTTATTTTTGGTTTAGAGCCATTCCGAAAACGACAAGTTAAATAAAATCTGATTATGAAACCAAAGAATGTGTGAATTTTCGATTTCGGTTCTTCGCCATAATCTGTCTAGATAGGCTCGCGATAGATAGGGGAGACCAAGGACGATTGGTACACATAAATATGTATCGATCCTCCTTTTCTTACGATTCATCCTCCTTTCCTAATTAATCCTTAGTCACTAAATATTTATATAAATAACTAGCTGTTACCAGCGACTTCGTTCGCGTGGAACTTGTTATGGTCTTAGAAAAAATATTGCTATTAAATTATCTTCGGTGCAAGCTATTTATCGCTGTCCCAAACACACTTCTACCATCTTAAAGATTTACAAAAACTATCCTATATCCTTCCAAGGGTCTCAAATTATCTGTACGGGAAATTTCATCTAAATCCGTTCAGGGATTAGACCTACGTAAAAGGTAACAGTGCGATGAGTTCGTTAGTTTAAATTGATAAATCTAAATTGAAAACTTCGTTTTTACAAACATAAATATCTTAAAAATCATCAACAGACGTTTTCATACAGTATTAAAGAAAAATATATTTTTATATGTCTACTAAGCTACATTACTGTTATAATAATAAGTACCCAATGTTGATTAAATATCTATACGATTCTGGGAGCATCGCAGTTCTAACCTAACCTATCCTACATTTCTGGTAACTGTTCAAATCTGTAAGTCTTACTTTAAAAAAGGTCTTGCTCTCTATACAACCTTCAAACCTTTTAACTCTCTTAGGGGATGAATAAAAAAAACGCTGAAATCGTTTTCTAATCATTAAACAAACGGTCCATAACCTTAGTAATAAATCTATTATTTTAAAAATATCTTGCTCTTCGTATAAACTTTGAACCCCCTAGAAACCCTCTTGGGGGATGAATTTCAAAAACATTGAAATGTATTTTTTAGTTTTAAACAAACCGTCTAAAATCGTAATTACACTAATGTTTTACTTTAAAATTGTCTTGACCCTATACGGCCTTCGAATCCCCTTTAAACACTCTTAGGTGATGAATAAAAAAATCGACTAATCTGCTCTCTCTATTTTAAGACCAAAATTAAAAAATCTAAACTTAAAAAATTACTTTTCCTTCCATATAAACTTTGAAGCCCCATTAACGCCTATAGGGGATGAATTAAAAAAAAACTCTGAAATCAGTTTTGTTGTCTTTTAACATACAGACTAAGACTGACATTAGAAATATCTTACTATATTTTCTTGCTCTCCATATAAACCTTGAATACCGTTTTAACACTTTTAACCCCTTTAGGGGTGGTATTTTTCCAAGGCGATGAAAGGATTTTTTTTTCTAATAAGTAATCGTACCACAAAGTTGCCCATCTCTAGCTCAAAAAAAATGTTTCTCATCCTAATCTTGCATAAGTACCTTTTTAACCCCCTTAGGGATGGAATTTTCTAACACGTTACAAGTACTAACTGTTTTTCTATTCTAATAAGTAATCTTTCTACAACGTTTCAAATCTCAAGCTCAAAAAAAGTGTTTCTCATACAAACCTTTCACCCCTATTTAACCCCCTTAGGGGTGGAATTTTCTAAAACGCTGACAGTCCTTTTTTGTATTGTATTTAGATAAAGTTCCCTCCATACAAACTTTGCACCTCTATTTAACCGCCTTAGGGATGAAATTTTCTAAAACACAGAAAGTACTTTTTACTATTCTAATAAGTAATCTTTCTACAAAGTTTCAAGTCTCTAGTTCAAAAAATAATGTTTCCCCCATACAAACATTGCACCCCTGTCCCCTACTTAACCCCCTTAGGAGTGGAATTTTCTAAAACGCTGCAAGAACTTTTTATGCATCTTAATAAGTAATCTTCCTACAAAGTTTCAAGTCTCTAGTTAAAAAAAAAGTTTCCCTCATACAAACTATGCACCCCTATTTAACCCTTTAGGGATGGGATTTCCTAAAATTCCATCTTGTCCGTCTTTTTAGTCCCAGTAGTTTCGGCTGTGCGTTGATGAATTAGTCAGGAAGTCTTCTTTTACATATATAGATAAATCAAATTTCTCATTCTCTCCACTTCATTTTAAGCATCTTAGCTGACCATCCATCCGTAATGTGCGTGCTGGTGCCATGAGACCGGTTTAATTTATTTAAACTTTGTGACACAATACAAAAAAAAGTATATATGGTGGACTTAATGCCATAATGCATTCTCTACCAGTCAACCAACGGGCTAAGCAGAAACATTTGATGCAGGCATTTAAATTATTAATAATTTACCATGTTATAACAATGCCATTAATATCTGGGGGCACGGTAGTGCCCCCGCCAAGTCGAGCGCGAAGCAAACAGTGCCGTACCATCCTTTACTGGAACCATTTCGCCACATTTTCAGGCCCCTATTTGAGAACCTCTGGATAAGACCAGAATTCAGAAATTTTCGTCATCCAGTAAGCTATAATCACAAACTTAAAATCCAAAATTTCAAGTCTGTAGGTCATTTAGTTCCGAAGTTAAGCGAAAGCAAAGTTTCGCATTTATGACACTCACTCACTCATGATCATCAAAATAGAACTAGTACTTCCCATAAACTCAGAGAGCTGAAATTTGGTACAGAGTTAGGGTTTAATGGCCACATAAAGGGAAAACTATAAAAAATTGCTATTTCAACCCAGTTTTCTAGATACACCAACTGTATACATTACTTTGTAATCCTATACAAATATATATCCTATACTGGGGTTTGTGATGAGACAGGCTCATGCGTT
The DNA here is from genome assembly GCA_947578815.1 of Epinotia ramella. NCBI lineage: Eukaryota > Metazoa > Arthropoda > Insecta > Lepidoptera > Tortricidae > Epinotia > Epinotia ramella. Next base: position 10,331,040 of record OX388217.1, on the reverse strand, counting down.
TACTAACATCAAGGCGATACGTGTATTGTACGAGGCAATTGTCAGGAGTCATCTAGAGGGTAGTGCGGCCATCTGGAGTCCACACGAGTCGAAATACAGGCAAATGTTGGAACGTATTCAGAATAAATTTATTAGGTTTATATATTTAAAATTATACGGAGTATACCCTTTTTACCCGTTAATGTATCCTACATTGTTCGTATTAGGAATGGTAGGATACAATAAACTTGAAGTTAGGAGGGAACTGGGGCTGGCTTCATATATATTTAAACTGATACGAGGCAAGTTGAGCAATCCTGGAGTCCTGGCGGAGGTGCGTTTGAGCGTACCGGATCGGCATGTGTGGCGGCGGCGGCGGCCGAGCCTGCTGGCCGAGCCGCGCGCTCGAACGCAACTCCTTCGCCAGGCCCCCTTTACACGCGCAATTCGGATCCTTAATCGAGTAGCGATCGAAGTAGATTTGTTTTTTTGTCCTTTGCACGAATTTACAAAGGCCACGTTATATGTATTGTGTTACTGTAATTTGTAATGTACCTATGTTTTATATTTTCTGTTTTGTGTCAAATTCCATACTGTCGAATTAGGATAGCCTGTAAGGATGGTTGTGTGTATGTTAATAAATAAATAAATAAATAAATATAGGATTACAAAGTTACATTTGCAGTGAATGGGAAAATTCAAAAGCAAGAATGGGCCTGCATTCATAGTTTGTATGTATGGATAACACATTAACCTACAAAAAGAAGTGAGATTCCATAAAAAACACTTCATGTAAAAAAGAGGCCAAGTCTCGAAACTCTTCCACCGTAAAAAGTTGTGAGATATTTCGTAGAGCCAAGTTTCAGGCATTCTTATTAATCTTTATTTGCTTGCTAAATAAAATTTTGTGACTTGGCAATCACACAATACTACATAATTTTAGGTAAGTATGCAAAAATCTATAAATACCTACAGTTAAGTTGTGTGATTGCCACGTTGCAGAATTTTATTTAGCAGGCAAAAACATTCCATGTAAAAAAGAGGCCAAGTCTCGAAACTCTTCCACCGTAAAAAGTTGTGAGATATTTCGTAGAGCCAAGTCTTAGGCATTCTTTAATTTTTATTTGCTTGCTAAATAAAATTCTGTAACTTGGCAATCACACAACTTTCCTGCATTAATGGATTTCTGCATACCTAAAGCTATGTAGTATTGTGTGATTGCCAAGTCACAAAATTTTATTTAGCAAGAAAATGAAGATAAAAGAATGCCGGAGACTTGGCTCTACGAAATATCTCACAACTTTTTACGGTGGAAGAGTTTCGAGACTTGACCTCTTTTTTACATGGCATGTTTTTCATGGGATGATGCATTTCCGATTAATGAGGCACAGAGTAGCTAAAGACAATCTGATTTGAAAATTATTAGTCAGGATATTCGTATCAGGCTACAACCTGCGCCGACAAGCCGAGCAAATCGAAAAATTCTCTATTTTACTATGACGTCGTGCACTCTAACAAACAACCTACGTTACGTAATCACATCGCTTACATTGCACGAGTAGGCTATACTGAATGCGAGAAAGGGGTAGCCTATAACGTTATAACATTATTATATCGGTTAAAAAAGTATCGGTTTTATATTAATGGTTTAGATTTATAACGTTTTAATGGATACCGCTATACAGCGCGTCAAATATCGTTTTTGAGTATAGCGGTTTTAGGAATAATAACGTTATAAATGATAGCGCTATACGAAAATAGCGCTATTTAAAGGCCTGGCGTAGACGTAATAATTTTCTTCATATATCTGATTATTTTCTACGCTACCTATATTAAACATTATCAATGAGACACGAGCTGAAATTTCAGTACCGGCACAAAATCGCAATATAAACAACAGTCCACTTTGCAAAATTAACGTTCGAGTGCCATGACTCACGCGCACGAGTGGAGGCAGGAACTTGTGAAAACATTACTAATGCAAAATTATTGTTATCGCTTTTTATGACTAATTTTAATTATGCACATTACATTAGATATTTAATACCACAATCGGTCGTTTACGTCATTAAAGATTGCGTAAAATAATGCGTAATATAATAGTAGATTATTATGTCTAAGAAGTGCATAAAACGAACCATTTAATTCGAGACAATTTATTTGAAAATTCTCGAAAAAATTAAATCTTTGTTATTTCAGGACGTTTTGAAATTTGTGTTTTTTTTTCGTATTTTTCCGTTTGTTTTGGAAAGAAATGAAACTATTTATTAATCACTGACACTGCCATCGACTAAATCTATCATACCATTCATACCCGAATCGATGACGACGTCGATACTGTAAGAATTCATTTGCAAGTTAAACCAACACATTTGGAAACGAATACTCTTTTAAACAAAACACACATTCAGCACATTTTTTTCCATAGATTTAGATTTAGATTTATTTATTTCACAATATATACAATTACAATATAAATTAAAGCTAGCTTAATCTATATGAATTTATATTATGATCGTCAAAGAGAATAAGAATTGTAATAAAATGTCAAGTTGCATTTGGTTTAAATTATAGTCACAATTAATTAATAGGCAAAAGTAAATAAATGACTAAGAAGTTCACATAAAGAACGTCAGATTACAAACTATACTTAAACGAAAAATTCAAAAAATACAAATAACGATATAGTTTACAATGTCAAAAACAGTGATATTATTAATGTTTAATGTCCATAAATTCCTTTACTGAATATAATGCGTTTTTCAATAAAAAGTTTCTCAGTTGGCGTTCGAATGTTTCGTCAGATGACTCTGTTCGCAATCACTCGAGGATTCCTACATGAAAGTGCCATGCGACGCGGGACCGTTCTGAGTCTCCCTGTTGATCGGAGCTGTTTGCCCGTGACCTCAACACGCTTGAGCATTGGCAGATTCTTTCTCACGAACATCAACACTTCATATATGTACAGTGAGTAGTGCGTCATGAGGCCGTTACTTTCAAAAAGTTTCTTATACGGATGCCTGTGCTTTACTCCAGCCAGTATTCGAATAGCGCGTTTTTGGAGTATGGATACTCGATTGGCATCCGTAGAATTGCCCCTTATCATACCGTATGATATTAAAGAGTGGAAATGTGAAAAATATACGGACCGTAACGACTTTTTGGATATCAGCGGCTTTAGCTTTTTTAGAGCAAATACAGCACTGCTCAGTCTACCACACAGCTGGTCGACATGGCCTTTCCAGTTAAGGTTCGAATCAAGTGTAAAGCCCAGAAATTTGCACTCGTTACATACGAGTAATGGCATCGGACCATCAGCAATGCACAGGGGCGCTGTGGAGTTACGACCTGAGAAAAGCATGACATTTGATTTAGCGAGATTCAAGAGCAAGCCATTTGAGGAAAACCACGTCTGCAGTTGGCAACATGCCTCGCGGATCCTTTCAGCAAGCTGCTCATGAGTCCTTGCGCTAACTACGACAGTTGTGTCATCAGCGAATAATACAGAAAGGCCACTCGTGATTGCTGATGGTAGATCATTAACAAATAATAAAAATAAAGTATTGCCAATTGCTGATCCTTGTGGAATACCCAAGTGTATAGAACCAGTATCAGAAGTGAGCATTTTGCCGCTGCTAGAAATTTTCACTACCTGTTTGCGATCAGACAGGAATGATGTTAACAATTTGTGGGCAGAATTGACAATACCATAAAGACTTAACTTTGTCATGAGCAATTTGTGATTTATAACATCGAATGCTTTCGATAAGTCACACAGTATGCCAGCCATTTTGTACCTATCATCCAGACCAGTCACAACACAATCAATGATTTTGAGTGCCGCCGTTGTGGTGGATCTATTTTGTCTGTAAGCGTATTGATTATCAGTGAGCAAATCATTTCTTTCTAAGTGGGTCATTAGAGAAGATGAAAGAATGGACTCCACTAATTTCGAAATGGTGGGCACAATCGTTATAGGTCTGTAATTTGTTACATCATCCCTGTCGCCCTTTCCTTTATACACCGGACAGACTCGAGTACTTTTTAGCGCACTTGGGTATACTCCATTTTGAAACATAGCATTTATTAGAATTATTAAAATGTCAGATATAATTGGCCACACGCATAATATAATATTTAAAGATCCATACTATACTATACTATATACTATATATACTATAATATACTATACTATATATACTATATCCATACTCCATACTAATATTATAAATGCGAAAGTGTGTCTGTCTGTCTGTCTGTCTGTCTGTCTGTCTGTCTGTCTGTCTGTTACCTCTTCACGCTTAAACCGCTGAACCGATTTGGATGAAATTTGGTATAGAGATAGTTTGAGTCCTGGGGAAGGACATAGGATAGTTTTTATTCCGGAAATCATCCCCCAAAGGGATGGGGTGAAAGTTTGTATGGAGCTACGAAATAAACGAGTTCCTCGCGGACGGAGTCGCGGGCAGAAGCTAGTAATATTATAAATGCGAAAGTGTGTCTGTCTGTCTGTCTGTCTGTTACCTCTTCACGCTTAAACCGCTGAACCGATTGCGATGAAATTTGGTATGGAGATAGTTGAATCCCGGGGAAGGACATAGGATAGTTTTCATCCTGGAAATCACCCCCTAAGGGGATGAAATGGGGGGTTAAAGTTTGTATGGAGCTGCGATATAAACGATTTCCACGCGGACGGAGTCGCGGGCAGAAGCTAGTATGTCATAAATGTCAACAGTTGTACGGGTCTTAAGCATAGATTTAATAGTTTTATCCATTAGTTCACTTGTAACTATTGGAAGTGTGAATGTTGGAATATCGGAGCCACCCAGGTGCCTACTGACGCACTTTTTGGATCGTGACTCATCGCTCTGTTGCGTGTACTTAGCAGTGATTCAGGAAATGTGTATTAAGTGCATTTGGAATTGATTCGGAGGATATGTAGTCGATTGAATCTTGTTTTTTCAAAGAGATATTTTGAGACTTTGTTTTCGATCCTATTTCATCATTTATAACACGCCATATTTCCTTGGAAGGATTTTTACTTTCCTTGAGCCTATTCTCAATGTACGACTTTCGAGCTCTTAGTGTCTCGGATTTTATGAGTTGAGAATAATGCTCAATGCAATCCGATATAAGACGGTTGTGTGGATATTGACGTCTTATTTCATGGAGATCTCTGTGCTTTTGCATATATCCAAACAGTTCGTCAGTTGCCCATGGTATACTTCTCGACTATTTCGCAATGCTGCCACACACCGCTCTTTACACGAGGCATCTTTTATATAATTACTTCACGATAATATCGATATCACAGTGTAAGTGCAGTATTCAATTAGAAATGCGATAAAGAACAAAGATATGATAAAATTGCATTATGCCACTAACGACAGCGTCAAAGTCATGGAATAAATAATTTTCATTTCATTTCATTTCAATAGACATTTTCACAAACGATCGCCAGAATTTGGATAACAAAACACACGACTAAGCAGGTACATGTAGCTACCTAAACTATGGATTAAATATAAATGGAAAAAATCACAAGTTCTTTTTAAAGTGCGTTTTTCCGGTTATTTCCGATTTTTATCGGAAAAATATAGACACTAAGTGACATAGTTTTTTTTTCGAACAAAACTTAAAAAAACATGGCTTTTAGAAAAAAAAAAATTAATTATGCCCATTAAAGATTGCTTAAAATAATTCGTAATATAATAGAAGATTATTATGTCTAAGAAGTGCATAAAACGAACCATTTAATTCGAGACAATTTATCAAAGCGGACCCGTAGCTCAGAAAGTAGGTTATACCTAAAAATCGAGGATAACCGTCCTCGATTTATAAGTTATAACCCATTTTTATCGATCTCCAAATTGTCTCGGATAAATTGACGTGTTTAAGCACTTTTTGTACAATCTAATCTAATACAACTGAGAAATATATTGTGAATTAATTCCTTTGAAGGAGTGTTCTGCATTGGCGCAGCAACAAAAGAATAACTCCCAATACTCCCTCCCATTGTACGCAGATCATAATTAATAACTGTCCAATATTATTTATTACAGAGGACCTGCCGAGTGATAAGTAGGAGCACAGTGGATAATCATATAATGTAACAGAACTGATAGAAACGAGGACGTTCTTCACCAGCCGCGGTTTAATAGGCAGTAGAACACGAAACGCCAATATTTAAGCGCACTTTAAGCGTAATTTTGCATTAAAAACGTGGGGGTTTTAGGGCAAAGCATGAAAATAACTGTCGAAATTGTTGTAAAAAGGCAGGTTGTATTATGGCTCAAGAAAGATTTTTATAACACACAATATTATTGCTCTCTGAAACATCCATAGTTGCCCCTGTGTTGTGATGCCCACGACTTGGAAACAAAAGACTTCAATTTTTTTAGGGCATGCATCCTTTTTGATTCGCACTGCCCCAATTTGGAATTCTGTTCCGGCGTCTAGATTTCTGGAATCATACAACCTTGATGTCATCAAGGCAAAAGTGAACAGGCATTTTCTGGATGTGTGTGATCTATCTTAGTCCTTGTCTTAACTCATTTGTCAACAAAAAAAAAATATGTTTCACATGGGAGGGCGCGGTTTACATGAATTTATTTAGTGTACCTATTTCGCAAGTTTGGTGTGCTGTAAGTACCATTTTCCAAAAGCTGATTTTCCGATGTCAAATACTTTACAATGGATGAATAATTCAAAATTGGACTGCCATCAGACTTGAATGCGGTGGCTGATTGCATTTTTTACCGAGCTGCGTCTTTGCATGTAGAAGTTCCTTTTCTGCAAAGTTAATCAGGAAAGCCTTTCTTTGAAACGGCCAGATCTTTTTTTATTTAGGTTAAGTATTGGCAAAAGCAACGGATCTTCATAATTTTTTATTTGCTGTCTGTAAAATTGCAGTTGTATTTAGAATGCTTCAAATTTGTGATGTACTTTTTGGCGTAATCTGGTAAATGGCGAAAATGTGGTAACTGTACGTGTGTACGCTAAATGAAACGGTTGTGTATAAAGATACTAAAATTTAAGACAAGCTTATTTGCCTGCCGGATTTTATGTCCGTTGGATAAGCAAGTTAGGTGGGCAGCGATATAAATTGTACTCAAAAAGCTTCTGGAAAAACGTATAGGTACGCTTGCGGTCAGCATGAGCAATGGAACTCCATAACAAATATCATGGCAAAAAATATCTTTAAAGTGCTTATATGATCACTATCTCACGCTCTGCCACAAAAACGCATTGAATTCCATTCTAGTCCTTATCGACTAAGTGTCACTTGCACGTCCTCACACGCCCGTCATCGTTGGAAACCGCATCCCAGCATAACGGTATACGATTTCCAGCAACTCACGTTTTCTATGATTCAGCAGCAGTTATTGCAATATGCAATGAGCCCTCAAGGCGACAAGGTAACGCAATCTGAGGCACCCGACTTGAATAGTAAGCGCCACGTAATGTATTCATCCGGGAAAAATCGCAGCCGCCTGGGCCCACGCGCGCCGAATGTAATATCAACCGAATTATTATAATATGCCATGTTTATAGCGGTTTGCGCTAAAATAATTCCTATTAGATATTTAACATATCTCGATGTAATTTTCGGCGATGGTTTTCATACTCAGTGTTAAATTGGAATATTCCACCACGTTGTTCTTATCGTCGTTGTTATTATTATGAAAATTTGTGAATGAAAGGATTATGACCTTTAAACCGAATCCAAAAATAATCCTTCCTGGATACCAATGACAGTTAAAGATAATCATAAATATTGTGTTATGGAGCCTAAGGCTTATCGCATTCATCTACTTTTATTTATAATGTGCTTTACCAATTAGGTATAGTTGCTAAGCCGAATGTTGTAATGTGTTTTTTCTTTTATTTGATCGTTGTATTTTTGATTTTACATCCTAGAGCTAAATTCCTAGCTTTGACATTGAACTGTTGTGCTCTTAGAATTAAACTCTGGCTAGCCAAAGTTCGCGTATTGACATATTGACACATGGCGTATTTTTACAATATTTTCCTTACATTCCACGATTCCAAAGTCTATAGTCGTGTTTGACGATACGGTTCAAATCAGTTATCAATAACTTTGTTGTATTATGAATTTCGTAGTTGGTAAGTAGTAACTGCTTAAAGCGAAGTTCAAATAATGTTTTTTTTGTATGATTAAAGAAATTAATAATTTGAACTGACGTACCCCATATTAATCAAACCTTGCACTTTAAATTCCCATGTCATTAAGGATTTTTCCGTAGTAAGACCAACCGTTTTATGCTTTTAAGTCTGTAATAAAGTACTTGCAATCCCACAGTTAATAGTCAGAGGTCGCTCCGTCAAATTGCTAGTTCCTCGTAGCCACTTCTTGGCGCCAGCTGCAATAAATCCCAGGGAAAACATTAAAAATCTCGTTAAAATTCTCTCCGGTAGCAACGTTCGAGTCGCAATCCACAAGGAAGTTGCTAAGGCTAACATAATCCAAAGTAAGCCAAGATTGGACTGAGCAAGCTAAATACGTTCACATATTCTATTGAGCCACTTCTTTAGTTTCGCTGAACCAATTCTAGTTCAGCCTTTATAGTTTTGCAAACACCCTAATAAAAACAAATTCCTGACGCGTCAGCTGCAGCTATGGGCTCCGCAACAAGTGAGTTCACTCAACTAATCGTTGAACTCGCTTTAACACAAAAACACGGTGAATCATTTGTCTCAGATAGGAATCTTGTTACTCGGAGACTGTCCACCTACATCAATCCTTCTTTGGAATTCTTGGGACTTTCCAAACAAAACAAGCATTGCCGAAGCCAATGTTAGGTAAAATTGCTTAAGTTTTCCTTTTTTGCAGAGACGGACAAGTCAGTTATTTTGAGTGTCTATCGTTACTCTGATGACATGTCTGAATGAAATGGCTGCGTTTTCGGAACCATATAGTTTTGTCAAATTCGTAAATAATGTTTGGGATGTAATTTATTAACTTGGTTTTTTTATTATTTTATAGATATACATATGCGCTGACTCGATACATTCCTTAAAATGTAAGGAGTACGGCTAATACGATAAAAAAGGATAAGACTAGTAAAATGGATGTTTTGCAGCTTGGCCATCTCAACCGGTCGACGGACCTGTCGGGTGGACGGTCCGGCCGCGTACGGAATGCCACGGCAAGGTCGGGAACGTTCGTCGGCCGTCGCGATTCCACGATATGTGCGCAAGAACTTGTTTTCTGGATTACGTTATTATTACATTCCTGTAGTGCAGATGCTGTAGATAACGCGGGACGAGAAATCCATCATTATTAACCGATGTTGGTATTGTCTATCGAAACATTTTAGATTCACGTTATCCGACAATGCGTTTTAGGTCTACGTTTTTGCTTTGCAGAGGTCTTAAAACGGTAAGGCGACGCATATTTAGAAAACAGCTCAAACTTAACTTACAGTATTCTTATCACTTTACGAGTATTGATGGGTGATTGAAATCTTGAATGAAACTTGTCTGGGACTGCAACTTTTAATTAATTCACCGCGACGCTTCAATGTTTTTAAATGTAAATTAATATACTATGTCTATTGACGACTTCCTGGTACCTAAAGCCTTTGTGACATTGACAAAGCGTCTGTTAATTATGTTTCTAAAAATTATGAGCGTTAACTGAACTAAATGTAACCGATAACCGTGCAATATCTAAAATAAAATACGTACAAAGAAAAAAAAAATATTAGTAAAATAAAATAAAAATACTGTACCAAAACATTTCCTAACGAGTGGGCAATTCATCAAGTACTTCCAGGGCGTATGCGGCAGTGGTTTTTTCTTCTTGTAGCTCCTATGAGGGTGGCGGCACCGCTCGGGAGCCTTGCCGTTTTTTGTAAACATTCCGAGTCAACCCTGCCACTTCCATGGACTGTCACATCACTGGCACTACCGGCTACAGCACTAGCAACACTGCCACTGCCTCTCACTAGCACGATTCACAAAGACAAACCACTAAATCAAGGTCATCCGAAGTCATCACTGTCCGAGCGATAGACTACACGGGCGCGGGCAAACACTGCAAAGAAGAAAAACAAAAAAATTTAAGACCCAATTGGGTTAAAAAAATGAAAGCAATGAAAGTAATTCTGTGGGCTTATGACAGACAGTTAATGATCGCATTGTACCATATTCTATGGCCACTTTCGCTGTCGTTGTTGACGAAAGAATGAAACAAAAAATATGAGACTGAAGCCGGTTGGTTTTTGTGCTGTCCCGTTATATGAAAGTGGTTTCGTTTCATACAGCTAATCTGTCACTGCTTTTGTTATTACTGACTCACGATGCAATCAATATTGGTCTAGTGTCTAGTACCTATATACATATTATTATACATACTTATTTTGCAGTATGTGTTCAAGAACGTGATTATTTGTTTTTTAAGAACCAGTTCAACGTTATATTAGTTTTTATAACCACGAGTGAAATAAATTACAATATTAATGGTTTGATTGACAACAATAAAGATTACGGTGTCACGAACATAATAGCACCTATTCATGGTCAGACATCGATGGGAAAAAAACCGGTATTTCTGACAGCCTTGGTATTGTTTTCCCAAACAAAAAGATGCTATTTATTGGGTAAAGATAATATATATATAAGGTATGGCAGACAATGTGATCGTCCCTAAGAAAATCAACGTTTATCGTGTCAAAAAACGTTATACAGAGTTTCGGAAAGAAGATTTTAAATAATACGATCTTGAGGCACTTTAAGGTACTTAACTAAACTAATACTTGCTACATCACCTAGTCAACGATTAAAAACGTGTATTGTTCCTACTTTTATGTCAATAAAATAGTTGTATCATTCTCCAGGTTCATTACGTGCATCATTTTATTTACGGCGCCATATTTCAATATTGAACTGGATCTTGTACAATTAACAATGAATAACTTAGCGATACAATATTGTAATCGAAAATGACGTTTAATAGCCTCAAGCCTTTAGGTAGATGATAATAATAATAATTCACAAGTTGTTTTTAAATTTCTGTAACAGACTGGGCAATATCGTTGACCTATCTATATTTCCTACAAGAAATTATCTTAAATGGAGTTATGCGAAGTTGGTTGAGCAAACCGTCAAGGTTTGTTTGGTGCGCGGTCACAGACCTGATAGAGGGAAGGTCAAGTGCAAATACTCATGTATGATTCACAACCTCTTAAAACCAGGCTGTTTCATTGTTTTATTACTTAAGATATTCCGTGGGGTTTGGCTGACCTCTGATAATGTAGACGCCATAGTGCCCGACACTGGCCTACATGTCACTTTCAATATTATGTAAAAACAATAGAGGTGAACTAGGTGTCAACTATTAAATAATTAAGGTGTAAAGCATTATGACATTTACCTTATTATCTGTCAAACTGTAAGTTGGTTCTGCCACAATCGTTTTGGGCGACGACTTGATGGAAATTAACGTAAAAAAACACGTACTTATATCACAGTTCTGAGAAACTGTACATACAAAGATTACTATTCGTAGGTGCCGCAGACTCAAAAAGGCGAAGAGATATTTTTAAAAGGCGTGTGTACTTATGGAGATAGATTTACTTGTAGGTAGCACACAAGTCTGGATACTAAGGTTTATTTTTAAGACATACTGTCAAAAATAGAAAACCTCAAGCTATGACAAAAAAAGATAGTTTTTTTTTTATTTCTTTTATTTACAGTGGAGTGAATAGATGACAGTGAAGCGACCGATAAACTATTGCCATTATATCGAACGAGCGAGCGAAGCGAACGAAGTTCTATGCTTCAGCTTAGGCCGAAAATCGTTTATCTATCCGGCGTCCAGTGTCCGTGTCTGTCCCGCTGTTCTCCTCTACAGGTCACATTTCTTAACCGATTCTCGTAATTTTGTGAGCAGGTTCGTTAAGAGGATACGCCAATGACCTTCGATCTGAATCCCTTAGTTTTCTAATGTTTTTTGTAGCTTATTATATTAACAACAACGGCTTTAAGCAATATAGTATCCCATATTTACTTCAAACTTCATTGTTTTCGAGATATTTGGCATCAAAGTTGAACAATTTTAGGCCAAAAAACTGGTTTTCTGGCCATAACTTTTGTGTTAATTGGTTTAAAATTAAAACCCTCTGCCAGTTTTTAGAGACGTCATAGACGAACCCAAATTTGTAGATTTCGTATATGTTAGATCTTTCACGTCAATAGAGATGCAAAATAAGTGTTTTTTTAGACAATGTTTAAAAAAATCATACAATATTAAGTATTAATTTGTTTCAAAATCCGGTCTGTCAAAATGGAGATAAAAGATTGAAGAACCGATAGCCGTTTGATTTATGATTCTATCTGTAGTGCAAAAGTAGTAGATACGATTCAAAACTTGTCAAAAATCGATGAAAACCTCGGGTAGCCCCTTAAGTATAAAGAACTTTTTGGCGAGTCACTTTTTCGAATAAAAGAATCACTAGTTTGTTCAGGTGATAAAAGTAGTTGACCGATTTAAATTACTAACTCCACCAACCCTCTTGCCCCGCCCGATTCTGCCCGAATTTCCCTGGAGTTTTGTTGGATCGCAATTTCATTTTCCCTAGCGTGGGAAGGGTAAAAATGTGTTTTATCCGAATTCAGTTTCCGTGGTTCAGGGGTACGATTTTTGACTTTCGAGCGCTCGACTCTTTCACTCGAAAACTGGCAAAAATGATGAAATGCTATTTTGAAATGGCGATAGATAATCTAAAAATGAGCGGTATTGACCACTTGTATTCAATTCTATTGGTAGAAAGTAAGTGCCTGTAATTTTGACACTAAAATAGCATTTGCTTTTATTTAATTTTCGAGCGCTCGAAAGTCAAAAATCGGTCCCCAGGACGGTATCGATTGCACAGGTGTTTTTATGAGCAACGAACCGTACTTAATCGATTATATTGGACTGCAAAATGTCGGAAATTAAATACCGAGTGATGGAATATCGTATGATTCAGTTTTTATTTTTTTTATCTTTAATGCGTTGTGTCAAAATGAGAGACTAACCTAGTTGTAGGTTACGGGTTTTCTCAATGATGTTATATCATAAAGGGGTAGCCACGTTGTCTATACGAAATTCCGTTTAAAAATGGCAGACAAATCTGACAGCTACGTTTATACACCGCGAAACTGAGGCAAGTTGATGCAATTGACTCGGTTTTAGTGTGCCACTTCTGTAGCGCATAACTTATCTGCCTCTTTTTTATATTACATCATTGGGTTTTCTTGTAAGCGTGTTCACAGCTGTACCTGCCCTCGTCTATAGCAAACTACCTAAATGACAAAGAAAAGAGGCGGCCAGTTGTGCTATCTCAATGACAGTAACAAAAACTAAACTGAGATATCCGTGAATCGTGCGTACATCATTTTATTATGCCAAGGCCAATTCACGAATGATGAATAACCGCTCCAATTATTCTTTTGCGGAATAATTCAACCCGGTGGTTTAACACAAAACACTGCGGCGGCGGCGTCTTGTCACGGCTCTAATTGGATCTTCAGCTCTGCCGAATTTCATTAATATGTATCCGAGCCCGCTAAGAATAAGGCAAGCGAAGAAAATTAGTAACGGCTCATTACCAAGTTTTCGTGATAATAAATCTCCCTCCTAAAAAATACTAGGCATCTTCAGTACAACATAAAATATGTTTCTGGCCTGTTGTGTTCGGAATTATTTATTGCCCAGATTGTAGCAATTATTTGTTGGGGCTCTCGGGATATTCTTTAGGGCGCTTGAGAACATGTTTTTGCGCTTAGCTAGCTTCCTTGTGTGAAAATAAAATCAGGCTTGATATTTTTATAGTAAAACATACCTAAATTCGCTCCTGTATCCCAGGAAAGCAGCACACATTCAATTTAATTTTCACTGCCGCTTCTAGTAATTGTTCCTTCGTAATTCGATGGAGGATATGTCATATTGCTGTCATAATAGGATAGCACAACACACTTCAACCCTATTCCCATCGATTCATACGATACGAGAAAAGGGAGTGAAGAAAACTGTACAATATATTTAAGGTTAAAACGGATACGCGAGGCCAACTGCGTAATTATGTGTCCATATAGTTTTCTGAAATGTTGAGCAAACATTGCCAGCGATAAACGCCCCGCCCCAATGTTTTTTATTTATCAATTGCCTGTAGTCTGAATACCTTAAAAATATCAGCAGTATTACAGTATTATATCATCTCACATTGTATATCCGAGACATTGTATATATTTTTGTAAGTGATGTGGACAGTTGTTGTTAACTTACAAAAATGAATTTTGTGGAAACGCATGTGATGATTGGGTATTGTTTAAATAGTTAGTAAGTTGTAAATGTTCCTTAAATAAATATAATAAAACGCTATGTGACACGCGTGTATTGTATAGTGCGTACACGGGAGACCGACCACCGTGTTGTCGGGATCCAAGCAACGCGACACTAGTGGGTAACCGGAAACTGAAACTTCTACGAAGTTGCTTTTTAGGGCATGCGCGTCATTGGAGACATGGGAGTGTTATTTCGAACCCGTAAGCAACAAACACATTTTTATTTAAAATGAACGATAACATAGTACTTTACTTATTGTATTCGATTAATTTAATCTAGAAAGTAACTGTCGTAAACTAAGGCCGTAATCTAAACAGAAATAAGAACATAAACAGAGGTTTCAAGTCAAAATTGAATAGTCTATTCTTGGAATTACTTTATTTTTGTTTGGTCTAATCGACACTTAGCAAGCTATTGTAACAATAGTATTTTCCAACACTGTCTATTAATCAATACCTATAACTCTGCAAGATAAAAAAGCGGCCAAGTGCGTGTCGGACCACGCACAACGAAGGGTTTCGTGCCTATTAAAAAGGTCGTATCTTTACTGAAATCTTATGGCACTTACGTCCTTTTCTTTAAGGAAGGCAGTTTTTTAGAAATATCTCAAAAACCTTTGAACCGATCTTGTTCAAAACAATTTTCGCTGAAAGAATCTAATAAGCCCTATATAATATAATATAATAGTCCATGATTTTTTTCATATTTTTAAAATACACGGTTCAAAAATAAGAGGGGGGGGGACAAAATTTTAGTGACTTTCGGGGCGATTATCTCCGACTCTATTCACTTAATCAAAAAAAATGCTGAGAAAGCTTATATTTATTTTGAAAGGCCTATCGATTGATGTGCCACACGTGGGCTTGCAATGAATTTTTTTTTTCCCCTCACTGCCTCGGAAAGCCGTCTTTCATCCTTTAAAACCAGTGGGCAAAAACGCATTTTATCCACTAGTGGGGAAAGTAATTTGACCTTGGAGCGTGTTTAAGTAGCTTTCGACAGATAACAAAACGTAAAACGCTCATAATACAAATTTTTCACAGAATAGATGATGTATTTCTGATGGCACTATAACAACAAATACTAAAAAACAGAATAAAATTAATATATTTAAGAACTTTTAAAGAATTGCTTGTTGCCTTGCATCAGACCCATCTCAAAATGTATGGGAAAACTAAAAACTCGCACTTGACCAAAATTCTACTTGATATTACTTACGTCCTTTTTTCATGTTTTCTCTTAGGTTAGGTTTGTACAATAATTATATATAAAAAGTAAAATATAAAACTATACATACAAAACATAAAATCATTATAAAAACCTAACCTAGGGTGCAGCCGGCAGCGAGGCGGACGTATTATACTTACCTACATTATTTATTTATTTATTTAAACTTTATTGCACAAAAGAAAACTTATCGTACAAAAGGCGGACTTAATGCCATATGGCATATGGTATGGTATTATTATTACTGTTACAAAAATATAAATATTATTATTTAAATTAACTAAAGTTGTTTTGCATGTTGCACTCTCCTCGCTATACAGTGAGGTGAAAAGTTTTGTGTTACACACGGGTGCAAATGTATTTTACTTCTCGTGAGTTGAAACACTCGCTACGCTCAGGATTCTAATTTAGAACCACTCGCTTCGCTCGTGGTACAACTATACAATCCTTTCACTTGGTCGTGTTTCAATTCCAACTCGCGGGTAAAATACAAACAAAACTAAGTCAAAAATTGTCATTTGTTATACAAGGGTGCATATGTCGGCGGCCGATCGTAAAATCCGGCAGATCACGAAATTCCTAGGCATATCGTGAAACGCCGCCATTTCATGATTTGGCTAAAGGACATCCGCCATATCATTCAAATATCACCATTTAACGATTTGCCTAGTGACGTTTAGGCAGATCATGAACTTCCTAGGAATGTCATGAAACGCCGGCATTTCATGATTTGGCCAAGCCAGTGACGTTTAGGCTGATCATGAAATTCCTAGGCATATCATGAAACGCCGGCATATCGTTCAATACTCACCGTTATACGTAAGTAGGGTGTCCAAAATTGAATTAGGTAAATTAAAAAAAATAAGAAGTGCGGACTGATAATCTCCAGCGAGTCGACGCCACCCCGCTGCGCGGGGTGTCTATTTCTGGTCTGAGGGACACAAGTGAACCCTAACCTAACCGACCTAAGACAGAGTTCGCTTATGACAAACCATTTTTGTCCGCCCTGATTATTAGCCCCCAACAAAAACGGCCGCCATCGCATGTGCAGCGCCACCAGTGGCCAAGAAAGAAACTATTTTACGATGTGCCCGGTATAGAGCTAGGAATATCGACGAATGCGTTGCTCTAATCGATCTGCCGTATTGTTTATCAGGCACATCGTGATAAGCCTAGCCGACTTTTAGGCATATCATGAAATGGCGCCGTTTCACGATATGCCTAGGAATTTCGTGATCTGGCGTATTTAACGATCTGCCGCCGACACATATAACAAATGACTATTTTTGACTCAGTTTTATGTATGGAGTGCACCCATATTTTTTTATTTTTTTTTATTAATTTAATTACAAAACTAGCGGCTAACAAAATACACCTATCCTCAAAATTTTATTCAAATACTCTTTATAGATTTTGAGTAAAATGCCTGTGACATACGGACGGACAGATAGACATGACAAATCCATTAGGGTTCCGTTTTTTGCCATTTGGCTACTGAACCCTAAAAAGCTAATTCCAACGTCAAATTATAGGAGGTCTCTACTTAAACTACCTACTTGCTAACACGTAATGGGGTACAAAGATCGACGATATTTAATTAATGCATCGGAAAACTAATTCTTATTACTTTTTAAAGCAAGCAATATTTTTTATCCACCGGGAGCTATAATAGTGGTTTCAATTGATTGTGTTCCTAGCTCAGAATCAATATCCTGTCTTGATACGTGTGGGCAAGTTTCTTATTAAGGCTTATAATAGCCATCCCGAACGGTTAAAGACTAGTTCGAAGAAATGGACCTTTTATATAATATGATATGTCTTTATGTCTTTATATTTATAATCTCTACAGTCTTTATACCTAATGAAGTTGCCGGGGTATATTTCTTGTCACGCATCATGGCATTTCACTATAAGTAAATAAATAAATAAAAATAAAATATATTTTATACTTAAATCCCAATAAAGAGGCTATAAATATTCATAGGGATTTATCTCGCAAAGACAGTAATTGACGACGTTTTTCTGTTTACTTGGAGCACCAAGAGGTGTGGTAAACAGAAAAACAATAAGCATAAGAAAACCATTATCTTGAAAGCAAACATCTTGAATTAAGTGATTTTCGCGAACCAAGAGAAAAAAATCTTGGGTCGAGATAATTCAAAATCTTTCGAATGTATTCCTTGGTTCAAGAATATTTACCTCAAAGATAATTATTTTCTCTGTGTAACACTACCTAAGTGCCTACGTAATAAACGGTGTAAGACTTTCTCAAGGGTCTGGTTCTGAACAAACACCTATAGAGCCGCAATTTTCATCGCGTTTGGCTCTTGGATATCAGGCTACTGGATAAGGAGCGAAATTTCGACGTTGAGTATTGAATATTTTAAACACATACAATACGGAATCGGTGGTTTGAATTCAAGAGCTAAGCGACGTGGCAACAACAGATAAAGCTATTGGTTACACAACTCGACGCGGTCTCCTCGATAACTTACATTTTTGACATTTGAAACATCAACATCAGCTACAGGGCTATAATGGTCGCTTGTATCGTGCTATAGCGTTAAAATAAAACATAATTTGGACAGAAAGAATACATGTGATTAACGCGGCGATAAAAAGTTAAAATAAAAAAATGTAGGCCTTATTAAAAAGATGGTCTGTTCGTTACGTATTCTTTACCAATCTTCCTATATCACCAAGTAAGTATACAAGACCGCCTGCAGCCTACTTGTGTGAGTCGCATGACTCATAGCTCGCCAAATATGGCACTGGTCTACGACCCTAGCCCATAAATGCAGCTCGACTAAAGCCGGATCAACAATATTAATTACTGGGAGTCTGCTTACATTTAAACGAACGTAAATCGTTGCGAAATCCTAACAAGTACGTGGGTTTAACATTAGAGAAATGCATTTGTACTGTAGTCAAAACAGATTATGCTACGAATTCTTACACAATCTGTTTTCGTATTATCCTTGTTAAACTTGATGAATGCGCACAGACACGAAGAATGGAGGGTTTAGTGTCTGTAAGCGATACATCGGTGTCGTTTTCGAGCGACGGCAAACGCGAAGATAGCAGACATAACGTCATGGCTGCGATATTGGTTGTTTGAGACTGACCGCTGGGTGGAGCGGGCAAGGGAGACTTAGGGTGGATGTTCATTCATCTGAGGCGTGACGTCACGAGCGAGGTCGCCGTCGGGAGAATAAACGACAAAAACTCTAATAATTAAACGAAAGCGTGACGGTAACTTTAAAAAGCACTAATGCATTTATTATGCCCACTAACGCGAGCTGGAGTCAGCTGGGATGTGGCCAAATTACATTTTGTATTATATCACGTGTTGTCCAAATAAGTAATCGGTTATTTTCCACTAAAAACGCCCGGTATGTGCAATTACAAAGCATACAGGAAGTTGGTGCTTTAAAAATATTATCGATCCAGTTTCCTGAAATAGCACCTGGATAATAATATCCAGAAAGTCGATTCCTAGCAAAGTAACGTTTATGAAAGGACCATCATTTATGGTGGATCAGAGTTTAATTTCACCGATGGCATCACAGACATGTTTCAATTCCTTTTAAGGCGATTGTGGCCCCATACAATTGAATTCACTGGCTCGCTATATATTGTTAACTCGATATGCTGTACCTATTGTTCGCCCGCCTACGAAAATGTTCGGTTTTTTTTAATACATAGACATAGGCTTTTGACATAGTATTTAATTTATTGCCATATGTAAGAATGATTTTCTGAATTTTCTGTCGCTTTTTACGAGACCGTACGGGCCTTAAATTACCAGTCTATCGAGAAAAACAATTTCACCAACACACCCGGGTCAACACGTTCCTATAATTCCACACAAGACGCCAGCCATTGCGTCTCCGCTGCACTTCGATACGTGTTTATTACATTTGAAATTGAAACTCTAAGGGAACGTCCATTCCACTGTCTCTTTGACGCGATCGAGGTGGAATGTATGGAAACAATATGCAACAAAACGGCTAATTGGTTTCTCGTTTGCCGTTTCACTTTCGCGAGAGGCACTCTTGTCGCATATAACATACCTACCCATAAATTGTAAATACTCTTTCGATACCCAGAGGGATCGTCCTAATATAACGCGACTATGCGATTATCGCAAGTCCGCGCGAACGCGCGATCAAACATATTGGACTCGAAAAGGTGTCCTAATTGACAATCGCGCGAACTTGCGATGTCATTTAGGACACCTATTCGAGTCCAATCGCGCGAGTAATATTCGCGCGGACTTGCGATAATCGCGTAGTCGCGTTGTATTAGGACGATTCCTTATACAGATTTTTCAGAAAACCTATTATGCTCCCCTTTTTTTGTCGCGGAGTAAACCTGCGAACCAGCTTTTCCAATCATGAGGAGGACTCCAGCCTCCTGGCTGGCTGTCTGTGGTGTCTTATGATTAATTGGAGCACGTAGTCTCCCCTGGAAGCCACGGGATTTGAAAGGTTATATTTGAAAAAATATACCTTAAATCACATTGGCTTCCTTGGGAGCCACGGGGCCCAAGAGGTTACAGAACTTGGCAGCTTTTTATCTTTCCTATTAGCGATACTTTAACAAATAAATTATAACTTCTAAACCAGAAATAATGCTTTTTGCCTTTAAGTTAGGGAACTGCAACGACAACTTTTATTGTACCTACTGCATGAACGCTATAAAAAAAGGTATTATTGACACTTAAAACGGAAATAACAACTGGACTTGTCAAAAATGATACTACTTTTGTGTGATAAATAAGATGTTTTTAAGAAGTGGAGGTAAATCCGCAAAATTACTGATGGACAAAATCACATAATTATCTATATCATTAAAATACACGTTTCATGGAAGTCTACAAGGAATTCCCATGAGCGAATATAGAACAAATGACTTGAAGCAGTTATGTTCAACCAATGCCAAGAAAACAAAGTTCAGTTTATACGGGGTCGTGATCATTGCCCTACCAAATTGTCATCTGTATATTTGCGTATGTCTATGAATATGTTTTTGAAAGCAAAATTATTTATTTAAACACAAGCTTCCGCCCACGACTTCGTCGGCGTGGACCCGGTATAAAAACTATCCTATAGTTGAATCCAGGCTATAAACTATCTTCGTGCAATATTTCATCCAAATCGGTTGAGACGTTTAAGCGAGATTGAGTAACAAAAATCCAAACATCTAAACATCCAAACATCCACAAATACAAACCTTCGCATTTATAATATTAGTAGGATTATTGCACAGTAGCAAATTACAAATACAAAGGGCGAACTTAATGAAATAAGGCATTATCTACCAGTTAGAAAGAAAATAATCATAGCTGGAACGGGATGTGAGAACCAACACAAATGACTGGTATCCTACTAATATTATAAATGCGAAAGTTTGGATGTTTAGATGTTTGGATGTTTAGATGTTTAGATGTTTGGATGTTTGTTACTCAATAACGCTTAAACGGCTCAACCGATTTGGATGAAATTTAGCACGAAGATAGTTTATAGCCTGGATTAAAATATAGGGTAGTTTTTATCCCGGGTCCACGCAGACGAAGTCGCGGGCGGAAGCTAGTGTTATATAAATAAAAATCAAATGAATGCATAGGGAGTGTTTGACCAGAATACCGAGTGATAACGAGACGATACGGGTGGTAACGAGTTGGATGAACATAGATTACATACATCATTGTATTTCATTTAGTTTATCAGAAAGATGTTCAAATTTATTCAAATTGTTTTTTTGGGGCGAGAGGTGAGTTTTTATTAATGAGTCACGTACAGTCCGCAGCAGAAATAGCTACGCAAAATGACACGCTCAAAATGATCAAGACAGTTCTTATCTTCTTGGCATTAGAGTCGTGTGCAGATAATTTTGAGCATTCGGACCGCTTATCTCCTTTTGCTGCTGACTCTACCTGTTTAAAAATCTATTGTTTTTGGTACAAATTGTATTTTTTCGTTGCAAAAGGTGACCAAATTCGAGCATATTCTATCGTTTTATTAAATTATAAAGTATGTACAGCATGTTCGTCTTTAAATGGTGGCCAGTTTTTTTTTTTTTTTTTTAACACTTATTTTTTTCCCAATGGTACCGGATATCATGACTCAATACACAACTGGCTACAACAATTGTAGAAAAGAAGACAATAAATGCAATAAAACAAAGCGTTCAATGGGACCACCGGTTCATCACCAACGGTAACGTGCTAATTCAAATAGCTCGTTCGCACACGGAATGCTTTGAGAGAGAGACGCTTCTTAATCGAGCCGGCTGTTCTCACAGTAACGTTTCGCTGGTGACACAATGTTTTGGCCACGGCGTATCGATAGAATTAATGAGATGTGGGCTCACGTGTGGTCCGCGTGCGAGGCGCTTGCAAACGACCGCTTTATCCCTTCGACTCATTTTACGGCCGTGGAAACAATTGGACGGTCTTAATGACTCCATGCGTGTATTGTTAGCGACGATTTAAAGGAACACACGCTTTGATTTGAGTATGAAGTACCCATGGTTCTATGTTTCGTTTCGGCCATAAATTGTGCAGCGTCTCAGAAAGATAGTGTTTCAAGAGAAATGCGCATTAACTAATTTGGTGTCCACGAACTCCCAATACACGTCTAGTTAAATAATAATGATATTTTTATTTATTTGTATCACTCTATAGAGTTTAACTTATATTGTGAGCCTAATTAAAAAAAAAATGTATTGCCTGAGATACAGTCTGTTAAGGGTAGGTTAGAGTCACTCTTTTATACTTGGTTCACATTAACATTTTGTAGGTAATTTCATACTTGATAATGAGGAAATCTATTTGGGATATCAAGGCAACTGATCTATTCATGATTAAAAAAACATACATATACTATTCAGTTAGGTGCGTGCCAGCAATATACGCAAATCACTATCTACTTGCTTCACAAACGTAGATATTCGTATGTTTGTGTTGGAAGAAAAGACAAATGTTCCATATCTTACGAGACCCCAGGCTAGTGTTGACGGCGTCCTTCCTAATCCCACTGGAGATTTAATACCCCAGGCAAATAGACCTGTCATGGAAACGTACAGCTTTGCCGGCCGCTGCCATGTTAGGATTGCGTTTCGATCTCGGAGGTTTAACATTATTCTAAATCCATATAAACTTTCCTCACGTGTATATTGATTGAACAGTAGGCACTTCACACATAAACAATAAACAATGACGTAACAAGATAAGGTTTCGCATTTACATAATGAATGATTTGTATAGAAATTCCACGCTTAACGAGCACCAAATGAATTCCATTTATCCAAGATAAGCTGGTTATAATGCTCCCATCGAGGTACATGGGCCTGGAAGTTTCCAGAACTATCGCTACTGTAAATATTCTGACTTCACGTATTGAAAATAGCATTAGAACGGAGCACGTACTGAAGAAATCGTATCAGCTTTCCAGCATCGTCATTGCAAAATACTTAGCGATAAGCGATGAATCGGTCCCTTCTTAGCAGAGGCTCGTCGCGATAGCGAGGTCAAAAGACAAGCGATGCAATACAGTAGCGTCTCAGTGTTTTATGAATATGATTTACCTACTTACTGAGAACTGTTCGCGTGTGGGTTTGAACTCTGATATTTTTATTAGGTTGAAGCCAGGAGGGGACGACAGGAGTAGTGTTAAATATATACATTTGAAAATGCTTTGTGTGCACCTAAAAGTAAAACACTATCTCATAAATACTCATAATGTTATGATGAGTATCGGTCGCATAACCAGGGTTATAAGATATGTTACTCAGAATTAATCCTAAGCCAATTAAAGAGTTCTGTATCTTAAACGTTAATACGAAACCGAAATAAAAGAAGGCGTTATGTGGTGATCGTTTCCAAGTAACAATAACTTCGGTTATACATATGTAGGTATTATTTGTTTAAAACTGTGCAAGCTTCGGACGCTGCAATATTTACCTCATATGACCTTTTTCCCTAACCATAAAGAGTACATACGTATGTAGTTCAGGGTTCTAGCGCCAAATGCACCTACACTTAAAGGTACAATTGATATTCTGAGCAAGATTGGTCCGTTGGCTATAGAACCGTGAAATAATTAATGGCGGAGCATCTTGCTTGCTCTCATGGAAATAAAATTAAAACGTTGTTTTAAAAAAACATATGATTTGAGCGTCTACGTACCTACGCTTGAATCGTACGCATGACTTGATTTGAGAGTATTCGAACGAAATATTGTTACGTCATGGAAGAGTATAGTAAGTAATAAATAGATACAGAGATAGTTTAAGAGTAGTATGAAAACTATATTTAGGGGAAACATTGTGCGAAAAGCATTCCGGATTTGCGTTTGGGGTTGAGTAGAACCAATTTTTTGTGGAAAACGAAACAAGCAAACACGTTTTGCTTGGAATATGAAATTTTGAAAAAAATACATTGTGCATAATTTATAATGACCTTCGAACAGATGTCGTGATAGTCCAAGCTGTTATGTTTTAAATTGTTTACGCAATAAAAACTGCGGATCATTTGAAGGACAGTGATTGTGAGGTCAGCGTTTCCGAGGGTCGTACCCATCTGGAGTGATATATCTCACCCACCTCACCCGTCATGCTAGAAAGTAGACCTGGGCTGGTTTTTTTTTGGCGATCATGTGCCTCACCCCACCCGTTAGGCCTAACGAAATTAGACATCTACCTACGCTTTAGTTACTACGAATCGCGGCGTCAAGATATCTTTGTGGGTGAACGGTGAGGTGAGCTTAAAACAATTTACAGAATAGTGGGGCTGACTACGCTTAGTTACTACGAAACGCGGCGTCAAGCTATATTTGTGTGTGAACGGTGAGATAAGGACAAGTTACAGAATAGCGTGGCTGATCGAGCAAAAAAGATCGCAGCTCACATCGATCAAGGTCGGAAATGGCGACGCAGGCCTCAGTGAAACGCATAGGAGCCGACGATCAGCCTCCATATAATTAACTAAGACCAAGTACATAATTTACCGCGTGACCACGCTTAGGCCGCCGGGAAGCACGTGCTATATTCATGTGTGTGCGTGTTTGGTTAGTGTGAGTGTTCATGTACACGAGGGAAGGGGCGCGGCACACGCAAACTGATAATTATTAGTCTGAAGGCAATTAAGAGGCGCCATAGATACGCCTCGGATGATAGCGATAGACTAAAGAGGGTACAGAGGCCGAGGCACGGTTTGCGAGCCGGAGATGATACGTCCGTTACCCGCTTTGTGAGACATCGAGTAATTCACGCTTTAGCACTGGATAAAGAGGGATCTTCGATGTAGATTTCAGATCCCCTCCTCGCGGAAGCGTCAGATAATGATAGAAGACGATACACATCGTTGCATAAAGTAAATACGGTTGAAATGTTTTAAGTTCTTTTGATAACATTACCAGCAGGTCGATCACGTTACGCATTGTACGCGCGTCAGGAAGATCTTAATGTCACTTTGTGTATGGGAAAATGACAGAGTGGTCCTAACTTGCGTTCTAATAGTTATGCGAAGTGATCACGCAAACACGCAAACACCTATGATGTCAAAATATTCAAAATTAATCAGTAAACTATGAATATGTAATAGGAAGTTGACCTAGAAATTGGCAGATTTTGAGACAACTTCTCAAGTCTCAATAATACTAACAATTACACGGTTCAACTCACGTATTCTATGTCACTACGGGCGACATGTTTCGAACTCTTCGGGAGTTCTTCTTCAGGATGAGTGTTTAGTCCGTAGTGACATAGAATACGTGAGTTGAACCGTGTAATTGTTAGTATTATTTCAACATGTCTCACGAAAGTTTAAATTCGATTCTCAAGTTTCAACATATGTTAAAACAAAGTTGGAACTTGTGTCAATATTTCAGCTATCATCAGCTCGGCTTCGTTGCACTTGGGAAGTTTCTCTCGATTATATAACTATTAACTACATTAAGTACTTAATATACAAAAAATACTTGCGAGTACGTAATTCTACTTCTGTTTTTTTTGTCTTCTTTTAACCGCTACGATAACAAAAACCATAAAAGCACTTACGAAGAGAATCATAGTTACAAAAGTATCATTATATGCTAGGTTCACGAACCTTTTAGAGGAAAATACTTGAACGATACGCAACACTAAGCGTGT
Organism: Epinotia ramella; assembly: GCA_947578815.1. Taxonomy (NCBI): domain Eukaryota; kingdom Metazoa; phylum Arthropoda; class Insecta; order Lepidoptera; family Tortricidae; genus Epinotia; species Epinotia ramella. The sequence goes on along the minus strand of OX388217.1, from coordinate 10,305,326 downwards.
AATGACCGTTACAGGAATTGTCTTACTGCGAACTGTGCCTTTATCTTGGTTCCGCAGTCAGAGTTCCTATGAGATAACAACGGCTTCATAAACAAACAATTTTCTCTGCTGTGGAAAATTTGCTACTATGCATTGTTTAATAACACGACGCCACAGTACTCGCTTCAGTAGCAGTGTTCGAACATTGGTGTTTCTCAGCTTTTAGATTCTAATCGTATATCTACCGTAATCTGCGATCCAGCAAAGACATAAGACACTATTTACCTACAAGGACCCAAAACAATAAAGGATCTGCAACGCGCTTGTGATTCATTTGGAGTCACAAGCGTCCATAGCCTACGGTGTCCAAGCGGACACCATCCGACAAAAACTTGTACCAGTAAGATAGAATTTGATATCTTGAAATAATCATAATTATATTGTACGTCATTGTACACCGATAATTTTCGACTTTACCCGTATTCAAAAAATATATCTTCCTCAATTCGCTCTGCCGCAATGACGCAGAAATGTAACGTGAATGTATGTGTATGTATGTCTACTTTGATTAAAGAGCCGATTGGATTACTTTGATTACGAAAATATGAAAGGATAAGCGTTATACCGAGATTGAATACCGGTATTTTTGTATGAAAACAATACCGGAATACTGACCCTGATAAAGTTAGATTGATGTTAATCCTGTTGGTGTTTGCTTCCACTGTGACTGTCGAGATACCTACGTTTCGCGTGACTTTATGCATTAGGTACAAGCCACTCGATGGAGCAGAATTGCATCTCCGTTATTAGATAGAAAATCTCGTGAAGCATGCACTCGTGTACAAACAAGGGAAAGTTTAATGTCGTATTCTAAACGTATAATAATGTTTGAATTATACTGGTTTGAACCGATTTCATAGTGTATATTTAAAATACCACGTATTAAGTGTGATTGCGATAAAGTAGGTTTGTGCAGTTTCTTGTTTACTATGTTTTATGGCAGAACCACTAAGGGAAACATTTCTTGACGAAATTGTGCGATTTCGCTCGACATATCTGTACTCGACTGTAACATCATGTGACAGGAGATGTCATAGTTCCACGGGTCACGCGACATCTCAACTCTCAAGCATATCCTTGCAATTTCGTATGACGTCATGTAACATGGATCGGAGACATTTGCACCTTTTTAAATCACTGATGCGCGGCGACATAGACTGTCCGTCCCTTTCTAAGAGTCCTAGTTAGAAAGAGACGTACAGTCTATTTCGCCGCGACACAGATCGCGGGCCCTCCCGTGATAGCTGTGCTAGTTGTTTGTTGACAGGGTTCGAAATTATCAAGATAAAAGTATACTCCGAGATAATTATCACTGATATGGGAAATCATTTTGGATAATACGAAAACCTAAGAAGATGTAAACATACAATGTAGAGTCAAGAAAATCTAAATTGAAAAACTCGACTTTGAAAGTCAAAAAATATAATGATGTTCGATGATGTAACGCACGTCACGTCGATATTAAGCGCGTGAAGTTCGGGATCCTCCAAAAGAGGAAACCCCTCGCACCAGTGTGGACAAGGAGGGTTTCACAACGGTGTCAAGAAAGCGTAAGACACGCAAGAGTCAGTGTGGTACTGCAGAACCGGTCGGTTGTGGTCTGCGGGTCTCCACACCGAGCAAGGCGCTGTACGTGTCGCGCCTGCATCACACTGCCACCGCTGAAGAAGTGACGCAGTATGTTCGCCAGGAAACCGGCTACTCGCTGAGGGTGTTCCAGTTGCATTCGCGCCACTACGTGCACTTCAGCTCGTTTGTAGTGCGCGTGCTGCGGCCGCTCCAGGAGACCATCGCGTGTGCTGATTTCTGGCCGAAAGGTGTCGTGTTTCGTCGGTTCCGGGGCAACCTACCAAATCCAACACCCGAGATGTCGGAACAACGGGGCCACGCCGTTTCGCCGTCAAAATAAATATTGTTCGGTTCATGACGCATTGGTGTAAACTGTAATGTTATGTAACCTGTTTTTCAATAAATAAATAAATAAATAAATAAATATTTCGACACGAATGTTTTGTTGAGCACAAAGCGAATAGCGAGCACGAATGTGTAAATATTGGGTTATTCTTATTATATTAGGGCATTTTCAATAATTCGTGCACCCAATTACCGTGAATTGTTAAATAAAAATTAACTCGGTGTCAGTTTTGTAACGGCAATTAAGCATTCAGTTTGTATAAAAGCTAACTTTTTCTGTTTAATTTATGAATGATATGCCTATACACGTTAATTAAATGTGAAAAAGTTCATTTTCACATGATCTGTATGCTTAATTTTCGTTACAAAACTGACACCGGGTTAATTTTTGTTTAACAACTCACGCTAATTGGGTGCACGAATTATTGAAAATGCCCTAAATGGCAATAATTATCACACTTATCGCGATAATTATCAAAATAATTATAGTTCTGAGCCCTGTTTGTTGCTGATCAATCAACTTCTCATTCGTTATAAATATATACTTTACAGGATCTGGCAATGGAAGGCTATAGAAAGAAATAATTAATACAATATTACCTACAGCCTACTTAAGGCCGGCCTTGATAAGTATTAAAGTCGTCAGTTTTGTAAACATTCATTAGTCAGTAAATTATCCAAGCAAATGGTAGCCCTCGGAAATGTAAAGTACTTAAACAAGTCATTTTCTATGACAATAAGAGGTATATACAAATTGTTGATACAATATAGATCAAAATCCATCAGGAACCGCTTAAGACTAGAACTGACTGGAATAGTATTTAATAATTGTATCAATGTTTGCTGTATAATAAACTTAATGATTCTAGCAATTAGAGAGACGGTGTTCCTCTAGAATACTAGCTCCTGAAATACCAGTAGAACATTTCATTCCATTCATCATTTTCATTTCATTTTTTCATTTCATTTCAATGATTGCATGATTAGTAAATAGGTAACTATTTTATGATTACTAATTTGTCATGAACAGCATATAATGTCGGTAATATCTTCTTAGGTAATCATTATATCTACGGTAAATTATGATAGCAATCTAATGATTTCGTAGTCTTAGAACTGATTTTACTTGAGTCATGTTATCTTCTGCGTCGCTTAAGGAGAAACTCAAAAAATTGGCTTTCGGAATCCTAACTGTATGTATATATATAAAATTGAATACTCTATGTTTGTTTATTAGTTATTATGTACTTTGTATATATTTGTACATTGTCATGTAACAGTTCATTCATTTTATGTTTGCTTCATTTTAATATATGTGTTTGTGCATAATTAGATTATCTGTCTTCCATTTGCTATTATCCTTTCGTTGTTTTGTTTCTTTTGTAAATGATTTTCTTATGTGCGATAAAGTGTCATGCATATATAAAATTATTAATATTAATAGCAACGTGTTGAGTGATTCCCAGGCCGATTCCATTGTCTATCAAACGAATTGTATACAAACAAAACATCCGGTGAATACCATGGTTGCTACAAATAAATGAATATGAATTAATGAATATGTAAACATTCAACTAGTTCTTAAATCTTGGAACTTCAACTAGCAAAACTACTAAATAGTAACACGATTACTACTAAGTTCGCTCGAAATAAAATGGAAACCTATATCGGTACTACAAATCGGCAAAAGGTTAGCAACGAATGTTAGTTAGTTAGTTACCCTGGGCTCTTTTCCGCAAATCGACATCCAGTGTGCCTATTTTGCGTGAATTTGTGGGGTAGCGCTACTCTAACCACCCCAGCTCCTCCAGAAAGTTGGTGAGTGCCTTTGTGTTTATGATTGCGTCCCGTAGTGTGTCTGGAGACCCTAGGTGCTTTTTCCTGTATACTTCTACCTGCTTGCAGTCCAGTAGAATGTGTTTGGTCGTTTCTTCCGCCTCCATGCACGCTCTGCACATTGTGATACCCATGTTGTAGAGGTGTCTGTTCAAGGTATTGTGTCCTGTTATTATTCCTACTATCTTGCGTAGTTGGTTTCTATGTGTCCTCAGTAGTGGTGTTGTGAGTTTGTTGTCGCGTTTTGACAGAATCTCTTTGGTCTGTCTGCATGTGTCTATCTGCTCCCAGTATCTTTGGTGTAAGTCTTTGGTGTATAGGTCAAGTTGATTGTATATGTAGCTTTGTGGCAGGGGTAAGATTGGTTCTGGTCCGTATGCCGTTGTTTCTGAGCCTTTTCTGGCCAGTTCGTCCGCTGCATCGTTTCCTCTTGAACCACTGTGCCCCTTGATCCATTGTATGGTAATGTTGTTTTTATCTGCGTACACCTCTGTTAGGTTTTGGTGGCATTCGTATATCAAGCTAGATGTGATGTTGTCACTGTTCAATGCTTGTAGTACCGATTTACTATCTGAGAGTATCCGTATGTTTGTGTTCTGAACTTGTCGTCTCTTTATGGCATTGCAGGCTTCAATTAACCCTACGCATTCAGCCTGGAATACCGTGTTTTGTTCACCCAGTGGTTTGGATATGTGTATGTTTAAGTCCTCCGAGAACACTCCACATCCCGTTCCCGTATTTGTTTTCGAGCCATCTGTGAAGATTCTTAGGTCTGTTTGGTTTAGTCCCTCTCTTGAGTCTTCTGTTAGTGCTATGCCGTAGTCTTTCCTGAAGACTGCAGTTCTTGGTATTTTGTCGATTGAAGCCTCCATGATAGGGAGGCTTGTGATCAGTCTGTTATGGATCTTCGTGTGTGGTGTGTTTAGTTTCGTCCATAGGTTGAGGCTTTTTAGGCGTATTGCCGTCGCAGCCGCTTCCTTTTGTATGTGCATGTGTAAAGGTAGGAGTCCTAGCATTATTTCTAGTGCTGCTGTTGGGGTTGTTCTCATACAACCTGTAGCCGCTACACATGCTAGTCTTTGCGTTTTCTGGATTTTGGTAATTGCACTCGTGGTTTGGGTGCGGGGCCACCATACTATGGCACCATAGCTTATCATTGGTACTATCACCATTTTGTATAGCCACAGTATGATGTGGGGAGCCAGGCCCCATCTCTTCCCCATCATCCTTCTGCATTGCCAGAAGGCTACTGTTGCTTTGTTTAGTCTACTGTCTAGGTGTTTGCTCCAATTAAGTTTTTCGTCTAGTGTTATACCTAGATATTTCACCTCTTTCGAGAGTGTTAGTTTATATTAGCAACGAATGTATTATTTCACTAAATTAACAAAAATCGGCCTGTCTGTCTCAGTTAGGTACATCGACATGCGCGCTCCAACTAAATGGTGCGATTGCGTCAGCCGAATTTGTACGAAAGTTAGCCTTTCTAAGTACATCTTAAATTGGTCGACTATTACTCGGTAACTAGTTATGCCTACTTAGCCGTGATAGTTTTCCTTTTAAATTCATTAAACCGGCTGTACACATTGGGCCAACGTTGGCGCGTGAGCAGATGCAGCTATGCGTTAGAGGAAGAGGCCTTTACATCGTTCTCATGCGTTTGCATAGCTGCATCCTGCTCACGCGCCAACGTTGGTTCAATGTGTACAGCCGGCATTATATGTACTACTGCCACGATTTTTTTCAGTAGGAGCCATTTAACCGGCAGGGGGACATGACTCGAACAAAAATTAGGACTTTTAAGCCCAATATATCTCGCAAACGAACCACTAAATTAAAAATGGTTTTAAAAACCCATAATATTTAGAACAAGCTATCCAGCGATACCCCCCACACTATGGGTTTAACGAGAAAAAAAAATATCCCCACATTAGGTGTAGATACACCTCCTTTATACCTAATGTATGTATTTTTTTTCTCCCCAAAAAAAATTTTTCAAGATTTTAATCTACTGTTTTGTCGGTATCAGCGTAATTCGTCCCATTCGTTTTTCGTTCATTTCTTATGTCCGTCTCATTCTGTGTTCGTCACTTATTCTTTATTCGTCTCGATCGCTATTATGTCCCTAAATGAAATGAAATGAAATGAAATGAAATGATTATCGTCTTAAGTCCAATTATGTAGCCTGTCTCTTTGTTAATAAGTCTTTTTCGTTTTTCGTCACGGTCTTCCTAGGACTATGTCTTTGTTCGTGTCTTTCGTTTTTGATATCATTCGCACTTTATCTTTAATCACTTTCGTTATTCGTCTCACTCTTTGTTTGTCTTTAGTGGTAACTCGTTCCGTTCTTTTTTGGGCACGTTCGCTAATCGTCCGGTACTACGTAGGTCTTAGTTGCTATTCATATCTCCTCCGGATCGGAATTGATAAACAAATTGAAGTTTAGGGGACATATACAGAACGGAAAAAAAATGAGGGCCCTGAAGGGTCTGGGACTTAGATACTTAAGATAGCTAATTTTTCTCAAGATAAACATTATTTCATTTGAAAAAATAACTGCATTCATAGATTTTGATATGCCGTCAAAAGTCGTCGAATTCAAAGTGTTATTTTAAATGTCAAACTACTATGAAATTACATGAAATTATGACGATCACTAGGTCAATAAGATATAATTAAAAAAATAATTAAGATTGACGGAAAAAGATAGTTACAAATAGCGACCGAGACGCAAAACGAATGTAACGAACTTAGAACTAGACTGAAAATGAGTGAGACTAATCACGAATGTGACCAATAACGAATGCATGAAAAAAAATGAGACGAATAAGTGAATGAGACCAAAATCGAAAGGAAATAATTAAGAATGAGTCATAGGAAGACCGTGACGAAAAACGAAAAAGACTTATTAAGAAAGAAACAGGTTACATAATTGGACTTAAGACGATAGGGACGTATAGCGATCGAGACGAATAAAGAATGAGTGACGAACACAGAATGAGACGGACATAAGAAATGAACGAAAAACGAATGGGACGAATTACGCTGATACCGTTTTGTCGGCGTTAATGATTTATACACCCATGCCGAATTACAGTTTTCTAGTAGTAATGGTTACTGAGCCAAGCCGAAGACGGACGGACGGACGGAGAGGCCAGACGGACAGTATGGCGAATACTACGGAACCCTAAAAAGTTGTATTGCTAGGTTTAAAAAAAAACTTAAAGCTTGTCAGTTTCTTATTGGATTTTAACCAATAACTAAAGGCAATACAACGCAAGCTGTTTGGCCATTGATTACGGCACTTCACACTTAAACTTCACACGTTCGTACTTTGCTGCCTTCATAAATCGTACTAATTAGAACTATTTTACCATAACCCGGGGCTCCCATACGCCAATGACCTTCGATCTGAATCCCTTAGTTTTCTAATGTGTTTTGTAGCTTAATATATTAAAAACAACGGCTTTAAGCAATATAGTATCCCATGTTTAAAGTTCATTGTTTTCGAGATATTTGGCATCAAAGTTGAACAATTTTAGACCAAAAAACTGGTTTTCTAGCCATAACTTTTGTGTCAATTGGTTTAAAATGAAAACCCTGGACCAGTTTTTAGAGACGTTACAGACGAACCCAAATATGTAGATTTCGTATAAGTATGTTAGATTTTTCACGTCAATGGAGATACGAAATAAGGGTTCATTTAGACAATGTTTAAAAAAATCATTCAAAATTTTTGTTTCAAAATCCGGTGGAACAAAATGGAGATAAAAGATTGAAGAACCGATAGCCGTTTAATTTATAATTTTATCTGTAGTGCAATTTCAGGTGAAGGACCCATACAATTGTTAGTTACATTTTTGCTTATTCTATGTTAGTTTTATGTCTAGTCAATTATTTATTATACTAACACACGACCGTACGTGCCCTACCCAGTGTATCAAAATAGGGCAATCAAATCTGCCAGCTAATACCTTCAGGATACTGTTTTGGCTACTTCAGTCTTGCCATGATGGATGCATTTTTTTCCGCATTATGGTCTGATACCCATTCATGCGGGCCTCAGCGAACATGTCAGGGGCACTACACCATCTCGGCAACCCTAACAGCATCCTGAAGGCATTGTTATATTGGACGCAAAGGGCGTTATATGCTCGCTTGGTGTACTTGACCCACACGCCCGCTGGAGTAAAAAGACTGGCTGTACGCCTTAAATAATGTTACTTTAACCTCCTTCGAACATCTTGCGAACTTGCGCTAATCTAATCTAATCTAATCATCGTAAAGATCATCGGTGAGGATGTGACCAAAACTTAGAAGTACTTGCCCACCAAGAGTGACAGGAGGGATACAATAGGGCGTATTTTTTCCTGCTTTGAAGACCATCACTTTACTCTTGGTAGGGTTGTACATCAAGTCATAGCTACTCACATATTCCTCACATTTGCTTACCAGCTGTCGCTATGACCCAATAGACGGACTCGGCAGAACCATGTCGTCGGCATAGCTAATATTATTTAAACATTTAATAACATTTGTAGAATTACCTTACTATTTTTATTAGGTAACGAAATGATAATGATATAAGATATATACGTTCTTGTAATTACGATATCAGTTTTTTTTTCGATATTCTAATGCTTATTGAATGAGAAAATTGGTATCGTGGTATCGCCATTTAAACAAATGACTACTCTCCATGGCCGTGTAACTAAGTATGAATTTTCAGCCATTTGAAGCACCTCATACACAGAACCTAAACACACAAAACATAAGGATCAAATTGCTAAAGCGGACGTTACAGCGGTTTAGGGTTCGTTCCCCTTGGTTTCTTAACGACGAGAAACGGGATCAGAATAAGTAATTGCGATTGATTTTCTTTTAGACTATGTTAATTCAGTACAATATCCCTAATTAGGAAGTTCGTGACCCGCCTGTAATCATTTTCTCATTGGGATTTATTTCATATAATGATAGCATGGCTAATGAACCTGAATCATCTCCAGTAAAGTAGATGTTTCTTTCATGAGCCATAATAGCGTCCGATTTTAGTTTTCGTACGGCTGGCTCTTAGTGGTAAATGTGGTAATCGAACAAAAGTACTATTCATAAAAAACTAAAAGCTTCGGTATAGGTGAAAAACTTAAGTAAGGCCCCTTTTTGTATGTAGTTGTAATTGTAACCTGTTCGAATATACATTGTAAATAAATATATATAATACTTGTAGCACAAAGAAAACAAATGCTTATTCGAATATCGTAAATAATGGAATGATTTTTAAATAATATTTCACATTTTGGCACATTAGGCGGTGGAGAAAAATATAACACAATTATTGAGCTTACTGTGAGACTGCACGACTGTGTGGTTCGATTTGTGTAGATAGGATAGTCCTCTAATAAAAAAAAAACTTCCACGTTGTATATCTACAAATAATCACAAGAAAGTACCTACACAAGTCAAAGCCGAAAATGCAGGACACGATGGATTACCCAATAATGGATTAGAGTGGGCTGACGAAATTAAGCCATTTCAAGCAACCTTCAATTGAATTATCCGATTTGACTTTGACTTTGAGAAGTTCGGGTAATTTGACGCGTTAGTTTCGCGGGCCTTGATCCTTTACGTGCGGTCTTATGTAGTCATTAAGTGATGTAACAATTACGATGCTAAATGATTTAGGTTATGAACCGTTGGTTGCGTACGAAACTGAGCTCGTGTCGCGAAGTGTACCTTCTCTGTTATCTGAACACAAATATTTGCAATTTGATTTTGAGGAAAAAACAGAACGTGGTCGTTAGCTATTTGATAATCCTCTCATAAATAGTAATTGAGACGAAAGTTAAATACCCATATAGATAACTAGGCAATGGAAACTTGGCAGCATGTGCAACAATATATATAAAACAAGATGCATCCTTGTTTCATAGATGTATTAAAAACCACAAATAAGAATATGTAACTTTGTATTTTTTTTTTATTTTGTTTTTTTGTTGGACTTACTTCAAGCCGGGCCACACAGGACCCTTTAGCTCGGCGAGGACATAGCGTGAGTTGGCCAGAGGGCCAAAACAGCAAAATGTAACTACTGCTAAGACCTTTTGAGACCTTTGTTATCAACGACAGCGTTTTTGTTTATATCTTTCACATAGTAAGTTGTCTATTTCTGTCAGCGACCCTTTTTTTTTTCGTAAGCCCACAGTTATCGTTTATGTTTTATCCTGGTTGCTGTGAAATTGAGCGTCATGATTTTGATGACGCGTGGGTGTGCTACTGTTTTATATCAAATAACACAACATTTTTCTTTCATGGCGTTTTGTTTCTTTCAATACAGCTGGCAATACAGAACTTACTCAATGCTTTTGTAATTTAAATCAGCAGTTCATAGGTAGGTATGTTGAAATCCTTCTTCGTTCATAATGATGTTGATATGAACATCTACACTTTATTATGAACATAAATAAGATGAATGAGTTTCGCAAAAACGAGTGCCTATGCTAATACCTTGGATACGGGACCTTGCGCTTCTTTAGGGTACAACCGGGATAACGCTAAGATAAGGAGGAGGTAGATACCTATATCAGAATTAAATTCAATAAAGTTTATACTGGAAAAACCTGTTTGCTTGAGACATTTAGTTTTGCATCGTATTTAATCTGTCATTAACGGGTACCTACTTACTGGGACTTATATTATTGATTTAATATCATCCCGTATACGCATAGCAAACTTAGTCTAAACAATCGGTAACTACGCGAAATAACATGTACCTATGTAGGTACATACCAAGTTCGTATCGTGTGCATCTATAGGTACCTAGTATAGCCGAGCTGGTGGCGTTGGGCTCCTAGTATACATGTGTTGGCTCACGCACACCGACAACGGTGCTCCCATACACGCACCACACTGATACGGGTACTTCGATCACATACTCGTATTTATTCTCAGCTTGTTTGTATACATATTTTGTAATGACCAAAGGTACTCTTGTGATAAACAAAGTTCTAGTTTGAGATCAACGGGTTCTTTGATATATAATACACATGTCTCTGGGAGAAGGAATGTCATGGATGTTGAAATGAACAGGACAATAGATTAAACAAACAGCCAGTATCGTAACCGGGGTCATACTTACAGATAACGTTTCTCAGATTGAGCGGAGGTTAACAACACAAAATGTTATCCGTCAACAAAAACACTAGCGGGTATGTTGCGAGTGCACAGTGCAGCGGCCGTTAACCCGGCTCGGGCTGCGTTTCGAAAACTTCGCGGAGCGTTTAGAGAATATTCAAAAATAGACCGACCAATACGTTTACACGTGCGAAAGTGCGTGTCCAATAGCTCGCACGAGCGGTCTCAACACGCTATACACGGTTCGCGACGATAACGGCGAGCAAACTTCGATAGTACGCGAAATTGCTGTGAAAAGTTTCCAGTGTACAAAGTTATTGGGATCGCGGTGTGGGCGAGACACGGCAGAAGCGCGGTGGCTTCGCGGCGCTTGGGAGTCGACTGGCGCCGCCGGCCGACCGCACTCCTCGCCTCGCGGGATCACCCACACGGCCGCGCCGCGTACACACGCGGCACACGCGCTCACGCCCCACACACACCGATGCCAAATGAAACTGATAAACAGCATAAAACAACCACACACGCTGCAACTGCACATACATACTCAATAAACAGTAGAGTGTGGTGGCAAGACCCACTACGCACTGTCAAGTCGCGACGCGAGTACTAGTACGGTGTCACACGTTCATAGAGACAATACATATCTGCCAGACGCGATAGGAGACACGACACGAGCATTAATGAATGAATTAATTGAAGACGCTGCAGGAAACGAAGCAATTTATGACCTACAATTAATAGTTGTTGCCATTCTCAATTAGTTGAATAGAGCAGGAGGGATACGGAATCCACCCAAACAATAAATTCCGCACATCAACTATTGCAGTTCATATTTCTGTCAATACTTAAGTAGATAAACTATTACCAGTTTATTTTCTTACAACAAAAAGCTAATAAGTTAGACGCAGTTACTTACGAAAAAACCATACAACAAAAAGAGGATGATAGTAATCATGATGATTTCAGTGATAAAAAAGCAATCAGTTAAAAAAACAAAACAATATACATTGGAAGTGAACATGGTTGTTAATATAACAGACAGAAATGTTTGCAACACAAACAAACGATACGAGTACATATCAGTTGGAATAGGCAAGTATTGTATAGATTTAAAGTCAATTAACAAACAACGTGGGAAAGCTCGCATACGTAAACAATGAATCACCTGACTCGACGAGAATTAAGTGATTTCTGTTGAATAATATATTCCACACATACCACATTATAATGGTGGGTGCAACGAATTGTCAAATGTCAATGGCATAATTCACAATGAAACACATGTGAGCACACCGTTTGATGATAAGTGCGTTGGTTTTACAAGCACAAACACAAGGAAAAAAATAAAATGTGGTACTCACATAAATCGAGTTCTGGTATTCTTTGGAAGTTACCTGAAATAAAAACTATAAAGAAATTAAAATCGGGTACAGTAGAATTATTTGGAGTTTACCACTGACAGATAGTTTGCCTTCATTTAATTTAGTACCTCGTACAAATTAAGTAGTTATTTCTAAATCGGTAGACGCGGGTAACAGTATTCTGAAAATTGCTTTATTTGTATGACATTAAAGTTGAAAATTAAATGGAGACAAACTATCTGTCAGTGGTTAACTAACAGTAATCGTACTGTATTCAAACTAAAAGAAAACTGAATAAAGAAGACAATAAGGTTCTTCGTGAAACTAATGAAAATAAAGAATTAGAATGATTACTCTTTATAAAAGATTTTTTTTTTTTATCCACTAGTCTACGGAACAATTGTAATTAATTAAAATATTTATTTTCTTGATTAGATTGTGACACGTTAAAATTACAAAGTCTATAAAGCTATTTTTATTTTTAATTTGATGAGTTTTCGGAATTTTAACCGACTTCAATTTAGTACTCCGCCAAGCCACGAAAATATTTCCACATTTATTTTCCAATTTACCACATGTACTGATTTTGCTCTTGGCAAATGCGTTGATTATTATAGAAAAAAAAACCGAATCGCTGTATGTGGGCTGATAATATTTGAGGACTTCCGTCGATTCCACAAGGATCTCCTTTGGCACTTCATTAGTTGCTATTTCAACGGAATCTTATCAGAGTCTGTGATATACTTTTGTACTTATAAGTACATAATTGAGGAATTCCATAAGTCATCTGTGGTCTTCATCATTAATTCCACTCCAAATTTATGATTTCCGGGTGTAAATACACGAGTTATAATAGAAAATACCAAAATCACTACACGCGTGCCTAATATAATTGAGGAGTACCCTCAATTCGTCATGGATCCCATCATCCAACAGAATTTTTGAAAAAAATGGGACCCACTTGGAAGCATATACTTACCAACGAAAAAATAAATTTACAAATCGGCTCATTAATGACGGAGTTCTGAGGTAACAAACATTGAAAAAAAAAAAAAAAAACCGAATTGCGGACCTCCTCCTTTTTTTTGAAGTCGGTTATAAACAGTAGTTATTATAGTCTTCAATTCTTGATGAATAATTGGCGACAACAACAAAAAAAAACAATATCTATTTGCTTTGTTATTAACAAGCAACAAAACAATACAGACCAAATCAAGTTCCAGCTTCTGTTCTACTGCTTCAAAATAAAATACTAAATATAGACTTGTGAGATATAGAGGAAACAAAGTACATACTCGTATGTTCCGTCTACTGTGTACCTATACACTAGAGTTTAGGTAAAGTTCAACGCCCTCAATCGGAGTTGGGATCAGATATCGTTTCGTTTTCTCTTCCATTTGATTTGTTGTTCTCAATATATCCTGTGTAATGAATGATGCGTAACGGGAACACGTATACAAACGTATGTGACTACGTGAACGTATACTTTGCAGGATAAGGCGGACGTGTATTCTCAGACCGTGAACGTGTATTATGTATTTTTACACTCGTGTTCGGAGATCTAATGGGATCATACACCTAACGCACGCCTGACGAAGTGAAATAGCGTTATTTGAACTGTGACTGTTTTATTTTGTATATTAGGTTTATAAACAACAACACAAAATTGAATTACCTTGCCTAAGTTTATTTTTAACCGACTTCAAAAAAGGAGGAGGTTCTCAATTCGACTGTTTTTTGTTGTGTGTTTGATACGCGATAACTCGGTAATTTATGAACCGATTAGAAAGAATCTGTCTTTGTTTGAAAGCATATACTTCCAGATTGGTCCCGTTGTCACCAAAATCAAGTTCTCAGCATTTGAATTCAGAAAGTAGCATTTGGTGAACTGGAACTGGTGAAGAATACCACGGATGGTCATCCAAAACTCCAAGTGTTTTCTTCTCATATGATCAACGCATTTGCTCTCGGAAATCAGTTCATGTGGTAAATTGGAAAAGAAATGTGGAAATGTTCACGTGGCTTGGCGGAGTACAAAATTGAAGTCGGTTAAAACTTTGTTTTTAAAGTAAATAATTTGAAAGCGCGCAGTGACGTAAACAGTGGTGAAAACGTTGCATATTTTAAAGCTATATCTTGTATTGTAATTACATAGTGTACCCACAAAACTTTTAATTACCAAATATCAAGTAAATATTGAATTTTTAGCAGCATCTTTTTAGGCCAACAAGTTTCGTATTTAGGACTTTAAATGTCTGCTTTAAATGATGATAATCATGCCGGCATTGTCACCACAAATCTTTGTGACCCATAGTAAACTTCGTGATTTCATGGAGATGTTACACAATTGGCCATATCGACACGCCACGGGCTGAGATTAAAACACCGAAAGGGCAAAAATAACTTGACGCCGTTCATTTTGTACAAGAATAAGACTTAAGTACTAAAAATACCTTCGGCTATAATTTGCGCCGTTAGAGTCTGAGAGATTAGTCTAATTGTGGAACATGGCCATTGAGAACGATCCATATGCGCGTTACGATTTGATTTCGTGTTGATGTTTTTACCTTACATTATTACAGTTGTCACCTTATCATGAAAGCACAGAATGTAAAAGCACAGAACAAGTATAAAAGTCTTGAACTTACTTCCAATATTGTATCAGGACTGGTATTTCATCAGTGGTTTTTGACAAAATGTCGACATCTACTTTCTTATTGCTGTCTTTTAAAAGAGATACCAAAGAAATAAAGCAGAAACTGTTTTTGACCAAAATTTTTTTTTTGGTACGAGGTCTATTGCCTACTTTTCTGTATAGCGTCATCAATTACTCATCGAGAATTCGAGACGTTTCTAACGAGCCCAAACTCAAAGGAGTTACGTCGGTTAAGTGCAGAATTCCCACGGCCACCTTCTGTCTCCATCATTAGATCAGCTCGTTGGTACCATAATATTGTATGTTCATCCAAACTACACATAAAATTTTAGCTCAATCGGGTAATGGGAAGTGACTGAAAAATGGATTGCAAATTTTGACGGAGAACTTACATACTTACTGACATATTTACATACTTACAAAGAACAGTGCAAACAGATGACCTTCCGTGAAGTATTTACGCGGTGCTAATGTTTTATTTTCTTTATTAGAGGTAACTTTGGATATTTTCTATCGAGGAAAGTATACGTAATCGTGTTTCGAAAGCGTGTGATTTATAGAGTGAATCCTTAAATATCTTATACAGGAATAGCAGAACTGAAGCTTTAGTAATAACAATACAGCAATGTATCAAACGAACGCAATAATTTAATAATTTCCTCGGTGCAGCCCTAAATAAAAGCTTGTAATAAAGGAACAAAGAATACCGGCCCAGATAGCTCTAGTAATATTCGTTCTTATATTCTGATTAATATATATATCGGGGTTATATGACGCATCAAATAACATTTAATTACAAAATAATTAGTCGATACTACTGGTACGACACGACAACGGTGAGGTTGACAGTTGAATCTCTAGATGTATCAAAGGAGCGTTATTTTTTTTTAAATAATTAACAGAAAGGAACATACATATGTCCATTTTCTTATATTTATTTTTAAAAATAAACAGAATAATAGAGACATTGCATGTCTCCTTCTGTCAAATATCGCGTATGGTATAGGTACCGGCTCACGATCTAAGATTAATTGATGAACTTACAAATCTTAACAACTTAAGGATGTGTAAATTTAAAGTTTCGTTAGTCTTGTTTAGAATATCCTACTAATATTATAAATGCGAAAGTTTAGATGTTTGGATGTTTGTTACTCAATCACGCTTAAACGGCTTAACCGATTTGGATGAAATTTTGCACGAAGATAGTTTATAGCCTGGATTAAAATATAGGATAGTTTTTATCCCGGGTCCACGCAGACGAAGTCGCGGGCGGAAGCTAGTTACTAATAATTAAATGTTACTAGGGGAGACATTGTTTCAAACACTGATCCTAAAGAAGAACTCCCGAAGATTTAGAAACATATTGCTCGTTTTATGTATGAATTAAAGCATGACATGACTGATTAACTGCATTATTTTAATATAAAGGATTCATGTATATTTTTAAATCGGTCTCCGCGTTTCTGTGCGCCAAGCCAACTATACTCGCAAATCGAAAAGGTGTTTTCATCAAACGTTCCCATTTGCGATGTCGCTCTCAGGAATTCAATTTAGCTTTCGCTAAATCTATTTATGTTTCAACAGACGAAAAGAAAAAAAGGTGTCGAAAATTTGATTTCGCCGATGCCGAAATTTGCCGGATGTCGATTGATCCGCGTCGGGTATAAA
The DNA here is from genome assembly GCA_947578815.1 of Epinotia ramella. NCBI lineage: Eukaryota > Metazoa > Arthropoda > Insecta > Lepidoptera > Tortricidae > Epinotia > Epinotia ramella. Next base: position 10,288,724 of record OX388217.1, on the reverse strand, counting down.
TAACACGCAAAACGCCCTCTCGACTAAATAATTTAACAATTTAAAACGTTAATTTCAATATTTTAAATGGAAGTAATATAACATTTTTTGAAGTGAAAACTTCTTTAGCGGCGCTGAGCACTTTTTGGGATGGGGAAAAATTGTTAAATACTCGACAGATTTTTGAGACGTCAGATGTGAAGGAGGTCACAAACTTTTATATTTTGCTGCTAGCCGATTCGACTTCATTCAAAACTGAACGCTATTCGTAAGAGTATAAAGCCGTTAAACACTTTTTGCAATAACATATTCTGCAAATTGTAATTTTGTTCACGCGTCCTTCACCGTTTTGCTATTGAGCAAATTCGAATAGTTCGAATTTGGACGTCATTCCTAAAGAGATAAAGCTTTGAAAAATATTTACCAACGGCATAAACAAATTGATATTTTGTTCACCGCCGCCGTCCGCTGTTCTTGCAAATTCGAATAGTTCGAATTTGGACGTTATTCCTAAAGAGATAAAGCTTTGAAAAATATTTGGCAATGGCAAAAACAAATTGGTATTTTGCTCGCCGCCGGCCGGTCGCGTCGTACCCAACGCGCCCGCGGCCCGTCCGCCTAAATAATTGATAATTGTTTATAAATTTGCGCCAAATTCATTTTTAGGGTGACACCGTAAGATGTCACGTGACCTGATCGAAAAACTGTTACAATGTTATTGAGTTTTCACTTCTGCCGGCACTCCCGGAGTGCAACCCGGCCTTTTTTTTGCTAAATTAAAATTATTCAAGTTTTCACTTCTACCGGCACTCCCGGAGTGCAACCCGGTCTTATTGTTTTTTAATACTGTCCTACCGACGACCGACCCTAAGATGAAGCTCCCTGGTTCAGTAATAGCCTATTCACTCTTGGTTTGAAAATATATAGATCGTATAGATCTCAGGAAATACAGATGAAGGGAGCGAGTTCCATTCCTTAGCAGTTCGCATTAGGAAAGACGAGGCAAATCGCTGATGGTATACTACTAATTTATCTGCAATTTATACCATAATTCCTAATTTGAGCCTGTCTGTTGTGGACAATAAAGGTTCATAGGGATGATGAGTGATGACTGCTAGTCAAATAAGCAACTATTGAAAGCGAAAAAGTCAAACAGCGTAATGTTTTTGATCTTTTAGTAGTAATTAAAAACTTTCAAATAGCAAACATCTGTCGAAGCTTGATATTTCCCGAGTATGTTCGTAGGTTTTGTTTATAAGTACCTAATGCAATTTTTTACCGATTTCTACTACCGAATTGTATACTCTAGTAGTGTAGGATCCTTAGGGTGGGTTGCAATTCACCAAACCATCAGTAATCGTAAGCGGTGTTCGTTAAATCTAAATGTATGGAAAGTTTGTCAAGTTTAAATGGGATGACAGCTATCATATTTAAATCATTTGATAATATTGCAAATATTACATTCTTAAATTAAATTAAATTGATATACTAGGTATGTGAACATTCATTCTTATTGTTGTTGTTGTCGACGCCATATTTAACGTTGATCGGTCTGTGATCGTAAGTTGGGGCCCTACGAGTTACGGTACACGCGTGGTGGGTGGCAAGAGCTGGGATCAGGCGCGAATCGTGCTTCGTGGCGTGTACTTAATGATGCCTATGTCTATCAGTGGTATAATATATATATATACAAATACAATACAAATTAGATTATTTCACAGAAACAAATATTACATTAAATCGAGGCTGCCCGTCAGTGACCAAACTAAGAGTAGGCTGAGCCTGTATCTTGGCCTCGAGTGCGGTTTACAGATCGTACTACAATTACAATATGATTTCGAGTACTTATATATGGAGAAAATAATAATAGTAGCTACCTACCATTAACATTATGTATAATCCCGAGAAAAGGAAAACACTATTTAGATTACAGTACAGGTGTGTTGTGTTTGTGTGTCGGTGTTTGTCTCAGTGTGTGGTTGTGTGCGTGTGTTCTGTGTCCGAAGCCCGCATTAATAAATCAGTCCTAGGGTTAACAGTAATTTATCTTTGCACTTTGAATGATTTTTGTCTGTCTCACGGTAAAATAACGTGAATAACCACTGTTTCACTACTCTCTTAGCTCTGAGAACTGGCTGATGTTTTACAATGCGTTACGTGATCAACCTGCAGGTTATGGTCATGGACTACTTCCGCACTTCGTCTAGTCCGTTAAATTGGGACCATTGAGCGTGACGTATTATGCAGCTAGAAAATAGAGATCCAGCCAGCCAGAATCGCAAGATTATTCTGCTAGTTTTCGCAGGCGGCGCGTTGAGGATATGAGACCGTTGTGTAGCTACATCATCACATTACGGTACGAGTATTTCAGTTATCAGGCTTCTTCATAAAATAGTAACGCAAGACTTTTACGTGGGTAAATATAGTTTTCTCAAACATGCAAAGAAATATTGACGTTGTGTTCTTCATAATGGGCTTCGAAGTGTCACGTTTCGGGCGCAGCGAGACGAGAGACTCGTAATGGCATTTTATACAAAATTGGAGGCCTGCACTTTTCTAATTTCCATTGCACAATTTGTGGCACAGGATCACGGCGTTCAGCCATGAAAAATCAAGTTTGATTTCTTGGAGTTTTTTTAATTTATTTCATTGCATGTTTGAGAAAAGCCCTATACATACCTCGGCGTGCAAAGGGGTTCCCAGCCTCATAACTATCCGACCTCGCTACGTTCGGCCGTCTATATGTACTCGGCTCGGCCGGCAACCCCTTACTTCCCGGCCTCTGTAGTAATGTACTATTAGTAGCCGACGCAAACATTGGACGGAAGCAAATCCTTCATCAGCGTCCCGACTGTACCTGTAGCGGGAGTCAGTAAATTACATTGTTCCCAACAAAGTTACGGCGTCGTCGTCGGAACTTTCCGAATTGAAAGAAATAGGATTGTAGCCCCATTCCGGTTGTCCATGTCAACGAATACACCTAATTTTATTTCAAAGTTGCCTTCAATTCAATTGAAGATACCTACATTTAACTTCAATGTATTTTTAAAACAGTGAAACCTTTTCGTATAACTTTTCGTGTTTCCGATTATAAATCTTATGGCTTGTTCGGTGCGTGTTTTACGGCTGAAGTTCGAACATTGAATACATTTAATAGTCTGCTGAAAGTTTAGCAAATTGGTAGTTTATTAAGGTACAGGCTATAAAAATAAACTAAGACTAATATTATTTGGAAGAAAAAAGCTGAACAGGTAGGATAAAAGGAAAGGAATCAACACAATAAGTAGGTATTATTTAGTTTGAATTCCTTGGCAAAGAACCTAACATGAGGCAACTGAGTTAAGAATGTAGGTCAGCCTGCAACATCCTAGTGAACGTGTGATTTTGCTTTTTGTCTAAAGTTTTACTGCAGTGTAGTGCCAATGAGTCTGCCAAGAAATCTAGATGAGATACGGACGCAGGTTACACTATGCTGGCGTCTGTAATGTGATTTATCCCGGGCCAGTGCTGGCTAAGCTCGTATGCTGATCTGCAAGTGATTTGTGAACAAATCCGGAACTCGGCGATTCCACTTGAAGATTCCTTTTAAACAAAACTAACTGGCATTAACATGGAAATTCTGACAAACGAATTACAGATAGATTTCTTCTTCAATACTGGTGAATACTAAGATTTGAAACTCAAATTAAACCAGTTTGAATTTATCAATACAAGCAACTAAGTGTTTGAACGTTCGGCACCGCGTGAATTTTACTCGTTAAACAATTCTCAATAAAATACTTTGTTGAAATCGAATACGTTCCGAGACACCGCAAGGACTGCAACTAAGGTGAACTTTCCCGAGGTGTGCAGCTGAAATTCGACAGACGAAATATGTAGACCAACTTCAGAAAAGTTTAAATCCCTAAGTACTAGATTGCGATCGAATAAGTGTAGCTTGCTACGAATTAATTTAAATTGGGCTGCAGGAGCCAGGCCGAGGAGTTCTTGAACGTCTCTTTAAATTACACCATGAATCTTTGTTAATGTTTGTGGCATAAATCCTAGTAATCCAATTGACTACTTACATTGTACTATGCAAGACAATTACTATGATTATACTCTTATAACGGCAAACTGAATGTGGTTATAATGTCGCAGTGCATGTTTACATTTTAATAATTGCCCGCGCGTCTCCGCTTGCGTATTACGTAGGAGGCAGGCAGAGCTACGGGAAAAAATATAGTTTATATCCCTCCCAAAGATCCATTCTACATACGGGTGAAATCATTTTAACAATCGGTTGCCCAATTTGTGAGATTACTTACTTACTTACTCCTTACTCCGCTGGCTCAGCGACCCGAAGTGGATCTTGGCATCCGATACGAGTTGGCGCCAGCGCGCCCTATTATGTGCGATCTCCTCCGAGCTTCCTGCGTGCAGGCCCCGTATCATAGTCGGCCATATCACGCGATAAGTGACAAGACAAGAGCGTCGTCTCCTTCTATCGAACGGTGTCAGCCAGTGACGGACGCTCTATCTTGTCACTTATAGTGTGATAAGGCCGGCCATGATACGGGGTCAGGGCGCGAAGGTCTTTCTCAACGATATCTACCAACCGGTCTTCGACCGCTCGGCCGTCCAACGAAAGCTTTCTTCACCGCCCTGTCTACTTGCATTCTCTCAAGGTGTCCAAGCCAGCGGAGTATTGCAGATTTGATTTCTCCTATATATGTTGGGCTCGGACACAATATCTTCCAGTTCCTGTTTTTTGCGGATTCTCCAGCTACCATCTTCCCTCTGCACTGGGCCCAAGATCTTCCGAAATATCTTCCGTAGTTTGTGAGATTACCCATACAAAATTACGTTTCACAGACAACCTTTGTATTACCAAGTAGCATAGATAGTTATATTAAAGCGACCTCACCTTTGGTTCATGTTGAATTTATACAGATTTAACAAAATTTCATGTGATCGGAAGGAAATAAATATTTTCAGTTTCTTTTAAAATACGGCGTTAAATATAATAACGTAATTTGTCCGAGCTCAAGGCACACGTCTGCTCCCGTTTCTTGTAACTTAAAACAAATTATGACCGATTTCTCAAGCTACATTACGAGGGCTGCCTTTAAAGTTCTGTCTTTTGCAAACCTCCCGTGATTGCATAAAAAAGAACTAGTGTCACGTTAAAATATTTGAATTTAGAATTCGAAAACAAAAGAATGACTCGAAATCGGCCCAACCGTTTTAGTACAGCGTTCTTTCAAAGTTGACAAGTCAGTTGTGAAAATGGAAATTTTGAAGGAAAATTTACGTGCGATAATTTTTTACAACTTCAAAAGGGGCTTAACGCGACTTCAGTGCTTCGAAGAGTTGACTACGGTTTTCAATGATAAAGCACCATGCCTTCGGACTGTGGAACGCTGGTATTTAGAATTTCAACGTGGTTGCTCTAGTCTTGGTGATAGACATCGTGAAGGTCGACCAAAAACAGCCGTAACCCAGGAGAACATTGATGCTGTACGGCAACTGATCATCGAAGATCGCCATGCGACATACCGTGAGATAGCAGCTTCCTTAAGTATTTCAGGGACCAGTGTTCACAGTATTTTGCATGATCACTTAGGCGTAAAAAAGTTGATCTCACGCTGGATACCACATTTACTCAGTGAAGACCAAAAAACGGCTCGCGTTCGATGGTGTCGCAAAACTCTGCGGCAATTCAACCGAGGAAACTCGAAACATGTTTACGACATTATCAGTGGTGACGAATCTTGGATATATGCCTACGATCCCGATTCTAAACAGCAGTCGACTGTTTGGGTGTTCCAAGATGAGCCAAAACCGACCAAAGTAATACGCTCACGGAGCACTTCGAAAAAAATGGTCGCCACGTTTGTGGCAAAAAGTGGCCACGTTGCCACCATCGTGCTCGAGGATCGTAAAACGGTTAATGCTGACTGGTATACCACTGTCTGTTTACCAGAAGTCATCGGCGAGTTTCGAAAAAATAACCCAAGACGTCGTATAAGACTGCACCACGATAATGCGAGCTCGCACACCGCCCGGCAAACTATTGCGTTTTTAAAAGAGCAAAACGTCGAAATTCTGGAACACCCGCCGTACAGTCCAGACTTAAGCCCTAACGATTTTTTTACTTTTCCAAAAATCAAGCAACGACTTCGTGGTCAACGGTACCAGACGCCTGAAGAAGCGGTTGAGGCATACAAATCGGCCATTTTGGAGACCCCGACTTCGGACTGGAATAAGTGTTTCGAAAACTGGTTCGATCGAATGAAAAAGTGTATTACATATCACGGTGATTACTTTGAAAAACAATAAATACCATTTAACACTTAAATTGTCTTTAGTTTTTCCAAACGACACAACTTAAAAGGCAGCCCTCGTACTTGGAGAGAAACCCGTTTCAAAGTTTCTCAGGGGAGGATCAAATTATATAATTAAAAGTTTCCGCCTACGTTCAATGATGTACAAATGTCGCAAAGAATTATTTCTGAATTTCACCGACGCATTGCGAAGTCATATCTTTGGAAATCTTCACGTTGATTTGTTTTTTTTAGGGCAGCCTTACGCTAGAGGTATAACTGATTCTAATACATTATTATATGTTGCGTCTTTAGCCACTGCAGCCAAGCGGTAAGGCACCTGAGGAAACCAGTCTAATCCCAATAAGGTTTAGTTTTCCCTCAGGGTTGGAAGGTCAGATGGCAATTGCTTTGCTACGCCAAATCTACGCCGGCGCGAGACGTGGGTTGTCAGGCCCACTATGGAAACGCTCACACTCGCACGCAACACACTTAGATAAGGCAATACGTTTGTATTTGTGCGTTTTGCGATGCGGGACCCGCGCCGCCGATCTACCCGCTAGGAAAGTTGGAACGAGCGATTATTTGTGTCGTTGCTCAAACTGCCTATTATTAATATGTAATATACAATGAGGTGATTTGGCTACTCGTGTAACAAGGCTATTCATTTCGTATTATAATGAATATTTAGTTACATCATTAAGAACCCGATTCCCTGTAGCAGTAAGAGCCGGGGATACTGGCTCAGTGATTATCTACGGACTTGCGGGTCAGTTGAGAATGTCAGTGGGTGGCGGTGGTAAATAAAGATTCGGATGTCTGTACTGCTGAAAAGTGTATGATTATGCACCTTTCGCCTTCTAATATTGTACTGTTTATGATTCTTCAGCTCCGAAATATTTCGTAAAATATATTGCCCTTTAAAGGAGAGGGCGAAGAACTTTACAAAGTTTGTAACTACTTCATTGAATCATCATCATCATCAGTCGTTCCCCCAGTGATGAGGATCGTGACATCATGTCCTATTGGATACTATACGGAAAAATCTCTAGGAATAAGTTCCGGATTTAATCATGCGAGATGAACAACATATGCAATTGGACAGCAAAGAAGGCATTGCACTTCTTTGACTTAATTGGTCGTTTTAATTGGGGGCTGACTCATGTCTTTGGACTCATGGATCTTGTGTCCCCGTGAGGGATCAAGTAAGTAAGACTACCTACGAGTCATAGAGCTGTCGATGATATTTTTTTTTTACCCAACTACGACAAAGCCAAAAGGAAGGGTTATTATTTAAGCAGTCTATGCATGTAATATGTATGCATGTATTTATGTATGTGTGAAATCTACTGAACCAATTTAGATGAACGAGGTGTCAATCGATTTGTTTTTATAGTCCGGGTAACAAAGAAGAGATCTCATATGAAAAAAATATGACAAATGTGCACAGCAAAAATGTAAAAAAAAATTTATACTTTTTAATCCTTTTTCGAGAACATACAACATTATTGATTATTTTATTAGGTGGAATCAACCCTATGAGTATCGCATTCGCGATGATAATCTGTTTCCCCAATCATGGGAGATTTGATTCCTGCGGATAAAGTCATCTGGTCGGTGGGAATGGGAATCAAACTTATATTTATGTAATATACGGTAAACATCGGTTCGCTGAACGTTTTCCTATTTCTAGATGCATTGCTGATTGCGAATCGAGCTATTTATTCAATCAGGGGTAAACAAGTCTTCCTTACATAGAGGACACATGGTAAAGTCTGCTGTATTGTATTTAATTAAATAATGACTTAAATTGTAGCACAATCATGTTTTACTTTACTATCACTAAATAGATAAATGCTGAATCTTTTGACCTAAAAAGTTTTCCAAAAAAGTGAAAAAAAGAAAAAAAAGGATCCAAGGAGGAGGAGGATTGGGGATCAACCATCCCCAGGTTCCCCAAAGTGGCTGGCCCTTGGTCTTACTACATAATATATTATAGACGTGAGGCTAACTACTGGTGCTGAAATACATGAAACAAACATCATTACAATTTCATGCATGTCATGCTCGATGGCATCATGTCCCAAATGCATTCAGCAAAATGTTGTCCAACATCTCCCGTCGCATCCATGCAATTCTTGCCTCTTCCCGAATCCAAATAGGCGTCAAAATCCTTTGACGTCATTCGAATTCCAAACGTAGAGCGGAGTGAAATTTTCCACCACCGCTCCGATTGAAGAGCCGTTCATTCACGAATGTATTTCTGGCTTACCTGTATCTGTACTAATAGTCATCGCCGGAGTGGGTTGCCGACCTGGCTGTGCAAACAAACAACTGATCAATATTGTTGCTTTGATATCAACTTGAAATTTCTGCGGCCTTGGTCGTCTTTACAGCCAACTAATTGGCACTGCTGCTTCAATTGGAAATATTAATGAAGATCGCTCCTGGCCATTCCGTCGCGTGCATGAAAAGTTGATTAGGTACTTCACTTGTTGCTGCATGTCATGCACTCACTCATGCTTAATTATCAAAGGGAATAATATAGCAGACGAAATATGATATAAATATTTATATTTATATGAAGAAGAATCTCCTGAAGATTAATCTTCAGATGGACGACCGGTTTAGTCTAGTGAGCCTGGGCAGTGAACCTGCCTGCAAACCTGACGGTCCTGGGTTCAAATCGCTGTAATACATATGTGTTCCTGAGACTGTGTCTGATTGTTTGTTTACGTATGTTTTCTATGTATTTAATGATTTATATTTAAAAATTGTACCGTAACAAAAAAATATACATGATATTAAATAAAAAAGCGTCGCTCATTGGCGGAAATGACCCCAAGATGCTGGCAGCGTTTCCCCGCTGCACAGTGATGCAAAAAACCTTTGGCCGAGAAACGCTCCAGCTTTGGGTTCACTTGAAGTACATACACGCTTTTTTAGTGTTCCGTACGTAACGGAACACTTATGCGATCACTCGGAGGCTGTCCGTCTGTCACAGCCAGTTTTCTCGAAGACCGTTTGACATAGGAAGCTGAAATTTGGTATAGATATAGAAACTTATGGCCTAATTACATAAATAAAGTCAAAAATGTGTAAACCCCAATAAAGGGGGCAGTTTGAGGGGTAATAAGGAGTTTCACAAAAAAAATTTTTAATTGTAAGGAACGTGTGGGGTATCATTCGAAAGTTCGTAAAATTTTGAGACGGTATACACATTTTGAGTTCTTTTTACGATAGCTCTTACTAGTGTAAAATATGATCATAGTAACTTTTTTTATTGTATTATATTGTAGTCTCGAATCTATAATTTGTTCAATTTGTGTAAGATTGTCCCTATAATATATATACTCATCATCATCATCATCGTATCCGCCGAAAGACGTCCACTGCTGGACATAGGCCTCCCCCAAAGAGCGCCACAACGACCGGTCCTGCGCCACCCTCATCCAGCGGACTGCCGCAACCTTTACTAGGTAGGGTATATGGACCCGGGTATGTCCTAAACCTACGACCAAGACCACCGGGGGATGGGCAGCAGCATCCCTGGAGTTCGGTGGAAACACTGCGATCGCCAACCCGCACGCTAAGCGTGGCGATTATGGCTTATACCCCCCATGCAGAACACAACAAATCCACGGCCCCGTGTTTCCATATATACTCGTATGTATTAGACAGCTTTAAAAATCTTTACTTCCGCAGTCACGTATTTTTGTTTCTATACATACTACAGGCACTAACCAAGTGATTCTCATTTGCTTTTTATAAGGCAATATAAATATTTTTAACACATGTACAGGTACTTCAACCAGTAAAATGCCTATATTAACCAGCAAGGCTTATTTACTTCGGCATACTCGGGATACATTTGACGCAGCTCCACTGCATTTTACCCCTTTATAAAATAAATTATGAGCCATAAAACCGCATAGAAGTGAATAATGTTTAATTTACTACAGGTACAACAAAGCTTTGGCTGGCGGCCACTGAACGGAAACGCTACCTCACCGTCTGATAGCGGTGCTGAAAATAGAATTCGCTTCCATTCCAAATGCGAGCTTTTCTCAAATGTATTAATATTTCAATTACTGGCGGGAGCACTTGAAAATATCCACGATGCTGGTAATTGAACTCGATGTTGTTGAAATATTTAAGTACTTACCTGTATAATGATCGGTTTACATTTAAGAGTCCGCAGTAAGCTCGATTTTCCATACAAACGTAGTTACGCTCTCATTTTAAACTACGTGTTGGATTGTAACGAAACTCTGCATGTACAATGACATAAGGTATATCCAAGAAACAATCAAACGCCAACTGAGAAACTTTTTATTGAAAAACGCATTATATTCAGTAAAGGAATTTATGGACATTAAACATTAATAATATGACTGTTTTTGACATTGTAAATGGGTCATTGTCAGTCAGTAAAACAAAAATCGTCTTTTCGGTGGGCAATAGCTAAGGGCTTATATTTATATATGTCGAATTGTTATGGCGGCGCCACCAGTTTGTTTTGATTTCTATTTTTTTTTGTAAGTTAAGAATCAAGTTTAATCTCAATAGCAGTCAACAGGTGGCGGCACCACTTGACTGTTACCGGAAATCGTTCAATTATAATAACTAGCAACACTGTATTTTTACTTCTTTTATCGATTCCTTAGTGTGGCAACTTTTATTAAGATTTAAGTTGGCTAACTTGTACACTGTTTCTGTTAGATTATTTATTCTGATTGGTTTTCGATTATTACTTCTATGTTGGTACACTGGAAACTCAGGCGGGGTGGTGAACGCTCTGCTCTGATTGGTTGAGTAAGTTCCCCACTATCGCTTGGACATGGCTCTTGGCGGGAACGGGTCTAGAAAATGGCGAAGAAGCGACTAGAGTAGGATTCAGATTTGGTTTTGTCTTCGGACTGTACAGACGTTCACGCCAAGAGACTTGTCGGTTTCCAATCTAGTGCATACCTAGGTACCCTTGGATAAGGTTAAGATCTAGTGGAGAATAAATAGCTAACCGTTAATAGTTGTGTAAATCCGATTCGACGTTTAGCTAAGTGTTACTATTAACTATCTTTTAACTATGTGAATGCGAATAAAGCATAAGTGGTTATATTTCTTCTGATTTTTATTTGGAAACGTGATAGGAAGCCCGTCGCTATGCCCGATACCCCAGCAGAAGCCCGATTACCCGCTCCGGTCAACCTTTCTCTTACATATATAATATGTTTTTATCGCATAGAATTATAGAAGAGGCGACGCCGTTTATGCGGATTCAGAGTTCAACCAAAAATTAGGCTTTAAAGCCCTTAACTTTGGCAATGTCCACCGAAAAGACGCGCACCTAAATCTGACAATGACCCAAATTATATGGTTATTTGTATTTTTTGAATTTTTCGTTTAAGTAAAGTTTGTAATCTGACGATCTTTATGTGATATTATCTTGGTCATTTATTTACTTTTGCCTATTAATTAATTGTGACTATAATTTGAACCAAATGTAACTTGACATTTTATTACAATTCTTATTCTCTTTGACGATCATAATATAAATTTCATATAGATAAAGCTAGCTTTAATTTATATTGTAATTGTATATTGTGAAATAAATAAATGTAAATCTAAATCAAGTATGTAATTAACAACACTATCAACACTATCTTAAGTAACAGTATTGTTAAGATAGTGTCCACGGCATGCTATCTTACGATGACGAGTAACTTTTAATTTTAACTTTTAATTGTATTGTATGGTATTTTATTTTTATAAATTTTCTAAATGGATTATTACCTAACAACAATTTTATTTTATTTATTTATTTTAATTAGTTTATGTAGCTTCAGATACCATAGTAAAAAAAAAACAGCGAATTTAAGTTTTTCATACAAAACTTGTTTCTGCTGTATTTCGTTTGTTTTATAAACTGGAACCGTATAAACTACTTGCAGACATAGATGGTCCTCATGTCATTGTATATGCAAAGTTTCGTCACAATCCAACACGTAAATTTAAAAATGAGAACGAAACTCCGTTTGTATGGGAAGGTGAAATTCAGCCGAGCTTACTGCGGACTCTTAAGTCTTAATAATCAGAAAATGAATTGAAACATGTTTTGTGTAATTAGTTTGAGATTAATAGCAGTTAACGCTGAATAATTTTAACTGGCTAATTTTGCCAAGGCTAATATTATATTATTAACAAAACAAAGAGGGTGAATTTTAACTGAGTTAGCGATCACAATCGTTGGTGCAACTTCAATGAATTTCATACACAAAAAGTGAAGTATCTAAACTACGAAAGCTGCAATAAGAAAAAAAAGCGGCCAAGTGCCTGTCGGACCACGCACAACGAGGGTTCCGTGCCTATTAAAAATGTCGTATCGTTACTGAAATCTTATGGCACTTACGTCCTTTTCTTTAAGGAAGGCAGTTTTTTAGAAATATCTCAAAAACCTTTGAACCGATCTTGTTCAAAACAATTTTCGCTGAGAGAATTTAATAAGCCATGAGCATGATTTTTTTCATATTTTTAAAATACACGGTTCAAAAATTAGAGGGGGGGGACACAATTTTAGTGACTTTCGAGGAGATTATCTCCGACATAGAGTCGGAGATAATCACTTAATCAAAAAAATTGCTGAGAAACCTTATATTTATTTTGAAAGCCCAGCCTATCGATTGATGTGTCACACGTGGGCTTGCAATGAAAAAAAAAAATTTTGACTTTCAGTTTTATGTATGGAGTGCACCCCTAAAAACAATTTTTTTTAGTAATTTAGTTACAAACTATGTAGCGGTTAACAAAATACACCTATTCTGAAAATTTTATTCAAATACACCTTATAGTTTTCGAGTAAAATGCCTGTGACATACGGACGGACAGACAGACAGACAGACATGACGAATCTATAAGGGTTCCGTTTTTTGCCATTTGGCTACGGAACCCTAAAAACGGTCATGTGCGAATCGGACGTTTTTTGTATGGAAGCCCCCTTGTTTTTTTAAGTGTTGTTATAGCGGTAACAGAAATAGGTACATCATCTGTGAAAATTTCAACTGTCTAACTATCAAGGTGCATGGGATACAGCCTGGTGACAGACGGACGGACGGACAGCGGAGCCATAGTAATAGGGTCCCGTTTTTACCCTTTGGGTACGAAGCCCTAAAAAACGATAATTATCAAACACCTAACAAAGTCGTAATATTTGTAAGCAATATTACTCACACTTGTTAAATATATTTTAATTAACTCTGATAACTTTTAAACAAAATATCCATTGTTTTTATTTCAGTCAAATTTTCATGTTCTAAAAATGGTTCTGTGCCGCTAGCAACCATGAGTGAGAACAATTTGCTACAAATATTTTCATTCGACACCACCCATCACTATTTTCTAATTTGCGAGAAGGCACGCGACTCATAAATGGTTATTCGCGTGTTCCTTATATACAGGGAGTAAGGTTGAGAATGGTTTGAATATTTGCCCGCGTGGTCACGTTCACGCCGGCTTGTTTCCGTGAGTATTAGAGGATTTTACGATCGGCGGGTGTTTTGCTTGGATGCGCCGCTGTGTCAGGAGACTCAGGAGCCGTCAGACTGGAATAGTACCTGGACAAATAACCTGCTTGGCCCTCTGACTTATTTCTGGCCACTTTCCGTCGCGGAGTTTGATTTTCACGATATTTTTCTAGACACGAATCGTGCAACTGTCAATCACTGTGGACGTAGTTTAATTACAGGTTTACACAGATTAGCTTTTATAAAATGTAGCCATACCCATCTATCGGCCTCTCTCTCACTCACATGGGAGTCATGCCTTACAAGCGATTTCAGCTACAAAGCGGAAAAATGCTGCTACGCGTTACTGCATAGGACAGCGTTGCTTGTCCTCGAAAGGGTTTTTTTAGCAGTAGGTAAGTGCTGTCCAATAGTCAAGACTAAATTAGGTTTTCAGAATGAGGTGTCGAAGAGCCGTGCCCGTGAGCTAGAAAGATATAGGAACACGCTGCAAAATCTCTAAGCATTTTTTCCTGTTCGACGGGATAGGTCAAAGGAATACAAACTTCAGTAACGAAAACCTATCATATTAAAAATACAATGCAATAAATTTAACCGCTGACATCATAACAATTAACAAGCATAAACAGATCAAAAACCTGTAAACCGACTACGGAAAAGTAACAAAATAATTTTTTTTTTTTTCATAAAAACCTTATTCTATTCTATGTCAGCCGGAGCATAATGTCGAATCGATTGACACCTGATTTATCAAAATCGGTTCAGTGTCTTAAAAGCTACGATGATACACACGTAATAAATACAAACATACACTGCTAAAAACATATCCCTTCCTTTCGGCTCTGCCGTAATCGGACTGAAATATCAAACCGAATTCGAATTACTATAGCGTAATAATAAACATATTTTCAGTCCATTATTCATCGCACAAAAGCTTCCGGTGCATTTTCGAGGAAAATAAAATGACTCATGTAGAATGACTCAAAAAAAATACAAAAACCGGCCGAGTGCGTGTCGGGCCACGCGCAGTGTAAGGTTCCGTAGTTGCCTGTCTGTATTTGTTACATCGATACTCGTGCGCGCCAAGTAAATGGTGCGGTTGCGTCGGCCGAAATTGTACGAAAGTTGACCTTCTCAAGTAAGTAGATACATTTTAAGTTGGTCGACTATTAGTTGGTAACTAAGTAATGACAACTTAGCCGTGATAGTTTTCCTTTTAAATTCATTATATGTAACTACTGCCACGATTTTTTTTTTCAAATACGCAGTAGGTGCCATTTAGCCGGCAGGGGGTGGGGACACGACACATGACTCTAACAAAAAATTGGGCTGTAAAAACATAACACAAATGGACCACTATAAGTTGAAAAATGATTTTGAAAACTTATAATATTCTTGAACAAGCTATCCAACGACACCCCACACCATGGGTTTATCGAGAAAAAAAATTACATCCCCGCTTTACCTGTAGGGGAGGTACAATCATAAAAACCTTTTTTCAATATTTTATTGTACTATTTTGTCGGCGTGATTTATATAACCATGCCGACTTACAGCTTTCTAGTAGTAAGCGTCACTGAGCTAACCCGCAAACGGATAGACGGACAGACGGACATGGCGAAACTATAAGGGTTCCGTTTTTCCAATTTTGCCTCCGGAACCCTAAAAACCAAATGGCGCTTACAGAAATTCTATCAAACGATGTCGAAAAGCGAAACATGCACAAACACACATAAACGAAATTGCGATACAAAAATATTTCTAGAGACTTTGCAAACGAAGCGGGCGAAAATGTCGGCAATGATATATGTCCTGTCACAGGCGACTTAACTTTTGCATCTACCACACAAAGAAAATGATTGATATGGCTAGAGAAATTGGATTGGTAATTTCTGGAATAACTTTTCTCGTAATAAGCATTGAGCTCTAAGTGTCCAAGTTTACTTTTGTATTTGATAGATCGATAAAAAACTTCAACCGTTTTGTTTTCTAGTGACGGATTTTGCGACATTTCATACGTATCTGTGTGTCTGTCTGTGTCAGCGTATAGCTTCCAAACGAATTAAGCAATTTGAGTGTGTGTTTATTTAATTGAAAGATCGGGATAGTTCTTAACTATGTTGGTTGTGTTAGGAGCGTTTTATATATTTTATTTTATGTTGTCTTAGTAAGTCACGAGTAACATTTTCGAGGAGCACAAATATTCTGGGGAAATAGTATAATATTTTCCTCTCTATTGAGCGCTCAATCTTTTCGTAAAAACACTGCGATCGAGCACTGGAACAACTTAAATAAGGTATATACGGTATGTACTCGTATCACAAAATATTAAATCAAGTGTAGGTATATACTCGCATCTACTAGTACTACTGTTAGGTTAATAGACTACCGTATCACTAACCTGCTTTGCACTAGTTATTACGGCACTTTATTCCCTGTTCCAAAATGTATAAACAATGAATGTCACACCCGAAACTGTCTGACCCTATTATTCCTTGTAAAAATACATAAGATAAATGGTTTACTGCTGCTCAATATATAGGCATAATAAAACCGTTCAAGAAAACCTTCGTCAAATCACTGTCAACAAACTCATTTCTTAGACAAGTCCTTACAGAGCTTGCTAATTCATGCATATCGGTACTCAGATAAAAATAAAACAATTCGGAAAACGATACGTAATCAAAAAATATTTCACGCATATATAAAAACCGGCCGAGTGCGTGTCGGACCACGCGCAGGGCAAGGTTCCGTAGTTGCCTGTCTGGCTTTGACCTTTGTTACGCGCGCCAACTGAACGTTGCGGTTGCGTCGCCCGAATTTGTACGAAATGTGGCCTTTCAAGTATTAAGTTGGTCGACTGTTACTCGTTGCCTATGATAATTTACGAAGTAAATACATTATAATTACTAATGCCATGATTTTTAGGGTTCCGTAGCCAAATGGCAAAAAAAGGAACCCTTATAGATTCGTCATGTCTGTCTGTCTGTCTGTCTGTCTGTCTGTCTGTCCGTCCGTATGTCACAGGCATTTTACTCGAAAACTAAAAGGTGTATTTGAATAAAATTTTGAGGATAGGTGTGTTTTGTTAACCGCTACATAGTTTTGTAATTAAATTACTAAAAAAAATTTTTTATAAGGGGTGCACTCCATACATAAAACTGAAACTCAATTTTTTTTTTCATTGCAAGCCCACGTGTGGCACATCAATCGATAGGCCTTTCAAAATAAATATAAGGTTTCTCAGCATTTTTTTTGATTAAGTGAATAGAGTCGGAGATAATCGCCTCGAAAGTCACTAAAATTGTGTCCCCACCCCCTCTAATTTTTGAACCGTGTATTTTAAAAATATGAAAAAAAACATGCTCATAGGGTTTATTAAATTCTGTCAGCGAAAAGTGTTTCGAACAAGATCAGTTCAAAGGTTTTTGAGATATTTCTAAAAAACCGCCTTCCTTAAAGAAAGGGACGTAAGTGCCATAAGATTTTGTTGGACATTAAGAACGCAACCTTCTTATTAGGTTATTGTCACAGCAACTATATGTGACATGTTTGTTTACTTCAATACAAGAATACGTTTGTGCTTTACGTTCACGTTTTATGTTAACTCTTATTATCTTCCAAATCTATCATGGTAGCAGACCGTGGTTGATAATGATAACCGATAGAGTCCGGAAATATAAACGCAGTTAGAACAAGAAAATTCGGCCGGCGTAAATTTGTGTTCAGTTATAAATACGATTTGAACTAGACGTATAAATTTTCTGGAACTGTGTATTCTGTCATATGTTTATCGAAATATTTTTACCACCCGAAAATGTCTTCAAGCCACAACAGTTTTCATATTGATCGCCTTGTGGGAAGAGAAAGCTATGCGAGTTGGAAATTTGCCATGCAAGCATTTTTTGAGCTTGAAGAATTGTGGGATTGCGTCATCGGTAAAAATACTGACACGAAGAAGGAAACAAAAGCTAAGTCAAAGCTCATATTACTATTAGACCCGATCAGCTATGTACATGTGCAGAGCGCAACTACATGCAAGGAAGTATGGGATAATTTGGACCAGGCATTTGATGACAGCGGATTATACAGAAGAGTTGCTTTATTGAGAGACCTCATAACAACTACTTTGGATTCCTCTAGAAGTGTGGATGACTATGTAAATAAAATAATGTCCACCGCTCACAAACTCCGAAACATTAACTTCAATATCGACGATGAATGGCTTGGAACGCTGATGTTGGCCGGCTTACCCGAAGATTATAAGCCGGTGATCATGATGGACCAAGAGAAATACATCAACCTGATGTTGGAATGGTTTGATATGTCTGATTGCAAACCAGTTCGCACTCCGATAGAAGTTAATGCTAAATTTGAAAAGAATTCTGAAGACACAGATAATACCTTTTATCTGGCACATGTTACGCGACCGGACATCAGCTTTGCGGTGAATAAGTTAAGTCAGTACTGCAATTGTCCAGGAAATCAACATTGGCTTGGAGTAAAAAGGGTCCCTTCAAGGAACAAAGAACCTAAAGCTATGTTATGTCAAAGAGGACTCGAAAGGAATTATTGGTTATTGCGATGCAGACTGGGCCAGTAATCCGTTGGATAGAAGATCGTGCACAGGTTACGTTTTTCTGTTCCAGAATGGATGTATTTCGTGGAACTCTTGTAAGCAACAGGCAGTAGCACTTTGAACAGCGGAATCGGAATACATGGCGATGGCTTTAGCCACCCAGGAAGCTCTGTGGCTGCAGCAACTCCAGGCCGAACTAGGCCAAAGTGACGATGGTGCGCTTACTGTCCATTGCGACAACCAGAGTGCAATTCGTTTGGCAACCACCGACTGTTACAAACCGAAGACTAAGCATTATTTTTCGACATTCGTCTGAATTTTCTCAGAGAGTGTGTTGTTAAATCTAAAGTCAAGTTTGTATTTGTGAACGGGTGCAATATGGTGGCTGATAATTTAACAAAGGGAACTTCTCTTGTGAAGCATTTGTACTGCACTGGTAAAATGGGTTTACGTTCTATAGGGAGTATTGGACATTAAGAACGCAACCTTCTTATTAGGTTATTGTCATAGCAACTAAATGTGACATGTTTGTTTACTTCAATACAAGAATACGTTTGTGCTTTACGTTCACGTTTTATCTCAACTCTTACTATCTTCCAAATCTAACAGATTTCAGTAACGATACGACCTTTTTAATAGGCACGGAACCCTCGTTGTGCGTGGTCCGACACGCACTTGGCCACTTTTTTTTCATATTACCCTTTCGGTAAATTAAAATCTTCCCTCAGAATTAGGACTTTTTACAAATTGTTTCAAAACGATCATACATCCCTAATTTCGTAAACGATATTTCCTAACAATACCCAATTTTCTGTTCCGGAAGTACGCAACAATGAAGATGCTTGAGTGAGGAGTTTCCTTTGTTTCTAGTATCTAGAAACAATAAATTGCTCGTTACGATTCCTCTGAAGGCATTAGGTAACAAAGATGATGCGCGTAATGCCGTTAATTACAGACGATAAAGTTCGTGTCAAATTCTATTGAAAATGCTGCTTGAAATGTGCTTTTTATCAAAAAACTGCAGTCACAATGTTAAAACGGCTACACACCTTTAGTTTCCAGACGACCGCTTTAGCCTAGTTGGTAGTGACCCTGCCTACGAAGCAAGAGGTCCTGGGTTCGAATAGGTAAGGCCCCGGTAAGGGCATTTATTTGTGTGATGAGCATGAATATTTGTTTCCGAGTCGTGGATGTTTTCTATGTATTTAAGTATTTATTTATTTATATATGTATATTTATCATCGTCTAGTACCCATAGTACAAGCTTTGCTTATTTTGGGACTAGGTTTGTGTAAGGTTGTCCACAAATATTTATTTATTTATTTACCTTTCTTATATGGAATGAAAAAGCTTATGATAACACTGCTTTACAAAAACTGCCGAATTTAATACAATCCGCTCAATAACGTGTTGACTGGTAATGCCAATTGTGTAAAGAACTACGCTAACGCTAACGAAAAAGCGTTTGGTTTTAATCAAAGTGATCAAAAATGAGCATTTCCGCCTACAAAAGTAACATTTAGATCTACTTAACGTAGGAAGCGTTACGCAATCGACCTGCAGGTAACGTTAACTGAGATTTATCATCTTGTGAATTTTTGCATGCGGTTAATGGTCACACCCTCCTTATTCATTTATTTATTTATTTATAAACACGGAAATATGCAAGTGATGCTGTCCTGTTCATTTCATGGTGAAGCATATTAAATTTCGACTACACCAATGTATCAAATAGAACGTGTGGGAGTAGGGTAAAATTCCCAAACTAAAACGGATACTGGCTGAACTTTCATTGATCTTCAGACGACACCCACGCGATGCATACATACATGCATTCGATAACGGAATTCGCTCTTCGATTCAAAATCCAATCCTAATTCTTGAAACTAATTCTGTACCACGGTTCATGTAGAAAGGTCAATAAATAAAAGAAAATTTGATCTGTGTTTGCACCAAATACGAAAATGTTGGAAGTGCAGAGATTTTATACATCGCCAAGATTTATTTTTGTTCTTTTTAGGTTTCGAAGCGTTAAAATAAAAACAGAAATCATACTTAAATTAAAACAAAAGTGCACTCACTTCATGCATGTACCTACTGTATTTCTTGAGGTTAATAAATAGTCTCTAAGCATCTATAAATAATAATAGAAGCAGTCGAACAGAATGATGTATCTCACGTCCGTTCTAAATAATAATAATAAAACTGTTTAAGTAATAATAATAAAGGTAGTTAAGAGGAAACACAAAGGCCGAGATAATTGAGAAATGGCTATTTGTAAAATGTATTGCTGTCGCGCAGTGCCTGATCAAGCGGTCGCTAGCGCGATAGAGACAACTGCAGCTTGGACCGAAAATACCTATTAAAAGTAAATGAAATCAACGTTTCGTAGTCCCCTGATTTCTTCTCCAAATCTTGACCTATTTAACAATTTTTTTTTTATATTATTAAAGAGAGACTGGCCGTGTTCCTATGTTTTCCTTTTTCTTAATAATCTAATCAAAATTGTTTTCTGGGTGTTTTAACACAGCGGAAAATCTGGCATTTTTTTAGGTCTTTGAAGGTTAATATCTCTTTTAAGAATAAGTGTATGAAAAAAAAGAAAACATAGGAACATGTCAATAGAAGCCATAGATTTATGGAAAAAAAAATGCTCTACTGCCATTATCCAGGGAGAAAACAGGGGACTACGTTTGTACGGCAAAACGGCCTTTGTACTAATAACAACGCGTAAACAACTAATAACAACCAGTTAGACCTCTTTTTAAAAAAGAGGAAAAGCATAACATGAACAACTACAGACCCATTGCGCTAATCTCAGTTTTCTCCAAAATAATTGAGAGAGTAATATACAGCAGCTTATATAACTACTTGGAAAATAATAAATTATTTGCCGATGAACAAAAAGGGTTCCGCAAAAAGAAATCCATAAATCAGGCTATATTTGATTTAATTAAAAAAGTTGTTACTTGCTTAGACAAAAAAATCCCCATATGCGCTTTGTATATGGATATGACAAAAGCATTTGACTTAGTAGATCACAATGTTCTCTATGACAAACTCTTTGCTTATGGGATTCGCGGTAATGTTCTCAGTCTAATACGTTCTTACATGACTAATCGAAAACAATTTTCACAGATAAAAAGGATTTCTCCTACAACCAAAACTGAGGAAATGTATTCGTCGGACTATAGAAATATTTGTTATGGTGTACCTCAGGGGAGTGTATTGGGACCATTATTGTTTCTGATCTAACGATTTGCCAAAGGCTACGGAACATCCCATGATTATTTTTGCTGATGACAGTACTATTATATTTTCTGGAAAAACTGGTAAAACATATGAATCTGACAATACATTAATTAAAATAATAGAATTGCTAACTAATAATTAGGCTTAGGACTTTTCGTAGCATACTGTGGTTCTAAAATCTTTGGAGTCGCCATGTGTAAAAATTTCGAAGTCAAAGTAGTCAAAAAGTATGATGTCTTATTAACTATAAAGATTTATACATACTGCCACATCGTTACTGAGTGCATTTTAATCGAACGTAATTAATGTTATCACAAACCTATATAATAATACTAATTACTGATCACATGTGATGCTACAATATTATTTATCTAGTTATACATCCTCTTTAATGCCCGTGTTTAGTGAGTAGTGCAAATTAAATCGCAATTTAAAATTAAAAACTATTGACATAATCAGTTGACACTTTTGATACGAGACCGTCAAATTGGTTTTTGATTTTATCTAAAATTAATAATATTCCTACTTCCGAGATTAAATACTGGATAGAGCGGATTTTTGATTTGTTGAGTAAAGGTTAGCGACGTTTCGACCGATCACGTTTCGTCTGTTGAAATCACGTTATCCACGTTAATCCCCTAGCCTGATCCCCCAGGGGAATTAGCGGCAATTATTTTATATTCAACTAGGAAAAAATGATAATGTTCGGTTATGGCGCTTCGCCGGACGCTACCGCGTCACGCTCGCTTCGCTCGCTCGGCTCGCGCGCTGTAGGGTCGCAGTTCAACTAACAACCTAACCGTTTTTTTCCCCTGGGGGATCAGGCTAGGGGATTAACGTGGACAACAGCGTTGAAATTAACGTTATATTTTCTAGGTTTAATTTTTATATCACCGTTATAAAATGCATTGTTAATTAATATATTACATTATACTATTTTTATAAAATGTCCTTTTTTCTTTATTATATACTATTTTACAACTAAAAATTCCATAGAATATAGAAGCATGATATGTTTCAAAAAGTCCTAAGTCTAACTACTTCATACTTTGAAGTTCACTTCGAAAATTTCACATTCGGCGACTCCGTGGATTTTAGAACCACGGTATGCTACCAAATGTCCTAAGCCTACTAATAATAAACTTAAACTAAATCTTGACAAAACTAATATCATGACATTTCAACAAAGAAACAAACCTGACAATTTATCTATAGCTTATAAGGGACATAAAATCAATGAAACGGACATAACAAAATTTTTAGGGCTTAGTATCGATAGTAAGTTGACATGGAAAAATCAAACTGACATTATATGTAAAAAATTAAGTAAATTTTCCTATGCGCTATACAATTTGCAAAGAATCGCAAATCAGTCATCGGTTTTAACTGCCTATCATGCCTTTGTAACATCCACTTTAAGGTATGGGATACTTTTCTGGGGAAATTCAACAAATAAGGAAAACGTATTTAAGGCTCAAAAAAAGTGTTTAAGGTCGATATGTGGCATTAAGCGATATGACACCTGCAAACCGTATTTTATAAAATTAAAAATACTTACATTACCTTGTTTGTATATTTACGAAATGGTCAATTTTGTAAACACTAATCGCCATCGGTTTAATAAAAGTATTCGTCTCCAGAACAAATTAAAATCGCAGTCAAGTAACACAGCACTACTACAAAAAAGCATACTAGGGATGTCGCACAAAATATACAATAAGCTTCCACAGCACATCCTTGCAAACAATGGGAATGAAGTAGAAAAAGCATATTATACGGTAACAGAATTTTTGACTGATGTATTTGATAAATATTGACATATCCTACACTTAAATACCCTTATCACGAAACAAATTATTTTAATTAAATATTTTGTTTTCGTGTTATTTTTAACGAGGAAGTTACCCCGATCATTTTATAATCGATATGATACAGAGAAAGAATATAATGGAAAAATAAACCATCTTCGTCTGTAGCCCCCGACAGGACTCGAACCTGCGACCTTTCTATTAACGCTAGACTGCTCTACCAACTGAGCTACGTGGACATTGACTTACGCTGCGTATTTCTGCATTACATTCCCGCTAAGACTAGCGCCCTCTGTATCGTGTTATAGACTTGTTTCACAGCCTTGGCACACCTCTAATGGGCGAGCTTATGCTCACTCCATTCTCATCGAACCACATCAGGTAGTTTCGGACAAGCGAGAGAGATGGCGCTGGTGTACATTTAAATACCCTTATCACGAAACAAACAAAATATTTAATTAAAATAATTTGTTTCGTGATAAGGGTATTTAAATGACATGACTCTACAGACGAAGATGGTTTATTTTTCCATTATATTCTTTCTCTGTATCATATCGATTATATCCTACACTCTTTCTTATTGTTATATCTCTTTTGACCTATTTAATTTAATTTATATTTCATGACATGTATTAAAATGACTATCTATTACTTTTACTTACTATGTCAACACAATACATGTTTTGACCAATATATTTGTACGCCGACAGGCATCACATAGTGATACGAAACCTATGTTGAACAAATAAATCTTTGAAACTTTGAACCATTTCGCTACTCAACAACTCAATGATGATCGTGATTATTAAAATTATCATCAGTACCTATATAGTGGGCCACTCATAAGAAGGCCCAAAGGCAGAGATGTACAAAATACTTTAAAAAAAGTATTTAAATACAAAATACAAATACCTTTCTAATTTAGTATTTCAAATGCAAAATACAAAATACTTTTGCTTTTTGTATTTAAATACTAAATACAAAATACGTATTTTCAAAATACTTTATTCAAATAAAATACTTTCAAAAAGTAATCGAAACAAAATCGAAGTGAATCTCGTTAAAAAGCGAAGCGTAACGTCATGTTGCACAGATAATAACGTTAATGTTGTTTTAACTGTCATATTGCACATATACTGTCAAAGCTGCAGCGCCTCTAGTGGCCATTTGCCGATTCGCTGACCCATTCACTTGAAAATTTCAGTGGTAAAGGTAATACTTTCGAAACTTAGCAGTAATAAAGTATTTATATTTGAAAAATATGAAATACATTTCGAAAAGTATTTCAAATAAAATACAAAATACTTTAAAAAAAAAAGATTGAAGTACAAAATATAAAATACGTTATTTTGTATTTTGTATTTGCATTCTAAATACAAGTATTTCAAATAAGTCACAACTCTGAAAATTAACTTATGATATGATCGAAGCTTATATTTATATTACATACTTGCCACAATGCCCACAATGACATCTTTTTTGTAGTGCTGTTTACGTACCGGTTTTTTATAAATATATTTTTCTTGTTCTGTATTTTTATTTGTCATTTATACATTTATACATTCATAATCACTTAAATACGAATCGTTAAAATAACGTATTATTTATTGCCTACACGGCATATTGTTTAAATACAATTTGTTTTGGCATTTTTTTAAAGACATTTCGAGCGAACAACACAGAAATAATGAAATAGCTGCCAACACTGCAAAACGTAACAGTGACTTTGAGGATTGTCAAGAGGGGTCCCTCATATATTATAGGTTTAATTAGTAATGTATAAACACTGAACAAAAAATTTACAAAATTGACGTTAAATATAGGTACAAGGCAGAAAAATAAATAAAAAAAATTAAAACTACTCAAATAACCCACCCCGCGTCACTCCCGGTGCAAAGGTGCCCATCACGCTCGCCGCATTGCCGCGTTGGATTGCGATGGACAACCTTTGCAATAAGAATGACCCGGAGCGGGGGTCGAGGCCTTTTTCCCGCAGGCGGCGCCCCACTTCCCTAAGGAACGACTTTCCCTCGGAGCACCAGCATCCCGTGGTCTCTGCGGCAAGAGGGACAAATAAGTAGTATGAGAGCACTGCGTATTTGTCCCTCTTACGTGTAGCCGCCCACTCAGCGGCAGCTCCTGCCACTCGCATCGTGCGGCCCAGGTGAGATGCTGCAAACGTGCTGACGCATGTTGCGTCCCACAATAGGCATTTACCTCTTTGCCAGGGTACTAAGGTAAGGCCGTCAGGTCTCTTTCCGTCGGAGCGACTGAGGCCCGGTGGTTCCAGGACGCAGGGGATATTGGCAGATATCAGCGCCCTCCGGATGATGTCATTCAGGGCGTGGTGGCGAGGGAATCTGCCAGCACACCTGAAGCAGCTGAGAGCATGGTGGCCATTGCTCTCCACTGTGGCACCGCAGATGCATGTATGGGGTTCACAGACATCACAGCCAAGGCGGAGAGCAACAGCCACCCGAATGGAGTCGTTGTCAAGGAGGGTGCCCATATGTGGAGACGGGAGGGCGTGAAGCCACGCACCAGATTCTGGCCTTGACACCGTTTTGAGCCTGGCTTTCTCCACCCCCAACGCAGTTTCCAAGAGATTATCAAATACGCGCTTAACTCCTGCGCTGTCCCACATCCGTTGGCTACTAGGTTTTTCCGGTGCAGATGTACTCGGGTTGAGTAAAGACCAGGCCATCCAGGCATCGGAAGAGAAGGCAATGGTTGCCTTGTCACCATGTAAGGGGAGAATTTGAGTGACAAGGTCCACAACCCCGCTCGCCGATGCCAGGAAGGCCGGTAGGCAAACGTCTCTTGCGCGTCGAATACCCAGCCCGCCGCTCCGAATGGGAAGAGACGCAAGGTCCCACTGGCTCGAGCTGAGGGAGACGTTAAGCAGACATTCAAGGGTCTCCTTCAGTGCATTGTCGAACGAGTCAATGTGCGCAGGATATAACCAAGCGGGTACAGTGCGTAAAAAGTAAGTTAACTTAGGAATAGCAAAGCAACTCCGCAGCAGGGAAAGCGCAATGTGAGCTGAAAGATTTTTAAGCTTTTCTCCAATAGTTAGCAACAGTTGTTTTCTAACCTCAAAAGCTGCAGGAATAGCTTCTGTGAAGATTGGAGAACCCAAAAGATTAAAAGTTTGAGAAGAAAGTTCTTTAAGGCCAGGAAGTAAGTGACTAAAAGTAGACAAGGAAGTTCGGGAAAAATCACTACACGGGAAGAATTCACACTTACCTACTGGCGTTCACTTCTAGGCCCAGTTCCCGCAAGCGAGGAAGGAGCGTACGCAGATCTTGCTCAACTTCCTCCGGCTTACCTCCCAGAGTACCGTCATCTAAATACCAGATATTCAGAGGTGAAAGAAGTTCTGATAACGGTCTTTGAATGGCAAGACTAAAAACTAAAGGGCCCAGAGGATCCCCCTAAAATGCTTCGCTAAGTGGTTTTACAATATCATATAGAAAATATATTTGGTAATGAATGTTATCATTTATATATTATTGGTCAGGTTTTATATGCGTTTTGTTTCATCTGTCATTTTGCGCATAGACTTTCAAAGCTGCTGCGCCACTAGTGGCCATTTTTTGTTTTTACCGAATCGCGGAATGCTTTAGAAAAATGAAGCTAAGAATAAAAAAGTATTTTGTATTTTACAAACCATTTTACAAATACAAAATACGTCTCGAATAGTATTTCAAATAAAATACAAAATACTTTTTAAAAAAAGTACTTAAGTACAAAATACAAAATACGTATTTTGTATTTTGTATTTGTATTTTAAATACAAGTATTTCAAATATGTCACAACTCTGCCCAAAGGGCAATGGAGAGGGCTATCCTGGGAGTTTCTCTGCGTGATCGCATCAAAAATGAGGCTACCCGTTATAACCCTCCTAATAACTAAACTTAAGTGGCATTGAGTGGGGCACAATTGCACGCATAACCGATAGCGGAAAGGTTCTTGAGTGGCAACCACGTACCGGAAGACGCAGCGTGGGTAGACTGGTGATGGGGTTTTTAGCTTGATGTAATTATTTGTACCTACTTTTTTATGGATCTTTGATCTGAAAATAAAGCATTAATAATAATAATATGTCCAGTAGTGGACGTCTTTCGGCTGATATGATGAAGATGATGAGCAGTACCTAGGCTATAAAATGTTAGGTCTTTATTCTTGTTTAATCGAATCTGACCTGAATAATCGTCAAAATATGTTTACACTGATTATACTTTACGATAAAGGTATTCCACCGCGTCGGGAACTTACATAACCAAATGTAATTACGCAATGGTCCTATCGTTATCGCACTTTTGCGTCGTAGTGTGTTATAATCCGAATCGTTCAATAAGTAATATAATCGGCGGAAAGGTCGTTTTAGTGTACGGCACGTGCAGGGCTGTTATTCGGAACGCGTTCCTCTGATTACGCTTATAGTTACTACGAATCATGGTATAACAACACAGGTACTCTCTTCCGAGACTCGCGAAACACGTGACTGAAACAAGCCGTAAGCAAGCGTCATCAAACGGCATTTAACAGCATGATGACGTAGGCTTGTGTCAGTCACGTGGTTCGCGAGTCTCGGAAGAGAGTACCTGTGTTGTTATACCAGGCTACGAATCACGGCGTCAAGATATATTTGTGAGTGAACGGTGAGGTGAGCTTAAAACAGGTTACAGAATAGCGGGGCAATAGGTATAGTCGAGTTATTGACGTATGGTTGGTTGTTCGTGTTGATTCTTTTCTCAATCATCTTGGATTTTTTTTCTAAATTGGTTGACCTGTTGCTGTACCTAATAAAAAAGAGTTTTTTTATCGTGGAGAGTAAACTACCCAGACTATTAAGGAGATGAAAATGAGCGTGAAAAACTCCAAATCGAATCTTTTTGTTCTTGTTGTTGTGTGTTTCGTTAATGTTTTTCAATCGAAAAATTTAGAACAATTTGAACAATGTGGCGATAGGGCGCGGATGTCGAAACTCCGCCATCAGCATGTTTTTTTAATATTTCGACGGTGGAAAACAAGCATACGAATCTGCGTGATGGTAAATAGACACCGTAGCCTAAGGATGGCATCTACACATTTTGATTGAAAATGCATAATAACGACATACATAAAACTATAGACCCTTGACGCAACAAACATAGTTAAGAACCATACCGACCGACTAGACTAGAATTTAAAAAACCGCATTCAAACGGATATTTGGTTTAACAGCTACGAAGCCACAGCCACACGCCCAAATACATAAGGATACACATAAAAATAAGGATAAGAATATATTTATTTGGCAAACGAAGTAAAAGCAATATGTACACATGATAAAATAAAGTTACAGGCATATACTATACTAGCTTTTGCCCGCGGCTTCGCCCGCGTAGTAAGTGTAATTTTGTAATAACTGTTGAATTGTTACGCCGGCAACGGCCTACTTACTGACTTACTTCCCTTATGAATGACCATTCGTCAAAACCCGTTATAGTATTTTTTTTTTTCCTTTTATTTTTATTCCCGTGTGGTGTAGGGTAGAATTTCACCACCCCCTTTCTTCCCGTGGGTGTCGTGAAAGTCGACTAAGGGAGCAGGGTTGAAGTGTGTTGTGGGCGATGGGGTAACAACCTATCACTGCAATATACCCACATTTACGCTAAAAGTGGCGCTGGAACATAAGTTTCATGTGCTCTGCCTACCCCTTTTGGGAATAAACGCGTGAATTGTACTAACTAAAGTACTTTTTTTGTATCTTAATAAGTAATCTTCCTACAAAGTTTCAAGTCTCTAGTTCATCAATTAATGTTTCTCTCATACAAACTTTGCACCCCTATTTAACCCCTTCAGGAATGGAATTTCCAAAAATCCCGTCTAATCCTTTGCCTACGTCATAAAAGGAAGTTCTGGTGTAAATTTCAAGTTTCTAGCTCAAAAAATAAAGTTCCCTCGTACAAACTTTGCACCCCTATTTAACCCCCTTAGGGGTGGAATTTTCTAAAACGCTGACAGTTCTTTTTTGTATTCTAATAAGTAATTTTTCTACAAAGTTTCAAGATTCTAGCTCTAAAAATAAAGTTCCCTCATACAAACTCTGCACTCCTATTTAATCCCCTTAGGGGTAGAATTTTAAAAACGCAGAAAGTACTTTTTTTGTATTGTATTAAGTAATCTTTCTACAAAGTTTCAAGTTTCTAGCTCAAAGAATAATGTTTCCCCCATACAAACTTGGCACCCCTATTTAACCCCCTTAGGGGAAGAATTTTCTAAAACGCCTTAAGTACTTTTCTGTATCTTAATAAGTAATCTTCCTACAAAGTTTCAAGTCTGTAGTTCAAATTTTTTTTTTTCTCTCATACAAACTTTGGACCCCTATTTAACTCCTTTAGGGTTGGAATTTCCAAAAATCCCGTCTTACCTACGTCATAAAAGGAAGTTCTAGTGTAAATTTCAAGTTTCTAATCCCAGTAGTTTCAGATACAAAATCCCGTCTTACCTACGTCATAAAAGGAAGTTCTAGTGTAAATTTCAAGTTTCTAATCCCAGTAGTTTCAGATACAAACTTTGCACCCTTAGTTATTAACCCCCTTAGGGGTGGAATTTTCTAAAACGCTGACAGTTCTTTTTTGTATTCTAATAAGTAATTTTTCTACTAAGTTTCAAGTTTCTAGCTCAAAAAATAAAGTTCACTCATACAAACTTTGCACCCCTATTTAACCCACTTAGGGGTAGAATTTTCAAAAACGCTGAAAGTACTTTTTTTGTATTTTAATAAGTAATCTTCCTACAAAGTTTCAAGTCTCAACAAATAATGTTTCCCCCGATACAAACTTTGGACCCCATATCACCCCCTTAGGGGTTGAATTTTGAAAAATCCTTTCTTAGTGCTCTTCTAGGCCTTATAAGGAACCTACGTGTCAAATTTGGAATCTCTAGAACCAGCGGTTTGGGCTGTGCGTTGATATGTCAGTCAGTTTCTTCTTTTATATATTTAGACTAAGATGGTTTTTCATACAAAGGTGATTTTTGAAGATTGTTGGATCGATTTTTTTTATTATGCGTTATTACTATAGCTCCATTTTAAATTGGAATACATTCATTTTGTAGCAGTAGCCTTAAAATTCCTGCTCACCCCCCTCTCAAACCTTATCACCCCATTCATAAGCCACCACCTCTCCCCGCGAAACCTACTCACCCCGTTTTACGGTACCTAATTTTTATTTTGTTTTGTGTGCCACTACTAATTTTTGTAAGTTAATTGTAAAAAAATAATTGAGGGGGGCACTCCGTACATACAAATAACTAAAGGTACAAAAAATATATTAACCCCCTTATGGGTTGTATTTTTCCAAAACACAATGACTTTTTTTGGATTCTGATAAGTTTTAATTTTGTAGGTCACAAAAAGAGTTTCCCCCATACAAACTTTTCACCCCTATTTAACCTACTTAGGGGTGGGCTTTTCCAAAACCCTAAAATTACTTTTCTTGTATTGTAATAAGGAGTCCATACAGAAAGTGGCAAGTCTCTCACTTAAAGTTTTACTCCAATCCCATACAGACTTTCAACCCCTTTTTAACCCCTTTAGGGGTAGAATTTTCCAAAACGCTGAAATTACTTTATTTGTATTCTAATAAGTAATCTTTCTACAAAGTTTGAAGTCTCTAGCTCAAAAACTAAAGTTTTCCCCATACAAACTTTGCACCCCTATTTAACCCCTTTAGGGGTGAAATTTTCAAAAATCGCTTCTTAGTGGGTACTTACGTTATGTAAAGCACCTATTGTGAAAAAATCAGCTTTCTAAGTTCAACGGTTTGGGCTTGGCGTTGATGAGTCAGTCAGTCGGGACTTTTACGTTTATATATATAGATTAATGTGGTAAATATGGGACACTCATTCAGCATATTGTCACGGAGCAGTTACAGCAATTACGCGTAGTTTCAGTGTCCGACAGGCAACCGAAGGCTCGCGGTATTTGTGCTCCCGAAGCGTTGTGGAACCGCCCTGTGCAACCCAAACTAAGCCAACTTGGACTGGGGCGGTAATAGACGCCCAGTTGCAGCGTCCTAGACGCTGCAACTAGGCGTCGTTGCTCTGAATAGAGGCCGTACCGCTAGACTAGGTTTTCAGTGAGAGCCCTATAAATTGTTTTAAACTAAAACTAAACTAAACCATCAACGTTATATTGTCAACTTGTAACACCCCTTGGTTGCATCGCGTCCTAACCTTACATCTCTTTTCTCCACAAGCCAGAGGGTTATCTGCAAACCACAGCTAAGAACATTTTAAATCAACCCACGCGTTATCTCGCCGGCACCTGATAGGGCTAATAGCACCAAGTTTAGCTATTAATTGAAGTTGGAATGTCGGCACTCTTGACGGAAAACAATGTGTTACCTAATTCGCATAGTTCCCGGGTAAGGGTTTTCCCGGGTTTAATTTTCAGTCATTACGCAGTGTCATTAGGAAAGTGTTTGAAAATGAGTTTGAAAGTTAGCTGTTGGTATAATAATCTCATGTATGAGATTATTTCTCTCCCGGTTTTAATGGTTGTGTAGAATATGAAGAACATAACGATAATTTTCAAATTTTAAGTAGGTATTGCAATGACATATTGTTTAGTGTCCTACTAGAAATGAAAACATTTGAAGGAATAAGATTTTTTTTCGGATTTTTTCGCCAGGTTTTTGAGTCCCTAATACTTAAATGAGCTGGCGAAAAAAATCGCTAAAGAAACCATTCTTAACTTATGTTGTCTTTTACTTCTACTCGTCAGAAGCAAAAGAAGGTTGACAAGACTTGGCTAATCCGAAACAAATTAAGGTTGCTGATCCCTGCTGAGCACTTACACATTCTGCATTCAATTCAGTTTCACTTTGAATGCTTCGCTAAGTGGTTTTACAATATCATATAGAAAATATATTTGGTAATGAATGTTATCATTTATTAGTGAAGCCTCACAAAACAATTACTCATTTAACCGCCGACATTCGTTGCTATAGTGTTTTCGTTTCGAGTATTTATGGCACACGTCCGGGAAATACTTGGATAATTATGTTTGAAGATATTTGTAGAATAAATTTAATTTAAGACTGCCTTTTGCGAGTATTACGGTTCTTCGTGTTTTAGGTACGGTACGACCCGTAATATTGTTGTGAACATGTTGAATTGAATTGAAAGAAAAAGACGTATGAAGACCTGTTAGATAACATGGTTCCATCCCTTTCTTACTCATTATTAAATACGAAAGTGAAAAGAGATCGGATATATTGATGTTTGTTCAATTTGTTAGGGCCTTAGCCTTTTTCTGTAATTTGTGGATAGACGCGAAATTCTCAGTACGAGTGCTAGAGTCTTGTATGCGATATGTTTTCTTTTTTCTAAATTTTCACTAATTCACATCTAAATGGTATTAATTAGCTTAATAAATCAATCCAGAGCAACAAATTAGAAATTATCTTTTCGATTTATAGTCTCGATTTGTTTTATTTAGGCGGTTTAATTAAATTTATTTTTATTTGTGCTGATCCAATTTATAATCAGGGGGCCTAGACAAGGTTACAATCGACAAGCGCCAACGCTAATGCTAACAAATAAAATGTATGGGAATGACAGATGTTAACGAAAAGTGTTTCGTCGGCATCGGTCATTCCCATACATTTTATTCGTTAGCGTTAGCGCTTGTCGATTGTAACCTTATCTACGGCCCCTGATAAGGATAAACGGAGTTTACAAGAATGTTCGTTACTTACCAATTAATAAGTACCGATATACTCAATATGCCTGCCAACCATGCCCCATCACTAAACGAGTCTCTGATGTTTCGTTACATGCATAATACGTCTACTTTTAATACAATATTATACAATACAAATACTCTTCATTGCACACCTTAAATCATGAATCAAATAGACATAACAACTTGAAAAAAATAGATGGTTAACATCTATTTTTTTCAAGTTGTTATGTCTATTTACTAAACAGGCGGTCTTAAAAGCGGCGGTTTAATTTGTATAGTTGATAATAAAAATCTAGTAGGTCATTTATTTCGAATGGCATAGTTCTATCGAGAATATGTTCAAATATTTAACGGCAGTCATATTCAAGCTGCAACTGAAATATTTCTCTTCCATATACCTACCTATTTAGACTGCAGCAACATTTTTTGAGTAAACGAAACGGTGCGTCAAGTGTCACGCACCAAGCTATTTTGAAAAGACTGTACGTCAGCGCGACAACAAGTAAACAACAAAAAAAAACTACTAGTCATAGAAGTAAAAGAAGGTTGACTAGACTTAGCTATTCCTAAACAAATACAGGTTGCTGATCCCTGCTCAAGAGCACTTACACATAACATTCTGCATTCAATTCAATTTCACTTTGAATGCTTCGCTAATTGGTTTTACAATATCACATAGTTAGAAAATAGATTTGGTTATGAATGTTATCATTTATTAGTGAAACCTCACAAAACAATTATTCACGTAACCGCCGACTTTCGTTGCTATGGTGTTTTCGAGTATTTATAGCACACGTCCGGGTAATACTTGGATAATTATGTTTGCGAAAACGTGCCTTACCTAGCATCAATACGTATGTAAGTAGATATTTCTAGAAGTTAATTTAAGACTGCCTTCTGCGAGTATTACAGTATGACGTGTTGTTGGTATGGTACGACCCGTAATACTCGGCGTTTAAGAGGCTAGTGAGATAACTTATTTTTGCTTAGCTCTTACACTTAAACTTAATTGGTAAAAAGTCAATTAGCTAGGTTCGTATTTTTTTGGTAATTTAGTTTTACAGACACAACACATACCATTATTTTGATAAATGTTGATTTAAGCATTACAAGTCAAATAAATGTAGCGTTAATAACCATTTTTGCAGCCTATTCTTAAATGCATCGATGGAAGATGCATCATGTTACTCAATCGAATGAACGTCGGACAATCACAATGTCATGTTTTATTTTGTTTAAAACCGCCAAAGGTGTGTAGCAAGAAACTGTTGGACTTGACGGAAGCAGCCCTAGCTCTGTTTTTTGATAAAAGCTTAATTTAACCAAACATTTCATCTGATCACTGATTCTTGCTACAACTTTTGACTGGGTAGCATATTCTAGAAGATTTTGTTCCTGCATAAACTACAACTGTAGTGTGAAACATTAAAATTGTAAATAAAATGTTGGTCGATCCATTAGTAAAGTAGTGCCTACAGTCAAGTGTAAAAATATGGGAACATGCTCTGCTTACTCACAAATATGTCCCATTTCTTTTATGTCAACGGATTAAGATTTCGGTACATATTCATGAGATGATTAAATAGATACATATTTTTGCACTCAACTGTAACTACTGTTACTAATGTGTGCTTTGTACTGGGAATGAATGTATCGTTCCTAGACAAAAGGTACGTAGGTTGTCAACAAGGACGTTTTTTAATTGCATCGTTATGCTAATACTTATCGCCTTATCGACTTCCGACGAACGACCCCTTTTGCACAAGCAACACAAATAATTATTATCTATTCTAATTTTGACTATCTTATCCCTCTTAGTTGTAAAACCGCAATTCTGAATAAACTTGAGACTCGTTATTTACGTAGTCTATATTTCAGAAGGGAAACAATTAAAGAGGATGCCAGTCTAAATTAAACTGTCAGGGCAATTCGGGGGAAAGGCTTCATTTACATACATTGGAAACAACAATTTTCCTTTGGGTTTCATTCTCATTTAAGCAAATTGTTAATTACGTCTTGAAGATTATAAAGCTAAGATACTGTCGCCGGCTGTCTCATTAAAGTGAACTAGGGTGCTTTCAGAGTGTGACATTTACCCGGCATAACGTATAGATATCCACATTCATTTCTGTAAGGCGCGATTTCACTTTGAGTATGTGACGTGCCCGTCACTTATCAGAGAAATATCCACACCATCAACACTGACTTTCTAAATGAGAATGACAGAAACGGAACAATCAATTTAGGTATCTAGTTTATTATTTCATAGTTTCTATACTCTAACTAACTCCTCAATATTTCAGACAAAATATTGCACCTGTTGAGGAAGATATTTACCCAGCAAAAACATTACATGTAAAGTGATGCCAAGACTCCATAGCTCATACAGCTTTCAGCGTGAAAAAGATATCAGATCGCAATTAGCGCCAAGCTTCCTACTCCACACGGCGTAACTCTACCACTACCAGCCACGCTCTACAAATTCTACATCTTGACTAAAAAGTATAGCTTTTGGGCACATCCCGGTCGCCGCATAGATTTTCACGCCGAATGAATTTATGATGATATTAATAAGTGACGAGTGTATACTTTTTAGCCAAGATATAGAATTTTTAGAACGTGGCTGGTAGTGGTAGAGTTACGCCGTGTGAAGTAGGAAGCTTGGCGCTAATTGCGATCTGATATCTTTTTCACGCTGAAAGCTGTATGAGCTATGGAGTCTTGGCATCACTTTACATGTAATGTTTTTGCTGGGATCTCATTCCTTTTTGTAAGGTAATTTCTAAAGAAGTGAATGGGAAAACCCATACAAACTTCCATCCCCTAATTTAAAGAGTGGGGGGTGATTTACTAAAAATTCTGAAATACATATCTTATTATTTATAACAAGGACCCCCTATATCAATTTTCAGACCTCTAGCTTCAAAATTAACGGAAGTCTCATACAAACTTTCACCCCCTAGTTTAACCCCCTAGTTCCCCCTAGTTAGTTTAGTTTGGTTGGGGGGGTAAAAGTTTCAAGTTTTAAGATTTTTTCGATGTTTGTATACTATTACTAGCTTACATACCAAATTTCAGCTTTCTAGAACTTCAGGAAGAACCTTAAGAATATTGATGATCATCAGTGAGTCAGTGACGAAATCGGGGTATTTTAGATATCAATAAAATCTAAAGTATAAGAGCTATGCAATTGAAACTTTATAATTTTAATAATTAAATCACTGACAATTTATTCCGAAAATTTTGTTTATCTGGTATAATCCGAACCCAAGTTAAGAAGGTTCAAAAATATGACGAAGCGCTTCGAGAAAAGGTAGGTAGTGCCCTTGCGCTTCGTTTGGCTCGTCTTGGCGGGGGCACTCCCGTGCCCCCAGATATTTATAGTTTGATACCTCAGAACTCCGTCATTGATGAGCCGATTCGTACAATTTTTGTTTGCTTGCAAGTATATGCTTCCAGGATGGTCCTATTTTTTTTCAATGATAGATGATGGGATCCATGAGGAATTGAGGGAACTCCTCAATTATATTAGGCACGCGTGTAGTGATTTTGGTATTTTCTATTCTAACTCGTGTATTTACACTCGGAAAGCATAAATTTGGTGGAGTGGGATTGATGATGACTTATGGAATTCCTCAATCACCTACGGACTTAAAAGTACAAAAGTACGTCACAGATTCTGATAAGATGTCGTTGAAATAGCAACTAATGAAGTGCCAAAGGTGATGATCTTGTGGAATCGACGGAAGTCCTCAAATATTATCGGCCCACATACAGCGATTCGGTTTTTTTCTCTAATAATCAAAGGAAATCTCGGAAATCAGTTCATGTGGTAAATTGGAAAATAAATGTGGAAATGTTCTCGTGGCTTGGCGGAGTAAGTACCTACTAAATTGAAGTCGGTTAAAACTTTGTTTTTAAAGTAAATTATGTATTTAAATGTTATACTTACTCCAGAATGTTGGGTGGGCCCTCAAGCTACTAAGATTAGATAAGATTGCTCCAGAATTATAATAACAAATAATATTAATTGGCTTAAGTCGTCCTGATTCAGTACTCACAGGGTAATTGTTTTACAATAATAAAGTTAACAAAAGTGTGTAAAACCGAGCTCCAAATAAAAGAAACCAACTTTCCCTGTATCACAATTATAGTTAAACTCATATTATCGGACGCAACATTGTCTTAAGGGGCTACCCGAGGTTTTGATCGATATTTGACAAGTTTCGAATCGTATCTCCTACTTTTGCACTACATGCTATCGCTTCTTCAATCTTTTATCTCCATTTATGTCTACCGGATCTTGAAAGAAATGAACTTAATTTTGTATGATTTTTTAAAATATTGTCTTAAAAGACATTTATTTCGTATCTCTATTGACATGAAAGATCTAACATATACGAAATCTACATATTTGGGTTCGTCTTTGACGTCTCTAAAAACGTGTCTAGGGTTTTCCTTTTAAACAAATTAACACAAAAGTTATGGCCAGAAAACCAGTTTTTTGGCCTAAAATTGTTTAACTTTGATGCCAAATATCTCGAAAACAATTAACTTTGAAGTAAATATGGGATACTATATTGCTTAAAGCCGTTGCTGTTAATATAATAAGCTACAAACAACATTAGAAAACTATACTATATTGCTTAAAGCCGTTGTTGTTAATATAATAAGCTACAAAAAACATTAGAAAACTAAGGGATTCAGATCGAAGGTCATTGGGGCACGCGGGATCTTCTTAAGACGTCCTCCCAAGTCACGGGATCAAATGTAAACAAGAATTGAATCCAATAAGAATAATCAGGTAGAAATAATTAGAGCGGACAAAAAATTATAATTAAAGTGGGCGTGAAATTACGTCACAGCCAATCAATTATGTAAAATTTTGTTCAAACACAAAACCGGAAATCCCGATAACACCGGGCTGTCGAATTCACTATTTTGTGGCGTAATGTTAGAATATAAACAGGCCAAAAACCATGGCAATTTGTGTCAGCCCAGTCCTCTTGAGAAGGAAGCAACTATAATGAGAAGGAGTACATAGGAAAGCAAATAGGGGAAGTGATAGGAAAGTTAGCAAAGTTGTTTAGGGCAGTGTTAGTAGAATAAATAAGTTATGAAGAAAGTCATCATTAAAGTTAAAATATACATTTTATTATCATCACATTTTGTTTTTATCTCATCCTTGGTAATTGATTCCCCATTTGACCCACGGATTCTTTATAAATAGGTTTATAAATAATCCGCGGGTATCAAAAGGGCTCCGAGCTTACAACTCAGAAGTCGTACCCGTGAGCTATCGTGGGCTGCCGCAGGGATCGAGTGGGCCGCCAGGATTCTGTTCCGGGTCGTTCCTGCGTGTAGTTCGGTTTGGTGACTGTAGAGTGGCATACGTCGCTGCTCTAGGCGTATGACGAAGCACTCAGTCGGCGCAACAAAGTCGCCCCAGTGCGGGGCAACGCTGCGCGTCGAGCGAGGATAGCCGCGCGCAGGCACTGCGCGCTATTCAGGGCGGTGCGTCGTTCACAAGCCTATATTAGACATACATACACATTTGTCAACAATAAGCGCGGAAATCGAAACAGTCCGACACTGAATATCTTCCTCCTGTATAGTTTCCATAATGTCGTTATGATTTGTTAAGTTTCGGAAGAAGAAAAAGTCGAGAACGAAACTTCGATTTTTACATACAATTTTTAGTCGAAGATGCAGTTGTCCTTATCGAGTTCGCGTGCTTTCCCACCTACGTCAGCGCGACATAAATATTGATGTAGAATTCTTAAATCTGAAAAAGGCCTCGGCTAATGTTCCCTCTCAAGTAAACTAATAACGCCTTTGTTATTTCAGATACCTACATACAAATGGGTACCGCACAAGGTAGGTATATTCCACTTGATATCTTTTTACACAAAATGTACAATATCCCATGTAAAGTCGCAACGATCGCTCTAGCGGTTCGTAAACCCTCTCGAGACTGTAGTTCATTTTTGTTGAGCAAAGTTGGCACGTCGAACAACGTTGGATGTTTTGTTTGTTTGCGATGTGCGAGAAACAAAAATGAAATGCAGCTTTCAAGTAAAAGTTCATACTGCTACACTATGAGTTTGGATAGAATAATATTTAATTTAGCTAAGAGAGTAATTATTAAAAAGTACACATTTAAGCACAAACTATGCTTGTGCGCGTAATTAATGTTATTTTCTCAAACATGCTCGGAAATGTACGCGTTAATATCACGAAATGAAGACGTGAAGTTTCTTGTTCATGGCTCCCTACATTACTTCTTGGCCTTAGGCCAAGAAGTAATGTATGAAAACCCTAAGTAAAACCATTATTGTCCGCTACTCTAACTTTTTAAATTTGCTTACTAATATTAAACTGACAAAGGAAAATTTACATACTGCCAACCACCACTAGGCACTGTTAGCATACTTGCTTCATAAAAAAAAAAAAAATAATCTATGGTACTATACTTTATGTGCGGTTAAACATGGTGCTCGAACGGCTTGTTCAAATGGCATGTTTAAAAAATAAAAAAGGCGCAAATGACCTATTATTTAATTGATTACCAAGTATTTATTTTAATTTTAATATTTCCTCACATCGTTTGAGAAAAGTACTATACAATCCTCGGCCGGAACAGGGATTGCTGGACTCGTTGTATTCGGCCTCGTCTACGACTCGGCCGTCTACCCCAATCTCGTCCAGCAATCCCTTACTTCACGGCCTCTGCAGTAATCTACTATTTTATACCTACAGACGTCAATCAAATTAACGGGGATAAAAAATATGGAATTTGATATATTTCGTCACACCTGGCTATACCTCTAAGTGGCAAAAATCATTCTTTCTTCAGCACACGAAACATAGTCCAGTTATTCGCACCATAAAAAGATGAAGAAAACGAATGCCGAAACCGCACCTCGACGAATGCTCCGGTTTTTTCAGCGTTTGCCGACATTTGCCATTTCGCTTCTGGCCATTCCAGCTCTCCAGTGTATTTCTATCATCAATATCATGTTATCTTAGTAGATCTTATCTCTTTGCGATAAGGTTTACGCCAAGTTAACTGTGGGTTGGCGATAAATCACGCGGTATTTCTCAATAGTCAGTAGCCAAAATCCAATGAAAAACACCTTCCTTCCTGCCTTAAAAAATTATAAAATGTTATGTAAAGTTAAATCTGCTGATAAATCTATTATCCTTTAAATAATTGCACGACTCCGCCGTCGGTGCCCAGATTGAATTAAAGTAAGGAGAAGACTTTCGATTAAATAACATACACAAACACATGTTAAACTGTCGGGGGTTATTTGAACATAATAAATTTCAAGTGCCAGTCAGGGGTATTAATATACGTACATATATAAGGACATAATTATCTGTACACGCCTTTATAACACTGATATTTATGTCCTAATTTATGTACGTATATTAATACCCCTGACTGTATCCCGCGGTCTGTATTCCTTAGGTTTGCGGTGGTAGGTAGGTGTATTTAAAAACTTTGCACCTTAAAGTAAGTTTCAATATACAATAACATAAAAACTTCACATAGGACTTTCATCAATTCGAGCCTTTTATGTATGGTTTACATTACACGCCAAGAGCGCTGGCCAAGATTTTATGAACTTTATATCATAAGGCATACGATTGAAAATGCATATATGGCAGACATGTAAAATTGTCAATGTACGATAAGGTATATATGGGATAAAATGCAAATTGTATTTCGTATAGATTTTATTCTTAAGAGAAAGGTTCTCGTGGAAATACGGTAAGTTAGTATAGATTTTATAGAATTGAGTAGGTAGTGTTGCTCACTTATCTCATCGAAATTAAGTTTAGTTCGAGTCTTGCAAGTCTAACTTGGCTGAATTTCCGTATTCTATTAAGTTAACATTTTGAATTATTTGTAATATAAAAGTGCTACATTCTAAATGTACTATTCCACTGATTGAGACAGGGGAAAACGCAGGACCTACTAATTAACAATAGAAATTTAAATTATAGGATACATTTAAAAATGTTATGCTCTGGGCCGGATTCGAAGCGGCGACCACAGGCAGGATTAATTTAGTATGGGGTGGCGCTGATGCTGATGCTAATCATATTGAGAAAGCGTCAGTATTGATATACTGACGCTTTCTCAATATGATTTGAGACGTAGGTGTCGTTGAGAAGCCCAAGTCTTCTGGTAGATGTCGCTACACTCCTCCCTAAGGCGTTGTAAGAAGGAACTGATTGAAAGATTTGGTGGCTGAGACAGATTGTTCCGATAGCTCAGTTGGTTAGTAGCGACCGGCCATAAATGCCTGTAGTCACCGGTTCGAATCCGTAAATTTGTCAATAATTCCAATAATTTAAATTTATAATTTCGTTAGCAGCAAATTAATTTACAATATATTGATGACTGCTAAAAAGTAATTAATAGAATCAAGTATTACTTTGCGGAAATCCATGATAAGTTTCTAGGACAATACATTCATTTAGTTCTAGAAATTGCTAAAAAAGTAGGTTGCATTCAAAGAAGCCTGACTCAAAAAAAATGTTTACAGAAGAATTAATAATATTCTTGACTCAATCGTATCCTAAAGAAGCCTGTGGTCCGCTTTGTACCTAATTTCACTATTAGGCTACGCCAAATCTTGGTCTGGATTAGGTCCAACTCCCTTGGTTGGTCCCCCGCTCCTTAACAAGTTCAGTGCGGGGGGGCTCACGACCATCGGCTGCCTACGCCGTAGGAGCTTTCCGCTACATACGAGTAAAACCACGGGATCGGCTACGAGCGTAGCGCGTAGCGATTCTTGGCAATGAATGTGTCAGGGTACTTTTGGGATAAACGCTATGAGGATGATGACATACGTAAGCGTCAGCGCAAGGGTAAACCCAGAGAATATTGTTTGTACCAGTATTGCAGCAAGTACCCAGAACCGTAAACAGCCTGACATCTCACAAACAAATTTGTTAAGCTCCGACCTAAAAAGCAAGTGTCACGGGAAAATGGGGTTTCAGAAACGAGATGATGAATTATGTTGTGATGGCGATAGCAAACCTTATTCTGTGTTCTAGTTAAGAAACAATGGCAGGCTTACGGCATATTGTTCGGTCGGCAATAACTTATCTATCCGTGTATAGGCATATTATTTGGTAAAAGCATCCTCTCCCTCGATTCTCGTGAATTACGCTCACTTATTATAATAGGTATAAGACACGTTTTGTCTTCCGCGCACGAGAAAACGGCATGCAACACTTCAGCAATAGCATCTTAGGTGATAAGTATATCTAAAAAATCGATGAAGTTTTATAGATATTTGATAGGTACTTTTATTTTATTTTATACGACGGTGGGAAACAAGCGTACGGCACGCCTGATGGTAAGCGGATAACGCAGCCTAGAGACGCATGCAACTCCAAGGAGTAAATGGGCGTTGCCGACCCTTGATATGTTTGAGGATTCGCCGTGTTGACAGCTGAAGGAAAAAAATCCCTCGCTCCCAACACAACGCATCCTCGGGAGCTCTGGCGACCTTGCTCACCTCCAGGAACACAACACTACTAAAGAGCAAGTAGTAGTGTTATTATGAAGTTCTACTATGAGGTTTTAGTTGTAGTACGTTCATTAAACTTGATTATGTTGTTTACTACTACTAGGAGAATAGAAACCGAGCATTGTTTTTTTTATATCGACAAAATTTAAACATTGTTTAGCATAAGACGGCGCGCGAGCTCTCTTGCTCGAGCCCTCTCGCACTATCCGTCTCTTTCTAAGTTTTCTAATAAGAGAGAGAGAGAGACGGATAGTGCGAAAGAGCTTCCGCGCCTTCTTGTGCTATCCGTACTGCTGTGGCTCCTGACAAATACACGAATATAAATCATTTTGTTTCCAAGTTAAGCCTTTAAATATATATTTTTTCCAATCCATTACTACTTAAGTCGTTACTTGATATTCGACAAAAAAATGCGACACCCGTCATCTCCCCTATTTCTGTTTCTATTAGATATTCTCATTATGAAACAGAGACATGAAAGTGGGATATCCCCACTCCCAATGAGAGGCTGGAGACATGTCGCATCTGGAAAATCAAATTGATATAAGTGTCACATGAAAAATCGTTTGTAACATCGTCAGACACGCGACATTTTCCTAACACGTACAGTCGAACTCATAATAGTAAGTGAACACCTTCATACCATGTCGCTTTCACCTGCTTGACAAGTCGTATGAAAGTTTAAGGTGGTTCGCCGACCATACAAAACGTTTTTTGACATTCGCAGATTAACGGCGTGATACTCGTATTTTAAGAAACTTATGTAACAATCTTTCTTTCTTTCTTTCTTTCTTTCTTTCTAATTTGAGTTCCCAAAGTATCACGTGACAAACTAATGTCTCAAATTATTCTAGTTTATACATGTTTATTCTAAGCAAGGGGCAATTTCGCGCAAATGGATAGCCAATTTATGAAAGATTATGATAAGATATTAACGGCGTGATATTTTAAGAAACTTATGTACTTAAAATATCACGCCGTTAATATGCGAATGTCAAAAAAACGTTTTGTATGGTCGGATGTTATTAAGTGACACGGTGCTAAGTTGTTCAGCCCCTTGTGTGATCGTCCTTAATAGTAGGTACATACATATTATATTTATTTAAAACCCTTATAACCGTTACTCTAAACATAATTACAAACGGATGAGCTATATTTGTTTATGGCTTTTCCTGGAAAAGCGATATGCGCCACAAACACGCGATGGAAATTTATCAGACGCGTGTTAAAAGGTTACAAGAATGTACATATGTCCATATATCTCCCGCTATGTTTCGTTTAACTGGCAAGTTATATCGAGTAACCTTGGGGAATAACGACGTAATTCCGCGATGGTATCAGATAGATGGGTTAGTTAATAACCGATGTACGTCCTCGTCAACTATTACGGAATTAGTTTATTTCGATTAAGCAAATGGTTTTTAAAGTTCAAGGAGAGCGAATGTTTGTAAGGTTGTCTGGAAGAGATCGCTTTATAGCGATAAGACCGCCTGTTGTTTACGATTGGTACCATTGTTTATGTTTAATTTACTTTTGTTTTCTACCATGTACTATATTTGGTGGGCAATAAAGAATATTTTGTATTGTATTGTAAAATTCTATAGTACATTGTTGTAAAGGCTAGAAAGTAGGCAATAGATGGACGAGTGGGTTCAAGGTCCGAGCCAAAGGTGAGGACCTCGGAAGAGACGAGTCCATCTATTGCACTTTTGACCGAGACTTTACATAGTGCTTTTCACGCCTACTGCGAGGAAATTGCAAATAATTATAATTATAAGTCAAAATGAAGTACCTAATTAAAGATCACAATATGAAACACCCGCCAGCAGCAGCGCGCCGGGCCGACCGCGCGCTGCCCTCCACACGCGAGTGTGCGCCGGCGCGGGCAGGGGTGGGGGCAGGGGCGGGGGGAGCTGTGATTGTTCGAATCGCTGTTCAAACTGGACTACAAAGACATTGTTGGACAGTTTGAGCTCATAGATGGCCTGTTCGTGCGACGTCCAAC
This sequence comes from Epinotia ramella, assembly GCA_947578815.1. NCBI lineage: Eukaryota > Metazoa > Arthropoda > Insecta > Lepidoptera > Tortricidae > Epinotia > Epinotia ramella. The sequence continues at coordinate 10,243,985 of OX388217.1, read as the reverse complement.
TAACCCCAGCTTTGAAGCCTGAATTCTAACCATCTTTTGCCACATTTCCGAGCAGTGGCGTGAAAAGTAATTAGCTGCCCGCGCTGTCAGCGTATTGCAAAGAACGCAAAAGCGATGGGATAAACAAATCTCCGTAAAATCGGATTAGTAGTTCTTTAGATTACGCTACATACAAAATTAATAGTTCCTCTATCTTTTAGCTCCTGCCCACTCAATTGCTCAATGGCTAACTGGAAGAGATCCCTTACAGAGATACCCTCGCCTTTGTACCGACTTAACCTAATTTTGTCTGTATTTTCACCTCTGTGTCTTGTGTACATAAAAGTACAGTTAGCAGCAAAAGGGGTCAAGCGCTCTAGTTAAGGGGCTACCCGAGGTTTTCATCGATTTTTGACAAGTTTTGAATCGTATCTACTACTTTTGCACTACAGATAGAATCATAAATCAAACGGCTATCGGTTCTTCCATCTTTTATCTCCATTTTGACTGACCGGATTTTGAAACAAATTAATACTTAATTTTGTATGATTTTTTTAAACATTGTCTAAAAAAACACTTATTTCGTATCTCTATTGACGTGAAAGATCTAACATATACGAAATCTACATATTTGGGTTCGTCTGTGACGTCTCTAAAAACTGGTAGAGGGTTTTCATTTTAAACCAATTAACACAAAAGTTATGGCCAGAAAACTAGTTTTTTTGCCTAAAATTGCTCAACTTTGATGTCAAATATCTCAAAAACTATGAACTTTGAAGTAAATCATGGGATATTATATTGCTTAAAGCCGTTGTTGTTAATATAATAAGCTACAAAAACATTACAAAACCAAGGGATTCAGATCGAAGGTCATTGGCGTATGGGAGCCTCTTAAAACAACCAAAGTTCGCCCCGCCAGTATTCCTCGCGGGGTGTTTGGATCAAGAAACAATAGTTTATTAAAAAAAATACTAATGTCAAGAGGAATAAGGTCTGTCTAGAACATTTAGGCCTATGTCCAGCAGTGGACTTTTTTGGCTGATGATGATGAGAACATTTAGAGCGTGTTATTTTGGGTTGCTACTTTTGCTGCTGACTGTAGGTATAGATTTGAAGTAGATACATCACACATATGTACAGTCAAGGGTATTAATATATGTACATAATAAATAACAACTTAGAAAAGTTAAGAAACCCTCCGACATTTTCATTTCAAAGTCTGCAGAACAGATTTTCATGAAATATAACTAAAAAAAAAAATGATTTAATTTAGACCAGCGATCCATATTATGTTAGTGACAAAATGACATAGACAATCGATCCTTAACGCTATGTTACTAACGATAGTAATAATGAAAACAGCAACAAAACAAAGGATAGATTAATTCGTTATAAACACACGGCTAAGAACACTCGGGATCGGGAAACGAAAATCGGTTCATCCGTTTGGGAGCTACGATACCACAGACAGATACACAGATACACAGACAGACACGTTAAACTTGTAACACCCCTCGCTTTGTACAGGACTTTATTCTCAATGTCATAACGGCGTGTACAGATATTTATGTCCTTATTTATACATAAATACTATCAAAGCTAACCTCTCATAAATTGTACCTCGTTGTAAGATTAGATAGATCACGTGTTTTTCTCCGCGACTTCGTCCACCTATACAAACCAAATTTCAGCCTTTAGGAGTATAGTATAGTACATAATATAGTACAGTCCCTATACCGAATTTCGTCACAATCGGTTTAGCAGTTTAAACGTGACAAACACGCTTTAGCATTTATAATATTGATATGTGCCTGTGCCCAGCAGTGGGGTCAATAAGTACGGTACACGGAATATTAGGACAAGGATTATTGTTGAGGAAAACGGAGCATATTCCGAAAATGTCTGCAAGTTACGAGTAGGTATCTTGATAAATCCATGACAAAAGCAGACAAAATGCAGACGGAATGGAAGCGAGTGCTTGAGAGCCTTGAGATGATATTAAATAATAATCTATGGTATCGAATCTTTATAGCGCTTCGGTATTTTATATAATGATACAATTCTTATGGTTCAATGAATTAATAAATTAGTTAATGCAAAAAAACCTCAATTGCTCAAAGGTTAACTAAATCCCTTACAGGGATAAATTCGCCTTTGTACCTACTTAACCTATTTTGTCTGTTTTTTTACCAATGTCTGTGTGTACAATAAAGCATTTACATACATACATACAAAACCTCTTTCTAATTTCATATGGCAAAGTTTACGCCAAAGGTAGTCAGCAATGCAATCCAAAAAAAGGTTTGATAGGAGAGTGGGTGTAAGCTCATTATTGTAGCGGCTCTACGCACGTCGAGTGCTGCCGCTACGACCTCTACGCCTCCGTAGCTAGCTGTAGCACTCGGGAAGTAAACATTATTATTTTATGAAAATTGCTCGGACAAAACGACCCTTACCTAGTTCTAAATGTTTCATCTTATTATAAATACATTCCCGGATCTTTTACATTAGTTCGTGCTCTTGAAACACGGAAGAATACAAAAAAAAAAACAGTTTATTCTCACCACACGTGAAAGAAAGTCGTAAATATATCATATCTTCTGTCAGTGACTGTTACATTATTAGACTCGCGACGGAATTACTTTTATCATCAGATCTACATAAACATCGATGTTCATGACAAGAGACATGATTTTTGCCCACGCATTTCTAGAGATAGAACTTCTTATATACTTCTGCTAGTAACAACAACCACACCGACCACCAGTCAAGTGCGTGTCGCGCCACGCACAGTGTAGGGTTCCGTTCCTTTACTGTCTTTAGTTGTTACATAGAATCGCGCGCGGCAACTAAACCTTGCGGTTGCGTCGCCCGAATTTGTACGAAAGTTGGCCTTTGCGAGTAAATTTTTCAAGTCGGTCGTATATTACTCGTAAACTAGTTGTGCTTACTAATGCCATGAAATTTTTCACATACCCAGTACCACCCCATACCGGGTGGGTTTAATGAGAAATAATATCACTCTCTTCTCACTCAACTCTCACGAACGGATCAAGTTCTGTTAATAATTTAATAATTTATTTAATAAACATTCAATAGGGGTAGACACTAAATAAAATAATCAATAATTCATATTTTCTCGAAAAAGGATTAAAACTGTAGTCAAATGGTGAAAAATCAACGCAAGAGGTTAAATAATCACGAAGTTATAAGTGTCCAAAGTTTTAAGAAGGGGTATGTTCTGTCCTTTTTTCGCAAAGCGCAACTTCATATGAAACGATGACGCTTGTATGTCACTAACGTGCCGCGCCCCATCGTGTTCGGCGCCGCCGTCGACGCGGCAGCCTCGCGTATTGTGACGTCACACACTGTTTGCGTTTTCTCTCTCTAACAAGCAATATTAAAACGGTTGTAGCTTCGTAACTCTTTGAGATATCTGAATGGGATTTTCGTCACTAGGCATATTTTTTTGCCTTCTTTCTTTTGGAGTAATAATAATTTTCGAGTCTACACCCCTATTACGGATTTCAAGTGTTTTAATCATCCACCGTCAGTTCCTTCCGGCTGCACGTATCTAAGCCTATATTTTATCTCGTGCCTGTATTGTACGGTCGAGGAAATTGAATGTTTGGCACATGTCAACTCTATTAGAATGACGTTAAGGTCCAAAAGTGCTAAACATTCAATTTCCTCGACTGTACCTTGTACCTTGACGACCATATTAGCCTAATTGATAGTGATGCTGCCTACGAATATTTGTTCCTGAGTCATGGATGTTCTCTAAGTGTTCAAGTATGTATTTATCTATATAAGTATGTATATCCTCGCTTAGTATCCATAGTACAAGCTTTGCTTAGTTTGGGGCTAGGTCGATATGTGTGAGATTCTCCCCCAATATTTATTTATTTATTCGAGGCGGCTACTAATTTATAATAAACTCCATTAAATATGCAGTATATTATCTGAACGCAAACGTACATTTTATAGGAGTATGATCGTCGATAAAGTGCAGTTGATTGGCTTAATCTCAGCGAGATATGGTTTATGAATCATGAAACACACTGAGCAATCGTTGCCGTATTTCATACCCTTGCTTCCACGAAGGCGTATCTATCCTTCGAAACGTATTGTAACGTCAACTTTACGCTTTTATTATCAAGGTTGACTTTATATTTACACAATAAGTAAGATAGGAGGTTTGTAATGTGTTGCAGTATTTACGAGTAACCTGTTTATCGCGTCAGTTTCACAGGAATCGTAAACGAGGAATTTATAGTTTTCACGTAACGCAAAATGGCTCTGAGAATGTAGACGCGACTAAGCAGGATGTATTTTAGTAAAGTGGTTCATTATATTCTTAGTATGCATATTTTGATGTGCAATTACTTACGCTGAACAGTGATGACAGTGATGTAGTCGACTCATACAAATGCCTTATGGTTTACGAAGCATTTACTTGAAAGCTCATTTACTTGAGATAACAAAATTATTTATTTATTGACGACCGCTTTAGCCTAGTTGGTAGTGACCCTGCCTACGGAGCAAGAGGTCCTGGGTTCGAATCTCGGTAAGGGCATTTATTTGTGTGATGAGCACGAATATTTGTTTTCTATGTATTTAAGTATTTATTTATCTATATAAGTACATATGTTTATCGTCGTCTAGTACCCATAGTACAAGCTTTGCTTAGTTTGGGACTAGGTCGATTTGTGTAAGATTGTCCCCTAATTATTATTTTTTTTATTCTTATTTTGACTTTATCATTAATCATTTTGTTTACATATATTTATGTTCAAATGTTGTGTTGTGCGTTGTACCTGTGACATTTCATTAAATTATTATAATTTTCATTATTTTACGATCACAAGGTAAATTCGTGTAAATTAGGTTTAAGTTAATTTATAATGTTAATTTATTTTATGAAATAAAGTAATCTAATCTAATCTTGGGGCTTAAGGACCATTTACATGGTGCAACAGCTCGTATGCAATTTTCATTACATTTCGAGGCTGCAGGCTACCGAAATACGTCGAATTTAATCAAACCCCGCAATGTTATAAAACTCGCATGCGAGTTGTTGCAACAACCACTTAATTGCCTAATGAAATTTTGGCTCTAGCATTTCCTTCCAAACTTACTTGAAAAAAACATTGATATTGTGACGGACTGCCACCACAAATATATACGCGAGGGTAGCAGCTGTGTTCAGGCGAACCGACAGCCACTAGTCAGTCGCCGGCTAGCTGTCGGTGAGCGAGGTCACGTCTGTGCGCCTGAGCTAATAGCATTCAATGGTTGTTTTATTTATACGAGTATACCCTGAGAGACCCAAAGGTTGGACGTCACAATGGCGACGAGTCCTCGAGTAAGTGACAAATCATATTTAACTCTTTCCTTGGGTTTATTAAAAACGCAAAAAAGAAAGGAAGAGGAAATACGAGCCCGTGTGTGTCAATAAAATAAAGGTTATCAAGGCATAACAACTATTCAGTGTACCTAATTATCTAAAAGGTCGTTGTAACCTATGTAGTGCTACATGTAGGTATAATTAACGAGTGGGTACCAAAATACATTATAAGTATCCACTGAAATACGCTGTATTCTGTTTATAATAAGATAATATGAGCACTAGGAATGATAATATTCGTTGATTTACTATATCAAAATGGTAATATACAGAGTGGCAGAAAATACAGAATAAATGAGTATACGAGAAGTACTTTAGCATTGGTGCCTATAGATGGAAATTGTGCGTAGATATATTATGCGCCTTGCAGGTGCAGACCTAAACTTAATCTCGCAGTGAGGTAGGAATAAAACCGATACCTCAACTTACTACCGAGACTTCACGAAAATGTTTTTGTTTAAGTACTTGGGTAGGTACTCGTAGTATTTTGACGCCACAGCAGAAGGTATTTATTAAAGCATAGAGGTGAATCAACTTTTTAGTGTCCTCTTCGTCTCTAATATTTGCTGTCTAACCTGCCTGTCTGCCTTACTCAATTAATTATAGCGTGAAACTAAATGACATCTGTATTAATAAGAGATATTCATTTGCCCTCAATTGCACCAGTTGCCAGGAAGGTAAAATGTCCCCGATTTGTATGAAAATTGTATTTGTACCCTAGACAACCATGTTTTCTGCTAAAATACGTTTTGCAGGATGCAACATATATGTTCAAATAGACTGTGTGTCTAGGAAATGAGGTTATCTGGCTATAAGAACTTACAGAATTTACCAAATCACATGTTGTGGTAACTGACCATGAAGAAAAGCTAAGGGACAAGAAAAGTTGATTGACCGATAAACATATAAGCACCTTCTTTCAATAAAAAATAAAAATAAAAATGGACTAGCACTATAATAAAAAGTGTGAGTAGGGTTCTTTGGATAGATCTAAACCGCGATTAATTTATTCAAGTAGCGTACGAGTATTATATAGGTACACTAAATAGGTACGCACTAAACAAGAATATACCTCGGTGTAGGAATGTGTGTATATGCGCACAAAGCCGCCTAATTGTACAAATATATATCATATGCCAAGTGCATATAAGGTGCCAGTGAGCACAAATATCACCATATGCATATAAAATAAATTGTACAAATGTGTATTATATAAACCAAGTGCAACTAAGGCGCATAAAGTGATAAAATGTCTGATTACACGAATAATAATAACTTTATACAATTTAAGTAGCCTACTACTACACTACCTACACGAAAAGTGTTATAGAAACTTATTGTTTGTTCCGTGTAAAAAGGTTGTAAGGAAGTTGCAGGGCTATTTTGTGCTTTCAATAGCCTGATTAATTTGGATTGCACTAGATGACAATGGAATTGTGTCTAGAGTTGAGAAGGTGTTGGCATTGTCGTGAAAAGAGAACAGTGGAGTTATTGTTACAAATGTCAAGATTTGTTATTTTAGATACCTGTATGGGTTGACACGTGAACCCTGCAGTAACCGATAACCCAATGAACTCCTAATGAATCCGAGTAGTAAGTCAATAATAAAGTACATGCTGTGGGCAAAATATGTACCTGTAACTGATTGAGTAGTAAGTCTGTATAGACTGGTACTAACAAATAAAGTAAGTCAATAACAAAGTACATGGTGTAGGCAAAAGATGTGCCTGTAATGTAACTGATTGAGTAGTAAGTCTGTATTGACTGGTACTAACAAATAAAATCAATATAAGAAGTAAACTGTATGACATACGTACACCTACCTATGCTACAGTTGGTACTTACAAGATAAACAAATTATACAGTAGTAAGTTGACTGATCAACTGGTACTAACAAATAAAATCAATATAAGAAGTAAACTGTATGGCATATACGTACACCTAGGTACCTATGTTGCAGTTGGTACTTACAAGATAAACAAATTCTACAGTAGTAAGTTGACTGATCAACTGGTACCTACTGGCAAAATGAAGTGTAATAGTAGTAGTAAACCAACGCACTGAGTTTTGGTTGGTACTAACAATAAAAACCTTAAATTATATGATATGATACAGAGAGAAAGAATATAATGGAAAAATAAATCATATTCGTCTGTAGCCCCCGACAGGACTCGGACCTGCGATCTCTCTATTAACGCTAGACTGCTTTGAGCACTAAGCTACGAGACTAAAGTCAATTATTAAAGTATATTCCCGCTACGAATAGCGACCTCTTTGTATTCTTTTGAAAGGCTCATCAGGCCTTCTAGGACCATTGTAATGGGCGAGCTATGCGCTCGCTCCATCCTAAAAGGCTCCTTCTTCGTTAAAAATAACACGGAACAATAATAATCAATAAAATAATTTGTTTCGTTACGATGATTTAAACTTTGTCTTCGCTTCAAAAAATCCCAGATATCACCACACCCCCACCAAGTGCTAATGAGCGAAAACTCCTCGAGTTCCTCATAAACTGGAAAGTAGACATTGTTTTCAGTTTATGCAAATTAAACTAGACGTAACATATTAAGGAGTGAAAACTCCGTGAGTTTCTCATAAACTGGAAATTAGAAATTGTTTTCTGTTTATGCAATTAACATGAAGTCAAATGCTAAGGAGCGAAATCTCCTCGAGTTTCTCATAATTAGTGATATGTGTTGTATATCTGGTTATGCGAAATATAACAAACAAAGTCCTAAGGTCTCAGATGTGCCTAAGTAGGTACTTACCTTCGGTTTGTTTCCACGTTAGGCACGACAAAAATAAATCAATAAGTAAACAAGATTTTAAAGTACCTAACTGGGTATAATTCGTAGAACGTGAAGTAAAATAAATAATATTGAGATAGGTACCTTTTTATAAATTTGCCAAAGGCAATCTGAAAAATATGTATTGGAGCAAGGACGGTATAGTTGGTTTTAAATATTGTTTATAAAGATATTTATAAACAATATTTAACGTAATTAAATAATGCCATGCAAATCAAATTAGAAATACATTTGACATTTCTTTTGGCTGTTAGACAAGAGCAAATATATAAAAGTTAATCATTTATCTTCAAATTTTAGTTCTTTAACTGAATACCTCATCTTAATACGGTGATTTGCCAAGAAATGCCGGGAATAATTAAATGAGAACAAGTTAATATTCTTATAATAAGTATTGCTTTAGCTACACTTGTGCCATGTAGCTGGTAGTTAGTAAATTGATAATCGTCCGTGGTTTATAATAGAATAACGTATATTTGGTGAAAATTTACATAAACCCAAAATTGGAAACTGAGAACAGACTGGGGTTTCTTCTCATCAAGTACTAGTACTATCTATATTTCAAAACGCTAACAAGTGTATAATGTATGGCCAAAAAGGTATTTAGGACGCCTCTGTGGAATAAAATATCGATCTCTTCAAGTTGCATACTACGAAGTAATACGAGTAGATACATCAAATCAAAGAATATTTTGCACAAGTGTAATTGGTATTAACCGTTCTTGTAAAAATAAATAAATCAAATAATAAAGGTTAAAAACTTGGCGGTGTAATAGGTTACCGGAAAAGGGCCACCAAACTAAATATTTTTATAGAGGTTGTATATTTCCATATAAACTTTTGTAACGATTGTATAGAAGTGAGATTTTAAAATACGAGATAACTGTGCCTGAATTGCTACATTTCAGCAGTTAAATAATGAATAATATAATAAACAGGAAATACACCTTCATCTAATTTTCAATTTTAATCTGCGAATGTAGCAACTAAGTCTCACTTAACACTGAGGAAATAAACTAATCTGAGATCAATACTAAACCATAATACTTCAGTATATACTATGACTATGATATCTAGTATGGGGTATTGTACCCCTAATGATGTTTAAAATTTTAAGTAATAAGTAAGTAATGAAAATCTTGCATAAAAAAAAAAAAAAAAAAAAACAAATCTGAAACGGTAAAAATGAAAGTTGTAAGAAATTGACCGGATCGGATTTTAATTCGTTGGATCGCGATGACTTTTCAATACATTACCTCAATGAATACTAATAAGCTAAGACGAGAAATAAATAAATTATATCTTATAATGGTCCAAAAAACCGCCTAATCCTATAGATTATTACATTGGCAAGTTTTACTACATATGTTACCAATATTTTGGGTATCCATATTACTAGTATAAGGTTGACAATTCACAATGTAATTTTAGTAAAAAAATATTGCAGGAAAATTCACTTTCACTTGTTTATAAATCATAATCATAAACGGTGTATAATTTATTCCGAGTTTCAGATGATTGTGACATACAACCTCCTAGAGGTAAATGTAATAAAGGTAATTTTAGTGTTAACAAAAAATAATTGGAAAAAGAGAGAGAGAGATAAGTTAAACTTAGTCACATGGCTTTCGTCAATTTGATGAGGTATTCCTAAATTCTGTTCTAGATAAATAAGGATATTCTTATGAATGTATGGAATAAAATGCACCACTTAAATATTAATGTCTCGGTGTAAACTTGTAAACTAAACCGTTAAAGTAAAACTGTAATTTTGTAAAATATTATGTAATTTGTAAAAGAAAGGAGAGATGTGACGGACTGCCACCACAAATATATACGCGAGGGTAGCAGCTGTGTTCAGGCGAACCGACAGCCACTAGTCAGTCGCCGGCTAGCTGTCGGTGAGCGAGGTCACGTCTGTGCGCCTGAGCTAATAGCATTCAATGGTTGTTTTATTTATACGAGTATACCCTGAGAGACCCAAAGGTTGGACGTCACAGATATCAAAGGCTTATTTCAGGGTTGAGGACTATCTCACTGTCAGAAACGCATGGCCGAAACCAGAGCCCAAAGTAGCTTAAGGACTCGTAGAATGGTGTATTTTGTCACACTGGTGTGACTACGAGGAATTTATTTTCCTCGTAGCCAAATTGTTTGGTTCTGGCGTTGGGTCGCAGTACACCTAACACTCCTCCTCGCTTCGCTCGTCGTCGTACCTACACGGGCCTGTTGAAGTGTTATCTTTTTGTGGTGTGACCACAAGTAAAAGTAATTACTCGTCGTCACACTGGTGTAACAAAATGGCGTGAACACGAGTCTGTCGCTAATTATTCATATAGCTTATTCGTACATGTGTTCTTGTAGAACAACGCATTATGATGTTTTTTTATTCGTGTTCATATTCAGTTTGACTTATTTTAAGTACGTTAATAACTAGTAATAAGCTTTTTTTGGCAAAAAATGACTGACTTTTGAGTTTGTTTCGGCGCTTCTTCTTAACAGTGGTCTTCTTTTTCAGAAACGCTGGTAGAATTTAAACTTGTAAAAGTGCCATTACGGACTTCTTGCAGAATAAAATTAATTTATTTCATTTATTTATTTTAATTTCATGCATGTAAATGGCTCTTTATTGGGAGAGGCAGCTTAGTTGCAAAGACGGATTACCTCAACGGCAAACGGAAACTTTAGTGTTTTGTTGAAACCATAATATACGAGTATGTCGTATCAAAAACACCATCCCACAATTGTGTAGGTACGGTCACGTCTATAAATATGTCTACGATTTTTTAATTTTATTCCCCAGACTTAAGTTCCACATGTACATATTTTTAGACTTGACTGAACAAACGCCAACACAGTTAACTGACCATCCTGTATTTATATTGAACCTTATTACAATGCACATAAAGTGCACGGACTGTACCACAAGCCCAGCACGGTTTATCTTTCTAATTAGAACGCTTTGAAAGAGATGGATGTCACCGTGACACAGCTCGCGGGCCGTTCCGTGATAGCCGTGCAGCCCCCCTATTCTGTAACTTGTTTTAAAGGCCTCCACACATCGAACGCGGCGCGGGGTGGGCGCGGCGCGGGTCGGGCGCGGTTGAAGCGGTATATTCACACCGCAGGCGGGCGGCGTGTAGTAACGCGGGCCCGTTACCGCGTTGGACACGCGTTGGTCCCAAAGGGACGGCAAAGAGAATATATATTACTGTTTGACTAGGTATATAATATACCCAGCGTAAATGGACTAGGTATATCTTTTTTATTTGTGTTAGATTATACAGACGTTATCAATGGAAGAAAGTTTTAGCAAACTAAAGGATTAGATTTAGTACTTAAATGCAATACTCAATTGAAGAAAAATATCACTTGTTATAATCTTTCCTTGAATTTAGAAAACGCTGTATAATACTTAAATCAACGTCAAAATTCACTATCTTTTTTACTACTTTTAGTACTCATTATAGTCATTATATTATAAATGTCAACAAAAAAATCGCGCTCTTGGGAATAATTGAAGGTGCATTCATTTTACTTACGGGAATTATCACAGCACAAGCGCCGCGCCCGACCCGTGGCGCGCCCAACCCGCGCCGCGCACGACCCGCGGCCGCGCTGCCCGAGTTGTATGTGTGCGTTCGATGTGTGATTGAAGTGTAGTTTCAATGTTTTACAACTTGCGCGGGCCCGCGCCCGACTCGCTACCGCGACCGGTGTGTGGAGGCCTTTTACTCACCTCAACGCTCACTTAGGTAGAGGTCTATGTAGTTTCGTGACGGGTGACCGTCGGGGTGAGCCGCATTAGCGCGTAGCGAATAACAGCCCAGGTGTGAATGAGTATAGCGGCCTTTAGACCTATCTAAATGCAGTACACTAAATCAGAAAGACTGCAAAAAGACAAGTGTAAAGACTGTTAGCATGTAAGTCACGCTAATTAGACAGTTAGACTCGACACTGCCACTCTGAATCAGTGTACTGCATTTAGATAGGTCTAAAGGCCGCTTAAGAGCGGAAATCAAAATCACCTGAATCGATACTGTTTCGCGTTTGCAGCGCTGCGAAAAGTCACCGTATGTAACCGGTCTTACTCATTCCAGGCCCCGTATCATGATCGGCTTTATCACGCGATAAGTGACAAGATAGAGCGTAACTCTCGTTCTTTTTTTTTATTTCGTTACCAGCGTTATTGCTTAATACAAAATAAATTTAGTATGGGCTGGCGTATCGTTACTGACGTTTTCTCAATATAATTTGAGACATTGGTGTCGTTAAGAAGCCTAAGTCTTCTAAGTAGATGTCGCCACACGTCTCCCTAAGGCGATGTAAGAAGGAACAGATTGAAAGATTTAGTGGCAGAGACAGATTGTTCCGACACGACAGCTCAGTTGGTTAGTAGCGATGGGCCATGTATGCCTGTGGTCGCCAGTTCAAATCCGGCTCGAGACATTACATTTTTAATTTTTTCCTTTTTTTTTAAATTTCGTTAGCTTAATACAAAATTAATTTAGCAATTCACCGTCCAAGGATTCCAAATCCAATGTGAAAAATTCGGTCACCAATATAAGCACTAATCCGTCCCTGGAATAAGCTATCGTCCTCTCTCCCTTACTATCTGTTATGGATATTTACCTGGCTTTCGTCGCACGCGCCACTGCACCGGCGGCGCCGGGCTTCCTGAGCCCGACGAAGCCAGCTTGAGGCCGTCACCTGCCATAGACAAAACAACATTACAGTTTTTTTTAATAAAGGCTTGAACACAATGTATCTTAAAATACGCTAAAGCCGCGTTTACGCAGCAATGTGTATGTGGAAATCGTATCGTGTCGTTGGCCCTTGAAATAATAAATAAAATCATACAATCATACGAGCGTGTGCTCGTAGTGCTACGCCGTAGTCCGTAGCGGCTCTATCGCTATATGTAGGGAGAATCTATCGGTATGAAGGACCAAGACATCTAATTTATGTTTTCATACAACTCTACCAAGCTATATGTCACTTATACGACATATGAAAGCTAAAATAATATAAAGTAGTAAAACGATGCTAATATTCATAAAATCATGTATATATTTTTTTATTATCATTACTATTCGCTAGATAGGAATTATTCATGAATTAAACTCAATCTTTGTAACATTTATTTGACTGTAAGATTAAGTACTCATTTTAAATTTGATACAAGTAGCGCCATCTTTACGAAGGACTTCAAACTACATGTGAAACAGATTACCAAACGCGAGCGCCACAATGCCAACGCCATACAACCGAGCTACGCCAGCCGCTCTTAACAGTAAGGGAGTTTTCCGGGAGATGGCGCTTTACATGGGAAATGGAAACTCGCGTCGTAAACATCTATTTCTCTGCTTTTTCCTGGATAAGATTGCATGCTATACTTATATAACAAACTATACTTCTGTAGGTAAACGTTATTATTCTCATTTAATTATTATTAAAATCTTGATAATCATTAATTTATCGATTTGAATTCCTTAGAGCCTATGGCGCAAATTACACATGCAAGTTTAACTACATTGCGGGGTTTGATAGATAAAACGCAGTTTAAATACCTCGGTAACCCGCAATGTACTGAAACTTGAATGTAATCTTGCATGTGTAAATATGCGCTTATCTTCCTAAAGAAAGTGGTATAAGATCACCTCTACCATATTTAAAAAACAAACGTTATTTATATTAAGCGGGATAGTGTCTCAACGTCCCTTATATGAGTAGGTAATGTAGGTATGCTATAATAGCGGAACAAGGTGGACTGATGACCTGGTAAAGGTCGCAGGACCGGTCATTGTGGCACACTTTGGGGGAGGGCTATGTCCAGAAGCGGACGTTTTTCCGCTGATACTATGATGATAACATTAAATAGGATTAGCCGTTTGAGCATAAAAAGGATGGGTGTATTTACAACTAGCATTGATCAGGCCGAGGCTGGGGTGGAGGGACAACCTGCACGGCTAGCACGCGACGGCGCGCGAGCTCTCTCGATTTTTCTCGCACTATCCGTCTCTCTCTTATGAGAAAACTTAGAAGAAGAGGTATAATGCGATAAAAATCGAGAGTATGTCGCGGCCGTCGTGTGCTAGACGTGCTGGACGATTTTCTCATCGACTGGCCAGAAACGGAAGTCGACGGGGAAGGAAGGCCTTTGCTTCACCAGTGGGTCATTTCACAGGCTTAGAATAGTACATTGTTGTAAAGGCTAGAAAGTAGTAGTCCTCACCTAGCGGCTCAGACCTCGAACCCACACGTCCATCTATTGCACTTTTGGCCGAGACATTACATACCTAGTGCTTTTCACGCCTACTGCGAGGAAATTGCAAATAATTATAATTATAAGTCAAAATTAAGTACCTAATTAAAGATCATAATATTAAACACTAGCGCGGCCGCTCGCGAGCGCGGCGAGGGCGAGGGCGGGGGCGAGGGCGGGGGGAGCTGTGATTGAGCAAATCGCTGTTCAAACTGTCCAACAATAACATTGTGCCAGCTTTGAAGCCTGTTTTCTGACCATCTTTTGCCACATTTCCGAGCAGTGGCGTGAAAAATAAATTTATAAATACTTACTCCTCCAGCACTCTTGAAATCGAACCTTTCGCGCCTCCAGCGGCACCGCTGAAGGTTACCTGAACAAAAAATTTATTTAATTAGTTTTGTAACTTTTGGATTACAAATTCAGAACCCACTTCCTTTGCAGATGTTCTCGACTGTTCCCTAAACAAAGACTGAAAGTTCCAAGTTAAATTAGAAATCCGATGTTCATTAATTTATTTTTGTCAACAAATTAATCTCAAATTTGAAGAAAGGTACAAACGGTTTAGTGAATTTTAAGGAAACAATTTCAAAAGACAAATTAAGCTAGGAATTACATAGTACTAAATAGGAACTAACTGGATATAGATGTATCCCCCAAAGAGTGCCACAACGACCAGTCCTGCCCACCCGCATCCAGCTGACTCCCGTGACCTTTACCAGGTCAGTCCACCTTGTGGGGAAGGGATCTACCCACGCTGCGCTAGCCAGTACATGGTTGCCACTCAAGAACCTTTCTGCCCCAATGGTTATCGGTTCTACGTGCAATGGCCCACCCACTGCCACTTAAGTTTAGCTATTCGGAAGGCTATCAGGGCTATAAACACTGTATCTACTCTATATTTGAAACGAAATCATCAACCTTATGTTACTTTTATACTGCCGCTACTCTAATACAAAGCTTTATTATATGGGAACAACGGTGTTATTGTTAAAACAATCTGGACTAACGCTGAGCCCTACCCGGGATTTCCACTCATAAAACCGTAATTTTTCTTTGTATCCTTCTATAGCGTGTAATTTAGACTCATTTTAAGAGTGAAGGAGATGGGATAATTGGTTCATACACAGATTTATATGTTCGCGTCTTTCCTGTGGACATGATCAAAGTTAAGGGCTACGAAGCCAAATTTTTGGTTGAACTCTTAGACCGCATAAACGGCGTCTCCTCTTCTATATTACTATGCGATAAAAACATTATTTATATGCACGTGAGCTCTTAATTATTGACCACAGGGGAGACGAATTTTGTTATATACACTGTGTATTACCCTCCATTTTAGTTCAAGTGGAATTTCAAGGGAGATCTGGGTTTTAATGCATTGGATGTGTTATTGAATGAAGATGTGATTCTATTAATATTAGATCTTGCGTTCCTAGTGATGAGTAGAGTTGCCAAAGCACCTGAGGATGCGATGCGTTATGGTGACGGCAAAACGAATCCTCATATCCGAGTTTAAAAGGTCAGGCATTACGATAGGCGATCTAGATTTTTCTCGCCTCCGTCTTTGAAATCCCGCCATATTTATTTTGATCCAAATTGTTCCTCGGTATTTTTTTCAAAAAAGTAAAAAAAAGAAAAGACGTATTGATTAACGCGCAGATAGATAATTCCAAACTACCTAGTATCGATGAGAATCACTCCATCACTCCTGTTTTTGTACCTACTTTCCGAACTTGTATCGTAAATAATTACCTATTTAAGTAGTTCTTGCAAAAGCATTCAAGTTTGAACTTTACTTCATAAATGTACAGTTTCATCTAACTTCAGCATAACAAAGTTTGGATATAAACTGTAGATGCAGCAAACTACATATAAAGTAATAATGTTACTAAAAAAGGTTCGTATAATGCAGCTTTTCTTCGATTTCGTATTCATTGTACGTTGTCTACGTTCTATATAAGAAGGTAATGTTCTCCGGAAAAAGGAACCTTAGTGCACGTTGCAGTAAGGTCCCTTTTTCCTAAGAACGACACACATACTCTGTAAGCATCAATTTCATGCATTCAGAATATCCTTTTATTTCTTTCAGCCTCAGTAGTCATGTAAATACCAATAAATTCCGCATAGCTCCAATGAAGGACTGATCTCCATATGGAGAAAACGCTGCTTGTATTTTAAGGACGCTGAATATTGCCTGTTCAAGTTAATATCGTTATAACCCTACTTTGTAATATCAACTTTGTTACCGTATTAAGGTAAAATTCCCATTTAACATTAACGTGAGATACAAAGCAATTTGCATCACTGTACGGTCAGCACCGAAAGTAGCTACGCGGAGCAGGTCCTCAAAATAATCGACATACGACTCTAATATCAGGTAATAAGGGTGGTATAGATTATTTTGAGCGTGTTATTTTGCGTAGCTACTTCAGCTGCTGACTGGTAAGGGAAACTTAAATATAGCTACCGTTTTGTGCCTCATTATTTTTTTGATTGAATTTTCTTGCCTTGTCGTCCATAAGAATGAACTCTAAATTTCGTAACTTATGTCAAGTTATGTCTGAGGCATAAGATTCAAAATAGATATGACTCCGGAAATTGATCTTTATTTAAATAAACGGAAAACAAAGTAAACAAAATACTCGAGTTAATGAAATGTTCCAAATTCCTTAATTAAGTTGTTTACTTTGTGTGAGTAATTTGTTAATTAAATAGAACACGCACGTGTAGAAGGAAGGGTCGGACGTCCCGTGAATTCAGCAAAAAGGCGCGTCGGACAGGTTCGACACAATTAAATTAAATTTTGTCTCACGAATAAGCATTTATTTTGAATGTGGCAGGTTTGATTGTAAGAATGAAATTAATAAAATTGAATGTATAGTAATTCCTTCTGCTTCTGCAAATGCTGGCGAGTTTGTAAACGTCATTGCCGGATTGCAAAATAACGCATCGATTTGTCTCTAGCCGTAGTAGTCGTTTCGACATTCCTTAGATATGTGATCACTGATTGATCAACCCTTGTGTGTCGTATTTGTGAACTGTACATAATCATGCAAGAGGGCTTTATTAAAGTTTTTTTATATATAGACAACTGTACTTTATTTTCCACAGCAGTTAAAAGGACATGACTAAAGAAAAAGATTTTCACATGATTCATTAGTATTCTTCGGTAAATAATGATTCAAACGAAACTCATTTTATCCTTCCCGTCCGTATCAGCCACGTAGTGTTTGCCACACAGAGGAAACAGAAAACTTAAGTAGATACCCTCTTGATAGATTACTTGCCTTGTTGCTGGGCAAGTTTTGTAAGAAATATCTGAACGCTTTTTAGTTCTCATTCCAACTTGAGACTTCGAAACTAGCTCCTTCGTTACACAACAATACAATGTAAATAATATTGTATCCAGACTAAGTACTTTTACCTTCAACAGCTTTTAGCTAAAATACAACTAAATTTTTATGTATTGTACGAGTATGTATCGTAAATCTGGATTTTATTCATTAAAGATTTCACTTCAAATAGATATGTTGGTACCAAATAGGAAAGCTACAAAACATTACATTACATTATGCAGTAGCAGTCGAGATGTTATTAAATGCGTCTGCCTTTTCCCGCGTCGTTCCCTGCTACTTCATCCTCAATTTCATCGGGGGGTGATTTTCGGAATAAAAAGCTTGAAATGTCCAGCTGTTTTTGTGAGATTGAATAATAACGGTGGTAGGTTTTATAAACGATCGTCTCTACCTGTTGTACCGTGTAAAACAGCCCCATGGATAATCCCCTAAATGGATTAGAACACTCCTGGTCCAAGTTGCAGGAACACTCGGTACGTTTAATTGGGTTAAGTCGTTCATAATAAAAGTCTTAACTGCATTCAGATGGATAAAACGTCCATTGGAAAATCTATTCTGCGTGGGCAGAGGAAACGTTCTTGTGCCGTAGTAATGGATAGGCTTCGTTTTCCTGTGGGAGTTGTACAGTCGAGTTTATCGGCCCTCTAGTGGCTCAAGTACAGTCGACTACAAAGAGATGTATCCACTTTTAGACCTTATTATAAAGCAATAAGGTGAAAATGTGGATACATCTCTTTGTAGTCGACTGTACCTGTATAGTGTAGTATGTGTCAGTAGAGGAACAATTAGAATTTAGAACTAAGCATTTTATGCTTACAGACTGTCCAGTTAGGTAGGTCCAACTTTGAGACAGAGGTCAATCGAGGAATCCGATTCGAGGCAGTAAGACCCCAATATACGTACAAAATTCAAGATTGAAACTTACTTCGAAAAATTGTTTTATGTGTCTTGATATTTTTTACAAGCTTTTATTTACTTTCACCTGCCCGTTGTCTAAAATCAAATCTTGCAAGTTAAATTTGATCCACTTCCCGGTTTCCGATTGAGCTGAAATTTTGCAAGAATATGCAAATCGCGTGCCAATGCAATATTATTATGACGTGGAGCTGATCTGATGATGGAGCTGGAAGGTGGCTATAGGAACTCCGTAATAAAACCACGTAACCCCATCGAGTTTGGGCTCGTTAGAATCATCTCAACGAGGTGATGATAGTATGCAAAAAAGTACAGTCGGCAATAAAAGCTTGTACCTACCAAAAATGAAACTTTTGACAGAAACTTGTTAATAAGTTGCCTGACAATGTCAAATTATTAGACATATAAAATTGAAAAATACAGTTAAGTAAGTCATGGATTTTAGATAAATGGTTCTGTTTAATGCTTATATAATTTGTATGATTAAATTATTATATGTTTAGTTATTTAACATTACTGGTAAAAGTTTTATGCAAAATTGTAGACATTTTAAATTGTAAGGAACTCGATAAACTATTACTTTATGCAAAAGCGAGGGTTTACCTCGGTTAAGTACTGAATTCTCATGGCCGCCTTCCGTCCCCATCATCAGATGAGCTCGATGATTCCATAATAATGAATTATCATCCATACTACCTATACCCAAAATTTCAGCTCAATCGGTTGAGGTTAACTGGTTCAAATTCAGTTCCAAGATTTGTCCCAAACAAACAGGTCAAGTTAAATAAAAGCTTGTAATAAAAAGAGCTTTACGTGCGTTAAAAACAATTAGCTAATACTAAAAAGCCGACTAAAACTGTTTTCAACCTTGACAGTTATTGCGAGTTGTTTTAAACACGCAATTCGTAAGGCTTTACTCGTTTTAATTTAATCTAACGCTCAGTTACCGGAATTGCCCGCGTTTATTCCTCTGAACAACTAACTGCAATTTACCCACTTGATTATGCCGTCCTTGTCTGTTTCAGTGCCTAATGACTGTTGCCAACTTGGTAAGTAGGATGGTAGTTACCACCACATAACTTGATCGCATTACTTACATACAATATTGTGCTGCCATTACTTAATGATGATGTCCTCCCAGACGTATCCGTCGACGGCGACATCCTGACAAGACGACTGTAAAAAGTTATTATTTGCGTGCATGGGCGCGAGAATGACTCGCAAATCCAAACTTGGTTTTGAAACTCCGGTGACATGAAAAACAATAAAGGTCTCTTGAGTTGTAAGTGTAATGGTAGGAGGGCTTGGGCCGAGTTTTACGAAACTGACGTTTGGCGTCAAGATTTTCGAGACGGGTACTTTCAAAGTTACTGAGCCCCGTGTTGACAGCAGTTCGCCAGTCTGATCTCCGAGTAGCAAGCTCTTCCCACGACTCACATGATATGCCGGTTGCAGACAGATGGCGCTTCAGGACATCCCTGTACCGCAGGTATTGTCCGCCAACTTTGCGCTTTCCTGAGGCTAGCTCCGAGTAAAATACTGCCTTAGGCAGTCTTGATGATGGCATTCGTACAAGGTGTCCACACCAACGTAATTGTCCCGTCATAAGTAGATATTCCATGCCAACCATGCCAGTCCGACGCAAAACCTCCGAGTTCGGAACACGATCGATTACGATTACTTAATTGCGTGTAACTAGTTAGGTGCCCCGCAAAACCGTTGAAAGTTCTAATAGCTTGGCGCGTACTTATTGGAAAACTTATTAAAAGTTGTACTACTTTAATACACCTAACAGCTTAATAATGTGCTTGGTAATTGAGGAACTTTTCGAACGAGCGGTAAGATATACCAATTAAAATGTAATCCATGTTACACTCAGTAAACCGTTGTATTTTTACCGGACTGCTGAATAAGAGGTTATGTTTTTCGAGCGTCTGTATGTATGTATGCCCTGCAGCCTAAACCAGTGGACGGATATCGACATATGAGGTGTCATTGGATTTCTCTTAATCGTAGGACTGACATAAGCTATAATATTTGTAAAAAGGCAGTCGGGTTTTTCGAAAATCTTTTGATTTCACTTGTTAGTACTTGTCACTATCATATCAGCCGAAAGACGTCCACTGCTGGACAACTGTCCAGGCTGCCCCCAAAGAGTGCCAAAGTGATCAGTCCTGCGCCACCCGCATCCAGCGGACTCCCGCGACCTTTACTAGGTCAACAGTCCACCTTGCACGCTCTACATTGCACGCAGAACCGATGGCCGTTGGGGCGGATAGTTTCTCGGGTAATTGTTTAATTAAGATAAATTAAATTATACATTTGCCTATGACATAAGAACTCACCACGGCTCTCCGAACAGTCTATGAAATTGAAACATGCCTATTTTGCTCTTGACAAAATGAAAGGGACTAAAAGGTATGCTTTTCCGTTTCCTTTACCCTACATTAAAACGACAAAATCATACTAATACTGAAATCCAATTACAAAGCGCAGTTTCATCAATACTCGTGTCATCATTAATTATAATTATCACCTTAAAAGTATACACCTATCTATCTGTTATAAAAACGTCACTAAATGTCAGCATTAAAATTAAAATTCCTTTCACGTTTTAATTGGTAGCTGTCCCTGCCTTTGTGGCTAATGAACAAAAATGGCGATGCTGAATCTCATTTACTTTATTGTCCGCAATTATTCAGTCGCGAACCCTCGGCTCAATTAAAACACAATGATGTTTTTAATACTCTGTCTATTATATTCCGACTTCAAAAGTACAAATATTAAGTTAATTACCGGTCTATGGTGTACACTGTACAGTGATTAACCTCGATTTCTGCACTAACTACAATGACATGTTAGAAATCTGTTGGAAAAAAGTAATAAAAAGTAATATGAAAATACATCACTCATCTCTAAACCCATCGAGTAAACACACATTACGACTGTTCGAAACTTTGCGTAGGCAATAAAATGTTAATATTTTGATACATTATCTATACTAATATAAAGAGCAAAAATCTGTGAGATTGTAGCTTTATAAGTTTGTATGTTTTGAGTAATCTAAAACTCTTTCATCTGCGTGTAGAAAGGACTTTCTGGATCGTTATAGTACTTATAGGTACTTCATTCTACACGCAGATTAAAGAGTTTTTGAAATATTTTTTGTTACGGTGTCCAGACTGTCTGGATCGTTATTTCTTTGCAAAACGCGGGCATAGATGCGCGGACAGCTATAGTTTAGAGCTGGGCGTTTTTTCCCATAAGCGTTTTCAAAAACGGTTTCTCGTACAATAACGGAATAACAGTTTGTGGCTAGAAACACAAACTGTTTTTATAAAAACGATCGAACGGTCACACGCAACGGTTGCAATGCAAAACGTGAAAACGTAACTCGAACACTGTAACCTGTTTCATCCGTTTTTTCGTTTCACTTCGTTTGAATTTATAGTTTTAAGAATTTTTTTATTTATATTATTAATTTTGAGTTATATAAATTATAATATGTATATATTAATAACTGTTTGTGGCTAGAAACACAAACTGTTTTTATAAAAACGATCGAACGGTCACACGCAACGGTTGCAATGCAAAACGTGAAAACGTAACTCGAACACTGTAACCTGTTTCATCCGTTTTTTCGTTTCACTTCGTTTGGCGACCGGCGACGGCGCCAACGCACGGAGAAACTAGTTATTTTTGAAACTGTTTTTCAAAACAGTTTTGTGAGAGAAAAAAACGGTTACGTTTCGTTTCACGGAAAAGTCGAAACGACCCAGCTCTACTATAGTTTCGAAATAACAAAATCTCTAAAATAAAAAAATAATTTCGAAAATCCTCTCCTTCGGCAGTCGGGTAATAAAAATACTAGAAACAAACTCGCCGAAAAAATAGTAATCCAATTTCATTACTTCAAAGGAAAATCCAAACTCGTAACAAAATAATTCGTGCAAAACAAACTTGTATTCTCTAAAACCCAAATAAGGTCTCGTTAAGAGCGTTTCATGTAAATCTATGCAAATGGCATTTGCAGAAAGGAGTGGTAATGCCAATAATAAACCCCACTCCCGGCATTTGGTCTGAGACGATTAGGCCTGACCTCTGTTTGTTGTGTACGGCAATTTTGGAAAATACATTTACAGTAGATATGGTGCTACTTTCCCGGAAAAGAGCACTTTTCGTGCATATGTCGAAACTTTAAAGAGCCATATGTACAGTAAAACGTTGTACGATACACGTGCGAATAGGTAATTCGCAACTCGTGTCGATTTAAAACACTCCCTTCGCTCGTGTTTTAATTCATCACCACTCGTTGCCAATTTCCTATTTTCGGCACTTGTATCGTATTCGTAAATAACTATTTTAACATCGGGGCTACGGTAGCCTAGTGCTTCAGGCTGTTACTTTATTATTAGCTTTTCGGTGAAGGAAAACATCGTGAGGAAAGGAAACTCTAATCCTCAGTAAGTTCTAGTTTTCCCTCTGGGTACTTTCGAAGGTCAGATGGCAGTCACTTTCGTAAAACCAGTGCCTATGCCAAATCTTGGGATTAGGTATCAAAGCGAACCCTGGGATCGACATGACGGTGATGACATTTTTAACATGGGATATTGCAATGCAGAAACCCTGTGCTTACCTAAACAATAGTAATAAGTATGAAAAACACCAATTGGGTACATATTGAAATTTATAACGTAGTGTTGCTATATTGATTAAACCATTAAATTATTACAATATAAGTGTAAATTACAAAATATTATAAAAATATGAGACAGTTTAAAAAAAAAAGTTTTGTTAAAGGCATTAGCAAATTTAAAGATACCAATAGAATAATTGTATAACAAATATGTACTTCCTTAAACGCAGTATTTCACGACCAAAGCAGCAATTTACGTAATTTTCCATACAACGGTTAGTACGAAAATAATGCTGTGACGTCACACTCTGTGTCAATTTGTATGAGCCATTACGGCTGTCGCCAGCGAGGATCCGCCTTTGACCCTTTTTTGTCTTTCGTTGCTAGTCCCATATAAACATTGATCCACTCAGAAAACTTCTTCAAATGGCACCGGGAAAATTATTTGTCAAGTAGCCAATTCACGTGTAAGAAGTAGACAATGTGCTACTTTGTCCCTTGTCTCTTGACTGTCGACTTAAATTGTAATTAAAAGTACCCGTGAATAATCAATATTCTGCTTAAACGCTCCTAAAACCCAGTTCATTGTTTACGATTTCTATAACAACATAAATATCTTGATAAACATAGTATTCACTTTGAGTAATATATGCTTGTATTTGTGAAGCATATAGATACAACTTCGATTGGAAATCGAGATACCTAACTGCTGAAATTTTTTGCGCAATGTAATTTCAACTGGACTTACCTCAGAGACCCATGTTATGCAGGATATCCGTCTATTTTTACAACATAACAAAAACCGTATACCTACACTAGGTAAAGGTACAGGATCGCATCAAATTAGTTTCCTACTTTAGCCGAGCTACCAAACTAATATGACGGTCGGCTCCATTGAGTTGCACATAGTCAGGAGCTTACGTTGTGTAGGAAAAGTTGGCGGATTCCGTGTAGGCGGGGAGCCAATTATTTAGGGAAAGGCACTGGCAGGTAGCTAGCTCGGTTTAATTAAAACGTAGATGGTCAAAACATGGCGTCTTTGTGCCGAACTTATAATTATTCCTGCCTGTCCGTGATTAGGTTTTTGTGCCCTTTTCAACCCTGTTTCAGAAACAAAGTTTGTTTGCTAGCAAACTCAGCATGTTTTGATTCTAGTTCAGTCAAATTGTTACAATCATATTGTTTAACATAAACTCGTCAAAAAATGTTGTTTATCCGTGGGGTATAAAAACTATACAGTAGAATTATTTGGGGTTTACCGCTGACAGATAGTTTGCCTTCATTTAATTTTCAACTTTAACCTCATACAAATTAAGTAGTTATTTCTAAATCTGTAGACGTGGGTAACAGTATTCTGAAAATTGCTTTATTTGTATGATATTAAAGCTGAAAATTAAATGAAGGCAAACTATCTGTCAGTGGTTAACTAACAGTAATCGTACTGTACCTACCTATCTTCATCACGCAGCGGGCCTAAGATGGTTGCCATTTGATCACTTATCGTTGTGTCATGCTTGTCAGAACGTGATGGATGTCTTATGCTCATCCACAGCGATGAGTGATAAAATGACAGCCATGCTACGCCCTCCGGAGAGTCCTTATATGTCCAATTATTTTATTTATTTAGTAACTTATTTTATTTTGACACTATACATCTGTCGGCAAATGTCTCTGTCTGTCTCCGTATTATAATATGAAAATAATTACACTATATTTATAAATTCCATTGCAGTCATAATAAGATTTACAAGCCGGAATTACACCTAAATATGTAATATAGCAACACTTGTATATTATATCTACATACTCGTATTCAGCTAATAAAATATCTTTTCATTTTAAGGAACGGAACTAAT
The DNA here is from genome assembly GCA_947578815.1 of Epinotia ramella. NCBI lineage: Eukaryota > Metazoa > Arthropoda > Insecta > Lepidoptera > Tortricidae > Epinotia > Epinotia ramella. The sequence continues at coordinate 10,218,761 of OX388217.1, read as the reverse complement.
ATTAGAGGGGTTATTACGAAACTTTACTTGAACGTGCGTACAGAACTTTACGCAATCGACCTATGATAGATTAGATTAGGTACTTATTTAATGACAAAAAACTACATGTCATAAATATTTAAAAAAATATCACGATCATCGACCACAATGTAAGGTAGGTACAATAGGTAGATAATAACGAGGAAATAGAGAAACAAATATAACAATAATTTAACATGACACGTAAAGATGTATAATGAATATTCCAATAAAAGGTGTTTCAGGCGGCGTCAAAATGCTTCGTCAGATGGTTCCAGACTAAGGTCAGCGGGCAGGTAAATAGGTCATCTTCCGATTATAACCCTACAAAAATAACAACAGTGAAAATATTCATGACAAAGACCACGTACTGCCACGACGTTACCAAGCCTCCCAAACAATGAGGAATTTAATTAACACTCGTCACATGAGCCGACAGAGTACGTGACAGACAGAATAACAGTCTAATTTGCTCGTCGCATACAAATATTTGTGTCCTTTGAATGAAAGGACGATATATGAATTACTGATTACATTGCATATATTGAATGAAGCATGCCATAAAGTATATCAGACAGTCTTGGGGTCACGTAATACATGAGGTTACATAGCTATAACCACGGAAATCGAATCTCGAAATTCGCATATCTCCGTCTCTATCGCACTTATAGTACTCGAGCGACAGAGACAGAGACATATGATTTAAAAAATATTTTACTAGTCCATAGAACGGATTTTCAGGATAAACAGCGTTGTTTGATTTCGTTCTTTTTGATACCTACGCTTTAAAACTACATAATAAGTTAGTGGAAATACTTAATCTGTAGCGTATATATGCTAATAATTACACGGTTCAACTCGCGTATTAAATGTCAGTACGGGCGACATGTTTCGAACTCTTCGGGAGTTCTTCTTCAGAATGAGTGTTTTAGCGGCGGTGTCGCTTGAATCAGTCGCGTGAGTTGAACCGTGTAATTATTAGCATTATTTCAACATGTCTCACGTAAGTTTAAATTCGATTACATAGAATATAGAGTCTGTCAAATGAAAGCGTGACCTGGACTTTTTTTAAAGTGGCAACAATATTAATCTGTCAAAGGCACGTGAAAGTCTAGTTAGTATTTTGTGAACTCAATTATTTTGCATTTATAATTGCCGTAATATGGGTAAAACAATAAAAAGTAATGTGCGAAAGCAGCTACATACCATGATCAGTAAGTTCAAGCAAAAACAAGAGGAGAAAGAAGTTGTTTTCCAAGAGAAACAACAATGTTTAGATGCGATGTCGGATTTTTTAGGTTAGTAATCTTAATCCTTGTTGGCTGATTATTTGATATAATAATATTGACGATAATGATGATACTGTTTCTTATGTTTACAGATAATCTTGAAAATATTCAAGGAATCTGTAAAAAAATCATTCCTAGTATACCTAATTAGTAATACCATATGTATTTTTTTTTAATTTGCCGCGTTTTCTCAGGTCACGCTTTCGTTTGCCAGACTCTATTAAATATTTTATATTTATTTAATCGTATGGCATACATTATTTTGGCCTTTAAAGTTTGTCACTCTTTAGTACCACCCAGGGGACACGTGCAGGGTTGTGGTAGGTAGCTCCTGCGGACGCGAGAGACAGTTGTCCCCCCTTTGTCAAGTGAGTGGCAACTCGACTGTTAGAAGTTCTTAAGCCGCCCGAAGGCCTCTAACTCGGCTTAACGACTACCTACTGTTATAGACAGCAGCCGGGATAAACTGCTTAACGTGCCTTCCAAAGCACGGAAGCGTTCATTTACATTAACCACTCAAACATCAGGCGGTCACCCATCCAAAGACTGACCGCTGCCATCTTTGCTTAACCTGCGTTATCGTTTCCGACTCGCAGACGCCGCTGATATAAAATCGAAGGAACGAAGGATCACTAATTTTGATCACATTTTAATTGTTGTCTGTCTGTCCGCGAACTCGCTACTCGATAACTTAAGGTCACAAATAGTCACAATCTCCACTATGAAATAAGCATTTTCATATTTTTAGTTGTATACATACATTTAGCATAAAAACATATTTTTATAATTATCCGCACTGGTAAAACGTAACGAAACGCGAGAATATCATTATTGTATTCATAGGATGTCATGCAAATTTTCCGCATTAAAGTTTTCATGCACCATTCTCTTTGGCTTTAGCGAGCTAAAGTTTTTTCATCGTTGTAGCGAAGAAAATTAGGTAACTACTCTTCTTCGTCGATTCCTCAAGGCTGAGGGTCGTGACCACCAGTTGCGCAGTTCTTGACAACCGATCTCAAAACCCCTCTATTTTGGGCTATCTATATTGCGCGTTGAGCCGGCTTATATTTACTATTTTTAAGGCCACTGTTAAAAGATGAGATTTCCTTTATGTTTCCGAACGAACTTATGTTTTAATAGTTATAAGATCTGGCCACCCGGCGCCACTATCAACGCGATATGTGACTTGCTTTATAAAGTAGAAGCCCTGTGTCTAAAGATTACAGTTTCTTAAAGAATTCTGAACCAGTTTGTTATTTTAGTGCTAAAGCCCAACAGTTATTCTAAATCGAGCTATTTTACATTCAATAATAAACAATTAAATACTGAGTTTTGTGATGGGATATTGAGATATAAATAATAATAATAATAATAAATCAGCCTATATACGTCCCACTGCTGGGCACAGGCCTCCTCTCACGGATGAGATATGTTATAGTAAATTAATAATCGCCCTTGTTACTTTTACGGACCGCTCGATCATATCATACCAAGAAAAAAGGGAATATTCTGATCTTACGAGTATTTCGAGTCATACATAAAGCAGGCGCAAAATTGAATCAAATGAATAATGACAAAAAATAGGCAATGATGTGTGTGAATCGAAAATGGCTTTTATCTACTATACATAATTTGTCTGGGAAAGTGACCTGCGCGTCTAATTTTAGTAGGCAGATGGCCAATGGCCATCGGCGAGCGGCCTCGGGCTGGACGGACGTCTGTAGCGATTTTTTTTCATTTTGACAACCGTATTTTTCGCAAATTTAATACCAGCAACCAGATAATAATATGATTTTAGGGGAAATTTTAAAGGCTTCAGTTTTGACTTTCACGGACTGATTTTTGCGCGGAACTACCTTGTTGTGCTCGTTCGTCCGGTCGCGAATGCCTAGCTTTACACTAGGTACCTATTTAAAGGCATAATATCGAAGTATAAGTTTGACTATACTAAATATCAGGGATGTCACAAATGTCAGTTCTATTACATTCGCGAATGCGAATGCGAATGCGAATGCGAATATTAAGGAAGTGAACTAAAAACTCAACGTACGTTATCACTTTTTAATAATTTTATTTAACCCTTAAATGCATGGTTTTTTTAGATTTTGTTGAAAAAAATGTTTGGTATAAAGGTGCGTTTAAGAACGTAAACCTTTTTTTTTAATCTGTAAGCTGTCTAATGCTTTGTAGACATTTGGCAACACTATGCATTTAAGGGTTAACAATCAGAAGCATCAAAAGCAATCACAAGTCACTACCCAAGTAAAGGTGCTTTCTATTGGTCAAAATTAATCACGTGATACGGGTTGGCGCGCTTTGCTCAGGCGCGAGTCGGCGTCTCGGCGGCAGGCGGCCGGCGCGGGCGAAACACGCCACGACTTGCACATATTCGCATTCGCAAAACATTCGCATCGTTTGATGCGAATGCGAATGTTGATGCGAATAATTAAAATGATGCGAATCATTCGCATATGCGAATGCGAATATTCGTAACATCCCTACTAAATATATATTATATACATTACCTACTTATGTATAAATATTTTCGTTTGATTTTGTATGTTCAAACAGTTGTAAGAAAACAGCCTCTAGTTTCTTTCTCTAGAGATTGCCAGAAGTATCTAATCTGATTTCTTCATTGTTTTCCAATGTTATTAGCTCCACTGCTGTTAATTAAGGGTGGAATCGAATTACTTGATCAGGCGATAATCAAGTTATTCTCCAATCCTCAGTAGTATCTTGATTAAATCAGTCGCCAAATTGCTTACAAAACTCAAGTTTGTCTGAAGAGTGTCTCCCTACTTCCATTGTCATTTCTGTACCTAAAAAAAATATTAAAAAAAATATATATATTAAATACAGTTGCAAAAATATCTTCTTAACAGACGTATTCAAAAAATTTCACGTTAGCCCTGTCCATCTGCTGCGGAAAATCCTATACTTCCTGGCCAGAGGGAGATGTAAAATATTTAATTCACAACGGGCGGTAATGAAGCAAGCACCAGATCGCCTACTTATCGCTTTTGCCTTTGGGTCGGGCGATAAAGAAAGAAAGAAAGAAAGAAAATAATTTATTAGCGTAAAGATTTCGGTACATAAAAACAAAAATTACTACAACCATAATATTACGCTTTACTTCCCCGATAAATGCCTACCTGCGATCTGCACGCCTATCATGCGACGGCCGCGACATACTCTCGATTTTCCTCGCACTATATCTCTTGTTCTAAGTGTTCTAATAAGAAAGAGACGGATAGTGCGAGAAAAATCGAGAGAGTTCACGCGCCGTCGCTTGATAGCCGTGCTGGGACATAATTTGTATTACCCTCCGGCTTCCGTCATGTGAGTAAGTACTATTTCACACTGGCATTATTATTACCCAATCGCTTAACTTCTCGAAAACGATTGCCAAAGTGCCAACGAGAATTCAGTGTGGTCATTCATATTAATATCGCGGCGCGATGCTGATGAGATTTACGATATGAAATATGACGCAGTTATCCTGAAACCGAAAACGCCATGAAATCGAATACGACCGAACTTAGTTACACCCGCGGGCGATTCGATTCGCGGTGCAGTAACACATTTATGGATTGCACACTGACAAATAGACAATCGCAATCCCAATGCTACGGACGGTTTAGGCCCGCAACACACGGTTCCGGATCAGTTTTGAAATTATGGCGCCTGAAGCGAATATTGTCATATTCGAGCACTGTCAACAGTTTGTACAATGAGCGCTCCAATCTACACTAATTTTATAAATTATGCCACTATATAGTAGGTACGCTGCTACGCAAAGGTTGAAACCGATGGTACAATGAATGCCTGACTAATAAAGACAAGCTCATGTAATGTTATAATTATAATATTACCGCGACCTTACTTCTCTGATTACGAGCGAATCCTTCCCTCATTTAAACACTTTATGTTCAAAATTATAGCTCGTGAAAGGAAGATGGCCGAGTTTATTTTACTGTTCAATTTCCTTGCCCTAATGCTCCTTTATGAATGAACTTTGGCATTTCTAAACATTACCAAAATTTATTGCTCGGGGAAGTAATAAAGTAAGTACGTACTTTGTACGTATTGCACAATCGCCATGGCATAGTAAATATATTATGAGGGTTTTAAACGACCTACTGCCGACGAAAGGTCGCTTTATAAATTACCAAGGGATTAAGCAACTCGTCCCGCACTGATAGGGACTACCAATCCAATGTGAGTTAGCCTGAGCAGCAATTGGAGCACATAAGATTGATAACATGGCTCTCAGGGCCGTGCAAATATTCTTACGGCGAGTATGGACGAGGTTTATTTTGCCCAAAGAGTGCCACAATGACCGGTCCTGCGCCACCCGAATATAATTTCAATGAATTAGCGCGATTGCCGAATTAACGTGTTACTCTGCAATGTGACGAACCAAATTCTGCCCTGATAAATTAATTGGCAAAATAAAATGAGATTGGAACCTGTAGCGTAAATTCTGCTTTGAATGATATAACTTATACAATGACAAATCTTTTTGAGATAACCCCATTGTATTACGGGGCACAAGGCCGCACTGGCAGGTCGCCATGTAAGGATAGGTGTAGTGAAACAACGGTTCGCGTTGGGATTATGATATACTAGCTTCCGCCCGCGACTTCGTCTGCGTGGACTCGGGATAAAAACTACCCTATATTTTAATCCAGGCCATAAACTATCTTCGTGCCAAATTTCATTCAAATCGGTTGAGCCGTTTAAGCGTGATTGAGTAACAAACATCCAAATATCTAAACATCTAAGCATCCAAACATCTAAACTTTCGCATTTATAATATTAGTAGGATTCTGTCTAATATTACATAGGATGGTTAATTATATAGAGTTTGTGTGTGGCAGTGTGAGTGTTACACTACAGAAATGACCTGAAATAAAACTATATATTATGTTCTGGCATGATTTGTCATGCGTTTTGTTCGTTCGGTGGAAATTGTAAACCCTTTCCCTGACCTCCAGACGATAATGGAAACTCCAGAGAACCTCACAGTTTACTGATTTAAACTTTCACGATTCTCACACATTAACTTTACTAAATTTATAATAAACTCACGGTTTGCACTTAATTGTGATAACTGAACTGAGTAGCTGTGAAGTTACAGTATGATGTGTATGTGTAAGTGGGCGTACTAAGTTCGACAATACATCATGTATGGGACTAAAAATCAGGGACAAAAATGTATTATTATTGCGTCTTTCTGAAAGATCATACAAAAGTATGGCTTTGATCTTATAAATATTGTGTTAAGTAGAATAGGTACCTCTTTCAACAGTGACATTTTAATTTCAGTAAACAACTTACCAACCCATAAAATGGAATAAAACTTAAGCCATAAAACAAAAAACCTGTAGAATATTCGCTTAGCAACAACGTGGTTATTCTCGGTGTCGCCCGTAACGGTGTTTGTTCCATCAATTGTATAAACAGGAATAATATCGACAAGACTGATACGATAAAAAGGTAGGGTGGGAATTGTTACATTTTTTTGAATAAAATTATGCGAGTGGAAATCTAATATGAAGCATTAAATTACCTGCCTTTAATGGAATAAAAACGAAGATCTGGAGAACATGTCATATTATGATAGAGATAAGTAAATTTTAATTTATGTACTAGTAGTGGCTGTCTACTGTCTATGCATAAATAAGAGCAGGATAAGTTTATAAACGTCACATTTCGTCGATCTACCTACATTTATGCTAAAAGTGGCAGTGGTAAAGGCGTGTATGTATGTATGTAAGTTCATAAAGGAGACCCAGTCGCGTTTCATTTGGGCTCGTAAGCAAAAGCGCCGACCAAAAAATAAGAATCATTCAAACAATCGGCCTCATTGCTCAGAATATTCCATTAACACTAACACACCAACACTCCTAAGTACTTTAGGTGCTATATTTAATTGGCGAAGAGTTGTCGGATTTTCCCATACATTTCAGAACTGACAGATTAGCTACAAATAAAATTTAGTTTGACCGAAACTAAAGTATCGTTTTCACTATGTTGCATCCATAGCAGTTTTTTTTTGTTGGTGCTTTGAGTTTTGCGCCCAAAATTACTGGTCTCCTTTCTTCTAATATACTTTGCTAATCCAATTAATTTCCTGTATATAGGCATAGGCAACAAATACTTAAGACGCTGTCAACACCAAAATGCCCTTGAGGATTTTGGATAGCGCGCACACTGTCTATTTGTATCGGAGTAAACGAGAGCGAGTGTTACTGGGCGGCCCGCTTTTTGAACATAATATTACATAAATATTGAAATAAAAAAGGGTGGATTATTTGTCAAATATGACTCTTTAGCGGTTTAGGTATGAATATTTTGAATTCATGTTTTTAATTGCAGACCCATTCGTCAAAAAATAAAGACATAGAACCGTTTAATGTGATTTTAAGACCAATCTTTGCAACTATTTTCGATCGAGCCGATTTCGTCCAATTAGGTATGTATCGAGCCCGTCCACGTTCTTTGAAATATGGTGAATATTAACATATATTGTATTTGATGTGCTAGAACAAATCGTTTTTCTTAAAAAACTGCTTAAATAACATCAATTTCACCAAATTAGGTCTTGTCAGCCTCTTAAAGGTTCTGAGAAAAGTAGAGAGAATCTAGTCTTGAAATAGTTTGGCAATCATTGTCTGTATTCAAGGCCGCCCTCGGACCAGAGGCGGAAATTGAGGAGCCCACAGCGTGAAAAATGCGTGATGGGAATTTTCCTATTTATTTCAACTACCGCTGGCTGAGTGGGATAGGCAGGAAAATCGCGATCGGACGTGGTTTGCCGGGTTTTGCTATTTGATGTTGATAATATACCTACTCGTACTAGTATTATATCGGCAACAGAAACAAAAGCCTCTTTTGTTGCCGGCATACAATTTTGTATTCATCCACTGTTGTATCATATTATAATAAAGAATTACATTTTAATAAAGAATCAATCTGCTCTACCTACTTTTACGATCATTTATCACATTATCATGAATGTACATATATATCGTACAGATATAACGTACCTGATGCATCACTTTTCACTTATGTTATGAACCTCGTTCATTTCACACAACTTCCTATATATGTAAAATACATTACAATTTGTATCTGAGTTCAATGCCAACTTTGAAGTGTCAACAACATGTAGGTACAACATAGTTTTCGGCACTTACATAAACAAGTTCAAATGGTCTCCAAGAAATATGTAACGAAGAGCTGAAAGGTACAGTAACTTTTCAAACGAACGTGAGGACATGTCAAATAAATTAAACTTTCGTGAGGCATACATAAAAGAATAATACTAACGATTATCGTGTAATAATTAGTTACTATTATTTTAGACATGTCAAATGTGATTTTTTGAAGGAGTAAACGACTGGTGTTTCCTAACGCGCGTCCGAAAATTTACGCCACTACCCCTGCCGTGGAAAGACCTTCCACAGAGCTGAAGATTCAGATTAACTTACATTGTGTAACTATTTGAGAAAAGATACAATCGCACAGCACGACGCCCACGAAACTAGTGTCACAATCACAACGTTTATACAACTCGTTTCTTTATGGTACTTGAGGCAACACATAAATCCTTTCTTAGTTTAATGCTTGCTGTAAAGTAAATACAATATAACGAGACAGGAAACTGGAAACCGCGGCTTTGCAATGTTGCTACGGCGTCGGAAACCGCAACACTCACGAGTGTATACAATTTCATTTATGCATTTTGTTCGGGAACATTGTAAGTTTAAGCGTACTAGACTAGAACTAGACAAAATGGTTGATTAATACTCACAGAAAGTACTTCTGTACCACAGAATGGTTAATTAATACTCACAGATAGTATTCTGTGAGCATTAATGAACCATTCTGTGCAATTTGTCGTGTTCGTATAGTGCCAAGAACTACTTGTCACAGCGTCCGCAGTCAAAGTATTTTTTTAAATGTACTTTAAAGTTAGGTTTATATTTGATCTCTATAGTAGCATAGCAGCCCTGTTGGTGAAGAACATAACTCAAGGATATACTATGTATGAGTAACTCTGTCTCACAGTCCGTTACCTTTTCACAATTGAACTAATTTTGATTAATTAAAATATAAATGTAAACGGGTCACTCACGTAGGTATTTTATATCGAAAATCGCTCGACACGATTCGAATTCAATGTCTGATTCTCACGGGAGTTTTCTATATAAAATGTTGTACTTTACACCTTAGGGGTGGCAGTTACTTTATTTTTTGAAGCCCACCCTGGGGGAGAAGCAGAATAGGGGTGGCAGGCCGCGGGCACAGTCGGTAAATAATAAAACAACTATATGTAGTCATACGAAGAAATGAAAATGTGTGAGAAACGAAGATATATACATTTTTTTATCGCATAGAAGGAGAAGAAGAGACGCCGCTTATGCGGCTTAATTAGAGTCCAACCAAAATTATAGCACTTACCTTTGGCAATGTCCACAAGAGAGACTACGAACCTAATTCTGAGTATCACCCTTTCATGCCAACAGATCGCAAGATATCAGATTATTAAGCATATGTTAAAGCAATTTGTTATTGTCCAATGAGATGTCGCGTAACTTTTTATCTATACTAATATTATAAATGTCAACGTCTGTCTGTCTGTTACCTCTTCAAGAACCGCTGAACCGATTTAGATGAATTTTGGTATAGAGATAGTTTGAGTCCTGGGGAAGGACAAAGGATAGTTTTTATCCCGGAAATCATCCCCTAAGAGGGTGAAATAGGGGGGGGTGAAAGTTTGTATGGAGCTGCGATATAAACGAGTTCCACGCGGACGGAGTCGCGGGCAGAAGCTAGTAATATTATAAATGTCAAAGTCTGTCTGTCTGTTACCACTTCACGCTTAAACTGCTGAACGGATTTAGATGAAATTTGGTATAGAGAGAGTATGTGCCCCGGAGAAGGGCACAGAATAGTTTTTATTCCGGAAATCACCTCCTAAGAGGGTGAAATAGGGGGTGAAAGTTTGTATGGAGCTACGACATAAACGAGTTGCACGCGGACGGAGTCGCGGACAGAAGCTAGTCTATTATATATTGCAACAGCTCCATAACTATATAAGCATGTATAACAATCAATAAGGTAGATAAAGCTGTTTCAATGCACACTGAAGCTTATATTCACACTGCTTACCCTACCCATAGCTGCAGCAAATCCAGAATAAGATTGAGCTCAGATCAAGCATACTTGTTACGAAGCGGACTCAAGTTAAACTGGATACGAGATACAGTCGGGATATTGTTTTGTGATTGGTCCCGGTGGTCGTTAGACAATGGGAGAGGATGGCGGGCAATTTCCCGGGTCGTGAAACGTCGTGCATGTGTGCGGAGCGGGTCCAGGTATTATAACGTGCAATTATGTAATGGTAGATGGATTTGCAACAAGTTGGAGATTTAACAGTGATCTCGTCATGACAGAAATGTTAATGTTACAGATAAAGATATAATTTTAACGACATTTTAACTAAAAAAGACGCCAAGTTTATGAAGCAAGTAGTTGCCTATACTTAGAATAAGGATAATACTCTTAAATTATGAATTTGGAGAATTCACTGATCTTCTAATAACGTGACCCATTAACTAGTTAATTAACCAATTATAGTGTCTCATCGATATAATAGCCACGCCATGGCAGGGAAGTCACTGTAACCTATTCAGCGCTAATCACGACACACATCATCATTATATAAGCCGAATGACGTACATAGGCCTCCCCCAAAGAGTCCCATAATGAGCAGTCCTGTGACTCCCGCGACTTTTACCAGGTCATCAGTCCACCTTGTTCTACCCACACTGGATGGAACAATTCTCGCTACATATATACGTCGGCGGCCGATCGTAAAATCCGCCAGATCACGAAATTCCTAGGCATATCGTGAAACGCCGCCATTTCATGATTTGGCTAAAGGACATCCGCCATATCGTTCAAAACTTAACGTTTAACGATTTGTCTAATGACGTTTAGACAGATCATGAAATTCCTAGGCATATCATGAAACGCCGGCATTTCATGATTTGGCCAAGCCAGTGACGTTTAGGCTGATCATGAAATTCCTAGGCATATCATGAAACGCCGGCATATCGTTCAATACTCACTGTTATACGTAAGTAGGGTATCCAAAATTGAATTAGGTAAATTAAAAAAATAAGAAGTGCGGACTGATAATCTCCAGCGAGTCGACGCCACCCCGCTGCGCGGGGTGTCTATTTCTGGTCTGAGGGACACAAGTGAACCCTAACCTAACCGACCTAAGACAGAGTTCGCTTATGACAAACCATTTTTGTCCGCCCTGATTATTAGCCCCCAACAAAACCGGCCGCCATCGCATGTGCAGCGCCACCAGTGGCCAAGAAAGAAACTATTTTACGATGTGCCCGGTATAGAGCTAGGAATATCGACGAATGCGTTGCTCTAATCGATCTGCCGTATTGTTTATCAGGCACATCGTGATAAGCCTAGCCGACTTTTAGGCATATCATGAAATGGCGCCGTTTCACGATATGCCTAGGAATTTCGTGATCTGGCGTATTTAACGATCTGCCGCCGACATATATACGGGGTAGCGTAGCGCTACGGGGTAGCTTAACAGTGAAAGAGTACATCGCAAAGTATCTCAGACTAACGGACTATCATAAATAGGATTGTACACTCAAAATGTATTAGTACCTCAAAAGAAAGACAAAAAAATATACCTAGTGAAAATATACTTAAAAAACCGGCCAAGTGCGAGTCGGACTCGCGCACGGAGGGTTCCATACCATTATCTATAGGCAAAAAAAAATCACGTTTGTTGTATGGGAGCCCCCCTTTAAATATTTATTTTTAGTAAGTATTTGTTGTTATAGCGGCAACAGATATACATCATCTGTGAAAATTTCAACTGTCTAATAGCTATCGCTATCGCGGTTCTTGAGATACAGCCTGGTGACAGACAAAACGCAAAAAAAACACGTTAGTTGTATGGGAGCCCCCATTAAATATTTATATTATTTTGTTTTTAGTATTTGTTGTTATAGCGGCAACATATTCGCTGTGAAAATTTCAACTGTCTAGATATCGCGGTTCTTGAGATACAGCCTGGTGACAGACAGACGGACGGAAAGCGAAGTCTTAGTAATAGGGTCCCGTTTTTACCCTTTGGGTACGGAACCCTAAAAATTACGAAGCTACAACCGTTTTAATATTGCTTTTTAGAGAGAGAGAGAAAACGCTCGGGGATCGTGACGTCACGGCACACGAGCGTCATAATAGTAAATGACAATCATACTACTGGTGTAACGGCGGCGTCTTAGTAACAGACAGAATACCACCTCTTTAAAGTTTGGATAATTATAACTTTGTGATTATTTAATCCAATGCTTTACTTTTTTCTTCATTTGAAAATATTGTTGGATCTTCGACGGTTTTAAAAACGCCTTAAACGAACCGGATGTCATTAGCTGTCATTTTAACGCGGGAATAGTCTTGATTGTCATTTTTGCCTCATGACTCTTATTGTAAAATAGTAGATGTGATGTAAATTCATTTAATATTTGTAGAAAAAGTGATTACAATTGTTATCTTTGATCCGTTTGTCTTTTATTGCTAATAATATTTATATTCCTTTTTCGATAAAATTCAACATTATTGGTTGTTTTATTTGGTGACAACACCCCTATTGTGCAAGTTGTAATGAGAGCCACAGCCGCTCTGCTCATGCGGCGTTTTTAGAATATATTATTCACATAAAAGTAAAAGACAACAGTTACTAATTTATAATTTTGGAGCGTACAATGGTCACATTTGACACGTGATAAACGGAAAATACTTTTTCTCAAATATGCAATGAAATATTGACGTGTTCTTCATAATGGGCTTCGAAGTGTCACGTTTCGGGCGCAGCGAGACGAGAGACCCGTAATGGCATTTCATACAAAATTAGAATTAGCATTCCATTCCACAATTTGTGGCACAGGATCACGGCGTACAGCCATGAAAATTAAAGTTTGATTTCTTGGAGTTTTTTTAATTTATTTAATTGCATGTTTGAGAAAAGCACTATACATACATCTGCGTGAAAAAGGGTTACCAGCCTCATAACAATCCGACCTCGCTACGCTCGGCCGTCTATATGTATTGCCGGCCGTGTATTTATTTATCTATATAAGTATGTTTATCGTCGTCTAGTACCCATAGTACAAGCTTTGTTAAGTTTGGGACTAGGTCGATTTGTGTAAGATTGTCCCCAAATATTTATTTTTATTTATTTTATTTAATACCCATAGTACGAGCTTTGCTTAGTTTGACCATAGGCTAGGTTGATTTTGTGTAAGACTGTCCGAACATATTTATTTATTTATTGAATAATAGTGCTCAACAGCTACAGCAGGGCTTTAGGACCTTTCCGCAAGATTCATGCACACATTTCCGTGACATTTATGGACGGACAAATTGGCAGTTCAAATAAACCTCACGTGAGAATTCGTCGTGAGAATCAACTGTGTAAGTAATGGTAATGTTACTCTTTAATTTATTTATCCTTACTAATATTATAAATTCAAAAGTGTGTCTGTATGTCTGTCTATTAGCGCTCCACGCTTAAACTGCTTAACCGATTGAGATGTAATTGAGTATGGAGATAGTTTGAACCCCGGGGAAGGACAAAGGATAGTTTTTGGGGGTGAATGTTTTTATATGGACCTACGTTATGAACGAGTTCCCCGCGGATGGAGTCGCGGGCAGAAGATTGTTTACTATTGAAACAGGTAAAAAAAAACCTCGTAACAGCGGATAAGCGACTGTCGCTTTGTTCGTTCGTTCATTAATAATAGTTAGTTAGTAAAGACTTGCTAGCTTTATTCTATACCACTCACATGTCCGTGTCAAAAGTATTTTCGTCTCATGGGGGGAAAGGAGAGAATAATTGGTATGGGATTAACGAACGTTATTGTGTTATTAATAGGCATGGAGTGGATTAGTTATTGCCCATACGCAATGGTGGTGAGATTTACGCAGATGTAAAATCCAAATATAATAATACTTATTATTCTAATAATGAAGAATCTAAATTATATAATTGTAAATATAATTGCCTACATAACTACTTATATGTTAGTTAGGTATCCTCTGTACGACTTATAACAATTGTTACGGAGGTGGAGGTTACGGCGGTACTTGCTACTAAACTTTTGAACTTTCTTGTTACGTTTTCTTCACAATGGTATTGTACCCTACATGTAAATATATTCTTATTAAGTGTTTTTTTTTTGTTATTTATTTTAAGTCTTTAGTTACATTTATTTTCAATCGACTTCAAAAAAAGGAGGAGGTTCTCAATTCGGTTGTATTTTTTTTTCTTGTTTATTTTTTTTTACATTTTTTTTTAATGTTTGTTACCTCAGAACTCCGTCATTGATGAGCCGATTCGTATTTTTTTTTTGTAAGATTATGCTTCCAGGTGTGTCCCATTTTTTTCAAAAAATCGGTTGGATGATGGGATCTATGAGGAATTGAGGGAACTCCTCAATTATATTAGGCACGCGTGTAGTGATTTTGGTATTTTCTATTATAACTCGTGTATTTACACCCGGAAATCATAAATTTGGTGGACTGGAATTGATGATGAAGACCACAGATGACTTATGGAATTCCTCAATTATGTACTTAAAAGTACAAAAGTACGTCACAGATGCTGATAAGATTCCGTTGAAATAGCAACTAATGAATGCCATAGGTGATCCTTGTGGAATCGACGGAAGTCCTCAAATATTATCGGGTCACATACAGCGATTGGGTTTTTTCTCTAATAATCAACGCATTTGCCCTCGGAAATCAGTTCATGTGGTAAATTGGAAAAGAAATGTGGAAATGTTCTCGTGGCTTGGCGGAGTACTAAATTGAAGTCGGTTAAAACTTTGTTTTTAAAGTAAATTATGTTTTTCTTAGTTAATACCAGTTGTTGGCGTGTGTGCCGCCACTTATAATAGTTTTAAGTTAGGTCCCCACCCAAAATCATCGCCTATGCTTGCCGTGTTTTGCAGGATCCTGTTTGACGTCCTCGTATTTAAGTCTTTCCTTTTGCTTGTTCTTTTTTTTTATAGTGTAAGTTGTGACGATAAATAGATTTATTTTCTTTCTTTCTTTCTTTCTTTCTATATTTTAATTTAGGCTATAAACTATATTCGTGCAAACATTTTATCCAGTCGGTTGAGCCGTTCATGCATGATTGACTAACAACCATCCAATCTAAACGTCCAAACTTTTATAATATTAGTGGGACAGTAGTAGGATTAATTAATGTTAATTTATGAATACTTAACAGGGCTGTCCGTAACTACATCTATAGCCCCGTGTAATAAAAGAACGGTGCAAAACACACGAATGAGCGCTATAAATTAAATTTGAAGAAATGAGTAAATAAATAAAACAAAGGTAACCTACACAAAAAACAGTTTTTTTTTAATCGGTTTTTGTCAAAATAAATAATAAAATTAAAACATTTAATAATCTATCATTATTGATTTCACATGACATCAACTTGTAACAAACTGTTTTGAACGACTTACCAAGGACTTACAAAATCTAGCTTCCGTTGAAATTAGTTAGTTTACAAATGAACCATTTGTTGGAAATATTATTATTTTATCCTGGCAGAGTTATGGATACACGCACGTTGACACAACCGCTTTCTTTGTATAATTGCCATGTGTAGCGGTTCCTTTGTTCCGATCATGACGTATTTACTGCAAATACTTCTCGAATTCACATTCAGACTCATTTCAATAACGGAATATCAGTGCAGCGGGAATGACGAACTCGGAATTTTTACATTGTCAAATGAAACAAATAATCTTGTTCGCATAGATATACTAGATATAGAAAATTGTAGAGAAGAGTTAATTTGCGTAGGAATATCTGAATTCTGAACGCTGAAAATGTTAGGTTTGTTTAGGTTTATTCCTTATCTACAGATGTAACAATCGTTTGTATTATGTCGTACGTGTACAGGAAGGAAGCACTTTTTATGTTCATTACTGGATTCATATATTGTCATGGGGACATAAAAAATGTTGACGCATATCGACACATAAAGACTCGTTTTGTTAGTACATATAATTTAACGGTAAGTAGTAATTTATGGCGCGACGTCAAAGTTTGTGTGATAATATCACGTGCCTGAGTTTGTTGACTGGAACCTATTCTTTGCGTCGATTTGTAGTAAATCGTCGTAAGTCATTATTATTGTATAAATACTTAAGCTGTTTGGTATCTATAGATAAATCGATACAATGGTACTTGTTCAATTTCCGTAGGCATGTTAATGAGTAAGTATGTCGTATTGCGCAGTTTGCCTTGCTGCAAATTATTATTCCCTTTCGTGGTCGAAGGACGCAACGCAAAGAACCCGTGCCCCGCATTTCTGCGGCGGTATTGCATCCCCCATATTTGACAGAAGGGGTCATATCCCTGATTCATTGACGCTGCAAAAACGTAGACACTTACCGATGGACTGTGTCATATCGTTCAATCGTTATAAGATAACCGCTCACTTGATTTAGGATTTTAAAAAAGGTAGCCTAAACTGCTTCCAATTTTTCATTGTCATCAGCTGAAGTGGCAGATGGTCATGTTGAAGCAGAGGAGTTCTAAGAAGAGACTGTGATTGGGAAAGCGTAGTGTAGCACGTCTTGCAACTCGATGGACTACCTCGATGGAGAACCTATACTTATCCTTTTGAAGGTTCCGTAGTCAACAAGGAACCCTTATAGTTTCGCCATGTCCATCTGGCCGTCCGTCCGTCCTCGGCTTAGCTCAGTAACCATTACTACTTGAAAACTGTAATTCGGCATGGGTATATAAATCAATCACGCCGGCAAAACAGAAGAAAAAATCTTTCAAAAAATTTTTTTTGGGTACCTCTCCTACACCTAAAGTGGGGATGTCATTTTTTTTCTCGGTAAACCCATAGTGTGGGGTATCGTTGGATAACTTGTTCAAAAATATTATGGGTTTTTAAAACGATTTTTCAAATTAGTCATTCGTTTGCGAGATATTGGGCTTTAAAGCCCACATTTTTGTTCGAGTCACTGTACGTGCTTCAGGTGGATCTAAATGTCACCTTTGTGGCATAATGACAGCTGAATTGTCCTATAGCACGTTCGAAAAGTTACGGGCTTTATTTATTTTTATTCATTTATTGGGTGAGGACCAAATTCTTGGCCAGTAGTTAGCCTAGTTAATTGGTAGTAGTTAAACAGTTCCGTTGTGACACGAAAATTAGCCATACAGTTCTATGGTTAATTTTCGTGTCACAACGGAACATTTTAACTACTACCAATTAACCACGGTAACTACTGGCCAAGAATTTGGTCCTTAACTAATAAATTCCATACAATTTCACAGCATTACAGTAGTACCAAAGCACTGTGATCATCCCTCTGGGATAGTGTTGCGAGATTTAAAGGGCATTGGGTAACCTTGTATGAGAAAAAATTACGTTTTTTTTTGCAGCGGCCAAGGATGTTTTTTTAATAATCGTTTAGAGGACTTCTTAATATGCATAGATATATAAAATAAAACGCGTTAAACAATATCGGAGCCGAGATATTTAAGTTTGAAGTTTAGTTTATAACGTTGCAATATGACCTGTGAAAATATATAGGTATTGCAAATATCTCGGCTCCGATGCATTTTAGTATATTACATTTCATAACAAAATATGTTTGTTTTGAGTAGATCTATCATAATCTACCACTTTTACGAGTGGCCGCTCATCTAAAAAAAATGACAACATTTTTACCCATTGATGATATGGCAAACTTTTTTTTTATTAGTTATTAGGTACGCAATTGACCGCTGGGTCACCTGATGGATGACGAGGTCGAGGGTGTTATATACATACCTAGATAGTGTCTATTCACTCTCGTCTTGAAAAGATCCAACACTGGGTGTCGATTGGACACAGTAACAGGCGAATTAACCAGCCGATGTGACAGCCACGTTATTTCAATGTATAGTCCCCCAAACTATTCCCAACCCACGACATACGACCCATCATACATTTTATTGGTATTTAACAAGAACTTAAGTACTCGTCCTTCCTCTACCTTACGTACTGGTCCTTTGTGTGGATTTTTGTCTACAAGAAATACCTTTCATACTTTGGTTTGCAAGGTACGTGCTAATACACCTTTTCACTCATCTTTAACGTCTTAAACGCTAGTATTTTCTTCCTCGATATTTGATCTCCTCTAAGAGTAAACAAAGCCGCTTTGTTACACCTAAGTAAAAACTTATTAACCCCAACGTCGCTTTCAATTATAGAGCGCGTTAGAAAGTCCATTATGAACCGATGACAACCCCATTAGGTCATCTTTACTTTATGTCCCACTGAAGATAATTACAAGGAGATTGCTTCATCTGTAGTAATGATGTCGGATGGTGACGAGGGATTACCAAATTGGCAAACCGTATAGGTATTGTGTTACGGAGGTTGGATCGAAGGTTTACAACGTGGTCGCGAGGTAAACGACAGATTTTCAGAGCATATCTTTGAATCATATTATTAGAGAATAAAGTTAACTCAATTCGATCTTATTAGGGTTCAACGCCAAAAAGGTAAAAAAGGAACCCTTATGGTGCGACTTCGTCCGTCTGTCCGTCTGCCCATCCGTCCGTCTATGGAGAATGGATAACTTAAACATATATTTATATTTTCCATGAAAAATTCAGGATGTGAGGGGGTAAAATTTCAATGTCTAGTAACCGGCTTAAGTGGGGTATCAAATGAAAGAGCTGATGCACTTTCTAAAGCATTTATTTTACAGTGAATCAATTTTGGTTTTATGAAGGAAAATGTTGAAAAAAATATCATTAATTATCTCCGAAGTTTAACGAGCGAATTCTTTTTTAATATTTCATAAATAACATCTTCTATCTTTATCATTGTGTGTTTTACAGGCGTTTATCCCGTGGTTTTCCTCGTATGTAGCGGAAAGAAACTACGGTGTAGGCGCCCGCTAGGCGGGTTCCTGTCAGCGAAAGTGTTAACCAACTGCAGATCTAGCAGCCGTAACAATTGTTTAAACGTGGCCATAGCAACCCTATTGAACAACCAATAACGACTGTGTTCAGCAGAATAGCTGATTGGGCGTGTATCACCGATAGTAGCTGTTGTTTAAACGTATAGCCATAGCAACGTCACATGCAATTGGTTGACTTTGGGTGAAGTCACTTTGTTGTCTGGTTAGTAGAACTGGGTGTCAGGTTGGCCTTCCTAATACGAGTAAAACCGATTAAACCCGATTGTGTCATGTCATGTCATTAGTGTCACTTTAATCTCATCGTCATTGTGAACGACTGATACAGTAGCAGCAGTATGCAGTATGTAGTGCAGTATGCTCCTATTTATTGATAATTTATTTGAATTACTTAATTTAACATTTTTTTTTTTTCATGTTTAGTTAATCAAATAATGTACCATATTAGAAGATTCCTGAGAAAGAACTCTACTCTGGATCTCGTTCAATATCCAGAGAGTAGAGACACGTTGTATATACAAATATTGCTCGTTTAATAGTATAGGATTTTCTGCTCCTTGTAACCTCAGAAACAAAGTGAAGTTAAATGTGGCGGGTACATCAGTATCACATTGTATGTCTGTGTAGATATTCGGTTACAATGGAACCTCCGTACGCTTCACCCGAGCTTTGAAATGCGTAAATTGTGTGAATTTCGGTGTTCAAAAAGGCTCAGACATATATAGTAATGTTAGGTTTCAGAAATATTCTGTTCACAGGAAACTTTGACGTAGGTACTGGTTTTCTTTGATATTAAAATTGGTCCTGTTTTGGAATTCCTGGCATCAGTGTGTAGCCCGGCTAGCCGGCGGGTACGTAATAAAACGAATAGTTTATATATAACAAAATAAAATAATTAAATAAAGTAGAAATATGTACAGAATGGGTAGATTACGGAGCATGTACTAGCTAAAGGTCACTGGCCTGATTTGTAGAGACGGCCGTAGTCTGGACGGTGATAATCGCAGGTTTTAGTTAACCTCGGAGTTGCCGCTGGGCTGTGCAGGTCTAGAGCACTCTTTCAGGTAGCTTGGAGGCAGTGGCGCAGGCGAAAATATAAGCAGCAGCCGAGCAGCGGTCAGTAGTAGCGGTTTGGAGATTAACCAGGCATAAAGGGCTGGAAGCAATCCTTTTTGTTATTGCTGGTTGAAACCCATCCGGACCTCACAAGATTTAGGCTAGTGACGCCTAAATGTGGCTCGGATTGGGTTTAACAAAATATGTATACAGAACAGAAGTGGCAGCCCTTATATGCATGAACTATATACACATAACACGGCCGTGAAAATTGTACAGTTTTCTTTATCGCCGGCCAGTGCGCTAGCCGCCGCGCGCGCGTGGCGAAGGTTTTGCTGTGTTACAAGTGTCATTACATGTTTATCACAAAGCTTTTGTGTTTCTATTTCCACGAATTTGTAATAAAGCCCACAAAGGTATGCAAATGAAAAAGCGTTGTTTTCGTGTTAAAATTAAAGCCTTTTGGCAATTCAGAGGTACAATCTAGGTCCCGTTCCTTCGATATAAATCCTTCACAGTACACTCGGTCAAATTATGGAACTCGTTGCCTCCGTCGTTCAGGCTGTGTCAGTCTGTGGCCTCGCTGAAGGGGCAGTTGAAGAAATTGTGGTTGTCGAATGCTCCTTGACTGTATATTATTAGCATTTTAAGACTTTTACTGATATATATTTTAGTTTATCGTTTTATATTCAATATATATTCTCTATTTAATAGTATGTAAAAAGAAATTAATCAATTGATCACTTTCTTTTTGTTTAGAACATGTGTCTCGGTTTGCCTATATCTAATTTCCACTCATTTGCTCAAAGGTTAGCTGGAAGAAATCCCTCTCAGTGATTTAAAGCTGACCTTTGTACATGTATCATCTATTCCTGTAATAATTGTTTTGTTGTTGTGTTCTGTTCCATGAACAATAAAGAATTTACATACATACATACATAGATACATACATACATACTATATTCAGATTTTAGTAATAAACAGTAGACTTATTTAGAAGTCTCACTAAGAACAACAATTTTAGAGTAGCATGTTGCTGTGACTTAAAGCTAATAATTATCAGTACAAACTAATTAGTTCTGTCATTTTAACTGTTTCTTCTTCAACCTCGCATCTTACTGAATTACGTGATTAAAAAACAACCTTGTTCTGAACAGAATAACGTCCATAATCCGAAACTTAAAGGAGAATTAAGCAGACGATTTGCTAAATGTTTTCACTACATATAAAGTCGGAAATGACTCGGAAGCAAGCGTGCGGCGAATCCCGCTACATTTAGCTCAGCAATCAGGGTGTCTATTTGACTGAAGGTATTGAATTGGCATTAGTTTGGTATTTTCTATCAGTTGGGCAGTTGACTTAACAATACATGATGACAAGCAGAAGTTTCAAAATATTTTTTTTTTAACATTAGCATTATCAAGAGCCCTGTTGGTGGGCGCTCTACTAGTACCTGTTTTTCTCTACTTAGTGCGAAATCAATGTATTATGCTACGAACGTATCGGAAAGAAATCTTTGGCGCTGAATGTAATAACACGTTCACTGCGGCAAGCCAAAACCTGTACCTAAAATGTAGAGCGTTACGAGGCCTAATCCGCCCCGTAGTGGTTTACACCGTGGTGCGTTACGGGTATAAAAGTGCCCCGTAAAACTAAGTCTGTTAAAACTGCTATAATATTTTTTACAAATGTAAAGAGTATGAAATTTTCTACGTCTTAGTCCCTTCGCACGTAGACACGATAAAAACTCATGAAATTATATAGAAAAGAATGGACGGGGTTTTCTTATCCCGGTATCGCACTAAAATTGAAATACTACGGGGCTCAGCAAACCCCGTAACGCACACACCTTATTAATGTCGATAAATTAATAGTGATGGGAAATAAAACAAACGATATTTTAGTACGTACTTTAGCGCCGGCGGTTTGGCAACGACGCCAAAATCGAAGTATCGGTAACCTTAAAAAAGCGGTTACGGTACCAAAAAAAAAAAGGTTACCGTTATATTGCGATGGCGAAATATAAAGGTTCCGCTACCGAAACCGCTATTTGAAAACCGATATGACGTCATATTGGTTTTAAAACATACCGGTATTTATCGGTTATGCAGTCCCTGCCCGTAACGCAGTGAACGTGTTAATTAATTAACACGTTCACTGCTAGAGCCCGCCTAGCGGGTGCTGTGTTCGTAAACGCTATAAACGCTACTTAATGATAAAACCACGGCACCGGCTACGAGCGTGGCGCTACGAAAAATTTGGTACTTGGTATTAACTTTCGGTTCGATGACGTCACAAAAAATACATATCTTCAAAATACTAAGATCAATTCCAAATCAAAATGACTACTCGAATAGACTCCAGCTCTCAAGTTACATCCTGCCTCGGTCTGCCCTTGGACGCCCACTGGGTGGGTGTAGGAGGGTCATTTTACTGAAGACCTCATGTAAATGAATGCGACATCAAACGTACTAAAATGTCAATGTTGTCACATTAATGTGAGGAGCTGAGATATAACAACGAATCAGGGCTGCTATTAGTCTCGATGGGAAATGGCATTACCAGCACCAATGTTACTTGATGTGGGCAATAGACAAAGTAAAGTCGTCTCATTTTGTTCCAGTTTCATTTGATAAATTTCAATTTAACGACGTCACTGCTTAATACAAAATTATCATTTATCCATTTTGATGCTAAACCAAAAAATAAAATGAAAAATCGGCATTAAGTTACGATAACTGATCCAAAACGTGAAAAAATACGGAAATACTGAAACGGTTACTCTGCGTAGCTGGAAATTTTCCCCTCGCATAATAATACGGTGGCACAGGATCACCATCACTCACAATTACACTGTAATTGTACCAACGCACTACGCATAACAGATGGTCCATTACTCTCTCACCCACATACACACTTAATCCTAAAACGACATTACACGTTTGTGCGTTTATCTCGCAAATGAGAAGGAATTTCAGTAGAATTCAACTGGTTTCTATGACTCTGATGCAGATTTACTTCTTTATAGCTTACCAGCAAGAGTTAGAATTCAACTATCATTTGCTAATAACGTCTGTATATATGCTGTCATCAACATCATCATATCAGCCGAAAGATGGCCACTGCTGAGCATATGCCTTCCCCAAAGAGTGCCACAATGACCGGTCCTGTGCCTCCCGCATCCAGCGGACTCCCGTAATCTTTATCAGGTCATGAGTCCACCTTGTGGGGATCTCCCCCCACACTGCGTCTTCCGGTTCGTGGTCGCCGCTCGAGAACCTTACCATCCCAACGCCCCTCGGTTTTACGTGCAACGAGCCTTAACCTATGGCCTAACGTGCGTTTACAAAATTACGCGATTACCCTATAGGCTTAATTTAACGTATTATGAACTACCAATAGTAAGTACTAAAGGACTAAGCACTAAGGACTTTAACACTTTTCGGCTATTAAATAGTAAATAAATAAAAATAAATAAATAAATATAAGGGGACAATCTTACACAAATCGACCTAGTCCCATAGTAAGCTCATTAAGGCTTGTGTTATGGGTGTACTAGACGACGATAGTAATATAACATGAATATTAATTTCATTGACGTCAAGTAGAATATCATCAATATCATCATCATCATCATCCTATTATCATATGGATGAGACGACAAGGGTACTATATAGTCGCTACGCTGGCCCTGTGTAGGCTCTTCTTATTCTTGGTCGATTTCTCATGACGGGATCGTGACATTCGTAACCGCATGCAGCCCTCCATGCAGTTCATTTCCACGTCAAGCCGACTGCATTGTCTCCAGTGTACACTATTCGGGTTTGAAGTAA
This sequence comes from Epinotia ramella, assembly GCA_947578815.1. Lineage (NCBI taxonomy): Eukaryota > Metazoa > Arthropoda > Insecta > Lepidoptera > Tortricidae > Epinotia > Epinotia ramella. The sequence goes on along the minus strand of OX388217.1, from coordinate 10,194,497 downwards.
ATAAAACCTAATACAGCGTAGTTCAGTCGCTCAGCAAAAACATTGTTAAAAAATATTCTTCAAGTGAAAAACGTAATCTGAAAACGTGCATCCAACACAATGTAAATACTATTATAATGAGTCAGACAAAGCTGAACAAGTGAAGTAAAAAAATCAACTTTTAAAACAGCCGGTGGAGCCCAAAAAAACTGACGTTATTTGTTTTCTCAAACATGCTCGGAAATGTACGCGTTAATATCACGAAATGAAGACGTGAAGTTTCTTGTTTATGGCTCCCTACATTACTTCTTGGCCTTACGCCAAGAAGTAATGTATGAAAACCCTAAGTAAAACCATTATTGTCCGCTACTCTAACTTTTTAAATTTGCTTACTAATATTAAACTGAAAAAGGAAAATTTACATACTGCCAACCACCACTAGACACTGTAAGCATACTTGCTACATAAAAAAAATAAAAAAATCTATGGTACTATGCTTATGTGCGGTTAAACATGGTGCTCGAACGGCTTGTTCAAATGGCATGTTTAAAAAATAAAAAAGGCGCAAATTACCTATTATTTAATTGATAACCTAGTATTTATTTTAATTTTAATATTTCCTCACATCGTTTGAGAAAAGTACTATACAATCCTCGGCCGGAACAGGGATTGCTGGACTCGTTGTATCCGGCCTCGTCTACGACTCGGCCGTCTACCCCAATCTCGTCCAGCAATCCCTTACTTCACGGCCTCTGCAGTAATCTACTATTGCGTTGTTCATAAATGATAGGCGCTACCACTTTGTATTTAAAATATCGGATTATCTGATTGTAGTTGATCAGTAGGTACCTATTAATTATTCCACGTGTGAATAGATTAATTTTGAAGTAATTTGTACCTGATTAAAATGATTGACGACTAATGATTAATAATTACAATAAAACTATTTGGGATCATCCTATATGCAGCGTGACGTCAACTTGACAAGGAAATTGACAAGGAAAATATTGAAGTTCTACTTTTTCATATTGCATTCACAGAAGCGCGGCGCAGTTAAACTTCACTGCACATTTCAGTTGTATGGGTTGAATTGAAATGTAACATTCATATTTATTCTGTTACAAAGTTTCATGAACGTGGAAGATCCATCACGCTGGAAACTACATTGTACAGCGTAGGTACTACGCTTCACCAGACAACGTTGCACGTGAAATCTCATGCTTGGCAGAATTTCGATTCCTGTAGAACTATTGAAGCGTTTCGTCGTAGATGCAAATGAATCAAACCGAGTCGAGGTTACGGTAGTTACGGAATGCTGAAAATGTTGTTTTGAAGTATTTTTGCTCCAGCAAACAGTAAGTTGCACCAGAGCTGGGCACAAGACCGTTAATCCGTTAATTAAATGAAGTTAACGTTTTGATTAACGGATTAACTTTAAAGTTAACTTAAAAAAGTGTTAACGGACTCATTAACATTCCCGCTAACCTTCCATGGATCCGTTAATCGTTAATCAAGTATCTTCTATTTGCCCAAAGGACACTCTTCGGCCGCGTTCTGTAGTTTCGGGTTGGTGGACGGTAGCCAGACGGCCCGAGCAAGGCACACTCCGGTGTTAGGCGGTGCTGGAACGGTCTAGTAGGCGTCACGTTATCTCTATAATAGTATTTTATGCAATAGTTATATAATGTATGGTTTTTCAGTCGAGTACCACGTTTAGGCTACGAAGCTTGCTGAGTGGCCTAATTAAGGTACGAGACTTAAAAAGCTAATTATATAATTATTGTATACAATACTTTTTTCACGAGTGAACTGAACTAATTAAACAAACTTGGTATCTATTGAAAATCTAAACCCTGCTGAAACGAAGTGCAACCAACGGCTTTTTCTTTTTGTGCGTTGATGTCTATTACCTTTTGACTTACTCATGACGGCGGCGGCGTCCTATTGGTCAAATACATTATAGTTCAGTAAAGGCGCCACGTAATGATTGGTCAATTTCATTTTAGTTGTCTCAACAGTTATGAAATGTTAAGTTGGGAGGTCCATAGTAAAAAGTATGTGATTTAAGTTTGGTGTACGAAGTCTTAATTCTAACATTAAGGTCGACGAGTAAGTATAAAAATAATATTTTTGCATGTGTTACGTTCATAGTATGATACGGTCAGGTGGGCACCTTTAATATATCATTCCAGGGTCAAATATATTTTCACACCTAAACGAACCTCGCTTTCAGACGGAAACTTTAGTATATATTGATGTTTATGACCCTTCATCAGCTCCCTGGCAGTGCACTTTATGTGACTTTATTTTAATTTGTAGTTATTATCCTCACAAACTCCATTTTTTTCATATCCTACCTAAATAACCCATGCCCCTGTTTTAGCAGGTTGACTAATGCAACGACGTATAAACTACAACTTTTCTCAAGAGTTAACGGTTAACGATTAACGTTAACTTCCGTTACGTCTTCCGAAATGTAACGCACGTTAAGTTATTTTTTTAGTAATGGATTAACGAAGTTAACTATTTGATTAACGATGCCCAGTTCTGGTTATTACTAGAATGAGTTTTCCACAAACTTTTTCATTTAAATCAGTCCTTGAAGTACAGGGTTTTTGAAAGTGAGGATTTGAGACTTTTTCAGTATTTGAGATTTGTTACAAAGATTAGTGCAGGAAAAGCATACACTGGCGTGAACTCTACATAGGTACTCTTCGTTTACATACTTAAGGGGCTACCCGAGGTTTTCATAAATTTTTGACAAGTTTTGGATTGTATCTCCTACTTTTGCACTACAGATAGAATTATAAATCAAACGGCTATCGGTTCTTCAATCTTTTATATCCATTTTGGTCCACCGGATTTTGAAACAAATGAATACTTAATTTTGTATGATTTTTTTATGTTTAAAAACACTTAAAAAAACACTTATTTCATATCTCTATTGACGTGAAAGATCTAACACGTACGAAATCTACATATTTGGGTTCGTCTGTGACGTCTCTAAAAACTGGTCCAAGGTTTACATTTTAAACCAATTAATACAAAAGTTATGGCCAGTAAACCAGTTTTTTGGCCTAAAATTGTTCAACTTTGATGCCAGATTTCTCGAAAACAATGAACTTTGAAGTAAATATGGGATACTATATTGCTTAAAGTCGATGTTGTTAATATAATAAGCAACAAAAAACATTACAAAACTAAGGGATTAAGATCGAAGGTCATTGGCGTATGGGAGCCCCTTAATCAATTCCTCGGCCATATCAACTGGAAGAGTGATGAGAACCTTGAATGAATTGTAACGACAAAGGTGGAGGGGAAAAGACTAATGGCCGCAGCCCAATCTGATGACCCACAATACAAAACCTCCACGAAGCCGTGCCGTAATACGTGTCGCTAATAACCTAGCTCTAGACTTGGTGATCATAAGAGAGAAGATGATGACGTCGGGTCACCGCCGTCAGCATTGCGGATAACGACGCATCCAGGAGGGAGACAATGTTTACAATGATGCGTTCATCATCATAAACTTAAGAGTCGGGCTCTCGTCGGTGGAGTCGCCACTCTGTTCTTCTCTCTGCCACTGTTTTGAGCTCTTGATACGACATTACATTAACTTTTTCTTTAGCTTGGTCCATGAACGCACGTCTTGGTCTTCCCCTGCCTCTCCTTCCTTCTATCTTTCCTTCAATTAAAGTTTTTATGTAATTGTCATGTCGTATCAGGTGCCCCAACATATTTCCCCTTCTTTTTTCAATAGTTTTTAGTGGACATCTTCTTTCTCCTATCAAATTTAGAACCTCTTCGTTTGTTCTTCTTTCTGTCTAACTAATACCTTCCATCTTTCTCTATGCCCACATTTCAAATGCGTTCAGCCTCTCTCTATCACTCTGGGTTAGAGTCCACGTCTCGCTTCCGTACAGCGCTATGATCCAGATCTTCTTAATAAATCGTTTTCTGATATTTCGAGATATTTTCGCTTTTTATATTTGCTTTTTAACATTGAAGGCTTTTATGGCCATGGCTATGCGTGCAATGATATCCGAAGTGCATCTGCAGTCACAGGTTATAATGCTGCCTGAGTATTTAAAGGTTTTGACTTGTCCAATGGCTGAACCTCAAATTTTTATGAGATCTATTATTTGGTTTGTCTTAGATGCAATTATTGTTTTGGTCTTATTCATATTTATTTTTAGTCCAAATTCTGTGAATATAATGATGCGTTAGGCCAGACAAAATATTAGTTACTCCGTACCTAAATTTTTTCACGTAACAAAGGTCTAACGGATCGGCCACGACATCGAGTGGCAGCGGCAGCGACAACGGTGCGGCTTACGTGGGAGCGAGACGCCGCACTCTAATCTACGTAAGTGAACTCTACATAAATGGGTAACTAATAGTAACCATAACAATAATTGTTCTGTGAAATCAAAATTGACTGATAATAATTCCATGAAATTGATTAGGTAAGCCTAATTGTTATCTCAATTTTGATATTGATAATCAGACAATAAAACCTACACACTCACACCAAAATCGGTGATACGAACAATCACGTTACCAACGTCGTGATTAATGTGTACTTATGTAGGTTTAGATTTAGGCTGCTCGCGTTTTCATGAATACGTTTGCATGGTTTTCAAAAACGGGCTTTATTGAACTTGAGCCAAGGACTATTTTCGGTTAGGTGAATGAGATACGAGGTTGACTAAGTAAATAGTGGATATGCTAAATGCTGTTTGCCATCAAACGAATGCATGCAAAGTATGACACGTGACGACCAAATACAACTACTACTACTACGGTACTCTACACCATTTATTCTTTTTAAGCAATGAAAAATATACCAAAGTTTAAGACATAGTTTGTTTTTAATTTTTGGTCACTTACCGTACATTACGCACAGTAACTAATCGCGCACAAATAGCAAGCATGGCAATGGCAATATGCAAGTTAATTTAGGATATTTGTTCTATTTATTTCTTATTAAATATAGCAACTGCAATAATACAGCAATGCTTTATATAAAAACTCTAGTAACCCGAGCCTACACCTGAAGTATCATCCATGAAGAATTTTATCAGTTTAGTTTTTATTGCTTGTATGCTATCACAAAATATGTCTATTTCTAAATTAACTACAACTTTGTTTAAACTCCTGCCTGCTCTGCACAAAAAACTATTTATTTATTTATTTATTATTGGTTTAAAAGAAATTACACAGCATTACACTAGGTATCTTAATAACTAACTGAGGACGGACGGTCATCCACAAATTAGCCTCCAACTACTGGCAAAAATATCGCAGTCAGGAGCCGACTTGAGAAGTGCGTTGATGTAGTGCAAAGCGCGAACCCGTAGTGATTACCTATACGCCACAGTGCGCGCTTTAGGTGCTGCAAGTAAGTCGCAATGACGATGTCTAAAATTAAACTTTGCCTGAGACAGAGAAGGGACGCGGAGGCGCAACAGCTGCGAGACCAGCTGACGGCAGTCTGAATCCCCACGTAATATTCTGCACGCCCCGGCCGCCGCCACTCATGATTGCATAATTACGCCACACTTCCAGGGAGTTAAAACCCAGAGATCCAAGCAAATATTTTGTCGGGTAAAGGAAGGGACCCATAGATTTTCTTAAATAAAAATCTCAGGAACGTCTTTTGGATTTACTCCAGAAGCAAGGCGTAAGTGACCTCATGGGGATTCCACACTATAGACGCTGCCTCCAGTTTACTCCTAACTAAAGCGGTAAAGACAATCTTGATGACAAACGCGTTGTCAAAATCGCAAGCGTTGCGGATAACAAATCCCAATCTCCGATAGCAGTCAGTAGCTAGGTTACTCATATGAGCATGAAAATTGAGGTGCGAATCAAATATGATACGCCTTTGATAGTGTCAACGCGGTTTATTAATTCCGTCCCTAACATGTAATTACCAAATAGGGGGCTATGAGATCGGCTAAAAGACTTCACGGAACACTTCTTAGGGTGGAAAAGCAGTTTGTTTGAGATACTCCATTCATATATCCTGTTAATATCTTCTTGGAGCGATTCAAAGTCAGATAGCTGTTCTAGACCATAAACAAGCTTTAGGTCATCGGCGTAAAGAATACATTGCCCACATCTAGGAAGAGACGCCAAGTCATTAATCATGACGCCAAACAGAAAAGGGTCCAGAATTTAACCCTGGCTTACTGCGGAGCGATTATGGTAGGAATCGGAGACGAAGCATCCATGCTGCACGTAGCTACTGCTGCCTATCGCGTAGATAACTCGCAAAGAACCGGAGCAGATTTGGCGAGAAACCGATGTTACCTACATAGCTTCCTTAGGAGTATGTCGTTATCTACGCGATCAAAGGCTTTTTTTAAATCAAAGTACCTACAGCACGTCTACCTGTATCCCCATATCCAAACGCTATTCGTTCTATATTTAGTGGAAGCATGGAACACAATAGGATCTTGTTGTAGTACATTGAATTAGACGGTATCCACGGGGTTGATGATGGTGATGTGTTCCGGCCGGACAGGCAGAGCGCAGAGATAAGTTACAATAGGTAACAGAAAGACAAAAGATGGTAATGTCCATGTTTTAGAATGAATTTAAAATTACACAAACTATAGGTAAGAGTATGCAAGTATGCACACCGCATCTTTTAAAGGCGCCGTCGACGCGCGTTTTAAGGTTTAATTCCGTGTCGCGCCCGATCGCAACCGCGCGCGATCGATCGCGTGCGACTGACGCGCGCGGCTGATGCGACAATAGTCAGTGTATGAAAATGTTCGATCGGCCGCGATGTACGGAATTAAACCTTTAGAAACGCGCATCGACAGCGCGGCTTTCATTCGACAGTCTTTTTACGACGCGTTTTTATCGATACTAAGCGAGCGTCACCTGCGCGTCTTTTTACGGCGCATTTGAATTGATACAAACGCGCGTCACCGGCGCGCCTTTTTACAGCGTGTTCGTATCGATACAAGCAGGCGTCGCTGCACGTCTTTTTACGGCGCGTTTGTATCGATACAAGCGAGCGTCACCGGCGCGTCTATTTACGGCGCGTTTGTATCGATACAAGCAGGCGTTCCTGCACGTCTTTTTACAGCGCGTTTGTATCGATACAAGCAGACGGCCCTGCACGTCTTTTTACAGCGCGTTTGTATCGATACAAGCGCGCGTCATCTGCACGTCTTTTTGTGGCGCGTTCGTATAGAATAGATTCAAGCGCACGTCATCTGCACTTCTTTTTACAGGGCGCTTGCATTGATACAAACGCGCGTCACCTGCGCATTTTTTTACGGCGCGCTTGCATCGATACAAACGCGCGTCGTTGGAGCGTCTTTTCTACTGCTTGGGTTTCCCCGGGTGAAGGAAAGGCTGCTAATCAAATAAGAACGGCATGCTACCCGTTATTTAATTTACAGGCCACGTTGACGGAACACGGTGATAAAAGAAATTCCGTTCCTCTCATGTCAAGGGAACAAATTTAATAAATTTCGGTCCTAAAACACGGTATACCTGCACACATACGGTACCGGTATCGGTACACATTCTCTCTCTCTTTGTACTTTATTTCGATATAATATACGGACTGAAAAATAGGAACGTCGATGGTAATAATATGAAGGAATGGTCTGTACGAAACGGAATGGACCTTTTGAAATAAGTCATACTCGTATTGCTATAGCGATGTTTATTTATTAGTCACGATTTCTGACAATGAATATATTTTTTCATACGATATCTCTAAAAACACCGACCCCAAATAATTCCTAATATAAAATAAAATAATGCGCATTATGATGAAGGCTCTTTGCATACGATACGATACAAATATTGACTGACAGGAGCCAGGGGTGAGAAAGCGTAGAAAAGGTCCATTCTGACCCTTCCTTTGTAGACGCAGTGTCTATATACTTCGAATCAATACGATGCATATTGGATGTACATTAAACAGGGTGGATAAAGGATCCATTGTCATTATTACAATCGTATTGGACAACATGTGCATTGAAATCGATGTTTAACTTGGTTTCCGTCCATTTCATCATTTCATCTGAGGATATGTCCAGACACAAGGTGGACTGATGAGCTGGAAAAGGTTGAGGGAGTCCGATGGATGCGGGTGGTGTAGGACCGGTCATTGTGGCACTCTTTGGGGAAGGTCTATGTCCAGCAGTGGACGTCTTTCGATGATGATAATGAAGATATAAAATTACATATACTGCAATTTTATATCATCATCATCATCGAAGTAATGACTATATTAGTGCAGCAAACAAACGTTCATACTTACTGCATGTTTATAATACGAAAGCAGTTGCGGAATTCAAATATAATAATATGGATTGATATAATTACGGTTAAAATACCGGTAAGGTAGCGTACATTTGAAAGAAAGAAAGAAAGAAAGAAAGAAATAATTGCTGGCCTTTTTATATATATTTTTTTGATAATTGTTATGACTCGGTCTATCACTCGTTTGCGTGTTACGTTGACTTTTGGGCATTCTTTATATACGTTTTAAAGCCAATAAGTACATATATTTGTACAGGTGAGTACAGTAGTACCACAAATATAAGTTACAACGATGTAACTGCGCAGAAAGCATTTTTTGAAAACATGTTAACCAATCATAAGGCAGCGCGTTGGTAAAATTTTCAACGCCCATTGGCCGAAATTTTGCGCGCGACGCCGGCAGCTTCGGCGCCCGCCATTTTGTCTGGCGCCATGAGCGGGAAAGCACGAGTTCACCTGCATGTTGTACCTTACGTATAGTGCAACAAGGTCTTTATTGAAATTGTCATACGTTCGATTTCATTCGGTAGGTACTAGTCAGCACTCGTCGGCGTGGACGAAAATTGCCGATGCAACTTATATTTGTGGTACTACTGTATCAACCAGGATTTAAAAACTTTTCGATCCATGTCTTGGAGTTACTTGGCTATTCACCGCACTTCTGGAGGCTTTAATAAGGCTTAGCTGCAAATCCCGTGGCTGCCTTCATTCTCTAAAGCCACTGGAGTAATCCGTTAAAACGTTTCGCAGCATACCTATGGCGGCAAGGATCTTGAGCTAACCTTTTACGCCGGCGCTCGACATCTTAAGTTTCTGAAATGAAAAGTGTCAGTTTCGTTGTTTTATACCTCGTCAATCCAAAGAGCTTAAGGGGAGAAAGATTAAAGGCAAACGCGGATTATCCCTATAGGCAACTAGGCAGGGTTCCAAATTTTTTGCGTATTATTTTTTAATCTATAACCTCTAGAGGGGCGCCGTTGCTTGCCTAGGGCGCTCTCGACATTCAATCCGCCTCTGATTAAAGGGGAACGAGACGAGAGTGTTAACTTTTCATACTTACTTTGTCGGACAAGGTCATTACTTAATTACAAAACATTTTTTATGTTATTCATTATCATAGTTTTATTTAGATAGAGAATTAACAATATTCACAAAATAACCATGAATCATATTTTATTTTAGCATTTACATGCAAAAAGAATAATACTAAAATAAAGTATTATTCGTGCAATTTTTTTCGCGTTCAATCAGGTTTATCAGTAAGAATAAAGACTCTGTGTTACTCAAATACCAACTAACTACAGTGCCTAGTTAAAAAGAAAAGTACCTATAGGTTCAGTGGTTTACCTGCTTACTGACATGCAGAAGAGAAGAAGCTACAAGTTACAATGTTACAAGTCTAAAGAGGTAAACTCGGTTAATTCGCCGGTCGTTATTCGCCAAACACCTCGCTAATTCAGAGTTTTAAAATTGTAAATGTAGATTCGTGAAACTACATGTAATTTCATGTAATTTAAAAATGTATGGCTATTTTTGCCATAGCTGGCATTGGCACTGCTCCCAGATTTTATGCAATACAAGACAAATATTCTTTATTGCTTACCAGAAGGGGAACATGGGTAGACAACAGGCGGTCTTATCGCTAATAAGCGATCTCTTAAAAATCCAAAATAATCATATGTTTTGCGTGGGTGAAACTGAATATCTACGAAATTTTATCAAAAAAAAAACATTTTGTTTGCAATAAGTATATAAGAGGTCAGTTCGGGTATGTGCGCCGCCGGGGAAAGTGCGGCTCATTCATCATTCAGTCATTTAAATCAATATAAATTCGCTGAAATCCATGCAATAAACTTGTTTTAGTTTGTTGCTTGAATGTAAGATTGTCGTTATTTGTGAAATATCTGTAGATCTCGATATGTTTCATGAGGGGCGCACTTACCCCGGGGCCGCACTTGCCCCCTCTGACTTTAGTATTATAGTAAGTAGTATACAGTAGTAGTAAGTATTTAACTACTCACTTGCTTGTGGCAACCACAGTTGCCAATTTCGCGGACCCCTAAACTGATTTGATTGAAAACTGAAACAGAACAACGTTGATTGACAGGTATTGTCCCATCCATAACATTTTACGGACAATTTCGTGCATAAAGAATTGATTGACGCTGAGTGGGGCTATACCTACTGAAGCTCTTAATAATCCGTGTCTGAGTCCCAGACCAAAGACTAACAAGAAGGATATTTACGACCACATTTAACTAACGAGACATAAGTATCTACACTCATTATAAATGTTGTAGTCAAGGACTTAGTAACGGTAAGTCCTTATAAAGAAGTCAGCTTATTCCGTGAGTTACATTGCTCAAACGTTGTCATTTTATAAACAGCCACATAATGTAGGTATAGCTATACAAAGATGTAGGGTACGGTGGAATGGGGGTTACTTTGATTCGGGGGGCGACTTTGATCAAATACGTTTTTCTCCGAAATCATTGTTTTTACGTGTGGGTGCACTGTGGCAGTGAATATATTAATAATCTTATATATCTTGCTGTTTAATCGATTAAAACTTCTTAATTTCAAATAGTTCTGCTTTTATGCTACATTTTTTCCTAACGTAACCCCGGTTTACGGTATGTAAGTTAATGCATACTAATACTAATCTACACTAATATTATAAAGGAAAGATTTGATTGTTTGTTTGTTTGTATTGAATAGGCTCCGAAACTACTGAACCGATTTGAAAAAATATTTTACCATTAGAAGCCGACATTATCCCTGATGAACATAGGCTAATTTTTACCGCGGGAAAATGCTTCATTCCTACTGGAAAACGCGTAATCCGTGCCACGCGAAGCCGGACCGGGCAGCTAGTAATATTATAAGGAGGAAAAGTCTGTGAGATGGTTTTGTAAGTTTATAAGTTTGTATGTAATAGGTAATCTTTGGAACCGCTAATCCGATTAAAAAAAAAATTCAGCTGCGTGTAGAATGGATTTTCAGGGTGTTTATATTATGCCGGCTGTACACATTGGGCCAACGTTGGCGCGTGAGTAGGATGCAGCTATGCAAACACATGAGAACGATATAAAGCCCTCTTCCTCTAACGCATAGCTGCATCTGCTCACGCACCAACGTTGGCCCAATGTGTACAGCCGACTTTATGCCGGCTGTACACATTGGGCCAACGTAGGCGCGTGAACAGGATGCAGCTATGCAATCGCATGAGAACGATATAGCCCTCTTCCTCTAACGCATAGCTGCATCTGCTCACGCGCCAACGTTGGCCCAATGTGTACAGCCGACTTTATATATCCCGCCGGTTTACCTGCGTTATTGGCAATACGCGGGAGAAGCCACGCGGGTAGTTAGTATCGTATTTAAATTAAATGAATAGAACTGTAATTGCTGTTTAAAATGGAACTAGTACCGTAAGGCCCCTAGCACACGGCGTATTTTCAACGCGCAGACGACGCGCGTTTCCCTACTACCCAGCCGATGGTAGTAGGGAAACACGCGTCGACGGCGCGTTTAAAATACGCCGTGTGTGCTAGGGGCCTAATTATTTAAATTATGTAACTTTTAGGTCCGGAACAGGAAATAAGAACCCAACAATGCTACTGACAATATGTGTATTGTCCCAGTGAGTAGTTTCATTTTAAATTTAAGGGGCTCCCATACGCCAATGACCTTCGATCTGAATCCCTTAGTTTTGTAATGTTTTTTGTAGCTGATTATATTAACAACAACGGCTTTAAGCAATATAGTGTCCCATATTTAATGTTGCAATACTCGCAATCCAAATCTTCATATTGAAGATCCAAAATTACTCTTGCCTATTTCATATTGGTAAAACATATTTTATCAGTAAAATCGTTATACGTGTTTCAATCATGCCTCAAAATTAGGGCAAAAACGTCAGATTAATCGATCCAAACTCAATCTACGCTTATCTAGGTAAATTCGTTCCAATTATCGATGTTATTGTGCTCGGCTGAACGTGTATAACAAACCGACACGCAAAGTAGGTAAATACTTACGTAAAGAAGGTACTCTATTTAAGGGGATGTCTTCATTCGAGTCCATTCTCCAAATCCACGCCCCCTTGTGAGAGACACGCGTATGCCTTCCGCGCACAAGAAAAATAGAAGCAACACTATTTGGGAATGGCTTTTATGGATCAATAACCAAGAATCATGTATCTGAAATTCAGTTATTGTTTTCTAAACTATTCAGACTGGCGTTTTAAAGAACGCGATATTTTACAATTCACGCCATTAGCAGCTCAAGTACACATATTATGCCATACTGCTCTACCGCATAGCACGTGCTCTTTCGTTCTAGGATCGTCACAAAGTGCGTCATCGTCACGATTTGTCGCCTCGGGGTTTCGCGAGAGCGGAGTTTAGGGCTACCCGAGGTTTTCATCGATTTTTGACAAGTTTTGAATCGTATCTACTACTTTTGCACTACAGATAGAATCATAAATCAAACGGCTATCGGTTCTTCAATCTTTTATCTCCATTTTGACAGACCGGATTTAGAAAAAAATTAATACTTAATTTTGTATGATTTTTTTAAACATTGTCTAAAAAAACACTTATTTCGCATCTCTATTGACGTGAAAGATCTAACATATACGAAATCTACAAATTTGGGTTCGTCTATGACGTCTCTAAAAACTGGCAGAGGGTTTTAATTTTAAACCAATTAACACAAAAGTTATGGCCAGAAAACCAGTTTTTTGGCCTAAAATTGTTCAACTTTGATGCCAAATATCTCGAAAACAATGAAGTTTGAAGTAAATATGGGATACTATATTGCTTAAAGCCGTTGTTGTTAATATAATAAGCTACAAAAAACATTAGAAAACTAAGGGATTCAGATCGAAGGTCATTGGCGTATGGGAGCCTCTTAACCGAAGTGGCAAGTGGCAAGATAACACAGAGTTTTCCAGACGAATGATGTAATACAAAACTAAATCTCGCGTAAATAAAATTCAATACGGAGCACGGTTTTCTTATCGAGGGCTAAAGGACAATAGGCCTTAGAAATGAAATGATCAAAATTAAATTCACAAACTTTTCAACAGCGAGCTTCTGTTACCGGGAAATAGCATTGTACTGCAATCCCTTCCTTATCTTCCAAAGTTTCCTTATTTTCGAAAAACTACAAAACTTGATTTCAATTCACGATAATGGCCCAAATACTGTTAAATAATAGTCTGTAGAATGCTTAAATTCTTTATTTTAATAATTGTAATTAGTTTCTGAACGCAACCTGTTGAAAGAATCCTCTGAAAGAATCCTTTAGAAACTCCTGTCACTCTGCCCTTGTTTCAACGACACTGTAATGTGTTGTTATAAAATAAATAAGGATTTAAGTGCTAAAAACCTCTGAATTATTATTTAAAACCTCTCAAATACAAAGCTTCAGTTATTGTTACACCGTTACACGTTGCTCACGCGGTAAAGATAATATGGATGCAAAACGAAGCAATAATTTCCATAAAATATGCCGAAGCAGTGAAATAACTGCAAAGTCCCATTAGGGCTATCAATTATTCATTATCATTTTAGCATCGACAACCCGCAGTTTGTCTAAGCTATAACATAATTATTCCATTAATTTTTCCCGTCAAAACAGCCTTTCATAAAATTCTGAGGAAGGAAATGAATTACCATTAAAATTAACATTTCCTACGTGAATTGAAATGAATGTTATGGTGTATTATTGTGGTGAGGTCTTTTGACATTCAAATGCCAAAGTTGTTGAATAATAGTCATCGCTTTTTTAATCGACGCTTAGCGTGTAGAACTGCATATAATCTAAATAATCGGGTAAGAAAAACCGCATCTTGAAATAGGACGTGCGCAGATCGGTGTTGATTTACAGTACTTTTCACAGCTTGGGTACGGTGACACCTGTTACTTAGCTGTCATCCCAGTTTGATTTATTTTATAACCTTAAGCCCTCTTTTGCGGTGGCGATCAATTGTAAATTTGACAGTTACAGTCAAGTTTACTAGCCTCTCACAGACTCAGGTGGCGGTCAATAATCTACTGTTGACACACAGGCCGCGCGAGTGTGTTACAGGCTTATATATCGTAAAAAAAGTTATAAAGTTTACCTACTAGGTTGACGTAGCACCTTACCCATGCAATTTGAAAAGCACTATTCAACCTCCCAATGACTAGCGCGGCCTGCGGTGGCGGTCAGTAGTAGTTGTATGAAGGTGTAATGAAAGTTGAAATCATTTTTATATTTAGTGGTTTAATTCATTATCAGTCGTTTGTCCTTATCCCATTTACCTGGGCGTCGGCGCAGCATGTTTTTTAGGGTTCCGTAGTCGACTAGGAACCCTTATAGTTTCGCTTTGTCTGTCCGTCCGTCCGCGGATAATCTCAGTAACCGGTAGCACTAGAAAGCTGAAATTTGGTACTAATATGTATATCAATCACGGCGACAAAGTGGTAAAATAAAAAGTGTTTTACTTTATTTTATTAGGGAACCTCCCCTATACGTAACCTGGGGAGTGTTTTTTTTTTTTCATTTCAACCCTAACGTGTGATATATTGTTGGATAGGTATTTAAAAATGAATAGGGGCTTGCTAAAATCATTTTTTGATAATGTTAATATTTTCGGAGATAATCGCTCCAGAAGTAAAAAAAAAATGTGTCCCCCCCCTCTAACTTTTGAACCATAAGTTTTAAAAATATGAAAAGAATCTCAAAAGCAGAACTTTATAAAAACTTTCTAGGAAAATTATTTTGAACTTGATAGGTTGAATACTTTTTGAAAAAAATTACAAAATAATTTCTTGACGAAAAACTACGGAACCCTACACTGAGCGTGGCCCGACACGCTCTTGGCCGGTTTTTGCTTCCAAACCAAACCGCCGTGTGTGTTTGTCTTTATTGGCCGTCAACTCATCACACACTTCCATCTTATTCGTATCGTTTCTCACGCAGTCCATCCACCATTTTCTTGGTCTACCTTTTCTCTTACAACCCTCTAAATTCATAAATTAGTAGTGGTTCAATTAATACACCAAAAAAGCAAGCCTCAGACCACAATTTCAGGGTAAACGCTAAATTTGACGCCGGCCGCTGCCATAGACCGCTGTTAGAAAACTGTGAAAAGAAAACGGATTTGAACTGACATGTTTTTCCTTCATGTGCTCTAAACTTGTGCTTACATTACGGTTAGTTTATTCAATTCTAAATTAGTACGGAATTAGGTCACGAATTTCCTACATATGTATGTAGGATCCACGTGCGCCACAGATCTGTGAAGCAAACACGTGTAGCATATTATGTTAGAAGGGTCACACAATCGCTCGATTTACCTACACACTATATTAATATATTATACACCTACATTAATATAAAATTATTTTTTTTACGGTCAATTTCGTCTAGGTTTTATTGTTTATTAGGATATCAAATTGAACTAGTTGTACTTATTTCGATCAATAAGTGCTTTTCAAAGGTAACAATGCAAATGTTTCTGCGTTTAAAAATGGTTTTCCTGATAATCGCATGAACAGGTTTTCATCGATTTTTGACAAGTTTTGAATCGTATCTACTACTTTTGCACTACAGATAGAATCATAAATCAAACGGCTATCGGTTCTTCAATCTTTTATTTCCATTTTGACTGACCGGATTTTGAAACAAATTAATACTTAATTTTGTATGATTTTTTTAAACATTGTCTAAAAAAACACTTATTTCGTATCTCTATTGACGTGAAAGATCTAACATATACGAAATCTACATATTTGGGTTCGTCTGTGACGTCTCTAAAAACTGGTAGAGGGTTTTCATTTTAAACCAATTAACACAAAAGTTATGGCCAGAAAACTAGTTTTTTGGCCTAAAATTGCTCAACTTTGATGTCAAATATCTCAAAAACTATGAACTTTGAAGTAAATAATGGGATATTATATTGCTTAAAGCCGTTGTTGTTAATATAATAAGCTACAAAAACATTACAAAACCAAGGGATTCAGATCGAAGGTCATTGGCGTATGGGAGCCTCTTAACGCACAATTTTTCTAATCCTATATATGGAATACGGTAGGTACAGTGGCGGAACGCCCATACAAGCCAATTCCCATCGGCTTGCCTAATAGTATTTTATGCAACTGTTGTATAAGTAGGGTCTTTAAACGTGTCGTGAGTTAAAGACGCCACGAGCGTTTTAAGACCAAGTTATATACATTGTTGCGTACAATACTTTTCTACGACTAATTTTAAATAAATAACATTTTTTTTTACTTTCTATTACTAGCTACTCACGCAATTTCTTCAGGAGTGCAGTTATTTTCTTCTTCGTCCATTTTAAAAGAAACGTACACTTTCTTCACTTTACGAACATGAATAAAATCTTCATAAGTTATTAATAACTAATAGTTATCATATTTCGTCTTTTAATTTTGAACTGGAACTTTGGTGGGAAATAAGAAATATGACACCTTGACACCTCTTGTTTATGGTCTGTTTAGTTTTTAATTTCATTGCACTTGTCATCCGAACCAAACTGCATCCGGATCTGAACCGAATTGAAGATTAAAGTAGATCAACTACTTGAATACAACCTACGTAACCTAATAGGTACTCTCAATTACACAACCTCTGTCATGCCGACAGTGTGTCGCGCCATGCGTGATGTAGGTATAGAAGTTATTTTATTAGGTAAAGGTGCTCTTACACGAGCGATAAAAATTGCCCAATTGCCGGAAATTCGGGGCAATTTTGACGTCACGGGCACGGCCACTTCATGCAATTCGAATATTGCTCAAAATGGAGCGATTGTTGCTCCAGTATGGCGCCATTCTGGCCCCATAATTGCCGCAACTCGGGAAACTATAGGCAATACGTTCATACACGAGAAATTCGGTGGAGAAAATTGTAGTCGGCGATATGGAGCAACACGGAGCGATATGGAGCAACTCGAGAAATAATTTCCGAAATATTGCCGCAATTTCTATAAATTGCCCCATATTGCTCCATTAATTTCGGCAACGTGTCGCCGGGCAATAATTGCCCGAAAAATCGCTTGCGTAAGAGCACCTTTAGGCATCGGGCCTGTCCGAAATACGGGTGCGTGCAGTGAAGAGCCCTGATCCTCAGGCCCCCGCTGTCCGTCCGTCATGGACGCGTTGCTTTATTCACGCACGGCCTGCCTGTGACAAATCCTTTAGCGCTAAATTCGTTAATTTGATTATGGAATTTACTTCACGAATTTGATTACAAACTAGCTGCATGCGCGGCTCCGCCTGAGCATTGCAGATAACCTATGCGGAGCCGCAGGATCTTTATTTACTTATTGATACATGGAAAACCAACAGCGCAGCATATTTATAAATAAAATAATAAAACCATATAGCCAATTACAGGTTATAGAAATAAACACAAATAAATCTATAGCCAAACTTAAACTTAGCGTACTCGTACATTACGCACAGTAACTAATCGCGCACCAATAACAATCATGGCAATGGGAATATACAAGTACAAGGTAGTTAATAAATTAGGATATATAAACTCTAGTAACCCGAGCCTACACCTGAAGTATCACACATGAAGAATCTTGTCAGTTTAGATTTTATTGCTTGTATGCTATCACAAAATATGTCTATATCTAATTTAACTACAACTTTTTTAAAACTCCTGCCTGCTCTGCAGAAAAAACTATTCTTTCTACATTTAGTGGAAACATGGAATATGCTAATAGGACGAAAATGGCGGACACTTCTTATGGGAGTATTGAAATGAATTTTACCAAGTAAATTAGGACAGTCAACATTGCTTCTTATAATATTTAACAAGTATAATACATCAGCAATTCACGACGCTTAACAAGGGGTATCAGGTGATGCTTTTTACATAAGGTTAAATAATTAGATGAACTGTAATGTATATGCATTTTATAGCAAAGAAATTTCATGAATTTGAATTGTAATCGCTAAATAGCATATGTCCATACGGTTGGTCCATTCTAAACATTAGTGATTTTTTATTTGAAATATTGCCATTTATACTTCAAAATGGCATCTTTATTAAAAAAAAACATACTTGTTTGGTTCAATTAGATAACGTAAGTAATATTATTGAAAACTTTAAATGCCGATTTATTTATTCTTAAATGAAATAATATAAGAGAAAAATATGCTGTCTTCAATATTAAAGGTTACTTTCCTTTCATGTCGCATTGCCGCGCAACGCCCTTTACATGTAATGTAAGTACAGCTACCATTATACAACTTACAAAGTAAATATCAAATAGACAGCAACTCCGATAAAATTACATGAATATCAGTAATCCCGAACGTGAATGTCCAGCCTTGGGAAATATTTGCACAAATGATATTTATTCTATCGTTCGGGTAAACGTGATTGTGTGCCACACGAACAGATTTTCAGTTTCCGTTCAATTTAAAATTTACTTAGGACGGGAGATTAGGGAGATTGGACCTCGTATCAACACGTATATGACGGACCTATTAAGTGAGTTTGTTCCCGTTGTAGTTTTGGCATTTTACTTCCTCGTGTTATAAAAAGGACCAAAAATATGGTCAATGAAAATTTTAAAGTAGCAGAGTTGCATTTTTTTGCTTCGTTTTATTACAGAACAAATAAAATTCAAACATGTTTTCTGAATTGCGTGGCATTTGATTGTATTACTTTTTCATTAAGCTTGTCTCAGCAGGCTATATGATAACGTGTAACTAAAAGAAAAACTGTCTTTAGTCCATTATCGAGACTTACAATCTAGTTTTTTAAGGTTGTTTTAGTGATTCTTAGCGACTTCTTTTTGTTACACGTTTACTTACAGTCAGTGATTGAGTCTTGTTCGACCCAAGGATGGCAAGGGTTACAGCGCCCTAACAAGTAAGCAATATCTAAGAGACGATAACTCTAAAAAAATACTATATAAAATATATTTTTATACTCGTCGACCTTAATGTTTGAATTAAGACTTCGTACACCAAACTTAAATCACATACTTTTTACTATGGAGCTCCCAACTCAACATTTCATAACTGTTGAGACAACTAAAATGAAATTGACCAATCACGTGGCGCCTTTACTGAACTGTAATGTATTTGACCAATAGGACGCCGTCATGAGAAAGTCAAAAGGTAATAGACATCAACGCACAAAAAAGAAAAAGCCGTTGGTTGCACTTCGTTTTCAATAGATACCAAGTTTGTTTAATTAGTTCAGTTGACTGGTAGGAAAAGTATTGTATACAATAGTTATATAACCATATAGCTTTTTAAGTCTCGTGCCTTAATTAGGCCACTCAGCTAGCTTCGTGGCCTAAACGCGGTACTCGACTGAAAAAGCATACATTATATAACGATTGCATAAAATACTATAAAAACAAAGTTGTAATCGACTTGAAATCAGTAACCAAGTCGCTTCAAGTTCCCTCGATTTCTCCAGGCTTCCATCATCAGATCCTGACCTGATGACCATGGGCGCACCTGACAATGATACCCTTTCTAACAAAAAATTTTTTTTTCCAAATCAGTTCAGGCGTTTTCGAGTAATGGGGGAGGGTGTCCATCTAGTCGCATAATGACTCTCGTCATAATTTCGAAAGCCATACAACTTAACCCGTATACCCGCCATAACCCAACATTATCATTTTTTCCTAGTTGAATATAAAATAATTGCCGTTAATTCCCCTGGGTGATCAGGGTCAGGTGATTAACGTGGACGAATTGAAAACCTCCTCCTTCATTAAAGTCGGTTTAAATGTGTTTGAATATATTAATCGTAATTATAAGATATAATATAAAAATGTCACAGTCTAACATAAATTCGACGCAGCTAACCGGCACTGCCCAAGGAAAGCAGAAGGGACGGTCGTAAACAAAACATCGGACCACAGATTTCGTAATCCACGGAAAACTCCACGGAACCTTCACGCCTAGCTGACCATAACTGACCTACTTCCCGGCATGCTCGACCACTTGGCCAAATAAAGATAGTATAATAAAGTATGTAGGTACACTTGTCTTTTTGTTCGGGGTGGAGAAATCCTAGATTAATGTTAAGTTTAGTGGGAACTTTCCACATTTAAACATTTCGGACTACATTGTTTAATTACAATATGAACTTTTTGACGTTTAATGTATTTATGCATTATAAATAAATGAGTACAAGTACAAAATAGTTTTGCGTTATTTAATAACGTCGCAACAACATCATCATTGGCCTTATACATCTATGAAAAGATGATTTATTTAAACAGCGTCCATGTTAGAGGTGCGGCACTTAACGCACTATCGAACACGCACTTAACTAACGATCAGCTGCGAATAAGGTTGACAGATGATCAGTTAGTGTGTACTGTTTGCACGTCTCATATAAAAATGCGATACTGGAATCGAATTATGTGGATAACTAAAAATACAACTAAAATAATATGAAACTGGTTTTGACTGCAAGTTACATTCTGTTGTAAAACATGTGTGTTGAGTACTCACAAGGTGGAAAAATCCTATGTTAATGAATATGACGTACATATTAATTATGTAACTTTATTTAAAAATCCCCAGCTCGATGGACTCAAGTCAACCCTCCATAAAAACGTAGTTCGGTGCTCAAGTTTTCATTTCATTTCAAATCACATTTTCATTTCAAAGTCCAATATCTCAAAAACAGCTGAACAGATTTTCATGAAACATGGCTAAGAACACTCGGGATAAAATTATCTATGACACAAAAAAACTAAACGAAAATCGGTTCATCCGTTTGGCAGCTACGATACCACAGACAGAGACAGATACACAGACAGACACGTTAAACTTATAACACCCCTCTCTTTGCGTCGGGGGGTTAAAAGCGGCATACTGGAATAATATGAAACTTTGTATACACAATAGGATTGGCCATATCTAGTTCGGAAACTAGTTTCCGTTGGCATTCGGTGGATCCCATTGTGAATACAAAGTTTCAGGTTATTTTAGTCTAGCATGTCGTTTTGAACCGAACTGCATCTGTAGGAAGAGCCGAGCGTCCTGGTGACTCTTAAAACGAGACTAATTCATACATTACACGTTAACTGTATCCCATCAAAAACATAACTGTGAAATGAGAGCCAATTTCAATATTATGATATATTATATGCCTTGGTTGTTGACTTCAACGACTACAGAAGTGAGATCTAAATGGGTATGGTTTGTCCTGAAATTTATTTATAACAACATTAAATATTGTATATCAACTTAAAATATCATTTCCTCTTATAACTTAGGATAATATATTGAAGCCTAATCTGGATACCGAACTTTCTAGATCATCTGGCTTAGAGTTTTGATCAAAAGAGTTGAGTTTTGGTCAGTCATTCCTTAGATACTTTGCATAGTACAAGTGCGTTTCCATTTTCTGTCGAACGCAAATTACGTTATCGTGTAGCCATTTAGCAGTAATTGGGAACTTCAACTAGCAAACTACTAAATAGTTAAGTTAACATACCTACATACAGCCAACTGCAGAGACACGTGACTCTTCATACAAGCTTCTCCTTTCAAAGAGCACATTAAATTAAATTTTAAGTGCCACTTTTGGCAATTGTGGATTTAATGAAGGAGAAAATATTTGATTGCTAAACTATTTTGCGTGACGTCATATGTGGACGATCCGAAACATGTAATGCTGTTATGTTTAGTGCTAAGAGGTATCATAGACATGTGATACCTCTTAGCACTAAACATAACAGGTTCTATTTTAAGTTCTGTATTTTAATTTGATTCATCCTCGACCTGGGAATGATCTCATCGAGACATTTGCGGTTTCACTCTTATTCTGATTTCATTATTTGTATACTTACATATAAATACCATACCGGAACAATGGACTAGAGTCAAGGTACGCTTCATACCAAAAGCAGGGAAAAAGGACTACTCACAGCCCAAATCCTTCAGACCAATTAGTCTATCATCTTTCTTACTTAAAACGATGGAAAGAGTCATTGATCAGCACATAAGAGCCAAATACCTGGCAGTCAGACCACTAAGTCTGAACCAACATGCTTACCAAAAGGGGAAATCTACGGAAACTGCACTAATTGATCTGGTCGACAAAGTGCATAAAACCCTAGAGGACAAGCAAACAGCTCTATGTGCTTTCCTTGACGTCGAGGGTGCCTTCGACAACACACCCACAGAAACTATCCTCAGGGGATTGGCATCAAAGGGCGTGGACGAAAGCACCATCAGATGGATCCAGAGCATGCTTTCGAATAGAATAGTCACTCTGACCCTCAATGCAACTGAGCATACATTCTACACCACAAGAGGATGTCCACAAGGAGGCGTACTATCCCCACTACTATGGACCCTAGCAGTGGACCAACTCCTAGCAACTATGAAGGACCTAGACTATGACACACAAGGATATGCCGACGTCATAATCAAAGGTCCGTGCCTCCACACAATCTCGAACTTAATGCAAGGAGCGCTTAACACCATAAATAAATGGTGCAAAGAGAATGACCTGTCCATCAATGCGAGCAAAACAGTACTAGTGCCCTTTACAAAAAAAAGGAAACTAGACAAGCTCGCCAAACTAAAACTGAATGGACAGGAAATATCGTACTCAAATGAGGTCAAGTACCTAGGAGTTACTTTTGACCAAAGGCTAACTTGGAACGCTCATTTGAAAAGTATAATACAAAAGGCAAAAATGGCCATGTGGACTTGCTGTCGAATGGCAGGAGCAAGATGGGGCATAAGACCCAAAATTGCTTTGTGGCTTTACACAGCGGTAGTGAGGCCTGTAATCACATACGCCTCTGCAGTCTGGTGTAACAAAGCCAACCAAAAGACAGCCATCACAATGTTAAGCAGTCTACAGCGTACAGCTTGCTTAACAGCTACAGGAGCTTTATGCTCAACACCGGGGGCAGCCTTGGATGCACTGCTCGATCTAACGCCACTCCACCTGCATGTGCAAAAGGAGGCGAAGCAGTGCATCTACAGGATATGCACACTAAAAAGGCCAAAATGGCGCTCTCAAGCGCTAGTCAAACTGGAGGCCCTTGTTTTTGATAACAAAAAAACTAAACATGCCCACTGACGATACTTACGTGGAATGCAAATTCACCAAACTGTATACAGTGGAAATACCTCCGAGAGACAAATGGTTAAACGACCAAATGGACTTCAAGGAAGGAAGCCACGTTTGGTATACAGATGGATCTAAAAAAGGTGACGATGTTGGATGCGGTATCTACGGTGAGAGGCCAAAGCTCAAAGCTAGCGTCAGCATGGGGAAAGAGGCCTCAATCTATCAGGCTGAACTCTTCGCAATAAATAAATGCGTGGAGTTCAATCTTGAAAGAAACCTAAGAAACCAACACATCTACATCAACTCAGACAGCCAAGCTGCTCTGCTGGCACTAGAATCCCTAGAGTCCTACTCTAAACTAGTCCAGAACTGTAAAAACAATTTAAACACCCTGGCTAATACCAACAAAGTCATACTTAGATGGGTACCAGGACATTCCGACATAGTAGGAAATGAAAAAGCAGATGAACTTGCAAGGAAGGGCGCAGACACAACCCTGGTCGGCCCAGAACCGTTCTGTGGTATCACAAAACGGAAAGCATATTCTCTGCTAAACAACACAGTAAAATCAGAGGCAATAAAGTTGTGGAAGTTCGCCAAAGGACAAAAACATGCTAAAGCCTTGATCAAAGGGTACAACAATAAACTGTCTAAAGAGCTATTACAACTCAGAAGACACAAAACCTGCGCAGTGACAAGAATTCTGACAGGACATTGCAAATTAAACAAGCACCTGTTTCAAATGGGTATGACACAGGACACAACTTGCAGGTTCTGCCAGGAGACAGAGGAAACAGCAATGCACATCCTCTGCTCCTGCGGACCACTCATGCACAAAAGAAGTATCCACCTAGGGCGGCACATCGTGCACCCAGAAGAGGTACAACATATCACCGCCCAAAGAATCTGGAATTTCTTAGAGGCAACGGGTCTTAACGGTGAAATCTAAAACAAAGGGCTGCCACAATAGATCACTTGCTGGTCGAAGCGGCATATAAAGGCCCACAATAGCACACAATAAATAATAAAAATACATATAAATGGCCTTCGATTCTTTATAGCACCACCCATTAAATAGCATTATGCGAAACTAACACACCTCGTTATCTACTTCGAAAAACGTACAAAAAGCAATGATATTATTACCGCTTATGAATCAGCGAAAAGTACCAATAATAAATACTATTGCGGAAAAGTCGACAATATCGACATTATCCATTGCAAAATTTTGACACTCGACTTTGTCCATTAGACAGTCTACTCTATGTATTTAGTTAAGACCGGCGGCTTTTACCTTTAGACATGTTGATTGTTGACCATTAGATTTGGGCGGTGTGGACAGTTACTTTCATGGCTTCGTGTTCATATTCGTTGTTTTACCACCCGAGTTTTCTTTCGGGATAGACGTATCACTTCAGATTTCAGAATTATTTAT
Source organism: Epinotia ramella (assembly GCA_947578815.1). Taxonomy (NCBI): domain Eukaryota; kingdom Metazoa; phylum Arthropoda; class Insecta; order Lepidoptera; family Tortricidae; genus Epinotia; species Epinotia ramella. The sequence continues at coordinate 10,169,698 of OX388217.1, read as the reverse complement.
TCACAATATAAGATTCGCCAACACAATCAAAAACCCTTTCGTGCACTTTATGTGCATTGTAATAAGGGTCACGAAACTCACGAATGGTGTTGGCGTTTGCACATTATAAATTACCAATTATTTTAATTTTATTTATTTCCCGTTCTCGTGCAGTTGCGCTAGTGCGTAGCATACCTAAAGTTAAAATACTAGGTAGGTCACTACCTGTGAGTTCCTATAATTGGCTCTTTGTATTCACTGTCAATGTTTAATGTGTGAATATAGCTGTTGGTTCTTCTCATAAATAAATAAGAATAACTTTATTATACAAACGACACTGTTACATAATGGAAAAGCGATATCCGGTGAGTCCCAAACTAGGCTAAGCAAGTATCTTGCAAATAAATAAATAAATTACATGTTCATTTATAAGAATCTCTGTTGAAATCGTCGATAACTTACTTAAATCGTCTCAAATAGGCATAAAAAATAAGTATTCGCGCAGAAGTTACCCAACATATAATTGCACGTGACACTTAATTAAAGTTGCATTTGTGCTATTGCATGTGCATAACTTTCGTTGCGAACAACATCGTAGTGCCCATCAACCAAACAGTAAATCAATGATCGTTTTATTTTTGTATTACGACAATACCTATTGAATTGGCGAAGTAAACTTACCTACAAACATGCTACATTGACAATAGTAGCTCTTATCTCGTTGCAATAAGGTCCACAAAGCTCAGTTTACTTAGTCGTCGACGGTACAATACAATCACGGTTTTATGTAATTCGCCCAAGTAACAAAAAGTGGCTTGGTAATTGTCCTAGAACCACATATTATCAGGACTATAACGGGATAGTAAGCGCTTATAACTACGGAAAAGGGCCCAATTTATAGGCGTACTTGTCCTAATAAAGCACTAATAGTGGAATTAGTGACCAACTAATTAAGCCAATAGTAGACTTATATTTCTACTTCGCAAAACTATTTGCTCCCGCAAAGCTCACTATAAGCGCCTTACAAAACCAAACAAGAGTATAACGTGCTCCATATTTCTGTTACAAGCTTTTCCAAAAACAGTTGTGAATTTTTTGTGTTCCTGTGTTGTGAGTTGTTCCCTACATTGTATAAAAAACTTAAGGTAAGCCATTTTCCTAATAAGAGTATTTATTATTTTAAGTCTCATAATAATACGTATAAATATAAGATATACGTGCATTCTCATGCGAACGTATATTGTGTTTTAAATCTAAATTTTTACGCGCTTCTTGAAACCAGCTTATTTAATAAGTTGTATTTAAAATAAATTAGGTTGCAATAAGAAATATACCTAATCAAAAGTCACCATGTTTTAGAGCAAGCATTTTGAAGAACGTTACCATCCTTCTATAGGAGCAAATGGTTCTTCACCAGAACTACAATATCGCCATATTGTTAGGAATTAGGGTTCCACAATAATTTAAATGCACCATAAACAGATTTTTGAAATGTCTTTTGTCTTATTTTTATTTATGTCAAGAAGCGTTGAGGCGTCTTGAGGCAGGACATCTTTTTGATTCCAAGTGTTAATATACTTTTTCCTAGTACGTATTTTTAATTGGAATAGCTTTAATTTCACTTTCGTCATCGTGTTAAGATTCATCGCTAATACTCTCCTCGTGGTCTAATCTAAATCGCATTCTCCAGAAACATCGATAACATTATGTCATGAATTTCCATTGTCACTATCTTGTGCGGAACCCGCGTCAATTTATGTGATACGTCCTTTGGCTGTTATAAAATAAGCACCAGATATTCAACATGTCCGTGATGAGCAGTGATCGGTTTTTTGGATTCGACATGGGGTGAACGACCTCAATCATTATGTTAGTATGGATATGCGCCGGGAATCCGGGCTTTATGTTGTTAGAAAAGGCAAAAAAAATACAATGTGTTTATTTTATTACACTTTAAAACATCTAAGTAGCTGATAGACGAGTACTTACTCTCCATTCTTTTGTCTAAATCGAACAAATGAGCACAAGTGTTTACACTGACAGCTCATTTGCTGCCTCCAAAGCGGCACATTTTGTACCGTTTGGACAAAAGTTCAGCGAGTAAGTACGAGAGATAATTTAAATTGTTTTATTTTTGTACGGTTTGTTCGGTATCGCGGGAAACTGTCGTATCTATATTAACTTTTCTACTTGATATCCCGCGAGGGAGAATCCAAATAACCGATCACTGGTGATGAGACCATAATAGAATTAGCAAGACCATTAGGAACGGTTGTACTCCTTTACGGGCTTTATGAAGATTATTTTGGATAATAATGGTAATTCATTAAACCTTTATAAACACATTACGATTATAGCAGCATTCGATAATGCTCAATAAGAACCACTACATTTACTCTTAGAATAAGCACTTATAGAACTAATTTACTTATAAAGGATCCACAAAGTATACTTATAAACCCTTATAAGAGTAAGTAACAAGTGCAAATGGTTTCCAGTACGTTTGGTTTTATTTGTTGCTCTTATAAGCATACTTTACTTATAACGGTTTTATATTGTTTCTTGTAGGCAATAATAAGTATTGCTTACCAGAGTGAATAGTCTCAAGCGCGTTTCCGCCTTACCTTAATAGGACACCTTAGCTTATATTGTGCCGTTAATTTAAGCCTATTAGCGATTATAAGTTAAACTATAAGAACAGATGTACTAGAAGCGCAACCAAACTTCACGTATGCTATTATAAGCATGGTAGCACCACCTAGAACCATTAAGAGAGAGTTATTAGTGCTGTAGGTCTATAAAATACGCACTCTGGGATAATTTTGTTGCTTGGGCGTTGGCTTTAAATAAGCTTTTTATATACTTTTATACGAAACTTCAATCGTATTATTATTGCCTCATCTCTAGGATGAAACTGATGCCGCATCTTACCTGTAATGAAAGAAAAAACTTTAATAATAATCAGAGGAAACTTGAGTAAACTGTAAAACCTTAAAAACGGCCCGTAAAGAAGAATGACAATAGTATATTAATTGTATCTAATTCGGTATACTATTCGGTGACATTTAGTTTGTTAACCTTTTATATATCATTTTAAATTATTATTGTGTAAGATTACTATTTTATTGTAAATTACCGTTTGACATGTAAAAGTGCCCTTGTGCAGGCCTTTAAATAGCGCTATTTTCGTATAGCGCTATCATTTATAACGTTATTATTCCTAAAACCGCTATACTCGAAACCGATATTTGACGCGCTGTATAGCGATATCCATTATAACGTTATAAATCTAAACCATTAATATAAAACCGATACTTTTTTAACCGATATAATAATGTAATAACGTTATAGGCTACCCCTTTCTCGCATTCAGTATAGCCTACTCGTGCAATGTAAGCGATGTGATTACGTAACGTAGGTTGTTTGTTAGAGTGCACGACGTCATAGTAAAATAGAGAATTTTTCGATTTGCTCGGCTTGTCGGCGCAGGTTGTAGCCTGATACGAATATCCTGACTAATAATTTTCAAATCAGATTGTCTTTAGCTACTCTGTGCCTCATTAATCGGAAATTCATCATCCCATAAAAAACATGCCATGTAAAAAAGAGGCCAAGTCTCGAAACTCTTCCACCGTAAAAAGTTGTGAGATATTTCGTAGAGCCAAGTCTCAGGCATTCTTTTATCTTTATTTGCTTGCTAAATAAAATTTTGTGACTTGGCAATCACACAATACTACATAGCTTTAGGTATGCAGAAATCCATTAATGCAGGAAAGTTGTGTGATTGCCAAGTTACAGAATTTTATTTAGCAAGCAAATAAAGATTAAAGAATGCCTAAGACTTGGCTCTACGAAATATCTCACAATTTTTTACGGTGGAAGAGTTTCGAGACTTGGCCTCTTTTTTACATGGAATGTTTTTGCTTGTTAAATAAAATTCTGCAACGTGGCAATCACACAACTTAACTGTATTTATAGATTTTTGCATACTTACCTAAAATTATGTAGTATTGTGTGATTGCCAAGTCACAAAATTTTATTTAGCAATAAATAAATAAATAAATAAATATTAAGGGACAATCTTACACAAATCGACCTAGTCCCATAGTAAGCTCAGTAAGGCTTGTGTTATGGGTACTAGACGACGATATATATAATAGATATAAATACTTAAATACATAGAAAACTTCCATGACTCAGAAACAAATATTCATGCTCATCACACAATTATTTGCCCTTACCGGGATTCGAACCCAGGACCTTCAGCTTCGTAGGCAGCGTCACTACCCACTAGGCTAACCGGTCGTCAAGCAAGCAAATAAAGATTAATAAGAATGCCTGAAACTTGGCTCTACGAAATATCTCACAACTTTTTACGGTGGAAGAGTATCGAGACTTGGCCTCTTTTTTACATGGAGTGTTTTTTATGGAATCTCACTTCTTTTTGAAGGTTAATGTGTTATCCATAGATACAAACTATGAATGCAGAGGCCCATTCTTGCTTTTGAATTTTCCCATTCACTGCAAATGTAACTTTGTAATCCTATATATTTGTATAGGATTACAAAGTAATGTATACAGTTGGTGTATCTAGAAAACTGGGTTGAAATAGCAATTTTTTATAGTTTTCCCTTTATGTGGCCATTAAACCCTAACTCTGTGCCAAATTTCAGCTCTCTGAGTTTATGGGAAGTACTAGTTCTATTTTGATGATCATGAGTGAGTGTCATAAATGCGAAACTTTGCTTTCGCTTAACTTCGGAACTAAATGACCTACAGACTTGACATTTTGGATTTTAAGTATGTGATTATAGCTTACTGGATGACGAAAATTTCTGCATTCTGGTCTTATCCAGAGGTTCTCAAATAGGGGCCTGAAAATGTGGCGAAATGGTTCCAGTAAAGAATGGTACGGCAGTGTTTGCTTCGCGCTCGACTTGGCGGGGGCACTGCCGTGCCCCCAGGTATTAATGGCATTGTTATAACATGGTAAATTATTTCATCAACGCACAGCCGAAACTACTGGGACTAAAAAGAAGGGACAAGATGGAATTTTTGGAAATCCCATCCCTAAGGGGGTTAAATAGGGGTGCAAAGTTTGTATGAGGGAAACTTTTTTTTTAACTAGAGACTTGAAACTTTGTAGGAAGATTACTTATTAAGATGCATAAAAAGTTCTTGCAGCGTTTTAGAAAATTCCACTCCTAAGGGGGTTAAGTAGGGGACAGGGGTGCAATGTTTGTATGGGGGAAACATTATTTTTTGAACTAGAGACTTGAAACTTTGTAGAAAGATTACTTATTAGACTAGAAAAAAGTACTTTCTGTGTTTTAGAAAATTTCATCCCTAAGGCGGTTAAATAGAGGTGCAAAGTTTGTATGGAGGGAACTTTATTTTTTGAGCTAGAAACTTCAAACTTTGTAGAAAGATTACTAAATACAATACAAAAAAGGACTGTCAGCGTTTTAGAAAATTCCACCCCTAAGGGGGTTAAATAGGGGTGAAAGGTTTGTATGAGAAACACTTTTTTTGAGCTTGAGATTTGAAACGTTGTAGAAAGATTACTTATTAGAATAGAAAAACAGTTAGTACTTTTAACGTGTTAGAAAATTCCATCCCTAAGGGGGTTAAAAAGGTACTTATGCAAGATTAGGATGAGAAACATTTTTTTTGAGGTAGAGATGGGCAACTTTGTGGTACGATTACTTATTAGAAAAAAAAATCCTTTCATCGTCTTGGAAAAATACCACCCCTAAGGGGGTTAAAAGTGTTAAAACGGTATTCAAGGTTTATATGGAGAGCAAGAAAATATAGTAAGATATTTCTAATGTCAGTCTTAGTCTGTATGTTAAAAGACAACAAAACTGATTTCAGAGTTTTTTATGTTTATATGGAGGGAAAAGTAATTTTTTAAGTAAGATTTTTTAATTTTGGTCTTAAAATAGAGAGAGCAGATTAGTAGATTTTTTTATTCATCACCTAAAAGTAGTGACCGACCGAAACATGTTATTTTGCCGAAACCGAAACCGAAACCGAAGGTTCGGTTTCATTGTAGTTTCGGCCGAAACCGAAACCGAAACCGAACCTTTTTTTTAAAAAAAAAAAAGTCCTTAAAAAGTCGAAAAAATGTTAGTAAGCCCGTTTTTTTCTAAAATTAATATCTCGCCGACCTATAATTACAGGTATAATTACTTTCAAAGAGTTATCACAAAGAAATTTCAGCACAGTTACAGAGGTTCTGTTTGAAAATTTAACTACCCTATAAAGTGAAAAAAATACATTATTTGTAACACAAAGTTAGCGATTTTTTAATGGTGGTATAAAATAAAACAAATTTATTATTAAAATATGATGCTCATATATTTTGTTTATTTATTTTCAGTTACTTACATTTTAATTATACTCACAAATATCATAATAGCCTCGAATGGCTAATTCAAATATAATTAGATAATCAAAATAATCAAATTGATCACCTTTGGTAATCATTTTAGCGAACCTTTTCTTTTATTATGTAAGGTGCATAACATAGGTTATGATAACAAATCACAACAAAAACAAACTAAAATACTTGATCAAACTACTTGCCATTATTCGCGGAACAAACACAACACGTATTGACACATCTACACGAGCAAAGCGCACTGAGGGGCTACCGCGAAGTGAAAACGAACTTCGTTCGAGTATCTCCTTCTCTATCGCTCGAACTGGCAAGTGCAACAGAGAGGGAGATACACGAACGAAATTCGTTTTCGTTTCGCGGTAGCCCCTCTGATTTAGGTAGTTGCCGGCGGAGCCAGGCGAGAGCGACGCCATATTGCCAGCCGTGCCGAGCGCGCCCGACGTTAGCCGAGCGCGACCCGAAGGTACGATGTAGTAAGTTTCGGCGCGGCCGAAGGGTTCGGCCGTTTTTGGCCGAAACCGAAACTCGGACCGAAACTTGATTTTTTGGCCGAAACTGGCCGAAACCGAAACCGAAACCGAAATTTCGGTCGGACACTACCTAAAAGTGTTTAAAGGGGATTCGAAGGCCGTTTAGCGTCAAGACAATTTTAAAGTAAAACATTAGTGTAACTACGATTTTAGACGGTTTGTTTAAAACTAAAAAATACATGTCAATGTTTTTGAAATTCATCCCCCAAGAGGGTTTCTAGGGGGTTCAAAGTTTATACGAAGAGCAAGATATTTTTAAAATAATAGATTTATTACTTAGGTTATGGACCGCTTGTTTAATGATTAGAAAACGATTTCAGCGTTTTTTTTATTAATCCCCTAAGAGAGTTAAAAGGTTTGAAGGTTGTATAGAGAGCAAGACCTTTTTTAAAGTAAGATTTGAACAGTTACCAGAAATGTAGGATAGGTTAGGTTAGAACTGCGATGCTCCCAGAATCGAATAGATTTAATCAACATTGGGTACTTATTATTATAACAGTAATGTAGCTTAGTAGACATATAAAAATATATTTTTCTTTAATACTGTATGAAAACGTCTGTTGATGATTCTTAAGATATTTATGTTTGTAAAAACGAAGTTTTCAATTTAGATTTATCAATTTAAACTAACGAACTCATCGCACTGTTACCTTTTACGTAGGTCTAATCCCTGAACGGATTTAGATGAAATTTCCCGTACAGATAATTTGAGACCCTTGGAAGGATATAGGATAGTTTTTGTATATCTTTAAGATGGTAGAAGTTTGTTTGGGACAGCGATAAATAGCTTGCACCGAACATAATTTAATAGCAATATTTTTTCTAAGACCATAACCAGTTCCACGCGAACGAAGTCGCTGGCAACAGCTAGTTATTTATATAAATATTTAGTGACTAAGGATTAATTAGAAAAGGAGGATGAATCGTAAGAAAAGGAGGATCGAAACATATTTATGTGTACCAACCGTCCTTGGTCTCCCCTATCTATCGCGAGCCTATCTAGACAGATTATGGCGAAGAACCGGAATCGAAAATTCACACATTCTTTGGTTTCATAATCAGATTTTATTTAACTTGTCGTTTTCGGAATGGCTCTAAATCAAAAATAAAATAAAATGTCGGAAACTAAAAGTATATTTTAATTTTATTACGATTAATGAAAAAAAGCACATACCAACATACCTATGCATAATTTTTTGCTCACGGCAACACCGTCGGTCGTAGGGCTTGTTTGGAATAGGTCCTAATACTGGGAGTCTGCGATTTAGTGCCGAGACAAACAATTAACATAAAAAATATTGACCCTCTTACATATTGTAATAGTGTTTACCTAGGGGCTATTAAGATTGGCACTCTTTCTTTTTATTTATGAGCAAGTCCACGAATCTGTGGACAGCGTTGCGTTTCCTGCGTCCCATTTTTATTCCGCCATTTATCGTCGCAACCAACCAAATATTCACAATTCACAACCAATTTGCAAATGATCGAGGTAAACAAGCATTAATAAGATTTAGAAGCTAAAACAACATAACGGCAACGTCGCACGTCGCGCTACGGCCCACGTGGTGGCATGTTGGCATTGGCACAGAGCGGCAACGGCGCAGCCGTAGCGCGCGGCTCGCATTTTAAAACGATATTATAACGTTATTATATATCGTTCTGTTATTCATTCTGTTACGGTATTTATATCGTTATGGAGAATATTGATTTTGTTATAACGTAATTTTCGAACACTAACGGAATATACCGTTATAATTCCGGTTCATTTTATAACGTTTTAAAGGCCTGCCCTTGTGGCCTATTTGCAGAATAAATAATTGATTTGATTTGATTTGGTATCGTTTTTGTTCCGACAAACTTATAGGTAGCCGAGGCTCTAGTATAAGTTTTATCGAAACAAAACGTTACGACCGCGTTTGCGTTTAGCTGTCAAATATCATACAAAAACGCAAACGCGATCGTAAAGTTTTGTTTCGGTAAAACTTATACTAGAGCCTCTGAAGACTTCGATACCTTGACGTTGGGCGGTTTAAACACGACGTTAAAGTGTCATTGTCACGCAGTTCAAGCGATAAGTACACGACCGATTTAAAGTCTATTAATTCTTAGGTATTCTCTCTGTTTACATGACAAGACCCGTAAGATAGACTTTAATAATAGTATGCTGTCACTGTACTACTGTTCATCAAGCGTCCCCTGCGAGCAAGTTATGTAGACGACTCGACAATTCTACTGTTTACTGTATGCACATATATTAAATTCTTCGCGTTTTGCTCACCCGCCTTGCAAAGGCCAGATGGCCTGCATCTCATCTAGTGTTGTAAAAGGTTCGAGTTCTGGAGTCCAAACTCAAATAATAAAGACATCTGTGAAATCGAAGACCCCTGGGTTTCGAATCGAGTTTAACTTGAGTCCTCTGTGCAACTAGAGACTCGTCGAGCTTGAATGTTCGAACGAACTCGTGTTTCTTCCATAACTAGTTTCAAAATAAGACTCGAAGCTGGGTTCGCAAAAAAACACAAGCTATATTGTCTATAGAGAAACATAATTATACGACTTTTCCATCAAACCAAAAGGGTGGAAGGAATGGATTCATTGAAGTGAGGCGGGCCCAAACTAAAAACCGCTGTTTGAACTCTTTACATAAAAGGACTCGGACGTAATATAGACTCGTGAAAGTCCCTTAGTTGTCTTGCAAATGGAGTCCTAACGAGTTGAGTCGTATTTCGTCATTCGTTCCAAGTCGTGTTAAAAGGGAATTATAAGTGTATCACAACACTAATCATCATCCTTGTTAGCTCGCTGGGAGATGCTACCGGCCTTGCATGCGTTGATAAATGCTTTAATGTAGGCATTTAGTTAAATCGTTAATGTTCTCATTCACATGCACATCCTCGCATCTGACACGAATAAATTGTAAAAACATTACACTCGTTTTTTGTACGATCAATTTTACACATTGGTCTAGTTAGTAATTAGTACTAATATCGATACTTAGATACATGAATGAATTACTACTTAAATACACCGCCGATATCCATAGCCTAACATATGTACATGCGATGCACGCAGATAATAATTTTAAAAACCTTATATATTTTCGTTTTCCGAATAAAGTATCTATCTTCATTATACACACGCGGCAATGTTTTGTGTAGATTTACTTTAACTCTAGTCTGTCTGCATAGGATTCTCCGAACGCTTCACTATGAACTAACTAGATGCCGCGGCTCCGTCCACATTTTACACAAAATGCAAGCGCGTAATACGCGGAAAAAATATAGCCTACGTTCCTCCAGAAGGCCCCCGCTAGAGGTACAAACAGGTAAAAGAATTTTTAAAATCGGCGGATAATTTCGGAGGCTATGTAGGGATACATACAAACATAAATATTATTAGTATATTGATATATATTGTGTGGATGCTTAAAATTCCGAACATGCATCGGCTCTGACCGACGCTCCTGTTTTGGCAATGAGCCTGCAGTGTGCTCAATACTAACTATTCGGCGAACTGACTTCCGCCACTATTGCACTGTTTATTACAAGCTTCCATCCAACTTCCAACAGAAAACACTTTAAGGGGCTCCACGCGCTTTTTGGCTAGTTTTGACGAGTTTTGAGTTGATATTCCTCCGTGAAAACTATAGATATATTTATGGCACAATACTTATCGGTTCTTCAATACTTTATCTACATTTGCACGAGTTTTTTAGTTTTTTTCCTATGATTTATTCAAACATGGTCCAAAAAAGCACTGTTTTCGATATTAGTATGTTATTTATACACTTTTATATATGAAATCTACATATAACTGTTCCTTATTGACGTCTCTAACAACCCACGAGATATTTTTATTTTTAACTCATTTTTACAAAAGTTACGTTCAAAAAACTGTTTATTTGGCCTGAAATTGCCAAAGCTTGGTGCCATATAATATATCCCGAAAATTTTTAGTTTTGAAGTAAATATGGGATATTATGTCGGTAAACCTCGTTGTTGTTAATACGATTTTAAGCCATCAACAACGAAAAACCCGACAGTTACAGAATACAGATAGAAGGTCATTGGGAGCTAGGAGCCCCTAGATATTCCGTATGAAAGGTCGAGTCGACCGATATGATATCGCTGGTATCTAAGTATCATCCCTGGTTGAAACTGATTTTATTCCCAATCTATTATTACCCTCATGTCTAAATTAATACATAGATGCGGATATTATCTATACCAAAATCCTGGGTATCAAAGCGCACCCCGGTCTCCTTCAGGGCACAACCGGAATTAACGTTAGGGGAATGATGATGGGGATATTAGCCCTATATCCTACTAATATTATAAATGCCAAAGTTTACATGTTTATATGTTTGTTACTAAATCCCGTTAAAACGACTCAACCGATTTCGATGAAATTTTGCACGAAGATAGTTTATAGCCTGGATTAAAATATAGGATTGCTTTTATCCCGGGTTTAGTTTAGTAGTTTACTCATACATTTTAAATACCAACTATGAAATTTGGATTTGATACGGAAGTTCACGCGGACGAAGCGGGCAAATGCTACTCGGAAAATCAATTATAAATTGTTATTACGAATATTACTTACATCGTTAAAGATCTGGGAAAATAACGCACTAGAAGATCAGAATTTCTAGATTAAATCAGGTGCATATAACATTAAACAATTAGCAACACTATTATAGCATCATAAAACTCGTTTAATAGGAATTCTCGCGCAAACATAATTATGATCTAGGATTATAATTGAGCGGTTTACATAATGGGAATCAGTAATAGTATTGGAATACAGGCCGCCAATCACAATATCGATATACGGAGACTAATTGCTCTTATGATTATGCATAAGTGACATATGTGTACATTGTGTACCACAACAGGGCCGTTATTCTGTACGCATTCATTCCCTCACCCGTTTTATATTATTTTATATTCTTTATTGGGGAAAAATAGAAATAGAAATATACAGTTATTTGCAAAGAATAAAGAAGTTAAGTATACTTAAGTTTTTAAAATCTATATTTCCTAAGGCATTCCCACTAGGAGGTTTATATACAATTTCTAATATAGTGACAGTGCCATCGGAACTTGACCTCTGATTACGATTATTTAATATGTGAATCACGGCGTCAAGATATATTTGTGGGAGACGTCATGAGGTGAGTGAGGTTAGGTTAAAAGAAGTTACAGAATAGCGGGGCTGATGACAAGAAAGTATAAAACATATTTACTTTAAATGTACAAGTTGGCCGCAGACAGCAACAGGGCTGGTATTCGCTACGCGTTAGAGCGGCTCACCCCGCCGGTCTCCCGTCACGAAACTAGATCTCTACCTACGCTTAGTTACTACGTTACTACGCATTGCGGTGGCAAGATATATTTGTGGGTGAGCGTTGAGGTGAGCTTAAGACAAGTTACAGAGCTTGAACAAGTTACAGAATAGGGGGGCAGCAGACGGCGTGTCGCAGCAACCCTACCAGCTTCTATTTATTTCTATGACGGCTACGCCCGACGACAGCTTTTCATAGAAATATATAGAAACCGGTAGTGTCGCTGCGACACGTCGTCTGCTGTTGCTGTCTGCGGTCTGGTTCCAAATTGTACCTTAAGACTAAATAAGGTTAAACGTCCCGGTGCTTGAGATTTACAGTCCAATGCTTTCAACCTTAACGCATAAGAATACAGGTGAACACTGTTACACACACACACACACGTTTACCTAACAGACAAAATGGTTTATAACTTTTTCGTAAGCTATGTATCCAGTTGTGACCCGAAAACCTGCCAATTCATAGCACAAATATAACTAATGCAAAAGTGCCAAGCGACGTATCGAATGATACCGTATTTGCCAAGAGTCACGACGCTGGTCTTGAAGCCGTTCCGGCTAACGTTGTATATCGTTTCAACCGGCTTCAATTCAGTACTTCGCAAAGCCACATACGTAAGTACATGAAAATTTCCACATTTCCTTTCCAATTTACCACATTAACTGTTTTCCGAGAGCAAATGCGTTGATTATTACAGAAAAATTCCAAGTCGCTATATGTGGGCTGATAATATTTGAGGAGTTCCGTCGATTCCTCTATGATCTCAGAATTGACACTTCATTAGTTGCTACTTCAAGGGAATCATGTCAGAATCTTTGACGTACTACATCCTTGAGGAGTTTCATAACTCATCTGTGGTCTTCATCATCAGTTCCACTTACCAAATTTGCGATTTCCGAGGGTGCAGACAAAATAGAGAATATCGAAATCAATACATGCGTGCCTATAAAAATTGAGGGTTGCCTCTATCAATATCAATTTCGTATTAGTGATTTAAGACATTTTTATTTGAATATGATTACATTAGATTAGATTAGATAAGATTTATTTATTTCATAATAGAAAAATTCAATATAAATTACCCTGGGTCAATATACAGGATTTGATATTATGATCGTCCAATAAAAATAATAACTGGAATAAAAATAAAAATTACAAATTATAAATGTATAAGTATAGAAGTTAATTTGTACTTAAATAAGGCATCCCAAAAAAGTTCGTTTAAATTTTACACAACAATCACACTACATTAAAATATAACCGATACAAATACAAATCAATATACAATGTTCAATCAATATTGTTCGGTTCATGACGCATTGGTGTAAACTGTAATGTTATGTAACCTGTTTTTCAATAAATAAATAAATAAATAAATAATGTCAAACATATAACACAATAAAAACCTGATTTAATTGGGACCATACGAGGGGTGATCCAAAAGTAATGATAATCGGCATAAAAAACAGAAGTTATCCGTTATATATATATTATTTTTTTTAATAGCTTAAATTGTGTCCCACTGCTGGGCAAAAGCCTCCCCTTTTTTCCGCCACTCGTCTCGCTCCTGTGCTACTGTTCGCCAATCTGTGCAAAACGTATCAAGGTCGTCCCGCCATCTCCTTTTCGGTCTGCCTCTACCTCGGAAGCCATCTTGTGGAAGCCATTCGGCGGCTAATTTGGCCCATCGCTCCGCGTGCATCCGGCAGACATGTCCAGCCCAGTCCCACTTTAGCTTCGCGGTCTTAGCACCCACATCCACGATGCCAGTTTTGGCACGCAGCTCCGTGTTCCTGATCCGATCGATCCTACGAACTCCGAGTATGCTGCGTTCCATTGCTCGCTGGCAAATCTTGAGTCGGGACTTTTGTGCTTCTGTGAGTGACCAAGTCTGGGCGCCATAGGTTAGGATAGGCAGGATACACATATCGAAAAGCTTGCGCTTCAGTGTCAAAGGAAGGTTACCCTTCATTAGCGCCTTCATGGACCAGAAGCTCTTCCAGGCGTTTGCGATGCGTCAATCGATTTCTTTAGACTGCCTGTTATCGAAGGATGCTGTCTGGCCCAAGTAGGTATACTCGTCGACATATTGCATATCCTGCTATCCGTTATATATCATTTTTAATTTTTAAATACACTCTTTATTAGTTTACTTACCTATATAGTATATTAAACATGTTTTAATTTTTCTACATATAAAAAAAAAACTTTGGATAGACGAAATGAAGACTAGTTTTTACATCGAAGCAATTGCACCGATTTTATTGACGAGTTTTCAATATCTAAGAATAAGAAGTAATAGTAAAACAGTTAGTCTAGATTACACTGTAGGTAACTAGTTTTATAGAATTCACAAGCCTGAAAAACAGTCCTGGTACTCGGCAAGCTCGGCCAAGAAAAAAACTCATACATTTGGTCCTTTTTTTCTTTGGATTTTATTTTACCACACCAGAATTTTGCCAACACCGCCCCAAACATGTAACAAAATATCCTCCGATTTTACTGATGGCAGAATATATTCCATTCCATCATATTTATTTAGCTATTAAAAAAAAACAAATGAATGAAATCTTTTTTTTCAGTTTTAGTGTATTATTGAATAATTGCACAATAGGAATGACAATCACAAATTATCATCACGAGACCAAATCATGCTGATTATCATTACTTTTGGATCACCCCTTGTATTTAGGTGACACGGACTGTACTTAAGAGGTTTTATGGTACTTATACATTTTTCGCCTTATTACAAAGCAATAAGGTGCAAAAGTGTAAACATCTTGACGTCGATTGTACCCTTAACGTTTTTATCTGCTGCAATAAGATATTGGCTTTGTTGACGTCTGAGTAAATATTAAATGAGTTTTATCGTTAATAAAACACATAAATGGAAGTTGAAATGTTGTATATGATAATAGAAGTTATGAAGTTGTGTTAGCTATTAATACATCCATTAAATAATAATGGTTCTATTGAAGTATCCTTTATTTATTTATAGTAGGTATAGGTATCGTGTTCTCTGAAGAACTTTTCCTTTTAGCTATTTATTAGCAATGCGTTTTGTTAGCTGTTCAAGAAGTAAAATGGTATGGTGAAGTATGTTATACTGACATTAATTATCTACGCGTAAAATAAGATGGTTTAAATCCTACTAATATGTATTATAATTGCAAAAGTTTGGATGTTTGGATGTAATTTTGCACGAAGATAGTTTATAGCCTGGATTCAACTATAGGATAGTTTTTAACCCGGCGGCAGGTCGATCACGTAATGCATTGTAGACGTTGTTGTACTTGTTGCTGTTGTAACGTTAGGTAGATCTAAACTTCAATTTTTATATGGACGAATGACAGTTGAATTGTCCTAAAGCGCGTTCGAAACGTTACGTGATTACCGCTCGGGTCCACGCAGACGAAGGAAGCTAGTCTTTAAATAAAGATAAATGGGTCAAAATCAGCAACTAAAACTAGGCCTCTTTCCTGTACACACAACAATAGTTAACGGTTTAGATACTTAAAAAAATATGTTTCGACCATACAAATTTAAAGTCGCAAAGGTCCTTTGCATGCAATGTATGGTTCCAGCAACAAAATTAGGTTTTTAAAAGCTCCAAAACTTTGGAAGACTAACGCATACAAACAATGTGTTTGACCCGAGTGACTTATTGCCTGCAGGTTGATTACGTAACGCTGTCTGACGCAAGTAGCTAAATAATTAGTTAAAGCAAATGTTTGTTAGGGATGACATTTAATTTGTTCTAACGTTCGTTAGAAAACTACCCTTTGTTACTTTTTTGTATACACTTTGATTGGTGATTAGTATGAGTTACACACGACATGACACACACACCACGACATGATGATGATGAGTTACACATGAGTGACATTAGGAGCGTGTTGTACTATTTTTGCGAGTAGGTAGCTTTTGTATGGACTCACCCTAATCATTGATTAAAATGTAAACAGGCGTTTAAATAGTTAGTGTGCAAAAATGGGTAGAGATACTAGACAGGCATAAGTACCTATAGGTACTATTATTTTAACTTATATTAAATATTTAGGAACACATTTCGTACAGACATTATGACTACAAGTTGCCCTTACTAGTACTACGCTAAATACAGGGTGGAATCTTGTACGTGATCCAAAATAGCAAAATGTGAATCTATCCATGATTCTGAGCAACTTTTATTATGGGACCAACTTTGTGTTATGCCAAAAAAATCCAACTATTTCATTAACTCAGCTCATTTTAGACTGACAAGAATGTATGAACAGGTGTGTTTTTTTTGGCATAACACAAAGTTGGTCCCATAATAAAAGTTGCTCAGAATCATGGATAGATTCACATTTTGCTATTTTGGATCACGTACAAGATTCCACCCTGTAGAAGCAACTTAACATGTGACGCACAGCCTTTAACTTCAAAAAAATAAGCAAAGTGGGAAGTTAAAAGGGAGCTGAAACAAAAGACGACATTTCTTTGCAAAGCACTTTTCCTTTTAAGATAGTTGTAAGTGGGTCGAAGTCACAGAGTCGACATAACCTAAGCGCTTTCACATTCTGAGTGTTTCAAATGGTGTGTCCCTAATCAGCTTTGTGGAGAACAATCAACATTCCTAATGTGTGATTGATGGAGCAGCTGGATCAACAATAAATATATGGTAAGTATTATATAATTCAACCCATCACAAATGAGGCTATCCGCAGCAGAACCAAGGTAACCGATATAGCCCTCCGACATACTATAACTATCGCAAAACTTTAGCCTGAAGACCGCTTTAGCCTTTAGCCTAGTTGGTAGTGCGCCTATGAAGCAAGAGGTCCTGGGTTCGAATCCCGGTAAGAGCATTTATTTGATGAGCACGAATATTTGTTCCTGAGTCATGGATGTTTTCTATGCATTAAAGTATTTATTTATCTTTATAAGTATGTTGACCAGTGTGTGTTGCCAGTGATGAATATATGGCACTGAAACGTGGTCGCTTACTATGAGCCTCATAAGAAGGCTCAAAATCACCCAAAGGGCAATGGAGAGGACCATGTTGGGAGTTTCTCTGCGTGATCGCATCAGAAATGAGGCTGTCCGCAGCAGAACCAAGGTAACCGATGTGGCCCTCCGGATCGCTAAACTTAAGTGGCAGTGGGCACATAGCACGTAGAACCGATGGCCGTTGGGGCGGAAAGGTTCTCGAGTGGCGACCACGTACCGGAAGGCGCGGCGTGGGTAGGCCCCCGAAAAGGTGGACTGATGACCTGGTAAAGGATGCGGGAGTCCGCTGGATGCGGGTGGCGCAGGACCGGTCGCTTTGGCACTCTTTGGGGGAGGCCTATGTCCAGCAGTGGACGTCTTTCGGCTGATATGATGATGATGATGATAAGTATGTTTAACGTCGTCTAGGACTAGGTGGATTTATGTAAGGTTGTCCTCTAATATCTATTTATAAAAGCAATAAAACGAACTAATACATGCGACATAAAAATATTAGCAGATACGGTTGGACTCTGTTGCACTGATACAATTTCCGAACGCAACCATAACCGCGCCAACAGACCAACAAGCGCCATTTGAATGACAATGATGACATATATATTATAATTGCGCAGTAGCAAAATATTGCGCTGAAGCGAAGCGGTAGGCAATGTAGGCATGCAGTACTGCATTCGTACCGCCACGCTTCCGCGCATCCCGCGCCAGTCAGGAAGCACTAATTTAAATGTAGCCGTGCAGTAAGGAGTCTGTCCCGACTCTGACAGTTGACACTGACAGCCTACTGATAACTCACCGACAAATGCGGATATTGCCTAACACTTACTAATTTTAAATCTGTCGCTTAAGAATATGAATTAACCTAACATAAATCAAACTAAAATTATAAAGAAAAGTTCGTACACATGCACTGTTGATATACATTTTTCGACTTAAGTAGGTACTATTACGAAAAAAAGGTGCAGCAGTGTAAACTGACATATATTTTGACGTCAACTGTACCCTGTGGAATAAACAAAGGAAGATCGATTAGGTTCCATAGTGGACTTGATAACCCAAACACATTAATCGTGTTCAGGGTCGGCGTATATTCCGTAATAGGATACGGGGCTTCCACGTCGGTCCCAGACACAAACCCACGAATTCTAGAAACCTAATGAGTGACTCTTAGTACGGATCTTTTTTCTAAAAACGAATCTGATCTTAAGAGTTTAAGACCTATCGGTCCAACAAAGCAATTGTTGAGCCACGTACCACAATTGCTTTAAAATGAGAAGCCTATGTTAATAAATACTTAGATCGAATACTGACTCTATTTTTTATGTAGGTACTTAGTCACCGTCAATGGACTTTGCTAACTACGTAAACATAAAGGACCTAACTTTGTTTTGTCACTGTTTATCCTTGAATTTTCACATCACCTCATCAAACACCACTGAAACTATACACTATTGAACCGGTCGTTATTGTAAAATACAAAACCATATATATAACTGAATCTTGGATATTTAATTAACAGTTTAAAATGGTGTCACAAGGTAGGTTAGTATGACATGATGGGCTGACGTTTTTGTTTCTTTTAAATTCTACAATTGTCTATGATGGGTTGTGTTGTAAGTTGTAACTAAAGTTGGTGATATTGTAAAGCCGCGACACACTACCCAACTCACGCTCTGTACTTGCCATCGCGGTTGTTTTATCAGAGGGTAAAGAATCGTAGTGTTTTATCAGTTGGTAAAGTGATTAAAAAAAAAAATACTTACTACTTGTTTTTTACTTTCGATATTTTAATATTCGATATGTTTTGACATACAAGAGTACAGTAAGAGTATTTCATATTCAAAGACAATTTCAATATGGCGGTTTGTTTATATAGATAGCAAAGTCCATTGACGGCGACTTTAGTCTAGGTATTGTTTTAAATACAAAATGGTCAACATTATTAAGACATAATGCCACATTTTAGTATCAACCAAAAGGCGGCATGTCAACCATAACAGTGTTGACCAGAATTTCGTTAACAAAAATTCAAGAAAAATAACAATCGTTGATTTTACAGCTAGTAATCTGTTAATCTCAACATGAATAAACTGAGTAGCCTTGACTATGTATATCTTAAAAAACCCGTTCTCTGCAAAGGTATGAATAAAAAAAGTTGTAGGTACCTACAGTACCTACACCTACTGTGCGATTGAAATAACTCAAGGATTAAATTTACAGCCAACTTTACTCGCTACTTATCATTGCACGCTGATGAGTAATTTTCTGGCTATTGTTTACAAAATATTTGAGCATTTCTAGAACTTTGTTCTCATTATGTACGTTAATTAAGGCATAGGCAGGTACTGTCATTTCCTTTATTGCTACCCATTTTTTTGTTACCGAACTATGCAGTTGAACAAAAAAAAATCCTTTTTGAACACTTTCAATAAGTATTTATAATTTTAGTTGATCGAGGAACGAAGGGCGGCGTTTCAGCTTTGGCAAAAGTTCTTTCGTATGTCTTCCCGGATCGATAGCACTTCTCAACCGATTCTCGTGAAATTTTGAGAGCTATTGAATTAGCTTCGATTATTATACGGTTTTTTGGTCGATTCTGTAATTGGAAATTTTATATAATAGCAAAAAAAATAGGTAGGTAGGTACCTATTTCTCGCTTCCATAGGTGGCACCTGTAGTTTCGGCTTCATCGCGCTACCATTATGTTCGCAAAAAATGAAAAAGCAGGGTCAAAATCATAAAAAACAATATAGAAAAGAAAATAGCTACATCGGGGCTCGCTTAGCATTAGGTGTTGAAAAAAAACTGTTAATGAAGTACTCTTAGACTAGTATCAGTCAGAACTGGCGCAGTGTAACTAGAACGGAATGAATCTGGCAATAGTTCAAGTAAGAAACTTGAATACGTTCTAGTTGTCATGCTCCAGGCCAATTTGTTAAGGAATTTGACGTAAATAATTACCTACTGCGATATTTGCGACAGTGAAATGACAGTTTTGGCAATCGTACATTAAGCAGGTGTGTGTTCTACTGACGAAAATAACGTTGGTAAAAGGATTATTATATATCTCATTATGTTCATTTTGTCATGGAATAGATACCAAACCGCACGGGTGTGGAATTGGATTTCTTATCATTTTCGGTACCTATAGATAATTTCAACAACAATAATGAATTAGAGTTAATTAATAATGTTAAAATCCTTGGTTCCAATTCGATAAAAAAATCGTCAATGGGTAATGTCATTGACACCACGTCTTTTGTGATTTCCTAACATACAACTAAACTCAATGTCGTAGGTAACTTGGGTTGACGTAATCTCCTTTATGATAATTCATATTGTTAATAAAAATATTGGTTGCCAGGTTGTTGTATAATAATAATACTGACATTAGCTGTATTTTTTTTCAATAAACAATCATAGAGAGAGAGGGTTGTTGACGTACCACATAACCATGGCCTCCCAACTCGAACAACGTATAATTATTACAAAAAAGAACTCATAGATGGCGCCACAGGTACCGAGCGAAACATTTGAACCAGTAATCGTGAAGATAGAATGATTTTTACACCTTAATAAATTCAACGTACCTTAATTATATCGCAAACATCCTTCCGTACATAAAATAAAGGTAAATTGTATAAGTTTAGTAAATGCAATAAAATTGGTACTTACTAAATCCATTGTTAATCCTAATCCTGTTAATCCTAAATAATAATATTCTTGCGCGGTTTATTCCATGCTTCAACTTCAGAATGGTCTGATCAGAATATTTCAGCAGCACACACACAACACTCAGACAATTAGCGCACATAGCTCCCAATAGAAACCATTGCAATAATTAGCGAACCCAACGGACATTGTCCTGACCGTAATGAACTTGTTAGCATTGTTTTGTTAATACTGAAACGCAAATACCTATAAACAATTATATATATACAGGGTGATTCAGGAGACATGAGCAGGATCAACCCTACGGATTCAATAGTTTATAAGCTACTCAGTCGTACCAGCATTGGTAAGATTAACGTGAAATTTTTTTTAGTTGTGTAGGGTGACCATGATTTATTGTGAATGAAACTTTTACACAAAATGTAAAAAAAAACTGTGGGCGTTTAAATTAATTACGATGGTAAAAGATCCATTAACATTAACTATATGTGTAGGGTTGATCCTGCTCACGTCTCCTGAATCACCCTGTATATATATGGCTTCAAGCTAAATTGGCGCATGGCAAAACGCTTTTAAATTGAAGAGGCAAAAAACTGAATATTTTTTTTCGGCATTTACCGATCCTTCTATAAATTTGCATTGGGCTTTTAAAATACTATCTTGTTACCATATTATATGCTTGATTTTAAGTTAAATGGTCCGAAAACCAGTGAACTTCTTTAAGTTGACGAAAATATCCGATAACTCAATTGATATTTCCTAAAAAATGCTTGGGTTTGAGTTCAAGTACTTTAATTAGACGAATACGAGGCTTTAAGCCCTCGATATGTGCAAGTTAAGTATAACGACAAAGTATCGTTGCATACTATGCATTATGAGATGAGATATCTTTAAACCTTGAAACCTTTAAACCCCCGAAAAGGAAAGCAATTTCAGCTCTTCCTAAAATTGTAGTAATAGTCTGATTACGAACATTTAACCATTGGAGAGTTCTACTATCCACCTTTGGCTAAACAATCAGATCAACTTTTTAGTACCAAATTATTGTATTTTCATTTATATTAATACATAGGGGAAGTCCGGGAGAAATGAACCCTATTTTACTTAAAGTCGCTTAAAAGTTTAAGTGTAAGTCATAGCGACTTAAAATCGATACAAATAAATGGAAGTGGGTGAACGTTTACTTGGGATATTAGATTCATAGTTACTTATATACTACTTGGTTACAGCAGAATTGAATACAAGGCTTTATAACGTTATAATGTTAAGCTTGCTAAAGGAAACATTGAATTTTTATTGACATAGATAATTAATGAACGATCAATGAATCAAACTACGAAATAGGACGTAATAAAATAACAGTTATCGTATCGTAACTGATACGGAATAATTATTGTGGCTGGCGGGTTATAAATTAAGGTCAGGTTGTTGATACGCATTGTTACACAATATAACCTGATTAAGATTAGATATTGTGTATCAATCACAATATTATATTTACAGAGGTTTCAAAATCGACGAGAGAATTGCGATGCGGTTTCCCGTTCCCTGGGGCCGTCTGATGTGTACAGATTATAGTCACGCGATCCACTCATATCACAATACGTATCACAGCATATTGACGGTATTGAAGCAACTTTATACATACATTTATGAATATTGCGATAATATTGCTGTCAAAATATTGCTATAACAGTCGCGATTTCAGTTGTCTTAAGAGGAAATTCAGGCTGGCGCGCGCCTCATACAAAACCTTGCATTTTTAGCCGCCGTAGTTTCCTATTTTCTCCGTCAAATTAAAACCTATGTCTATAAATTTCCTAATATAGATTGGCAGAGTTGTAGGTACTATGTCCCTATTTTTCGTTCATTAAACTATTTGTACATTTGACGTCTGGCAATGGTAAAGTTACTGTATTTTTAGCGTTTTACAAGTGGCTTTAGTTCATTAACTAAATCCGTTATCATATCAAATACATCACAACATAGGGACATAATCGAACTCTTAGTTACTCTAATTTACAAAAGTGATTTGCAAAGATTTTGTTTTGGCATAGAAAATAGGGCCCCGCACAATCGCACATGCTCCTCCTTATGATATGAAAGACGGATATATATCGTTTTTCGTTCAAGTCTCTGTCGTTACTATAATTTTGATTAGTTATTATGGTTATAGATGAAGCGTTTAAAATTGGAAACATAAAATGTGGTCAAAACATTTATTAACATTGCCTACAAATTGTATTGAAAACTTTGACTTGCGACCTTGCTTTAAGATTACTTCCACGATAATGAATAAATATGAATGCGTAATACAACTGATATGTGTATAACAGTGGCTACCATTCCAGAGATTATATCGGCAAATTAAGGCAATTATGGCCTTACTGCGCACATACCTAAACTACCAAGACCGTTTCCGAACAAAGTCCATGTTGTTTTCCCATGACTGAATGCCACATATGTGGTTAAATCATGTGATTATCAATAAAATGATGATTTCATCCTTACGTAACAGCAGATGCATTGATATGTGTTACCGTAGAGAACAGTGTATATTCGGTATAATCATTGATTGTTGTATGCTTGTGGTTTATTCTTAATATCCATACTAATATTATAAATGCGAAGGTGTTTATTTCTGTTTGTCTTTTACCTCTTCACGCTTAAGAGTCCGCAGTAAGCTCGATTCTCCATACAAACGTAGTTACGCTTATTTTAAAACTGCGTGTTGAATTGTAACGAAACTTTGCATGTACAATGACATGAGGTATATCCAGGTCTGTAATTAGTTTATGTAGCTTCAGATACCATAGTAAAAAAAAACAGCAAATTCAAGTTTTTCATACAAAACTTGTTTTTGCTGTATTTTGTTTGTTTTATAAACTGGAACCATATAAACTAATACATAGATATACCTTATGTCATTGTATATGCAAAGTTTCGTCACAATCCAACACGTAATTTTAAAATGAGAACGAAAACTCCGTTTGTATGGGAAGGTGAAATTCGGCCGAGCTTACTGCGGACTCTTAAACTGCTGAACTAATTGAGATGTAATTTGGTATGGAGATAGTTTGAATCCCGGGGAAGAACGTAGGATAGTTTTTAGTCCTGGAAATCATCCCCTAATTAGGTGAAATGGGGCTGAAAGTTTGTATGGAGCTGCGATATTAAACGAGTTCCACGCGGACAGAAGCTAGTACAAATCTATAAAATACCACTCGTAATGCCACAAAAATGCCGCATTATAATTAAATATAACAAAAAAAAAAAAAACGAACGAGCGAAGCGAACGTAGTTCTCAGTTTCTTGGGCCAAAATTCTTTCGATGTCCGGATGTGCAGTTGTTCGCCTGTTTTCCTCTTCAGGTCGCATTACTCAACCGATCGTGAAATTTTGTGAGCTGGTTCAATCATTATTTAGAACTAGCTTCTGCCCGCGAGTCCGTCCGCGTGGAACTCGTTTATATCGTAGCTCCATACGAACTTTCACCCCCCATTTCATCCCCTTGGGGGATGATTTCCGGGATAAAAACTAAACTATGTCCTTCCCCAGGACTTAAACTATCTCTATACCAAATTTCATCCAAGTCGGTTCAGCGGTTTAAGCGTGAAGAGGTAACAGACAGACAGACAGACTGACAGACGCACTTTCGCATTTATAATATTAGTATGGATTTCTTGTCGATTCGGTATTCACTAAATTAAAAAAAATTCGGGCTCGTGAGTTCTACAGCTCACAGAGCCACTACTTTACGTTTATTTATGTAAAGCCCGAACCCGATGATACTTTTACAAGCCTTCGGCCAAGAGTATTCTATCAAATTAATTCAAACAAAAGGGTCAGTGTCGTCGTACACTACACATGTCGTCGAGTTAATTTATCGTGGCCGCCACCTTCTGTTACTAGGACTCACAGAACACCCCCTCTCTAGTGTGAGCAGAAGATTTATTTCCTGCCAGGAAACGTTCGCGAGTGATAAATGCAAGCCACCGGAACGTGTGGATGTAGTAGCAAGGTCTACCCAAATTAAAAAGGTTGGTTTGATATTAAGATTACATTTACCGCGCTAACTCGCGCGGCAAACTATATGGCGACTCCGCGATTTGTGGGCGCGAAGGCGGTACGGTATACGGTATAATACATAAGCTGTCAGTGTCAATGTCAGATTCCTTAAGTCTCTCACAGACTGGCGCGGCCTGCGATGGCAGTCAACGGTAAACTTCACAATAGCTGTCAATTTTACTATTGTAAATGTAGGCCGCACAGTATGGATTGAATCACACTGGCGCGGCCTGCAGTGGCGGTCAATAGTAAATTTGACAATAGCTGTCAAAATTAATATTGACCGCCACCGCAGGCCGCACCAGTCTGGCCACCTGCAAGCTCACCGCCCCGCTTCCGCGCACGTAATTACTATTGCACAAATGTAATACTGTCATTATACCGACAAGTAAGTAAATCTAAGTGACATCAGTAAGCCCACGCCAAAGTACAAGATACCGTATACCTACCGATGCCGCCCCGCCAGGAAGTCTATCGTCAGAAAGAGCGCGCAACAATAGTACATTACTGCAGAGACCAGTAAGTAAGCCATCCTGGACGAGTATGATTTTATACGAGGCCAGGATGGCACTTATGGTCGAAGCGTGTATAGTGCTTTTCTCAAAAATAAAACAATGTTTGAATAAAAATTATATAGGTACAGTCACCAGCATTAGTATATAGAAGTAAAAACTTAAATAATTTTTATTTTCCATAAGAAAAAAAGAAAAAAAAAAGAACAAAAAAAAAAGAAAAAAAAAAGTTCGTCTTACATCAAACTATTCCCCCCCCCCCCCCCCCCCCCTAAGCCTCGTCCCGAATCTCTCCCCATTCTACCTCCTACGCATCTGACGTCATAAATGTTCTATATTTAAATATTATGATATGTAATGGGATTTCATACTTACTTACTGGACACTTCTAAAAATTGTCCAGGATGAATCACTTTCGGATACTATCTGCACCGATGTTATGAGGGATGAGGGAACATTTCGTACTATTTTTGAGAAAATGCAATTTTGATATCATAAGAATACTCCCAGTAAGATAGACCTCAAGGTTATCGCAGTGTTACTATTGTACACAAAACAATGATAAGACGTATCGCCACGCAGTTTTAGGTTCAAGACTTGCCCCCTCGGAACCAAGGATATACACGATGAACGGTTATCACAAGACAGCGCGCGAGCTGTGTCGCGGCGAGATAGACTATCAGTCTCTTTCTAAGTGTTCCAATGTAAAGAGACGGGTAGTTTGCGTGCCGTCTTGTGATGGCCGTTCTGGGCTGTTATTCGCTAAGTAGTAATGCGGCTCACCCCGCCGGTCACCCGTCACGAAACTAGACCTCTGCCTAAGCTTAGTTACTACGCATCGCGGTGTCAAGATATATTTGTGGGTGAGCGTTGAGGTGAGCTTAAAACAAGTTACAGAATAGGGGGGCTGGTCTTTACAACTTGCGTCAGGCGCCGGTATATATTTGATCTATGATTACGCATTGTTGTGAAGAATCAGCGAAATATACGAAATAATTTTGGCCCAAGCAGAAACAGATAACTTCGCTCGATCGTTCAATAAAGTAGGTATAATAGTAGCAATTTTTTGATGTTCCACCTTGGTTTGTAATTTTGTATTTACTTTATGCACCATGCATGCTTCGTTCAGTATTTTCCATCTATTTATTGTGACTAAGAGCCAATTAAATACTCATTTGTTGGGAAAATTATTGGTTGCACGAAGTGGAATATTTTCATACTGACATAAAAAGGCTCTCTTAGCACATCTCTTGGGAGTGCGAGAGGCCTATGTCAAACAGTGGACGTCTTTCGACTGATATGATGATGATGATGATGATGATGATTAATATAATACCATTTCCTAACATTAAATAATATAATACCATTTCCTAACATTAAATCTGAGACAGTATGTGGGGGAAACTAAAGTTGTGTCCACCATTGCTGCAGTATTATGGCGTTATATGATAAGTATAAGTATACGACCAAGAATGTTGCAACACGTTGAGTTAAACTAATATAACAATATGTGTTGGTATAGGTCGCGGGAGTTCGCTGAGGCGCAGGATCGGTCACTGTGGCACTCTTTGGGGGAGGCCTATGTCCATCAAAAGACGTTTTTCGGCTGATGCGATGGTGAATAATACGTGTTTAAGTCTAGAAAGAAACGCCTACGTCCAGCTGTGTACACGACTTTGGTCTTAAGCGACCTGCGGCAGCGTTTTATCTGTTCATTGCGCGGTCGAGACGCGCAACGCACTGTGGTTAGTTGGGATCACGCGCAATGAATTAGAAAAACCGCTGCCGCAGGTCGCTTAAGACCAAAGTCGTGGCCAAGGCGTAAAGGCCGATAACATTGTTAAATCATGTACTATCGACAACACAGATAACTGACCATCCGTGCACTTTATGTGCATTGTAATTAGGTTCTATATAATACAGGATGGTCAGTTAACTGTGTTGGCGTTTGTACCCTTTTATTTGCTCTTATTTGACGAGTAAATGCACACATCACTGATGGGAACGCGCCGTCATAATATTTGGATAGTTTCGTGAGTGCCGACAAGACTCGTATGTGTGTATACGTACCTATACGTACTAGCCTAAGATAGGTACTAATAGCGGCACGACTGTGGGCACGACCTTCACCCATCTGTTGATGATAAGAGATAGGTACCTATTTTATATCGAATTTACTACATTAAAAATATTTCGCTAATGGGTTGGCTAAAACAATCCTGCCCAGACTATGATTAATTAAAAACCCAAAAATGAATTTCTGCTTTTAAAATTTTGCACTTAATTGTTTAACGAACTATGTTAATCGAAATTAAGAAGCCTGTTGAATATACAAACGCTGGGTTTTGGGGTCAAAGCGTACCCCGGGCTCCTTTAGGGCACAACCGGGAGCAACGCTAGGAGGATGATGATCACAGTTTTTTTTTATTGGAGTAGTTAGTTTCAGAGATTGCCCTAGATGCTTAAAAACTCGCACGCGACAAACTCTATCGCTAAATACGATGTTTTTTTACCCCCGACGCAAAGAGAGGGAGTGTATCTGTGTATATGTCTGTGGTATCGTAGCTCCCAAACGGACATGTTTCATGAAAATCTGGTCAGCCGTTTTTGAGATATTGGACTTTGAAATGAACATATCGGGGGTTTCTCAACTTTTCTAAGTTGTAGTTATTAGCTAGTGTTCCGTTCCAAATTTGGTACACCGGGACACTTGTGAGTGTGTCCGTCTGTCACAGCCAGTTTTTTAAGTCCTGAAAGTCCTGAAAAGTGAGTCCGGTTTCATCGCTTGGAAAGTGAAAATTATGCGGAAAATTGCTCGCCCATTACCCGGGCTACCCGGCAAATTACAAAAATCTGAAGTTACCAATTAACCAACGTCATAAACTCGTCAGATACTTATAAATGACAGCTTATACATGCTCGGTGAAATTCATTCACAATTTAAAAAAAAAAAAAAAAGCTTGAGACACCACTCACAGCCCTTATAGACTGCTCTGTGCTCTCTAAAAGGCTCTTTATGATCGGCATAATGTGGCTGTAAAGTGCATTAAGTGCATCAACAGTATAGGTACTTTGCTTCTTTGTTTAGTACGTTGAACAAGGCAAAGTGCCACCTGAAAAGAAGAGTACTCGTAGATGAGTATCAACTCGAAAGAGAAAAGCTTTTAATGGACTGTACCAGTAGTACTAGTACATTCTACTTTTCTACTAGGTTACATTCCAGTTAGGAAATTAAGAAAAATATAGTTCTACCATTCGGTTCCAGAGTCGTGTGTAGGTCATTTTGAGCACTTTACCCGCATAGCTACTTTTGATGCTGACTGTACCCAAATATTAATTTATATAATTGGAAATTTGAGTTACTTCTAGTATAAATGCTTGGGCACACCAGATGCGTGTGCAGCATGGCACGAGCACCGCTGCCCGCTGCGTTGTAATTTGTAAAGTATGAATCCTCATGACATAAGACATGTCACACTGCGTAACGTGCGCGTGTACGGCTCGGCCTTAGAAGGAAATATTGCTAAATACCTGCTACATAATAATTTTAAATCTGTGTGAGTATATTCAGTACAGATATTTTTAACTTTAGTATATCTTTAACATAAATGGTTGACTGTATGTAAATATACCTATAGTCTATCAACTATAGGTATGTTGTTTGTGGACTTTCGCCACTAAATTGATTGATTTCCCAGGAGATATTAGTTTGTGAAGATGCCAGCCAATATCATAAACATTTGAAAGAATGGCATGTACGTACACCCTGGTAAAATAAAGCTGTAAATGAAAATGGGAGAGAACAGAGCCGAAGGGAAGGGATATGTTTCAGCTGTCTATGTTTGTATTTACGTGTTTTCCACCGTAGCGTTTAAGATACTGAACCGATAAATAGCAGGTGTCAATCGACTCGAAATTATGCTACGAGTGACATAGGCTATCTTTGTATGAAAAACGAAACATTTTTTTCAGTTACTTTTCCGTAGTTACTTCCAGGGTACAGTTTTTCGCACTGTTTACGCTTGTTGTTGCCAAGTTTCGCTATATAAGCTGAACCAATAAATAATATAATCTATAATGGTCGCTTTTACCATGAAAGACGTTAGTGAATTTAGTGTAAAATTCAGTGTATACATACAGATAGCGCCGCGGTTGCCTTTGCCTTAATTGACAGGAGATATCCCTATCGCTCGCGCGATATCGCTTTCGTTTCATGTCTCGGTCATCTTGATTTCTAATGTGGGGATATTTGTGTCCCAGCACGGTTGTCATGAGACGGCGATAGAGAATATCCGTCTCTTTCTAATTAGAACTCTTAGGAAGAGTCGGATAGTTTATCACGCCGCGACACAGCTCGCGCGCGTCTTTTGATGACCGTGCTGGCATTTGACGCCCATTCTTGTCATCTCAAATCTGGCCGCAGTGGCCCCTTGAATACGATATACGTATCTAATCCATGAATAGGCATTCATGCCTTCGACAAGGTAAACCCATTTGAAATCCATTCGATCGAGACCACCTGTCAAATGCATTTCCACGTGTGATCAGTATCTATTTCATTTCAACATGATATCTACTTCGAAATGGATTAAATCACTGTGAGCTTATTCAAATGTCAGCTCTGATTTCTTGTGGATAAGGTCTGAATTAAAGGTACTCGACTCGGTATTCGATTAGTTCAAACGAAGAAGATTACATTTCAATTTTGATTAAATTTCAATTCATTGAGATAAGGTATTCATATGACAGTATTGAAGTCTGATTATCGTTTTCTATGCGGGTATTATACGATAAATTCAGCTGTGGACATATCTGATAGCCCACAGATCTCTATTAAATGTCACTATTATGCATGTATATACATTTTAATTGCCCTCTGTGGCTATTCATTTGCGTTTATTCTAATTACTGTGTTGCGATGGTAAATAATGTCGAGGCTATTTCAACCAAGCTCTGTTATTTGGCGAAATGGTCACGACATTAGGTTATTAGACAACGCGTTTCCGACATTGGTAGCTCGCTATTTGTATGGACTCGTGACCACAGTTTTTTTTATCAAATTCTTTATATGGCAACAGTTTTACCTATGAAATAAACTGTCAGATGTAAGTACATATTACGCCGCCATACATTTCTTGTTACCAGCTTGCGTTTTTTTTGCAACCTTTTTCCGGGGGCAAGGATCGCTTGACAGAATCTTGAATAGGAGTGTAGACTCGAAAATTATTATTACTCCAAAAGAAAGAAGGCAAACAAATATGCCTAGTAACGAAAATCCCATTCGGATATCTCAAAGAATTACGAAGCTACAACTACAACCGTTTTAATATTGGTTGTTAGAGAGAGAAAACGCAAACGGTGTGTGACGTCACATTATAGGATGCTGCCGCGGGCCGCGTCGACAGCGAAGCCGATCACGATGCGGCGCGGCACGTTGCCGTCTTCTGTGACGTCATATTCTTCCAGACTGGACTTAGAGCGAGTGACATCAATATTTGACAGGCTGTTAATCATCCTCCTCGAGTTATTCCCGGTCGTGCCTCCAAAGGAGCCCGGGGTCCGCTTTGACACCGAATCCCAAGATTTCGCATAGGCACTAGTTTTTACGACGGCGACTGCCATCTGACCTTCCAACCCAGAGGGAAAAGTAGACCTAATTGGGACCTCACGAGGTTTTCCTTCAACGAAAAGCTACATATTAGTTATCAAACTTCCGATATAATCATATTTTAACGGACGTAACTTACGTTTACCGACGGTTTGAAAAACAACAGGGTTTAGTAAGGGCGGGTTGATGTTGGTATCAAAAATGGTATAATAGGTGTTCGTTAAGATCTGAATGTATGGAGTTTGATAAGTTTCTATGAAATGGAAGCTGCCGACGCCATGTTTAACGTTGATCGGTCTGTAATCGTAGATATTATTTCGGTGAGCAATTATCTGTATTGTAAGCTAACATCATTGTAATTTTCCCTTTCTGTAACGAGATGGAGTAATAACTGAAGGCGGACAACGAGGTCGTCGGACGGTATTGAAACCATCCATCCTATAAATAGCTGTCTAGAAAAGGTTTTTTATCATTGCACCTCTTAGTAACCGATTCTTTTGCGTAACGATGTCCTATATTGGCACAAAAAGAACTGCCGGTCGTTAGAGCCAACTACGACAAAGCAAATAGAGAAGGCGAACTTATGGAATACATATAAAGGCAAGTTTAGGGCCGGAGACTTACGTAGGCGGCTACAGTGAGTCAGTTTTTCATTCAGTCAATTTGTGTGGGAAATAAATCTTGTTGGAACTTTGTGGGCCAAAAGGTTCCTTATCGCACGTTACACCCACGTGGGCTGGTCACATACACGTTACGTTAAACACTTTTTAAATGAGAGTTCTGCTTACTATTTGTACACCTTGTGGTAAGGCCATTTTGTAACAATAGTAACACCTTTTGTAGTCACACAAATAAATACTTTGAATTTAAGTTAAGCGGAAATGTTCTCATTCTTCCGAACAGTTTTTCTGTTTAATTGAACTTTATTTTGCTTTATGTATTTTTTGTTGCTCAGGCAGTATCGAGTACCAGGTGGGCAGACAATTTTCACAGACTTCATTCGAACCATTTACAAAGACGCATTTTTTCAGTGTATTTATTTGTATATCTTCAATAAGTAGTAGATAATTATTATTAACAAATTAGAAGGAAAACATTAAAAATGATGATCTTCGAACAGGATTCAAACCTGCGACATTCAGGCTGCTCGAAGGTATAAATTAAATTTTTCCCTTTAATCGGAAATTTCTAAGATTCGTTAGCAAAAATTACAAAATTAACATAGATCATTCTTATTAAAAAAAAAACAACTAGAAGCATGTATCACAAAAACAGTCCACACCCGTTTGTCGCCACGGTTCTTTAGGCACCACACCGGATAACAACGCTGGGCAGTATTCTTTACGCGCTCATGCACTTCACTCCATCACCCGTCACGCCTAACGAAACTAGACCTCTACCTACGCTTAGTTACTACGAATAGCGGTGTCAATATATATTTGTGGGTGAGCGTTGAGGTGAGCTTAAAACAAGTTACAGAATATCGGCTCTGATGTCATCTCGCAGCGTTCTCATGCCAAACCCATGCATATGAATGTACGTAAATTTTATATGCGAGACGTAGAGTCGCAGTTTTTTTAATAGATGGCTTGCTAGGAGTATTCTCTATTCTACGAGTGCGCGGTCAAGTCTAAAAATATGTAGTTAAGTATAGTGTACAATCAGCATCAAAAGTAACTACGCAATTGACGTCTTCAAAAGCTCTTATTCCCTTTGAATAAAGACTTTTGACGTCTTCGTTTGCCCAGTTACTTTTGATGCTGACTGTACATACCTACTTATACAATTTTCAGTCCTATTTCCGAGACATTAGTTCGAAACTGTATGCTTGTTTTCAGACGTGACTGTTTGTTTGCTGTACGTTTGTTCATTAAGCAAGAATGTCAACGCCGTTTGAAAGAAATCTTGGAAGATTTCTAATATTTAGACTCCAGCGGCACATTGGTTCTCGATGTTCTCGTAGATAAGGCCGAAACGCAGCGGTGGCGGCGCGGTGCGAAGGCGGCACCGGTTGTACACTTTGTACAGTTCGAGCTAATATGAAAGGCTCCGCACACGGCGCCGCTCCGGCACCGCTGTCATGCGTTGGTCGATGAAATTGTAGATTATTTCGTTGCTCCACTTCCATTCCAACCTATACTAATGTTATAAAGAGGACATGTCTGTGAGGCTCTAGCTTTGTAAAGTTTGTGTGTAGGAGAGGGGTAATTTCCAGAACCCCTTATCCAAACTCACCTGTGAATATGACGACCTTAGCAGGCACATTCAGCACAGCTACCGGACGATAGTTACAGTCTCAGTGGTCTCAGGTCCACCGCCACCCTTCGGCACCGGTACCACCCTTCGGCACCGGTACCACCCTAGTCACTTTTCACATCTCTGGAAATATCTTGGCTCTAAGGCATACATTAATCGTACATACATGCATGACACAAAGGCTCGGCTAAGTGTCGAACGACAATCCTTTAAGAGAAACGGTGGTATTCCATCTGGGCCCGTTGAACGTTTAGCTGGAAGCCGTGCCAATGGCTGTCGCACATCCCCACATCTAGACGGGCGATGAGAACTCGTACGCTGCTCGCTCCTGCACGTCTATCATGGGACGGCCGCGACATACTCTTGATTTTTCTCGCACTATACCTCTTTTCTAAGTGTCCCAATAGAAAGAGACGGATAGTACGAGAAAAATCGAGAGAGCTCGTGCGCCGTCGCGTGATAGCCGTGCTGCTGCTGCATCCGCGGCAACACAGTCTAGTTCAGCCGGCACCTGATTAAAGACGGAATATAACAACTTGGGAAACTCGTCAGCGCATTGCTGCTCTGAAAGAATCCGACCTTTGGACCTCTTGGATTTCAAAAAACGCCAAAAAGACTTCGGATCTAACTCTAGAAGTTTTTGTACACGATCGTGGTACTGTTCATGAGCATCTGCAATAGCTATCTTCAGGTGCGGTCGGCACCTAGAAAACGCTTCATAGCCTCCGCTACTTACTCGACTTATTTATTTTTTATGAAGCCTATACTTTAATTTGATGTCGCGAATAATTTTAGCTGTATACCACTATGGATATTGAGGAGTATTGAGAATCGACGGACAATTGATTTTTAAAAGCAGTCGTCTCAAATGTATAAGTAATATTGCCATAGAAACACAATAGAACCGAATCAGGCTCCTTGATAGTAATAATATCACTCCAATCGATAGAACCAAGTCTGTGATACACTGCGTTATAATCGGCTTTGGAGAAATTCCATTCACGCACAACAACACGCGCGTTCCATGGCTCTCCGTGGTCTGTGCTACCTACTCGTATTTTGTGCACAGACAGCCCCACTTGTTAGCGTCCATGTGTTCATTGTGGCAACATACTTTATGGCAAATTACTCAAAGGAGAAAATACGACCGAAGCATAAAGCATATTTGACAAAACACGATCGTGGCAAAATGCGTATGGGGATAAAAAACCTCCGGGGCAAAATGCGTTCGGGGCACCCATCTAACAAATCTTCTATACATAGGTCATATATTATACCGCGAGTTTTCCTGCGTTCTTTGTAATACGTCAAATCAATACGTCGTAAATACTAAACTAAGGCTGTTTAAATATCATCAGCACTATCAGCAGTAACAATAACATTAAAAAAAACAGCCTATATACGTCCCACTGCTGGGCACAGACCCCGTATCATGGTCGGCCTTATCACACGATAAGTGACAGATAGAGCGTCCGTCACTGGCTGATACCGTTCGATAGAACGAGACGACGCTCCTATCTTGTCACTTATCGCGTGATAAGGCTGACCATGATAAGGGGTCTGGCCTCCTCTCACGGGTGAGAGGGAACGGGCTGTAGTCCCCACGCTGGCGCTGGCCCAGTGCGTTTTGGGGACTTCACATACACCTGTTAGGTATGCACCTCACATATAGCACTATCGCTTAGCTACGTCATCGGTACATCGTCATCATACGTCACAGAGAAACGTCATCAGCACCGCGTCCGCAGCGTATGCGCCTACGTCACTTCATTACGTTGTGCCAGCCGCGCCGCATCATCGATATTGGGCAATCGTCCTGATCGCCTTAATAAAACGGAAGCGCACGGTCGCTCCTCGCCTTTTTGATACCTAACATTGGGTCTTAGGACAACACGAAATCGATCGTGTTTAGAATTGTAATTCTTATATTTTAATTACACTTTATTCATTCGCCATCGCATTATAATTTATCTCCTCCACTGCTGCCTCCCTATATAATTCACCTTTTGAAGTTCTTCGCAGATGTATGCAGTAGGGTGGTCCTTAGAAACCGAAAGTTTGAAATTTCAATGAGGCACCCTCTTATATTGTTCTAATACGCGAAAAAATAACATGTTTTTTATTTTAATTTTTGGATAAGATTTAGGGGTCGCTACTGAATTTTTAATCTTTTTAAGGTTTGCATCTCTCCATACTGTTAATTTTTTATTTTTGACTTTTTGCTCCTTTTTTGAGCAGCGAACTAACGAAACGAATCACCATGGTTATAATTGGCGCAACATGTAGCGTCTAATAAATCCATGATATTCTTAGCTTCCACAAGAAACTAATTACGTTCACAATATCAATCTTTATTACTAGCTATCTTAGCCTGGACTTTCATGAAATACGTAATAAAATGTTTATCGCCATAGTCACGTGACATGATTGTTTTTAAAGAGATAAACGGGAAATCGGTACCCAGTTTGATAATTTATTACTTGCTATTAATCCACCAGTCGCTAGATGTCGTGTATCTAGTATTGGTTTCTCGCGATTCATCCATTTATCACTGTACAGTAAACCAAGATATTGAACCTTAATGCACAAATAACAGAGTCCAAAAGTGGTAAATATTTTCTAGGCTGACTTATACTTATATTTTACTTACTCGAATCATTTATCTCCTCCAAGCAACAAGAAAAACGATTTAAAAGCCCCTTTTCAACGACACAGCCATGCACGAAAGTCGTTCATGCTCGTCCGAATCTCACTTATTTTCGTCCCAATTTAACCTTACAAAGTTAAAGAATGGAAGTCTTATACGCATTTTATTGCTACGGTTGACGGGCTATAGGGTCTAATTATAGAATTATACAAGCTTCCGCCCGTGATTTCTTCTGCGTGGACCCGGGATGAAACTAGCCTATATTTTAATCTTTGTGCAATATTTCGTGTAGGTACTTATTACAGAGAACCTACGCGAAATCGCAGGGTAAATATAGCCATTGTCCAACCTGAACGTCAATTCCATCCATTCGCATCCGCAAAAGTCGATGTGGAGTTTTTTTGCGGATGCGGATGTAGTGCAATCCACGACAAGAAAGAAGCCACGCGGCGGTTACCGCGTGTTTTCCATATTTTCGCCATTATCCATACTTCCATACTAATCCATCCATACTCCGTCTGTTACCTCTTCACGCTTAAACCGCTGAACCGATTGCGATGAAATTTGGTATCGAGATAGTTCGAGTCCCTGGGAAGGATATAGGATAGTTTTTATCTCCGAAATCATCCCCTAAGGGGCTGAAATGGGGGGGTGAAAGTTTGTATGGAGCTGCGATATAAACGAGTTCCACGCGGACGGAGTCGCGGGCAGAAGCTAGTATTATAAATGTGAAAGTGTGTTTGTCTGTCTGTCTGTCTGTTACCTCTTCACGCTTAAACCGCTGAACCGATTTAGATGAATTTTGGTATAGAGATAGTTTCGAGTCCCGGAGAAGGACATAGGATAGTTTTATCCCGGAAATGCATACTAATCCATACTTATCCATATCCATCCATACTAATATTATAAATGCGAAAGTGTGTGTCTGTCTGTCTGTCTGTCTGTCTGTTACCTCTTCACGCTTATACCGCTGAACCGATTTGGATGAAATTTGGTATAGAGATAGTATGAGTCCTGGGGAAGGACATAGAATAGTTTTTATCCCGGAAATCATCCCTCAAGGGGATGAAGTGGGGGGTGAAAGTTTGTATGGAGCTATACGATATAAACGAGTTCCACGTGGACGGAGTCGCGGGCAGAAGCTAGTATATTATAAATGTGAAACTGTGTCTGTCTGTCTGTCTGTCTGTTACCTCTTCACGCTTAAACCGCTGAACCGATTTAGATGAATTTTGGTATAGAGATAGTTTGAGTCCCGGGGAAGGACATAGGATAGTTTTATCCCGGAAATCATCCCCTAAGGGGGTGAAATGGGGAGGTGAAAGTTTGAATGGAGCTGCGATATAAACGAGTTCCACGCGGACGGAGTCGCGGGCAGAAGCTAGTACCATATAATAACAACCCACACTTCCACTGACTAAACAATATCATATTCAGGCGCATACGGTTATTTTTATGCTATAGGCAATAACATTGGGCAGTGTCTTAAGTAACGAACGACATTTTATTATCTTAGCTAGGCGTTGCCGGTCGTTCGGAGGTTATTAAGCTGGACTTGGGGATATGACAGCCATTGCGACCGAGTGGTTATTACGACCGACCACTAGTCGTCGACGCGTGTTTATATCTTTTGCATGTTGGTACTTACTGTTTAATACAGTCAAGGCTTTGCAGCCCGTATTAACATAAAAATACGAGTAAACTGCGCTGTTAGGGCCGAGAGTTTGGGGAAATGTCAGTACATTTTGCAAGTGAAATTCACATTTATTTATTTATTTATTTATTTATTTATATATTGATTGCATCATATTGTTAACTAAGGTCTTATCAATACATTAGAGTCCAAAACATGAACCCTGTTAGGGCACAGCAATATAATCTTATAGCTAACATGCACTCACACAATTGCTACTTAACATTCGTAATAAATATATTAACCTTTTATTAACATTTTCATAAGAATAGGAATATCTTTAGAATTACATTAAAGACGGGACAGAAGATAATTAGTTATAAAAATGTATGTATTATTACTATTAGGCTAAAAACATTCCTTCACTGATCGATCTTTTAAAAATTCATCTATTGAGTAGTATGCCTTGTTAAGTAGTAAGTTTTTCAAGTTCTTTTTAAAAAATTTATCATTTTTTTCTTGTCTGATTCGGTCGGGAATCTTATTTGTTATGATGGTACATCGATAATGAGGGCCTTTCCTGCACATAGCCATCCTCGCATTCGGTATAACTAGCTGATTTAAGAACCGACTATTTATTTTACCAGCATCTTTGTTGGTTTTAAATAAGGCCGAATGTTTTCTCACAAAAAGTGCTGATTCCAATATGTGTATACAGGGTAACGTAAGTAGTTTGTGTTTGACAAAATGCGGGCGGCAGCTATTTGGTACTTGTGTATTCGTTAGGACCCGGACACATTTCTTTTGCATTATAAACAGATCCTGGGCACTAGTGCTATCGCCCCACATGACCACACCATAACGGCTTAAATTTATACCAAATACCAATGTTATCTCAATCAGTATCTAGTCACTCTGTTCAACCTCCTGTCGCCGTTGACACCGTTCGGTCAACGTTGGCTCTGCGCTAGCGCAAGAGTGAGTGTAAGAACCAAGATGATTCACATATCATTTGTATTCGTTGAAAACTTTCGGAATTAAGCCCATAGAATCGCTTATTGTCGAAGTCTTTGACAATGGCGTAAGTAACGGTATAGTAAAAACAAACTAAATTAAAGATGCAACAGTTCCTGTGCTTGGCACTGAACCGTTACTTGACACTCAGTCTTAATTCATAACAATAGAGGTGACAATGTGTCATCTTAACTCATCTATCAGGCATTAAAATCTCAAGTATTTAGGACTAGCTTATACAAAGTAAATATAGAACACATTAAGTACTATCGACAACACAGCTAACTGACCATCCGTGCACTTTATGTGCATTGTAATAAATAAGGTTCTATACACGGTGGAATTTAATCGGTGAACAGGAACCCATTTTTCTAATTCAGTAATCGATGGCGGTCACGTTTATGTAGTACTAAAGTGGAACCAAGTTTTTTTTTATCATAACTAATTTATAAGTTGAAATTAAATTTTAATTAAAATTTATTGTCACCCTACTAATGGTTTAGTCTGAAAAGTTTAATACCTCTTTTCAAACTATCAGCCATAGAAACTTAAAACATAAATGAGCAATAAGCTGTCAATTTGTCATTGTCAAATTCATAACAAATTGCTTCAAATCGTCTGATCTGTCTAGTTTCCCGCCAAAGCCAGCAAGCACTTGACGTATGTACACTTACGAGTAACTTCCCTTCAATAAAAGTAGGGTGTCCATTTATTCAGTCAGTGTACATTTTACCGATGTTAATTAAGTGTGATTAATTAGATTGTGAGCATTGCATGAGATCTCACGTATTGGTTCTGTGTAGATTGATAATTAAGATTTTTGGATTCCTGATCACCGATTAAATTCCACCGTGTATAAATGCAGGATGGTCAGTTAAGAATAAGAAGAATTAGAAAAAAATATTCACTTAAACAACCCTTGTTTTACAGCATTTTCTTCTGCCAAATTGCAGGACAGTTTGTTGGCAGAGGGACTCCCTTACAAAAAAAAAGATGGGATGGAACTGTACGTAAAGATAGCTTCTGTCACATGTCAATCTGCCGGCACGAACTAATCTGAAACAGCCTACATTAAAGATAATTCACTGATAGGTATATTCCACGTACTCAACTTACCTAGTACAGTCAAGTGTAAATATGTATATGGGTGTATACAACTTGCTCATTAAACATGTCCTATCGCTCTTATGTCAGCGGATTAAGGTTTCGGTACATATTTATGAGATGAGAGCATTAAATCGATACCATATTTTTGCACTCGAGTATACTCAAAGTGCCAACGTACCCAACTAACACTAACAACAAATAAGACCGTCCATCCATTAGGATAACCCAATCAAGCTATCTTAACCCATTTCAAGATAAGATAATAAACAAGCTGATAGGTAACTTTTATGGATTGTGTTACATGGCGATGGCGGTGTCTTTTTCCCCCGACTGACAGGCATAATAATGATTATTTCATTATCAAATTAGATTCTTTGTTTGCTTGCAAACATGGGTTTACGCATAAATAATCAGAAATACGAACCGTTTACGAACGCAATATTCTTCATTCGGGTTTGGGATCTCTGAGGCTCTAGTATAAGTTTTACCGAAACAAAACGTTACGACCGCGTTTGCGTTTAGCTGTCAAATCCCATACAAATTGAGGGTAAAACGCAAACGCGATCGTAAAGTTTTGTTTCGGTAAAACTTATACTAGAGCCTCTGTATAGTATTTTCCGTTCGTTAAAACTATTTAAAAAAGTTCCATCTGTTCCTGAAAGAAACAATTTAGAGCCTAATCTGCGCCTACGAAGTATCCACATCTCTAACTATATTCCCGACCTTGTTTTAACATGTCTATATTAAATTATTGGTATTCAATAGGTGCACGACGTTGGACCATTACCAGACTCAAGTGGTGTCAGATTGGTGGCCTAACTTCTACGTAAAAGGAGCGTTGGCCGTCCACCAGGTCGATGGGTGGACGATATAAGGAAGATCGCGATCACTTCTGGATATGATTAGCTCAGGATAGCAACGAGTGGCGTACTCGAAGAGAGGCGTATGCTCAACAGTGGGCGATTACGGGCTGTAAATATGTACTTCCAAAACATATTTTGCTATAGAAAATAACTAATGAGAATGAGCTGTTGTTTAGCAAATTGAATAAGTGGTACAAGCACGACAACGCGATATACTAATCGCTAAAAACCTCACACATTTAATTATGAATCGCAATATTCGTAATCAAAGGACATGTGGCCTCGTCTTATCTTTTATTCACGCAAATTATCCCACAGATTACAACTATGCGTTCGACACCTGACCTTGCTGGTGGAAAATCCGATGTATCAAAAACAAATGAAGACAAATGATATTATTATTCTGTTTTGCACGATATCTGTTTAGTTAAATGTAACCAGTGTGTTTATGTTATCGTAAACTAGGCTGAATATAAAAACATCGTGCGTTCTAGCCTCGGTTGCAACGTAGAGCACAAACATTATAAAAAAATGCAAAAAGGTGAGTAAAAATTATGTGCATAAAGATACACTTCCAACTATACATATGTAGGGTTAAGTAGCGACTACTTATACAGTCGGAGAATTGAATTCGCTACCCATGTCGTTGAAATGTCGTCAGACATTCGCAATGCATTAAGGTGGAAATATCTATTTCAGTAATATTTTCAGTATATTGAAATGTCAATACGTATAAGGCCTGCATCACACTAGTGCGGCCTGGCCGCGGCGGACAATAGTAAACTTGTCACTAGCTGTCAAATTTACTATTGTCCGCCACCGCAGGCCGCGCCAGTGTGTTACAGGCCTCATCTGTCACTTCACATAACAATAACCCCTTTTCGAATAGTAATCATTTGCTTTTTTAATTTCGAACATGTGTCGTGTCAATCGAGAAAATTGCAAAATAGGTGTCAAATACGTTATTAATTTGAATAATAAAATGCTTGCCGCTAACCGTGAACTATTAAGAGCTATCCCATAAAAACATTCCATGGAAAAAAGAGGCCAAGTCTCGAAACTCTTCCACCGTAAAAAGTTGTGAGATACTTCGTAGTACCAAGTCTCAGACATTCTTATTATTCTTTATTTGATAGCTAAATAAAATTCTGCAACTTGGCAATCACACAACTTATGCATTTATGGATTTTTGTATACCTAAAACTATGTACTAACTGTTGTGTGATTGCCAAGTCACAAAATTTTATTTAGCTAGCAAATAATGAATAATAAGCATGCCTGAGACTTGGTACTACGAAATATCTCACAACTTTTTACGGTGGAAGTTTCGAGACTTGGCCTCTTTTTTACATGGAATGTTTTTATGGGTTCTCACTTCCTTTTGTAGGTTATTGTGTTATCAATATTCAAGATCTTTAATTGTGTCCCATTCACTGCAAATATAACTTTGTAATCCTATATGTTTATATGGGATTACAAAGTTATTTATGCAGTTTAGATTTTGCCCCATTCACTGCAAATATAACTTTGTAATCCAATATGTTTATATGAGATTACAAAGTTATTTATGCAGTTGATGTATCTAGAAAACTGGACTTAAATTGCATTTTTTTTAGTGTTCCCTTGATTTATACACTAAATACTAATTGTATTCTAAATCTAAATTTGGAGCTTGTATGTCTGCTAGAAGTGCCCTAGACTTTTGCTGATCGGTGAGTCAGTCAGTGAGTGACAAAATTAAGAAACTTTGACTAGTTATAAATCTTAAACCACTGGTTCAAATTGAATGAAATTTGAAATATATCGTGTTTATAGAATACGTACTTGGTTAATGAAAATGCAGGCTTCTAGTTTTATCCACAACGAAGTTATAGGGGGGGTCGAAAATGGCCTGAACTGCTTCGAGAAAAGTCCGTACGTCCGTGCCGCTGTTTTGCTCGACTTGGCGGGGGCACTACCGTGCCCCCAGATAAATAGTGGAGTTGCACCAGGAAGGAATAGGGATTCATGAGATAACACGTTCAAAAGTTCAGTTCAATATATCAACCGAGTTAATCTGTTGTCTTAGTTACTAACATAAAACATAACGCATGCGATATGTCAAAGTAACGTCGTGCTCTAGCTAGCTCTTAAGCTGCAAACGCACAGAGAGCGGCGCGGCGCGGTGCGGTGCGGAGGCGGTTTTGCGGTAAAGCGAATGCGGGGCGGAGGACGTCGCACCAAAATCCCGCCCGGTATTCGCGCGGGATAGCGGCGCGGAGGCGGCGTGTGTGACATATCAAGCGGTAATCGACAGTTGTCAGATTCGGAAAGATCAAAAATGTTATCCTCAGATTCAGATAGCGATGACGAGACGTTCCTAAACAAAAAGAAGACTAAACGGACATCCGGGTCCATGAAATAAATAAAAAAAGAGGAATTTTCATTATATAGTATAATAAATATACAAGGTGTAATCGTTAAGTGTAGCCAGGCGATTATTCCGTAAATATAAGAGATATTAGAGAAAATATCAAACTGATATCGAAAGTGCGTTACCCAATGAGTAAAATTGCATTAATAACTTTTTTCAAATAAAAGTATTAATATAAAAAATATTAAGTTTAAACGCTCGCTCCCATACAGTTAAGTACCTTGCCATAAGTGTATCTTGTAAAGTTGTAAGTAACTTGTAAACTTGTAAGTGTAACTTGTAAACTTGTAAGTAGGTTGTAAGTGTAACTTGTAAACTTGTACGTGTACTTGTAAACTTGTAAGTGTAACTTGTAAACTTGTAAGTGTAACTTGTAAACTTGTATAAGTGCAAATGTTACTAGTAAACTTGTAAAGCCGTTCACTAGTTACACTACAAGTTACAAGTTACACTCACAAGTTTACAAGTTACGTTTACAAGCTACTTACAAGTTTACAAGCTACATACAAGTTTAAACAAAATATTTTTATTATTAATACTTTTATTTCAAAAAAGTTATTAATGCAATTTTACTCATTGGGTAACGCACTTTCGATATCAGTTTGATATTTTCTAATATCTCTTATATTTACGGAATAATCGCCTGGCTACACTTAACGATTACACCCTGTATATATTTTCCGCTTTGCCTTAAGGTTTGACTAGTAGAGAATGCCATATGGCATTAAGTCCGCCTCTTGTACGATAAGTTTTCTTTTGTGCAATAAAGTTTAAATAAATATATATTTGGAGAGATCCATCTTATTGCCAAGAGCTGACTTCTTATGAAGATCGTTTTTACACTT
Source organism: Epinotia ramella (assembly GCA_947578815.1). Lineage (NCBI taxonomy): Eukaryota > Metazoa > Arthropoda > Insecta > Lepidoptera > Tortricidae > Epinotia > Epinotia ramella. Next base: position 10,125,815 of record OX388217.1, on the reverse strand, counting down.
ATTTTCACATGAGTAAAAACAGTCTTGAAGAATTACACGACATCTTAAAACCAAGGATTGTTGAGCAGGGTACCAAGTTTCACCAGGGAAATAAATTTTACAGTTGTACTCATTGTTAAAATTAATAAAATCTGAACTGAAGTTGTAAAAAAATACAACTTGTTGCACCGCTCTCAGCACGCCTCCGCGCCGCGCCGCGCCGCCACCGCCAGTGCGCGCCGGTGCATTGACAACTGCGTAATACAACTTCCCGCCGCAAAACCGCCCCGCGCCGCCTCCGCGCCGCGCACGCCTATCTGTGCACGCGTTTCCACGCCTCCGCGCCGCTACCGCCTCCGCGCCGCCTCCGCCACGCTTTTTTCCCGGCCGGTTTTCTGTGCGGACCCTTTCATATTAGCTCGAACATTACAACCGGTACCGCCTCCGCGCCGCACCGCGCCGCTCCGCCACCGCTGTCAGTGCGTTTCGGCCTTTATAGTGACAGTTTGCTATACGATATTGAACCTTAGGTGGGTTCGAAATGAAATTCCTTGATTGTACATCCCCAATTTTTTTTTGTCCTGGGAGGCCTTCGTATATGATCCATCTTCAACTTTTAATACATCTCTCGGCAAAACGTGTGTATAGGTATTTGTTTATTGTGGTAATCATCAATGGTGCTGACACCATCATACCTATCTACCGAAAGACGTCCACTGCTGGGCATAGGCCTCCCCCAGAGAGTGCCAATGTGATCGGTCCTGGTATTGTGGTATAATGTTCTATGAAAATTACGATGGCATTCTAAATGTACCTGCTGTAACAGTAAGAAATAACAGAGCCCTTGAGGCCTACTATTATTATTATTATGTATGTTTTTTCCATATCTCAGGACCATGGGGTCCCGGACTTTTGGAAGGCATGCGTGGGGCCGAAGCCAACAGCGCAGAGGCCCTTTATTATTATTATTATTATTTATTATTATTAGAATTTTGACTCAAATTGCCTTAGGGAGCAACTAAACACAGTCCGAGTTACACCTCAAGAAGTCAAACATCAAATATTTAAGTACAAACACAGTCTCGAGCCAAGGATGTAGGTACAAAAACCCAAATTACTCTGACTGACTGCCAAGGACCATAGTCGTTAATCACGTATGCTGATAATAAATACAGTAATTAAATCAAGGTCAGAGGGCCTACCTACCGCAAAACGAAAACGAACTTCGTTTGTGGATCTCCGTCTCTGTCGCACTTGCACGTTCGAGCGACAGAGAACAAAGTTCGTTTTCGTTTCGCGGTAGCCGATGCTTCCCAACCTATCGACTGTCAACCTCATACTTTAACTTGAACCGGAGATTCGTAGCAACTATGCTTCAACGTAGGTCAATCTTAAATTGGTTATTGTGGTGTAATTGGCATTCGTTCTGAATACAGCCCACCGTGGACCGCACACACTGTAACCCTCAACCGATTCTAGTTGTCGAATCTTAAAATAAACGCGCGGCCGGTCTAAATAGCGAATACAGTACAAGATGATTCAAAAGCCGTAAATATCATGTGGGGCTTTACGGCAACAACAACATTTCTACGGCAATGTGTGGCCGCGAAGTATGTGCAACGTACAAAGTATGGTGCTTCTAGACGGGCTATACTTTTCCGGAAATGTGTGGCCGGCAACTATGGGCGTCCCTCTCTTACTCACATCTTAGACAGGGACACCAATAGTTGCCGGCCACATATTGCAGTGAAAATATGGCCCGTCTAGAAGCCTCTTAGTTGCCGGCCAGATATTGCAGGAAAATGTGGCCCGTTTAGAAGCCCCATTACATATTAAAACGGGTATCCTACTTAATAGGTATTATAAATGCGAAAGTTTGGATATTTAGATGTTTGGATGTTTAGATGTTTGTTACTCAATCACGCTTAAACGGCTCAACCGATTTGGAGGAAATTTTGCACGAAGATAGTTTATAACCTGGATTAAAATATAGGACATTTTTAATCCCGGGTCCACGCAGACGAGATCGCGGGCGGAAGCTAGTAATATTATAAATGGGAAATAATAATAATTATTATTATTATAATAAATACTCTTTATTGCACCACTACAAGAGAAACATCTTACAAAAAAAATTGCTTAATAAATAATGGTAACAACAGGCGGTCTTATCGCTTTAAAGCGATCTCTTCCAGGCAACCTTTGTACAAAGGAAAGGAAAGTTTGGATATTTAGTTTAGATGTTTGGATGTTTAGATGTTTGTTACTCAATCACGCTTAAACGGCTCAATCGATTTGGAGGAAATTTTGCACGAAGATAGTTTATAACCTGGATTAAAAAATAGGATAGTTTTAATCCCGGGTCCACGCAGACGAGATCGCGGGCGGAAGCTAGTGTTCACATAAATGGCTACTTGATAAAACTTTTTTCACGGTGCCATTGGAACCTGCAGTTTTCTGAGTGGATCAAATGTTTGTATAGGAATGGCTATGGCTAAAATTAGAGCACGTAAAATGGCAAAAGGAGGGTCAAACGCGGACTCGCTGGCGATAGCCGAAACGGCACATACGAATATTTAGACATAGTATTAGAACTTAACAGCATTAGCTTTGTAAGTCCTAACCGATGTATCACGTAAATTATTGTTTTGGTCGTGAATTACTGCGTTTATGTAAGGATTCTGTTGGTATTTTAAAATTTGCTCTTGGCCGATAAAATAATAAGTACGTATATTTTTTTGTTACTTTGAAGTCTCACATCTTTGTTATGATTTTAATTAAGTATATTTTGCAATTTGCACTATTGAAATAATTGGATGGTTTATATATTGATATATTTATAGCAACACTGCGTTATAAATTTGAACATAAAGAAAGTACACAATATGTTATTTTCACCTATTTTTTTATTCCCAAACAGAATCGACAAAACTATCAATATAATTATGGAACATGCTCACAAATCGGTTGAGAAATGCGACCTGTATAGAACAAGCGGACAGCGGGACAGCAGGGCATGCAGACATACGAAATAATTTTGGCCCAAGCTGAAATGGAGACCTTCGTTGGACACCTGCACCAAGAATTCATAGTACGAGTAAGGGTAACGTAACTTTGAATCAGAGAAAGAACACAATAACAGGTTTTTATAAAACCTGTTCCGATATGTCCTCGTATTTGTGCTATGAACCCTCCGTATTCGAGAGCAGTATCGATTTTGCAACATCAAAATGTACATCGGCAAATCATCCCTGGGCCACGATTCAGAATTAACAGAAGGGGACATCCCTAGGATATCGCTTGTGGTTCACGTTCTAATTTAAAAGCATAAAAGTAGGGATATCCCTAGGCACGATTTTAAATCTCGAATCGGGTCCCTCAAATAAAAACAAGCGCGATACTGTCAAAAATTTATCTGGGGGCACGGCAGTGCCACCGCCAAGTCGAGCTGAACAGCGGCACGGCCGTACCATCCTTTCCTCGAAACAGTTCAGACCATTTTCAACTTCGTTGTGGATAAAACTAGAATCCTGAATTTGCAGTCACCATGCAGGCATTGTATAAACACGGTATATTTAACCAGTAGTTTAAGAATTATAACTAAGTTAAAGTTTCTTAATTTTGTCACGCACTCACTGACTGACCGATCATCAAAACTCTCACGTTCTCTCAACAACTCAAATTTAGAATACAACTAGCTTCGCACGGGTATTATATTATACATATATGATATAAACCTTCCTCTTGAATCACTATCTATTAAAAAAAACCGCATCAAAATCCGTTGCGTAGTTTTAAATATCTAAGAATACATAGGGACAGACAGCGGGCAGCGACTTTGCTTTATACTACATATGTAGTGATTAGTGTTTAGTGTATAAATGCCAGTCCAGTTTTCTAGATACACCAACTGCATAAGTAATGCAACTTGGCAATCACACAACTTTACTGCATTTATGGATTTTTGCATACCTAAAACAATGTAGTATTGTGTGATTGCCAAGTCACGCCAAATAATAGTAGTTTATGCAACTGATACATAATCAGAGGCCTTAAAATACGAGTGTGGTTTTATGAAACGAGCGTTAGATATTAGAATAGAGACCCACTTGAGTTTTGACAGCTGTTCCAAATTTAAACTCACAACCGTACAAAAATCTACAGTACAGATTTTACCTACTACCACAGACAAGAAAGTTCTCATAGTAAAATTGGTTGTAATAATGCTGGTCATTTCCTACGGTTTCTGAACGCATTTTAGAGCACTAATGATATGTGCGTAGATAAAGATTAATAAGAATGTCTGAGACTTGGCTCAACGAAATTTCTCACAACGTTTTACGGTGGAAGAGTTTCGAGACTTGGCCTCTTTTTTACATGGAATGTTTTTTATGGGATAGAACATTTACAAGTAGTAGTTAGCAGTGGCGGAGCCCATACAAGCCGATTCCCGCCGGCTTGCCTAAAATTTCTTGCTGTACCAAACTGGTGAATCATCAAAAAACAACCCTTTTTTGCTCCGGGTTGTCCAGTGGAAATTCTCACACGCCTCCATTGGTAGTTAGTGACATTAAAAGTAAGCAGCATAGTGACTAAGTAACCCATATGAACGCTTATAAGTCTTATAACTCCAGAGTTGTTTGCAGGTCTTGTCGACACAACAGGGCTGTTATTCGCTACGCGCTAAAGCGGCTCAGCCCTCCGATCACCCGTGACAAAACTAGACCTCTACCTACGCTTAGTTAGTACGCATTGAGGTGTCAAGATATATTTGTAGGTGAGCGTTGAGGTGAGCTTAAAACAAGTTACAGAATAGGGGGGCTGAGCTAGCAGTCTTTGGGGCTCTGGCAAAACTATTATTAATATGTGACTGTGATGCCGGTCTTACGGGACGTGCCGCCTATGTTTATAAAAACGTGTGTAGCTGATGCGTTTGTACCAATATGCCAACGCTTCAATCGAGCAATAATTGTTTCTCTCGTTTGTCGGTTCCTCAAGGCTGAGGGTCGTGACCCGGAGTTCTTCACAATCATTCTCCAAACCCCCTAGTAGGGCTAATTGTATTACGCCTTGGATATTGACTTGAAATTAAAAACGGTTTAAGTATTTTAGAAAATAAGCTTTATAAATCATTTTTATTGATGTTTCTACAATTGCTTTAGCTTAACGTAGTGCGTAACGTGTCTGTTCTGTTATTAAATTTAGTGGTGAAAATTCTGAATCTGATGAATTATTTCAGTAAGTATTCGAACGGAAAGAATTTTCGACGAAGTCATATTTTTAATAATTGGTAACAACAAAAGCAGCGTCCGGCCATGAGCGCATGTGCCAAACGACTGGCTGAATCGCCGCTAGCGGCGCGCAAAGTGTAGGTATAATTCTAAGTTCCCACGGTGCAGCTAGGTAGCACTGGAACGAACCTCTATTCCTCTCTCCTTCAACGCAGCCACCCATTATCAACTTCTCCAAGCTGGACTGGTCTCGGCGAATAATTGTTTGGTAAGCCTCAAATCGAATATTTGACAAATACCTGCAATCGTAGACATCTTTGTTTTACTGCTCTAAGTGAGTTGTACTATTTATATAATAGGAAAGTTGAAATACCCCCGACATTTTAATTTCCGGTTGAACGGATTGATTGTTTGAAACGCAGCTAAGAACCATCTCGATCATATCAGCTTTCGGACAAAAAAACCGCATTAAAATCGGTCCGTGCGTTTAGGAGCTACGATGCCACACATAGACACGCCAAACTTATAAAACCCCTCTGTTGCGTCGGGGGTTAAAAATGAAACTGAAAGAACAAACAAACTAGACTAAAACTTGGAATAAACGTTTTATCGTTGAGTGAAACCCCGACAACTTATTGCAATAGATACAAATAGAAAAACAGTATCTTATTTGCCGGTTTTATTTCGAGTAACTTGCTAGTCCGGTGCTATATTTATACTTATTCGTTCATCAATAATTCAATAGCTTTTTACGACGTTCCCCTGCAGGTATTGACGCAAAACGTCCAATTATAATAAAAACAGGCTTTTAAAAACACGGGTTGTAGTGAATTCAAACTCCCGCGAGTTTCAGACATATTAAGCGATAGGTATTTGACCGGAGGTGAGTGACCCGTTTATTTATTTGTTAATACTTATATCGTATAAGTACCTACTTATTTACATGCTAATTGTGCCCACGGAATCGCCCGCGAAACTTTGGATTTTTGTTACTCAATACCAGTATCACGTTTTTTTTTTATACCACGTCTGGCAAACAAGCTTACGACCCCACCTGATGGTAAGCCGTAGCCTATGGACGCATGCAACTCCAGGGGTGTTACATGCGCGTTGCCGACCCTTTAAGAATTTATACTCCTTTTTGGAAGAACCCCATACTGTAGTCCCTCGTTCCACAACCGGGGCGTCCGAGGGAGGAAATTTCTCTGAAACCGTACGGTACGCGACCATTTAGGTTCCAGGGTGTGAGAATAAATGCCCTGCCGACGGGGAGCGGTGCGGTAGATAAATAGATTTGAAGTTGACTCGGAGAGTTAAAAACCAGGACATAGGATACTTTTTATAATGAAACTCATCCCCCAAAGAGATGAAATTGGGGGGTACAGAAGTTGGTATAGAACTTGAGAGTTTACGCGCACGAAGTGTACCTACATTGTTTGTGTTACTGTATCAGTCCGTGCCTAATTTGTTATCTTACTAAGTTGTAGAGCCTGGAGGCTAAGCGCCACGGAACATTTTTTTCACACCCAAACCAGTTTCGGCGCTTCGCCTTTAGGGTCGAGGCAAAACACGATCACATAACAACCCTTCCCTAACAAGTACTTATCGAGTTATCAACATCTCTCTCACTCCTATACCGCCGGTTGTATCCTCATTCCTCATTAGGCAGCAGTTTGCTCCAGTGCCGTGGTGTTCTATATCGAACAAACATAACAAAACGAAACTTACGAAAATACTTGAAAATCATCACGCTTCAACTTATTTTTGCTATTGTGGGACTCTCGATTTTATTTTTGCTATCATGGGACCCTCGATTTTTCTCGCACTATACCTCTAGTTCTAAGTTCTAAGAGAGAGGCGGATAGTGCGAGAAAAATCGAGAGGTCGCGCGCCGTCGCGTGATAGCCGTGCAGTCGTATCACGCCTTTAGTGAAAATTATGACTTCACTAATAAGTAGGTTTTAGCCCGCGAATTAACGTGCTTCCCCAAAAGGATTTAATTGGAGAAGGATTTTCAAGAAAAAAAGCCGAATGCCAAATATTATCAGAATCCGCTGTTGCGTTTGGATATTTCGATGTCCGTTACGTCTAAACATCTAAATATCCAAGTTTCACATTTATAATATTAGTATCAATCATGTTACAAAGTTCAGCAAAATCAACGTGTGATGTGACTAATCCAAATAATTTGGCTTATCATCGCCCGCTATCTAAATAATTACTTACCTGTACACGTTCTGTATTACATTAGTGAACTTACCTAGCCGGTTGAATACGTCAGTCAATTCTGCACAGAATCCACAAGTTCACGACACAAACACCCACTGACACTACACGTTTTCAACTTGCCAGAAAATCAAACAAACTTTGTAAACACTCAAAACACGCGTGACCAAACTCAACTGGACACAAACAGCGAAAATTAAAGCATTGCTCACACTAGAACAATTAGAATAACAATTTAAACAAAACTTAATTGAATATACTTTAGTTTAGAAGTAGATTTCCGCGTTGATAACAAGAGAGGTTAGGATGCGTTCGCGACGCACATTCACTCAGTGCGAAATCCACGTTGATACTGAACTGAACTGAACGCGGCGCGGACTGTGGCACAAAACAATGGCCTGAAGTGAATTGCGAACGAAACGTGCCAAACGGCAACGTAGATAGCGCGGGATTCCGTATCACGCACGGCAGACTGGTGACCGTGGCCGTGGTATTGTATCTAACTTGCAATAAAAAATCAGCTAATCGAAACACGCGCCGAGTAATCTGTGTCAAGTTTTTATAAGTACAACACTTTCCACACCCATGGAACGGAATCCCTGCAGAGGTTTATTCGAGGGACTGCAATACCTATAGAGTTCTTCAAGAAGGGAGCAGAGAAGAATCAAATCCTAGCATATACTCGTACTGTATGCTGGATGTGTATGGTTGAGATTATTACATGTGACCGACTTTTTATAAAACTGTCATTCGATTTGGAATCTTCTACCATGGACGGTGAGTTGCTTTTTGAATCCACTATGATATGATGCAATTCGGCCAACTCAAGAAGAATCCCAAGTTTAAATGACGGTTTAACAATTCCAAAACATTTATAACGAATCCGTCTTTTGGTTCGACGTGGGTGAAAATGATAAGGTTTCGCAATTAGGCTAATATCTAACTAAATAGCTGACCTCGGTAACAACGTTTCGAAATTAGACTGTAGGTCGCCATCCATCTTGTAAACCCCAGCTTCGTCAGCTTCGGATTAGGTTTTCAACTTTGCATTCATTAACTTAGACGCATTCTAAGTAGGCATGATTTGAGCAAGGTAAATCAGACGAGCATGATAGGTTTTAAGGCCCGAATGCTAGTAAATAAATATAAGCTAGCTGCCCAAGTCTCAAGTTTTTTCTCATCCGTGTTGTTGGAGTTTATAATATAACGCTGGCCATCTTTATGAAAACTAACCTCTTTTTATTTTTGAATCAAGTAGTCTGTCAGCGCTGTCTCTGTCAATCGGCTTTTGTATTGAACAGATGTCATACAATGTTTTTAACATAATATATTTCAATATTTACATTATATTGAAATATATTATGTTAAAAACATTGTATGACATGTGGACTGATGACCTGGTAAAGGTTGCGGAAGTCCGCTGCATGCGGGTGGCGCAGGACCGGTCACTTTGGCACTCCTTGGGGGAGGCCTATGTCCAGCAGTGGACGTCTTTCGGCTGATATGATGATTTACATTATTTCCACTGCGCCCGTGTTCCTTATTTCTTTAAACTCTATAGAAATTGTAGTGGGCGCCTACGCGTAGCTGGGTTTATGATTAGACAATCATGAAACATTGACTTACTATTACTATTACTACGTATAGACTGGCAACACAGAACATTTTTCTTAAGAGGGGGCGTATCGCCAGTAGATCAATAGTGGGACCGGATTTTTGCCCTAAAAGTTTTGATAATTCTAAAGATGGAAAAGTGATGCTTATATGACATCGGACATATTTTTAAGTATATTTGCAAAATATGATGAAAAGTTAGAACGAGCGTTAGGTATAAATTAGGTATTTATATATTTTTATTTATAATTTGTGAATATTGAATTAAAGTGCAAAGTTTTAGCTTCATCGTTTATAATATGTATGACGCTATATGTTATTAAGTTTGTAGAACTTTTTTTACGCAGCTTCTTTGTCAAACCAGAATTAGGTTATTACTTTGTCGATATTGAATTAAAGTTTAAAAATCCTCAACAATATCTCTAATTTCTTAAGTTAATAGACAAAGCTAAAAATGTAGAAGAATAGGATACATGCTATAAAAGTAATATGCGTTTTTTGTCCTGTAAGATCTAATATTGAATTAGAGTCTGTAAAAATAAGTCTAATACTATAAAATAATATATGCAACCATATTATGAAAAGTAAGAAAATTCTGTGTATTGCTTGCATTAATAATAGTATAATTTATTTAAAATGGCGCGAAATTCATAACCACGCCGCGCTGGCCCTTCAACGGCGGCGCGCGGGGGCCGATCGTAGCCGACCTAGCGAGCGATACCTCGCCCCGCCCTCCCCGCATTACCGCGCAAGCGCTGCTGTTGTCTTTCAAATCATTCATTTGTTTGTTTACCGTGCACATATTAGATTAGATGCAATTTTTAATACATTTGCTCAAAAAGTTCTACTTTTACGTAGCTGTTTAGCGTGCGGAAAGTTGATTTGCACGAAGTAGTGCTTTTCACTTTTCCCACTCAATAATCGTACAAATTGTACCATTAATTATTATGTCAATAAAAAATAAATAAGATAGAGCTGTACTAAATAAAATGATTTTTGAACTTCATCATTTTTCAACTGTATTACAATGACGTTACAGAATTAATAATATAAAAGTTTCGAATTCCTTACTTGTTGTTTTTCTTATTTTTTCGCAACTGTATTAAAACACGTCGTTGTGTAGATTACTATACATTGATTCGAAGGCTATATCGGCGCACAAAAGAAGAATGGAGATGGAGGCACCAGTAGCACAGCCTAGTGACGACGAGGAATGCTTTGATTTTCAAAACTTTTGTTTTTTTTTGCAACGAAGCTGCCAACGAAGTGTTTAAACAGGGTCAACTCAAACGCCTGTCAAGTCAGAATCACTGTCAGCGAAATAAAGAAATGTACTACACAGATGTTGTTAAACGCAGCTATAGCTGCTCGCCGCAAGCAAACCAATGTTAGTTTGCCCCTGATTACGGATTGCTGTTACGAACACCAGGGTGATGTTGCAGGGTAATATCGCCGGTTAGCGACCACCTAATTTATGGTTCCGGTTTGCGACCACTCATTTCAATTGGTGTCAGGAATCTACCGCAAAAAACGACAATATATCCTTTCAGTTTTTTCAATAGATTGCATACATACATACATATACTCACGCCCGTATCCCATTGGGGTAGGCAGAGGCTAAGGAACGCCAAATACTACGGTCCTTAAATACTTCTTCAATAGATTCCTGTTTAATAATTACTTTAAATAATACATGCGGGGCACGGTTTATTTAGAGTGCGTTGTAATGTCATTTTATTAGGTATATTTAATTGAAAAAAAAATACGTTGTCTTTCACGTGGTCGCTAACTGAAGCTGGTCGCGTAACCGGGGCGGCGTATTGACCCAACGTTATTAAATTAAACATTCCAATTTACGTTAACACTTAAAATAGGCCGTTTCTGCTCTAATAGTACCTGATTAAAGAAAAAAAAGAAAGTAGAGCGTAATTTAAACCAAAACAGTGAGAAATATATTCTTTGATTACAAATATTATTTGTATGCAGAATGTAATGATAGTGAATGAAGTAAGAAAGGTTTGTCAAGATCGTAGCAAGTGGAAATCCGTGATCTCTGCCTATCCCTCCGGGAAATAGGCGTGATGTACACTTGTATGTATGTATGTATATTATTTGTAGAAAGGTAAATCTCCAATAACTGGCCACCCTTGAATAATCGGCCCCCTCATACTAAAAATTAACTCTATTCACATATAATAGAATAGATATAGATAGTATGAGGTGGCCAGTTATTGACGATTTACCCTACTTGTTAGGAATATTCGAGACAATTTATTTATTTATTTATTTATTTACTATTCAATTAGCACTAACAGTTAAACCTTACGTGCTAATTGGCATTAAGATACTTAGTGTCTAACATGCATTTATTTATATAATAAAAATAGGCAAACATTAATTATTAATTACAGGAGCGGCTTGTAAATGCTGACATGATGCCTTTTGACCTTTACCTGGGCTTAGAAAAAATGGACTTTTTTATTTCAAATTAAAATTGACATTTAACATTAAAAAGGTAGTTCATAATATAAGTAAAATAACATAATAAAATTAAATTATGGTCGAAACAAATAATAAAAAATAACAAATGTCAAATTCAGTTTTTTTATATATTAGGCAGTCTATGTCAATACATTTTAAATGAATCTGTTTTAAATAATTATGTTAATGTCAAATCGAATTAATAATGAATAATAACAAATTAAAATACAATAACAAATGTCAACTATAGTTTTTTTTTAATTAAATAATAATATTAAATATGTAAAAGTCAAACCAAATAAAGCTATAATAATTATAAAACTGAGTCATTTAAAATTCTAAAAATTATACTGTACAATATTATACCGAATGCTATGTGATGGAGCTAGTAGTAACGAGTGATTCAATATAGCGACAAGATACAGCTAGGAACTTTGTCTCAGCCGTCACAAAGATATCGAGCTGGTCATCGCTTGCCAAGATGTCGTTAAGTAGCATCTGCATTTGGTGGAGAGGAGAGTTAGCAAGCGTGCGGGTGCGGGCAGGTGGGGTTGCGAAGAGACCGCAGCGCTGAGGACGGAGCACTTTGGCTGTGAGACGGGGGACATGGAACGCTATTTGTGACAGTAATTGAGGGTTAGTTACTGCCCCTCGTATTAAATGTAAGGCATATTTAACTATTAACATATTACATATTTAATTAAAGGTTTACTAAGCAGAAACGTCTGCTAACGAAGTTCTAAAGGACAACGCTCCCTAGGATGAAAAAAAAGTTGAAAATTTTGTTGAAAAAACTATTTTGCGTATTAATGTGTATTATTTCAAAAACAGTGAGTACCTTTACATTTTGAGGAAAAGAAATGTGAATGGTGACCCAGATTTGAGCTGTATAGTAAAATGTATGGAGAAAAAAAAAGTGGTCAGATTGAAATGAAAATAATGTATGTCATAAGAATCGTTTCAAATCAACTTGAAAAAAAATCTTACTGGTAAAAGTAGGAAGAATCTAACCACTTTTTTTTTTTTCTTTTACATTTTACTATGAAGCTCAATTCTGGTTCAGTTAACAGTTTTCACAAAATTTATTTATTGAAAAACTAATCCTTACTTAAAAAGTTTTTGTACCTTCATTATTTTTAAACATACTTAAATACACAAAATCAGAATAAAAAAAAATCGCCAGTAGCCTTTTCAGGTTTGCGTAGGCAACAAGGAACCCTTATAGTTTCGCCATGTCCGTATGTCCGTCTGCGGCTTAGCTCAGTCACCCTTACTACTAGAAAGTTAAAAGATTAGAATTGAAGACTTTATTCTATTGCACTTCGAAGAATCGAGATTAGACTGTAAAAATAAGAGTTCAATTTTAATAATAATGAAAAAAAAAGTTCCGTCTTTTAATTATTTTAGTTATTTTGTGAAAAAAGCTGCACAGAATAATGAGAAGTCGCAGAAGTTCACTTAGAATTGTCATTAGGTGTAAACAAATATGAATGATTAATACTTATACAATACCTACTTGCAATTTTATAATAATGTTGTCGTAAATGGTTGTATTTTTTTGTAATTTTTTACTATTGTGTTAGCCATCCATACTGACTTTAATATAAAACAATAAGTACCTACTTTATAAAGGACTTAACGTCGAAAATTTATAATATTTCGACTGAAAATTTTATTCTTTGACACTTCGAATAATCGAGATTATACTGTATTAATAAAAGTTCGCTGTCAGTTATATTATAATGTGAAAAAAGTTACAATTATTTTTTTTTACTGTTATTGTAATAAAAACATACGAGCTATTCACAACTATTTTTATTATTTCTGTTTATCCTGGTTCCTATTGTCATAGCTTGTGTAGCGTGGAGAGGAGAGTTAGCAAGCGTGCGGGTGCGGGCAGGTGGGGTTGCGAAGAGACCGCAGCGCTGAGGACGGAGCACTTTGGCTGTGAGACGGGGGACATGGAACGCTATTTGTGACAGTAATTGAGGGTTAGTTACTGCCCCTCGTATTAAATGTAAGGCATATTTAACTATTAACATATTACATATTTAATTAAAGGTTTACTAAGCAGAAACGTCTGCTAACGAAGTTCTAAAGGACAACGCTCCCTAGGATGAAAAAAAAGTTGAAAATTTTGTTGAAAAAACTATTTTGCGTATTAATGTGTATTATTTCAAAAACAGTGAGTACCTTTACATTTTGAGGAAAAGAAATGTGAATGGTGACCCAGATTTGAGCTGTATAGTAAAATGTATGGAGAAAAAAAAAGTGGTCAGATTGAAATGAAAATAATGTATGTCATAAGAATCGTTTCAAATCAACTTGAAAAAAAATCTTACTGGTAAAAGTAGGAAGAATCTAACCACTTATTTTTTTTTCTTTTACATTTTACTATGAAGCTCAATTCTGGTTCAGTTAACAGTTTTCACAAAATTTATTTATTGAAAAACTAATCCTTACTTAAAAAGTTTTTGTACCTTCATTATTTTTAAACATACTTAAATACACAAAATAGTTTTTTTTATTCAAAATATTCAGTTCTTTTTTCCATACTAGGTGTGCGGTGTTTTTTCGATCAGAATAAAAAAAAATCGCCAGTAGCCTTTTCAGGTTTGCGTAGGCAACAAGGAACCCTTATAGTTTCGCCATGTCCGTATGTCCGTCTGCGGCTTAGCTCAGTCACCCTTACTACTAGAAAGTTAAAAGATTAGAATTGAAGACTTTATTCTATTGCACTTCGAAGAATCGAGATTAGACTGTAAAAATAAGAGTTCAATTTTAATAATAATGAAAAAAAAAGTTCCGTCTTTTAATTATTTTAGTTATTTTGTGAAAAAAGCTGCACAGAATAATGAGAAGTCGCAGAAGTTCACTTAGAATTGTCATTAGGTGTAAACAAATATGAATGATTAATACTTATACAATACCTACTTGCAATTTTATAATAATGTTGTCGTAAATGGTTGTATTTTTTTGTAATTTTTTACTATTGTGTTAGCCATCCATACTGACTTTAATATAAAACAATAAGTACCTACTTTATAAAGGACTTAACGTCGAAAATTTATAATATTTCGACTGAAAATTTTATTCTTTGACACTTCGAATAATCGAGATTATACTGTATTAATAAAAGTTCGCTGTCAGTTATATTATAATGTGAAAAAAGTTACAATTATTTTTTTTTACTGTTATTGTAATAAAAACATACGAGCTATTCACAACTATTTTTATTATTTCTGTTTATCCTGGTTCCTATTGTCATAGCTTGTCCAGTCCTATTCGCCGTCATGTATTATACTTACCCCACCATATTATACGGTCATTACGCCGGTTACGTGACCAACTTCGGTTAACGACCACCTTAAGGACTAGGTTTTTTTTCAATTAAAGATATAATAACATTTAAACAGGCTTTAAAATGCCTCGGTACGTACGCAATTTTTAAAGCAGATATTAGGCAGCAATCTACTTAAAAAACGAGAAAATATCCTCTCGGTTCACCATTTATTACTCCCGAGTGGTCGCAAACCGGCACACTAAATTAGGTGGTCACTAACCGGTGAAATTACCCTACATCCTAAATATACAATTTCATCTAAGGTAAATTGAGTTTAACTATAGCTTACTGCTGACCACGTCGCAAAAAAATACATGCAGGTTATTTGTTAGTAGGTATTTATGCAGCTGGCTTAAAGGAGTAACAAAACATGGAAGAGTGGTCATTTGTATAAGGGGCGATCCCTAAAATATTTTTAAATTATGTGTATAACGCAATAACCAGTTCGACGAAACCGCGGGCAATCCCTAGTATAGTTGGTAATAAATAAGGATACATTTCTTCTTTGTATTTCCATTAACGTTCGTATAATAAAATAACATGTGTTTTGCCATTGATATTTATTATTTGTGGATTTTTTTATGGATCGTGGACGCAATCAAGGGCACTCCTCTACCGTTGCGTTGATCGCTGCCTGCTGCCACAGCGCACAGCGCGGCGCGCGCATACATGCCGCGCTTTTTAAATGTATTCATTTACGCACGGAGTACTTAGGTATCAATATTTAGTGTCGCCGTAAGTTTATTTTTATTAACTTTTGTTTGGTAACTGATATCACTGTCATGATCGTTTACTATTAACTCTACAAACTTTAATTCAATATTGGCTATACTGTTTAACCGGAAATCAATATCTAGACAAGCCGATTGTCTACATTTCTAACTTTTTTCCAATATGTTAAGTGGATCGACAATATCGTAACTTTGCAATATCAGCTACTCTAATTCTTTATTTACAAAATTATTTGCATTTTTACGTTCACCAGGATGCAGAAGTCCCAGATTTCTAAAAACAGAATATCGTATATAAATTA
This sequence comes from Epinotia ramella, assembly GCA_947578815.1. Classification (NCBI taxonomy): domain Eukaryota; kingdom Metazoa; phylum Arthropoda; class Insecta; order Lepidoptera; family Tortricidae; genus Epinotia; species Epinotia ramella. The sequence continues at coordinate 10,109,908 of OX388217.1, read as the reverse complement.
AAGTGTTATTGGATATGTTACAGTTTTTTGTAACTCTAATTCTATATTGACATAGTTATTGGCAAAAACTAAAATATTTCAATATAGCCGAAAGCTCCACCTAAAATTTTCTAACTTTTTACATAAGTATTATTTAACATGCCTCCAACGACATATCAAAAAAGAAAAAACTTTAATGTTGTAATAACCCATTTTTGTTCAACCGCTGGTCTACAGGGAAAAATCAGAAATCACCCGCGCGCCCCGTACCTGCCGCGCTGATGCGTCTATTGCTGCCCCGCTCCTTCTCGCATAGTATATGCCCCGACAGTCAGATGAAACATGATGAATACCTATAGATAGTTATAATAAGTGGAAAGAAAGACAAAATCTGTAAGTACCCTATATTTGAAGATATAATTTTCGCTAGTAGCTAAGTCAGTTTCGAGAGCTATAACTGACATATGACCTTCCGTTTTTTTACTAAATCACGTAAGGGTTGTAATTTAGCATAATAATGTCTCGTAAAAGGCTAAAGCAAAAAAACAGCTATAATCGAATTTAAACTTTTGTGAGACATATCTAAAATACTACTAATAAATCCACGGTTAAAAAATTAACGTAACTATATTTATATATATTTAATATTTATTTTTATTAACATATACAGACACTCAGAAGCATATCTATGGTCCCACACTAGGCTACGCCTGTCCCGTGGAAACCAAGACAAATACAGATTAACAGACCATGCGGCCTAGGAAAACAAGACAAAGCAAAGATAAAAAAAAAATAGAAGAGAAATGTCACGGCAGGCGACATGTTTCGAGCTCTTCGGGAGTTTTTCTTCAAAACAAACATCGAAAACACTAATCCTGAAGAAGAACTCCCGAAGAGTTCGAAACATGTCGCCTGTCGCGTCATTTAATACGTGAATTTATTAGTAGCATTAAAAAAAACTGTAATTTATTATGAAAACTTCGATCATGTTTATGAAAGCCAGATTTTCAGGCCACTGTGTGGCGGCTAAATTTTTCAATTCTGACCCCGTGTCATGGTCGGCCTTATCACGCGATAAGTGACAGGATAGAGCGTCCGTCACTGGCTGACACCGTTTGATAGAACGAGACGATGCCCCTATCTTGTCACTTATCGAGTGATAAGGCCGACCATGATACGGGGTCTGATCTCGGATTCGTACTTGGAGACAATGGAGACGCTTTGGCCCTTTAGTTATCAATTTTGAACATACTCATATTAAAGAAAAACTGCAAAATTGTGTTCACTTTTTTTAATATAAAAATGTCCAACTTCGCAGGCAATAATTCGGGTGCAGACTCGAAAATTATTATTACTCCAAAAGAAAGAAGGCAAAAAATATGCATAGTGATGAAAATCCCATTCAGATATCTCAAAGAATTACGAAGCTACAACCGTTTTAATATTGCTTGTTAGAGAGAGAAAACGCAAACGGGGTGTGACGTCACATTACAGGATGCTGCCGGCAGGCCGCGTCGACGGCGTCGCCGACCACGATGCGCGCGGCACGTTGCCGTCTTCTGTGACGTCACATTCTTCCAGCGTCATCGTTTCATATGAAGTTGCGTTTTGCGAAAAAGGGACAGAACACATCCCTTCTTAAAACTTTGGACACTTATAACTTCGTGATTATTTAACCTTTTGCGTTGATTTTTTCTCCATTTGACAATTTTTTTTATCCTTCTTCGAGAAAATATCACATTATTTTATTTAGTGGCTACGCCCCTATTGTTGGAATCTAAAAGCGTCACCCGTGATGACTTTAAAAAAAAAAAATGACAATAATTACACGGTTCACCCACGTATTAAACTTCACTACGGGCGACATGTTTCGAACTCTTCGGGAGTTCTTATTCAGGATTGAGTGTTTTCGCGGCGGTGTCGCTTGAATCGCGACAAGATTCAAGCGACACCGCCGCGAAAACACTCACTTTATAGAGTACAAATTACTTTAATTACCCAAGGAATACCAAAAAAACCGCATCAAAATCCGTTGCGTAGTTTTAAAGATCTAAGCATACATAGGGACAGACAGCGGGAAGCGACTTTGTTTTATACTATGTAATAGTGATAGTGATAATCTTTCATAAAGTAAATACACGATCGACAGAAAAATGTTCGTCTAGTTTTGCATGTACTGCACAAATTATTCTAAGAAGCCGGTCGCTGCGTAATCTTATAGTTGTATTTTGAACTTTAAGATCTATATGTTAAGGTCGACTTTTAAATATATTATTTCAAAATGTAGCAAAATATCTACTGGAATGTAATGATACGTTCATTCACTGGACGAATATACTGGGTCACAATATTATTAAAATAATTATGTTCATCGTGCTGTCGTGAGAGCACAGCACGTAGTCCTCTCGTCTCAGCGGAGCGATTACGACTGACTCCGCCCGCGAACGGCAACAAAAGATATACAGAACCGCACGAAACACGCGACGGGAGAAAGGGTATCGCGCTAAATAAAAAAGGCCTATACGCCAAATACGTTTCACCTCAATAAGTCTGAAAAGGGACTACATAAAAATACCCCGCTAGTACTTTCATTAGGTAATGTGAAAAGCTATTATACACTCAACTTTTACTTAATTTATATGCACGGGAACCTCACACTATTGAAATTGAGTAAAAATAAGACATGTTTTGGCGGTTCTTTTCTATCGAGGCAATTTTGGTTTTGTATGGTTTGGTTCAGACGATTCAATTGCAAATATGATGTAGTTTTGGTATGTTCTTTTTCCTGGCATTCGCTTTAGTTTGTCATAGGTAAATATTCAATCTAAGAACCCCGATTTCGCGGAGCGCCCCCTCTTAACGTCTTCCAATCAGGCCGCCATCTTGGAAAATCAAAGATAATCTTAGGTAAATGTGCAGTATATGCGACAATTTCCTGAGTTCGGATTCAGTTATATTAGGCCAGTCATATTTGACCAGAAAAATCGCTAAAATCGCAAGCTAACGGCTAGTTCTGATTTTTTGATATGTTGTTAGGACAACTACCAGTACCGTATATACAATTTTGCAGCTTCGAAACACCTGTGCTAACTTTGCAGCACTCGAAAAACCGCGATATTTTCGCACTTTTTTTGGCATTCTCAGTATCTCGGTAAGTATTAAACTTACAGAGCTAGTTCTGATCTCAATTTAGAGAAATTTTAGTCTTTTTAAAAACATTAAAGAACTTTTTTTAAAACCGCATTGTTTAGGCCTTATATTGAGAATGCCAAAAAAAGTGTGAAACTATCGCGGTTTTTCGAGTGCTGCAAAGTTAGCTCAGGTCTTTCGAAGCTGCAAAATCTGGGGGCACGGCATCGGCAGTGCCCCCGCCAAGTCGAGCGCGAAGCAAACACTGCCGTACCATCCTTTACTGGAACCATTTCGCCGCATTTTCAGGGCCCCTATTTGAGAACCTCTGGATAAGACCAGAACGCAGAAATTTTCGTCATCCAGTAAGCTATAATCACATACTTAAAATCCAAAATTTCAAGTCTGTAGGTAATTTAGTTCCGAAGTTAAGCGAAAGCAAAGTTTCGCATTTATGACACTCACTCACTCACTCATTCATTATCATCAAAATAGAAACTAGTACTTCCCATAAACTCAGAGAGCTGAAATTTAGTACAGACTTAGGGCTTAATGGCCACATAAAGGGAAAACTATAAAAAATTGCAATTTCAACCCAGTTTTAATACACATACACCAACTGTATACATTACTTTGTAATCCTATACAAATATATAGGATTACAAAGTTACATTTGCAGTGAATGGGAAAATTCAAAAGAAAGAATGGGCCTGCATTCATAGTTTGTATGTATGGATAACACGTTAACCTACAAAAAGAAGTGAGATCCCATAAAAAACATTCCATGTAAAAAAGAAGTCCAAGTCTCGAAACTCTTCCACCGTAAAAAGTTGTGAGATATTTCGTCGAGCCAAGTCTCAGGCATTCTTATTAATCTTTATTTGCTTGCTAAATAAAATTTTGTGACTTGGCAATCACACAATACTACATAATTTTAGGTAAGTAAGCAAAAATCCATAAATACAGTTAAATTGTGTGATTGCCAAGGCACAAAATTTTATTTAGCTAGCAAATAAAGATTAATTTAAAATATTTAAATTACATTTAAAGATAAGATAAGATAAAAATCATTTATTCAAGTAGGATTTCACAATCACTTTTGCATCGTCAAAGATTACATTGTATCCGTTTTATCAACAATATTACCATTCTGTTATACAAACATTTCTTAATTAAAATAACTAAAATAATTCATGTCACCTAATTCTAAGTAATTCAATGTATGTCTGTTTCAATTATTATCAAGGTGTTTATGTAGCCCTATAAGAGGGCCAGTCATCTTTATCATTTAAAAACTCTTCAACGGTATAATATGCCTTTTTCAGTAGAAAAGTCTTTAAATATGTTTTTACCATAGGAAAGGGTAAATTTAATGCTTCCTTTGGTAGTTTATTATAGAAATGAATGCATTGGCCCAAAAAGGATTTACTGACTTTCCTAACTCGAAACTTGGTTATTGCAATTTTGTGTTTATGTCTCGCACTATGCATTTTACGGAACGTTTCTACATTTTTAAGAGCATACATAATAGTATCATAAATGTACTGTGATGCCATTGTTAATATATTTATGTTTTTGAAGTGTTCTCTCAGTGATACACGTGAGCCCATATTGTATATTGACCGTATTGCTCGTTTTTGCAAAACGAAGATGGTTTGTATATCAGCAGCTTTGCCCCAAAGTAAAATTCCATATGCCATTACGCTGTGGAAGTAGCTGAAATACACTATTCGGGCAGTTTCTACGTTGGTGAGTTGTCTAATCCTTCTGATTGCATAAGCTGCTGAGCTAAGTCTATTTGCCAGAGTAGATATATGTGGACTCCATTGCAAATGTTTATCTAGAGTTAAACCTAAAAATACAGTTTTTTCTACCATTTCTAAACATTCCTCATTAATATAAATGTTACCACTCACCGGCTTTACATTGGGTAAAGTAAATCTAACACATTTTGTTTTTTTTGAATTCAGTAACAGATTATTCACAGTAAACCAATTAAAAATTTTGTCAAGAGTATTGTTTATGTCATTATAATTATCAGAATGTCGATTGACTTTAAAAATTAAGGATGTGTCATCTGCGAATAATACAATTTCACAAGCGTCTTTTACAATGCTTGGCAAGTCGTTTATATAGACTAAGAAAAGGAAAGGTCCTAAAATGGATCCCTGGGGTACTCCTAGTCTAATAGGAGCCTTTTCCGACTGAATTTTATTAATAACTACGGTTTGCGTTCTGTGGATCAGATAACTCGAAATAAGGCTTAGGGCCATTTCAGATAATCCATAATGTCTTAATTTAATTATTATAATGTCATGTTTAACGCAGTCAAAAGCTTTTGACAAGTCACAGAATATTCCCAGTGCATCGCAAGAGTTTTCCCAAATTTTATAAATATGCTTAATGAGCATGGAAGCAGCATCAGTAGTAGAGCGTCCCCTTGTAAAGCCGTACTGCTGTTCACGAAACAGTTTATTTTTTGCGAAGTGAGCCAGCAACTGATTCAACATGATTTTTTCAAAGATTTTACTTAGAACCGGCAGAATAGAAATTGGCCGGAAGTTCGCTAGATCACTTTTGTCACCAGATTTAAATAAAGGTAAAACTTTGCTAAACTTCATAAGGTTTGGAAATATACCCTTGATTAAACAACAGTTAAAGATACTAGATAGATGAGGAGCAATTGTATCAATGATAAAGCTTATAGATCTTACTGAAGTTCCCCATAAATCTTCAGTACATTTATTCTTTAACGACTTGAATGCCTTACATATGGTTTGTGGTTCTATAGAACTAAATTCAAAGAGGTTTACACATTGACTAATTGAAGAACGTAGTAGCAGTTCAGCTTGCACTGAAGATGACTCAAGGTCTTTAGTGGTATCACTTGCTATATTCGAGAAAAAGTCTTGAAATGCTGCCGCTACTTCTATGTCTGAATTGATGATTTTATTCTCACGTCGTATGTTAAATTGAAAATCACGGGGTTTTTGAGAAGATCATGCTCCTGCCCTCTACCCCTTTCTTTTTCAGTGTTATTCTTCTCCAACTAATCTCTTCTACGAGGACTGTACCATTTCATCACAGGTCGGTGCTCAACAAGGCGACCCTTTGGGCCCTCTGGTGTTTTGTCTAGCCATGCAGAGTTTGATTTCAACGCTAGAGTCACCTTTGAATATCTGGTATTTAGACGATGGCACCATAGGAGGTGATTCTGACGTTGTTCTCAATGACATCAGTACGCTCTTACCAGCTCTGCGGTCAATTGGCCTGGAAATAAATGCTGCAAAGTGTGAGCTATATCCTTGTAGTTCCGCCTCGCTAAATTCTGTATCTAATTTCCAAGCGTTATTGCCAGACGTTAAAGTCATAAACAAGTCGTCCTTTTGTCTTCTCGGAGCGCCAATTTTTCCTGATGGTGTTAGTTCTATCCTCCTGGCTAAGACAGCGGCTTTGAAGTCCTCCGGGAAACATTTGAAGCACTTGTCAGCGCACGTGTCTCTCGTACTCCTCCGTAACTGTTTCACATTGCCCCGTGTGACTTACACGCTTAGAACAGCGCCAACTTGGTTTTTTAGGCAGGATATGGACATGTATGATAATGTACTCAAACAATGTCTGGAAACTGTTCTAAACGTGCAATTCAATGAGGCACAGTGGCGCCAAGCAACACTGCCAATCCGCTATGGGGGATTAGGGGTTCGTTGCATAAAAGACGTTGGGATCGTTGCATTCCTCGCCTCTTCCCATGCGTCGACAGATCTTTTCACTAAGATACTCTCTTTTAATGGTGCCAATATTTGTCTACCGTATGTTGGGGAGGCTCTAGTTGAGTGGTCTCGCTTCTCTGACGTAACGCAACCAGACAACCCCGCTTCACAAAGACTTTGGGACGATATATCGTGTAATAGAATATATACAAACCTGTTAAATGCAGCTCTTGGGGTAGGTGTGGCTCGTCTAAAAGCTGCCAGAGCTCCCGAGTCTGGGGCGTGGCTGCACGCCTTGCCTTCACCAAACTTGGGAACATTGCTCGACAATGATACATTGAGGACAGCGGTAGCTCTGCGTCTTGGAAGTAAGGTATGCGAGCCCCACCGCTGCATATGTGGAGCAATGGTCGAGGCGAACGGGCACCATGGTCTAAGTTGTCTGCGGTGTGCAGGGCGTATCCCCAGACATCACGCCATTAACGAACTCATACGCCGCGCCATGGTCTCGGCAAGCATTCCTTGCGTTCTGGAGCCCCAAGGGCTAAGCCGTACCGATGGCAAGAGACCGGATGGTCTTACGCTGATTCCCTGGGCAAAAGGCCGCTGCCTGCTATGGGATGCAACCTGTGTGAGCACATTTGCACCCACTCACCCTTCCCATACCATGAGTATAGCAGGTGCGGCCGCGGAAAATGCGGCTAAACTAAAACATGGGAAATACGGCCACCTTGAATCGGCGTACGACTTTGTTCCGGTCGCAATCGAGACGGCTGGTCCTTGGTGTTCGGAGGGCAGGAGGCTTGTTTGGGAGCTGGGTCGGCGTCTAAGAGACAAGGGCTGCGACCCTCGTTCTGGCTCTTACCTGGTCCAACAAATATCGGTGGCAGTTCTGCGGGGCAATGCAGCCAGTATTTATGGCACCTTTGGACCAGGTGGGAGCCGGTCATAAAAAAATATTTTTATATTTCTTTTTCTTTCTTGGTTTTCTATGCTGTTATCTTATTTTCTAGTTTTAGTTTTAATTTAGTTTTCTTATTATTCTCTTAGTGGTTAGTCTTAGTTTATATTTTTATTTAATATTTATTGTGTTTTTAACCAATAGTCTTATTTGTAATAAATATCTATCAATTACATGGAATGTTTTTTATGGGATTGGATTTACGGTACAAAAAACATACCAAGTTTGGGCTCCTCCAGATATGATACGGTTGAATCATTATTTGTAAAATATACCTAAAATGATATGTAATACCCTCATATCCAACCCCAAGAAAGCAATTATAAAAATATTTACATGTAGTATATTTAATTATTTTTAAAAATTACAAACTGTGATAAAATCACAATTAGTGAAACATGTGTAGTTAATGTTTTCAAACTATCCTATATTTTAATCCAGGCTATAAACTTGGTACAAAATTTCATCCAAATCGGTTGACCCGTTTAAGCGTGCCTGAGTAACAAACATCCAAACACCTAAACGTCCAATCAACTTTCGTATTTATAATATTAGTAGGATAGTAGGATGAAAGGACCGAATAATCGGGATGTTACTTACTGGAACCGCATGAAAACCGTTACATCCTTCCAGCCAGTCCCAGCCGATTATACTTCTAATTATATCTATCTAATATCTGTTCTATCTTCTAATTGCATTATCCGTCTTTTTGTAATCGGCTTTTTGTAATTGGAATGTATTTTTTTTCGTCCTGGACGCTTCATTAAGCGATAAAATACTGAATTAAAAATGCATGTTTGACCTCTTCTTAAAGATCATTTTAAATCATGTATCGTTCAAGTAAAATGTTCGGAACGAAAATAAACCTTAAACAATTGCCAAATCACGTGAGTTTAGCATAATAATGGCAAGTAAATGCTATTTAATACAAAAAATATGATATGACAATTTAGATTCTCATAGGAACCGATTTCTAGCCCAGATAAAATTAAATTATAGGGACAAAACTTATATGTTTTCGAGTATATTATTGTTAAAAAAAGCACTTCCGCATTGAAAGGAAAACCATTTCCTAAACATATTGATGCTTAAAAAACAACCGGAGCCACTGAATAACTGAAATATGACCTACCGTTTTTTTACTAAATCACGTAAGGGTTGTAATTTAGCATAATAATGGCTAGTAAAAGCCTAAAGCAAAAAAAAACGAATTTAAGCTTTCGTGAGACATGTCTAAAATACTACTAATAAATCCGCGATTAAATTCACGTATTAAATGTCACGAAAAACACTCATCCTGGAGAAGAAGTCCCGAAGAGTTTGAAACATGTCGCCGGTCGTGTCATTTACGTGAATTTAACCGTGGATTAATTAGTAGCATTAAAAAAGGAACTATACCTAATATATTATGAAAACTTCGATCATGTATGAAGGCGAGATTTTCAGAACAAGGCGGCCAATTATTTTTTTCAATTCTGATCTCGGATTCGTACTTGGAGAGGCTCGGGCCCTTTTGAACAAATTAAAGATAAACTGTAAAATTGTGTTCACTTTGGGACGGGTATGACGGACTAACTGAAACTGGACTACCGTCTAAAACCACCAACGACATCCGGCTCAGGGATGTTGCAGACATTCGCATCCGCATCCGCCACAATCGATGCGGAGTTTTTGCGGATGCGGATGTAGTGCAATTCACGCGTCCGTACGCGTTTTAGATATTTTCGCTATGAGTAAAAAAAAACCTTCTTTTCGTTTCTATGACAAAAAGCAAACGCGTTTTTTATTTGTTCGCTACGATTGTAATTTAGTCTCAACGTGTTTGATGATCGCGTGATATTATAAAATGGACGTTGTTTATTTACGTTTTTAGTGTCGGGATGTCGTGTGAATGTATGCCCTCAAATATCCGCATCCGCCACCGCATCCGCGGATGTCGCCAAAATCGCATCCACGGCATCCCTAATCCGACTCCGCCTTGTAAAGGGGGCCGTCGCAGGATCGCTGTTGGCATTGCAAACTGCGTACGTCCCGGCGGGCGGCCCACAGTAGCAGGCCGCAGACATTTCGAGGCGTCAGCTAGATCCAGTCCTATGGAACCTTTGTTTACAGGGCTTGCCCCGACTCCTTTTATGGTTCCGCTACGGCGGAGGCAACAGATGCGCATAGCGCATGTCTCTGCCTCCCGTCCGTCGTCGGCGAAGCGGATCCGTGAGAGGATCGTTTTCGCGAGCCCGCTCCGCAGCCTCATTCTGTGACATTAACGTCGTCACAGAAGCAGGCCATCGCTCTCCACGCCTCCCCGCTGTTGAGCATGGCGTTGACGACACTCGACAGTGATAGGTTTGCCCCTTTTACCACCTGTAAAGTGGTCCGCTGAGGCCCACTTTACAGGCGGTAAGCCGGTAACCCCCACACGGTACACTCTTCCAGAGTGTGAAGCGCTGTGTCGACAGGCGCGCCACACTCGTGACAATAGGGGGTTGCCTCTCTCTCTATGCGATGCAGATACTTACCAAAGCTTTCATGGTCAGTAAGTATCTGCACCATGAGGAACGTCAACGTTCCGTGTCGCCTGTCGACCCAAGCGCTCCAGATGCGGCAGTATCGCTCCCACCGTCGAAAGGCCAAATTCTGCTGATGCCAGCACCTTCCACTGGCGTAGCGATTCGGCCAGTGCCGAAGCCCGGGCGCGCTTCATCCCTTCCCAGTCAGGGGATTCCCCTGCCACTCTTTTCCCAGCCTTGGTGGACCCCAGCTAGCACCTGCGCTGCCAGGTCCCAAAGGAGGTCCGCAGCTAACGTCGTCGCAGGAGTATAAGACACCGTCCGGTATCCATGGACCGCCCTTAGCGAAGTCGCCATCTGCAGCCTATGGAGTAGTGTCTTTGTTGGCTGCTGAGTGACCGTCGGCCCATATAGGCGCCCCATATAAGGCCATGCTCCGTATAACTCCGCAATACATACGCCTACACGTGGCATTGGGTTCCCCACGATGGGCAGCAACCACACAGACATCAGTTTCGGAGCCAGGTTGGTAAAATATGCGTGTAAGCGTTTTAATTAGAAAGAAAAGTATACTTTATCTATTCTAGTTTATCTCGCCGCGACACAGCTCGCGGGCCTTCCTATGAATCCTGTGATAGAATAAACTTTAACTTCTTATATACCTATATTTTTTTCGAATCACAGGGTCAAGTTATTACTTTACGTTTATACTTACTATTACGTAGAGTATTATATAGGTATAAATAAAATAAAAAATATTTTTTGGTGTACAATGGTATTGGCAAATGTACCGTCTAAAATAAACAGCAATTGACCAAATTGGATGCCAGTCTCCCGTGCTACACAATCAGAGCTATTACCACGAAAATCGAATCTCGAAGTTCGTATATCTCCGTCTCTATCACACTTATGGTTTAAGGTACTCGAGCGACAGAGATAGAGATCTACGAACTTCGAGATTCGATTTTCGTGGTAGCGCCGCAGTATAGGTACGCTCCTAACGATGACTCTCAGCAAATTAGTAATAATCGTAAAACTGTTTCATGGAAATCACGGCCAATAAATATTTTATTTGTTGCAATTAAATAACTTCGAGAACTGGTCGTTTTTTTTACTACAAAGGTGCCAAACAGATACACGGCCTGCCTGTTGTTAAGCAGACACCGACTTGCGACCCGAGAAGAATCACAAGCGCGTTGACGACCGATGCCCGTTAAGTCCTCCACACACCGAACGCCGGTCGTGCGCGGCGTGGGTCGGGCGCGGCGCGGGTCGTGCGCGGCGCGGGTCGGGCGCGGCGCGGGTCGGGCGCGGCGCGGGTCGGGCGCGGCGCGTGTCGGGCGCGGCGCGGGTCGTGCGCGGCGTGCTCGGTAGGTATCTCTCTCACTACCAACGCATTTATAATCTCTCGCACTATCTCTATCACACAGCGGGCACGCGCTACTGTGCGATAGAGACGCCGCGCTACTGCGCGAAAGAGATAGAGATACCGCCCGACCCGCGCCGCGCACGACCGGCGTTCGGTGTGTGGAGGCCTTATAACGTCTGTTAGACGGATGCCAACAAGACAAGCCCCTCCGACCGAGCGACCTTGGTCCGGACGACCGTGTAGACGGTTGTTTGCAGCAAAATTTGGTACGTACTCGTTCGGACGTCTAACAGACATGTTACTTATTTATATGCTGAGAATTCGTTATTCCTTGACAGCTAGAGACTAATGCAGATCGCTTACTCCCAACACAGGACATCCTCGGGAGCTCTGACGACCTTACTGACCGCCAAGAACACAACACATATATACAGATTACAGCGCATGCAAGTACCTAGTAGTGGCCCTCTGAGACAGTAGTACTACCACGTAGTTCAACTGCACTGAAATAAATGTTTGCATAACTGTAACAAAAATTTTGATTACTGCTTACTCAACGTAGCACATGTCGAACGAGCGAGCGAAGCGGACGAAGTTCTATGCCTCAGCTTGGGGCGAAAATCGTTTGTCTGTCCAGCCGCCGTCCAGTGTCCGGTGTCTGTCCCGATGTTCTCCTATACATGTCGCATTCCTCAACCGATTCTCGTAAAATTTTGTTTTAGTTTGTGTCGGTACACTTATTCGAAATTGAAAAAATAAAAATGTTTAAAGTCATTTCTACAGATTTCATGTTATGTAGGTACAGTCGACTACAAAGAGATCGATACGGCTGAAGTTACAAAAATATATATAAACTTGTGTATACATATTATTGTAACTTTGGCCGTATTGATCTCTTTGTAGTCGACTGTACCTACATATAATGAATTAGTTATGTGTATACTACACCTGCCCCCCTAGCACACTAGGTTTTATGTCCGACATAAAGCATTTGTCCCTCTTGCACTCGCATATTGGCCAGAATGGGACGAATGCTTTATGTCCGACAAAAAAACTTAGCGTACTAGCCCCTCTGACCTGGGTAAATGCAAGCAAACGAAATGTAAATGTAATTGCAGAAGAGGAGTTACGTACTTAGGTAGTTTGTAGACTACTAATAAGGAATCTAACAATCCGCTTAAAGGCTTGCATGTATATTCAATAGAATCCTTATTTATTATGTGGAATGTATCAAAATATGTTTTCAATCGTTTTATTTTACCGCCATCTATTGGGAAGTAGCAGTATCACAACGCAATTTTTTCTCGTCGACCCTAGATGGCGCTGTTTCTGGCTCTCTAGACATCGACTGAAAAACCTAGCATCCACACAAGAATGTTTTTTTTTTCAGGCACGTAACCTTGCTATACATTTTAAGCAAAACATACGATTTTAAACGATTACTGTAGGGTTTTACTTTAACATAACTTTTTTTTACTTTGAAAGCTGTATTAATTATTCATAATAAAAAAAAACATCTTTTTTGAATCCTAATTAATTGTGATATGTGCTTGTTGTGTGTGAAACAAGACCGCGGGTCATTTCTGGATGAGACTAGCACGGGACCGGGATAAGTGGCGTACTCGAAGAGAGGCTTATGCTCAGCAGTGGGCGATTAAAGGCTGAAAATTATGATTTTTTTTTTTTTTTTTTTTTTTTTTTCCTGCCTGGCTTCTCAAGTTGGGCCCCGAAGGGGCCCTTTACTAATTGCCCTAACAGTGCACGGCAAAGAGCCAGTGCGGCGCGGCTGAAGGCCAACGCCAAAACATGAAACTAAGCTAAACTAAACCTAACAAAGCCTAAGCTAATTTATATTTTATTAAAATAAAACATGACAGAAAGGCACAAAACATTTCAGTGCATTAGAGTTTCTTTATTGCTCTTCTTTCTTGACGACTGTCGGGGCGACCCGGAGGCACACAACCCCCCCGCCGCAGGGGGCGTGGCCTCACGGTGCGGTATGCACTGCTTCCACAGCCATCCGTGGCTGCAGTGGTGAGTCCCGGCGCGGCGAGATGCAGGGCCACGCAGTGAAGCTCCTCGTTTCCTGCGCGAAGTCCCGACGAACACGAAGTAAGGTCGAAACTGCGCCCGATTGACGAGGGCCAGTTTGTTTGTCCAGTCCGAGAAAGAAGCAGGATCATCCGCCAAAGATGAACATCCAGTCGGCGGGACCAACGTCCAGCCACACACCCACAGCCCAGTACGTTCTACGGGTTCCCCTGACTGCCGTACCTAACCGACAGCGCAAGGTCCCCCCCTACTAATACCGAACCGCGAGCGCATGACCAAACGAGGGTCCCAGCAGGCCCGAAGTCCAACCGAACACCCCCACAGCCCGACACGTTCTACGGGTTCCCCTGACTGCCGTACCTAACCGACAGCGCAAGGTCCCCCCCTACTAATGCCGAGCCATGAAAATGACAGCTAAACCCCAGACCCACGTAACCTTATTTCAACAAGGCGGGAACATCTGCTTCGAAATTGCTCCATCCAAGATGGGCGCATGTCATAATGACAGCCTGAAGTGAAGCGGCGCAGGTGGTCGGCCGGAGAAGTATCACGGCGCAGGTGGTCGGCCGGAGCACGTCCGCGCGGCGCGGCGGACCAATGTTGCCAGATGGGTTTTACGTTCCGTTACGCGCAGCTCTTAAAAATAGTACGCAAATTCAAGTTTGAGTACGCAATACAACATTTATTGACAATCGGTGCCTTAATGTCATTTGAATTGAATTTGTAGAAGTAGTAGTAGTTAACATTTTTTGGGTGCGTTCCTAAGTAATATTAATATGAAAACCTAAATTTTTTTTTTTCTGTCAAGTGAAGTAACAGCTGCTAGAATATAAAAAAGTACGCAAATCGACGGATGAGTACGCGAGTACGCAATATCATAAAATAGTACGCCGTGCGTACTATTGCGTACCCATCTGGCAACGCTGGTTTTCAGTGTCACTTACTTGTCAGTGCGACAGCCACAGATAATCCATAGAAGTAGTAGTAGTTAACATTTTTTGGGTGCGTTCTTAAGTAATATTAATATGAAAACCTAAAAAAAATGTTTTCTGTCAAGTGAAGTAACAGCTAGGCTGTCAGGTGCTAAAATATAAAAAAGTACGCAAATTGACGGATGAGTACGCGAGTACGCAATACCATAAAATAGTACGCCGTGCGTACTATTGCGTACCCATCTGGCAACGCTGCGGCGGACGGCGCACGAATGAAAATTATGATGATGATGATGATGTGCTTTGGTATTGAACTATGTTTGGATACTTCGCAATGGCAACACTATACTTCATGGGATACATGTCATGATTTGTCAGCCCCAATTCATCAGAAGCTGACTAATTGCTATCGTCTGGATGCATGTTGCGCTGCTGATCCAACTGTCAAACGAGCTGTCCTGACTAATTGCATGAAAATCACAATTTGGACCACACTTTGGACCAAAGAAGTTGCATTATCTGCCAAATGTTATTTTTCTCACAAATTTCATGCAAATAAAAAATGAATATTAAAATATGTATATTAACGAATATTGTTTTAATAATTTACACTGTAATTCTCATACTTCAACACAAATTTTAAACCGGTTGTAGATGGAATAAGAATAACTACGGAGAGTCGTGCTAGTTGTTATAATATTAATCATATAAAATCAGAATTACTCGCAGAATCCTCTAAAATCACATAGGAATACATGCGCTAGAGCAAACATTGTTTTCTGATTTTATCTCAGTCTCTTTTGACAGCCTGTAACGAGCACCAGACGGTCCTGCGTTGTGGACTGGACGTGCTATATGAAGCTGTAAGATAAAGCGGGATGGGGATACCTATGAAATAAATTTCCAGCACGTCTATCATAAGACGGCCGCGACATACTCTCGATTTTTGCGTGCTCTCGCCCTATCTCATCGGTTAGTAACAATTTTGCAGTCCGCTTCGCAGGACCGTTTGAATGTGGTTTGAATGCGGCAATTTTCACTTTCTTACTGTTGACTGGCCACACTGAATGAAATTGTAGTTGCAGTTGTTGCGTCTGTACGCTACTTCCACCCAATAGGGTGCAGACTAAGATTTTTTTATGATGTCATTCGAACCAGTTTTTGGAGAGGAACAAAATGTTTGTATGGGAGCAACTACAATTAAAGAACATAAATACCCAAAAATTTGAGACAAAGATTGACCTCGCTGGCGGCAGCACAAAACGCTTCATACTGATAGACACCCACGTGTAACGTCACAAGTGGCATTTGTACTAATCGTCGTATGGAAAATCAGGTAAATGGTTGTTTCGGTCGCGAAATACTGCGTTTAAGTACGTAGTTGTCATACAATTTTGTTTCTATAAAAGCGTAAGGATTCTATTGGTAGCTTTAAATTTACTATTGGACAATAAAAAAAGATGCATATTTTTTCCAAATTTTCAAGGTTCATATCTTTGTATGATTTTAATTATATTTTAGACAAACTATCGGTCGCCATCTTGGCGATAGTCACGTCTATTTGATTTTATAATGGTTTATTTCGTTATTCGTAGTTAATTTATACACTTACTGACTATGGCAAAGGCCCTCGAGGCTGCCATTTCTCTTTTATAATAATAATAAATACTTTATTACGACAATTTGATAGTTTACTATCCATTTAGCATCACTACGTTATCAATTAGAACATGAGGCCTATTGCCTATTATGACTTCGACATGTTGTACTGACAAATTGGGGTAAAATCACATAATCTGTATACCCCATTATGTGAAACGATGCGTAGTATCTTAATCTTATTAGTAGTCTGTGGTAAAACGTCAATTCGCGTTTGAAAGTTTACCGTTTGGCTTGGCTCAGCTCGATTGTTGTTCGTGGTGTTATTATTCGGCTTTCTTTCTACTCCTTTATCGGTTAAATAAATACACGCAATACAAAATGATTCAAACGAATCGATGGAAAGGAGGAACTGAAGAAGAATACGCGACTCAACATTTTGGCTTTGGAGCGCAGCGAGTCAAAATAGCTCTTCGACAAATGGTTGAAGAAAAAATAAGGACTGGGGTGTGTGATATGGAATCACATCTTCTGAATTTCCTTGACCTCAATGAAAGTGATAAAGCAGCAATTCGTAGTTTGTGTAATAAGTTATTACGGCTGTATTGTGAACGAGCTCAGCCCTCTTTAGAAGTGGTAGACAGTGAGATCGAGAGAATATTAACTGTACCTGCGAATGTGTTGCTACCTGCTGACGAAGTTCACGAAGAAGAAGTATCAGATGCAGAGTACGTTAAACTAAAGCAAGAAGTGTCAGCCTTAAGAAACAGAGTGGAACGGGCAGCATTGATGGAAGCTTTACTGACTGCGGAGGAAAATGATATATCTGCTTTAGAAAAGGTCTATGAAACTGCTAAGCAAAACATGGAGATCCAGGATATGATTAATAAAACTTTGGACGAAAAGGACTTGAAAACAATTCAGAGTGGTGCGCGACTTTTGTGTACACAGAGTTCATTGAAGGATGACGGGCTTTTGGATGAATCATCTTGAAAGTGATTATTTTTATGTACATAAATAATTGTATATATTTACTAGTGCTATTGTAATGTAATTTTTGTACAATGTTATTGATAGTTGTTTTATGGTCTATGGTCATTTGTAAATAGTATTATTTTTATGAAATCAATCAAGGTATACATACCTTACTAGAACACCAGTTGCAGAGTTATAATAAATGTAATTGATATAACAATTGTATTATGTTCTGGAAGTGCATGTTAATACTGACATTGTGGGACAATAATCCGCATCAATATTATCTTTCTGTCTTTATGCATGGATTAAAAAAGAGGGACATAGATATAATGGCTGCTGATGGGTCATACACCCACAACCTCGCATTGAAGTGTATGAGTTATTCATTTAGAACCAAGAATATCCCAAGATGTGTTGATTTAGAATTGTTAGTAATATCTTGGTCTGTCACGATCACTGTGTGAGAGAACATACTGTTTTTGAAAATTATTTCACTGTGGCACCATTTCATCTGCGCTGATTTCAGTGAGCCCTTTATTTTGTAGACTATGGGTGGGTTGCAACAAACCGTTTATAATGTTAAGCAGTGTTTGTACAATCTCAATGGATAGTTTGACAGTTTTATATAAAATCACAGCTGCCGGGGCCATATTTAACCTTAATCGGTCTGTAATCGTAAGTTGGTGCAACTCGCCCTAAGGGATGACTACCATTCATGTCCAAATTGACTACACAAATCTTAGCACATGGTCAAAATGTGTCCACCGAATTCTGATCAATTGATATACTGAGATTTGCCCACTTGTACTGGAACTTCCTGTTTATCTTTGCTACATTCACGTGTCCTGCACGGTTAACAGAAGACGGTGCGCGAGCTCTGTCTGTTTCTAAGTTTTCTAATAAGAGAGATGGATAGCGTGAGAGAGCTTGCTCATGGTCTTGTGCTAACCATGCTGGTCTAGAGACGGACATTGATATGCACCTACTCTTTGAATTATTATTTGCTATATACAAGTCAGGTCACAACAACCATTATTTATTAATATGCAGAAAATATAAGCATATTCAATTGTGTTGATCATCACAAACTTCAGAGTTGTACTCTAATCAGGGGAGTATTTTCCATATAACTATTATTATGTTTAAAATAGTAAACTATAGATATTGTAACTGGTATTACATTGTGTACTCAATATAATAGTTAATGTAGGTGATAAATTATAGACAAATCATTGCAAACAGTTTTTTAATTTTATTTTAATGTAAAAACAGAACTTCTTACATATTTTACCTATGCCCTAGTTCACAGAATAACAATAATTATTACATCAATTCTAGTTATATATTAACACCCCATGATGCATTTAATCATTAGAAAACATTGATATAACATCTAATGAAAAAATAATGTTGAATAATTTATTCCTAAATCTTATCTTTGGCACAGTAAATAAATACTAATAAAATGTAAGAGATTCCAAAGTTGTAAACATTACACAGGATAAATATTTTGACCGAATTTGGCAATAGCCAACATTAACAGACAATAAGTATATTAATCTCAGAATAAATTATTTTGCAGATGAATTAATATTTCATAGACAAACAACTACATACATTGATGGTTAGAGTACATTACACGTTCAAAACGGAGGTTTCATAAATAGATATATTTATACCAAATTTGTGCTATGGCCAGCAAAAACAGTATTTCTACAGTCCCACTATCGTCACCTAAGATGCAAGGCTATGCCACCTCAGCAGGACACTGAACACTGCAACAGTTAATATATCTTCTCTTACATACAGTACATCTACATACATGTTACAACTTCAATGGAAAACTCAATGGCTATACAGATAACATGCAAAGTCTAGAAAGAGAAATGTACTCTTATTTTGTGAATATCATCAAATACAAGTAACTTTCAGCCACTTTGTTTATGGATATGAATAACAGTAGTAAGAGCAAATCTAAGTATACAAAAATATGTTTACCTTGAATTATTATACTAAAACTATGTCACCATTAACACTTGACCGACATAACATGGTATTGCACTCAAAACTATAATCACAACATTGAAAGCATAGCATCCGAAGTTGAAATATTACAAGTTTGCTCATGTCATGAGAAATGATTAGTATAAGTACATACATATAAAAATCCTACGACAAAGATAAATACCCACATGAACAAAATATTCTATTGCTCAATCTGGTGTGCTACCACTTCGTCAATATGTAGTTCCACTATATAACATTCATGAATAAAACTAATTATTAATTTATATTTTATCACAGACAGTCAAAGAAAATAAATAATAATCATAACTACGTCATCACTATTATTAATGAATTTATTTACAACACTTTAGAATTCATGCTTCTTTCTGATTCATATTTACAGTTCGTTTATGATACCTTACAACTAAATATGATTATAGCTCTATGATAAAAAAATATCATAATTTTATATCGTAAATGAATGCTGTCAAGGTAACTTCAGGTAACGTAATAAATTCATTATTCATCTAAGTAATTAAATTAAACAATTTAGAGTTCCTATTCCGAAAACTACAACAGTATTAAATTTTTATTGTCTGTCCTAGCGATGAACACCAGTGTTCAACATTTGTTTATTTAAGCACATCTTTAATGAAAATACTGAACTCAATTTAACTAATATTTAAATGTCGTAGATACATTAAAATTAACGACTAGAATTAGAAGAGGTAAGTTATACTTAAAGATAATGAGATGATGAAATTTCAAAAGTTTACCTAAATACTTACATCAAAACCAAAAATCAAAAGAAGTTCTCTAACTACTTTACTCTAGCGATTGAAATAGCTTTCAACTACACCTTAAACGAAAAATTCATTGCTTAGAGCAGATATAACATTTATATGAAGACCATTTATTACGTATCTATTTCTAGCACATATAATTATAACATTACACCACGCTATTCAAGCTGTGAGCTTTATTTATCAAAGCGAGTCTTAATCGAGAACACATATTTACTGATTTTCGTTGGATCTGAGTTTCCAACGAAATTTGCTGGTTATTATACAATGAGTATAGATGTTATCGATTCAAAATCAATATAATATAGCAAAGTAATGCTAGGAATAAGCATAGTAGTCTCAAGTCCTTTTAAAGTTTTTCACGCGGTTAGAGTTGTTGTGTAAAAATAGGCTATATTATGGATATAGGCGGGAGTCCGCTGGATGCGGGTGGCGCAGGACCGGTCATTGTGGCACTCTTTGGGGGAGGCCTATGTCCAGCAGTGGACGTCTTTCGGCTGATATGATGACGATGATGATGAATAGGCTATCTCTAATATTCAACTGTTTTTAAAAGTCCGTGGACTTTTGTGTACTATCGACAACACAGCTGACTGACCATCCGTGCACTTTATATGTATTGTAATAAGGTTCTATATAAATACAGGATGGTCAGTTAACTGTGTTGGCGTTTGTACCTAGATGAAGTGACGCAGACATATGGTCAATATATTAGTGCACATAAACATCACAAAGAAATGAGACCAGGAGCACGACGATTTCAGGTTTAAAATGTCACATACTCGGCATGTCGTTTTCAAATCAGCTGTATTTACGTTGACTGTTTAACTCACCAACATTTCACAAATGTGGAAAGGAGTTTTATAAGCATGCGACTTTCCTCATCAGCTACTACCAATCCCTATAGTAGGTGTGAAAAAATCTTTTCGCTGAATAGCAGGAGAAAAGGTTTTAATACCTGCTATTCAGAAAACAGTCCAACCATGTACAATATTATTTTGTATTCTATTAATTGTTGCCCTCAAATGAGGGCTCAAAGTTGTACTTTCCTTCTTTGATCCTGCCAATCAGAAGAGTCATTGTGGCCCCGAAACGATCCTTCAGTTTCTTTATAGAAGGTGTATAAAGCAGTGTGTTACTCGGTAGCAAAATTATTTCCGTCTTGGGCGTAAACAATTGAACCCCTCGTTACGATCAAGGTTCTACTTTAGAATCTATCGCTACGTTATTTTCATTAAGATCCCCAGAGGTTTTCCCGAGGGACTACAGTTCAGTAGTGGGGTTCTTCAAGAAAGGAGTGTATAGCTTCTTAAACGCCCCTGGAGTTGCAAGCGCCCATAGCCTACGGTGGCAGCTAAGCTCAGGCAGGTAAGCTAGTTTGCCACCAACAAAAAAAAAACCGATTAAGTGCGAGTTGGACTCGCGCACGAAAGGTTTCATTATGTATAAAAACGGCAAAAAAAATCACGTTTGTTGTATGGGAGCCCCCTTAAATATTTATTTTATTCTGTTTGAGAGAGATACCTGCCTCCTGCCTGCCTGTGATATTTCAGCCTGGTAACAGACGGACGGACAGCGGAGTCTTAGTAATAGGGTCCCGTTTTACCCTTTGGGTACGGACCCCTATTACTAATAGCAGTATGCTGTCCCGCATACCTCACTGGATCCACAGAAAATCAGCGCCGTTGCCACTGCTGTGTCAACTGCATTGCTGAGTGGAGACCTTTTCGGTAGCACATCCCTATTTGTTAGTTTTTAAGGTGCATTATGTGAATGTATGTGTAATGATGTGTTAGCCGAATAAATAGATATTCTATTGTATTGTAATATTGTTCACATCAACAACTATAACCAGCATAGCGGGCGCAACCAAGGCTAACAAGCGAGAGCGAGGTTCTTGGGCCTTTGTCTACACGTAGTGCGGCCGGCGCGCGTCTCTGGTCGTGCGCACTTGCTTGGCCGCCGGCCCGCGGCCCGGCGCCGGCCACGACCAGCCGCCGCCGCCCGCGCTCAGCGCGACCAGTCACACCGGGCCCGGCCATTCCGTGCTGTCCTGGAACACGACCAAACACTGTCAGATGCCCATTAAAAAAAAATCCTACAAAAATTACGTCAGTTTCGTGACGAAAATTGAGCATACAAATTATATTAAAATGAACTTGTTTCGCATTTAAATAATAATAAGTATATGCATATCATTTGATATCATTCATACATTTAAAAAAAAAAAGGATTTTTTGTGCCAACTGAATACTTAATTTATTTTTATTTTTGAAGTGAAAACTTCTTTAGCGGCGCTGAGCACTTTTTGGGATGGGGAAAAATTGTTAAATACGCGACAGAGTTTTGTGACGTCAGATGTGAAGGAGGTCCCTTGTACAAGAACTTAAACATGTTGACTGTGTCATCTATGTACGTGTATGAAGTATCCTTGTTCGTGAAGAAACATCCAGCCTTCTTTAAAACATGTAAGGATGCATGTAGCTTTCGCACAAGGTATCCAGATCGTCTTGTAGTGCCATCTAAGAAGACTAAACTTTATAGCAGAAGTGCATTTTGTATGGCCATTACCATCTACAATAAATTACCAGAAGAGTATAAAAATTTTCCCCTGAATATGTTTAGAAGGCAACTCAAAAGATGGCTAGTGAAAAAATGCTTCTACTCAGTCAATTAATATTTAAATTATGACATTTTATGATGGAGGGTGTGATAGCAATTGTATCCCAAAATTATTCTGGAATACAATTGAATTTGAATTATTTTATTTTATCTACCTACTATTATTTGACAATTCATTTGACATACCTACCTAAATTGACTTTAACTATTCATACTCACATTCCAGGATAATATTTAATATAGAATTGTATCTATTATTAATTAATTCGATGAGTATTGCCTTAAATTTTACGTGTTGCACTAGCAGCAAAACATGTGATACTCTTGTTTTCATTGCAAACTTTTTTGTACACCATGTATTTATGTAAAATAAATGATTGATTGATTGATTGATTGCGGTCAACATATGCGCATAGCGCATGTGCAAGACGCCATACTGTCGTATCGCAAAAGGCATAAGAAAGATATGCGTTCTGGCAAACACAGTGAATATTTAAAATTAATTAATTTATTGACCAAATTCAAAATTTATAAAGATTAATAAATCATTTTATACATTATTAGTATTTATGTACCTTTTATATGAAAGAAAACGTGTAATTGAAATATTTGTAAAACCTTTCTAGTGTAATAAAAACTCTTTGTGTCGGGCTGAGGACGGACTTGAAAATTAAAAAAAAATTGAAAAGTAAAAAGCACTAGTGCGAAAAAGTGGCACTTTCCGCACGATTTGGGTGCTTGGAAAACGCTCTTTTCGAGCACATGCATTGTAAATTTATTTACAGTACATATGGTGCTACTTTCCCGCACTAGTGCGGAAAAGTGCACTTTCCGTGCATATGTCGAAACTTTAAAGAGCCATATGTACAGTAAAACGTTGTACGATACACGTGCGAATAGATAATTCGCAACTCGTGTCGATTTAAAACACTCCCTTCGGTCGTGTTTTAATATATCACCACTCGTTGCTAATTTCGTATTTTCGGCACTTGTATCGTAAATAACTATTACAGTACATATGGTGCTACTTTCCCGCACTAGTGCGGAAAAGAGCACTTTTCGTGTATATGTCGAAACTTTAAAGAGCCATATGTACAGTAAAACATTGTACGATACACGTGCGAATAGGTAATTCGCAACTCGTGTCGATTTAAAACACTCCCTTCGGTCGTGTTTTAATTTACCACTCGTTGCGAATTTCCCATTTTCGGCACTTGTATCGTAAATAACTATTGCATCTTTAAATAACTCCACGCCTACACTAAAAAAGTCAAAGTATTGTTGGGTACTCACGCACGGGTAAACTAAGGCTGAAATACGCTTATTTCACTTTTTCCGCTAAATTAGCAGGCATTAAAATTCATATATCTTCTGCACTAAAATCTATAAATAACCACCATTATTTTGGTTTTACTGTGGCTTTAAAACAAAACAAAATTAAATGTAGGTACATGAGCTTTTTCTTAAATTAACTTTTCAAACGGTGCGTTCCAAATGTGGAAAAAGCGAAAATTTTTGAAAAATAAAACTACATTTTAAAATTATTTATTTGTATTGTACCCTTATAAGTCAGTCTAAATATTGATATTTCGCATGTAATTAAGAAATAATAGGTATTATTAATTGAATCTTATTAAAATAATAACAGTTAATTATTGGCAAACACCATCAGTTTCTGAACGCAGGATAATGACCTCTCATTCTGTATAGAAAAAAGTTGGATCTGGCGATTGACCGTCACGTTCCAAATTCAAAAACTCTTTCCACGCTAGCGCAGCCCATCGACACCTCATAGTATTATAAATCATGAACGTACTTTGTACCAACGTTGAGGCATAGAAATAATCTTATCGAATTAAAATGACTGCTGATGCATTTTGGTAGCAAATACCATACTTGCTAATCAGACATAGACGTATTATACTTTTCTTTAGGTTGGTATGATTGATTAATGTCAGATTATTAGTCGTGAATGTGGTTTGCCGCGTATTTGTCATTTATTGTGTTTTATTTAGAATTACCTTAGATGTTATTTAAATGGGGGGCAAATCTTTGAGAAAATGTGAAGTTTGTGGTATCAGGCGTGTGAGACGGTTAACTTCTGACGTATTTTTGGCCAGATTTCCACTTGAACCGGACGTCGGTAAACTGATGTTTTTATGTGATATTTTCAATCATTCTTGACTAAAGCTTTAAAAGTTACTAAATTAATTAGTCCGAAGTAGATTTAGTCATTGATTGTACAAATATTATATAAGTAAAGTACTTCTTGTCTAAAATACAAACAGGTAACCTAAAACACGAATAGTGTGCGAACAACTTATCGATAAACCTCTTATTTCAGATGTCGATTATGGGTAAAACTAACAAGAAATGAGCATTTGGCGTATTTACCTATACAAAGGCTGAATGAAAACAAGTTCATTTGTGGAAATCATTTTCCACCCAGTGGCTTTAATAAAAAGGGATACAGATTACAAAGGAATGCCATACCACTTTTGAATCTTAATGCGCCACTATGGGACGAAATGTTAATACTGTGAAAATGAGAAATAAAAATATTTTATAGCTTAGTTTTATTTTATTAATACCAGTAATACTCAAGTTTACTGGTATAGTACAGCAGCACGTATCGCACATTTATCGATATCGATAAACGTAGGTATTGGAAGTGTCAAGCCCTAGCGTTCTTTTTTATATGTTGGTAGGTTTTGGCACGTATTGGTGGGTTGGCACAAAGTACGTTCATAATTCGGTACAAGGCTTCTTTGAGAGTGCCGACTCTTAAATAAAACGTAGTGATTAAGTACTCTGTGCGCTAGCGGATATAATGGGCTTTTGGGCGCAGATTTTGAGCGATAAAGCAAGCCTTTTCGAGTTGGTGAGGTGAAAATACATCTTAGTCGTTGTATCAAATGAACGGAGCGACCTCTGGAAGGTACCAACAGGACAGCATTGGTTATATTATAAGACCTGCGAGATGTTGACGGCGGGATGCGTGTCGGCGCCCGCGCTGAAGTACCCGCCGGGCCGCGGGCGCAGGTGCCGGTTGTGCATCTCCATCTGCACTATCTTCATAAACTCGATCTGCGCTGCCAGCTTCTGCACCTCCTCCTGGTCAAAGTTACATTTTTTTTAATGAAAAACTGGCATCTACATTATTACAAAGGTCGGTTAAGGTGCTGCAGGTGCATGGTCTTCTCTCCCTCTCACTGAGCATAAGCGTGAGCGAGGTGGAAGTGCGTGCTCGGAAGCGCGGATCTCATGTTTACTAATTTTAATTTTTTGGCCGTTTAAATAAATAAAAAAGTAATCCCTGAGTTCTCGGAAACATGATATTACCGATTTTTAGAAGCAACTTTAATATTTTTAGCTTTTGTGCATAATTTGTTACGAATATTTTAAGTGAATTTTAGACCTATGTTCGTGATTTTTTTCTCATCGAAACATCGTGAGGAAACCGGTCTAATCCCAATAAGGTCTAGTTTTCCCTCTGGGTTGGAAGGTCAGATGGCAGTCGCTTTCGTAAAACTAGTGCCTATGCCAAATCTTGGGTTTAGGTGTCAAAGCGGACCCCGGGCTCCTTTAGGGGCACTACCGGGAATAACGCTAAGAGGATGATGTTCGTGATTTTTTTCTATTGAGTGAAAATTGCTTAATCATGTTTCGAATCACTGATCTCGCTGCAAAAAAGCCTCAAGATTACTATTCGTATTTTTTTGAAACCATATTATTATAAACAGCCGCATAACTTCGCTGAACCTACGGCGCCTTAATCTGTGATTACCAAGGTTAGTAATTATTTAATAAGTAATCATTAAATGGCCGACTCAAGTCCGTCCCAACATGGAGTATTACTGTCATCTCTGGGCCTTTCGACTGGATACCAGCTTGGGCCTTTCGACTCGCTTCAAAGACGCGCTGTGCGAGTCGTGGACAATCCCAAACTATAAAATAATAATAATAAATAAATAATAATCTATCGCTTGTATAACGGGTTGTTCTGCGAAGAACTGTTCGACATGATGCCTACGGCTGTTTTTACCACCGCACCGCTCGCCATCGGCAGGGTATTCATCCTCACACCCTGGAACCTAAATGGTCGCGGACTACGGTACGCGTACGGAAACCGTACGCGGTTTCAGAGAAATTTCCTCCCTCGGTCGCTACGGTTGAGGAATGAGCTCCCTGCCGAGTTCCCCTGGAGTTGCATGCGTCCATAGGCTACGGTAACAACTTAGCATCAGGGCCGTAAGCTTGTTTGCCACCGACGTGGTATTAAAAAAAGGTAAGAAGTAGAGGAAGATGAGGTGTTTTTACCTTGAGCTCGTCGTTCTCGCGGTAGAGGTCGGGCGGCTCGTCGGGCACGAGTCCGATGCCGTTGAGCGACGTGGAGGCGGGCACGCCGCGGGCACGTGCTCCGCGGTCCCACGTGTCGCCCGTGCCGCGCACCACGCGCATCACCTGAACACGCACAACATTTCATGAACCTCACATCAAAACTATGGGTTCCAACAATGCGCGTCCACTGTAGCTGTCTTTTTTTACCTCATGCTTAAAGACAGAGAAAAGACAGCGATATAGGGGAAGCGAGGAAAAGGAACCTAGAATACACTACATAGAGCAGCTCAAAAAAAGAGTTGATGTTAGGTCGTATCGAGATGTGAAAGAGGTTGCCTGGGATCGGAGTAAACGGAGGGCCTACTTTGAGCTACACCGACAAGAGCTCAGCTCTTAAATAAGCAGAAGATAAAGACAGAACAAGAGATACATGGACGCGGATTGTTGGACCGTGCATTTTTGGGACCCTAAACTATCACCCTTTTCCTGAGCTGAGCGGCTACCGTGAAACGACAACTTCGTTCGTTCATGTATCTCCCTCATTGCCGATCGAATACATATGAAAGTGCGATAGAGATAGCTTAGATACACGAAACAAACGAAATTAACGTTTCGCGGCCGCTCTTATAGTTATCTAGCTTATTTGTTTACAGTATTTAACTGAATACGACAAAGTATTCTTGTGTCATTTCGTTAGTATTGGTGCAACTTACCTTGGGTAAAAATACTAGTAGCACTGTAGTGGAAGTGGACAACTGCGTTCTGATGAAGCCGAGCAGATATTTTATATCCGGCCCGGCTCGAGGCAGGATTAGTAAACTGAAAAAAAAAAACATTAGTAAGGCCTTCATTTAGTAATGAGAATAACCACTTACGAAAGTCTCTAGCTACTAGGTAAGGTTCCCTATTCTCTTTTACCAGATATCAGTTACAATGCGGTTACAACTTTCATAACATAAAGTGAACATTTTCCCCAGCTTCAAAAGTCCAACATTGTGGTGGGCGAAATAGGAAAAGGAAGGGTAGGTTGTCTCGTCTCTTTCTGGTCTGTATCGGGTCGCAGCGTCAATTGTGCTAGCCCAGCATGGCCAGCATGGGACGGCCGCGACATACTCTCGATTTTTATCGCACTATACCTCTTGTTCTACATAAGTGTTCTAATAAGAGAGAGACGGATAGTGCGAGAAAAATCGAGAGAGCTCGCGCGCCGTCGCGTGCTAGCCGTGCAGATGAAGATTCGAATACATTTTTAGGTTATATTTTTTGTATTGTATACAAAAAATATGACCTAAAAATGTATTCGAATCTTGAAGCAGCAAGCGACGACGATTCACCGCGACGCCTGTTGAGAAATCTACCATAATCCTTCTAATTTGCGCGGTACCAAACCAGACCCCGTATCATGGTCGGCCTTATCACGCGATAAGTGACAAGATAGGAGCGTCGTCTGGTTCTATCGATCGGTGTCAGCCAGTGACGCTCTATCTTGTCACTTATTGTCCGACCATGATACGGGGTCAGGAGACACTGGAGACTACTCCATCTTCGTGTAGAGGTTAACCAAATAAGAGATGCCTATTGGGCAGCAGTGTGAGCTCTGGCAGTCGCGTCTCTCAGGTCGTGTTCCTGGACACTAGGCACCAAGTTGTGCTAGTCCTAATTCTCCTAGCAGCAATCGGAAGAAGCGGTTGGCTATTAAGGTGCGTACGAATTTGAGCAGCCTCGGGTTGTGGCACGCACGGCTCACCTATTTTGCGTATCTATCATGCACTGTGCGCGAGCAGCGCGCGGCGAGCCGCCTAGAGGCAATCTCTTGCCCGTGCTCAAAGGCGCCTCAGTGTGCGTGCCTCGCGTAACTTGGACGTGTATCCGAGCGTGCCGCGGACAGAACGATGTAATTTGGTGAAGTAAATGTTCACCACATGAATTACGATTTTTGTACTACTGTTTTATCCACCACCAAGGCGATCTTCTCTTCTTTTTGGTGATTCGGTGAATTACGATAAACGGAGCATTTTGAACGACGCACAATGTCGGCTCGCACGCTGCCTCGCCCGCGCATGTTTGCGTGCACCAAATTGGCTCGCGAGCAGCTCGCCGCGCGGGGCAAGCATGCCTATGGCTGAGCCGCTCAAATTCGTACGCAGCTTTAGTATGACTGCAAAATGCAGTCCATCTACGGACTGGACACTCACTGGAAGGCTATCATGAGCGAGTTGACGGTGAAGATGTTGTAGATGGCAATGGAGATGAGCCGCGCCTCGTTGTACAGGCTCTCGGCGTGCCGCACGCGGTAGCACACGCGCACTCCCCACAGTAGGAACAGAATCTCGCCTGTCCAACAGATTATAAATAAATAATAGATAAACATCTTACACAAATCGACCTACTCCCAAACTAAGCAAAGCGTGTGCTATGGGAACTAGACGAAGAGATTAGATAAATAAAAGCTTAAATACATAGAAAACATCCATGACCTTACCGGGATTCGAACCCAGGACCTCTTGCTTCGTAGGCAGGGTAGCCAACTAGGCTAAAGCGGTCGTCAAATTGTTAGTCATGATTTGTTATTTTGTGGAAAATATTAGGTACCTAGTATCAACTTTTTCTTGTTATTATGTCTCCGCAGTCAGGAGACAATAATGACTGCAGAGTGGAGATTACATATCGTATAAAATAGGGTTTACCATTGTCACAAAAACACATGTTTAGAGGATTTTAAGTTTGGTTAATTGGTCCAGGTACATAAATAAGTAAATTATCTGTCTTATGTCTACAAAATTTTGGTAATAGACAAATAATTCAATCAATATAAATAACCCTTCTTCGAAATAGGGTCATATCACTTCTTTCATTAGATAAATGTATGCTACAAACACTGCAATTAAAACTTAAAGCCTATGAAACCATGAACGAAAACATGAACGAAAACGGAATATATTACACATAATGACGTTATCTTTACAGCTTCAACAGTTCAAACATATAAATATATAATTCATGATGCATAAAAAATATTACACATACCTATGGCTAAACTGTGATCCCACCAATTGTAACTGCATTGTTTGAATCTCAGGCCCTCTCTGTCTGTAATCTGAAAATAGATAAAATCGCCATTCAAAAACAGTTCAACGTTTTGATCAGGGTGTAGGCTCGAAAATGATTATTACTCCAAAAGAAAGAAGGCAAAAAACTATGCCTAGTGCCCAAAATCCCATTCCGATATCTCAAAGAATAAGGAAGCTACAACCGTTTTAAATTGCTTGCTAGAGAGAAAACACTCGCAGTTAGTGACGTCACAATCTGCGACCGTCTCATAGTAAATGACAATCGTTTCAAATGAAGTTGCCTTTTGCGGAAAAGGGGCAGAACATACTTCTTAAAACTTTGGACACTTTTAACCTCTTGCGGTGCTCTTTTCTCCATTTGACTACATTTTTAATCCTTTTTCGAGAAAATACGACATTATTTATTATTTTATTTAGTGTCTATAGCCCTATTCAGTGAGTCCAATATTCGCTATCCAGACTTGAGACGTGACTGAATTATTAACACTTTCGCAACCGGACTAACAATGGAACAATACACCAGAAACCGACAGAACTCGCTAAGCGTGAAGGTTCATACTACTGCCCACCTAGCGGGCTGAGCCGGAATCTGAGCAAACATTACGAGCCAACGTGTTAAAGTGATTTATAAATACTGATCAGGATAGAAAGACTGAGAAGAATGTTTCAGCATGTTCCATACATCATGTTGATTGACGACGATTGATGACGATTATTGCCATATAGCACATGACCAGGATACTCACGTCTTCAGCATCAGGCGGGGAGGATAGGGTCCAGGTTCCTAGATAGACCAGCATGATGAGAAGTATGGGCGCCATCCACTGGAGAAGCTGCTTGTCGGTCAACTTCAACTTGTGGGCGGACTTCACGCGATATGTTAGCGATACTCTGCAATATCGTTATATTATTAACCCTTAAATGCATAATGATGTATATATGCATCGTATATTGTATATGTTTTTTTAAATACTATGATTTTTTTCTTTATTTTTCCCTCAATCTATACAACATGACATCTATTTCAATTTATTAAAAAGTTATACAAGAAATCATGCATTTAAGGGTTAAGAGGTTAAAAAGAACAAATTTTGTTGAAATTGATGTTATTTAAGCATTTTTTAAGTTAAACTATTTGTTCTAGGACATCAAAAAAAAAAATTAATATTCATCATATTTCAAAGACCGTGGACGGACTCGATACATAATCGGACAAATCGGCTCGATAGAAAATAATTGCAAAGATTGGTCTTAAAATCATCATTAAACGGTTCTGTCTTTATTTTTTTGACGTATGGGTCTGCAATTAAAAACATGAAGTCAACATATTCATACCTAAACCGCTAACGAGTCATATTTCACAAATTATCCACACTTTTTTTATTTCAATAGTTATTTATTATCTTCTAAAACCGGGGCCGCCCAGTAACACTCGCTCTCGTTTACTCCGATACAAATAGACAGTGTGCGCCGTATCCCAAATCCTGAAGGGCATTTTGGTGTTGACAGCGTCTTAACATAATATAACTTTATTGACTCGGTGTAGACTCAAAAATATTATTCCAAAAGAAAGGAGGCAAAAAAATATGCCTAGTGACGAAAATTCCATTCAGATATCTCAAAGAATTACGAAGCTGCAACCGTTTTAATATTGCTTGTTAGAGAGAAAACGCTCGCAGATAGTGACGTCACAATCTGCGAGCGTCAAAGGTCAAAAGGGACAGAACATCCCTCTTGAAATTTTGGACACTTATAACTTTGTGAATATTTTAACCACTTGTGTTGCTTTTTTCTCCATTTGACTACATTTTAATCCGTTTTCGAGAAAATACAATATTATTTTATTTAGTGTCCTTCCTATTGAAAACTTACGGATCAAATGTTTAAGAGCAATGTTACACACGGCGACTTTTCTTAGCGATACAAACGCGTGACATATGTCGCGCGTCACATTTTATCTGTATCCATTCATACCGTATCGCGACTGTATCGCCGCAAAAATTCGCCGTGTGCTCATAGATTTAGATGGGCGAGTTACGAAAAATACATCTGGATCACTTTCAAATGATGAATGAAGCTTCTTTCTGACTGATCTTCTAGTATAACAAAGTACTGTACTAGACATTCAGCACGCATAATTTGCATATTAACCGCTACATATAGGTATTACGCGTACACGTCATTGTAGTATAAGGAAAAAACTTGCATGATCAATAGGAGCTTTAATCTGCATCTACTGTCTATCTTTTGTAAATACGTTGTGTACCTCCAAGTCTTCATGAGCAGCGCTGTGTATGTTATGCAGAATCCCAAGTGACGAGTCCATTTTGTGGCAATGCAAGAGTATCGGTCCAATACTGGAAATATTGCTGCCATCTGGTGAGAAAAAAAGATATTGTTAATTCTATTTTATCGTTACTACTCCGGATGGAGTTTTAAAGCAAAGGACTAATAACGGCTGGTCAAATCATCATGATTTGAAATCGAAAGACGTCCTCTGCTGGACATAGGGCACCCCCAAAGTATCCCAAAATTAACGCGTCGATTCCCGCGTCCATTACCAGGTCATCAGTCCACCTTTTATAGTCCAGTCAATGAACTGACAACTTGTATGGAAATAAATCCATTTTGGAAATAATTTATAATAGCTTATCTTTTCTGTGTAACGGATATATTATCAACTAGCTTCTGCCCACGACTCCGTCCGCGTGGAACTCTTTTATATCGTAGCTCCATACAAACTTTCACCCCCCACTTCATCCACTTGGCGTATGATTTCCGGGATAAAAACTATCCTATGTCCTTTCCCAGGACTCAAACTATCTCTATACCAAATTTCACCCAAATCGGTTCAGCGGTTTAAGCGTGAAGAGGTAACAGACAGACAGACAGACAGACAAACTTTCGCATTTATAATATTAAGTATGGATATAGTATATATATATAGTATATAGTAATATATAGTAATTTATAATATTATATAGTATAATATAGTATAGTATAGTATGGATAAGATAAGATAAGATAAGCTTTATTTCCTTTTACAGAGTTTGTAAATATATTTTATGCACTTATTTACTTATTTATTGAATAAAGTTTATATATTGATTGTTTTTTCTTATTTCCCTATTATTTCTTATTAGTATGGATAGTATGGATTAAAGCACAGCAGCGACAGAATCCGACAAAATTTCAGATATCAAAAAAATGATAAATTAACTAGCTCCTAGAATGTCAGTAAAAATAAAAATAAATATTGTTGTGTTTATTTTGGTTCATTTACATTTGCTTTACCTATAATATTCAAGTTAAATCATACAAAAAAAGACAATGCATGCTTCATTGAAATCTACATAATTACTTCCGGGTGGAAAGTTTGTCGGATTCTTGAATACAGCATCTTAGAATAACATTTTAAAATGAATCAAAAAATGAAATCAACAAAAAAAACGCTATTATAAATTAATGTTTTTCAAAACCGTATTTTGCCTGGAGTATTAGGGGGAGTACCTACGCTCCACCTAGTACGTGGTCACCACTCGAGAACCTTTTCGCCCCAATGGCCATCGGTTGTACGTGCAATGTGGCCCGCCGAAATGGCCAGTCGTTATTGGTCTAGTGCCACAGTGTCGCCAGATAAGACTAGAGAAATTGTAACTTGTAGCTTCGTGAAACGGGCCACACGGAGCTTAGCATAGCTTGTTAGAAAGTCGCGTCCCACAGGACTCCTGTCTCACTCGCACCGTGTCAGTTAGAAAGAGGAGGGAAGATCTCTCGCCTCGACTCTTCGCGGCATCAAGCCGTGTTAGACCTGCTGTGTCATTGGTCAACAACTTGGTACTTCTATATACGTATAATGGCGCACCCAAAGTGTTATGGAGAGGAACACGAGACTGGGTACTTGGAACACCTTCATCATTATCACCAGGAGGTAAAGAAAGAGACAGCTATATTTAAGTGAGGCAAAAACGCCGATGGAACCTCAAGCTTGAACTCACTGTCTCTTGTGTATAGTGCGAGCAAAATGTCAGGTTTAAGACAACATCATCATCATATTTATTTATTTTATTTATTTATTTATTTAATACAATGCAAGCTTACAGTGTGGACACCAAATCACTTACACGCTAAAATAACAAGAAAGATAAACATTCACAGGTAAAAATGTCACAAATCGTAATTATAATGTCATTCCATTAATTAAATGCCAATTCAAAAATATCCTAGCAATATTGCACAAGTATGTCAAACGATCAGCGAACATGTCAGCGTCTTCGTACTGAGTGAGCATTAGATACAGCCATGTCATAAAAAATGTCACAAATCGTAATTATAATGTCATTCCATTAATTAAATGCCAATTCAAAAATATCCTAGCAATATTGCACAAGTATGTCAAACGATCAGCGAACATGTCAGCGTCTTCGTACTGAGTGAGCATTAGATACAGCCATGTCATAGCACGGGCGGTAGGCGCATGGCTCGCGAAGCGCGTGCGAGCAGACGGCCGCTGCAGCATATGAGCCGAAAGACGTCCATTGCTGGACATAGGCCTCCCCCAAAGAGTGCCAAAGTGACCGGTCCTGCACCACCCGCATCCAGCGGACTCCCGCAACCTTTACCAGGTCATCAGTCCACCTTGTGGCGGGCCTACCCACGCCGCGCCTTCCGGTACGTGGTCGCCACTCTAGAACCTTTCCGCCCCAACGGCCATCGGTTCTACGTGCTATGTGCCCCGCCCACTGCCACTTAAGTTAAGCAATTTGGAGGGCTATATCGGTTACCTTGGTTCTGCTGCGGATAGCCTCATTTCTGATGCGATCACGCAGAGAAACTCCCAACATGGCCCTCTCCATTGCCCTTTGGGTGACTTTGAGCCACCATCAGTACATTTATTTTGGTCTTATATCAACGAATGGCTATCTATCTCACTTTAACAAATAGCTATGACATAAGCGCTTCGCGTTTGTTGGCTGTTTGTTCACTCAGTGTTTGCCTACCCAGCATCTAAGCTTTATCTTACTACGCTATATTTTAACCGGTTGATTACCTCCATATACATGATTGCGCATCCAAGTAGTGTGATGGAGAGGAACACGGGGCTGGCGACGCGGAACACCTTCACGCGCCGGTGGTGGCGCGTGTAGATCGTGAGCAACACGGTGACGAAGACACAGCTCACCGAAATCACCAGGAGGGATATCCTGAAATCATTAAGGGAGGGTTTAAATAGTCAACTTTATACATAAAAATTGTAAAAGCTTATTTATCTACCTACCTGCTAGGCACAAAACAGGAATAACTGGTATTAGATGGAGGAGGCCCTCATCTAGAAAGGGTAGGTGCTTACCAATGAAACTATCTATCCTTCTAAATAAACTTAGTGTATGAACTCCTCTTGTTAAGCAAAAGTCTAAACACATCCAACTTGTTCAAAATATGTCCAATCTAAAGGTTATTTTTATTATATTAAGCTTATAGAAAGTGTTTTAAACCCCTAATTTTTATTATTAAAGTCCGTTCCATATGAGGCTTTTCTACGGGCTCCTCTTAACAATCAAGTTTAAAAGGCAAATTGGGCTTTTGGTTGTTGCTGACACTTTTCAATCGTAGCACACTTGCTACAATTAAAAGGCAAGCACAGCCAGTTTGTCACAGAGAGGGCTGCAAATTTTTGTCCAAAAGGAGTCTGATTCCAACTTTTAAGTTTAAGAACCACTGACTACTCAACGGGACATAGCTATACCTTATTTTCTATTTAATGTGAGAGGACATAAATTAAAATACAATTATCACTAATACTTGTTTCATTCAGAATATTTGCAGTTAGCTATTCGGTGAAGGAAAACATCGTGAGAACACCGGTCTAGTTTTCCCTCTGAGTTGGAAGGTCAGATGGCAGTCGCTTTCGCAAAACTAGTGCCTATGCCAAATCTTGGGATTGGGTGTCAAAGGGCTCCTTTAGGGGCATTACCGGGAATAACGCTAGGAGGATGATGATGATTTGTTTCATTCAGAATATATAATGTAAAATGTATCTAGGCTCACCGGAATGGCCAGTTGTAAGTAGCGAGGCAAGGCTCCGGTCCCCGGCATGTTTCGCAGCCTGGCTGACATTGCAGACATTGGTATGGTTCACTCCAGTTTTCTAAACCGTTGTTCTCCTTGTACTCTTGATAAGCAACTGAAATTAGAGTAAATATAATCAATTAAGAACCTACCATATAAATGTACAATATCCATATACTTGAGATTGTTCAAGTTGCCCCGATTGGCCGAATTGCATCAAAGTATTTCCATTCAAAAAGGAACTTTACGGTCCATGTTAGAAGATTCCAATTTCAATAACGGTCTTATAAAAAGCCAGCCACATGAAATAATCTCAACCAAGCGCGGTTGTTATGGGAGAGTTGCAAAAGTACTACACTTTTAACAAAAATGGGCACTCCTTTCTTCCATAAATCTGAATTGCAAAACACTAAGGATGAATTTAAAATGGGTTTAATGTCAAGTGGTTAACACTAATTTGAAATAACTGAAACTCACTGGGCTATTCGTAATATTGTTCCTAAACTTTTACTGTCTTTTATCTTATCTTATGGAAATAAGCCACAAATAAAGAATAAAAATGTTGTTAGTAAAGGACAATACAGGTTGTTAATACTGGCTAATTATTTGATAAAATTAAAAACATTATGGGAATTGCCGCTACTTATTTGTTTTGACCAAAGAGTATTATAATACACAATGCACTACATGTTTTGACACTTTTGACAGTTGAATGAAAATGTAGAAAGTGTAGAAACCGCCTTAAATTCGCCTAGTGATGTAGCGTCCTAAAGACGTTCCGATTTATCGAATTTATTTTCATCAAGATTACCATTTTCGTTACAGCTATTCTAATTTCAACAACAGGCGACTGTCGAAACCAATTTCACTGTTCACTGAATTCTGATGGACTGGGGATAAATGAAAAATAAATGATGTAATGGTTTTGACTTACTAATTAGTTAGATGAAGTTATTTGTTTGTCTGAGTTATGAAGTAACAATAATTAACATAGATTTATTTTCTGAAGAAAAAAAAGAATTCAAAATCGCGGAAATAGAATTGTCTAGGAATTGTCCGGTTAGGTCTATCAGCTTAGCTGTTCAAATAATTTAATATCCGAACTCAACAACTTGTCAACAGCGAACTGTAATAAATGTAATTAATTACCTTCAACGAGCGAGCCATTAAATCCATCAGGATGATGCGTTGAGTAATATCCGTCCCGACATCGGCAAACGTATGACCCTCTAGCCCATCCAGCATGCCTCACGCCAACATCTCGATTCGGCTTGTACTCGCACTAAAATCGGAGAGACAATGATCTGCACGCTTGTACCTACGTCTGTACCTCGTAGAAGTTCATTATTATTTTAACAATAAGGCTCTTTGTTTACAAAAGTTTTCTGAGCATAAAGAGATTTTATTTTATTCATAAAGCGTTCGATAAACTCGATAAAGTTCACGATATGCCATATTAATTGTTCAAAACTGTGCACGTAGTTCGCTCAATCCAACAAGGTACAACCCCAGTCTTTCCTATTACTTTGAGTAGGTATATCACAAACTAGTACGAAATGAGAAAGAAAGGGGCGCTTGATAGTGGATTCAGTGAACTACCTACCTTAAAGTATATCTACATACTTTAATGATATACACTTACAAAGGTGGTTTCGTTGTGACATTTATGAGTGCCGTGAAAGGAATATATTTGATTGTGGTTGGTTTGCAGCTCACATTGGTTTATTTCCAGATTAGATATGTCTATGTCAAGTGAAACAACTCCTTCTTGCCTGCAACCAAAACACAATTCGATTAGATTATCGGCATCAATATATCACTTAGGTATATTCAAACAATTTTTGTTTTAAACATCAGTTATGCTCACTCTCTAGCTGAATGAACTGGAACTGTGTAAGAGAGAAGCCACCGTTCGGCGTCGCAACTATAGTAGGGAAAGGACCACCAGCCCTTCATCGCCGCGTTAGGAACAGGCGAAGGCATGAATTTGACAGATTGTTGAGAGGCTTTATGACGCGATTCATACCTGAAAGTGTTTTCGAAATTAAAATGAGATTTTATTAAATAGGTAAGTATATCTTATCAAAAAATATGTAAAAATACATCAAAGAAGAAACTGACAAAATATTTCACGAACTTAATCTGTAATCTTGAAAATGTATAATGGATCTTAAAGTTTTATAGGTAAGTACCTTAGTATAAATAAACAGAATAGTTATTTTGTTACCAAGGATATTCAGCAACGGGCACTTGTTCTAATGGCGAGAAGAACACGGAGACTGGCTCTGCCGTACCGTATCGTTGCCACCCAGTTACATTTCTCACTTTGGCACCAGCCCGTAATGGTATTGCTCTTGCTCCCACCGCTTTCTCCGAGTTCTGATCACCCATTACTAGTGATTTTGATACCGCTTGGAGTACGTCTGAAAAACAATATCTACTTACTATATTTTTATTTCAACAAATTATAATTAAGATGAGACCATCATTATTAAGAATAGTTATAAATTACAAAATTATAATACGAATAAATAAATAAATGGTCACCAAGTCACCTACACAACTACTAAGTAACAAATCATCGGTACTACACGCATAGCTTCCCTGCAGTTCGGTTCCCATAGTGATGCAGTGAACGAATAACACCAGGTAGGTACTATTTATATTATTGTGTACAAATTGGTTACTGACCAGCAGAGACTAATCCCAGTTGATGTGATAGGCTGGCCACCAGATCCGCACGAGGCCTGGCGGAGTCCCACCTCATCACATGCAGCTGGCCTTTACGGTAAGACACGCACAGCTTCCCTGTAGCTCCAGTGGTGATTGCGTGAACCAACACCAGACTCTAGTTCAATTATTGACAAGTTGGTTACTGACCGGCAGAGTCTAATCCCAGTTGATGTAATAGGCTGGCCGCCAGGTCCGCACGAGCCCTGGCGGAGTCCCACTTCGTCACATGCATGGGTGCCCGCAGCTGGCCGTTGCGGTACGACACGCACAGCTTCCCCGTAGCTCCAGTGGCGACTGCGTGGACTAGCACCAGTGAAGATTCCAATTCCTCCTGTTAACAAATAGTTCAAATCCGATCTTATCATGGCTAGGTTCATTGAAATGGGATAAAAACAAAATTTGGCACGTAAGTACCTAAGTATTTAGTAAAAAAAAAATTGGTAAGTATTATTCGTATTTCGTATCAGTATAATATTTGGGTACTTCTATATATACAAACTAAAACTAAAATATAATCGTGCGTTCCTGTCCCGGTTGCGCTACCTAAAGCACAAAATGCATCCACGGAAAGAAACGAAACGATGTCAACTATGTGTGTGCATATGAAACACACGGGCATTTAAAAAAAAATAAGTTAAAGTGCCATGGCGGCCTGAATAAAACTAATTCATTTATTCCATTAAGACGGTAGCTGGTAGTTTTTTTAAATATCTACTTATCTCTTATAAATAATAACTATACTCATATAAATTTATAATTGTCCTAACAACGCGACATAGATTTAGTCCCTAAATAAGTCTCTTAGATACGTAGTACACTATTAGTACAGTATTATCTATCGGTAGCGAATAACAAAATTTGCATTTTTTCTGACAAATAAGAGATGGCATATTACATCTCTGGCGTATTAATGCATAAAAATAGTACTAATCAACATAAGTATAGGTACCTACATTTGATATTTAATTTCAGCAATTATCTAGATATATTATTACAATTGCATGGGTTAGGTATAAAAATTAGTATTCATCCCACTTCCGAGTTAAAATAGTATAATTGTTAAAATTAATGCCATAAATTTGCATAATATTCCGCTTTGTGCTTTGTTTGTGCAAATGAGCATTGTCTAGATGAAATGCACCCTGCGGGTTTACTTAAACAATAAGTACCTATTACTAAATAATAGTGATTACCGTAAAATGCTGCAACTTTGCCTGGATTTTGACGTTTTTTTCTTATATCTGTGAACCTAAATTTCATTATGAGTTTAATGAGTATTATTCGGAAAACATACCCTATGTCTTGCCAGATAAGACTCAAATCTCATTACCTAATCATACTGTATTTCCGATTTACAAGCAATCAAAGTGGCAGGCAAAGTTGTAGACCTAAGACGTAACTTTGCCTAGGCGGATATCTCAATAAATAATGTGTTGCTATTTGTAATAATATTTACTCGTGTGCATGAGACATTGGGCTTGACCCTGGCAGTCAAATTATTGCCATAAGCTTAATACTTTTTTTTTCACAGGCAATAGGTAAAGTTGTAGCAGGTTCCACAAACTTTCTATACAAAAATATTGTTAACTGTAGGGTTGTGCCAAAAAAAAGATCATTATTTAAATAAAATATTTTTATTTTTAGTTACAAAATAATCAACAAACAATAATACCCATTTTTTTCCTTATTTTTTTTAAACGGAATAACGCCTAAATAATTGATAATCGTTCATAAATTTGCGCCAAATTCATTTTTAGGGTGACACCGTAAGATGTCACGTGACCTGATCAAAAAACTGTTACAATGTTATTGAGTTTTCACTTCTGCCGGCACTCCCGGAGTGCAACCCGGTCTTTTATTTATTTATTATAAGTACATTGCAAGTACACTTTTTTGCTAATTCACAATGCATTATTATAGTGTAAAGTTCTATTTCATTGTAAAGTTCTAATCACCCATCACCTTTAAACTCCAACTGTAGGTAATCGACCTGACAACCCATTTGATAAGAAAGATAACTGCAAGACAAATCAAACGAGCCTAAACACAGTGGGTTTATTATGCGTTGTTTAGAAGTTTCTATCTTCGGTCTCCATTATCAGACCATCTCGATGGTACCATAAACATTGCACTGTCACCCAAGTTACATAAGTACGTTAAACACCTCAATTGGTCGCTAATAAGTGGTTGAAAAATTTATTGCAAATCTTGAACTAAAAGACAAACATACAACATAATTATAATACAATAGATATACAATTTGCAAGTAATTACAATAAAAATAACTTAAGTACCTTTACGTTTTTTTTTGTTAACGTTAGTTTATTAACTTTATTACTGCATTGTCAGCAGATCTACCCACACTGAAAGTTGGTGAAAATCGACTTGCAAGATTTGACTTAAACCAACAATCATTGCAAGTTAATAAAAAGCTTGTAATAAATAAACTCATTTAAGCAGGCTTATTTTTACTATTTTCTGTACATTTATAAAACCCAGCTAGTGACAGCCCTAGACCCAGGCAAATTTGTGTCATTCAAGTTTCCAAAACACTGCCCAATATTGCCTAGTACGTTATTATGCTGAAATCATGTCCTTTTCTTGAAAATATTAAACTTGCGGAAAATAGACAGTCTTTAATTACCCTGGGACGTTACCACTTCTCAAAAAACACCTTTTTTGTAGATAAAAGTTCAAAAGTTGCGAGACACTAAAAAAATGCTGCCACTCACTCCGACTTATGATGCGTAACTGGCGGAGCAACAATGGAGTTACCATTGTAAAAAAATAAATATGTGTTGCCAGAATAATGAAAATTACTACCAAATGGTAAAAAACAAGAAAAAACTAAGCTAATTCGAGAGGTCATAATTGAAACGAAATAGGCAAAATTGAGTTTAAATGGCAAAGTTGCAGCATTTTACGGTACTAAAAAGGCGCAAACAGCCGCGATAATTGATCTGCTTTCTAGTTCATCAAATCAACGTTCATTACCTAACAAGCAATTATTATTGTCCCAATTACCCTAGGAGACAGTCGGGCGACCCGCTGAATTTATAGGCGTCGTAATGACACCACACTACTAGCCGTGACGGATATCTATATATATAAAAGAAGACTTCCTGACTGATTCATCACCGCACAGCCGAAACTACTGAGACTAGAAACTTGAAATTTACACCAAAACTTCTTTTTATGACGTCGGCAAGGGATAAGACGGGATTTTTGAAAATTCCACCCCTAAGGGGGTTAAATAGGGGTGCAATGTTTGTATGGAGAAAACATATTTTTTTGATCTAGAGCCTTGAAACTTTGTCAAAAGATTACTTATTAAGATACAAAAAAGTACTTTCAGCGTTTTAGAAAATTCCACCCCTAAAGGGGTTAAATATGGGTGCAATGTTTGTATAGGGGAAACATTCTTTTTTGAACTAGAGACTTGAAACTTTGTAGAAAGATTACTTATTAGAATACAAAAAAGTACTTTCTGCGTTTTAGAAAATTCGACCCCTAAGGGGGTTAAATAGGGGTGCAAAGTTTGTATGGAGGGAACGTTATTTGTTGAGCTAGAAACTTGAAAGTTTGTAGAAAGATTACTTATTAGAATACAAAAAAGCACTTTCAGCGTTTTAGAAAATTCCTTCCCTAAGTTTTTTTGAGGGAAACTTTTCCCATTGAGCTAAAACTTGAAACTTTGTAGACAGATTACTTATTAAAATATAACAAAGTACTTCCAGCGTTTTAGAAAATTATATTCTTAAGGGGGTTAAAAAGGAGTGCCAGGTTTGGATGAGAAACACTATTTTTTGTTCAGGAAATTTAAAACGTTGTATAAAGATTACTTATCAGAATAAAAAAAGTTCTTTCAGCGTTTTAGAAAAAAAACCACCCCTAAGGAGGTTAAATAGGGGTGCAATGTTTGTATGGGGGAAAAAATATTTTTTGAGCTAGAGACTTGAAACTTTGTAGAAAGATTACTTATTAAAATACAAAAAAAATCTTTCTAAGAGGGTTAAAGCGGGGTTCAAAGTTTGTATGGAGATCAAGACATTTTTAAAATTAAGAGATTTGTAACTCGGTTTAGACTGATTGTTTGAAGACTAGATAACTATATTCCACGTCTTAGAAAATAATTTCATAAGGGGGTTAGAAAGAAAGAGAGAAGAGAAAGATAATTTATTATTTAAAAGGTTAAAAGAAATTCAGCCCGTAAAAGGGCTAAAAGGACTTAGAGGTTTTTACGCGCAACAAGACAGCTTTAAAGTCAGGGAACTGTAACTTCGGTCAAAGACTAGAAACCAATTAACACCGTTTTTTTTTAATTCATCCTCTAACGAGGTTAAAAAGTGTTGGAAGTATATTGGAGAACAAGTAATTTTTGAAGTAAGGGAATTCTTAGGTCATACATATATTATATGGTAAGCCATTTATTAGTCAAAATACATAATCCGACTGCTAGCAGAAAAGTAGCTTAGATTAAGTTAGAACCACGACCCTTACAGACCCGAACACCTACCGGAAATGTAGGTTAGGTTAGAACTGCGGAGAATTGCAGAACCGAAAAGTAGGTAATATGTTTCATTTAACCTACGGGATATTTTGTTAATTTAAACAGTTTATTTCGGATAATCAAAATAATTTATTCTCTACGAGTAACACCGTTAAATGGAGACGTTCTACGTCTTTTAGCATTATACAGTGTTTTTTTTTAATGGGACAGTATGGGGAAATCCGAATCTAAAGGAGATAGAGGAAAAGTGTCCAAGGAGACATTAGGTGTTTTTTGATGTAAACAAATTTGGCTCGTTAAAATTTTTGGTCAAGCGTGAGTTGTTCTTAAAAAATTATAAAGTTGGTCAATATTTTTTTTGACGCGGGTCGGCTCTGTTTCATGTAAGGATTATTTCATTGTATGGAAAGAAAAAAATCAGAACAGCAGAAGTTGGTCAAATTTAATGAAAACTAATCTTCATACAGTTGGTTTATTACTTGAGTAAATGTTCGATGTGGCCGCCGTCTTGTCTTATGCAGGTACGAGCACGCTTCAAGACACTTCTAGTTGCATTTAACAGAGACTTATGGTGAATTGTGTTTAAAGTGTTGTAAACAGCATCTTTTAATTCTTGTACGGAGTTGTATCGGGATTCATAAATTCGACCCTTAAGGTAACCCCATAAGAAAAAATCTAATGGCGTTAAGTCGGGCGATCGTGGGGGCCACTTTATCGGCCCATATGTACTCGTACCCATCCAACGGTTTGGAAACTGCTCGCCCAAACACAGTTTACTTGCCCTACTGTTGTGGGCTGGTGCACCATCTTGTTGGTAGATTATCTTACCAAAGTTCCTTAAAAAAATGTTCTTCTCTTGAATCATCTGGAGCTCTTATCGATTATCGAAATTTAAAAATGGAATAATTTTAAATATTTTTTTACACGCCTAGGCACTTGTAACAATATTAAAAGGTGAATACTGCAATTGTATGAAGATTAGTTTTCATTAAATTTGACCAACTTCTGCTGTTCAGATTTTTTTCTTTCCATACAATGAAATAATCCTTACATGAAACAGAGCCGACCCGCGTCAAAAAAAAATTGACCAACTTTATAATTTTTTAAGAACAACTCACGCTTGACCAAAAATTTTAATGAGCCAAATTTGTTTACATAAAAAAAACACCTAATGTCTCCTTGGACACTTTTCCTCTATCTCCTTTAGATTCGGATTTCCCCATACTGTCCCATTTAAAAAAAAACACTCTGTATAAGTTTAGTTTGCTTTCAAAACTATACAGGTACACAGGTAGCCCGGACTAACGTG
This sequence comes from Epinotia ramella, assembly GCA_947578815.1. Classification (NCBI taxonomy): domain Eukaryota; kingdom Metazoa; phylum Arthropoda; class Insecta; order Lepidoptera; family Tortricidae; genus Epinotia; species Epinotia ramella. The sequence goes on along the minus strand of OX388217.1, from coordinate 10,065,227 downwards.
AGTAAAACTACAGGACGGATTTAGGCATAAATATCCAGTAATGTAGCTTTATTTAATATATTATGAAAAAATATACAATTTATGCAGAAACGTCTCTTGATGATTCTTAAGATAGTTGTAAAAACGGAGTTTTCAATTTACCTATTTAAACTAATGAACTCATCTCAACTGTTACCTTTTCCGCTTAATCCCTGAACGGATTTAGATGAAAATTTTCGTACAGATAATTTGAGACCATTGGAAGGATACAGGATAGTTTTTATCTCGGAAATCATCTGTTAAGATGGTAGAACTTTGTTTGGGTCGGCGATAATTAAGGTTCCGCCCACAATAATTTAAGAGCAATCATTTTTCTAAGACGGTAACAAGTTCTACGCGGACCAAGTCGCGGGCAACAGCTATAGTATACGTATATTGCTGCAGTTACATTTACGGCTATTCTATCATTTCGGACAACACTATAGGCTAGGATATGCTAAGGATATGTATTAAGCCTGCATCACACTGGCGCGGCCTGGCCGATAATGATACAGCTAGCCATTTTTCCACACAACCCAGAGACAAATTAATGGCGGCCATTACACGGAGAGTATTATCGCGATATTTTTCTAGCTGTCTCTATCTCAGTGCATGCACGACCGTGTGAATGCTCCGCGAGATATATATATGTAGTCTATGGCAAGTTTTACAAAAATAGCGGGAAAGTTGTTTGTTTCGTTCTGAATTTCTGATATTACATTTCATACTAAAATCGTAAGGTAAATGTGATAAAAGGTCAACTAATTTACCTTTCTCGACGTTTGTACCTATTCATATCTATTCTAATACTACCTATATGTATTAACAAGAAAGTGACCACCATCATATTCACCCTTTTCACGATGTTACACGTTAGGATATTATCTATACGTCCGATGTCGGCCATTATAATCTGATTTACTTGAACGACCCCATGCCATCACGATCGCCCGGCTAAACGAGCTCTCCAATACACTTAGGTGAGGTAAACTGTAGGACCAGCACGGCTATCACAAGACGGCGCGCGAGCTCTCTTAATTTTTCTCGCACTATCCGTCTTTCTCTTATTAGAAAACTTAGAGACTTATAGTGCGAGAAAAATCGAGAGAGCTCGCGCGCCGTTTTGTGATAGCCTTGCTGTTATGTGTATATGTCGCAGGGAAATGGCCAAAGCAGAGATTTGAACAAATCTCTAAGAGATATGATCAAATCACGCAGGATGTTAAAATAACGAATCCATTTTATCATTTGCCCAGAAATAATCAGTCATTTCATCAAATCTTTGAATCTGTTTAGTGAAATGACGAAATCGCCCAAAGGCAAGGTGTTTTTTCATTTCACTAGATTTGTTTAGTGATTTGATGAAATCCCTGAAACGCGTCAGTGAGTTGACGAAACTAACTCGCAGAGTCAACTCGTTTTATCATTTCAGTAGATACGTTTAGTGAAATGATAAAAATCGCAACTCTAGTGCAGATTAAGTCGCTCGTGCGGTCGTGTTACCTCCCTCCTGCACCTTACCGCTCCCCGGTCTCGCCCATACGTGTTAGGCACCGGCCAGCTTAGACGCAATTTATGAAAGTTTGTTACATAAGTTTCTTAAAATATCACGCCGTTACCCTGCGAATGTCAAATAACGTTTTGTAAGGAAAGCGAACCACCTTAAAATTATTATAATTATTTTATATATTTACAACCACCTATTCTTGTACTCGATTAAAAAAGCTGATTTAACTAACAATTTTATTACTTACTTTCGACATTTTATTTTACCATTTCAAAATCATGTCAGAGATTTCAACAAATCTCTAAGAGATATGACAAAATCACGCAGGATGTGAAAATGGCCATTCCATTTTATCATTTGCTAGAAAAAATCAGTTAAGTATTAGATCAAATCCCTGAATCTATTTAGTGAAATGACGAAATCACATTTGATAAAATCCCTTAAAACATTCATGTGAGAGATTTGATCAAACTTAATTGTAGGGTAACACTGAACCAGTTCAGAGATTTGATCAAATCACCTACACCATGTTACAGTAGAGACTTTATCATTTCACTAAACGTTTCTAGTGAAATGATAAAACGAGTTGACTCTGCGAGTTAGTTTCGTCAATTCACTGACGCGTTTCAGGGATTTCATCAAATCACTAAGCAAATCTAGTAAAATGAAAAAACGAGTTGCCTTTTTCGGCCGATTTCGTCATTTCACTAAACAGATTCAGAGATTTGATCAAGTGACTGATTTTTTCTAGGAAAATGATAAAATGGATTCGCCATTTTAACATTCTGCGTGATTTGATCATACCCCTTAGAGATTTGTTCAAATCTCTGTTTTGGCCTTTTCCCTGCGACATATATATCATTTAAACGCAACGCTATACAATGGAACCTCTATGACAAAATCATCTATAACACGAAATAAAATTCCATTCCCTTCCCTTCAAGCCCCCAAACCTCTACAGCCGAAATATTTTACCTCGATAATACAAAGTAAATAACGATTCCCGTTTTTCAGTTGAATCTCAATCTCGTCTCCACAACTCGAATAAAAATATGTTTATACCTCTGTAACTCGAAATAATGAAAGTATTGCTTTAGCACCTCTACATCTCGTTGGTTATTAAATAAACAGGCTCTATAGCTCAAAATGAGAATGAGATGGCAATGGCAGCTCAAAAAATATTGTGAGTAGGATCGAGAGTAATGGAAATAAGTACAATTTTAGTTTCGGACGGCAAAACAATACATTTTTCAATGGTCTTTAATTAGGTACTTACTTTTGGGAGTATTAATTACCCTACTTATACATTTTTTTAATAGTATAAAAAAAACACTGTAACACGAAATTTTTAAGTGTTTACACCTCTGTAACTTGAAATAATTTTTCAGAGGTTCGGAACCTCTGCAAGTCGAACTTGACCCTATAGAAACCTCTATTAAGTCGAAATCCTCTTTAAGACGAAACCTCCTTAACACGAACATTTTTGCGTTTCCCTTGGGATTCGTGTTACCGAGGTTCTACTGTATTACAAACAAGTGTTGATAAACAGTTTCAGTTTTTTAGATGAAATTTTCAATGAACCTCGTAGCTAGTGATTAATCGATTTGGAATTTGGAACCAACTTTATACATTCCATTCGTTTGACACCCTATTTGAATAGGGATCATGCATTATTTCATTAATTTAGTATATACGACAATTTTAAGGATTAGATAAAGATAGCACAAGGGAAAAAGTTGAAATATGCGCAAATAATTTATTTAATACAAATCAAATTAACATTTCAAAGTTCGCGCGTAAACTCACAGGCTTGACGTGACGTCACTTCATAATACGTCAAACTTTTCATGGCGCGTGAATATTATTTGTATGACACAGTAATTATATAATTTCAGTTTCATTTAATATAATATATCTGTAAATGATTACTACAATGGACAACTCTTCAACAAGGATCTCTACTTGGTAGCCTTTTTCACGAACTTTATTTTCAGGAGCTACACGACCTTTGACGATACACAGTTGATTTTGCCTTTTTATTTGAACATACTGCGTTATCTCCATGAGACTCTGTTGTCGGGCTGAAAATACAACAGAAGAGGTAATTTTTTTTAAATTAATAAATGCGTTAAATAATATAACCTCATTTCAACTCCAGACCCCCTAAGACATTAAGTTTTATGTCGGACATAAAGCATTCGTCCCTCTCGCACTCGTATATTTTCCAGAAAGGGACGAATGCTTTATGTTTGACATAAAACTTAGTGTGCTAGGGGGTCTGGTACAGGATAAACTTTTGGCTTTGTATATCTACACTTGAAAAATTAAAAAAATCCATAAAAAACTACAGCACCATGTCAATGGACCCGATTCTACGTGCACGTGGCTTAACTAGCCTAAAACTAAATTGTCAAATTTTTAGACATAATTTAGGCATTATTAAAAACGATATATTTAGAATAGCATTTAGGCAGCTAAGTAAGTTGTGTAGACCACCTAAAATAAGAAACGTCAGATTCAAATTAGCGCTGTCATTTGATTATGACAGCTGTTCATAGAATAGCAGTGTTTTAGCGACACCTAAATAAAATTAGGAAGTTAGAGGCCACTGTAGAATCGGGTTACAACATACGTTACAACAACAACAACTACCTTAACTGTACAAATAAAAACACTTTTTAGATAGGTACAAACTAAGTTGTTTTAAAAGCCCGTAGTACAAGTTACAAAAATATGTATACACGGCCTTAATGTTAAGGCAATAGTCGTGTATGCATGTTTTTGTGTCTGGTTCCCAAATTCGGTTTCCGTAACATGTCACTCGAAGGCGATTATTATCAACCTGTAGTCGATAATAATCGCCTTCGAGTTCGTCCGGATTCTATAACCGTATCAATTCTACAACCGTGAAACGAAACCCAAGTTCATTTGCGTACCTATCACCCTCTTGCTTGCTTGCTTATTCGAGCGACAGAGAGGGAGATACACGAACAAATTTTGTTTCCATTTCCCGGTAGCGCTCCAGGGAACCGGATGCGAAGAAACCATGGCGGTTGCTTTGATCCTAAACACATCAACGTCAATTTCTTTCTAACGTAATTTCGTATTCACCAATACTAATATCATTTTCAGCTAGCCGCTACAGGGAAGACTGATGTCTAGCAGATGATTATATTAATCTTCTTTCTGGCATTCTTACTCAACTACATGACTGAGCAACGGAACCACCGGAGTGAATACATTTCCCGAGCGCGTTCTAATCAGAATTGCGTATTTTTTTGTAATATCCGCCCAGCAACCCGGTTTTACTTTAAACTCGGACAAAATAAAACATGAAAGGGAAACAATTATTTCCCTTAAGCTCGGGGTTTAGCGGATAAAGAAAAGATGGTATTTCTAGAGGTCAATAATAAAGGAGGTAAGAATAATGATGAAATCCTCCGGCCATTGGAAAGACGAAAAAAATTCAATTCTATGTAGGTACATCGTGCCTTTTTTGTGCTGTGAAATGTTAATTAGGACAATATACTGAATCTTTAGATAAATATTATGTATTAAATATATCTCTCATTCATTCCTTGTCCAACTCAATTCTACCGAATGTTTGTGTTAGGCGTGCGTTCATAATTATCCGGAACGTCTACCGACACTGACGTTAGCATGAAAATATCAGCTAATAATAACTCTCGAAAGCAATTAACGTTACATAATGGTAACATATAATAACAGTTTACTTACAGCCTCTAAAATCGAAGGTTCGACTTAAATAAATGCCACGGTAATCTCTCTTGGGTATGCTCTAAGAAATAGGATTTCAAGATATCCTAATCTTTTGATACCACTAGGGATTCTGCGGGACAAAATGGTTTCGGCTGGCGTCAGATCCTGTGGTTGACAGACGTGGTTGGTGTTAATTGCATTGACCAATCGTAGGTATATAATTATGGTCATTTTACATTATTTTGTGGTGAGAGTACCAACTGACAAGCTGTCGACCTTCATGTAGGGGGAGATCTAAGAGTATAAGTAGTTTTCCGGCTATTTGACACCCAGAACTTGCGCTGCGCGTCGCCGTCTTAACGTGTTGTGTCATATTATATTATACGTTTTGTACATTCTTATGTATGTTAGAAATAAATCGTAAATATCGGCCTTGTTGAAGTAAAATAAATAAATTAAGTTAAATTTAGTCTGACACAATGTAAATTTCAGTATGGTTGAATAATGCAATAACCAGTATGTAATTAGTTAGTTATTAGGCAGGTGCTTAATAAAGCTGAATGCTGTGTCTGCGCCAGCAGGAACGCCAGCAGCAGCAGCGCGCTCGACATGCGCCGCGGGCAGCCCACCATCACCCCCACCCTGCGGATAGTGTTACGGTGGTCATACCCGGTAGCCGGTGGTGTTGGCGATGCCTGTTGGCAGCGCGAGCAGCAACGGCAGCAGCAGCGCGCTCGACATGCGCCGCGGACCGCCCACCATCACCCCCACCCTGCGGATAGTGTTACGGTGGTCATACCCGGTAGCCGGTGGTGTTGGCGATGCCTGTTGCCAGCGCGAGCAGCAACGGCAGCAGCAGCGCGCTCGACATGCGCCGCGGACCGCCCACCATCACCCCCACCCTGCGGATAGTGTTAGGGTGGTCATACCCGGTAGCCGGTGGTGTTGGCGATGCCTGTTGGCAGCGCGAGCAGCAACGGCAGCAGCAGCGCGCTCGACATGCGCCGCGGACCGCCCACCATCACCCCCACCCTGCGGATAGTGTTACGGTGGTCATACCCGGTAGCCGGTGGTGTTGGCGATGCCTGTCGGCAGCGCGAGCAGCAACGGCAGCAGCAGCGCGCTCGACATGCGCCGCGGACCGCCCACCATCACCCCCACCCTGCGGATAGTGTTAGGGTGGTCATACCCGGTAGCCGGTGGTGTCGGCGATGCTTGTTGGCAGCGCGAGCAGGAACGGCAGCAGCAGCGCGCTCGACATGCGCCGCGGGCCACCCACCATTACCCCCACCCTGCGGATAGTGTTAGGGTGGTCATACCCGGTAGCCGGTGAAGTTGGCGATGCCTGTTGGCAGCGCGAGCAGGAACGGCAGCAGCAGCGCGCTCGACATGCGCCGCGGGCCACCCACCATTACCCCCACCCTGCGGATAGTGTTACGGTGGTCATACCCGGTAGCCGGTGGTGTTGGCGGTGTCTGCGGGCAGCGCGAGCAGGAACGGCAGCAGCAGCGCGCTCGACATGCGCCGCGGGCCACCCACCATTACCCCCACCCTGCGGATAGTGTTAGGGTGGTCATACCCGGTAGCCGGTGAAGTTGGCGATGCCTGTTGGCAGCGCGAGCAGGAACGGCAGCAGCAGCGCGCTCGACATGCGCCGCGGGCCACCCACCATTACCCCCACCCTGCGGATAGTGTTACGGTGGTCATACCCGGTAGCCGGTGGTGTTGGCGGTGTCTGCGGGCAGCGCGAGCAGGAACGGCAGCAGCAGCGCGCTCGACATGCGCCGCGGGCCGCCCATCTCCGCACACCATCCGCGCAACCCGCCTGGAACAACGGAGGAAAATTGTTATATTTAAGTGGGAACTACGGATGATGGCTGGAATTTCATACGTGGATTTACTATCCACGTATGAAATTCGATTAGGTACTCCTACTGGTGCGTTTCCACGCTTGCCAAGCCACCGCAAGCCTCCACAAGCGCAAGCGTGTAAACGAGGGTGTTTGGCTTGGCTTGCGTGAACTTGCGAGAGCTTGGCCCGATCCGGACTAGTGTCAGTTTTTTAACACAGATCATAGGAAGCTTGGGGCAAGCGCTTGTTTAGTGTCACTCGCGAGCTCGCGACGGTCGGTCGCCTTTTATTCAGATTCAGATTCAGATTGATTTATTGGTAAAAATGTTTTTACAGGTCAATAGGTACACAATTTCAAATATACATTTAATACATACAACCTATGTTACTTAGGTTGAAATAAAATTAGTCAGCAAATTATGGATAAAATAACAATTAAAATTTAAATAACAATTACAATTAAAAAAATTAAGGACAATATTCATATGGCCTTTATGTAACCGCGTATCGACCATGAGTGCTGTATGGTCAAACGACCAAACCTTGGCCCTTCTCGAGGCATACCAAAGCGAATCCTGCATATGGGATCCAAATTAGCCGACACAACTTCCACGTCTGCCATGCTTGCCTATTCGGACCACACCAAAGAGTATAATAAGTATATTTATGTAAAGAGTGGCAACACCAAGAAATTACTGGTCCCACAGCCGCCTAGCAGCGAGTGGACTGAACTACTCTGACGTACGCATGCGTGCAGCGTGCACGCTTCACATACACACTAACGCACACATACATATTCACGCACCACGCACACACGTATACAAAAGTTGTATTCTCTGTTTTGACTTTGAAGCCTACAATGCGACTATCAAAGTTAGGAAGAAAACGTTTCTAAAACATGATATAAATCACATTTTAGTTACCTAAGTACGCTTCTCTTCATACTTTGCCAGTCACTTTGTAGGTTTCAAAATAATCACACAACTATGAAATGGATCTGAAAAGTGAAACATGCAACATTCATAAAAGTATTTATTCAACTTAACAAATAACAAATTATGTAACAAGAACTTAACAAAGCACAACCTTTTTAACAAAAACACGACACAAGGACGAGATTTAGCTTCAAAACTTTAGATTAAATCTCCTGGACCAGATTTAACAAATCCACGTACAACCGATCTACACTGCATATTACTCAACCTCAAACTATTTACTTACTGCACACATAATACCTAGATATTATTTTTATAACTAGATACTGTGGCTAAAACTTATATTCTTGATTTTATTTAAATATGATTTAAATGTGTTTTCATTCAATGTTTTTATAGACAATACATTGACATTTATTTACTGACTGACACGTAGGTATGTATACTTCATCTAAAACCACAAAGGCCGAACAACAAACACAATTCCATATTAATGAGATATTAGTTCATGTTCAGTTAAATAAAATGGATACTTAATAAATTCTATCTCAAAACATAAAAATATATTTTATTTCATTTCAAAATCTTAAAATTTATTGTCGTGGGTCTATTGTACTGACATCTATTTCCATTTTCTGTCAACAACATTAAATACAGCGATCCGCTTCGCCAGAGATGTCACTACTTTCCATACAATAAATCGGCGTGTCGCCTCTTTTCTAAGTTTCCAGCCCCTGGACCACACTAACGCACTCGCAAGCGTGTAAATGCCATCCAAGCGTTTGTGAAGGAGAGAGTTTGGAGCTTGCGGACGCTTGCCAAGCCACCGCAAGCGTGTAAATGCAGCATAAAGAAGACCAATAACAAAGATTACTCCAACATTTTTTGGAATGTTAATGTTTATCTCTGGAGATTTCACGTTGCCATTGTTAATTTGATTTGGTGTAACTTGTACTTGTTTGGAGTAATCTTTGTTCATTGATTGTTTGGCGCCGACTCAAAATTACTACTAAGGTACACTTAGATTAATTTAAGAACTTAGTTATTAAACAAAATAAAAAAGATTTATTATTTTTTGTTTTTCAGTTTTTTTTCGGCGGTTTAATTTTTTTGTTAAAAAGTTTTTATTTTAATGCGGTATTAAGTCCCATTTAGTAAAAAGAATGTCTTAGAATAAAATAGAGTCTTCTAGTTAACATCCTCGTTTCTATATTATCGTATCCTGATTTCTATATTTTGTTGACGATTGGCATCGACGCATTGCCGACTACACAGGACTTCTAGCAGTGACATTCAAAGGATAAACAAACAACTCGCTCCGTGCCTTCGCTGATTCTTAAACGACGAAGACTTTAATATCAACAGCTTAAGTTCTGTTTTAGCCTGACTGCTGTTGCTTTGGTACCGAGATCCGTAATTAAAAAACTTTTATACGATCGCAGTTCGCTTTTTTCGGAATTTGTTTTATCAGTGCGCGATGATCAAGCGTTTGTGCTGAAAAAAAGTTTATAAAACGTACCTATTATTGGTTGTTTAGTTTGTAGGCCTGTAGCCTTCAGATTGCCAATACTTAATACCTACCTCGGTCTATAAAAATAGGCCAAACAACAACGATTGGATTGAGGAACTTTTATTCCCTAGGGCGGAAATTGTATGATCGACTAAAACTCAATCAAAGTCCCCAGTCACTATTTCTCGTTACATGGAATTGCGGTCTGAAACACTTACAAATAGGTATCTAACTATTATTTACCTTTAAATGTACCAACCTTATAAGTTGTCGTTATTTAATAGTACTTTAACAGAGGTTTGTGCAGGGAGACTTGGCTGGAGACTTGTAGGTAGTTTAGTGAAACTCTGTTGTTAATTGTAGAATACTGGAAACTGGAATAATTTTATTTACAAATACGGCTAACTATATACAATAAAAAAGCTTACAACTAGTGACAGTTTTAAGCCGCAACAATAACATGATTAGAGCGGGACGGATGCGCACGAGCGAGAGGGAGGTAGGCGGCGCGTGGCAACGCGCGCGGCTCGCTCGCCTATAAAAGATTTTGGCGCGCAAATTCCGATCCACATCATTCCGGTTGCAGCAGCGGTCGAGTGAGGTCGTGCTTAGCAGTGCGCTCTTGCCCTATTGTTGTTGTAGCCCGAATATCATCTCCGACTACCTGCTCGTTCTTATCGCTCCCCCGCGAGGTGATTATCGCAATTACCACGTGGAAGCATCGGGTGTGCTAGTTAAGACTTTCACTAAGTCTCCAGTCGACCCGCGTGTCTCTGCCCCTCTGGAAATCCACTCTCGTTGTGGTCGCAGTCTTTCGAGGCTGTGGGCTAGACACCATCAGTGGCTACCCGTTAGTTAAGACTTTCTCAAGTCAGACCCGGGTCTCAGTCCCTTAGAAAGACCACGCTCGCAGTGGCTGCACAGTGACGGATCCTAACGGTGCCAACGAAGTCGCTGCGTGGGGTGGATACCACCACGAAGCCCAGTAATACGTTCAGTCCGACTCTCTCCCTTCGTGCTAGGATACACACATAGCTGACACTGACACGGCGGACAAGTGGACAAGACTCGACACCGACATCAGGATAGCCCTTCGGTTCACTTTAGGCGTAGGAAATCCTATAGCGGCGACCGACCAAATAGGATGGAGCTGCAAGACAGGATCGCAAGGATGGAGGAAGTCATGCGGGCAATGCAGGCCGAAATCGACCGCCTTGCCGCCGAGAATCAACAACTCAAGTTGGCTCTCAACGGCAAGGACCTAGACTCGGCCCAGGCGGCTCCCATGCGACCTCCCACCCCAGCAATCGCTGACTCGCAGCACCAGGCCCATACGGCCACTCCGGCGGCCACTCTGACCGCCCAGGCCCCTAAGGCCACCATGGGACCGCCACCGCCACCGCCGCCGGCGGCAGCGGCGATCCCCTTGTCCCCGTCCCAGGCCCCTAAGGCCAAACCGCCCAAAAAGGGCAAAAATAAGGCAGTAAAGGCAGCCGCGTCTGCCCCAGCTAACCCTCCGGCCCATCAGGCCCTCCCCGCAGCGGAATCAGACGTGAGGCAATCGCGTTCTCGCTCCCTTGGGGGGCGACCCTTCTCGCAAGAAGAGGAACGCGCTGTCCCACGCCACCGCTCCCCCCGCCCCCGCTGCCCCTCCAGAGACCTACTGACCGACGCAGAGACACTTGAACTCCTGTATTCTGACCACGAAGACATGGACACGTCAGTATGGATACCCGTAGGCAGCAGCCGAAAGGGAAAACGCGCGCTGCCGAAGTCTCCGAAGGCTGATTCGCCGGCGAAGAAAGCCCTTCGGACTCCCGCCGCCCCCGCGCCTTCTGCGCAGGCCCCTCAGGCCAGTAGTGCCGCTTTGGCAACGGACGGCGGGTCTTCGGCCCCCAGCTCGACTCCGATAGGTAACCCGGACAAGCCGGACTCATGTGTCCTGATCGACACACATAGGTACCACACTGCCATGGCCATAGCCAGCCAGCGTGGCATCCGTGTGGTCGGTTCGGAGATCATGAAGCCGCCCTTGGAAGGGATGCGCATCACGGTCCAGGGACCCGAAGACTACCGTGCTCTGACCCGTCTCTTCGACGAGCTGTCGATGGCCTACAACCGGAGGCTGACCGTCGAAGAGAAAGGCTATAGGGCCGTCCTCCGGGGCATCCACAAGGACATCCCGGAGGACGAGGTAGCTGCGGATCTCAAACGCAAGGGGATCGCCGTCAGGGAGGTTCATCGCCTCTACAATAAGCAAAAAGGGAAGTACGATATCGTACTAGTAGTCACCGACCCGGACCAGCGCAAAGCAATCCACTCCCTTAAGGAGGTCCTCAAAATGGCTGTGAGGGCGGAGACTCCTAACAAGAGGACCCACCTCTCACAGTGCCACAACTGCCAGAGGTTCGGCCACGGCGCTCGTGGCTGCCACTCTCCCGCCCGTTGCGTCAAGTGCGCTGGGGATCACGCGACTCGCGACTGCGAGCGCCCCAAGGGTAGTAAGGACCCGAACGGCATACGGTGCTGCAACTGTTTGGTTCGCAAGCTCCCCCATGGGCATACTGCCAACTATGGGGGATGCCCTTGCCGCCCAAAGAGTCGCAACACCGAAGCAAAGTCGAAGTCCTCACCTCCCTCAGGGCGCAAGCAAAACGCGGGCTGGGCTGCTCCCCAGAACACTCCGCAAACCTATCCCGCCCTTCCGGCCTTAGGTCTAGGTGCCCCTAGGAACCCGCCGCCTTCTGCGGCCGTAGGTCCCTGTCCGGCGCCTTCTGCACCCCAATCTCAGGCGAGCCCCTCTGCATGGGGGCCTGCCGCCAGTCAAGCGGGCCGGCCCGCTATAGATCCCCTCTACGCGCTTATGCAGGTAATTCAGGTACTCCCACCGGAGGTGGCGAGCGGCCTGACTGCCCGCATATTCGCAACAGCGACACAATATCTCGCCGCACCAAGCGGCAGCCAGGTTCACGGTGCCTACTAGTATGGATAGTACGTCCCAGAAGCTTAAACCTGCTTCGATTACCATTGGCATTTACAATGCCAATGGACTGAGAGGTATGAAGGACGAGGTGATGAACTTCCTTCGCGATCACTCAGTAGATTTACTCCTGGTCCAAGAGACCTTTTATCGTCCCAGCATTAGAGCTTTTCGCGTCCCTGGATACGTTCAGATTAGAGATGATAGGCAAGATGGTAGGCCATTCGGGGGCACGCTCATTTTCTACAAACGTAACTTACATTGCATAAGACTCAATCCCCCGCCCCTGACTAATATGGAAGTGTCGGTCTGTCGCATCTCGATGGAGGGTCACCCCCCGATATCGATTGCTTCAACCTACCTTTCACCTCAACGAGACTTACTTTTGACTGACCTCAACTCTTTAGCCTCCCTAGGTCCTTCGGTCATCGTGGCCGGGGACCTAAATAGCAAGCATATTAGCTGGGGTTGCGTAGCAACCAATCCCAACGGCAATCGGCTTCACCACCTCTTGATCGACAGCCTCCCTTTCGATCTCCTCGCTCCCTTAGAACCGACTCACTTCCCTCATAACGTAGATCATCGACCTGACATACTCGACATAGCACTACTAAAGAACGTAGCGCTAACTCTGCGTTCTATAGAAGTGTTACACGAACTAGACTCGGACCATAGGCCAGTCCTTTTGAGACTAGGTCCTCACCCCAATAGTACTCCCCGAACCAGGACACTCGTGGACTGGGATAAGGTGCAGTCAGGTCTCTTACAGACGGATCCCCCCCTGCTTAGAGACATCCCAGACAATATAACTACAACCGAACAGACAGACCAAGCGATCGATTCTTTCACCAACTACCTCAACGCTGTACGAAGCGAGGCCTCAAGGGAGGTGTCGGCGGAGGACATCCAAAACCGACCCCTACCTAGGGAACTGAGAGAGTTAGTGACAAGGAAAAATCGCGCCATCCGCACCTACTCAAATCACCCTTCTGCCGAAAATCGACAAATCCTGAGAGACTTGTCTAACGAGTCTAAACAGAGAATTGCCGAATTTCGGGAGAACTCGTTCAGGGATCTGATGGGGGAGATAACGCCTAGTCATCTGGCTTACTGGAAACTAGCGAGATCTCTCAAATCCGATGCCTGTTGGACCATCCCTCCCTTGGATCGACCGGATCACTCAACCCCCGCGTTCGAGGACAGTGAGAAAGCCGAATGCCTTGCGAGTAGCTTAGAGTCCCAATGTTCGCCCAATCTCCTCCACACCGACGAAGCCCATATTAGCAGGGTCGATTCCGAGGTGGACAGGAGATCGCGTCTCCCCGTAACTTCACCCATTTTACCGGTGTCGGTTAAGGAAGTCAGTGACCATGTCAGGCGTCTCCGTATTAGGAAGGCTCCGGGTGCGGATGGTTTATCCAATCGCATCCTGAGACTTCTCCCCGAAACCCTCCTCCTCCTTTTGGTTGGCATCTTCAATGCCGCGCTGACCAATGCCCACTTTCCAGCCGCGTGGAAATGTGCAACGGTCATAGGGATAGCGAAGCCCGGAAAACCCCGGACCTCGCCTGCCTCTTATAGGCCGATCAGCTTACTTAGCTCCCTTGGAAAGCTATATGAGCGGATCCTACTCACGAGAATTCTCAGATTTACGGCTGAGAATAACCTCCTCATCGATGAGCAGTTCGGCTTTAGATCCGGACACTCATGCGTCCAACAGGTGCACCGCGTCACGGAGCATGTGTTGGACGGCTTCTCTCGATTCCAGGGGCTCAAGACCGGTGCGATCTTTCTCGACGTAGCGAAAGCCTTCGATAAGGTCTGGCATAACGGACTGGTATACAAGTTATACCAGCTCGGTATACCGGACAGACTCGTACTCACCATACGAGATTTTCTCAGTGATCGAAGCTTTCGATACCGACTGGAGGGAACGTTCTCGGACCCACACCCCATCCGGGCCGGAGTCCCGCAAGGCTCCGTGCTCTCACCCACTCTCTACTCGTTGTTCACGAACGACATTCCCAGGCACCCTAAGGTGCATCTGGGGTTGTTTGCGGACGACACCGCGCTCTTTACGACCCATTGTAAGTACGCTACTATCCGGCGATACCTCCAAGAGGCAACCACCGACCTAGGCCGTTGGTTTAATCTTTGGCGTATCGAAGTCAACCCGGAAAAAAGCACTGCAATAGTCTTCCACCCGTCTGACTGCATTAGCACAGAAAGGCGGGCGGCCCCGATCCAGATGTTTGACCGACCCATCCCCTGGGTCAATGAGGCCAAATATCTTGGAGTGACCCTCGACAGGAAACTGACCTTCCGTAGCCACATCCGTAGGGTACGCAACCGCGCGTTGTTCGTTCTAGGAAGGCTTGGGCCGATGATCAACAAGTTTAGTAAAATGTCACTTAGAAATAAGCTGACACTCTACAAGACTTGTATTCGTCCAATCATGACATATGCAAGTGTAGTATTTGCTCACGTGCCTATGTCATCGCTCAAACCGCTTCAGGTCATTCAGAATCGTTTCCTCCGTAGGGCGACTGGTGCCCCGTGGTACCAATCGAACCTCAGCCTGCACCACGACATGGGGATTAGCACCATGTATGGTTTCTTTAAGCAGGCTGCCAGACGTTATTTTGACAACGCTCCCCACCATAGGAATCCGTTAGTTAGGAAGGCTGCTGATTACGCTCCCATCCCTCCCCCCTCAGTCGTTACTCGGCGCTCACTGATTAGGGGCCGCACGGTCCGGCGTCCTAGGCACACACTCACGGACCCGGACGACGAAATCACAGCGTCCATCGAAAGATGGAACGCTGCGCTTTCGGCGTCCATCCCATCGCGTACACTTCGGCGTTCCCGCCGGCGCGGCGGGGACGTCCACCGCGAATTCACGACAACACAGACACATACAGCCCCTATTCGTCCCGGTACCGCCGCATACCGGGTAGAGTCAGTCCGACCCAGGTCGGGCCTAGCTGAGTTTCTTGCTGGACTCTTCTCAGCTAGGCTAGGTTTTAGCGAACCAGCGATAAAACTCCCAGTAGTTCGACACCACTCACACCCCAGATTCGGTTGATACCGTTCAACCAATCTCACTGGAGCGCAAACTCGTAGAGTATTCCAGTGTACAAACTTTCCCGCGTGGTCGTGCCGGAGGCTCCCCCTGGATTTTCCCCAGGCTACCCTCCAACCATGCAATTCGACCGCTATATTGGGTCCGTCCTATTATAGCCACAGTCAGGTTCAAAAAAAAAAAAAAAAAAAAAATTCCGATCCTTTTCTGCGCCGGCCGTCGAGACGAACACATCGCTGCCCTGTCGCTCCGTGCTCGAAGATCGAAGCTGAAGAACCTCGACGATAGTGATGCTGCATTGCCAGCGTCTTCACAATTATAAAATGTCCTTCTCGGGACAATCGAAAACTGCTCTTGTCAGAGCAATCAGCTGTTCTTATCAGAACAGCTGTTTCATGAGGTCAATCACGTGTCTCCGTTTCTTGCTGAGACAAACCACACGTCAATCTTCTCTATACCTACAGGGCTCCCCTTCAAGTGAAACGTACCGGCAGGCGGATAGTGCGGCCTCGGCGAGTTTGGTTCCCAGCTGTAGGTATTTGATTGTTGGTCGTGTGTGGTCCATTTTGTTTCAGGTTGTCCGTTGTCGTTTGTTTCTGGCTCTGGCTATTGTTTTTTTTCTGGTTGTCTTGTTGCAATGTTGTACTCGATGAACTCGGTGTTGTAGTTACAGGTGTGCACGTAGTTGTAGGTATACTCGTAGTTGTAGGTATGTCTTCCTCGATGATCGTGTAGGCAGGCTTGAGTCGGTCGATTGAGACGTTCGTTTGACGGTTAGGTAGTTGCAGTGTGAAAACTTTGTCGTCTCTTTTCAGCACGCGGTATGGTCCGTCGTAAGGTGCTTGTAGCGGCTTTCTTACGGCGTCGACTCGTACAAACACTTGTTCGCAGGTCATGAGGTCACGATGTACGAATATCGGTCTCGTGTTGCTATGCGGCTGGCTCGGTGTAGGTTTCAAGCGTCGTATTGTGTCTCTCAGCTGATCGACGAAAGCGGAGTCCATAATGACGTCATCGTTCGTAGGTACAGCTGATAAGAAATCACCGGGTAATCGTACACTGCAGCCGTAAGTGAGTTGGGCTGCACTTACATCGGTGTCACTTCTTAGCGCGGCGCGTAGACCAAGTAGGACAGTAGGTATTTGCTCGATCCACGATGTTGTTGTTTGTAGTCTTGCCTTGAGTGCGGCCTTGAGACTTCGATGCCATCTCTCCAGAATCCCATTAGCGATCGGATGGTACGGTGTTGTACGGGTTCTTTCGATGCCGAGTAAGCGTGTGAGAGATGCAAATACTCGACTCTCGAATTGCCGTCCTTGGTCCGTAGTGATAGTAGCGGGGCAGCCGAAGCGGGAAATCCAACCGTCGTAAACAGTCTTGGCGACTTCTTCGGCGGTGATCTCGGTGAGTGGGATTGCTTCGGGCCATCGTGTTGCTCTGTCGATCATTGTGAGTAGGTATCGATGTCCACTTGCGGCGGTAGGTAGAGGTCCAACGATGTCGATGTGGATGTGATCGAATCGTTGAGTTGGCGGGAAACTTGATATCGGACTTGCGGTGTGGCGTTGAATCTTCGCGCGTTGGCAGTGTACGCATACTTTTGACCATGTACCTACGTCGGTATTTAACGAAGGCCAAAAGTAGCGTTGAGCGACTAGTTTTCTTGTTGTTCGAATTCCAGGATGACTGATGTTATGTACGGAGTCGAATGCGGCACGGCGGTATTGTTCGGGTACATAAGGGCGTAAATTGTCTGTCGTTGTTTCGCAGTACAATTTGACGTTGGTTCCGGGAATAGCGACTTGCTTCATAGATAGGTTGGTTTGCTGTGCGAGTGTTCGAATGGTGTTGCTGTCTCGTTCTTGCGCGTCGGCTAGTTCTTTGTAGTCAATCGGCGACGGGCAGGATATCGTTTCTATGCGGGATAGCGCGTCGGCGGCGGCGTTTTGTGACCCACTAACGTGACGTATATCGGTTGTAAATTCACTGATATACAACAGCTGACGGGTGCGGCGCGGCGACTCGTTGTTGGTGCTCGTTTTGGTGAACGCGAAGGTCAAGGGCTTGTGATCGGTGAATAAGATGAGTTCTCGTCCCTCGAACATCTTGCGGAAGTGTTTGGTACTCATGTACAATGCGAGTAGCTCTCGATCGTAAACACTGTAGCGAGTCTGTGCGTCGGAGAATTTCTTCGAAAAGTAGCCGAGTGGTTGCCAAGCGTTGTTTACAAACTGATTTAGCGATGCGCCTGCGGCCTTGTCACTAGCGTCCGAGAATATCGCGAGCGTCGACTGGTGACATGGATGAGCGAGTAAGGCGGCGTTTTTGATGCTGTCCTTACACGCGTCGAATGCGAGCGTTGCTTCGTCGTTCCAGCTGATTGGTGTCTTGTCCTTCTTCCGCGCGTTGTGTAGGTATTTACAGAGTGGAGCTTGAAGTATTGCGGCGTTCTTGATATTTTCGCGGTAAAAGTTTATCATTCCGAGAAATCGTCGTAACTCATCTATTGTTTGCGGTTTAGGGTAATCGACGATTGCTTCAACTTTTTCCTTAGGCGGCTGGATTCCGTCTTGGTTTACTTCGTAGCCGAGAAACTTCACCGATGGCTGGCCGAAGACACATTTGGCGGGGTTTATTGTGATGCCATACTCGTCGAGTCGTTGGAAGATGGTGTGCAGATGTCTTCGGTGCTCTTCTTCGGTTGTTGATGCGACTAGTAAGTCGTCGACGAATGGAAATACGTAGTCCAGGCCTCTTAGTACTTCGTGGATGAATCGTTGGAATGTTTGACCGGCATTCTTCAGTCCAGGACACATACGCGGGAATTCGTATAATCCGAAGGGAGTTATTATCGCTGATTTTTCGATGTCTTGCTCGCTGATGGGTAATTGCTGATAAGCACGGTTCAAATCGAGTGTCGAAAAAAATTTCTTGTCGGCGAGTTGGTAGGTAAAATCGCGTATCCGTGGTATGGGATAGCGATCGGGCTTGGTGATGGCATTGAGTCTTCGGTAATCGCCACATACACGCAGGTCTCCATTCTTCTTAGGTACTACGTGTAACGGTGAGGACCATGGACTCTTGCTGGGACGACATAAGCCTTGCTCCATCATGTTGGCAAATTCTTTCTTCACGAGCACGTATCGATGTGGTGCGATGGGGCGTGGCCTGCAGTGAAGGGGCGGGCCAGTTGTTTCTATGAAGTGTTCGACGTTATGCTTCGGGCTAAGCTTCATAGATGTAAGTCGCGTAGTTCCAGGGTAATCGGCTAGTATATCGTGATACGACTGCTGCACGTCTATGCTGCGCACGGTAGGTATGTTAGCGGCACAGAGTTGAGCGTTAGTCGTGAGTAGCGTCTTTCCGTCGATCAATCGTCGATTCTTGATGTCCACAATGATGTGGTGGAACTTGAGAAAGTCGGCTCCCAGGATAGGCTTCGATACGGCTGCGATGATGAATTTCCACTTGAATGCTCGTCGTAGGTTGAGATCGAGTTCGAGCGTTTTTTCACCGTAGGTAGGTATGACGGTGTTGTTAGCGGCGTAAAGTTGAAACGGGAGGGGCTGCTCTTGCGTGCCTTTTCTTCGTGGCAGCACGGATATGTTCGCTCCAGTGTCGACCAGGAAGGTAAGTTTGGATGTCTTGTCGGTCACGAAAAGGCGGTGAGATGTTTCGGTAACGCCGGTTTCCGCCGCTGCCAGCGTTACTTTTAGTTTTCCGACGGCGAGTTGATCGGCTTGAAATTGCACGGTGGCGTGCATTTATTCGCGTCCATGCCGAAGCGACGGTGGTAGTAGCAATATGGCATGGGCGAGTTGTTGCGGCTTCGGTCTTGCGATTGCGATGCGCTGCGAGGACGGGAACGTGACGGGAAACGGCGGTGAAATCGGCTGTTGCGACGATCGTTGTTTTCACGCGGCCTTGATCGTAGTTCGGCGACTTCGAGCGACAATCTTCTTATCTCGCCGATGAGATATTGTGTGTCGAGATGCGGATGTTGCTGGTAGGTAGCTTGTGACGGAGGTAGCAGCGGTGGCGGCTGTGTTGATGTTGACGGAATCGGAATGGGCGACGAAATGGCGGCGACGTGGGATGACGGCGTGTGCTCCATCATTTTGTCGGCGAGGAGAGCGAGGTCGTCGAGCGTAGTCTTGATTTTGAATGCTTCGCTGACGGTGAGTACGGACCTGACGTGTGGCGGTAAATGATCGAGCCACATCATTTGCATTGTGCTCTCGGGGAACTTCTCGCGGTTAAGATTCTGCATCTTGCGAAGTAACTGGCTAGGTTTCTGTTCGCCGAGCTCGACCTGTGACAGCAGTTTCTTTGCCTGGGCGCTGTTTGATTCCTCGTACAGCGAGATGAGACGATCCTTGATGGCCTGGTAGTAATTTTGTTCCGGCGGCGAGTAGATGAGATCTGCGATATTCTGGATGTCTTGCTTCTCGAGCTGTGCGATGACCATTTGTGCGAGCTGAGCTTGGCTTCTTTTCAGATCGGTGGTGGCGGCTTCGAAACTGCAGAACCATAATAGCGGCTGGTCGCGCCAAAACGGTGGTACACGGAGTGAGAGAGATATCGCGGACACGTCGTGGCTTGCTGCTAAATGTTGAGCTTCATGTTGATCGCCAGCGTTGGGTTGCGGAACGGGTATAGCTCCCGGGTTGGCTCCATTTTCTCCGGCCATGCTTGAAATCTTGATGCTGGTTTCTTCTGTGCTCTTGAGTCGGCAGGTCACCACTTTAACAGAGGTTTGTGCAGGGAGACTTGGCTGGAGACTTGTAGGTAGTTTAGTGAAACTCTGTTGTTAATTGTAGAATACTGGAAACTGGAATAATTTTATTTACAAATACGGCTAACTATATACAATAAAAAAGCTTACAACTAGTGACAGTTTTAAGCCGCAACAATAACATGATTAGAGCGGGACGGATGCGCACGAGCGAGAGGGAGGTAGGCGGCGCGTGGCAACGCGCGCGGCTCGCTCGCCTATAAAAGATTTTGGCGCGCAAATTCCGATCCTTTTCTGCGCCGGCCGTCGAGACGAACACATCGCTGCCCTGTCGCTCCGTGCTCGAAGATCGAAGCTGAAGAACCTCGACGATAGTGATGCTGCATTGCCAGCGTCTTCACAATTATAAAATGTCCTTCTCGGGACAATCGAAAACTGCTCTTGTCAGAGCAATCAGCTGTTCTTATCAGAACAGCTGTTTCATGAGGTCAATCACGTGTCTCCGTTTCTTGCTGAGACAAACCACACGTCAATCTTCTCTATACCTACAGTACGTTGAGCCTACAGTGATACCTACAGTGAGGTATGTTGATAATTACATCAGAGGCGGAATTATCACGCGAGCCGCAGGTAAGCGTGATAAGAGAGCCGAGGATGTAATTATCAAAGCTTACGCGTATCATACGACGTTTTACAACACATTTTGCGAGGAAAAAATCCTTTTCATAACATGAGAATTTGATAGGCCTGCCAAGAGTGCCAAGTTATTTTCTTTTTTCTTTTTTTTTCTTTTCTTTTCTTATTTTTTTTCTTTCCTTTTTTCATCGTCAAGAATTTACAGTGGCGTCCATTCTTTTTATCACTATTCTAGTCACCACGAGTCAACATTTTTGTTAATAACCAAACACGCATTAACAATGTTTACCAATATCTGTGAAATAACTTATAATGGCGCGCAACAGTTTTTTTTGTGAACTTAGTGCAGTGCGCGCGCATTAGATGAAATGTCTAAACAGCCAATGCAAAATAAAATAAATATTTTCGTTTTAAAATGTTATCTTTATTAATTCATGTAAAATGTTATCAAAAGTGAATAGTTTTACTAATCATGATATCCAACAAGAAATAGTCAAGTAATTAACAAAAAGGATTTAATTTATTTTCAACACAATTGCTCGTTAACGTACCTCTTATTGTGTCGCTTTTAGGCTCATAATCCTGGATATTAAACACGCGTGTGTTATAACATTACGATACATATGATGATAATTCTCATAATCCTGGTAATACCCAGGACGCGTGTTTTATATCATTACGACACTCGTGTGTTATGGTTATATCCCGATTAAATCACGTTGGCACCTTGCAGCAATATGTATGCATGCACACGGTGCATTCTTAAATTAACCGGGTTGTACAGAATGTACAACACTTTTATACAATACTTTTTCTACGAGCCAACTGAACTACCTAATTAAACAAACTTCTGAAAATCTAAACCCTGCTGAACGAAGCGCAGCAGCGCAGCCAACGGCTTTTTCTTTTTTGTCGTTGATGTCTTTTCATTTCTTCGGTAGTCAAAACGATGTCCTATTGGTCAAATTCAAATTCATTATAGTTCAGTAAAGGCACCACGTGATTGGTGGAATTTATTTTAGTTGTCTAAACAGATGTTGTGTTGAGTTGGGAGCTCCATGGTAAAAAGTATCTGATTTTAGTTTGGTAAGTATGTGATTTTAGTTTGGTGTAGGTACGCAGTCTTAACTCAAACATTAAAGTCGACGAGTATAAAAACTACGTTTTTATCATTTTAGTTGGCCTACATTCCTACCGTCGACCACACGTGGTACGCGGAGGCAGCTTCGTCAAAGTGTAACAATTTTGCCACGATAATTAGATACAAACTATATCGCGAGTAATTTTAACACTATTATAACTACGTGGAAACTCTGAAAGTGCGTCGGTGTTTATACAGTACCGCGTAGGTACTAGAGGTCTACACATAACGTTTCCCACTGAGCGTCCCACATGGAATATTTTTAAATATCTGTTCCATACGTCGATACCTATAGGCGCTTCGGAGGTAATTAGTTCGTTCCGTTACGTAGACGTTACGTCAACTTTTTCACTTATCAATTATTTTATCATGCTCGAAAAGTCAGTCATATTAGGCTTAGCAAGTAGTTTAAAACATTTTGATTTGACCAATCAAAACTTCACCTAAGTAAATAAATCCACCAATCACAACTCTTTAAAAAAAAACCTTTATATTTGCTATCAACTAACAAGGATACAGTTAGTTATTAAAATCGGCCAATCAGGAAACAGTATTATATTAGGTGTGTTTTATTCCTAAAGTCACAATTATTAAAAAAGATAACGCCTCTGACAGTCTATAGCCGCGAACAAACGTTCAAACGTGGTTGACTGCATACATGGCATAAGCTATTAGATTGAGCGGGGTATACTGTTGTCTATCTCGCTTTATCTTATGCAACGTATGCTGTCCGCCGCGCTCGGCTGTTTGGTTGGACGCGCCTAGATAAACGGTCAGTAGCGCGTATTCGTGGTGTCAATATTTTGTAACTGGGGCAAAATACAGTTTATTAAAAAAAACATGCCGCCAAATTGAACAAATGAAATGTAATTGGATAAATCTTTGTTTTTACTATTTTCTCGCTGTCTAAGTGAAAAGTAGTGTGCATCAACTCTGGTCTAAAAGCCATATTACCACTCGAACCCTCGACCCTTGTCATACAATCTACTATTCTGGCCCTTTTCTTATTTGTTGTGGATTTGGTCGGTGTAGTCCCCAAAAGTTTGTCGTCGAGAACTTTCACTGAGTGGCCATTTTTGCACGATTTTTACAGTGAACTCAGTCCAAGTTAAGCGGTCGGACTACTCGCATAGTCACGCTGAATGGGTTGGAGATTGCCAAAACGCCTGCATGGATTGGGAAACCATGCAAGTCCCATTGCCTTGAATGATATGCCATGTTTATTGTTTATTGATCGGGAGCCAATAATGCACGGCCAAATAAATGCACGGTCCGATAATCCATGTACATTGGACGCGGATTATTGCATTAGTAGATTATCAGTGCGCACAGATAATGGACAGCCCGATAATCCGAAGCCGGAGTCCCTGTGGCCCATCCCATTATTGGGCCGTGCATTGTCAGGGGTAATAATTGGCTTCCAATTATTGCCCCGGACAAAGTTTGCTCAGAGTGATAATGCACAGCCAAATAATGCACGGCCCGATAATCCATGTACACTAGACAGCAAAAGTCCATGGTCAATTCAGAAACAGTTTCGCTTGTCCGCCGAATCCTACGCCATCTATGAGCACAACGTGTAATATGATTACAGATGTAAATGTAAGCCTCAGAGGATTAGCGAGATTTCACTAGATGGCGCTGTTAGCTGATTTTTAATGAAATAAAAATTGTTTTCGTCCGCGTCTTCGGTATTTACTTGGGTTACCACCACCTAATTATTTTTATATATTTATCGAATCAACTGTTACGCATTCCCGATTTTTTGTTTTTAACAACAGACCTTTGTGGATGTATTATTTCTCCTTCTTATTTGTGTTTTGCACTAAGATTGAATATCCAAACATCGAATAAATTACAAAAACATAACTTGGCTGGACGCGGCCGCGGGTTTGAAGTTGAACCCGAACTCTCAGGTCGACTTTAAACTGTCTAGTTGCCACTGGGCCGATTTGCCATTTGGATAGTAGGTTGAAATTAATCATTAGTTTATTTTTGTATACCTACAGATATCCATTATGACTACGTTTAGTATAATAATTGAAGAAGGTAGATAGATGATATATAACTACCGTAATCTTTTGCAAGTGAAGAAAGAGTTGAAGACACAGTTCACCGTTGCTAACAGATGCACAGAAAACGGCACGGTTGTAATTTGCCCTATAGCATTTAAATGATGGTGTTTAGTGAAGTGTTTTAAATCCAGTGAACACGGCCGTTTAAGTTTATGACGAAACTGGCCTGTGCAGTATTCTAGCTAGGTTTGCTGTCTTCAATATTCGTGCCAAGAGAATTCATGGAATTTAAACATCTAACATGCGCTATATATAGACATATACCTCGGAGATATAACATCATATACAGCCTGATTTGTAATAATGGGATATTTAGTGGCTATCCCTAGGTGTTCAGTCCGCATCATGTAGCTGGGCCATTTTACGGAAAGTTGTACACACTCGACTTTTTATTTTTATTCTGATTTAAGTAATCGGGTTTTTTTCTATTCAGAATCGAGAGCACTTTCAAATGCTATACGAGAAAAAAGTGTCCCAAGATTTTTTATTCCATTCCGTTACCGTTTCCATACGACGCTTGGTGGTAACGGAACGGAAAACCGAAAATTATACATAACATTTTGGACAGTTTTTTTCTCCTATTAGGTTCGAAAGTGCTCTCGATTCTGAGTAGAAAAAACCCGATTATATAAAAAAAAAAAAAAAAAGTCGAGTGTACAACTTTCCGTAAAACGGCCCTGCTAGCAGCCAAATATATCGCAACACATTTGTTGGACTATGGATATAGACCCTGTTTAATTCCTTACAAATCACGTTCTGTAAAATTTTAAACGTAAAGTACCCACTACCCAGTACCTACACTTCAGTTTCATGCGGCACACCGCCTCCACGAAAAAGAACTTCCCGGGTTTTCCGGTACGAGGTTTATAAACAATTAAAAACTGTTCCATAAAGTGCTATGCACGCAATAGAAAGCGGAACTCTCTCACTAACTTAGTTTTACTCCATTACTAGATCAATTATGAATTGCATTAAAACGAGCCCGAGGCAAACAACAAATCACGGAGCTGAGGCTCTAGTATAAGTTTTACCGAAACAAAACGTTACGACCGCGTTTGCGTTTAGCTGTCAAATCCCATACAAATTGAGGGTAAAACGCAAACGCGATCGTAAAGTTTTATATCGGTAAAACTTATAAGTACTAGAGCCTCTGTACATTTAACGTTTGGACTGGAACAGAGGCACAGCGTTATTCGTACCCGAGTTTCCTTCGGGCACTGTTCCAACAAACTTCGGCCCTCGGCGCTCTAGATACGTCCAAAGCACCTATCTAGGCTCTGTATCACTAAATGCATTGTTTCTGCAGATAGGCCTAGATCGGCTGATAAAACACTGTTTCATTAGGGCCATTCTCTTATAGACAGGTAAATATGAATGTAATACGTTCACGTATTTGAAAAAGAGATATTGTTATTGACAGTATCTCCATTGATAGAATTAGACTTTTTTCCAGTAGTGCAATTGGCTACAGTAGACCGACTATCTATATATAAGTACTAGTCCCTGGGCGACCGAGCACTGCTCGGGTGAAAATACGGATAAAATGATTTTTCCCAGACATGAGACCAACTCATGTCAAAAAACCGTAGATAGATTTTTTGCCCCCATGTTCTATATTCCAAAATTCATTGAAATCGTTAGAGCCGATGTCGAGAACGTGTTTACAAATATATATATGCATATATTTATATACAAATATTGCTCGTTTTATAGTCTAGGATACACGGTGCTCGAGAGGGTTCCAAAGTTCAATTAGCTGAGTTTGACTCACTTTCTTTTCATACATTATTGGTCAAGCTATAATTTGTAATGTATAAAAAAACAGTGAGCCAAACTCAGATTACTGAATATGTAGGCTTCAGAACACGATGTTAAAATTATTCCCGAATCCTCCCCAGCACCGTGTATAGTTAGTATAGGTATAGCAGCCCGTGTGGTTTTGCCCGCGTATCACAGAGAACCCACGCGGAGCCGCGGGGTAAAACATAGCCCTTTTCTATCCTGAACATTGGTAAAATATTTTTGAAGTGAAAACTTCTTTAGCGGCGCTGAGCACTTTTTGGGATGGGGAAAAATTGTTAAATACGCGACAGAGTTTTGTGACGTCAGATGTGAAGGAGGTCACTTTATGCTGCTAGCCGATTCGACTTCATTCAAAACTGAACGCTATTCGTAAGAGTATAAAGCCATTAAACACTTTTTGCAATAGCATATACTAATACGGCGTTATTCCTAAAGAGATAAAGCTTAGAAAAATTATTACCAACGGCAATAACAAATTGATATTTTGGTCGCCACCGCCGTCAGCAGTTGTGCTGTTCTTGCAAATTCGAATAGGTCGAATTTAGACGTTATTCCTAAAGAGATAAAGCTTTGAAAACTATTTGGCAATGGCAAAAACAAATTGGTATTGTGTTTGCCGCCGCCCGTCAGCGAGCCGACGGGCCCGTCCGCCTAAGTGGATAATTGTTTATAAATTTGCGTCAAATTCATTTTTAGGGTGACTCCGTAAGATGTCACGTGACCTGATCGAAAAACTGTTACAATGTTATTGAGTTTTCACTTCTGCCGGCACTCCCGGAGTGCAACCCGGTCTTTTTTTTGTAATCGGATGAGCAGTTCCGGAGATTATCGCCTACTTAAAAGTTACAACCTCACATTTTCCTCTTCATAGTATGAGTATAGAAGTAGATAAAGGTTGATAATCATTATAGTTCATCCATGACTCAGGCAACAGATGAGAGCATACTTACATGAGAGCAGGCCTGTGCGTAGCAGTGATGGGATATAATGTAGTTTCATATTTATTTATTTATTTATGCTTAAGGAGTACCAACAGCTGCAAAAACATAATATAAGTCTTACATAGTAATACAAAGCCAATTAAAGGAACTCACAGATAGAAAACACTCACAGATATAATTTAACAAATCATTTGTCTCTATCATTTAATCGATATAATGACTAGATAGATTGCCTATAGTTTGAGCTCCGGCTCATGATTGCTTGGAAAAGCCCTCGCAGGAATTCCCGTAACTTTTTAACGGAAAATTAATTGATCGGGGAATTTGGGATTCCGAAAAGTCTCTTTCCTTTTTACTTTGTTTTTCACTCTCCCAATTATATAATATAATGTCTACAAATACTGAGTTTACTTCAAAAATAAAAATTTTGGTACTAGCTTTTATTGTCGACTGTACTTTTCTGTATAGCGTCATCAGTTGATGACGTTGAGACGAATCTAACGAGCCTAAACTCACCGGGGTCACGTCTGTTAAGTCCTTTATTCACATGGCCACCTTCTGTCTCTATCATCAGATCAGCTCGATGGTACAGTCGACAACACAGCTAAGTGACCATCGGAAATCTAATCTGACCTTAAGTGCATTGTAATAAGGTTCTAGGTTTTCACGGTATGGTTAGTTAGGTGTGTTGCTGTGTGTACCATAATATTGAATTGTCATCCGAACTAAGTATTCCAAACTATACTTAAACCCAAAATTTCAGTTCAATTGGTTGAAGATATCTGCTTCAAAATTGAGTTGCAAGATTCCACTATAAAAGCTCGTAAAAAGAAAATAAAAGATTCGCTTCAGTTTTTTTTACGAAAAACACTTTTATATTTGTATTGTTGTAGATTAAAAGATATAGTTTGGTCTTCAGAGATGTTTATTTTATAGTTTCTTAATGTACCTATTTGTTATATTAAAACAGCCCCCCTAGCACACTAGGTTTTATGTCCGGCATAATAATATACGCGATTAAGTCCCGTTTAGTATAAATAATTTTAAGATTTTTAAACTTTTCCACATGCTACACAGAAAATCGCCGACACCTATTCGATGAAAATGCGTAAATCAGTCTGGTATCATCTACCCGCATTATCATTGAATCACAATGTAATTACCGAGCCTTCAATTACAAAGCGCCGAAATTATTTTTAGCCAGCGAATATGGCTGACCCGGCAAATATTCTGACAACAACGCTTTGGCCAACAATGGATCTTTTACTGGATGCCAATGGGCGTTTATTGGAAAAGGCCGGGCCTCTCTATTTCCTACCTCGCTCTAGATTTGAAGGATTTATTGAAATTCTATCACCTGCCTGTATGAAACTTGATATTATATTTTGAAAACAGATTATACGGTTTCAGTCGGATAAAAAAGAATGTTCCGCCACGATGTAAGTAATATCTCTACTTTGGAACTGTTTACATTTTTGTAGGTATTTATTATTTATATTCACTCACAATTGGTACTCATTACAAAACAGCTGTTGATGCCTGGGATTAAAGAGTCGTCTCGTTCTATCGAACGGCGTCAGCCAGTGACGGACGCTCTATCTTATCACTTATCGTGTGATAAGGCCGACCATGATACGGGGTCTGTTTTCAATAAGTTGTACCCGTGTTGAGGCACCGCTCTCTCTTCATTAATCATTCCAATTTAAATTTTATTGTACGCATTTTTTTTAGTGTTAGTTTTTTTGTGTTACTTTTCTTTAATCCTTTTAATAGTATGTATGTCTGTAAGTTGTTATTAACACTTTCACTGCCAGGAACCCGCCTAGCGGGCGCCTACGCCATAGTCGCTTTCCGCTACATATCAGGAAAACCACGGGATCGGTTACGAGCGTAGCGCGTAGCAATTCTTGGCAGTGAAAGTGTTAAGTTTACCTATTCAAGGCCAATGACACACGTATGATTCATGCCTCTACGCGCAATCTCCAAAGCCAAGGGGGAAAATGCTGCTACGCGCTACGGCGTAGCACACGCAGCGTAGCCTCCAATGTGTTCGATTGGTTGGGTGAATTTATCTTAATACAGGCTTTTTATTAGGGTTCCGTAGTCGACTAGGAACTAGGAACCCTTATAGTTTCGCTTTGTCTGTCCGTCCGTCCGCGGATAATCTCAGTAACCGTTAGCACTAGATAGCTGAAATTTGGTACTAATATGTATATCAATCACGCCGACAAAGTGGTAAAATAAAAAGTGTTTTTATTATTTTTATTTGGGTACCTCCCCTATACGTAACGTGGGGAGTGTTTTTTTTTTCATTTCAACCCGAATGTGTGGTGTTGGATAGGTATTTCAAAATGAATAGGGGTTTGCTAAAATCATTTTTTGATAATGTTAATATTTTCGGAGATAATCGCTCCAGAAGTGAAAAAAAATGTGTCCCCCCCCCCTCTAACTTTGAACCATAAGTTTTAAAAATATGAAAAAATCTCAAAAGTAGAACTTTATAAAAACTTTCTAAGAAAATATTTTGAACTTGATAGGTTGAATAGTTTTTGAAAAAAAAATACAAAAACTACGGAACCCTACACTGAGCGTGGCCCAACACGCTCTTGGCCGGTTTTTTCATGATAGCTTATTTTGTAGGCCTCAGATATATACCTAGACACGCGCGGCATCACACGGGCCGACGGCCGGTATGAAAAAGGAAAATATTTGCATGCGAGCCACATTGAAAATTGGAGTTACAGATATAATACTGAACTATATATAGTTTATATATATATATATATATATATAGTATAGTTCTTCATCAGATTAGCCGTAAATGCTGATTTTGATACAAAAAGTCATCCAGTAACGGTTACGACTATAAAAGCATAAAAACGCACGGTGCCGGTTAATGTACAGCTATAATAATGCACGGCCAAAATAATGTACAGCCCAATAATCCGCGTCCATACTGTACATGGATGATCAGGCTGTACATTATTGGGCCGTGCATTATCACCCTGAGCAAACTTGGTCCGGGGCAATAATTGGATGCCAATTTTGTACGAGCTGATAATGTACGGCCCAATAATGTACTGCCTGATAATCCATGTACATTGGGACGGTCATCTATGCGGACTAATGATCTCCAACGAGTCGACGCCACCCCGCTGTCTATTTCTGGTCTGAGGGACACAAGTGAACCCTAACCTAACCAACCTAAGACAGAGCTCGCTTATGACAAGCTATTTTTGTCCACCCTGATAATGCACGACCCAATAATCCGCGTCCACAAAAAGTGGACGCGGATTATCAGGTTGTACGAGGGGCGGCTGAAAAGTAATCTCCTTGGTTAAAAAAATATGCGAAAATGATACTGGCTGAAATGCATGTTCTTTGGTTATTCTTTTTTTGAATTATTTGACGTTCATTTGTTTTTTCCGTTCCATTTTTCTACAATTCTCGAATGTTTGCGACATATCGGTTGAAAAAATGAATATCGCTAAAATTGAACATCGTGCAGTGATTAAATTTCTAACAAAAGAAGGAAATACTCCCTCACAGATCCGAGAACGTATGATGTGTGTGTTCGGTAGTTCGTGCCCTTCCGAATTTACTATAAAGTTTTGGTCTAAACAATTTAAACTCGGTCGTGAGAGCTTGGAAGATGACGCTCGTAGTGGAAGGCCGGTTTCTGCCGTTACAAACGAAAATGTAGCCAAAGTTAAAAAAATAATTTTAGAAGACCGACGAGTGAAGCAGTGGGAGATTGCTAGAGATGTGGGCATCAGTAAAGAAAGAGTCAATGAGATAATTCATGTGCATCTGAATATGTCCAAGGTGAGTGCACGTTGGGTCCCCAGAATGTTAACGGCGTTTGACAAGGACCGACGTGTCAAATGTTGTGAGGAGTTTTTGGAAATGAGTCGAGGTAATGAGGAAGAAATTGTTTCTAAAATGGTGACGTGTGATGAGACCTGGATTCGACAGTGGGACCCCGAAAGCAAACAAGAGTCTTTGCAGTGGAAATTCAAGGATGAGAAGCCTCCTCGGAAGGTTAAGGTCAGCCCGTCGGCAGGCAAACTTATGGCTACCGTATTTTGGGATACAGAAGGAATTTTACTAATAGATTATTTACCAAAAAAAAGGACAATGAATACTGAATATTATTCCAGCTTACTGCATCAGTTACGAGACGCGATAAAAGAAAAGAGGAGGGGTAAACTTAGCAAAGGGATCCTGATTTTACACGATAATGCACCTGTGCATACCGCCCGCACAAAAATGCTTACCATGAAGGAATTAGGGTTCGATGCCGTTAACCATCCACCTTACAGTCCAGACCTAGCCCCATGCGACTATTTTTTATTTAGACACCTCAAAAAAGATCTCCGAGGAAGACGATTTCTGACCGATGACGAAATGAAGGCTGCAGTTAGTGACTTTTTTGACGAGAAACCGAAAGATTTTTTTTTTCATGGGTTAATGTCAATATTTGACAAATGTAATAAGTGTATTTCACTAGCAGGGGACTATATTGTAAAATAAAAAAAATACATACATGACAGTCTTTTGTTTCATACTTAGGTAGATTTCTTTTCAGCCGTCCCTCGTACATTATTGGACCGTGCATTATCACCCTGAGCAAATTTGGTCAAGGGCAATAATTGGAAGCCACTTTTGTCCGGGCTGATAATGCACGACCCAATAATCCGAGTCCACAAAAAGTGGACGCGGATTATCAGGCTGTACATTATTGGGCCGTGCATTATTGGCTCCCAAAACGCACCATGTTTACGTTTGTTACAGCTTTATGACATTCTTTTTCCCTGAACGCGGCTTACTCTTATAGATCCCATAAGGATTCGTGATTGTTGCGCTCGAATTGTTGGTGTTTATCGACGATGAATTTAGCTGTGATAGATATGCTGTTATTTTCAAGTTATTTCTATGTCCTTTAACTCCCGCCGCGAGGGGTGTTATAATGTGTATCTTTGTACCAATGTACAGGTCGATTTACGAGAGCTGGCGCGGAAAATATATGAAACTGTCAGTAATTTCATAGACATTACGCGCCAACTCTTGTGAATCGACATAGTAGGTATATGCAGGTTTCCTCACTATGTTTCCTTCACCGAAAAGCTAACGGTAAACATCAAATGATATTCCGTACATAAGTCCGAAAATCTTATTAGTTCAGGCCGGGCTTCGAAGCTTTGAACCCACGATACGATCGTCGCTTGACAGCAGCATCATGCATTGAACCACTAGGCTACCGTAGCGTCTAATTAATGCGGTTACGTTTATACCGTGCCTCTCAACCGTCTTTCGCCGCAACCTAATATCCCTGAAACTCACTTTATATGCCTCTTTGCGATTGAAGTTTTTTACTAAGCCCAGACATAGCCTTCGTATTTCCGGAGCACCTGCGTTTGACGATACTTTTACGCTCACGTTGACAAGCTGTACAACGCACGCGCGTAAACGCGATGAAATCTAAGCCAACAAAGACATACATACATTCACGCCTTTATCCCTAAAAGGGGTAGGCAGAGCACGTGAAATTTGTGTTCCAGTACTACTTTTAGCATAAATCTACATCTACACTTCTACACTAGAGGAGATAAAACAGAAACAGTCACAGAAATACAGCATATTGGTGTGTAAACAAGTAATTAGGTATAGACGTTAATATTATAAAGAGGAAAGATTTGATTGTTTGTTTGTTTGTTTTGAATAGGCTCCGAAACTACTGGACCGATTTGAAAAATTATTTTACCATTAGAAGCCGACATTATCCCTGATGAACATGGGCTACTTTTTACCGCGGGAAAATGGGTAATCCGGTGCGAAGCCGGGCCGGCCAGCTAGTGTGGGTATAAAAGATCGACAAAATGTGATATCGCAGTGACAGGTTGCTAGCCCATCGCCCACAACACACTTCAACTCTGTTCCGTTAGTCGACTCTTAGGACGCCCACAGGAAGAAAGGGGGTGGTACTATTCTAACCCGACACCACACGGGGAACACAACACAAAGAGATATGTGCTAACAAATTAGTATTTTAGAAGTGGTAGTGTCGAAACTAGAAACAAGCTGGGCCTCCATTTAGCAACTAGATTTTCTTAAGGCGAGTTTCTTATGCAAAATGTTGCTTTTTAATGCACGCAGGCTTTTAAGCTTAATAAAACCTGGGTAATAACTAATTTTCTACTGCTACAAAAGTATTTTTTTCGTGGCTCTTTCTATAAATATGAATATTTCCCGCATCTCAATCGCAACCAATCTTCATCGCAATCTTTTCCGCTTTGCCTTAAGGTTTGACTGGTAGAGAATGCCATATGGCATTAAGTCCGCCTTTTGTACGATAAGTTTTCTTTTGTGCAATAAAGTTTAAATAAATAAATAATATTTGTTTATCACAAATCTGTCGAAGCTTCATTCGATAGTACAATATGTTTTTTTATTAAAATGTACCTAAGTCGGTCCGCTTCGCCAGAGCATTATTGTCGGTCGAGCGAGCGAGCGAGAAAATATTTAGCTCAATTCTAATAAGCTCATTGGTAGATCATACTGTTCTTTTGGACAATGATAAATGTGAAGAGGTAGAGAAATAGGTAGCAGATAGGTACAAGTGGTCGAAAGTAATTTTGCAGGCCCCGTAGCATGGATGGCGTTATCACGCGATAAGTGACAGGATAGGCGCGTCGTCTCGTTCTATCGAACGGTGTCAGCCAGGGACGGAAGCTCTATCCTGTCACTTATCGCGTGATAACGCCATCCATGCTACGGGGCCAGGTCTAATTAATTCCCAGTCAGAATTTTATTTAAGTATTGAGTAATCTTATGAATTCTTGACTAAACTTTGGTTGAACATAATATCCGGCAAAAGGTTTGTTAGGAAGTTTGTAAGAACCTTCTCTTTGCTCTTACTCAACAACATTGGCACTCATTACGGCGTTTTTGGGGAGAATCAGCCCCTAATGGGGTAAAAAAAGCAGGAAACGTTAATCGACGAAGTCATAACGCCGAAAGGTTTTCTGCTAGGTAGTTAGAAAGTTGGACTTTTAGCAATTTACAGTTCTTTACTTACTTTAGGGTTCCATCTTTCAGATAAAATGGGAGCTATTTTGATCCTAATAAATAATGTAAGTTTCTGTGTTTTTTTTTGGCTGTACTTGTTTGCTCAGTCATCGGAAAAGACGGGGTTTCTTGTAGTTTAGGAGTAGCTATGACCACTTTTTGTCTCCATCATCAGATCAGCTAGGCGGTGCTAATATTGTGTTGACTCCGAACTTACATAATTTAAGTAGGTATGCCAAATTTCAGCTCAATCAGATACCGCAAGTGGCTGAAAAACTTATATATAACGAACAGTGTTAGTTAAATAAAAACTTGTAATAAAAGACTCACTCTTTCTAACACCGTTCTTTTAATGATGTTTTTATCACGTGGACATGCCTCGAGGCCCCGTAGCATGGATGGCGTTATCACGCGATAAGTGATAGGATAGGCGCGTCGTCTCGTTCTATCGAACGGTGTCAGCCAGGGACGGAAGCTCTATCCTGTCACTTATCGCGTGATAACGCCATCCATGCTACGGGGCCTGAATGTGTTTTTGCACCATCTCTCAAGGCTCATTTGTTCTTCCTATTTATTTACGGGAATTATAAGTAGCTCTTTGTACCAGATATTTTATTGATTACAAGGCAACGGCAACCCTCCTCAATATTATAGATACCAAACATGGTACTTAATATTGTAGTATTTACCAGTTGACAATCGGAATAATCGACGCAACACTATCGGAAGGATTATTATGAGAAAATATGTCAAAAAGACATTTGAGGTATCTTACGGAAGCTGCGTCGAGTTTGTATCCTTTATGACGACATAAACACCTCCTTTCCGGGTATAACACATACCTACGGACGCCGTAGTTTCAGTGTACATTTTTCACATTCCCAGCTTTTTAAGTGCTATAAAACGAAAGCAAACTTCACATACGGGAGATGACAAACCCACATACAATTATTATTATGAGTAGGAATGTGAGGACAGAATGAAGATATTTGCATTTGACGGTATTATATGGAAGGAATGCCCTTCCGCGTCGTTAGTCGTTAGCTTGGATCGGGTATTACGGTAAACTGGCTAGACCTTCGCACGAGGCCGATCCAAACGCTTACTTGCCGGGAACAAGGATTAATATGCAGTACAGTGCGTTTTTATTATTGCTGGAAATGTGCTGCCAGGGTTTTAATAAGAAGTTAAAAAAATGCATAGTAGGTACATCAGTGGCGGCGCGTGAAAATTTTCGATTGGCGACCCAGAGCAAATTAAGTTATGATAGAGTTTAGAGTATATAACTATAGGCTTACCTAAAAATATATTTCAGCGAAGACGGTGGGAACCGGCTTGTATGGGCGCTCTGCCACTGAGGTAAATTACGTTGAAAGATATAAATAAAAGTTTCTGTCAAAAATTTAATTTTTGATACTAGCTTAATTTTATTGGCGACTGTACTTTTCTGTATACCGTCATCAACTACTCATTGAGACGATTCTAACGAGCCCAATCTCAACGGGGTTAAGTACTGAATTCCCATGGCCACCTTCTGTCTCCATCATCAGATCGGATCGATGGTACAATAATATTAAATTGTCATCCAAACTATACCTTTACCCAAAATCTCAGCTCGATCGGTTGAAGATATCTGCTTCAAAATTCAGTTGCAAGATTCCACCCGGACAAACATGCATTGCAAGTTTATTAAAAGCTTGTAAAAACTAAAAAGTATCAGATTGTAAACACATTAAATCTGATACTTGCAAGTCTACTATTTCAAGTGTAATGCATGTTACGTGTAGGTATTCTACATAGATAGTATCGTCATATCAGCCGAAAGACGTCCACTGCTGTAGGTACATTTTACCTGATAATCATCGCTCACCCTTTAAAGTCGGCAACGCACTTTTGATTCATCCGGGCCACCGGAACCGGTCACAAGCGTCCATAGTTTACGGTGTCTGCTTACCATCAGGCAGGCCATATGATTGTTTGCTACCATCGTAGAATAAAACAAGCTTCTGTAAAAAATTTCATTTTTGGTACAAGCTTTTATTGCCGACTGTACTTTCATGAATTACTCATTGAGACGATTCTAACGAGCCCAAACTCAACGGGGTTACGTCGGTTAAGTACTGAATTCCCATGGCCACCTTCTGTCTCCATCATCAGATCAGCTCGATGGTACCGTAATATTGAATTGTCATCCAAACTATACTTATACCCAAAATATCAGCTCAATCGGTCACCGGGAAATGGGTCAAATTTAACTTGCAAGTTTTGATTACAGACAGACAGAAAGACAACGGGACAGGTGAAACTAAACAAGTCAAGTTAATATAAAGCTTGTAATAAAAGCTTGTAAAATACAAAGAAAGCAATCAGGTGCAATGCTTCTGAGAAAATGCTTCATTTATGGTACTTTATACTTGATGTAAGTACCTACACTCGTTGATGTCCTGTTTTAATAAAAAGATGAATCGTTTTAGATTCGAACAAAATACAATGATTTCAGTTGATCAAATTAAAACAAAAACATAACGAGCAAACGGCCGTCTGTTGTCATTGGAATTATTTTCAGTTTTTTCAAATCATATTTATCCAACGGATAAAGGTTATTGCTTTCGACAGTAAGTCTGTTCCAATACTTCCAATACGCAGGTTTGTAATGGAATGCTTTTTCAATTTACACGCGACAAGGTAGCCATGGATTTTAATTATTGTTTTCGTCCTTTACAAAAAGAGTCTTAATATTTTCATCGTTTTATTTATCTGTCCAAGTCGAGCATAACAAACAAACAAAGGCATGGCCAGAGGTACTATCCTTTTCTCGAAGACATTCAGGACATTTTGGAGCCTCCCTGTAAATGCATATTATTTTAAAATATACTTGAACTATAATAGTACATTGTTGTAGAGTTTTAAATAAAAATAAATATTAAAAAAAATTAATGCTCCGAGCCGGATTCGAACCGGCGACCACAGGCATTCGTGGCCCGTAGCTACTAACCAACTGAGCTATCGGAACAATCTGTCTCGGCCACTAAATCTCTCAATCAGTTCCTTCCTACAACGCCTTAAGGAGGCGTGTAGCGACATCTACCAGAAGACTTAGGCTTCTTAACGGCACCGACGTCTCAAATTATATTGAGAAATCGTCAGTAACGATGCGCCACCCCATACTAAATTAATTTTGTATTAAGTTGCTCTAACGAAATTATAACTTTTAACTTAAAGGAAAAAAAAGGTTGGTTAGTAGCGACGGGCCATGAATGCCTGTGGTCACCGGTTCGAATCCCGCTCGGAGCATTACATTTTTCCTTTAATTTATAATTTCGTTAGCAGCGTTACTGCTTAATACAAAATTAATTGTTGTAGAGGCTAGAAAGTAAGCAGTAGACAGACGGTAAAGCTCTCGAAGATATTCGCCCGAGACATTAGGTGTTCACTTCATCCATTGCTTACTTTCTAACCTCTATACTTGAAAACGTAATTAGAGACCAAAAAAATAACCTTAAAATTGCCATTAAAATGAAAAAATAACCGACACTGGCCAACTTACACTCTTCCAAATGATGGACATAGCCAGTTTTTAGCTACGTCCATCATTTGGAAGAGTGTAAGTTAGCCAGTGTCGATTATTTTTTCATCTTAATGGCAATTGTTAGGTTATTTTTTTGGTCTCTAATTACGTTTCAAGTATTACAACAATATATTATTACAGACAATCAAACGCCTTTTACTTCTTTAGCAAAAAGTGTCTGTTATTGCAAGTTTTATTTAGCATTTATTCACAGCTCGTAATCCCTTAGCTTACGCTCATTCCGCTGCCATCGCAGTCAGTAAACATCGTTTAAAACCCAACAATATCCTGCATTGTCATAACTCCAGCCGCACCACGTAATCCGGAATAAATGGCACTCTCGTTGTTTTTATTTAGATAGCTGCTTCCAAGAGACCGGATGGGAGGTTAGGATAACCTCATTTCCTTTGCCTGTCGTGCCTGTAGAACACCGCCTATCTTTTAACGTAATGTTTGTCTACGGGGGATGGAAAATGTATTTTTATCGTTTTACGTGACACTAGCACGTTTTCTGTTTCAATCACCGGAGGGGAAAAGCTAGCAGGACAAGGTGCTACTGCCAAAACGAAAACGCTTTTCAAACGTTTTATTGGACGTAACGAGGTCAGTAATGCTTTGTTTTACCAGCTTTTTAACTTGCTTTGTTCGTATGTAAGTCATCAAATGCAAAACATTTTTCAGTCGCTTGCCGTTATGCGATTGAGCTTTAATTTGGCATACAAACATGTAAATTCGGTACAAATGCAATACACCGAGCAGATCTGATGATGGTGCCACAAAGTGCATAGCAACTCCTAAACTAAGCAAGATGAGCATTTCATACCCTATCAACGAGTAGAACAGTTGTTACTATGAAAAGTGCAGTCGGAGAAGTAGAACCTGAAATGTTTTTTTTGTTAGAAACTTATTCGTAAGTGTTATGACAGACAGGTTAGTTAAACTTGAAATACTTATTCTGAAATGCTTATAAAGGTCTGCCCATTACACCGTATCATACCATGACGTGTCAGGCAAAAAAATATTCTTCATATTAAAAAGTGCCGGGCTAGTGGGCGTCATCTCATAATGCCCATAACAAAGAATATTTTCTTGCATGTGATACGGCGGTTACAGTCATGGTATGATACGGTCTCTAGAGGGCACAGACCTTAAGCATTTAGCTGTTAATTTTAGCAAGCTGTTTTGCGATTTTGCACTCGGCACGAACATTAACTTGTTAAGTGCACTTTAATATAATGAGTTGACCCAAATTGAAAAACTCATTAACACGAACTAGAAATCAAACTTGGTCGAATACATTTTCATCAGATTTCTTCCCGAATGAACGAAATCTACAGTGCGCTTCGGAAATGCCGCGTGAAATTAGATTTATTTGGAAAATTGAATTTTCATCATAAAATACATTTCAAGCTTCCACTTCGTCTGAAATATGTGAATACATTTTATATTTTCCATTCGCGGTTTCCATTTTTACCTTTTTTCTTGGAACCCATAATATGCGCAACCCATTTGCAATTTGGGGCTAGGAATATTATGCAAAATATATGTTTGCTAGGAAATAATATACATACATAATAGGTGCGTAGGTAATATAAGGACCTGTACCTACTATGAAACGTGAGTATTGGGTAATTCTTGAATAATAAAGCATTGGCAAGCGGCTAGGTTATCTAAAAATGATGAGGATTTTCAAAGCTGGCACATACTTGAATTAGGAAACAACGATAATTAATAAATATTTAATAAATAATAATAAATATTAGGGGACAATCTTACACATATCGACCTAGTCCCATAGTAGTAAGCTCAATTAGGCTTGTGTTACGGGTACTAGACGACGATATATTTAATAGATAGAAATACTTAATGAATACATAGAAAACATCCATGACTCAGAAACAAATATTCATGCTCATCACA
The DNA here is from genome assembly GCA_947578815.1 of Epinotia ramella. Lineage (NCBI taxonomy): Eukaryota > Metazoa > Arthropoda > Insecta > Lepidoptera > Tortricidae > Epinotia > Epinotia ramella. Next base: position 10,025,737 of record OX388217.1, on the reverse strand, counting down.
TAAATATTTGCCCTTACCGGGATTCGAACCCAGGACCTTCAGCTTCGTAGGCAGCGTCACTACGCACTAGACTAACCGCGGTCGTCAAACATCATTAATTTATTTCAAAAATGAAAATTACAGAATATATAAAGCTAAAATTAAAATTAAATACTGAATAGCTAAGACCCTCGCTCCGCTCTTTGCGTTTCCTGAGGCAAAAGTGGTCCATCGCGGTTCAAAGTGGTAATGCCGCGGGCGTGATGCCCATCACGCTCACGGCATTACCACCTTTGCTTCTGTGGGACGCGGGGGGAGCTTTTAGATTATATAAGTTAGTATTCTATTTTGTAATTTTGTTAATTTTTAGTATTAATTTATGGACTTTATGTATCTTGACTATACAAGGTGGAATTTAATCGGTGAACAGGAACCCATTTTTCTAATTCAGTAATCGATGGCGGTCACGTTTATGTAGTACTTAAGTGGAACCAAGTTTTTTTTTATCATAACTAATTTTTAAGTTGAAATTAAATTTTAATTAAAATTTATTGTCACCCTACTAATGGTTTAGTCTGAAAAGTTTAATACCTCTTTTCAAACTATCAGCCATAGAAACTTAAAACATAAATGAGCAATAAGCTGTCAATTTGTCATTGTCAAATTCATAACAAACGTCTGATCTGTCTAGTTTCCCGCCAAAGCTAGCAAGCACTTGACGTATTGTACACTTACGAGTAACTTCCCTTCAATAAAAGTAGGGGTTCCATTTATTCAGTCAGTGTACATTTTACCGATGTTAATTAAGTGTGATTAATTATATTGTGAGCTATATTGCACGAGATGTCACGTATTGGTTTCTGTGTAGATTGATAATTAAGATTTTTGGATTCCTGATCACCGATTAAATTCCACCGTGTATATGTATATCTCAGATCGTATGTCTATAAATTTTGTTCTCTATTAGAATAAGTAAAGAAATCCAAAGTTGGGTCCTTAGTTTCGTTTTTACCACTGCCACCTCACACAATATATATATTATTAAACGACATACATAATCAGGTTATAATGTTACGACGGCGGGGTCAATAACAGTTTTGTTGGCATAGTGACCCGCCGTCAAGGTGTTTCAAAATTCGCTGTGTCGACTAAGACATCTCTAGCCCAGCGGTACAAACGGCGGTCGAAGAGCCGATGTGCCCGGGTTCGAGACCAGCGAGCGACATGCACTTTTTGTATGTTTTTAATTAATGGTGAGTACATTTTTCAAAACGCCGAGTAGCATGGAATGTTCTAGAAAGGGTAAGCGAATAGAACATTCGATGCTTAAGGAAATTTATAGACGAATGTATGGGCTTGGAATATTCGAGAAACGTGGACGTAGCACATTTATCTGGAAAAGCCCATGCTACTCAAAACAAGTGAGTAATGAAATGAACAACGAAATGAAGATCGAAATTAAGGACTAGAATCTTCGGTAAGGGGGGACCACGTTCGCGGTACTAGGCAGTCTTGGAGTGAAGGGAGTTTTGTAGTGAGTTCTTGAAGAGGAGTCTTGGAACCAGTCTTGAAGAGTCAGGGTTGAGTGGAGTCTTCAGAGTGGAGTTCTCAGAATGGGATACTAAGGGAGTAGTATCGGTCGAGAACTGGTTGAAGAAGTACAGTGGAAAGTTGTGATTAGTGAAGTGGTCTAGTGCGTAACAATAAAGTGTAGCTATGTCAGTACTAGTAAACGCGAACTCAGTCACTTGTATGAGTTAATTGAGTTGTCAGCGTTAGTACGCGTGGACTAAGCCCTACCCTGCTTTACCCTGTGTAAATCGCAGATTAAATCTATTGTCGTGTTAAAAAGGTGTTTAACTCTATCGTACCCCCCCACGCTCGTAACAATATTTTTTTTTTTTTTTTTTTTATGATATAGGAGGCAAACGAGCAGACGGATCACCTGATGGTAAGCGATTACCGCCGCTCATAACGGTATTTTACCTCATCTAAAAGACTCATCAAAATCAATCCTATAAACGAGCAAAACAAAATCACGTTCTCGGAAACGGCTCAACGAAGAGACATTTTAAGAGGGGGCGTATCGCCAGGGAAAAATCAGAAATCACCCGCGCGCCCCGTACCTGCCGCGCTGATGCGTCTATTGCTGCCCCGCTCCTTCTCGCATAGTATATGCCCCGACAGTCAGATGAAACATGATGAATACCTATAGATAATTATAATAAGTGGAAAGAAAGACAAAATCTGTAAGTACCTATATTTGAAGATATAATTTTCGCTAGTAGCTAAGTCAGTTTCGAGAGCTATAACTGAAATATGACCTTCCGTTTTTTTACTAAATCACGTAAGGGTTGTAATTTAGCATAATAATGTCTCGTAAAAGGCTAAAGCAAAAAAACAGCTATAATCGAATTTAAACTTTTGTGAGACATCTAAAATACTACTAATAAATCCACGGTTAAAAAATTAACGTAAATGTCACGGCAGGCGACATGTTTCGAACTCTTCGGGAGTTCTTCTTCAAAACAAACATCGAAAACACTAATCCTGAAGAAGAACTCCCGAAGAGTTCGTACATGTCGCCTGTCGCGTCATTTAATACGTGAATTTATTAGTAGCATTAAAAAAAAACTGTAATTTATTATGAAAACTTCGATCATGTTTAAGAAAGCCAGATTTTCAGGCCACTGTGTAGCGGCCAAATTTTTCAATTCTGACCCCGTGTCATGGTCGGCCTTATCACGCGATAAGTGACAGGATAGAGCGTCCGTCACTGGCTGATACCGTTTGATAGAACGAGACGATGCCCCTATCTTGTCACTTATCGAGTGATAAGGCCGACCATGATACGGGGTCTGATCTCGGATTCGTACTTGGAGACAATGGAGACGCTTTGGCCCTTTAGTTATCAATTTTGAACATACTCGTATTAAAGAAAAACTGCAAAATTGTGTTCACTTTTTTTAATATAAAAATGTCCAACTTCGCAGGCAATATATCGGGTGCAGACTCGAAAATTATTATTACTCCAAAAGAAAGAAGGCAAAAAAATATGCATAGTGATGAAAATCCCATTCAGATATCTCAAAGAATTACGAAGCTACAACCGTCTTAATATTGCTTGTTAGAGAGAGAAAACGCAAACGGTGTGTGACGTCACATTACAGGATGCTGCCGGCAGGCCGCGTCGACGGCGTCGCCGACCACGATGCGCGCGGCACGTTGCCGTCTTCTGTGACGTCACATTCTTCCAGCGTCATCTTCTCATATGAAGTTGCGTTTTGCGAAAAAGGGACAGAACACATCCCTTCTTAAAACTTTGGACACTTATAACTTCGTGATTATTTAACCTTTTGCGTTGATTTTTTCTCCATTTGACAATTTTTTTTATCCTGCTTCGAGAAAATATCACTTTATTTTATTTAGTGTCTACGCCCCTATTGTTGGAATCTAAAAGCGTCACCCGTGATGACTTTAAAGAAAAAACATGTCAATAATTACACGGTTCACCCACGTATTAAACGTCACTACGGGCGACATGTTTCGAACTCTTCGGGAGTTCTTATTCAGGATTGAGTGTTTTCGCGGCGGTGTTGCTTGAATCACGACAAGATTCAAGCGACACCGCCGCGAAAACACTCACTTTATAGAGTACAAATTACTTTAATTACCCAAGGAATACCACTACCTACATTTTGTTGCTTAAAAAACCACCGGAGCTATAACTGAAATATGGCCTTCCGTTTTTTTACTAAATCACGTAAGGGTTGTGAGCTAGCATAATAATGGCTAGTAAAAGCCTAAAGCAAAAAAAAGCTATAATCGAATTTAAACTTTTGTGAGACATGTCTAAAATACTACTAATAAATCCACGGTTAAATTCACGCATTAAATGTCACAACAGGCGACATGTTTCGTACTTTTCGGGAGTTCTTCTTCAAAACAAACATCGAAAACACTCATCCTGAAGAAGAACTCCCGAAGTGTTCAAAACATGTCGCCTGTCGTGTCGTTTAATACGTGAATTTAACCGTGAATTTATTAGTAGCATTAAAAAAAAACTATAATATATTATGAAAACTTCGATCATGTCTATGAAAGTCAGATTTTCAGGCCACTACTGTGTGGCGGCCAAATTTTTCAATTCTGATCTCGGATTCGTACTTGGAGACAATGGAGACGCTTTGGCCCTTTAGTTATCAATTTTGAACATATTAAAGAAAAAGTGCATAATTATGTTCACTTTTTTAATATCAAAATGTCCAAGTTCGCAGGCAATAATTGTTGGAATCTGCACTCTCGATAACCCTAAAAGCGACACCCGTGATGACTTTAAAGAAAAACAATGTCAATAATGTCACTACGGGCGACATGTTCCGAACTCTTCGGAAGTTCTTCTTCAGGATGAGTGTTTTCGCGGCGGTGTCGCTTGAATCACGACAAGATTCAAGCGACACCGCCGCGAAAACACTCATCCTTAAGAAGAATTCCCGAAGAGTTCGAAACATGTCGCCCGTAGTGACATTTAATACGTGAGTTGAACCGTGTAATTATTAGTACTGTTTCAACACGTCTCACGAAAGTTTAAATTCGAAAAGCAATGTCCGCCATCTTGGAATTCAAAATGGACATCATTTCTAGAATCTTCACCCTCGAGAAGCCTGCCAATGTATGTTGTTCTTTAAAAAAACGCGCATATTAATTTACAACGAATGTTTCAAAAATTTTAAATAATGCGACCACTTTTTGAAATATTTCTGACTATGAATTCGTATTTAGACCTCTCAGACATCGATTTTGAACATAACCGGATTTATTCTCAACTAGCGATCCGCTCCGGCTTCGCACGGATACTATATTATACATATGAACCTTCTTCTTGAATCACTCTATCTATTAAAAAAAACCGCATCAAAATCCGTTGCGTAGTTTTAAAGATCTAAGCATACATAGGGACAGACAGCGGGAAGCGACTTTGTTTTATACTATGTAGTGATAGTGAGTGATAATCTTTCATAAAGTAAATACACGATCGACAGAAAAATGTTCGTCTAGTTTTGCATGTACTGCACAAATTATTCTAAGAAGCCGGTCACCCGCCGATCGCTGCGTAATCTTATAGTTGTATTTTGAACTTTAAGATCTATATGTTAAGGTCGACTTTTAAATATATTATTTCAAAATGTAGCAAAATATCTACTGGAATGTAATGATACGTTCATTCACTGGACGAATATACTGGGTCACAATATTATTGAAATAATTATGTTCATCGTGCTGTCGTGAGAGCACAGAACGTAGTCCTCTCGTCTCAGCGGAGCGATTACGACTGACTCCGCCCGCGAACGGCAACAAAAGATATACAGAACCGCACGAAACGCGACGGGAGAAAGGGTATCGCGCTAAATAAAAAAGGCCTATACGCCAAATATGTTTCACCTCAATAAGTCTGAAAAGGGACTACATAAAAATACCCCGCTAGTACTTTCATTAGGTAATGTGAAAAGCTATTATACACTCAACTTTTACTTAATTTATATGCACGGGAACCTCACACTATTGAAATTGAGTAAAAATAAGACATGTTTTGGCGGTTCTTTTCTATCGAGGCAATTTTGGTTTTGTATGGTTTTGTTCAGACGATTCAATTGCAAATATGATGTAGTTTTGGTATGTTCTTTTTCCTGGCATTCGCTTTAGTTTGTCATAGGTAAATATTCAATCTAAGAACCCCGATTTCGCGGAGCGCCCCCTCTTAATATAGGGGTTTACAGGTGCAAAAAATCGATCTAGCTCTAGATCTGTTCCTCCGTATTTTCTCTATTTGCGCATCCAACAAAAACGTTACAGATTAAGATAGGTATTTAAGTATCGACATTTGTCCTACTCTATTTCTTATTAGCCTGTAGCATAGTCGCGTTCGCATGTATTCTTAATTACAAAAGAAACATTGCAAATGCAAGTTATTATTTAATTGGGTTCGATTAAGTGGTTATTAGTTGTATTTGCAAATAGGTAACCATTTGTCACAGTTGAATTGGCTACGCGCGGAACCCTAAACGTTTCCATTGTTACCGCGCTAATACAATAGACGCAGATCTCCCCGCCGCCGCTCCCGCGCAGCTCTGACTTGTGCCTGCCGTTGGCCGTTCCCGCCACACACTCGCTCCGACCGTCCAACGAGGAGACCGCGTCCTTTTGTACGCTGGTCGCGTGGACGTGTGTCGCCTCTCTCCGACTTTATAAAATTTAAACTTAAAAAGAGACCATATTAAAAACTATTTTAATATGGTCTCTTTTTAAGTTTAAATTTAATGATTAAAAACGCACAACGTTCGTTCGTTCCAAACTTACCCGATCAGGGGTTAAAACACTGCTTCTACAAATTTATAAAAGCTAAGCCCTCAACTGGCTATGGTACTAACTAACCATAGTGTTTTAACCCCTGATCGGGTAAGTTTGGAACGAACGAACGTTGTGCGTTTTTAATCATCTCATTTAATTTAATTTAATTTCATTTCATTACATTTCAAATAATATCGGGTAGCTTTAAGGGTGTGGCGTTTGCCGTTGCTAATTGCAGCTTGAAGTGTTAATGTTCTATGCCTATTGTTTATTGTACTTGCACTGCTTTGCCGTACCTACCTATTGCCGTAGAGTAATGCACATTCATATTTTATATTTTGATGCTACCCCGTTGTTTTGTAGTGTAAATTAATTAACATAGCAAAGGTAAATGTAATCTTGCAGTTCAGTTTGCCTTGCGGCCTGCCTGCTTCCTTTTTAAAGAGAAAGAAACACATTTTCACCCACCCATCTTTCTTGTAACTCCGTCTGACTATGACACAGCACATCACCTCATCTTCACTCTCTAAGCACTTTCTTCCTTGCTTCGCTTGTGGCTGGCCATAGTCGATGGAAGGATAACGACGGGATTAATTTGACGTCGTCGGACGTGAAAATTCCAGGGTGCGAGGATACGGCTGCAGAACACCGAAAGAACGTTCCGGAACCGCCGCGTCATCGTCCATGACGTCATCGCATCCGAGCTGTGCTGCCTGCACCTTACGCCCGTGTCCTCCAGCCACGTGCCACCGACCTTAGACGCCAGGGGAGTGTGCTTCTCACAAACCAGCAGATTAACGTTTTTTTTTGAAATACCGTTACTAAAAATAACCGTTATTCAATCATTTTAAATTTTAAAATAAAACCGTTGCAACGGTCTTTTACCGGTTCAGTGGATTGACGAACCAGACGGGCCTTATCGAACCCACGCAATATAAATTGTTTTGTAGCAATTATTATCAATTTAACCGGGAGAGATTGTGGAAACATTTTTATAATTTCTTACCAACGCATTTGTTTAATTCCAACTCACCGGGTACCCGCTACAAGCCGTTACCGAAGAGTGTGTGTCTTTCTCTCTTTTACGGAGGCAGTTAAATTAAGTACTTACTTTGTTCAATCTGCCATAAATGAGAATAGGCTATTTCTGACGCAAGCAGCCAAAACACGCACTCCACTCTAATTTGCTAAGTGTTGTCCACCGTGGTAATGAAAGACTCCTTTGCGAGTAACAAGGCTCCAGTTACAAAAGGTGTTCACGATTTCAGGTACAAAGAGCAAATGAGATTCTGAGCAGCAGCCTCAGAACCGAATCAAAGTGAATTTACTCACCCTGAGAGATTTGTAGCTTCCGAGGGCACATTTTACGTTAAGTAGAATTCTTATCGAGTTTTAAAAATGCACGCTGGTACCTAAATAGATCCCGTTCCAGTAATGTTAAGCCGCTTTGTTATATTTCATTTCTTACGTAACTTCTAACTTTTTTGAGATATATTTTCGTACTACTAACTACTACCCCCCGTGTGGTGTCGGGTTAGATTTCGCCACCCCCTTCCTTCCCGTGTGTGAGGTAAAAGTCGACTAAGGGAGCAGGGTTGAAGTGAGTTGTGGGCGATGGGCTAGCAACCTATCACTGCAATATCACATTTTGTCGATCTTTTTATGTAAATGGCAATGTAATGATTAAGAAGTATTATTAAAGCAATATTTATTTCACCATCATAAAACTTATATACTTGAGTACCGACTTAATCTTGAAAGTAATATGGATAAGACTTTCGTAGAAACTTCGTACGTTCTCTAATAATTACAACGTAATAAATAAAGTTTTCTAACGTCAATTTCCATAAGAAAGAAAAGTCACACATGCTCCTTTCAACTTGGATATTATTTTCCATGATAAGAAAGTTTCCATTTCGGGAAAACGCTCGTTTAATTTGGAAAAACTTCTGTACGGTCCGTAGCAATTTGTATAGTCTACGTCATATGCGTATCCGGATACGAAATATGGAATTGCTTTCCCTGCGTCGCTATGTAACATTGGGTGAATACAGTGTCACAGATTGTATAATAGTTCTACCACAGTGTATGAAATCTAACAGCACACACTCTCAGGCTCAACACTTTCACTACCAAGAGCTTTCCGCTAAAACAACGGGATCGGCTACAAGCGTAGCGTTTCTGGTAGTGAATGTGTAACAATGTAATAAAAAAAGCTTATACCCACTTCGGTTCTCTAATATCTATACAGACATCCTTTCAAAATGATCTACACATGCGTCATCTCAGTAACAAATACTGTATAGAATTTTTTGTAAGGTTGTGTGTATAGGAATTGGACAACCTGACTTTCTTTTTCTGTACTTTGTAAAACGTTTGTGCTAAATAGAAGGGAACATTTCCCCACGTTAATATCCCTGCCATAATCGGAATCACAGATTAATTACCCCTGTTTAAATTTGGTTAAATAATGTATAAAAAAGTTTATACATTAGCCAAATGAAATTTCAAAACATTTCGCTATTGTAATAGTACATTGTTTAACGAGGGGCGTAAGTCGAATATTGCGAACAAGAGTCTATCAGAAGCCCGACGCCGAAGGCGGAGGGCTTTTGATGACTCGAGTTTGCAACATTCTTACGCCCGTGTTATACACAATGTTTTTCATCACATTTGCGAGGAAACAAATACATTTTAGATGAAATTAATACAAATCGTAATAAAAACTGCAACATGTCAGTCGTCCATTTTGTTGAATTTGACGTGAGGCGCGTATGGCAAAGACCCTTCGGTATACAGCCACGATTTGAAAACACTTAAAAACAGTTTACATAGACACTAAATAACTACATATCAAATCTGTAAATAATTCAGTTAAACATGTTTAAGTAGTTTTTTAAGTTTACATCGTCGTCGTCGATCGTATTTGATATAAAACCTCTTTGCTTTGTAACTGCCGCATGACTGACAGATACAATTTAAGAAAAAAACCATTACGCCCATGGGCGTAACACAGGCTATTACAGCTCTGTATGTCTGCGCATTATGAAGCCCTTTTCAAGCAAGCGTGATGAAAACTAATATTCAGAGCAATGACGCGTAGTTGTAGTGTTCAAGAGGCAACCGGATGGCTCGCGGTATTTGAGCTCCCGAAGTGTTGTGCCAAAGTCATTCCTATAACTATAAAGCGGCTGGGAGAGGGGAGATGAACTATCTCGCTCTAATCAGTGAGTGTGAATGCTGCGGGGCTAGCACAACTGACGCCGCGCCGTGACGCGAGTCGAGAACGATCTACCCTCCTCTTTCTAATTTGCACGGTGCGAGTGAGACAGGAGACGCTCAGTCACGCGCGAATCGACAGAGCAGCAAGTTGTGCTAGACGTACAGTTAGTGCACTGTATTTAGCCAGGCCAAATGGCCGCTAAACACGCAAGCATAGACAAAAAACATTTATCTCTATATTGGTCTTAGAGTATATACCTACAGAGGCGACGTAAGTGTCGCCACAATGAGGGACGGCAACAAAGTAGATGATTCCCGTGGGGTGGCCATGTAACTAAAAATTACCCCATCGCTTCCATATGTTTATTTTAAATAATGCGCTTTTATTGTAAGTAGTTTTTACTGAAGGTTTACACACATTCACTGCCTAGCAGGCGCTCTGTTCGCAACCACTAGTAATATTCAGCTTAATAACATGAAATATGATTCTAGTAACAGAACATGACATGTAGGTAATTAATAGTCCTTGTGCAAGCGGCTTACCTGGTAGTTTCTTATCAGCACAGTTATGACAGGACGCCCGCGAGCTGTGTTGCGGCGAGGTAGACTATCCGTCTCTTTCTAATCGTTCTAACTAGAAAGAGACGGACAGTCTACCTCGCCGCGACACTGCTCGCGGGGCGTCCTGTGATAGCCGTGCTGATCTACTTAATTATTATAAAGCCTGAATCACACTGGCGCGGCCTGCGGTGGCGGTTCATAGTAAACTTGACAGTTAGTGTCAAATTTACTATTGACCGCCACCGCAGGCCGCGCCTGTCTGTGAGAGGCTTAAAGTCTCTCACAGACTGGCGCGGCCTGGCCGCGGCGATCAATGGTAAACTTGTCATTAGCTGTAAAATTTACTATTGACCGCGATGCAGGCTTAAGGCGGGAAAAATAATGACACTAAATACCGAAATGAGACACAACCATATTAAAAAACATTTACTATTCAAATATTCAAATTATTACAGATTAATGATAAAGAGCTCTGCTCGGGTAAAAATATGCTGAGAACGATTTTTCCCAGATATGAGACCTAGCTAGATCGATTTTTTTTATGAGGCACAGCGTGGTAGGCCCCCTACAAGGTTGACTGATGACCTGGCAAAGGTCGCGGGAGTCCGCTGGATTTGGATGGCGCAGGACCGGCCATTTCGGCTGATATGATGATGAGATAGATTTTTCGCCCCCATAAACCCCTATACTGCAAATGCCATCAAAATCGTAAGAACTGTTTTCGAGAATGCGATCACAAATATATATATGTAGCCTTAACCCAAATACTACGCGCATCCTCATTTAGTGGAAACCTAGAAAAAAAAACATATTATTTTACATAAAATTTTTCAAGCAAAGGGCTTATAGAAAATTATGATTCATTCTAAACCGTCGATCGTCTTTACTTATTACTAGCTGTCCACGCGTCTCCTCTCCACCCGCGTAGTAGAAAGAACACAAGCGGAGGCGCAGATGCAGGATTAAATAAAGCCAGATGAAAGAATTTTTGAAATCGGATGAACAGTCCGAGATTACTCGCTACATAAAAGCTTATCTTTACTATGAGTACAGAGTAAATATACGTATATAAGAATATATCCCATCCATTACATACGAATGTTATGTAATAACAAGTACGAGAATTTTGTTAGAGTATAAATTACCCGAGAAATCGGGTATTTTTAAGTTGTATTGGCTGGTATTCCTAAAATGATTGCAAAGAAGCTAAATCGAGAAGACATTCTAACACCTCTCGCAGCTTACCATAAACAATCTACGTAATTTGGGCGGATAATTTGTCAACAAATATTTTCTTGTACAATGTAAACAATGATGTTATTTCTATTGTAATCGTCAAATTTTACAAGATTTTGAGCGTAATGTAATTTTACCATGCTATTTTTACGTATTGCGTATACAGAAAAGTGAAAGATGTTCTACTTACGTGTGAAAGGTTATATTTTCATCACATTGTTCCGACCGGCTTTTACAGCCAAGCACGCATCAATTAACCATTTTCTTGGCACAGACGGAACACGAGATACCTCATCGTGCGTAAATTACTTTTAGGACACTATTTTATTCACAATAATATTAAATATTTCGGATTCGTATGCAGCCACGCGCGAGCATTGACAGCATTGTATGCCACAACTGTTGTGCCAAATAGAAAAAAAGTGGAACTATGACAAGGATAACGAATGATATATCTCTGTCTGTCACACTTATCGAGATTTGTATGCTACCAGCTCGCTCGCACGTGGTATTATTATTACCATAGCCTGTCCATACTAAATTATAGGTTCATGATATTGGTACTCAAGTCGGTCAAATTTCGAAACAAGACTCTACCTAGTCAAATCTAGGTACTTGTTTCTAACATAGGGCAAAACTTTGTACTCAGCGCGTACCATAACGCAGAACTCTTATGTTAAACTGTATTCCATCTGTGAACTGTTTCCACTCCCGGTTTGTTTCGTAACAGCTGAATTCTCCGCCAAGAGCTCTTTTCATTTCAAAACTTCTTTTGTATAGCTGGAGTAATAAATAACAGTGGCAGGGCGAATTCGTTCCGTTCGTTTCCAAGACTCCAATATAGTCGATACTTCATCCAACTTCTTATATAAAAAGTGTCAAATATCGCAAATGGCGATACCGTTTCTGGAAGTCTTATAGCTCTCTGAATAGTAAAACCAATCACCTGAGCCCTTACCCTCGATAATTAGAAGGGCTTAAAATTAATTGGAAAGTTTCACGGTTTTACCTCAAAACGAATAATTCAGCTTTACTAGAAACAAGCCTTAGATTTATCGGATGCACCTATCGAAATGGATTATAGCAATTTGTGACACTGAAGACAAAAAAATATTTACAAGTTTTCTGTATAGGTAAAAGTATGACATACCCTGTCTGCTCAAATCATGCCTGGCTGGATCTGAAAAGAAAGAGGAAAACCGTATAATTACGAACCTTCAAGAAAATACATCAGACCGATCAAGAAAATTGTGTAAATACTTGTTCAAAGGTGGAAAATGAAAGATCAACCCTGCCCTACATTCAGCGATAATTCGAATCATATTCAGTACCGCGGTGCTTCCTCCGGGGCAGAGACGTAGTATCAATACTTACTATTCATGTACAATTTCAACGCGATAATAGAATAGCGGTAGCTGTAGAGTGGAGCCCCAAGATTTTTAATAGATAAATGACAACAAGGAATTTTAACGTCCTAAATATTAAATATGAATTATTTATTATAGAAAAATAGTAGATTGTACAACAAGTGCATAAAACGCACCATTTTACGCGAGACGTTTATTGTGTTATATGGATGACGTTACATGGTTATAAAATCAAGTGTAAAATGGGTTTTATGGACGAATTGTACACTCTACTTTTCACTTCGACTGCGAGGAAATGAAACGAAAATCTTTTTTTTGAAGTGAAAACTTCTTTAGCCCTTTCAGACCCCGCCAATACAATCGTGCGGGTTGATTACATTTAATTGTCAAATCAAAATCATATCGAGGGCTGAGCGGTCAAACCCGATAAGTAGTTTTTTTTAATATTTCTAGTTATTAATGTTTCGTACCCTACTTTACAAGCTCTTTCTAGTGGTAAATACAGATATCGTGATTTAAACCTGCATCTACGTTTTTTAATGTGCGGTAACCCAATAAGTTACTTAATGTCTACGTATGTCTTTTTGTAACAACCATACAAGTAGCAATAAAAGCATTTTTTTTATAAAATCCTCGTGCAAAAACTGTATATCTGTTTGTATAGGTATTTACCGCACAAATTATAAGTTCACGTTTACTATTCTACAATTTGGTAAGTACCGTTATGTTTACCTACCAGGTTTTACTTCATAGGCAAGTTTAATTATTTCGCACACTTTTTTACAGTAAAAACATATAACTATAAATGTACGATTTTACCATAAAAATATAAACAACATTTCATAGTCAAAACGTTTTATACGTTTTTACTTCATAAGATAAACAATATACTCTCTTAAAAGCTTTGGAAGAAAAACCAAATATGTGCAATTATCGTACTCAATCACAAATCCGACACCACGTTGCGTCATCAGTTCGGTTTGACACTCGTGCGCCGCACTTCGTCGCGGTCGAAATATTAGTCGAAAAAATAGTTAAAGGTGCTTAGTGATTTATTTATTTATAAGGAGTTGATAAAGTGACATTGAATTTCATCGAAATGAACCCGTCAAGGAGATTAGTGAATTTAGCCCGCCATGGGCATAAGGAATTGGGTAAGTTAGTTGCGCTTTGTTTTTATAATCTTAAATAATCTAAAGACAAATACAATGTCGGACTTGGAAGGTTTTTTTAAATTAAAGTGCTTCTATAAATGAAATGTTCTCATTTGGCCAGTTTTGAAAAACACGCTTTCGAATAACGAAGATGTACTGTTTAGAAGTAAAAGCCAATAACTGTTGTTATTTGTTTTCAAGATATCGCTTAACATTTACAGGCACAATTACGAATCATTCGGCGGATGACTCTTAAGCCCACAAGGCATCTAACTTTGAACTCGAGGAACTTGGTAAGTGTAGGTAGCAGTAGTTACACAAAATCTTATACTTAATTGTAAAGGATTCAAAAACATTTTTGGTAGAACCCTATAAATCTCCTATTTATCTCAAGATGTGCAGTTATTGGAATTTACCTTAATTATTGAATACGTAGTTTTTTATTTTTTTCAGAGTCATCTCAGATAAGTAGTCTTAATGACAAGAATTCATCCGATTTTAATGACATTCAACTGAACATCATTAACGAGATCGAAAATTACGTTAATAGGAGTGAAATATTCTCATCGGGTAAGTTTTATGTTATCACTTGTTTCAAACTTAGATTCGGTAGGTAGGCTACACTAGACGCGTTTGCATCCGTCGATAATGTCGTGTGCACGCAACCCGAGTTTGGTAAATAATAAGAGCAAACGGAACTGAATATGTACCTACGAATAATTATCGTTGTAGGTAACATCTAAAAAACTGAATATACTAAAGGCCTCCATACACTGTTCGCGGTTGCAGGTCGGGCGCGGGCCCGCGCAAGTTGTAAAACATTGAAACTACACTTCAAACACACACCAAACGCCGTCGGAACGCGGGCCCGCCGCGGGCCCGCGGCGCTAACTACTCGGGCAGCGCGGCCGCGGGTTGGGCGCGGCGCGGGTCGGGCTCGGCGCAGGTCGGGCGCGATGCGGGTCGGGCGCGGCGCGGGTCGGGCGATTGTTATCTCTCTCACTACCAACGCATTTAATATCTCTATCACAATCTCTATCACACAGTTGCGCAGGCCCGCGTTGCTTCCGCGGTGGGCCCGCGCTACTGTGTGATAGAGATATTATAGAGACGCCGCCCGCCTGCGGTGTGAATATACCGCTTCAACCGCGCCCGACCCGCGCCGCGCCCGCCCCTCGCCACGCACGACCCGCGTTCGATGTGTGGAGGCCTTTACACTCACATTTTTGGTGTGTATGCCTGTTACGTTAACTTTTATATGTCGCCATAATATTTAATATTAATAGGTAGATATAGAACTAAGAAAAATATGTTGAAGAGGTAATGTTTGTGAGTTTGTATGTTAGGCGTAGGCTCCGAAACGAATTATGTGATCTAAATATTGTTTCACCAATTCGTAATAGCGTTTAAGGCAAATGCAGGTCGCCCCCCGCTGTAAAACCACGTTCCTGGCATGACATGACCCTGATGTGACATGTAGCTCTGTATTTATTATTGAACCACCTATTTGTACCATGTTTAAGCGAATAAATGACTGATTACTGATTACTTAATCCTTGGGAGCGTTGGCTACTCACCTCCTGGAACACCATACCACATACCTATACATGCATACCGCATACATACATAGCAAGTAGTGGAGTTATTATGCCTGCGGTCTTCTGTAAAGTAGACGTAACTAGTTCTCCAGTTGGGCTGTTCCAAATGATTTTGCGCGAGATGACCTGCTGCTGATGCCTTACTTTTCTTCCTTCTCTTGTGTAGCTACTACCTTATAAATAAACTGATCTAGTATCATACAGCTCATAATTAAATTTGATTGCAGATCCCTCGACAAGAAATCAAGCAATATCTTTTGATATGGACGCATTTAGAGAATTATACAGTGACGAACACTTGTTTGGGAGTGACTATTCTGATTTAGACCCGGATTATATAGAAAATGGATCTCTCCCTTACAGATAACGAGTACTCGAAATACGAGAAAACGTGCTCAATCTAATCCACCATCCGTTGCACAAATTGATTACCCATCAGAAATAGAATCGTTGTACGACAACCCTTTGCCCATAAGTATAATAGTAAAGAAAAAAGATTTAGAAAAAATGTGCGAAAAAGGTATTCATCATAAACTTAAGAGCCGGGCTCTTGTCGGTGGAGTAATCGCCACTCTGTTCTTCTCTCTGCCACTGTTTTGAGCTCTTGATACGAGATTACATTAACTTTCTCTTTAGCTTGGTCCATAAACGCACGTCTTGGTCTTCCCCTGCCTCTCCTTCCATCAATATTTCCTTCAATTATAGTTTTTATGTAATTGTCATGCCGTATCAGGTGCCCCAACATATTTCCCCTTCTGTTTTCAATCGTTTTTAGTAGACATCTTCTTTCTCCTATCGAATTTAGAACCTCTTCGTTTGTTCTTCTTTCTGTGTTAACTAATACCTAACATACCTCCATGCCCACATTTCAAATGCGTTCAGTCTCTCTCTATCACGCTGGGTTAGAGTCCACGAGAAAAAGGCATTATACCAGAAGAATTTCATCCCTGGATTCGTGGTCTGGATTCTGTTAACGACATTGAACCCACTTATTGCGACAGTTGTGATTCAGATTACTTTTAGATCATGTTTCAGTAAAAAATGTTGATTTGTTTACTAATAAAACCAAGTAACTCCGTAATGTTTACAATTATTTCAAACAAAAACCCCATAAGTCTCTTCCGTAAATCAATAAAACTGTAATATAACATGACTACAAGAATTTAAATATGTTTATAAGTCGTAAATGCATTATTCGATAACAATAGTTTTCGTGTAATAAACATATACATTGCGATAATCTATGCTAGCGGATTTGTGGACCTCTAAACTTTCAACACCAATTTTCTCAAAACATAGGTTTTAACACTTATCGGATTTGACCACTCAGCCCTCGATATGTCAATATACTTCATTTTGCGTTAGCAGGGTGTTGTTTTACGGGTCTGAAAGGGCGGTTACGGCGCTGAGCACTTTTTGGGATGGGGAAAAATTGTTAAATACGCGACAGAGGTTTGTGACGTCAGATGTGAAGGAGGTCACTTTTTGCTGCTAGACGATTCGACTTCATTCAAAACTGAACGCTATTCGTAAGAGTATAAAGCCGTTAAACACTTTTTGCAATAGCATATTCTGCAAATAAATTTGTAATAATACCAACTCGTCCTTCACCGTTTTGCTATTGAGAAAATTCAAATAGTTCGAATTTGGGCGTTATTCCTAAAGCGATACAGCTTTGAAAAATATTTGGCAATGGCAAAAACAAAATGGTATCGTGTTTGCCGCCGCCCGTCGGCGCGCCGACGGGCGAGCCCATATATTTATCTAGGGCTTTTAGAGCACGACGAACGACGGACGAACTTTTAGAGCATACGAAATGAAAAAACAATAATGGACTAGTTAGTTAAATATAAGGCGGTAGTGTGCCCATGCAGAAGGCTGGCAGCATTGCCACGTTAAATGGCAATGCTGATCCTCTGGGCGAGGTAAAAGCCAGTCTTCTGGTCACGTGAAGCCTCGACCAAGCGCTTGTACAATCCATTGAAGATTCGGTGCGCGCTTGGTCCCCACGGTCCGAGGGTCTCTACGCCGAACAGTTCAAATATGAAGCCACTGTCGATGGCTCCATACTTGCGCTGTTTGAGACCCTCGGCTGAATCAGCAGCGGAACCAGCCCTACGCGATGTCCCCGGTAGATGTGACGATGCCTGGGTGTCGACGCACGTGGCGTCCCACACCCTAGTGAATGAGCTCCCTCATATTCCAGGGAATGAGCGTCATGCCAAGGCCCGACGGATGATGTCGCTAAGGCTGGCATGAAGCGGGATGCGTCCCGCGCTCTTGCAGCACGAGAGACCGTGGTTGGCGAGACGATCCACAGCGTCTCCGCAGTGTCAGCGATGAGGGGCGACACACGACGCTCCCAGACGTAGACATGCGGAGTATTATTATCCATTAATGTGCCCAAGTTTTTAGAGGGAACAGCATGCAGCCTCGTACGAGATTCCCACTCCGCAACCGCAAGGAGACGGTCACGCTCGGCAGGGCTTTTGAATGTGAACGTATCTGTTTTTGTATTGTTTATACCCCTTGAAATACCCCAGGTATCAGAAGATGTGTTCCTAATCCTCTATTCACATTGAATGCGAACTTTAATTTAAATTAGCCAACTTGCCAAACTTAGCGCATTTAGACCGACTTAATAGATGGCCTGAATGAAAATTATACGGCAGTTTGGAAGACGATTAGGCTAGTCGAGTTCCTTGTATTTTCTAGTTTACGAGACGATACTATCGATCTAGTTTAGCAAATAACTTTTTACATTATTCTTGTACTTAATCTTTTTCTTTTTGTATGGTACAAAGTACGTAATTCCAGACCTTGAAGATGTATCTGCTACTACCTTACGTTTATTTTAAATGATGTTGTTTGTTTGCCGACCGGTTTAGGCTACTGGTTGTGACCCTGCCTACCAAGCTAGAAGTCCTGGGTTCGAGTCCCAGTAAGGGCATTTATTTGTGTGATGCCATGGATGTTTTCTATGTATTGAAGTATTATTTATATATGTAAGTATGTTTATCGTCATCTAGTACCCATATTACAAGCTTTGCTTAGTTTGGGACTAAGTCGATTTGTGTAAAATTGTGCTCTAATCTTATTAAATAGTCATAAAATTGCATTTCAGATCAATTATTGCTGATAATGTTTTAAGACGACAAGGAAAATTCCGGAATACTTTAGTAGTAAGTAAATCCATTTCACAACCGACTTACAGTTTCCATCACATTCCAATTACATATAATGGAAACAAAACGAAAAGCACTTTCATTATACAAATACGGTGAAACTCTCGTCTGCGGTTGCCCCGAGCTAGACAATGGAGATATGGGACTGAAATCAATATCAATTAGCGTGCATGGATATAGTTTTAAAAGCATTAGGGCCTCTTGTTTGAATTGCTAATAAACGAAATGGAGTTAAAAAATAAACCAGCCGAATTGCTTGGCAGGTGCATTACCTAATATTAACATTCCTACTTTTATCTGTTTATTACTGCAGTCTATGTGGGTTAAATGTCCGGATTTCTAAAGGAACTGCGTCGGTGAATGTCAAAATATGTTAAAAGTTAGTAATATTTGATCTGACGGCGTTAATTTCAAACGGAACTTCATATAATCGACCCTTAAGCCTGAAACAGACTGACGCTGCCTGCGCCACCGCAGCGTATAGTAAATCTGCACATATTGACAAATTTGCTACCGACCGCCACCGCAGGCCTATGTCCAGCAGTGGACGTCTTTCGGCGGGTATGATGATGATGTTGATGAAATTTATACACTGAATCGACTAAAATGTCTATATCTAATTGGTTGAGAAATGTGACCAGTAGAGGAGAACAGCTGGACGGACCCCGGACATACAAAAGATTTTTTGCCCAGCTGAAACGGAAAACTTCCTGCGCTTCGCTCGCTCGTTCAATAATAAAAATATCAGTAGGTAAGGTTGAATGTGTGTTATTAGAAGACTCCGAGAAATAGTCTAATATAGCAAATCTACGCTTTATTATAAGTACTTTTAAATTTTAATTATGTAGTTGTATTTTTGTTAGTGAAACCGTCAATATCAGGTTCGCGAGGATCATCTGGAACTTTCCTTGTCTTATAACGTATTTATTATTGAACCCGAGTCATAAAACCACTTAATATTTACAAGATTCAAACCAAGAACGACGTGACTGTAATACAGATGGTGCGACGTAAGAAACAAAATAACTAAAGGGATTTTTTTTTAAGAAAACTCATTCTCGTCAATTGGGAATGACGCCTTTCAGATCAACAGAGAAGCTTTGGATTCAGGGCACGTTAACCTGGCTTAGGGCTTTCCCATGCTTCATAAAAATGAAAATATTGAATGTCAATATGAGATTTAAAAAGAAAATATATCTATAACTTATTCGGAGTATCGATTTGGGCTGCATGCCTCAAACATACTTAAGGGGCTCCCATACGCCAATGACCTTTTCTAATGATTGTTGTAGCTTATTATATTAAGAACAACAGCTTTAAGCAATTTAGTATCCCATATTTACTTCAAAGTAATTGTTTTCGTGATATTTGGCATCAAAGTTGAACAATTTTAGGCCAAAAAACTGGGCCTTAACTTTGTGTTAATTAGTTTAAAATGAAAACTGTTTAGACACGTTTTTAGACGTCATAGACGAACTCAAATATGTAGATTTCGTATATGTTAGATCTTTCACGTCAATAGAGATACGAAATAAGTGTTTTTTTAGACAATGTTTAAAAAATCATACAAAATTAAGTTACATTCATTTCTTTCAAAATCCGGTAGACAAAAGTGGAGATTTTGAGAAAACATTGAAGAACCGATAGCCGTTTGACTTATAATTCTATCTGTAGTGCAAAAGTAGGAGATACGATTCAAAACACGTCAAAAATCGATGAAAACCTTGGTTAGCCCCTTAATGCGTCGAAATCAAAATTGTCTACACTACACGGCGCTGTGCGTTAAACCTTACCATACGCATGATGTTCGCTACTAGTCCGGGCTTGCAAGACTCTACTCGGTTGAAGCCAGGGCTGGGCCCGACGAGTTCCTGACCCGAGTAGAGACCTGGACTAGAACGACCGGTATAACCCCGCTAAGCTATAGCTTCCAAGAAGCGTGGCATACCGAAGATGCGCCAGGTATCGGTCCGATACAAAACATAACGTGCTTTTACCTTGATGGAAGCTTCATCCGCCGTTGTCTCTCGGCCGGCGTCTAGACAGGGCGGCGTCGATATGTGTAGCTGAATGTATGGTGTATGGTGTGTGTGGGTGTCGAGGCCGTCGCGTGTCCTGGTGAACACTTCCTGGCTCCTGGATGATTAAGCGCACCCGAATCCAAACTACCGACACTAAATTTATCACTTCAGTCTCCAAAACACTGGCAGGCAACAACAAAACTCCTCGATAGGAGCGCCTGGCCTCAAATATGAACTGATTCCAATTAACATAAATCAAATGTCCCGAATGCTTTCACAAAACTCAAAATACAAATCAAAGCATGGGTTCACTCCAACAAGGTCAAATTCTAGGTTATACTACTAAAATGACAGACGTCAAACGTCAAATAGTGACGTGTCTTTTTCTACCCAAATTATCAACCGAGTGATACCCGCGGTAAAAAGCCGGTACCGAACACATGAGATATAACGATCAAGAGACGTCTCTGTCAAAATTGACAGAGACGTCAAGGTTGTCTCCTTGGCCAACCTCAGACACAATTTGTACTCATCGCGGGCTGTAATAAAAGAGCCTCAGATCACATATGAATATTGCCCTTGCAAGGGTCTGGCGTTTAATACCTGCGATATCCTTTGCTTTACTCCCTAGGCGTGTATTGTACTATTATTCCATGTAAACTATCTCTACCAACGCGAAGAGTGCGGTAGGCCACTTGTTACGCGTAGGCTCCGACCTCGACAACAGTTTGCAAGAGTTATTGCTTTTTATCTTATCACGAGCCCTTTACGGATGCACTTTGATCGTTGGGGTTTTGTGCTCATCCCTTTACAACTAGTGCCTTAAGAGTCCGCAGCAAGCTCGATTCTTCATACAAACGTAGTTACGTCCTTACTTTAATATAACATGTCACATTATCATGAAATTCTCTAAATATAATGAGGTAAGATATATCTAGGGCTAAAACTAGTTTATGACTCTTAAAATGTTAATAGAAAGAAAATAGAGCGAGTACAAGTTTTGCATTTTTAGACCCCAGAAAGTTGTTCAGTTCGGCGGCCTACTACGACCAAAATATAGTTTAGATTGAAGTCAAAACCTATTTCCGGTGTCGATTAAACTATGCAGTTTGAAAAGAAAAAAGATTTGTCAAAATTGATCTTGTAGTTTTAAAATGAGAGCGTAACTACGAAATCCTTAAAATAAATTACAAAAATTTGATGCGAAACTGCAGCGAATTACTCTGGCGCGGGGAACGGTCCGGGGGGGGGGGCGGTACGCACCGCCCTTATCATAGCTACTCCTTGCCGTGCGCTTAGTTTAGTGACAATAGTGACCCATTTGCTGTGCGCGGGAGCGACGTATTGTTTTGGTGAATTATCTTCCTACGATAATCGCGGTCAATTCACGACTTGGACTGATAAAACGGATTTGATTTTTCTTGGTGATACTGGTGGTGTGTGTGATCATACTGATCATACTGATCGACGATCTGTGGCTTTCTTATGGACTTTGCATTTTTATGTTACAAAAATGGATAAACCGGGTAAGTACCTACTTATATGCATTTTAGTCAAGTTCCAAGTATATAAATAAATTATATACATTTAATATGTACATATTATATTAATGTATATGAGTACCTAGTCATTAATCCTTAGTTGACGTGTTATTTAATTTATTTGGTAGGTAAACAAAATTTTAAACTCACAGTAGGTACTCATTCGGTATTAAATAGGTAGGTACCTACATAAATATCACTTGGGTACGTCAAATCATTCTGGATATGGCTTTGGTGATATATAGTTTGATTCTTTTATATAGCCAAAACAAAATACTTACTTAGTTAAAAAATAATAATACGCTATAAATTTAAATAAGACGAGGATGAACGAACGGACTTTATACGAAAACTACCTATCACACATTATTGCTTAGAAATTTTAATTAGTTTACCTAAGTAGGTATGTAAGTTATAGTATAGTATCCTAAAGTATATAGGATAGGTTTTTTCGTCACTCTCTATAGTAATCTACGTACTTCTTTACAACGTGTTAATAAAATAACGCAAAACCTGAAAACTGTTTGTTCAGAATCGAGAGTAAAATGCGAAAAAAATAAAAAATAAATTTTTTGACGCGATTTATTTTTTACATTTGTATGGAGCAGGTCGCCCCAGACGGCCAACACTCCATACACATGTAAAAAATAAATCTTGTCAAATTTTTATTTTTTATTTTTTTCGCATTCTATGCTCGATTCTGAACAAACTGTTTTCAGGTTTTGCGTTATTTTATTAACACGTTGTATATCATAATTATATATAGAAATTGGCACTTACCTACCCTTCAACTTTTTTGATCGAGTGACCTGACAATAACAATACTAGGTAGGTATCTAAATAAAAAAATGACGACGCGACAATAGCAGTTGTTTCTCGGTGCTACTTGAACCTTGGTTGTAGGTTTTTATTATTTATGTATGTACTAGGTTCTTACTATATTATGTGCTCAGGTTGGCGCTTGTCCAATTTGTAGATATAAGATGTACAAGGTACATAGGTACATATATTTTTCAACTAAAACTATAAGGGGGCAAACAAGCATACGGTCCACCTGATGGTAAGCGATCACGGGAGCGTATAGACGTTTATAATTACCTATAGTTATTTTTTTTTCTAGAAGCGAAAAGGTGTTCAAAGACAAAATTATGGCTATCGGCTCGAAGGAAGAAAAGAGGACCGGCTCGTCGTCAAAAAGAAAATATAAATCCTAATAGGTAAGTTATAATAAGGCTATAAATTCAAATTTCATTTATTTATGGACCAACTAGGATCATTGTTGTAAGTAGGTACTTTTTACCAAAAATAAAAACAATAATGTATGATCTTTTTTTATTTCCTTCAATACACCAAATCTTCAATGCGAATAAATATTTATAGGGTAGGTTCCTAGGAAAAAAGATCTGGATTCTAATTAGTGCGTATTTTTATTGATCATAAGATATTGGACACCTATTTTAAAAATACACACAACCGAACATAGAACCTCCTGCTTTTTTGAAGTCTGTAAAAATGACGAAGTTATGGCGCGTAGATAATCCGCGTGACTTCACAAACGTATGAACCGTGACGTTACGCGCACTTATGGGTCAAAATCAAAGAGATGAGCATTTTAGGTTTTCAAAAATCTGAGAAATAAAGTTTTTTTTTAAGAAAACCAACAAGTGGAGTCTGTTGTGTCATTTGTCATGAACCGTTCCTGTGAAGAGGCACGCACAAAAATATATTTTAGAAATTCTACCAGTTAATAAGAATAATGCCAGGCACAAAGTCATTTCGGGAACACTTTTAAAGATTTTTTTAATAATTATGTAACTAATGCATTTAAGAATCACCTTCAAGAAATTGTAATTAACCTGTTCCTAAATCGGATAATGTTGTTATTTTGTATATTTGTTATATTGAAAACATTTATTTTTGTTCACTTTATTGTCACCTCGGGAACGCCCGCATCATTTCGGGAACGTCCGTCATATACGAGAACGTTCCCGAA
This sequence comes from Epinotia ramella, assembly GCA_947578815.1. Taxonomy (NCBI): domain Eukaryota; kingdom Metazoa; phylum Arthropoda; class Insecta; order Lepidoptera; family Tortricidae; genus Epinotia; species Epinotia ramella. The sequence goes on along the minus strand of OX388217.1, from coordinate 10,001,532 downwards.
ATTACCGTTCCCGAAATGACTATTTGATAAATATTTTCATGTCGCGCTTGACGGCGCCATGTAAGATATTGGTTTTAGGGGTTATGAACAAGTGAGCTCTAATATTTATAAGAATTTTGCAAAATATATGCAAATTTTCGAAAAACTATCCATCAAACTGCGTTCCCGTAGTGACAGGGAATTAAAGTACGCTTCACACATATGAATTTAAAAGGTACTTACCAACTAAATCATTTTTTTTTTCCGTAAACAACAAACACGCCTTTTGCTTTGACTAGTGAACTTCACGCTGTTGCTTGCTAACGCCACCTAGCGTGTGTTCTTTTATTTACATCAATCGATATCCACCGCGTTCACGGAATGATTTAATAAACGTCAGACAGCATTTGAATAGTCAAAATATGAAGAAATTAACCTGCTATTCATGTATTTTATACGTATATTCTTAATTTGATGATTTTCAAAGCTAATATTAAAATATGAAAATTTTAAGTCTTAATTATAAACATTTTTGATTTGTTTGAACTATGAAACATGGTATAAGGACGCATTCCCGGAATGACTATTTAGACCTTTTTTATTTTGAAAATCAAATAAATCATTAGTATAGAAAGATAAATAAGCTAAGTGCCGTGTAATTATGCACAGAACCTTTATTTTAAAATAAATATTTTAGTAATATCATGTTATTTTATTCAGAAAAACTTTGTCAGAAGCATAATGCTCATTTCGCTCTCGAAGTCGCCCGGTCATGACGGTCTCAGCATTGAGCACTTCAAGTATGCTGGTGCTCACTTACCCCGCGTACTTGCCATGTTCCTTACGTTGTGCCTGCACCACTCATATTTACCAGAAGAGTTTACGAGGTCAATAGTAGTGCCAGTGGCAAAAAATAAAACTGGGGATCTGTCAAACAAAGATAACTATCGGCCAATCTCACTGGCCACAACAGCTGCGAAAATACTCGACCGTATGCTGGACATCATACTCGAAAAGCACCTAAAAATATGTGATACTCAGTTCGGCTTCAGAGCTGGACTGTCCACTGAAAGTGCCATTTTATGTCTCAAGCATACGGTCGGGTATTATACGCGAAGGAGGACACCGGTTTATGCCTGCTTCCTCGACCTGTCAAAAGCTTTTGACAGAGTGGAGTATGACTTCCTATGGAAAAAGCTAGAGGAATCAGGCACTCCGGTTGAAGTAGTGAGGATTTTTAAATACTGGTACCATAGCCAACGAAATCAGGTGAGATGGGCCGATAGTCTGTCTTCCGAGTATAGGCTTGATTGTGGGGTAAGACAGGGGGGGCTGACGTCACCCAAGCTGTTCAACTTATACGTTAATGAGCTGTTGGCCGGACTCAGCAGCATGCATGTGGGATGTCATATAGATGGCGTTTGTATAAACAACATCAGTTATGCAGACGATATGGTGCTGCTGAGTCCGTCCATCAGTGCCTTGAGAAAACTGTTGGAGGCGTGTGAGGATTATGCTAAAGCTCACGGGCTCCTCTACAACCCCAAAAAAAGTGAGGTTATGATATTCGAGGCTGGCGGACAAAAAGTTACTTGTACACCTCAAGTTAGTTTGCAGGGGACCGCCCTGTCTTTTGTGAAGAGGTTCAAATATCTAGGTCACGTTATAACGCACAATTTGAGTGATGATCTGGATATTGAACGTGAGCGCAGGGCATTGGCAGTGAGGTCGAATATGCTGGCCCGCAGGTTTGCTCGATGTTCCACGGACGTTAAAATCGTTCTATTTAAGGCTTATAGCCAATCATTCTACTCGAGCAGCCTGTGGGTAAAGCATACCAAAAGAGCGTATAATGCCCTGCGCGTTCAATATAACAATGGATTCAGGATGCTGTTGGGACTGCCTAGGTGGTGTAGCGCCTCGCGTATGTTCGCCGAGGCCCGCACGGACGGTTTTCAAGCGATACTACGCAAGAAAATCGTGTCGATGTTGGGCCGACTCAGGGGAAGTAGCAACAGCATTCTGGGTGTCATTGCGGACCGGTATGACTGCCCAATCTTGTCGTACTGGGTCGGGCAGATTAAGTCCGTTGCACTGTTGGTGGGCAAATAGCCTATAATATAATGTAAAACTAGAATATAATGCTAACATACCTAGGTTAAGTAACTTACTAATACTATATGGATAATTTGTCCGAAATAAAGAGTTTATTATTATTATTATTATTATTATTTCTCTGATTTTGACCCTTATAACTTCGACATTTTTTGTTTAGTGACCAAAAGAAAAAATACGTGTCTAATATTTTTGATCATCTATAATACGGATTTTAGAGTTACTTATTTAAAAATAGTTTAAGTACTATCACTGTAATAAGCTTGTTTTGGGAAAAAGACTGACTGTTAAGTTTCTTGCGGCGTTTCTTCTTGACAGTGGTCTCTGCAGAAGCGCTGGTAGGGCTTGACTTATAAAAGTGCCCTTGGCGGCCTACTTGCAGAATAAATATTCATTTATTTCATTTATAACAAAAATAGTGGTAGTGGTATCTGAAAATCTGCTATGCAATTATGGCACTAGGTTGTTAAAATGACAAAACCTGGTATATTGTATGTTATACTTATGTTACTAGTTACTACTACTTTTGTTGGCACATCAAAACTTGTAGCCTGTACTCTACATTTACGTTTTTAGTAGGTTAAATAATCAGTTAAAATTTGCCTAGCCGCACTTACGCACTGTATAAACTGTATTGTTATCTCGCTATGGAGATGTTCTACTGTTATATTTTATTTACCGCAATAATTTCGCCGTTGTATGAAGATATTTTACTGCGATATTTAAACTGCGACATGTATAGCTCCGCCTCCCCGCGCGCTCTCGCTTTACTGCTAGCGCCCTGTCTCCCTCTAGGTGAAACAACAACATTTTAAAGCGTAAGCGCGCGATCTCAACGCGGAGTTGAGCGGACCTTGCTGCGGACTCTTAAGGGTAAGTCTATTATGTGTCTTTGTAACTTTGGTGCCTGAGACCAAGTTGTATTAAGACCAGCGGCTCATGTTTTTGTTGTAATGCACGCGTTTTAATGTTTAAAGTAGAGGTCCAGTGGGGTAATTACGTAACTTTTCGAACGAGTGTTACAAAAGTTAAGTATTCATCTGTTCTTGAGTCTTGCATGTTTTTTATGTATTAATTTGATATATATGTCGTCGTATAATACTAAAAACACAAAGATTATTACCGTCGAGCTCGATCGATTTGTACTTGCTTATAAGATTGCCCCCTAATATGTTGTATGCTGCTTTACATATGCATTAGAAATGTCTTTCTAGAAATTAATTAGGTAGAGAAAATTGTGAATAGAAGTCAGCTAGGGCTGATTATCAATACCTAAGGTAAACGTCCTTGTCCTCGAAGCTGCGCTAGTGTATAACACGGGCACTTTATGTCAAAGTGACATGGATTAGACTCGAATGAAGAGAAATCCTCTTAGTTCGCATTTATTTTCTTGATCTCTCGAAAGCCTTCGATCTGGTGCCCTATAATAAACTTTGGCAAAAACTGTACGATGAGACGTCTCTACCCGGGGAATTGGTGGAACTCTTCAGGTTTTCGCTACAAACTAATGTTGTAAAGTGGGCGGGGTCGCTATCCGATGAGTATAGGTTGGAGTGCGGGGTCAGGCAGGGGGGGCTTACGTCGCCCAGACTCTTCAGCCTATACGTCAATCGGCTGATCGAGGAGCTCAGCAACACCATGGCCGGATGTTCAATAGATGGAACGTTCGTAAATAACATCAGTTACGCTGACGACATGGTGTTGCTGAGCCCGTCGATCGACGCCCTTAGAACGCTGGTAAGTGTCTGTGGACGGTATGCGCAGGCCCATGGTCTCAAGTACAACGTCTCTAAAAGTGAGCTGCTGGTGTTCAGAGGAAGAACTGTCAAATTAGACGACCAAATGATACCAGTGACACTGAATGGCACTCCTCTTAAAGTAGTAACTGAGTTTAAGTACTTGGGGCATTGGGTAACCGCATCGCTAAAAGATGACGTTGATGTGGAAAGGGAGCGTAGGGCGCTGGCAGTAAGAAGTAATGTGTTGATTCGTAGGTTCGCAAGGTGTACTAGCAACGTTAAAATCACCAGGGAGCGTACATTTCATGCCGATGACAGGCGTATGACGTCAAGCTACATACAGGATGGAAAAAGTTTGAAAAGAGCAACGGCATAACGAACGTTTATTTATCCGTACCCAATAATGGAAAATGTGATTAATCAATGATTAATCACTGTTATCTAATCAACCTCTTCCGTTTAAGTAGATCTAATATATTGACCTATTATATTGGCCTATGTCCAGCAGTGGACGTCTTTCGGCTCATATGATGATGATGATGATGAATATATTGACACTTGATACGGACATTGAAAGAACTTTATCTGACATTGTCACATCAGTTTACTCTTTGTCACAAATAGGAAACATGCGGAAACAACATTTCAGTTAAATTTAATAAGATCAGGAAACTTAATGCTTTGCTAGTGGCCTAAGTCGCCATGGAGGCTATAAAATTATTGTGCCAAATAAATCCATGTTTAGTGATATATAATAAACAAATTTATTGTTCCTGCTGTCAGCAAAGTTTGCCACCAAAAGCAAGCAACATCAAATTACATTTGCAAACAATAAAACACAAAGAACATGAGGAACATAAAGAAACACAGTTTGATTTTAACATGGACTTGACCAATTTCATGATAGCATCGATAGACACGTTGTTGTGGCCTATAAGTAATTAAAAATAAAATAAAATATTAGTTACTAAATACGTTTACGGTTACTAAGTCGTGTCACTTCGTTTTTTGAATCATCCTGTGTGTTTATATGAATACGTCATTATCACGAAACCGGCATGAAATATACGCTCCCTGAAAATCACCCTTTTTAAGGCGTAGTGTCAATCATTTTACACTTGCAGCCTATGGATCATCTTTACTCAAAAAACTTACAGCGCCCTACGCGTGCAATATAATAACGCATTTAGGATGCTGTTGGGGCTGCCGCGCTGCTGCAGCGCTAGCGGTATGTTGGCGGAGGCACGCACCGATGGCTTCCACGCTATCATGCGCAAGCGGGTGGCGTCGCTGGTGCGGCGCGTGCGTGGCAGCGCCAACAGTCTCCTTGCCACAGTCGCGGACAGAGTAGATGGCGCTTTCTGGCAATATTGGAATAGCCTACATGCTTGCAATAGATCAGATAACATAAATTAATTGTAAAACTAACATAGGTTAAACATTTTAGTAAGTAATAAGCTTGTTTGTTGTTGTAAGCTTGTATACAATATGGAAACATTCCGAAATAAATGATTATTTAATTTAATTTAATTTAATTTAACCCATATTGCTTTGATAAAAAGTGCCCAAGTCACTAGTGCAACTAAGACGTTAACCTTATCATCATTATCATCATATCAGGCGAAAAACGTCCACTGCTGGACATATGCCTCCCTCAAAGAGTGCCAACGTGAACGGTTCTGCGCCACCCGCCAGACCTTTACCAGGTCATCAGTCCACCTTGTGAGGGGCTTACCCATGCCGCGCCTTCCCGTACGTGGTCGCCACTCGAGAAACTTATTCAAGTGCTCTATTATACACTCGCTACTAGATTTTAAGCCTTGACCCGTTTATGCAATTTCTTTCAAAGCTTTTAATAATTCTTGAAACAATAATCTTCGCTACTTTATTATTATCCTTGGATACTATGTCCCTAAGGCCGGGTACGCACTAAGCGGCTGGCCGCGTGCGGCTTGCCGTGCGGTTGGACAAAACATATGAAACTGCAAACGCAAAACCTCTACGCACTAAGCGGCTAGCCGCGTGCGGCTTGCCGTGCGGTTGGACAAAACATATGAAACTGCAAACGCAAAACCTCTACGCAGTAAGCGGCTAGCCGCGTGCGGCTTGCCGTGCGGTTGGACAAAACATATGAAACTGCAAACGCAAAACCTCTACGCACTAAGCGGCTAGCCGCGTGCGGCTTGCCGTGCGGTTGGACAAAACATATGAAACTGCAAACGCAAAACCTCTACGCACTAAGCGGCTAGCCGCGTGCGGCTTGCCGTGCGGTTGGACAAAACATATGAAACTGCAAACGCAAAACCTCTACGCACTAAGCGGCTAGCCGCGTGCGGCTTGCCGTGCGGTTGGACAAAACATATGAAACTGCAAACGCAAAACCTCTACGCACTAAGCGGTTGGCCGCAACCGCACGCGGCTAGCCGCTTAGTGCGTTAGGGCCCTAAAGGCGTATTTTGATTGGTTAGTAGGGTGCGGAATATTAGGAAAACGCAAACTTAGGGCCTTATATATTTAGCTGCCCGCGCGGCTTCGCTCGCGTATTGCGAAGAACACAGGGAAACCCGCGGCATAAATCATAGCATATGTCGATCCAGAAAGTCCATTCTACACGCAGGTGGAATAATTTTTGAGATCGGTCCAGCGGTTTCGGAGATTACGTACAAACTTATAAACTTACAATTTTTCAATTTTCTTTCTATAATATTAGTACAGATAACGATATGAATATGTAGTTTAAAAATATATGACTGCCAGATTATAATGTCACACACTGCCCGTATGTTATAAAGGTTAGGGCCTTTATTTGGTGGAATAAAGCCGCATAAAAACGTGAACTGAAAACATATTACGCTACGAAAAAGGAGTGTACCTAATGTATTCCAATAGTAAAGCCTGGTCCGCTGCGCCGTGTTTACGATGTTTTTAAACATCTAGCGTGTTTTGCCAATCAAAACAATACCTACCCTATTTGTTTTCCGAAACTGAAGTATAACATGTTAGATGTTTAAAAACGTCTTAAACACGGCGCAGCGGACCCGCCTTAATGCTAACACGTCCAAATTCCGCAAAATGTTACGTTAATCCGCCTGTAAGGTTCCTGTTGTGTATGCAGTATGCGAATTTACCGCAAAAGGCTTTCATTTCAAGTAAAGTTGAATTATGCATACCAATTTTCATACTTAGTTCATAAAGCTGACCCGAGTTTTCTTGTAAATTGCCGTCACGACTCGCCAGAGCAGCGACATCTGTTTAATATTTCGTCGGCAATTTGTTTCGAGTGACAAATCGCCATGCTACCCAGTTTTGCCTATAATTTTGGGTAAGTTTAACAATTAAAGAGTAGGTATTTCTTAATTATGCCTTCTGTTTTATTAATAAGTATCTACTTTTGTATTTTATACAGGATTGATTGCTCATTAACTATTTAACCCATTCAAGGCAAATAAACTCACATATTACGTGCAATTTCCGCTGCAAAGCGCAAAAATTCTGCTACACGTAGCGTATGTAGTATTGTGTCTCCAATTTCTGTATACATTCACTGCCAAAAATTCATAGCCGATCCCGTGGTTTCCCCGTATGTAGCGGCAAGCGACTACGCCGTAGCCCCCGCTAGGCGGGTACCTGACAGCGAAAGTGTTAATTGAACGAGCGAGCGAAGCGAACGAAACTTGGACCAAAATTCTCTCGTATGTCCAGATCTCCGGCTGTTCTGCAGATCGCATTCCTCAACCGATTTTCGTGAAATTTAGTAAGCAGGTTTTGATATTATATTATACACAGACTAATATGACATTATATTAGTTTTCACTGTGGGATTAGTTCTTCGAAAAAAAAAGAGACAGGGTCGCGAGTTCTCCAGCTCACTGAACCACCACTTAGTTATTAATGTGAAACTAGTACTATAGGTAGGTACATAAAAATACAGGAACTACGCATCCTATCAAGTTGATCTATCTAGATACACATGTCTAATTTCCTTCGCTGATGACCTCATCAAGGTTAGAAAGCTTTGATAAACGTGGATAAGCTTAAGTTACGTAACGTTACATGAACCGTGAATTTCATTTAAGAAATTTCCGCTTGGTTGAAAACGTGATTGATACTTATGTGAGTTATCTCCCTGTTACGTCAGCATGGTAAGGAAACTATGAGACTTCAAGTACGTCTTTATTATACAACTAATACAATATTGGCGAAAAATTTAATAAGTAAATCTCACATGTAAGGAATAAGGTAAAGCGTTTCGTTTTCTCTGCGGACTACGTTTGTTACCTTACCTGCAATACCCAATATAATAACTTAACTACAGTAGTGTTACCAAAAAGTCTTTCAGATTAGATTTCGAATTGAATGAAGTAAACTTCTATAGAAGGCATTTATTTGTCTATTAAAGTACAAACGTCTAATAAGATACAGAAAAATTAGGTACATACTTTATTCGAGGTTTCTTGAGCCAAGTAATGATTTATTGAGCTGATGATAGATAAAGAAGATGTTAATTTATCTGGAATGAAGCGAAATTATCTTGAGCCAAGATTATTTTCTCTTGTCCGGCGGTGTTATTCAGCGGATTAAGCCTGAAGTTTATAGGGCCCTATAATAATTTAAAAATCGCTACGGTAGCTTTCCACAAACCTGTACTCTGGGGCCTCAAAAGATGTGTTAGGTAACATACATTTCACAAAACGAATCCGTGTACCTATCATTTTCCAGTAAACAAACTTTAACACGCAAGCCCGTTCAAACACGGTAGACATGACATGTTAGTCTAAAGCAATAAATATTGATCAGGCCGGATCATAGTTCCTGGCTGTTGTAAAACACGCTTTATGCAGTTCCTTTAAGGTTTGCTTTTAATAACAGGGGTTGCAGTAGGCAGGTATCTCTATGAGTGCCGATTTAAATTCATGAGGCTCACGGACTTTTGAATTTCTATTCTACGTATTCATCAACGGACACGCCTACTAAAAAATGCCAAGTGAGAGAAGCTGTTAGTTTGAAAACACATTTGACCCGAATAGGGTGTTGGATTTATTAGGATTCATAAGATGCGTATTGAAACATATCGGAAACCTATTTAAGAGTGAGTTCGATTACCTACGTCTTCTTCTAGGTGTTGTATACTTTGGAAATATATTAGAAATATGGAATTGTGCTCAATAGAGCACGTCTCCTGTATGGTTACATATAAATGTTCAGTATACAGCCAAACCGATGGACCTCAATGCTCACGAAAGTAGGTATTGGCTGATAACGACCAAAGACACATGTCAGCGTCATAAGTGTCGTCAATGTCAAGATAATTTAATTACGCAAACAGCTTACTACAAGATATTATACAATCTTCTTCTTAGTCGTGTACTCTTGACCACCTCTTGACCGAGTGGTCTTGCTCATGTCACGGTCGATTTTTGCACCACCGTCACCTTGTAGTGCGTCACCATGTGGTTTTCTTTTTGGCGGAGTGAGAGCAATCATTGATTGTGTCTTCTGTTCTGTCCATCGTGTTGGAGAGCGCCCACGAGATCTTTTGCCCCTCGACTTTCCCTTGCACCACCAAACGTTCCATAGAGTACCTACTCGTTACGGGCGATGTGCCGTAGTAGTATACAATTATCAATAAAGTGCACTACAGCGGGGAACGGACCCGATGAGGAGCGGTCCTCCAAGGTTGCGACGGCAGCGTCAGGGTGAGTTGCTCTCTCCCTTCTCTGGGGTATTGGGGTTCATCGTGCAGCATTAGTCAATCGGTAAGACAATAATGCAGTCCACCTTTTTCTCGTCGCTTTATCTACACTAATCTACACCAATATTATAAAGAGGAGAGATTTGTTTGTTTATATATTGAATGGGCTCTGAAACTACTGGACCGATTTAAAAAATCTTTTACCGTTAGAAGCCGACATTATTCCTGATGAACGCTTCATTCCTAAGGGAAAACGGGTAATCCGTGCGAAGCCGTACTGCAATAAAATGCCTGTATTTTACGCACATGCAATATAAGAGTTAATGCGCAGGATCGAATTGCCACGAAATGAAAGCCTATAATGTAATAAACGTCTCTTGCCACCTACAAAAAGAGAAATATTCAATGAAATTGACACAATACAGAAATCTACTGACGTATTTTCAAATAGGATAGTAAACATTTGTCATACGTATAGCGATATTTTCTGTAATTCGTTACCCATCCTCCCCCAACGACACTAGTTTTTATAAATTCACCTAAACACACAAGAAAAAGCTATTTCCAATCAGTATCAAACGATAAGTAAAGATCATTTTTTTTTTCACAGCTCTACGAACAAGAATGTTGTGTGACACCTCCGAAACGTCGTGTAACCCCAAAGAGGTAAATAAATCAATTTAATTAATTTAATTATACTTGATTACTAACTTCGGTTTAGTAAAAACAATGTGTGAAAATGGTGAAAGTTTAAGTATATTATATATATGTCTACCTATAAGTAAAGTCAATATCTCTGAGATAATTGAATTACACCACGGGTAGAATGTAATTACAAAATAGGCACCCATTATAATTCTCGAATCTTCCACGTAACATCGTCGGCAGATGTCGATTAAGGCGTAGGTATAGAGTTTTGAGGTCGAACAATATTTAATACGAAGGCACAGCTGCGGTACTTTGATGAGTCGAGGAACTTCGTAAGATGTTTCTTTGGGTGCTGTGAGACTGACGAAATTGGTCTTATGGACATGGCTATAAATAAAGACGTTGTCTTCCTTCTTGACACTTAGTCAATAATAGACCATTGAGGCCATTGATGATAAATAAAGTAGGGCACGTCGACGAAAATAGGCCGCAGTTTAAAACTATATGGTCTAACCTCTAGGAGTATCATGGTTCAATTATAGGTTTATATTCTAGGTTTTCTGGAATAAATACAAATGTTAATGTGAAGGTAAACGAATTTTAATGGCATTTAACTAAAATAGGTTTGATAGACGGTTTTGAATAATGACATTGAACTCTACACAGTAGGTTAAGACACAAGCTTTAAACTACAGTTTTTGCATCGTCGATTCATATTTTAATATCAGTTATTGAACGAGCGAGCGAAGCGAACGAAAGTCTCCGTTTAAGCTTGGACCAACATTCTTTCCGGATGTCCGGATGTAGGTAGAGCGCTGTCCGGCTGTTCTCCTCTACAGGTCTCATTTCTCAACCGATTCTCGTGAAATTTTGTGAGCAGGTTGTATGTAATTATATAGATTACTTTTGTCGATCGGGTTTCTCCGTAAAAAAACGAAAATTAAAAAAAATAATTGCTTGCGATTTTTACTCCTCACAGAGCCACTACGTTTATAACCACGATAACCCACCACATAAAACGGAAGCGGGGCGGTATGAAAGCGGTACAGAGGCTCTAGTATAAGTTTTACCGAAACAAAACGTTACGACCGCGTTCGCGTTTAGCTGTCAAAGGCTCTAGTATAAGTTTTACCAAAACAAAACGTTACGACCGCGTTCGCGTTTAGCTGTCAAAGGCTCTAGTATAAGTTTTACCAAAACAAAACGTTACGACCGCGTTCGCGTTTAGCTGTCAAAGGCTCTAGTATAAGTTTTACCAAAACAAAAAGTTACGACCGCGTTCGCATTTAGCTGTCAAATTGAGGGTAAAACGCAAACGCGATCGTAAAGTTTTGTTTCGGTAAAACTTATACTAGAGTCTCTGAACGCGAGCCGGTCCGCGTCCGCGAAATATAATACTAGTGCGCAAATGTAATGTTGACAGTAAACCGACAAGGAAATCTGGGCAATATTGATAAGTTCTGGTTAAAGTATATAATACCTCCATTACAAACATTCCAAAAGTATTCAATTCCGCTTCGCCAAATGCCGAAGCGACCTTATATTCCCATGAGACAATTTGAAGGTCGGAATCGGAAGGCATTGTCCTTTTTACCCGGTACCGTTTCGAAAAGTTCTTCATATCGTTAACGTTTCTTAAATTACCTATTGAATTCATTTCTAAAATATAACATTGAGATCGTTTGGATATTAAACAAATCATAACACTAATTGTGTAACGACATCTATTTAAGTAATTTTGAAAAATCCATTAAGGAAGCTTTAAATTAAGAGGGTCACCATTACGTTGCTATTTCGAAAGATCACGTAGACATCCAAGATCACGGGTACATCACGGAAATAATTAGAAATTTTGTGAATTCTCGGATACGGGGTCAGTCACGATTGTCGCTGGATGACGGGATTTTCCGGGATTCCTTAAAAACTCGGTATTTTAAGTAATTTTCTCATTTCACGACGGAGAATTTGAATTCGAGGCTACAAATAATGTTGTAATGGTGGCGTCTTATTAATTGTCGATAGAACATGACACATTTTAAATTGAAGGGGCGTATTGAAGATGGGACAGTTTACTCTGACGGACACTTTAAATTTTAATATTACGCACACGGATTCCTTACGAAACGGACATTGAACACTATGAGACTAACTTATTTATCTATATATTTAATCTTTATTGCACAAAAGAATAACTTATGGTTCAAAAGGCGGACTTAATGATATAAAGCATTCTCTTCCAGTCAACGTTAAGGCAACGCAGGTAAATTGTGGGTAGCGCAACTTAATTTAAATTTAAAAAGTCTTAAGTAGGTGTAAAGATAGGAAGGATACATAATATAATACGATACTATCTATTTACTAATGAGGAAAACAAATACATCCCCATTTTACGTGAAGCGGAGGAACGGTAATAAAAGGTTTATTTATCAAGATTTTACTAGAACCCTTGCGTGACTGATATACCCTATGCCAAATTACATATTTCTAGTAAATAGTACGGGTAACTAAACCAAGCGGACGGACAGACATGGTGAAATTACAAGGGTTGCTTGTTTACCATGGAACCCTTAACGAGCTGCCATAGCCATAACTAGATAGCAGGTAAACTTATATTCATAGTATGAAGGGCCGGAAAAAAACGTTTGATCACATTGTCCCTGATACAACACGAAAATTCCATTTCTATCTATTCCATATTTGTTGTGATACGTAAACAAAACTGCCATCAGAAAGGTTTTCACGCATGTACGCACAAGGATGATTTTATCTAATATCAGCTTTGTGCCCTGAAATGTTATTATTGTGCCTCATACATCGTAAGTAATACGGTGGATTATTGTATAGGTTTTTTAAATTAGGTTCAATTCCAACATAATATTAAAATTGAGAAATTGTTGTCGCTAAGGTCGGGCTCAGTGCTCGATCCCGCCCCAAATACCCTTCAAACTTGAGTCAAAGTACTTCACTGAATAATGGCGAGCAATAAGGTCCCAATTATTAGAATTAAGATGTTATATATTGGAACGTTTACCTTGGGTTTTGTTTTTCAAAAAGGTTTCAAATTGTCAAGAGATGTGGGCATATTATTTAGGCTTAAACAGCTATTTAAATTTCATTACTCTTCAAAACATAGATTGCCGTCAAAATCACGGTCTTTCTTTCAGTATTTTATACATTCATTTTCAAACCAATGTTAATTCAGATAATTCTCTGATTTTATTAGTACAAATACGGAATGTCCATTATGTAAGTAAGGAAATAAAAATTGAACTGGCCTTAAATAATAATAAGAGTTGTTTATTCAAGTAAACGAGCCCGCGGCAGCCGCAACAGGACGGGGAATAAGATTGCTTTTTCGCTGTCAACGAAATACTGAGGTAGCTACTATATTTACATAATAATAGGCCTTGAATTATGCATGGAGCAAGTTCTACTCGTGGCTGACACTATTTTACCATTTCAATTTTATCAGTGATCAAACAAAAGGGTACCTAAATTAAATATTTGAGGGTGGACCTTTCTCGTACTTTAGTAACGATTCAATCATTCATTAAGGACTCGAACTTTGTTTTGATATATTTGAGGTTTCTTGGAAGGTGACTATCCATACTAATATTAAAAGCATATAATTGTGCTATATAATTTTAATATTAATAGCGCACGATTGTTTGCTTTACCTTTTGTTATCACCTTCGTTTCATTGTACGTAATTAAACTGTATTCAAAGTTAAATTCATATGTAAAAAAACTGATCTTTCTCATAAATACATATACGTTTTTTTTCTAAATTATAACTCATAGCCATGATGTGTACATATACTTTTGGACTGTAATCTGGTCATAAGTGTCTACTCGTATGTATTTTTTTTTGTTTATTGATTACTGTCTGTTTTATGTACCTATTTGAAAATATATATATATATTATATGTATGTATGTGTGTGTTTTTTTGTCCGTCTTTCACGGCAAAACGGAGCGACGAATTGACATGATTTTTTAAGTGGAGATATTTGCAGAGAAGGAGAGTGACATAGGCTACTTTTTGTCTCTTTCTAACCCCCCACTTCTCTAAAATGGAGGGTGAAAGTTTGTATGGAGCTAAGATATAAACGAGTTCCACGCGGACGGAGTCGCGGGCAGAAGCTATTGCTATATAATTTGCTCCTTTGTTAATACTAACCCATATCCTATGGTTATGGGTTAGGGCTACGTTCGTAGTAATTGTTGTATCTAGGTAAACCAAACAACAGAGTGGTAATCACGTAACGTTTTGAACGCGCGTTAGGTAGATCTAACTGTCGTATTTTCCATACAAAAAGTACAGTGCGTTACATGATCGACCTGCTGGTTTCGCTCTGCTTTTAAACCGACTTCAAAAAAGGAGGAGGTTCTTGATTCGTCGGAATCTTTTTATTTTTATGTATCAGTCGAAGACGCCTGTCCCTATGTATTTAAAGTAAATTAATAGAGTACGAGAGATTTGGCCAGAATAACTACTGATTAATTAATTTACTTGGATTACACCTGTCCCCAAAGGCCCTATCTCTCGTAATATTGAGAAATATCGTCCCACATCAAATTTTTGTCAATTTGGTAAACTAATTGAAATAATTGTAACAGATCAATTGTCTAGTGTTGTAAGACATCACATTGTACCCAACCAGCATGGCTTCTACAAAGGTCGATCCGTTGATACGAATTTGTTGACATTTACCAACGTTATACTGAAAGCTATGGATGACGGATTTTCGGTAGACGCCGTGTATACCGATTTTGCCAAAGCCTTCGATAAAATTTGTCATCATACCTTACTAAATAAGCTTTGGGAACTCGGTATACAAGGTGACTTGTTTCGCTGGGTTAAATCGTTGTTGTGTTGAAAATCGCACACAGTCAGTAGTAGTCTCAGGGTTTACATCAGACAGTAAAAATATAAGTTCAGGCGTCCCTCAAGGGTCTCATTTGGGGCCTTTGTTGTTTACTCTATATATAAATGATAGCGTCAAAACATTTTCCCACTCTAATGTCCTTCTTTATGCAGATGACGCGAAGATCTATCGAGTTATTCGTTCTTATGCAGATTGTGAACTTTTACAAAGTGATCTTTATAATTTTGAAACATTTTGTAGAGAAAACAATCTATTTCTAAATTCAGATAAATGTAATATAATAAGTTTTTCAAGAAAAAAGAAGTTGTCTGTATTGAACTATAAGCTATGTAACCAAGATTTACAAAGAGTAAAGGAGATTCGTGATCTTGGCGTCATTATGGACGATAAATTGTACCACACATCGATCATATTTTGAACAAATCTTTTAAACAATTAGGAATGATATTTTTCATAATCATAATCATAAATTTATTTCGCAGAAAAAGTACAAATTGCTACTTACATTTTTTGTTAGTATTTATTTCTATGGTGAAAACCAAAAGTAAGTGTCAACTGACCCCCGTACTAGTTTGCACTGTATCACGGCGGGACAGGATTCACCGTTCAGTAAGTATCGTTGTATAAGTAAACTTAAATCTAAGTGGGTACATAGTTAGAAAAATACAAGAATAAAGTAAACAAAAGAATACTACTATTAGCAATGCCATGGCAACACGTATGCATCGTTTGCTGGGCCGACTTAAACGTAAACAAGTAGTATACGCAAAACCTTAACATAAAAATAACTACCACAGGACAGGATAAAGATCTAATATTTATATTCAAGTACATCTTTAAATTTTATTGCCTATGGTAAGAGTATGTATGGCTATATGTGCTTGTTTATGTGTGTGTGTGTGTGTGTAGGCATATGTGTTAATGTGTGAGTGCGACAAGGCGCGCATGCGTTGGGATGCGAGTGTGTGTGTGTGAGTCTGTCTGTATGTGTGTGTGCTCGTGTATGCGTGTGTGTTTGTGTGCGGGTGTGTATGTGTTTGCGAGTGTAATTATGTAACTGTACTTAATCGCATGTGGATTACACCAAGGTTTTTAGTAGTTGTTCAGTATCATCGTATTTTAATTTCTGTAGATAAGCTCCCAATGACTTTTTACAAGCATGTAAGTTAAGTGTTCGTAATTGGATATGTTTGCTTACTTTATTATATAATGTGGGACCTAGAACATTTTTGAATTTTTTAGCATATTTTGTCTTGTGAGGTGGAGTTGAATAAACAAAATCGTTTCTTCTTCTAGACTCAGGATAATCTGGGATGCGTTTGTGTTGATTTATTAATAATTGTTTGATAAAAAGTTGCCTTACAGTTAAAACTAAAGTGTCCTCATAAAGTGCAGTTGTTGGATATCTAAATTGATTGAAGGTTAAAACCTTAAGCACTGCTCGCTGAGCTCTCTCTAGAATAAGCAAAGAAGTCTTTGATGCGCCGCCCCAAGCGGTAATACAATACATTGTCACCGATTGGCAAAGAGCATAGTAAATTGTTATAAGTAGGTTTTTATCGCAAACGTGTCTTAGATTTTTAAAGATGTATATCAATTTTCTAATTTTTCCTGCAAGATTAGATATATGCTGATGCCAACAAAGATTTTTGTCAAGGAGAACTCCCAGATACCTGATGGATGTTGTTTCGGATACAGGTTGGCAGGAGCATACCGCAGCGTCTTGACAATCGTGTAACTTAATACTTATGTTTCTACCAAGTGACTCCTTATTGTTTCGAATGCTAAATGACATATATTTAGTTTTAGATAAATTTAAAGTAAGAAGATTATAGGAGAGCCACGCATTAACTTGATTAAATCCATTTTGCGCTAGATTGCTTACCTCTTCCCAAGAGTTACCATAAAACAAAATGGCGGTATCATCGGCAAAAGCAATTATTTCCACATTGGAGATTGTTAGGCGACATAGTTGGTCGATATAGATAAGAAATAGGGTAGGGCCTAACACACTACCTTGCGGTACGCCATATTCAACTATTTCCTCTGTGCTATAAAGATCTCCAACCCTAACTGATTGCTTTCTATGGCTTAGGTAGCTACTAAAAATATTTAACGGTATGCCACGTATTCCTATGTTTTCCATCTTCTTTATGAGTAGTGAGACAGAGACTGTATCGAACGCTTTTTTAAGATCTATGAAGAGTCCGATAGCTTTTTTATTATGGTCAAGTTTGTCTACAATATAGTTTGTTAGTTGTATTACAGCATCTTCCGTAGATCTTCGTTCCCTAAAGCCATGTTGATTATTGCTTAGTAAATTATTCTTTTCAAGGTAGCTTTTAAGTCTTTTGTTTATGATTTTTTCTATAACTTTCGCTAAGGTAGGCAATAACGATATTGGTCTATAATTGGAGATACAGTCTCTGTCTCCATCTTTGAAAATGGGAATAACAACGGATCTTTTGAGTGCGTCGGGAAATACGCCAGTGTGGAAACATAAGTTACATATTATAGTAATGGGCAATGCTAGCGTATCTGCGGCCAGTTTCAGAAAATATGATGATATGCCATCCCAACCCATAGAAGAGCTGTTTTTTAAGTTTTGAATAGTACTTTTAACTTCTACTTCGTCTGTATCCATCATAATCATAGAATTTACAGGGGTTGAAGTTGAACATAGGGTTTTCACACGCTGCCTTTCAGATAGTCCTGTTTTATTTATGATATCAGACGCTAAATCTCTTCCAACACTAGCAAAGTACCTGTTTGCATGGTCTAGTGATTCTTGTGGGGTCGCTTTTAGTGTAAGTATATCGTTATTAGTATTAGAAGTAGTTTTTAGGTTACAAATATCTTTTATTAGAGCCCACTGCTTTTTTAGATTGTATTTGTTTTCATTTATAAATGCTCTTTGATATGTTCTTTTTAGTTTTTTAATAATATTATTGCACGTATTTCTGTATCGTTTATAGGTTAAAGAGACTATTAAGTTATGTGGATCTTTTTTCAGTTTTTGGTGTAGCTTGTCTCGATTTTTTAAACATCTTATTAACCCAGGAGTGATCCACGGTTTTATATTTCTTTTTCTTCGTGATATTTTAACTAAAATAGTGTATTTTTTGATAGTCCTTTTAACAAGATGTATGAATAAGTTAGTTGCATCATTTACGTCGAGACTGTTTAGCACACTTATCCAATTTGACTGCTCTAGTTCAGAAATGACAGCAAGATAGTCAGTTTTTTTGTAAGTACGTGTTTGATGTGTTTTATGATGATCGATTTTTGCGATAGATAATATAACTGCAGAGTGGTCAGTAACCGAAGTAGCACACACTACTGTTATATTAGGTAGGATAGTTTTTATCATGCAGTGATCTAGGCAGTTTTGACCTCTGGTAGGAAGGGTGTGTGAAGGCAGTAATCCATGGGAAGTCAGCATGTCAAGGTAGTCAGCAGAACTGTGGTCACCACTGTCATTTACGATATTTATATTCATATCGCCTAGTACGATGACATTTTTATAGTTTTTGAGATTTGACAGGATCTGATCTAATGATGAAGTAAAGTTATCTGTATTCCTAAATGACGGGGGTCTATATATTGAAACAACTGCATATTCCACTCCGAGTGTTGAAACGAGACAGTTGGCTTCTAGGCATTCTATAGGTTCAGTTGTTTCAAACGCGAGATCTGATTTAATGTAAAGTACTATTCCATCATTTTGATTAATGTGACGATTACTTGTGGTTATATTGTAGCCAGGGATTGAAGGTAATAAGGTGTTTTCTGTAAGCCAACATTCAGTCAACACAATTATGTCAAAATCTATATTAAATCTACTAATCAAAGCCAGTAAGTCATCAAAATTATGGTTAATGCTTCTGATATTTTGCAATAATATTTTTGTTTGTTGGTCTAAGTTTACGAAAATATCTTTACAACTTTCAGGGAAGTCGACCGCCACTGAGCTGCCGATATTGACACTACTGTCAATATCTTTCATTAAAGTTGGAATATCAGCCATAATCATAACTCCAGTACTTTCTTGTCATACGAGTATCTTGGCTAGGCCAGTGGCAGTCGTTTCCATCACTCTGGAAGTGGAAATTTAGCAGTTGATTGGTGTAATCCAGATGTATTATGTGTGTGTGAGTGTGATGTGTTTTATGTATGTTACTTAAAGTATTCTTAATATACATGAACATGGGTTTTTCAATGTTATAGTTTTCATGTGACAACATAAGATGTAGTTTTATTAATAATGTATGTAAGATGGTTAGTGTCTTTATAGTGATCAAAAAAGACTTACAAGTAATAACAAGTGTTAGTCACTTATTCAGATTCTTTAGCTCTTCAATTAGTGATATTGATTTTATCAATATTGCTGTTGTGGTATCCGTTTCCTTGACAAATACTCTTCCGTGCCTTGTCCAGCAATGCTTGTAGCCATTGTTTTTGCGCAAGTCTCGAGCAAAGTAAAATAGTTTTCGCGTAGCAGGCGTCAGGGACTCTGAGATGTATACGGGTTGAACTTCGCCCTCGATGTCAATGCATCGAGTATTAAATTTGTCTTGATGAGAGTTATTGTATTCCTTCAACGCTTTAATTAGATTCATGCTTTGTTGCGTAGTCTGGTATTCAGCAACGATCAGTTTGGTTTGCCCATTTTTAATCCTTCTGACCTGCTTGACCTGTTCCAAATTAGCTGGAGTCTGGAGAACGCTATGTACCTTCGTAAGTAATTTTTGTAAGTCTTCACCCTTAGTCTCAGGAACGTTTCTGATCTCCACTATCGTAGCACGCTGTGCTCTTTGCATTTCCTCCATTTGGTTTTCAAGTTGCACAATTCTTGTTTTAGCCTCATTGTGCTCAGCCGAGATTATATCAACTTTCTGGTGTAGATTGTCATACAATAAGCTGGTCCGTTCCAGGATTTTTTCGATGTTTACGTTAGTTTGTATTATTTGCGCGTTCTGCGACTTAAGTTCATTGATGGCTTGATTAAACTTTGCATTTTGGTCTTCTCGATCCTTATTAAGGCTAGCCAGCATTTCTTTAATTTCTGTCCTTATAGATGTCATGTCTTCAAGGTCACAGTGTTGTTTCCGTTTTCTTGTGGCCACGTAATTGGGAGGTTCTGTTTCCTTCGACAAGTCTGGTTGGGACACCGAGCGTTGTTCATCCTTCGATTCACCGTGCATGATTGGTGGGATTTTTTTGCATATACTGTGCTAGCACCGGAGCGCACTGATAAGCGAGCGCAGTCGATGCAGGAAATGGAATAACGAATTTCGATCTTATTTCAAAGGCGTTATCGCGGAATTTAGACCAACTGCTTGTTTTATTTTTAATTTAAATATGTGCACAACACGGACACTGACTGTTCAATATGAATTGCGGACGACGAATATAAGGTTTCTCAGCAATTTTTTTGATTAAGTGAATAGAGTCAGAGTTGCTAGATTTGACGTTTCTCGGCCGCCTGATATTGAGAATTAGTAAACCCTTTAGAAACACGTCAACACTTAAAATATTGTATAACAGTTACGTTCGTAGTCGGCTTGAGTTTGCGAGTGTGGTATGGAAACCTTATTATAATGTGCATATAAATAGGATTGAAAGACTACAAAAAAAGTTTTTGAAGTCCCTTGAATTTAAAACTGGTAAAGAATACAAAGATTATAAAGAATCTTTAAATCGCCAAAACTTTAAATCCCTTGAATGTCGAAGAGATTGCATTGACTCTGTTTTATTACATAAAATCATAAACAACCATCTTGATGCCCCTAACCTTCTTCATGACATCCGTATCAGGGTTCCACGTAATAGGCAACGCCAGGGTCGTGCCGAGCATTTGTTTTCCATCTCTTTTAGCAAAACAGCCCATTCCAAAAATATATTTGTTAAGCGTGCTTGTGCACTTTATAACAATAATGATAAATTGATTGATATAGATATATTCAACTGTACATTAGAGTAATCAAAAAGTGTGTTTAGAAAGTAGTAATACCTACTTGATTATACCTACCTATATACATAATAAGTAAACCATATTTTGCATGTAGATAACCGGTTTTAAGCATAAGATTGAAATTCATCTGGTCTGTGTAAAAACATTATTCGCTCATACTTCTAGGTGTAACATACATATTTATATAAGTACGTTGTAATGGCAATTGTTAGTAACTAAAATTAAAAACAAATAAGTTTGATATTGTTACTTAAGTACACAACATTGTCTAATGTGTTAAAATCAATTTGGAAACTATAGGTCTATATAGTATTAAGTTACCTCGTAATAATATCTTTGTAAGACTGTTTGTTTCAAATTAAAATAAAATAAAAATTAAAATTAATCTAGAATTTGAATTTTTCTCAGCCTTGTAGTGTCCCACTGCTGGGCATAGCCCCCCCTTCCCATCGCCGTTGCCCATCGCGTGGCACCCACTCTGTAGCTATTTTAGCCCACCTCTGGGGTGGTCTAAAATAGCTACAAAGTGGATAAAATTATACCTAAGCTTTTTTGGTAAACGCAATTTAAGTAAACTAAAAGATTCTCCTGCCATAAAAAATAGCGAGATGGATAAATTACTTACCTCTACAGTAAATAAATGAAAATAATATGTTAGCATAAGACTTTTAATTAGTTTACCGATACCATCCATTTCTAATCAACCTAGGTATTCTATAGTATAACGTTCCATATGAAGAGCCCAACGTAGCGTGAGTAAATCACATAACGTTACCTACGATGATAAATTAAGGTGGGGCGCACGTAACTTAGTACTCCTTGTTGACACGATCTTGTGAAAATGAAACTGCTTCGAGGATTGTGTTACCTTAATTTATTATTGTAGGTAACGTTATGTGATTTACTCACGCTACTTGGGCTCTTCATATGAAACGTTACACTATAGAATACCTAGGTTGATTAGAAATAATCGGTATCGGTAAACTAATAAAAAGTCTTATGCTAAGATCTTATGAGAGCTCCCTACAAATCTCGTGCCAATACTTAAATTAAAATAGTTTTTAATTTAAGTATTGGCACGAATCTGTAGGGAGCTCTCATTCTGAGAGTTAAGACTTAGGGGGATGTCATCACACTCATATTTGGAGCAGTCCAACTGGGAAAGTAGCTCCACCTTACAGAAGATTGGACAATAGGTTACGGTGTCTGCTTAAAATTAGGCAGGACGTATGCTGATTTAATTAGCTAGGTACCATACTTAGTGATATAAAAAAGAAAATAATCCGTGTTGCTTGCAAGCTTATGATATATCCTGACCAGCTATTCATGCCATTGAAGCGTAGCTTAGAGACGGATCCTATCTCCTACTCAAGAACGATCACTCCATAAAATGGGACGTGTATACATACGCCGAGTCCCGGAGACATGAGATACATTTTAGGCAATCATAGGAGATGAAATGGAAGGTTAAAGTGTGATACGGGCACAGCCAGTAAAGTTTGTACGCGTCGAGTGCTTCTGGCAAGTTTAATAAAGCAATGGATTCAATTTAATAGCCCAACTTTTTAAACGAAGGATTTATTTTATGAAGCAATTACTTACTAATTTCAGAGACAAAATAAGACAAAGGTAGTATAATCTTTTAGGACCTGGTCTGGGTTTTTATTTCAGTTTAGTCAACCTTATAAAAGACCTTCGAAATTGTTTTGTGAAATGTTGCAGCAATGATGAAATATTATCGAAAAACCTCACAAAATCATATCTAAATAAAGTGGGTACTTACATACATACTATACTAATATACGTAGACGTGTGTCCTTTGAAGGGGTCATGACATGACGGACCATCAGCACTAATGGCCTTCGCAACGTCACTGAGAGAGAAGGGCCCTTGAGCCTTTGGCCGGTCGATTTCAAAATGCAACTGATAGTGATAGCGATGAAGGACGCTTTTGTTAAAGGTTCTAGTGTATTTCAATGGTATTAAAAAGATAAAACATTAACAAAAGACCACAATAAATTCCTCGTAGATACCGTCATGAATAGAGTTGCAAGGTATATACATAGTATAATAGTCAAACCATTAAATCCTTGCAATATATATATATTTTTTAATCAAAACTATGCACCTAAACTTTAGGTGCGGAAACCTAAGAATTGTCAAGTAGCCAATACTAGGATAACGTCATGCGTTCTATTTTACTATATTATGTGTGGATGGATTTTACTTCATCACGCTTAAACGGATGATTTTTTTTACGAAGATAGTTTATAGTCTGGATTAAAATATAGGATAGTTTTTATCCCGGGTCCACGCAGATGCAGTTCGCGTGCGGAAGCTAGTTATAGTTGGAAGGGATAACGCCAAAACAAAATTTAGTATTTCCTGTTCTCAGTTCTTTATAAGTACGCATTTTTTCACAACCGGAACAGAATAATGAAAAGCGGTTTGTTAATGACGAAGACGTCCTGCGATAAAAAACTAGACGAGGTGAGAACATAAAGGCGGTAATTACAGGGCTGTTAAAGGCATAATCGAGTGCATCTCATTCCAAGCATGGATAACGGCCTCATTAATTTAACAGACGGTTAAACTGACATTTGCGGGGAAGGCGACGCATTATTATCGTACAGTCAAGTGAAAAAATATCGGTGCATACAACTTACTCATGAATATGTCCCAGCGGATTAAGGTTTTGGTACATATTTATGAGAAGATGAAATCGATACGTATTTTTGCACTTGACTGTACGACGCACTTTTATGTCATTCTTGCAGATTTATTCGTTAGTCTTTTCTGCTTCTATGGCATGACGACAACGTGTTTATGACCAACATAAAACACCATGTCGCACTTACAAAATTGGACGACGGAATGCTATTTGTCTAGTCTACGTCGGATTAATCCAAATGTGGTAGATTGATAATTAGATTAACTACGGATGGTTAGATTTTGTATACTACGTCGCAGTCAATTGCGAACATTCAACAACACTACTAATCTAGTTATTAACAATTCATATAAAGGAAATATCTAGGTCAGGAGCGGTGTATGTACGCTTTTTCGGCTACAGAAGGGCCATTTAATTTTTACTACTACCATTAGACTAGTTACTGGAGTGGCGGTAACTTAGGTGTTATACATATACGTACTACGCAAAGTGTTAAAAGCTATACTATAATGTTTCACATGTATACCTAGGATTTAAATTAAGGTTATCAGTAGTTTTTATTTATCTTCAGTACCAAATTTATTACTCTGTGTGTTTAGGTCGTATTTTGCCAGGTAAAGTTTTCACTTAACCCACTTCAGTATTAACTTAATTACTTGAGTTTTATTAGTTTAAACATTTTGGGGATTGACCCTTGGGTATTTTACATGTGACTTTTTCCACTTTCTGACATTTAAACCACTGTTTAAAACTGAACGGGTTAAAAAACATTTACAGTAAAACTGAGCCTTGTTTCTTCATTTAAAGTTGGCTAAAACAGCGCTCTCTCCTAGCTTGAAAAAGAAGAAAACGTGGTAAGGGGTTTAAAATTGGGATGTGTCTTTTCAGACGTGTTTATTGCTTTCACGAAGTTTATTTGAATTTAGACCGTAATGGTTCATTGACAGGGTTTTATTCAAAGAAACGGATCGATGGAAATAAGTCTTTTTGAAATGTGACTGCTTGATGGCAAATTCCCGTTCCCGGGGCACTCGTCCGAAGCGTCAAATTATCGCGCCGTTAAAACTGCTGCTGCAGCGTTTTTGATGTTACCTAGTAGTACCTACTGTTTACCCACTGACGGCGATAAAATATATAAATGTAGATTAAGATTCTCGAGTGACAACCAGCAACCAGGTACCGGAAGGCGCAGCGTGGGTAGACCTAGAACAAGTTGGACTGATGACCTGATAAAGGTTGCGGGAGTCCGCTGGATGTGGGTGGCGCAGGACCTGACCTACCTACCTGTGGTACTCTTTGGGGGAGGCATATGTCCAGCAGTGGATGTCTTTCGGCTGGTATGATGATGAGATTATGAGAAAAGAGCTCCGTCCATATAACAACTACATGAACTGTAATACTCCCGTGGGAGGCATAAGGAGATAGTCTTCGGCATAATTAATAAGTATGGTGTCTTTTTCTTGAACTCAAGTTAATCTAATCAAAACCGTTTGAGCTGGTTAAATATAAAGTTTGTATGGAGTTGTATTTATTAAATACTAGCTTCTGCCTGCGACTCCGTCCGCGTGGAACTAGTTTACCTCTCCGTACAAACTTTCACCCCTCATTTAGGGATTCAAACTATCCTATATCCTTCATCTGGATTCAATTTATCTCTATACCAAATTTCCTCTAAATCGGTTCAGCGGTTTAAGCGTGAAGAGGTATAACAGACAGACAGACAGACACTTTCGCATTTATAATATAGTATGGATATGGACATAAATTAGTATGGATATTAGCTACTTTATAAGTAGGTATATTTAGATATATTACTGCCGAAAAATCTACGCTAAACCCTTCGTTGCTCTGCACCACATAAACTCATTTCACTGGCAAAAACCCGGCTATAAGAATCAATTTGTTGGTAGGGGAAATCGGAAGGCATGGAATGAAAGTGTTAACATACTGGAGGCTAAGCATTTGTAGGTATTTTGCCAACATTTCGTTTTCTATTATTCCCTTTTCTTAAGAATTCTGAGAGAAAACGGTCTCTTTTATTACACAATTATCTACATTCGAAATGGTCGGAGATTACATTGGGTTCTAACGAGATAATTGAGTGTTCCATGTGTTTTTTCAGGCAAATGTTACACAATGAAATGTTCATCTCGGTATGATTGCCTTACAAAAGCGGAATTCACCTTTCATTGAAATTGTCACATAACATTATTTACCGGCTTCATTCAAAGGGTGGAGGTTCACGATTATACTGTCTATTTATCTTTTCTGTTATTACCTTATTGATCTGTCAATTATTTACCGATTTACTGAATCTGCGGGAAATGGCTACTTAAGTCAGAATTTAAATTTCGAAAGAAATAACACGAATACCAAGTGAACATTTTAGAGTCGTACTGTTGGAACTATTAAAATGTAAGTATTATCGGTACATGTAAGGTTTTCGATATGAATATTATGAAGAGATATGGTCTGTGAGAATATTTTCGTAAGTTTGTTTAGTACCGTAAAATGGGGTGAGTAGGGATCACGAGGAGAGTTGGGTTATGAATGGGGAGAGAAGGGATGAAAGGGGGGTGAGATGGGATTTTAAGGCTACTGCTACATAAATAATGTATTCCAATTTAAAATGGAACTATAGTAATATTCATAATAAAAAAAAAACGATCCAACAATCTTCCAAAATCACTTTTGTATGAAAACCCATCTCACCCCAACTACGAGGGACTACGGGCCGAGGTGGGATTTCGTGTTTATCGTTAAAGTTATGAAATGGAACTACCCAAAATCATAAAAAAAAAACAAAATACAAACGTCCGGGACACTTCTTATACTGGGTGGAACAGATCGATGGACTTTTAAGCAAATGGGATATAGATCAGGTTTAGTGCTTTACTTCTCACCTAGTAACCATATTAATATTTCTAAAGGTTACCGAGATACAACTTGTTAAACTTTGGTGAAAAAAACTGTATGTTTCAACCCTATCCAGCAGATTCAATGACGTGAACATCGGATGTGAACTTTTCTTGTGACTTGTGACATGTGTCAATTTCAAATGAAAATAATAACTATGTATAGTATTAGGGTTGTCACTAAGATAAAATATTTAGATTTTTATGTTTTTTTTTTCTTTTAAATCCAGCTTAACATTTATAATAGATCGTTTGTACGTCACTTATATAACACTGTCCTTTCAGCTTAGTCCAAGGAAATGTTCCTCCCTGTATACAAAATTCAGTTTGCATGTGTAAAAATAAAATGTTATCGAGGTTTGAATGTCAGTTTTGTCCCTACTCACCCCGTTTTACGGTACCAATAGGATACTATTGAAAAAAATCTTTCAACTGTATATAGAATGGACTTTCTGAACAGTTAGGCTTATCCCGCGGTTTTGTCTGTGCAATACGCAGGCGAAACCGCGCAAAAAACTATAACTTCGCAATTTCCCATTTAGTCACGCTGCTGTATGCTGCTAAATATTAAACTATTTATTAGCCGGCCCGGCTTCGCACGGACTACCCGTTTTCCCGTAGGAATGAAGCATTTTCCCGCGGTAAAAAGTAGCCTATGTCACCCAGGATGAATGTAGGTTTCCAATGATGAAAGAATTTTTGAAATCGGCACAGTAGTTTTTGAGTTTATTCATTACAAACATACACACACAAAAATACAAATCTTTCCTCTTTATAATATTAGTGTAGAAGTGTAGATAACGGTTCAACTACCATACTGGCAAGCAAGCTACCAATCTGTTTTCTTGCTAGCCACTTGCCTATCGTGGTATAAAAGATATATCGAAATGCTAAGATACAGTGTTCATTACTAGGGGCCCAAAAAAACAACATTCGCATTAACATTATATTATAGCTCGGTAAATAGGGTCCATTTACATCAGAGAGTTCTCCGAATCGATTCCCGTAAGCACAAACAACATACCTACACTACAAAGTAGATTTGTGTTACAAAAAACAATATTCTATTAAATACTCTGTTTTTTGCAGGGATCGGAAACCGGTATTTTTTGTATGGGAACGAAAACGTTATTTTTTCGTTCTTTGTTAATTATTTCATTTCTAATTAGGCAATCTAATAATACGCAGTCGTTACCTCAAAACACAACTGAGTCCTACATATGAAGTATAAAATAGTTCGAGATATGTGGTTATTTCGAGGTTTTTGCAAAAAATCGGTTCCGATCCCTGGTTTTTTTGTTTGGGTGTAATACTACCATAGTAAAACAAGATAAACACAGTCAAAATATCACAAAACAATAGGTACAGTCAGCGTCATATAGTTAGTAGCAGTCAGAGTAGCCAAATATTTCGTAACACGCCCTTATTCTTACAGAAATATTTGGCTACCTTCGCTGCTACTAACTATTATTATTATTAAATCATTTATTCAGGGAGGAAACAATTAAATTCATTTTAAAATAATTGGTTCGAATCCGGTAAGGGCATTTATTTGTGCGATGAGCATGAATATTTGTTCCTGAGTCATGGATGTTTTCTATGTATTTAAGTATTTATTTATCTATATAAGTATGTTTATCGTCGTCTAGTACCCATAGTACAAGCTTTGCTTAGTTTGGGACTAGGTCGATTTGTGTAAGATTGTCCCCCTAATATTTATTTATTTATTTTAGATTGATTAGCTTGCTAATTAATCGTAAAATAATAATTAAAAAAAATGAATTTCCATCTGAGGTAGGCGATTAGGTAGAATTCATGGTGCATTTAGCCAATAGCAATTTCTTTAATCTTTTTTTACGATATATCATTATTAATTCTTGCGGTAATATAATGCAGTTTTCTTTTTCCATAGTAGTTATGGCTTTTCGGCTCAACATACTGCGTTCTTTTGTCTGGTCTTAATGACCTGCATTGCACATGTCTAGATACCTTGTAGTCCAGACGTCCATGACGCTGACTGTACCTAAAACTATCTACTAAGCTAAACTTAAAACTAAGTATCAAATAACCCGCTCTTATTAGAAAACTTAGGATGAGATCGGGAGAAAATCGGGAGAGCTCACGCGCTGTCTTGTGATAGCCGTGCAGATGTAAAGGTAGTATCCCGCTAACCACATTAATGAAAATCTTAACCCATTCAGGGCCCATGACGACACATATGCGTCAGACCGCCGTAGTCACTTTCCGCTACATACGAGGAAAACCACGGGATCGGCTACGAGCGTAGCGCGTAGCGATTCTGGGCAATGAATGTGTTGACCGATGATTTTTACATGTGAGGTGTCGTTAGACTCCTCTTATAGTGATGGGAATAACATAGGCTAGAAGATTTGTAATAATACAGTCGGATATCCTTTTATCGTTTAATTTCCCTCGCCCAGTGCGGGTTGGGGACGTTGTACGTGGGTACTACTGCCCGTTCCCTCTCATCCATGAGAGAAAGAATAAGAATGGATATTTTATACAATTTTAATTTCTTGACGATCTT
The DNA here is from genome assembly GCA_947578815.1 of Epinotia ramella. NCBI lineage: Eukaryota > Metazoa > Arthropoda > Insecta > Lepidoptera > Tortricidae > Epinotia > Epinotia ramella. The sequence goes on along the minus strand of OX388217.1, from coordinate 9,972,363 downwards.
ATTGCGAAATCATTATTAATTATTTTGGCACCTACTGTATAAATAACTTCAAAATATTTGAGTAATAATAATTGAATTAATAAATTACTCTTAATAAACATAGCTGTTTCTTTCTAACTGATGATATGAAAGTGCTTGTTACTAGGCCTACCTAAATAAAGATTATTTTGAGTTTGAGTTTGAGAAGGCCTGGCAGTGAGACGTGTATGGGCTGTTTAAGACTATGTTTCTTTCTAACTGATGATTTGAAAGTGTGCTTGTTATTAGGCCTACTTAGGTAGGCCTAGTAATAAGCTCAAAGTAGTATAAATATTATTTTGAGTTTGAGTTTGAGAAGGCCTGACAGTGGGACGTATTTGGGCTGATTAATGTATTTTTATTGAACGAGTTGTGAAGCGAACGAAGCTTGGGCCAAAATTCTCTCGTATGTCTGATTGTCTAGCTGCTCTTTATTTTTTAATGACTGGCTTGCGAGTTCTACTGCACCTATATTTTAATTTCACTTGTTAGTTCCATTAAACGATTTTCCGTTTTGTCATCTGATTCGATTACAGCGCGGTCCATCGACTTAATCGCTGACTTACGAACGAACGACGCCCATCCTATTAGTCGATGCTACGGCTGATCGCTACGGCGTAGTAGCGAAAACGTAGCACGGTCTACGAATATTGCACGTTTCATCATGCTAATACGAGACCGAATGTCATAGGTAGGTACCCAGTCTTCCATGATCATATCATTATCTAACCGTTTGTATAGTTGGTCATATTTTTTTTCTTTTCTTTGTCAGATATTTAGTAAGTGCTTTGGAGTAGGTCTTGAATACTCATCACTTTAAATATTTATGCTCGATGGAGATCCTGGGTTCGAATCCCGGTAAGGGCATTAATTTGTGTGATGAGCCGAATATTTGGTCCTTATGTTTTCTATATATTTAATTCATCATTTCATCATCATAAGTATGTATATCGTCCTACTAGCTGTAGTACAAACTTTTCTTCATTTGGGACTAGGTCAAAATATGTGAGATTGTCCCCAAATATGTATTCACTTATTATTTTAAAGAAGCGCGCCATTGGCAGTATTTATATAATTTACTAGCTGCCCTCGCGGCTTCGTCCACGTATTGCAAAGAACCCGGGCAAACCAGCATGATAAAATGCAGCCTAGATAACCATCCAAAACGTCAATTCTACGCACAGGTGAAAGAATTTTTAAAATCGGTTAAGCGGTTTCGGATATTACCCAAAACATACAAAATTGCAAAGCTAAGATCTCACAGATACTTCCTCTTTATAATATTACTAGCTGAACGCGCAGATTCGCACGCTTTTTTCAAAAAATGCAGGACAACCCGCGGGGTTACATATAGCCTAGGTCCATTCGGAAAGGCCATTCCATACACAGGTGAAAAAAAAACGGTCCAGTGGTTCCGAAGATTATCCATTGCACACAAACTTACAATGCCACTATCTCAGACAATTCCTCTTTATAATATTAGTAAAGATAAGTAAGGATTGGGGGAATAAATCTATTTAGGTTTTATCAGACTCTTAGTATATCTGTTTAACCTAAATAGGTCTATTCCCCCACTCACGTCGGCGCGGCATATAACATCCGACCACGCAGCTTTCCGCTACAATACACTTTACCATTATAGAGCGCAGGGGCGATGTGGTAATGTCCTGCCCGAGGCAGAGGTATAAAAATAAAAAGGTGTTTATTTTTCTTCATTAAGGGGAACGATTGCGTGAACTTTCATTGCAGGTGTTTATCCAACGAAATCGTATTTTACTAAATTAAACGACACTACAATTTCAATAGTTTTAGGTTTTATTACGCACCACTAAGATTATATATTAGAACAGTACAATATAAAATTCAACATCTATGAGAATAAGTTATAAAGCAAGTAAACTATATTCTAAAATCTTATTAAAAGAATACGCTATTTAAGTTCCACCTGCGGCATGGTCGCAATACGCTGGCCGCGGTACCTCTCGAGATAAATTATCTGCGAGAGGCAAGCGCCAGCTCTAGTGTTGACCAGCCGCGTCGACAGGGCTCTAATAAAGGCCTTCATGTCAGATGATCAGAGTCCAACTGTCTCAACTGCAAGCGCCGCAAACTCGTAGTCGTTTAATAAAGACGAAGTTGATTTGTAATTCTGTCCGTTAAAACGTTTAATAGGAAGTTTACTCTTTCGTTCCCCTTAACCTGGCTATGACTTTCACGCGCTATTTATTACGGGACGAGGATTTGGTAGATTTTACGTAACGTGGTTGTCTCATCGAATCGTACTACGACGGTGGCAACAAGCGCCGGTAAGCTGACACTAGCTTATGGAAGCTTGCGATTCCAGAAGAACGACAAGCACGTTGCCGACCTTTTATTGATTTGAGAGTTCGTTGTGATGATAGCTAGAGATGAACGCCTCTCGGGTCTTTCACTATGAACACAACACATCTTCCTACTTCGCAGCTCTAACTCACCAACAGGAATAAAACACCACAGACCTAGAGAGTAAAGTAGTGGCGTTATTATGGCTGCGGTCTGGTCAGGTAGAGGTACGTCCCCAGTTGGGCTCCTCCAAATATGAGCGAGCTGACATTCCCCTGTCCCCTACCTCTTTTAATTGATATGATAGCCATTTGGTATCATATCAATTAAAAGGAGATTGAACAGTGATAACCATGTCATGATGTCCTGACAGAGTTGTATCACTCATAAATCTCACAAAGTATCCCAGACCCGCAACCCATCATAAATGTGCAAGTTAAAGCTACTACACGAATGTCTGTCCATTAGAAACCTTAGAGGCGAGTCTGCAATGTTTGAGCCGAAAATAAAGCAAATATTTGCACTCCTGGAAGACTACTCAAAGCATCGATATTTTGTCACTGCGCTCGCCTTTTCGCGCGCCAAACTTAACATGTCAGAATTCCCAAGAAATGGCTTATCAATAACATATTAATTGAGTCGATTGAAATAGACCTGTAAGGATCGCAAGGATCATTATTGGAATACAAACATTATTAATAATATAAAGCCCGTCAGGGTAAAACAAAAAACTTACTTTTAATGTCCTTAGTTAAATTTAAGCTTGTGCAAAGAACGCAAAGGAATAAGTTTAAGTAATGAGGGCTACCACGTGTGAATTTGCCGCTAGAGGCGCTAGTGGCGCGTTAGGACTCCAAAATGTCAAATGCTATAGTTTGTGAGTGGATTTCGCGAGTTTATTCATAATTTGTAATAATGTTGTGAATATTTTGCAGAGCTGAAATTAATTATGTATGGCAAATATGAGTCGCGGGTCAATTATATCGATATTCATCAGTGCTTAAAATGCGGATTTAAGAACAAGAGCTGCAAAATTAAATCCGTGGTAATAATAATAAGTATTATTATTTTTAAATATAGATTTATTTTTTTAGGATTTTATTTTACGCCCGTTATAATCAGACCTCGGACAGGGTGAGCTGTTTTAAGAGTTTGCATAATATGGACATACCTACGTAGTCATTCAATGGCAGATGTGATGTAATTGAATAACGAATTAAATTATTCTATTTAGATCTTTACATAACTAGCAAAACAAATTAATTGTATAGCAAGCCTCTTTAAATGATAAGCATATTATTACATATATCCATATGAAAGTAATATAACTGATATGATATCATACCTCTTTAGATAGACAATAACTCTATTTAACGATGCCATATTTAACATTGAAATATCATGACAAAGTCATTAATGTCATTCTAATGTTCTGTTGTGTTATTTTAATTTGTGAGCAATTTGAGTTTGCTAATAAAAAATAAATAATTAAGAAGAGAGATTATTCCGAATTTGAGTATGCCGAAATATAAAGCAAAAACAGTTCTTAAGTGGATTGAAAATGAACCTGACATGACATATGACGGTAATAAAAGTATTTTTTGTGCAAAATGTAAAACCAAAGTGACAACTAAAAAAAGTAATGTGCAAAGACACATCAAGGGACCAATGCACAATGGCAATTATCGAAAGTTTGATGAGGATTTCCATATAATTGAATATGCCTTAAAAAAATTACAGGAATCTAAAATATCCGTCGTAGATACATTTTTAACGTTGGACCAAGTGAGAGCTGTTATAAGCTGGTCTTCGTCTGCTTCTGTCAGTCAGAAATTAGAAGACGTCATAGCTAGAAACCCAGACTTAGATCTGTTTAGGGACTATGCTGAAAAAAATTCGGAAGGAACAGATGTGGACGGTATTTTAATGTACAACTTCACTCCGCTCACTTCAGTGGAAGTAGAAAGGTCTTTTTCCATCTATAAGTGGATATTAAACTCAAGAAGAAGTGCGTTGAAAATTGAAAATCTAGAAAAAATTATAGTTCTTTATTACAATAACCAATAACAAAGAAAAATTTGAATAAATAAATAATACTTACTCGTTTTGTACATAATGCACTGTCATTTTTGTTTAATTATTATTCATGAATTCTTTTTAATATTTCATCTTGAGGCATATCTATATTAACATCTACACTTGACATTAATGACGTAAAAATGGCTCACTCTGTCCGAGGTCTGGTTATAATATACTTTAACACCTACACTTCTGGACCCGCCACGCCAGTGGCACCAACTAGCGAAGGCAAAAACGGTAGCCGTCATTGAATTATAGGTAACTGCTAAGCTTTTATAAGTGAGCACACATATGTCATAAGATGTTTGCATTAAAGATCTATCGATTGATTCGATTGCAGATTATTCAATTCAATTCAATTCATTTATTTCAGACCAGGTCCGTATGCATATGCGTAGCGCGTAGCGATTCTTGGCAGCGAAAGTGTTGACTTCAGGAGACTGTTGGGACTCGCGCACGCGCCGCATCAGGGAGGCAGTCCTCTTGCGAATTATAGTGCTAAAACTATCTACGCGCGCCTCCGTGAACATGCCTGATGCGCTACAAAAACGCGATAATCGCAGCAGCAACCTAAATCCATTATTATACTGGATGCGCAGAGCATTGAACGCCTTTTTTGTGTAATTAGCCCATAGATTGCGCGTATAAAAGGTTTGACAAAATTACCTAAACAAAGTTTATCTACGCACATATCATTAGTATTAGTGCTCTTAAATGCCTTCAGAAACCGTAGGAAATGACCAGCATTATTACAACCAATTTTACTATGAGAACTTTCTTGTCTGTGGTAGTAGGTAAAATCTGTACTGTTATGTTATAACAGTACAGATTGTTGTAAGGTTATGAGTTTAAACTTGGAACAGCTGTCAAAACTCATATGGGTCTCTATTCTAGTATTCATAGATATGAAAACAGTTATCGATGCGAAACCTCAATTCAGTATGTTTTTTTAATATACCTAAACCGCACGATATTTGATCTCGAGTGACATGAGAATAGGAACTTCATATTCGTTTGTCTATGATTTAAAAAAACATTCGTCTTGACGTGGGGTCGAATTGCCGCCATTGCTGTTGTCATTTCTTTGTTGGTTTTTGCCGTTACAAAAGTAGAATTGTGAAAAGTTGTTTGTATTTAACTCACATTTTAGTTGAAAATATGAGTAGTAGTGACTCCGAGAACGATATGCACACTCCGCCGGATATCGTAAATGCAGCCACGATTGCAACAAAGATATTATGCATACAGGTAGCAGTATAGTAGCAATGCAGGTAATTTTCCTACGGCTTCTGAACCCATCTTAGAGTATTTATGATATGTGTGTAGATAAAGTAGGTAGTGTATGAAACTGTACATAATTTGGCCTTAAAACACTCGTGTGATCCTATTATGAAACACGCTGACGCTCGTTTCATAAAACCACACACGTATTTTAAGGCCTCTGATTATGTATCAGTTACATAAACTACTATATCTTGACATGCCCGTTACACCGAGCATACCTACGCTACGGGCCAACATGTTGCATCGGACGGACCATGCTCTGCGCTCCCTCTCCAGTTCCTCATCCTCATGGAGATATTGATATTATAGTAAAGTAAAAGTAAGAAAAATATTTTAAATATTTATTTCTTAATGTTTAACTTGTAATGTATTTGAGGCCTAGTTGCAACAAACATCTGATTTTGATTTATCCTGTGATTTGGACTGTAAATATGGAAGGAGGGGAGGCGGGGCTTTCCGACTGATTGCACTAAAATACTTCCTGAATAGTGAAAATAAATTTACATTCAGTGCTCTGTGGGTTAAGTCACACCCTAACTGCCGTATAGAAGTACCGTATTATTATTTTTTATTTTGTTATATGCACTGCCACTTTTCCGCTTTGCTTTAACACATTCAGTACCGCAAAACGCTACGCTCGTAGCCGATCCCGTGGTTTTCCTCGTATGTAGCGGAAAGCGCCTACGGCGTAGGCACCCAATGTCGGGTTCCCGGCACTGAATGCCAAGAATAGCTACGCGCTACGCACGTAGCCGATCCCGTGGTTTTCCTCGTATGTAGCGGATAGCGACTACGGCGTAAGCGTCCACTAGGCGGGTTCCGGGCAGTGAAAGTGTTAAGGTTTGACTGGTAGAGAATGCCATACGGTATTAAGTCTGCCTTTTGTAAGATAAGTATTTCTTTTGTGAAATCATCATCCTCCTAGCGTTATTCTCGGCTATACCCTAAAGCCGACTGAGGTCCGCTTTGACATCTAATCCCAAGATTTGGCATAGGCACTAGTTTTACGAAAGCTACTGCCATCTGACCTTCCAACCCAGAGGGAACCTAGACCTTACTGGGATTAGACCGGTTTCCTCACGATGATTTCCGTTACCGAAAAGCTAACGGTAAATAATCCGTACATAAGTTTCGAAAAACTCATAGGATACGAGCCGGGATTCGAACCCACGACCGCCGCTTGACAGCCGCATGCCTGAACCACTAGGCTACCGTAGCTTCTTTCGTGAAATAAAGTTTAAATAAATGAATATCTGTAACCTTGCACAAATGTTAACCCAATATTAGACAGCTCGGTTGTTGTATTGTATGTTGTATTATAGATAGAGAATACCCCTTTCGACCGCTAAGATTAACCGCTCACCCGCCAAAAGCTCCAACAATTCATTTGTACGAGACCCCATTCAGCGGTAATCTACCGAATCAATGTGTAAGTAATTTCGTGTCATTAATTATTAATACTTCGTCAAAGGTCGCTAGTGCGTAAAGCTGGATATACATTAGGTGAATTCGATCTAAAAATAATTGCTACTTTAGAATCACTATCAGACTGAAGAAACAGTGTCATGTTTCTTTTTTTTTACTTTTAAAATGTCGCTTTGTCCCCAAGTCCAAATCTTCTTCCTTGATTTTGTGCTACACTCTTCTGTACCAACAGCAGTTAGTGCAGAAGAGTTACGCTCGTAGCGCTACGCCTTAGATAGTAGCAGCTTAACACATTCACTGCCAAGAATCCCTACGCGCTACGCTCGTAGCCGATCCCGTGTTTATCCCGCTAAGCGTTAAAACACTTTCACTGTTTGGCCTGATGGTGATGGCGGTGATGGTGCCTACGCCGCAGGCGCATTCCGCTACTTAGCGGGAAACCCACGGGAGCGGCGCCCATACACGAGGCCATGCAACGCCACGTGTGCTACGCCGTAGCGCGTAGCATCATTTCCGATTTGTAGCATCATGTAAGTTAGCCTTGAATGAGTTAACAAAACTTTCACAATAACTCCCACTACCCACGTCACGGCAAGTGTGCGCCCAACCTAAACCCACCGCTTCCTAAACGAGTCATTAGCTGAGGGCCTTCATTACTCCCAGACGGTAAGTGATTATTTTTCCCACGGGAACTTTTGTCTCCCTTCAAGAAAAGCCGCTTATATGCTTCTCACGACTACTTAATAACACGCGCTGGTAAGCTTCAGATTTTCCGTTTGAATCTCTTTTTGCTTTACAGTACATATGGTGCTACTTTCCCGCACTAGTGCAGAAAAGAGCACTTTTCGTGCATATGTCGAAACTTTAAAGAGCCATATGTACAATAATAGTTATTTACGATACAAGTGCCGAAAATAGGAAATTCGCAACGAGTCGTGATAAATTAAAACACGACCGAAGGGAGTGTTTTAAATCGACACGAGTTGCGAATTCCCTATTCGCACGTGTATCGTACAACGTTTTACTGTACATATGGCTCTTTAAAGTTTCGACATATGCACGAAAAGTGCTCTTTTCCGCACTAGTGCGGGAAAGTAGCACCATATGTACTGTAAAACGTTGTACGATACACGTGCGAATAGGTAATTCGCAACTCGTGTCGATTTAAAACACTCCCTTCGGTCGTGTTTTAATTTATCACCACTCGTTGCGAATTTCCTATTTTCGGCACTTGTATCATAAATAACTATTGCATACTTTCTTGTCAAGTTGGTATTTTAATTTGACTTCGAGAATCAAGATGTACTTGTGCAATGGACATATTATTATATACAGGGAGGAACATTTCCTTGGACTAAGCTGAAAGGACAGTGTTATATAAGTGACGTACAAATGATCTATTATAAATGTTAAGCTGGATTTAAAAGAAAAAAAAAAACATAAAAATCGAAATATTTTATCTTAGTGACAACCCTAATACTATACATAGTTATTATTTTCATTTGAAATTGACACATGTCACAAGTCACAAGAATCTTGCTGACTTCATTGAATCTGCTGGATAGGGTTGAAACATACAGTTTTTTTCACTAAAGTTTAACAAGTTGTATCTCGGTAACCGTTAGAAATATTAATATGGTTACTAGGTGAGAAGTAAAGCACTAAACCTGATCTATATCCCATTTGCTTAAAAGTCCATCGATCTGTTCCACCCAGTATATTTAGATGAGGTGAAGTAGTCATAGTAATAGACTTTTTGATATGACGTTAATAGACCAATAACTTCGTGTCGTACTTGCTCTGACTTACGCATCAGAAACACAACACCACATACCTACAGAGCAAGTAGCAAATGGTGGTGTAAGTTTAAGGTACTTCCCCAGACAGGGCTTCAAATATGAGCGAGATGACATTTCACGGTGCCCTGCCTCTCTCAAAATAATAAATACAATATAATACGATAGCAATACAATTTATTTTCACACAGATAAAACAGTTACAAAAGAAACTAATAGATACAGGGGTCTCCCCTGTCTAGTAGAGGTAAAACAATAGGCGGTATTATTCAAAATCCCTTATCACGTGTAACCTTGTACCAATTACCGACTCAAGTTATATTAATAGACTTAGTTATACGTTGCGTAGGTTTGTTCGTAATTAGCGTGGCAACACTGAACAAATGTGGAGCAAATATCAACGCGCCACATTGAATGGGCATCGTTATCAATCTACCCGACTGACGGTGGGATACTTCGCTGAAATTAAACCATTTGTATTAGAGCTGTGATTGATATAAAGTGCCGACTGCAGTTATTTAATGCCAGTTCGAAACATGACAATTCCAGTTGTTATTGGCAAAGTCTGTTCGAGAAATGATTATGTATACAGGTTGTATCAAAAATGGGGTGTGAACTGATCATGGGCACGTCGGTAGCGTATTGCGACAGTGCATTGCGATGCATAGAGAGAGAGAGAGAGAGAGAGAGAGCGCGCAAACCGCTTAATACTGATAAACACACAGGTATCAATCGTTGTATGGAAAATCAGGTAAATTGTTGTTCCGGTTGCTAAATACTGCGTTTAAGTACATAGTTGACATACAATTTTGTTTCTATAAAAGCGTAAGGATTCTATTGGTAGCTTTAAATTTACTCTTGGACAGTAAAAAATGCATATTTTTTGTAAACTTTCAAGGTTCATAACTTTTTACGATTTTAATTATATTTCATAAAACATTATTACGATAATTTGTTGGTTGGTATCCATGTACAATCACTACGTTATCAATTTGAACATGAGGCATCATGCCTATTATTGAGGTCAGATTTATAAATCTTAACAATTCCTCTAGTTTTCAGCCACCACTGCGTTAGTGTAAAGTGGTTTTAATTCGGGTTAAAAATCTATGACGAATTTTATCTACTTAAATATTTTCAGCCGCTTTTGCGTGATCGAATAACAAACTTTGACATTTATTATATTAGTATTATATAATATTAGATTAACAACTATTGACAGTAATAAAATATATTTACAGACATTCAAACATTTCAAACCTTTTTTTAATTTTCAGCGTATACCTAATTACCTACCGCTACTGATCACAGCATGAATGATAGGAAATGGAGCCTAAAGTCCCCAAGCTTGCCTAGTGGGGGTTAGGAATTTTATTTCCAAAATTAATTAACTAAAATAAATAGTTAAGAGACAAAATGAGCTTAACTGCGCCGATGACAGTGCTTGATGCATCGGAGCTAATTGCACCGTTTCACGGAACACTGCGGTTGCTTTGTCATCACATCATACATTCACAACTCCCGACGATGACAAGGAATATATGTTTCATGAGATCATGAGTCTTTTATTGTTATATTTATTTCACTCGCAGCTGATTGCGATTTTTTCTGACTAACACGAATTTTTTGTTGAAATTCGAATGGTGAATAAAAAAAAATATCTGAAGGCGATGTATATTTTATTATAAGTAGTAAGTATCAAACAATTTTATCGAGTTGGATACTTTAGATCACCCAAGAGTTATATAAGTATTTGGTTCAAAAGTAATATATTATGTTACTTAGAGGTCATATAAGATCTAGAGGACTGTCTCCTATCCGATGGACCGACCTGCTGAAAAATCACAGAGCAAAACATCCGTGGTTGAGTGTCGTGCAACCGCCAGAAAGGGAGATCGCGAAGAAAAGCGTTAGAAGTTCACGAACAGAATATCCGAAACCGAGGACCAATATATGTCTAAACAGCCACGTTAAATCACTCTGATATGAGCAGAAGACTGAGAAGAAGACCATGCAATATTCGACTTTATCAGGGTCTGCATACAGCCAATGCCAACTTAGTCAGAGTGACTTAGTCAGAGTCACATTTCAGTGCACGTTTTAGAGATGTTTTTAAGTGAAGTTTGCCTTCGATTAACATTCCAAGCATTTTGCTGCATGTTATCCGATACAACTATGAGGGTAGCAGAATACCGGGTGAAGCTCTGCTAGGCTTCCTGGTGGACCTAGGTTGGCACGAATAGCAGTAGTGCCAATAACCCATACGAAAAATAGGTGCTATTCGAGTTGCGGAAACCCAGCCCGCGTACACCTATATCCTTTATATACTTATGAGGTACAACTGTGATTCGGAAGTAAATCCCGAATCGGCGTGCGTTGGCCGAGCGTGGCTAATCGAGTACCAATCCAATCCTACTCGCCAACCGAGTTTAATCGGGTTTTCACACGAGCCTGCTGGGAATTCGGATGCGCTGACTTTTCAGTCACAACGTCCGTATAAGCCAATAATAATATGCGAGATCATTTACATCGAATCGAAGAAAAAAAAGTTGATTTGCTTTTTTGTTATACGCTTGGGATTTGAAACGGGCATAAATTAACGCGCCAAATAAATTCAAATAAAGCCAATCCGTAAACGTATAAGTGGGTAAGGTAAAACTGCTTAGTTAGATCTGAATTGTTTGTGTATTATTTATTTTATGACACAATTTCAAACGGCCCAAATTACTTTTGTTTTAAAATGGTATCGTTTTTAGGTATTTCTGATCAAAATCATTGCTGTAGTTTTAATGTTTGGCTGCCTTTCATTCAATTTTAATGTCTATCTCTTGTTCTCAATAGCAGTAGTAGATTATCAAAACCACGTCTTGGAGCGGGTGTATGCTTATTTAATTTACAGCCAGAAAGCATCTTCCAGTGCCCTACATTTTCAAGAAAAAGAGACTATTTTTGTTTATAAGTTTATTTTGGTCTCATAAGTTATACGGCGTGTTATTTTGAGTTATTTGCAATAAACTGTACATAAAATGAATAAAGTATGTATGAATACAGGGGCTGAGTACGTACATAATACAATCGAGCACGTGCATAACATGTTTTACGCCTTTATGAACTCTTTTGAACATCAAATCATATGCAGTAAAACGTGGATACTGCCAAGCTTTACGCATTTTGTGGCATAACTTTACGAGTAGGTATATTAAAAATATATGCCCTTATCATATCATGCTTGATGTTAAAACGTATAAATTACCTGCTTTCCTTTGGCGTAGCTTAGTTAGTATACAAAGTTCTTTTTTATTGTATGGATATTTCTTACTCAATCACGCATAAACGGCTTTGAACGGGTTGGATAAAATTTCGCTTTCTTGTTTGGTATAAGTACCAAGAGGTCCATTATTGTTCGTTGCTTCCGATTTCAACAACTAACGTGTTAGAACGAGCACACGAAACATATTTAAATGCGTTTGAGATTTGAAAAAAAAAATATATTAAAGCATAGTAATCTTACTCAAATCGAACTAATACGTTATTACGTCCACGAATCAGAAACAAATACTCATGCTCATCCTACAAATATTTGCCCTTACCAGGATTTGAATCCGCGATATGGAAGGGAAGAACCGTATTTAGGCCCCGAGCTATAATTATCCTAAAATCATCTTATGGCCATAGAATTTGTATCGCGAGCAGTAGCTAATACGCAAATAAAACCACAAAGGTTACCTACCCTATTATACAGAAAGGCCAATTTACACGCAAGCTGGACAGCTCTTAAAAATAACCTTTTACCTTTTCACCGGACCTCCATACATTTTCTACAGAAACCTTTCAGACCGCAATCGGATTAATTGAACCTAAAAAACTGTCCCACAACGCGCGATACAAGTCAAACGAAACTAGAGTAAATGGGCCCGTGGGATTCGAGGCTGAACCACTGGTACACCGTTGCGAGCTGGGGCCGTGACTGCACCGTGCTTTTTTTACGTTACTTTTTAAGTTGGGCCTCGAGGGGCCATCGACTAGGTACCATAAAGAAGGTGAACTGAGCCGTGAGAGCTGAGCGTTTTGGTAGCATACCGTGGTTCTAGAATCCACGTAGGTACCGGAAGACGCAGCGTGGGTAGACCGGGGACAAGGTGGACTGACGAGGCAGTGGACGTCTTTCGGCTGATATGTCATGACCTGAAGATCATGACGATGAAATAAAGTGTTCGTCCCAGTCACATCAGCGCTACTTTATTGTTAACATTCCGTTTACTATGCAATTTGGACGGGTCCACCGTTTGCCGGCTGCTCACGGGCGAATGTGCGGAGAACTCAGAGAGCGAACGCCGGGCCAGATTCGGGACGGTGTGGTGTGAGTAATTCTTTAATGGTTTGTTATCTTGGCTGTTAGCCATTATGCCAACCCGCATGGAGATGATTTTATCGGGTTGATTAAATGCTGGAAAACTTAATTGAATTCAACTTTCACTTATCATGCTCGACGGTGGTTTTGCTTTGTGCTTTCCGCGACGGAAACATAGGGAATGCGTTTGGTTGGTTAGCTTTGCTCTAGCTGTGTTGTTTAAAGGTAGTTGAAATGAGTTCGAAGTAATGTGGGCCGATATTTGACTTGCTAAATGTGACGTGTACCCGACATATCCCCTGTTTCATGTTTCTGTCATTAAATTTTGAAAGACAAAGATTAAGGCTCGAATATCGCTATGATATTACTGGGGACATTTCACATTTTTAACGTGAAAGCGTCTTTCTTTTTGAATTTTAGTGATACGAATATATCTGTAATCCATGTGATAACATGCTCGATAAAAAGTGTTAAATCGAACGTTCTTTCTTTATTGTTCGTTATAGTAGTACTTGTATTAAGCACTAAACTTAATATTTGTTTATGCAATTTGATTACTCGTAATTAGTACACTTTGACGCAAGTATATGGCAAAACTGTTGCCTCCGTTCCCAAACCTCTGCACTATATGGTCTCAAAATTTGCGGCACCGCGACTCCGAGTACTTCAACATTCACCTGGCGGGTAAACTTCGAAACGTTTAAATCATCCCGGCAATTATCGCGCCGACATGCGATAACGTTAACTTGTCCGTTTGTTGTCTCTGGAATGAATGTCTACGGGTTTGCGTTTACTCTTTGGAAGTCGGAACAATTTGAACAAATGACGGTTGAACTATCGTGGGGGCGGGGGGAATAATTACCAGCGTTTTTAAGGCGTATTTTTCGTCATTGTCGTCGTCAGCAAATACTATTAAAAGAGATAAATATCAGAGTCCACCGTTGATAAAAACATAAGCTAATACCGGAACTGAGGCTTTTTTGATTAAAGTTTCCGCGATATGTTTTACCTATGCGGAAATAATCTTGACCTGACAATGACGTTAGAACCGAGCCGAATTGTGAGTAGTTGCCTGTAACAATGTTTTTTTCCAATAAAATGTTCCAATAACCTTAAAGCCTGGCGCGGCTTGCTATGACGGCTAATTATAATGTTGTTCAAATATTAGACAAACTACAGTATGGCCTGAAGACCTGAGAGAGCGGTAGGATATGAATCTTTTACTATTTCTGCACAGCTAATCAAAATCATTCAGGCCCCCCCCCCCCCCCCCACTCTTAAAAGCAGTCGAGTCCTTACTAAAATCTAGGCCTCAGCTGGGCCAAGCCCCCGCAAAAGCCTTCCCCAAACCGTAATCCAGGATCCACCACTGATGGAATGAAATTTAACATCATTACGATTTGAGCAAGAAAGTTACTCTTTTCCTTTCAAAATATAATCTATATACCTATATAAAAGAAGAAGACCTGAATGACTGACTCATCAACGCACAGTCGAAACTACTAATGTTAGAGAGTTGATTTTTGCACTGTAGGTTACTTTTATAACGTGGGCTATAAGAAGGGATTTTTGGAAATACCTCCCCTTGGGGTTTAATAGGGGTGCAGTTTGTATGGGGGAAACTTTTTTACTTATTAAGGTACAAAAAAAGTAATTTCAGCGTTTTGAAAAATTTTACCTCTAAGGGGGTTAAAAAGGGGTGCAAAGATTGTATGGGGGAAACTTTTTTTTTAACTAGAGACTTGAAACTTTGTAGAAAGATTACTTATTAAGATACCAAAAAATATATCAGCGTTTTAGAAAATTCCACCCCTAAAAGGGTTAAATAGGGCTGCAAATAATGTATGGAGGGAACTTGATTTTTTGAGCTACAACCTTGAAACTTTGTAGAAAGATTACTTATTAGAATACAAAGAAAGTAAATTCTGCGTTTTAGAAAATTTCACCTCCAAGGGGGTTAAAAAGGGGTGCAAGGTTTGTATGGAGGGAACTTTATTTTTTGAGCTAAAAACTTGAAACTTTGTAGAAAGATTACTTATTAGAATACAAAGAAAGTAAATTCTGCGTTTTAGGAAACTTTACCCCAAGGGGGTTAATAAATAAAAAATAAATAAAAATTGTTTAATTCAGACCGAGATCCATAATAGTGTTAGTAACAATTGGGACTTACAAAACTATGTTAGAGTTACACGTTACATTACATTAAGTTTTAAGTTTTAATTTAAATTAAATTAAATATTGATGTAGTAAAAAGGCAGGAGCAAGTAGCGATATATTACTCCCTACTTGGCCCTGCCAATGACCACCTCAACCCAATACTTGGTGAGCGGGCAATCAAGGCGCTCTGCCAACACCCTCAGCATACTGTTGCTGCTGCCTCGCATCCGCTTCAGCAGTGAGGCTATTCTTTTTCGCCGAATGGCATAAAAGTCGTCCGCATGGGCCTCTGCAAACATGCCCGAAGCACTGCAGTGCTTCGGCAGCTTCAACAGCATCCTAAGGATGTTGTTGTACTGAATACGCAGGATGTTATAGGCCCTCTGAGTAAATCTCGCCCACAGGCTACACGTGTAAAATGTTTGACAGTAAGCTTTAAACAGCGTCAACTTGACTTGTTTGTTACAACGTGTGAACCTGCGGGCGAGCATATTGCCTCGTACAGCCAACGCTCTTCTCTCCCTCTCCATATCCAAATCGTCATTCAGGTCCGCAGTGAGCATGTGGCCTAAATACTTAAATTTATCCACTACTTTAAGAAGCTCGCCCCCCAGCATGATCTTGGGCAATGTGTTCGTGTTATATTTTCGTGCTTTAAAAATGAGCACCTCGCTTTTGTTCACATTGTATTTAAGACCATGCTGTAGAGCGTAGCCCTCACACAGTCTAAGTAGGTCCTTAATGGAGTCGACCGACGGCCCCAGCAGGACCATGTCGTCCGCATAGCTTATGTTGTTAAAGCATACTTCGCCAATATGGCAGCCGACATGCGTACTGCTGAGCCTCTCTATCAAATCGTTTATATATAGGTTAAAAAGGATAGGGGATGACAACCCTCCCTGTCTTACTCCACATTTTAACCTATATACATCCGAGTCAACCCCCGCCCATCTTACCCGATTGACCTGGCTGTTGTACCAATACTTTAGTAAAGCTACGTACTCCCTAGGTAGATCGGTTTTTTGTAGCTTATCCCACAGCATATCGTACACAACCAGGTCAAAAGCTTTGGACAAGTCCAGGAAACACGCATAAATGGGCGTGTTCCTATCCTTGTAGTACCTGACAGCTTGCTTAACGCACAAAATTGCGCTTTCAGTCGACAGCCCTGGCCGGAAGCCGAATTGTGCGTCGTTCAACTTAATATGTTTACAAAGTTGCGCATTAAGCAAGCCGTCAAGCACTTTCGCTAGCACAGTGGCAAGCGAGATGGGCCTGTAGTTGCCCATGTCCGATAGGTCACCCGTTTTGTTTTTTACTAGCGGAATTACCACTGTACTTGTGAGTTCCTGGGGAAGATAGGCGTGTCCGAGGCAAAGAGTGAAGAACATTGCCAGAACGCGCGGCAGGTGCACCCCCGCATGTTTGAGATGCTCGATGCTGAGACCATCATGCCCCGGCGATTTACCCCTTTGCATGTTTTTAATGATTTTATCAACTTCACTACCTGTAAATCTCAAGGAGCTTTCGCCCATGATAGTCTCAGCATCTCCTACCCCATCCACAGCCGACTCCAACAAAGGACTTACGGCAAACAACCTGCTGAAATTATTAGCGATGACTTTTTTGTCACACTCACCCCCTACGCTCACAGGGACTCCCGGCTTAGTATTCAGAGAATTCGTGTTTTTCCAGAAAGCTTTGAAATCCTTAGCTGTCCGGTTTGTGGCAAGAATATCACTTTTAATTTGTTCTTGCCTGTCCTGACACCATTTCAGCTTAGACTTAAAAAGCTCTCTGGTTTCACACATATCCCGGTGGACCGGACCCTCTTTAGGCTTGTTCGCAGCGACCCACACCAAGAATTTCTCCCTGGCATCCCTGTGAGCAGGAGCCACGTACTTGTTCCAGCCAGCCACCTGTCTACATTGCTTCCTTCTCCCCTTCTTACTAGACTTTTTTGCCGCATCCGTTAACGTGTTAACTATGTAACTATGCATGTTATCTAATATAATTTTATGACTAGGATCGTTACATAGTTTATCTGCGCACGACGTTAGCTCGGCTGGAAAGTCCAGTAATTTTAGCTCGCTGTGACAAATCGAGTGGTACAGTTCTACTTGAGAGGCCCGCCTATCACCCCAAACTACGCCCTCATTACCTGACGTAAAACCTTCGCACGTAATCTCAATTTTGTCAAAGTCACACTCTATTATAAGCGGCAGGTGATCGGACCAATACACGTCGTATTCAATCTTGACAGTCCGCACTGTTTCTCTAGCTGCCTCTGTGACAATGCAGTGATCCAACCACCTGTTACACCCGTGGGCTTCACTTGTAAATGTGTATGTCTCCGAGGCAGCGCCCATCACCTCCAGATCCACACAACACCAATTTTGTGTCTCACAAAACTGCAAGAGCTCATTGCAAAATAGTTAAAAAGGGGTGCAAGGTTTGTATGGAGCGAACTTTTTTTTTTGTGCTAGAAACTTGAAACTTTGTAAAAAGATTACTTATTAAAATACAAAGAAAGTTATTTCTGCGTTTTAGAAAATGTCAACCCTAAGGGGGTTAAAAAGGGGTGCAAGGTTTGTATAGAGGGAACTTAATTTTTTGAGATAGAAACATGAAACCTTCTAGAAAGATTACTTAATAGAATACAAAGAAAGTAATTTCTGCGTTTTAGAAAATTTCAACCCAAAGGGGGTTAAAAAGGGGTGCAAGGTTTGTATGGGGAAAACATTATTCTTAGAACTAGATTTGAAACTTTCTAGAAAGATTATTAAAATACAAAAAAAGTAATTTCTGTTTTAGAAAATTTCACCCCTAAGGGGGTTAAAAAAGGGTGCAAAGTTTTTATGGGGAAAACATTATATTAAGTACTAGAGACTTGAAACTTTATAGAAAGATTACTTATTAGAATACAAAAAAATGAATTTTTGCGTTTTAGAAAATTTCACCCCTAAGGGGTTTAAAAAGGGGTGCTAGGTTTGTATAGAGGGAACTTTATTTTTTGAGCTAGTGACTTGAAACTTTGTAGAAAGATTACTTATTAAAAAAAAAACAAAAAATACTTTCAGCGTTTTAGACGCGAGCCACAGGTGAGGGTGATAAAAGAGCCGAGGATGTAAATTATCAAAGCACACGCGTTTCATACGACGTTTTTCAACACATTTTGCAAGGAAAAAATCCTTTTCATAAGATGAAAATTTTATACTTAGGCCTGCCAAGTTATTTTCTTTACTTAATGATGGCAACAGGTTTTTACTCAAGAATTTCCAGTGGCGTCCATTCTATTGATCACTTTTCTAGTCACCACGAGTCAACATTTTTTTCGTGAAGTTTGCGCAGTGCGCGCGCATGTGTTAAGCCAGGCTTAGATGAAATCTCTAAACAGCCAATACAAAACAAAATAAATATTTTCGTTTTAAAATGTTATCTTTATTAATTCATGTAAAATGTTATCATAAGTGAATAGTTTTACTAAATTAAACGCTTCTATATTATATCCAAAAAGAAATAGTTAATTCATTAACAAAAAGGATTTCATTTGTTTAGTCGGGTAAGTACATCGTGTCTTCGTCGTGTGAGTGGACTCCTTTTTCGCATTTCACGAAATGTCAACATGTATAAGTACTTAAAAATATTGTTGTATTCTGTATTTTTGCGAAATAAACTTATTTTCTTTCTTTCTTTCTTTCTTTACATTCTGTACAACACCGCGTTCATGCATACATCTTGCTGCAAGGTGCCAACGTGACTATAAGAGCCTTATCACACTTGCGATTTGCAAGCGTATTTTGTATGAAGGCGATGACGCAGCGTGTTCGCCGCGACTGATAATTGTATAGAAAATACGCTCGCAAATCGCAAGTGTGATAAGGCTCTTAAGTAACCATAACACACGAGTGTCGTAATGTTATAAAACACGCGTGTTTAATACCCAGGATTATGAGCCTAAAAGCGACATGATAAGTGGTACGTTACGAGCAAATGTGTTGAAAAAATATTTTAAGGTATTTTGAGAAGGACGTCTTAAGATATGAGAGAGGATTTCGCGATTAGGCACGGCATGTCGAGTCCCTACCCTTCAAACCTCATTCAAGCGGTCGATTAGAGACAAACAATTCGCATTCCAATTTTAACGGCCTTATGGAGCCGATAGAATAGCTTGACAGACCGTTGCACAACGTTTTAGTTGCGCATTTAGCCTACTTGACGTTATAAAACTTCGCTACACTTGCCTCTGTTAACTAATCAGCCGTTATTTGACAGATTTGATTGATTATGTTGGCAGTTTGGTACAGTCACCGGCATCAATATCTGCCGTAACAAAGCTGGCAAAAATATCTGACACGTCCTTATGGCATTAGACATAGAGTCGTGTCAGATATTTATGCGTGCTATGTTGTGGCAGATGTTATTGCCGGTGACTGTACTACCTAGTTTCGATAGTGACATACGTATTAAAAAAACCAGTTACCGTTTCAGGTGGAAATTTTATTCCTAAATACATACAACATCCCTGGCAGGGAGTCTTTGGTTGAATAGCTTTATCTTTGGCGATTCAAATATATATGGTGACATTAAAACAAAATGAATCAGCTGTTCGAGAATTCAGCTGCCCATTTTAGTAAAAAAGAAGGTATGCACGTTCGATACGTTGTACCGCGTTAAATATATTATTATTCTTGTCCACATACATAGGTTTCAACGCTTTCTTCTGAAGCAGTCAGGTAAAAAATGGTTTAAAGACCCACCACCGTTCGCTAAGGCAGCGATTCATGAGCAACTGAGACTTGAAATACCTATTATAGTTTCTTGACGTTTTTTTGAAACAGTGCTATAGACTCGATATAGCGCTGTTTTAGAGTTTTATGAACAAGACCGTATACCTAAATGTATATCGCGTCCTCGCTTCCCCGCGAGCCGAGCTAAAGCGGCCTTTAACTTTAGACCTGGCTAAATGCAACTAAATGGTGGGGAGATAGACCATCTTTAACCAGTGAGTGCAGTTAGTGCACTGCATTTAGCCAGGTCTAAAAGCCGCTTAACGAGTATCAAATGCCCGAAATAGAAATCCAAACGCAATGAGAAAAGTACTTTACAAATTGACCCCCAGGGTTCGATAGGGCAGTATTAGGATGATTTATTTTATGATTGATTTCTGATTGCTCTTCGAATATTTTATAGTTATGTGCCCTTATTATATGTATTATAGCTTGGGACTTATATTTTAACACTTTCGTTGCCACTATTTTTGTTTACAGCAAATGTTATAAGTATAATAAATAACTACAACTTACAAAGGTTGAAAAACCTCCGACATTTTCAATTCAAAGTTCAATATCTCAAAAACGGCTGAACAGATTTTCATGAAACATAACTAAGAACACTTGGGATAAAATTATCTATGACACAAACAAAACCGCATTCAAATCGGTCTATCCGTTTGGGAGCTACGATACCACAGACAGATACCCAGATACACAGGTACACAGATACACAGACACACAGATACACAGACACGTTCAACTTATAACATCCCCCTCTTTGCGTCGGGGGTTAAAAAAGGCTAAATTCGACCAGTTTTGATGATAACTCGCGAAATGACGACCAACTGGTTACTTTTGAAAGAGATTTTCTGAATGAAGATCTAAGGAACTTCTACCATAAATTGTATTGTGCTGTAAAGCACTACAAAACCCGGATAGTTTTCCCCGGGGGTCTAGTTGCCTTGATTTCAATTACTCTAGTTTCGCGAATGAAACACAATATTTTATTTATCTATCGAGAGACCCTGCAACTACAACTAAGTTGACCGTGTTGCATGTCTCTGTGCGATTGCATGGGACGGCTAGGTGCAATCAAAGTTTTTGCGGGATAAATTTCCTCTTTCTCGACGTAAACGACGTTTACATGGATTTGGCAACCATCCCCTACATGGGATACTCGTAGTAGTCCCAAAATTTATAGGTCCGTAAAAATCGCCAATACTCTGGAAATATCTAAGATATTGTTCATTCCTTTCATACATTTTAATATAATAGACCAAAGTACCTACCCGTTTTACAAATAAAGAATCTTGCTTTTTGTACAAAGAGATATAAAATTAATTTCAAAAAGTGGGGCATCTATTCTGGTTTTACCCTATTGCGAAAACAAATGTATGAAAAATGCACAGTACGGGTAATGTTTACTCTTCATTTATTCGGGTGAGTCTAAAACAACCAGAGTAACCATGAAACCCATTAATAATTATTTTATTATTGATTATTTGAATAAGAATTGTGTATCAATTACATGCGCATACATTGTAATGTTGCCTATTTCTTCCATCTGACAGCACAATCATTTAAACAGAGATAAATGTATTTGATAAGTATTCTGAAATAAAATTATACAAAACATTTTCTGGTGATGGTGTTAAAATAACTGTCGTAAAATGTGGTAGGCAGCACTTAAGGTAGGCTAGGATAGGATAGGCGAAGTATATCATAGTTCCAGCACCTACAGTCCATGTCAAAGATATGTAAGTATACATTTTTTGCCTTAATGATACGCGGGTTAAAGTTAGTTCAGTGTATTTTCCAAGTAAAAAGACCCCCTGCCGTCTCGAACATAAAATACCTATCTAGTAAATCTCACGCCAAATTAGTTGTGTTACCGTAAACCAGAAAGCGAACTAAATAAATATATAACTTGTATTTTCCAGTACCCTGTCGTCCATAAACAAAGAGCAAACTTTGATAATAAAGTCTGTCTGCCTTGTAGAAATACGACTTACCTACGTTCAGCCCTTTTTGGGATGGTTGGACTGATCTTCTCTAATAAAAACTTACTCTCCTCAACCTTATTTACCCTATGTTTTGCGGGAACGTCGTATTTGGGTCTCTACTATTTCATATTAATACATCGTAATCTATTAATTCTTATGGACTTTTGTGCTAGAATAATCATTATTTTCATTACTAAAATCACTGAAAGAATGGAAGACAGAAAAACATTTATTCGTGACACACACAAAATGACAAACATTTAATAAAAATACAGATAAACACGTCACGAAATGGTACCTACCAACTCAGCACTGCGTATCATTTACTGATCTATAACGCCTATTTTACATAAATGTTTAAGTAAATATTTTCTGTACATGGAGGGAAGCCTTTTCTGCCACTTTTTGGGCGGAATATGTTTTATTAATAACTCAATGAAATACTATAAAGTTATCGTCGGAGTCTGATTTAAAGTTCTGACCGCCCTAGGCTAACTATGAATATCCGCCCCCCAGCCTGTCCTGCCCTACCTTTTCATTAATAGGTGCAAGCAACTAATTAAATTAAAAGTATAAAAGAGAGCTTACGTAACGTAACATAGTAGGTTACGCGATTTATATCCAAAGCATGTAAACGGAATATATCGTATAATATATGCAAATTATCAGTTTAACAAGTAGTTATTATCTCGATTATACATACGTATTTAATTAACGTACTCGTACTACATATATACCTGTAATTAACGTGTAATCTGATATTACGATTTATATTATTTACTAGCTACTCGCGCAGCTTAGGCCCCTAGCACACGGCGTATTTTAAACGCGCCGTCGACGCGCGTTTCCCTACTACGCTACTACCTAGCGGATGGTAGCGGATGGTAGTAGGGGAACGCGCGTCGACGGCGCGTTTAAAATACGCCGTGTGCCCTAGCCCTAGCCTTAGTATTACACAGAACGCAAGAGAAGCTGCAGGATAAAATATAGCCTACTAACTTCTGCCCGCGATTCCGTCCACGTGGAACTCGTGTTATAGCTCCATACATACTTTCACCCACCATTTCACTCCCTAGGTGATGATTTTCGGGATATAAAACTATCCTATGTCCTTCCTCGGGACTTAAACTATCGTTTGACCAAATTGCATGTAAATCGGTTTCGAGGTTTAAGCGTGAAGATGTAACAGACAGACAGACAGATAGACAGACAGACAGACACAGACAGACTTTCACATTTATAATATTTGTATGGATGTCCATCCCGACGGTCATTTCATGTACTAATAAACTTTTTTTTATCGGATGAGTCGCTCCGCCTCTTATACATACAAACTTACCTTACAACTATTTACAACTTCATACACGTTTCCTCTTCATGATATTTGTATAATGAATCCATTTAAATAGTGTTATTTAGTTAAATCAACACTGAAATAGTCAAATGGTAAATACTCACAGCATGAGACCATTAGATTGAATGGACGAGTAATTGCTTCTATGAACTAATTGATACATCTTTGGATGAACCTGGCGAGCCTTGTACTTAATGAGATTGTTTTAAAAAGACTATTCTATTCAATCTACAAATACATTCCTACATAGTTATTAGTAGCACTCTTTGGGGGGGGGGTCTATGTCCAGTAGTGGACTTCTTTCGGCTGATATTATGATGATGATGATAGTTACGAGTATTCTATTTGGAGCAATACTATTAAAATGTAATGTTGCGAGTATTCCGTTTTATTAATCGTAGTAAGCAATGATGTAATATAAAAATGTAGATACACACAACACAACAACAAGTCTATAACACGATACAGAGAGGGCGCTAGTCTTAGCGGAAATGTAATTGAAAAATATACAACTTCCGTCACTGTCCTCGTAGCTCAGTTGGTAGAGCAGTCTAGCGTTAATAGAAAGGTCGCAGGTTCGAATCCTGTCGGGGGCTACAGACGAAGATGGTTTATTTTTCCATTATATTCTTTCTCTGTATCATATCGTTTAGTAGATACGTTGTCTATATGAAATTCCGTGTTTAAAAATGGCCACCAAATCTGAAAGCTAAACGTTCATTGACGACGCGACATTGAGGCAAAGGTCAACAATTGGCTGAGTTTTAGTGTGCCACTTTTGGAGTGCCTATAACCTATCTACCTCTTTTTTATATTACATCATTGGTAGTAGGCATATAAGGCGACTGACTTTCTCTTCCTTAATCGGTCCCTCATTACTGAGGATCGTGACTTAGGTCAGTCATATCGAACAATAAAATCGCAAGATAACGGCTAGTTGTGATTTTTTACATATTGTTAGGACGTCTACAAGTATCATACATCCAAGTTTGCAGCTTCGAGAGACCTAAGCTGTGAACTTTGCAGCACTTGGCAAACCACGACATTTTTGCACTTTTTTTGGTACCTACTGTCAATATAAATCTTTTAAACTATGCGGTGTTTGAAAAGACTATTTTTTTTACAATTTGAGACCAGAACCAGCTATGTAGGTTCAATACTTACCGAGATAGCGCTCTCCAAAACTTTTTGTTGTTAAGCCAACTCGGCGATTTTTCTGGTCTAATATGACTTGTACTAAATAGCCAGTATACTTTCCAGGACTTTCTGTCGGCTGCCTGTTAGAGGGCTGCGCTAACCGGCATTTTTAGATGCTCCGACATAATGAAGAAGGCGACTGACTTAGTGGAGAAATTGATCACTATCATTAGTGTTCAGAGTAGTTCTGAGTCTCTCGCTAAGTGTGGACTTCCACAAACTCTGGGGCGTAGTCCTCACTACAGCTATCTGCTTTTCCATCGACATCCAGGCAAGTGGATCCTATATCATCAACCATGAACCACTGTCTGGCAAACTACTTCACATTGTAATTATTCATTAATTAATTGTATTAATTTGGAACGTAATTAATGGCTGGGCACTATTCAATTGGATTATGTATAAACTAGCTTCTGCCCGCGACTCCGTCCGTGTGGAACTCGGTTATATCGTAGCTCCATACAAACTTTCACCCCCCACTTCATCCCCTTGGGGGATGATTTCCGGGATTAAAACTATCCTATGTCCTTCCCTAGGACTCAAACTATCTCTATATCAAATTCCATCCAAATCGGTTCAGCGGTTTAAGCGTGAAGAGGTAACAGACAGACAGGCACACTTTCGTATGTATAATATTACTAGCTTCTGCCCACGACTCCGTTCGCGTAGAACTCGTTTATATCGCAGCTCCATACAAAATTTTACCATTTCACTCCCTTAGGGGATGATTTCCGGGATTAAAACTATCCTGTGTCCTTCCCCGGGACTCAAACTATATCCATACCAAAATTCATTAAAATCGGTGCAGCGGTTTAAGCTTGAAGAGGTAACAGACAGACAGACACACTTTCGCATTTATAATATTAGTATGGATATATATACATATATATCCATATCCATACTTCCATACTAATATTATAAATGCGAAAGTGTGTCTGTCTGTCTGTCTGTCTGTCTGTCTGTTACCTCTTCACGCTTAAACCGCTGAACCGATTGCGATTAAATTTGGTATGGAGATAGTTTGAATCCCAGGGAAGGACATAGGATAGTTTTCATCCTGGAGATCACCCCCTAAGGGGATGAAATGGGGGGTTGAAGTTTATATGGAGCTGCGATATAAACGATTTCCACGCGGACGGAGTCGCGGGCAGAAGCTAGTATATATATATATATACTGACAGACAGACAGACAGACCCACTTTCGCATTTATAATATTAAGTATGGATATGGAAGTATGGAAGTATGGATATGGATATGGATAGTATGGATAGTACGTATATAGTATATATAGTATTATAGTATATAGTATAGTATAGGTATAGTATATAGTATGGATATTTTAATATTTACTTGTAACAATATTATACTTGGTTTTTGTCTTCCAACATATTCAATCAATAATTATATGTTTTCCAAAATATGAGAACCAATAATATAGTCTATAAGCAGTCACTGGATCGTAAAAGGACATTACTACTAACAATAAAAACTAGGTACCTATTGCAGCGTCTCCGCAAACACTTATGCTAGAGGAAATAAAAAGCGGCCAAGTGCGTGTCTGACCACGCACAACGAAGGGTTCCGAGCCTATTCAAATGGTGGTACCGTTGCGCGTTGCTGAATTCTTACGTCCTTTTCTTTAAGCTGCCTGTTTTTTAGAAATATCTCAAAAATCTTTAAACCGATCTTGTTCAAAACTATTTTCGCTGAAAGAATTTAATAAGCCCTATGTCCATGTTTTTTTTCATATTTTTAAAATACACGGTTCAAAAATTAGAGGGGGGGGGGGACACAATTTTAGTGACTTTCGGGGCGATTATCTCCGACTCTATTCACTTAATCAAAAAAAAAATGCTGAGAAACCTTATATTTATTTTGAAAGGCCTATCGATTGATGTGTGTTTTGCAAGCCCACGTTGCAATGAAAAAAAAAATGTTTTGACTTTCAGTTTTATGTATGGAAAGCACCCATAATTTTTTTTTTTTGTAATTTAATTACAAAACTTTGTAGCGGCTAACAAAATACACCTATCCTCAAAATTGTATTCAAATACACCTTATAGTTTTCGAGTAAAATGCCTGTGACATACGGACGGACAGACAGACAGACAGACAGACATGACGAATCCATGGGTTCTGTTTTTTGCCATTTTGCTACGGAACCCTAAAAAGACGATCACGATCAATGTTTATTTGTTACATTACTCAGACTGAGTAAATAAACTACTTTTTATCTCGGAAATATAACGTCTTCCGTCGGAAAATTGAAAACTCGCGGTCAAATCAGCCGGCGATGAAAAGAAAATGTAATAATCACGAGTAGTTGGAGATAAAGTACCTGAATATAAAGAATGGGAGGCTGCGGGTAGTTCCTCATTTTAGCTCGCGATAGAGATTCAATGCCACTTTGTATACAGTTTAACTATCGAATCACATGATATCTATTATTGAATTGAATTCAAGGGGTTCATGTTTGAATGTACGGCACTAAACATATTTAAATCAATTTGGAATACAAAAAAATGGCTCGCTTGGACCCTCAGTATTTTAATGAATACACGAAATTATACAAAATGGAATAAACTTTTCTTCGCTCCGAGTAAAAGGAAATTTCATTAATTCGTGGGAAACATCGTAAAATATTAATTAGTTCCACCTAAAGCGTTCTGTGGCTTCGTCCGCCTCTTGTTATTTTCATTAATGGGTAGGTATCTGAAAGACTGTAAAATTCTATTTGGGTTGTAGGTATATTTTATTTACTTACCATTTTATTTTTTAACACCAAGGATACATTGATTGATTCAACTGTAGGGTTTATTTTGATTTCAAGGCAAATAGCAAACTAAATGCCTTGATTTCTTTTATTTATTAATATCTATAAATATTGCGTTTACAGTGTAAAAATAATCATTATAAAATAGTTAGTGATTTTATTGTTTTTCAACAAATAGGATTGGTTTGCCTTGGAGAATTCAAATGAAACTATCAAGGCTAAGCAAACATAGAAAATAGAGTACTTCCCTTCCACACTCTTTGCAAGCGTACGAGTATTAAGAAATAGGTACGAGTAGATTAAAACCTAATAAAAGTAGGTACATAGATTGTAAAACAGTAGTCGAAATAAACCTCGTTATGAAACACGTTCACGCACCAACGGACAGTCAAAGGCATGACGAATGTCAAACACAGCTGTCAATTCAGCAATGTCTGTTGAACAAACGTAGGTAAATTCGCGTTCCAATCTCAATTCGCAAAATGATTTTCTGTCGGTATTGAACCAGCCAATCAGGGCCATTTCCGTGCCGATGCAGAACGTTTACTTTAAGGTGACACCATTTCAGCTACCTCAGCGGGCGTCTGATACTTTGCATATTTTACTACATTATTGCACTCGCATATATGTCTGCTCTGTCACTCACTCTTGTGCTTTAATTATCCATACTCATACGCGTAAGTGATAACATGGCACGGATGGGTATCTCTCGCAGGGTTCGATCCCACAAAACTTTACACGTGTGCAAGTCAGCAAAATTGTTGAAATGTAGACAAAATATCGTATTATATAAAAATTAAAAAAACGAACGTCATCATTTTACCATGTAAAAATTACGTTTAGATTAATTTATTCTTTACGACTACCATTGACCATATATGTAAAATTGGTATACAGCAACTGAATGATACTTCCGTAAGTGGCTAGTTATTGACGATTTATCCAATTCTTATCGATACACACGACATACTTTTAATACATTATTATACCCTAGAAGTGAATTGAACGCTGATTGTATGTGATCAAATCGAAAGTCCTAATATTTATATTCTCTTCCTCCTTATCATTGATATATTTCAACTGAGCTGAGATCACGAGTGTCTGTGTCGGGTCGGGACTGTACATTTACATAACCCTTTGTGGTTGCTAAAAAACCTTCTGCGGTTCGACTTATGTCAATGTTACGTTTATATGTGTGTATTTTAATTATGTATGCCTTATGTCGGACGTTGTTGCCTCAGACCAAGAAAAATACATTTTTTCTTTGAGATTGTTACATAATATTCTTTCTTTGTCAGCTTGTCACATTCTGACATACATGTGTGCGAGAGTGAAGGATGTCTTATCCACGAAACGAGAAAATGGCAACCATCATGACTGACTTACTTTTATTAAGATTAAGCTTTTGTTTTCTGTCATAGGACGAGTAGGTATTTTGCTTAATAATCTGTCTTGGACATCATGTTCTTGAAATTATACCTACTTATCGTCATCTCCCTGGATTTGAAAATCGGGTCTCTGAATGCAAATGGCAAAGGTAAG
This sequence comes from Epinotia ramella, assembly GCA_947578815.1. Classification (NCBI taxonomy): domain Eukaryota; kingdom Metazoa; phylum Arthropoda; class Insecta; order Lepidoptera; family Tortricidae; genus Epinotia; species Epinotia ramella. The sequence continues at coordinate 9,943,286 of OX388217.1, read as the reverse complement.
GAGCTTAGATTTTTCTTTGTGCCGGGGGCACGTATAGCTTCGGAAAGGCTTTGGATACTAGGCACGGTGCTCTATTTTCCCCTTTTTTAAATATAGCTACCACCGACGACCTCCGCTTTTAGTTTAGCGGACAATTTTCTGATATAATATGCTTACTGTTAAGTAATCCTATATAAACACAAACCGGAGGGAAGTACCTAGGTATTGACAGACATAAACTGACAGTGAACATTTCTTGGTTACATGTTTTGTTATGGTGGATCCAAATGATACAGTCCTTGCAGCTGGGTGATGCGTTGTATAGATTTTTTACACGCGTGGACTCAAATCAGATTAGTGCAGAACCTGGAAGTGTGTACTAGAAGAGAGGCCTAAGCTCACCAGCGGACGATTACCGGCTGAAAATGATAATGATGATGAAGTGGACGTGAAGTGGTAAATAATCATATGGCCTGCCTGATGGTAAACAGATACCGTAGACTATGGTCGCTTGTGACTCTTGAAGAATCGCAAGCGACTTGCTCACCCGTTTTGCCCGACTACGGCAGAGCCGAAAGGATGGAATATGATTTGAGCAGTTTGTGTTTGTATTTAAGTGTGTTCCACCGTAGCGTTTAAGATACTGAACCGATTTTGATGAATGAGGTGTCAATCGATTCGAAATTATGCTCCGGGTGACATAGGCTACCTTTCACATGAAAAAAACCTTTTTCTTCAGATTTCCGCAATCGGTTTTGTATTTGTATTCCTCATTTGTATCACGTCTACAAGCACGTTCGTACTCGTTAAAAATGTCTCCATATTTAAAATCGAGGCTTGGCTCCGCAACTCTATTATGTTTATGATACGGTCCCTAAACGCCACAATAGTCCCAGCGTATATCATTTGCATATGAAATTCACTCCACAAAAGACTTATCAACATAATAACTGTCTGCAGAATGGGCTTTTGAATCTCTTGGGCCCGTCTTTGTCAGGTGACGCGGTGACGGGGGCGTCTTTGTGCTTAGTTTTCCCGGCTATCTTATTACCTAAGTGACACTGATACTGACGTCTGGGATAGGATAGTTCGGGACTTCTGGAATAATTGAATTGGTCACGTGTTCAGAAATGGGGGGAAGGTAAACACATTCGAAGAATATTTAATATCGCAGTGATACGAATGCGAGACTCCGTTCCGCGTCCCGTTAGGCATGACCTATTTTAATCTGACTTAATAAATGACCAGTTTTGTTTTTAAGTCGCTTCTTCAGACTCACTGTTGGAATGTAATTGCCTACTTAATAACCTTTTTAACTAAAGTTACTTACTTCATTCGAATTCTGGATGCAAGTAATATGCTGAATTCAAAGTAAAATGTTTATTCACGCCGATCTCTCAGCATGAACATTTTAAGTGAATCACGTATCTAATTTTGTGGGAATTTCACTCGAAATTCATCTCAAAGCAGAGTTGAGCTAGGAAGGTAAACGATGCGATGCCGCTAGTGACGGACTTTTATACTCGAGGAAAATATACACGTTAAAAACTTTAAAATTAAATCTAGTAGATTAAATTAAGCAATGTAAGAAACCAAATAAGCAGGTGTAAAATGAAATGAAACCAATTTCAAAGTAAAAGTGTTTAAAACTATTCGAGTTTCTTAATTCACGACTGCTGAAAGCGAGCCATGCCCGACTTAGAGAGAATTTACTTCTGCGATGTGATATTTGTCTTCGGATGTGCTTCGCTCGTAATTGCTTTTCTCGTTTACCGTTGGTGAAAATGAATAATGTAAGGAGTATTTGCGCACCAGAGAACACAGCTTTTGTTTACAATAAACAAGAATACGTGCGGTGACACTTTATTCGTAAACGGAGCTTTTCAAATTGCATAGCGCACTTTGTGAGAATTTATCATGCAACCGAGCGTGATGGGTGCTTAAATTAATGTATGGTGTAGTTTAAAGTTTATTTCAAGTAAAGTTAAACGGTATTTAGGGTCGTCACGTCAGGTTCTAGATAACCCTTCAGCTGTGGTCATCCCTCTGTGGGCTTCATATTTTTTCCTGCAGGTTGGTGGAGCCCCCCTCGGAGGGGCGCATTGGCTGTGCTTACTTTCTTGGAAATAAAATCGCCATTCGTGTATTGATCTCGTTTTAATCCATTGAAACGTATAGCCAATGAAGCGAGACAGCTAACAAGCGACAATTTCAATGGCCATTGGAGGAAAATTTTTAATTTGATCGGTAGTCTAAAACTGCCACTAGCGCGTTAACCACGGTCGAGTTTCGCGAGTGAGTTTTAATGGTTTTAGTGCGAATTTTCGTTGCCAGAAAGAGATATCTTGGAGAAATGTAAATAATCCTTCGTTTTCTGTTAAAAAAATGTAGTTTTTAGTTGATTAACGATAATAAACTTGTGGCTAACACACCATACCTACTCATGGTCAAAATTTGCTTACAGGTTTTTTAGCGCTTTTCTACTAATTTAGAATTACTAACAGCTATTAATATTACCGCTATTTATCGAAAATGTATTTAAAATGTTGGAAATGGACTAACAATCGCCCGAAAGTAGATAAATAGATCGAAATTGGTAACGGTCATAACAGAGCCCTCAGAGGGATGGTAGCCGTCAAGGAACTTCCCTCCGAGGGATGCTCACATGAGACCTAGTGACGTCACTTACTCAGCGCACCAGCGCGATTTCATAATATGGATACGCCATGGATTGATTGTCTTGCAACGTTCGTAATTCGTATCTATTAACGGAAAAGTTGGATCTTGTGTTGTGCTCGCGATTTGTTGCTATTGTCTAGCTTTATGTCGGTGAACTAACATTAGATAAATACTTAGTGTTTGTGGATGTGCCTAATGTGCTTATCAATATTAATATGAATAAATATTCAAGTGTCTCTTTAGTGCTCGTTCGGACTCTTCCGACTAATCAAGTGAGTGATTGGCGCTTTCGATTGTAAGCACGAATACGATGGTTCATGTGCTATCATAGTTTCAATAAGTGTTAACTGAGCTGTGTGCTGTGTTATTTAGGTGCTTGTACAATCTACGAAGAACCATCGTAAGTAAGAACTAATTTCTACACAGACGAGAGACCACTCAGAAATCACCACTATTCCTTCATGTTCATCAGGTTGTACCGCTACTACAAACTCATGGTGTGGGTAAGGGTATATCCATACTAAGCAAACCATTTTTTTTAAAAATGGTCTTGATTTTCATTGTTTTAATGTTCATGTTTTACGTGTTTTTTGTTTAACTGGTATTAATGTTGTAATTTTAATTGAAAGGATATTTAATCAGGATGCTTCCAACCAAATTTGTGTGGTTTAAAGCCCATGGTTGCTGTGATAATTGCAGTCGTTTGGAAGAGGTTATTTTGTGTCAAAGTAGACATACTTTTTTCATTTTACTCTCACATAAAACCTACTGCACCTACAATAAAAAAAGCTTCGGTTACACCTAGTTGATGGCCCAAATGTATTGTTTAGGCATGAATTTGATTACATACAGTATAAAACACTTCAGATATAAACATGTAAATCGAAGCCCACACGAGCAACTTCTGAGTGTAGGCATTATATTGGTAGAATATTTCAAATGGTCTAGTGTAAAAAAACTACTCATGAGCCTCCCATTTTATGTTTTTCGAATAAGTATAACACGAATTTCTTCAAATTAAGCCCATTAAATACCCCAAATATCCAATTTATTATATTAAAAATGACCAAAATATGTCGTAAACTTCGGTGACCTGGTGACGAGGTCAGCTAGATAGCCTTAATACGACTTTAATGTAACGATGATATATCGTTGCAGTTAGATAATTTAATATAGATCGAGTTTCGTCCAAAATCCTGGCTGTGATTGTGTAAAAAACTAAAGAAAATTTAATTTTACCAAATCACTTCACCCCACAAACCTTGGAGGTGGAGCGTCCCTCAGAGGGTGCCACAGACGTGGGTAAGCGGCCATGTTTTTTCGCCACAGCTGAAGGGTTAATGATGACCACAGGGGTACAATTTTAGTTCTTTATTCTTGGATGATAATACACGTAGTGCCTACGTAAAGTACCTATGCTTTAATAGATAATTCAAGACAGAACATAAAAAAATCAAGAGCAATCTTTTGTATTCATCACCAGTTCATACATTTATATATATTTACCAGGGTGTTTTCACTTACCCATGTCTACTTTTCATTACATGCATTTTTAGGTCTCCACAACGCGACGGGCCTTACAAAATGTATGAAAAAACGTCACATGGCTAGTAAAATAAAATTAACCGGGCCACGTTTTCATAATCTTAATCTTAAGTGCGTGTCGGGCCACGCGCAGTGTAGGGTTCCGTAGTTCCCTGTCTGTCTTCGCTACGTCCCATTGCGGTTGCTTCCCACGAATTTTTACGAAAGTTGACCTTCTTAAGTGCATTTTTTAAGTTGTTCGACTGTTACTCTCTCAATATGTGTAGAATTGTCCACTAATGTTTTGTTAGTAACGTAGGTATTAATCATAATTTCTAAGTTCAAAACAGAATTCGTATAGGTATACGAGTATAGCTTCTATTGCCGCAGGCTAAGCAGATCCGAAATGAATCATATAACTTTCCAGTGATGTATAAACTCCACGTGAGTACCTACGCAGAAGTTCCTCTCAGTCTCAGTAAACAATTCCTGTCGCCGCGCAATCCTATATTTCTTATTCCAAATGTAATTCCAATTCCGTTCGTAATTACTTTAGATACAGTTTAGCGGCGAAAGCAATCAAGAATATCGTCTGAAATTTCCGCGTTCTTCGCAAGCGGGCGGTTAATACAGAAACGTGATAAGTTAGTTAGATTTAATGATTAAAGGAACACCGGGGGCCTAGACAAGGTTACAATCGATAAGCGCTAACGTCAATAGAAAACTAATAAAATGTATGGGAATGACAGATGTTAACGAAAAGTGTTTCGTCGGCATCTGTCATTCCCATACATTTTATTAGTTTTCTATTGGCGTTAGCGCTTGTCGATTGTAACCTTGTCTACGGCCCCAGAGGGGTAATCACGTAACGTTTCGAACGCGCGTCAGGACAATTCATCTTTAATTTTTAGGGTTCCGTAGTCAACAAGGAACCCTTATAGTATCACCAAGTCCGTCTGTCCGTCCTTCTGCGGGTTAGCTCAGTGACCTTTACAACTAGAAAGCTGTATAGTAATTCGGCAGGAGTATATAAATCAATCACGCCAACCAAACTTTAAAATAAAATACAATAAAAAATTGAGGGTACTCCTCAAGTTGGGATGTTATTTTTTGTTTGGTAAACCTATATGTAGTGCGGGGTATCGTTGGATAGCTTGTTTAAAAATAAGATGGGTCTTTACAAACTATTGCTCAATTCATTGATGCGTTAGCGTGATATAGGGTTTTAAACTCCGAATTTTTATTAGAGTTGTGTGTCTGGGCCTCTGCCGGCTAATGGTTACTACGGGGTATATAAAGGAAATCGGGGCAGTAGTAAATATAATGAATTTACTTCGATTCGAACTAGTTAACGAGTAATAGTCGACCAACTTATAAAAACCAATATGTAAAAGCTAATCATATACGTAAAACTATTGTGTTTGTCGCGAAATGGTCGAGCCTCAGCATAATGCTGACTCACGAGCCAGCGCTGGTCTTCCGGTGAGACCATTTATTGCCCACGTTCTGTTGCCCGACACGGCCTTAAGAATTAAACTGAACGCAGCCGCTGCGCTTGCTTCGATCAGATTTCGTAGCGCTACGCTCGTAACCAACAACATGGGAAACTCCGTAGGCAGAGGCAGAGTGCCCACCTAACGGGCTCCTGGCAATAAAATTGTTTATATAAAAACAGGTTTTCTGCTGTGGGCATGTATTTATATACGAAAGAAACTGCGCGGCCAAAGTAAGAACTTTTTAGCAACATTACGAGGATGTTATTTCGGCAGCAGAATTCAGTGAAACATTTGCATAAAGAAAAAGCCCTAGAAATGTTTTTTAGTGGAAAAGTCCTAGTAAAGTTTAGGGTTTATTATTATTATTGTTACGAGCGTGGGGGGGTAGGATAGAGTTAAACACCTTTTTAACACGACAATAGATTTATTCTGCGATTTACACAGGGTAAAGTCCTCTGAGTCTACATGTACTAACGCTGACAACTCAATTAACTCACACAAGTGACTGAGTTCGCGCCTACTAGTACCGACACAGCTACACTTTACTGTTACGCACTAGACCACTTCACTAATCACAACTTTCCACTGTACTTCTTCAACCAGTTCCCACCCGATACTACTCCCTTAGTATCCCATTCTGAGAACTCCACTCTGAAGACTCCACTCAACCCTGACTCCTCTCAGGACTGACTCCAAGTCTCCTTCTTCAAGAACTCACTTCAAGACTGCTTTCCAAAACTGACTAGTACCGCGAACGTGGTCCCCTTATATACCCCTTACCGAAGTTTCTAGTCCTTAATTTCGATCTTCATTTCATTGTTCATTTCATTACTCACTTGTTTTGAGTAGCATGGGCTTTTCCAGATAAACGTGCTAACGTCCACGTTTCTCGAATATTCCAAGCCCATACATTCGTCTATAAATTTCCTTAAGCATCGAATGTTCTATTCGCTTACCCTTTCTAGAACATTCCATGCTACTCGGCGTTTTGAAAATGTACTCACCATTAATTAAAAACATACAAAAAGTGCATGTCGGTCGCTGGACTCGAACCCGCGCACATCGGCTCTTCGACCGCCGTTTGTACCGCTGGGCTACAGATGTCTTAGTTGATACAGCGAATTTAGAAACACCTTGACGGCGAGTCACTATGCCAACAAAACTGTTATTGACCCCGCCGTCGTAACATTGCCCTCCGCTAAGTCATGCTCGTCCCGAGCATCATTCAAACCGTGATACCGTGCCAGGTTGTCGTAGTACGGTGGATTCCTTATCACCGTACATGGTCTCTTCCAAGGTGGCTTCTTTTTGCGTCGTACTGGGTGGTGAAGCCAGATCAATGTCCCTTTACGCCTGTCTCTGTATCGTGTCTTCAACACTTCCAATAATTGGCCATATCCTGTACCGTGATTGACAGTTTCTAGGACCGTCAAAGCCAGGTCCCAGTGTCCAACAGTCAAGGAGGCTGCTGCCTGTTTGTTGCACCATCCATTGTCATCGGTGCTCTTCCTGAACTGCATTCTATAGGCAGTCCAGAATAAACGACGACGGTTGGACTGCAGTACTCTGGGCTTATCTACAGACGTTGAAATGATGGAAACACTGATAACAGCCCTGGACTCTGAAGTATCCCTTGCGACTTCATCCACAGCAACAGCAACATCTACGTTTTGCTCGACATCGTTCACCTTACTAGCAGTGCCGTGCAACTGCTCAACATCAACGTCCACCATTTCTTCTACGTCGTCCATCGGTTCCTTAACTTCGTCCGCCTTTTCAGTTAAGTCGTCCACCTGGTCAACTTCACCGTGTCCGTTATCATCGTCCACCTGTCCCTCAACGTCGTCCATCTGTTCGACAACTTCGTCTATCTTTTCCACAACGCCATCCATTTCCGCCTTGCAAGAATCACGTGCTTGTTTCCATTCTCGACACCAACTAAGCTGTCGATACATGACTTCAGTAATACCCTTAACTAGTAACTCGGATTGCCGTTCGGCCTCCTCCACCCGCTCTTTCCGGGCTCGTTCTGCCTGCTGTTCTAGGAGGCGGCGAGTCTCTTCCGCTAGCTCTTTACGTGCCTCTTTAGCTTCCGCTGCTTGCCGCTTCCGGGTTTGTTCCGCCTGCTGCTCTAGGAGGCGGCGAGTCTCTTCCGCTTGCTCTTTACGTGCCTCTTTAGCTTCCGCTGCTTGCCGCTCCATCATCAATTTCATAGATGCTAATAACGCTGCAAAGTCAGCTTGCCCTGATGCTGGGCTAGCTACTTGAGTCCCTTCCGACTCAGTAACAACTTGACTGGAAGTCGACGCGGCTGCCTGGTCACGCGTCATGACTCCTTCTCCACCGTCGTGTTCTATTAAAGGTGGCATAATTGCTCTCTATCCCACTTCTGACACCAAATGTTACGAGCGTGGGGGGGTAGGATAGAGTTAAACACCTTTTTAACACGACAATAGATTTATTCTGCGATTTACACAGGGTAAAGTCCTCTGAGTCTACATGTACTAACGCTGACAACTCAATTAACTCACACAAGTGACTGAGTTCGCGCCTACTAGTACCGACACAGCTACACTTTACTGTTACGCACTAGACCACTTCACTAATCACAACTTTCCACTGTACTTCTTCAACCAGTTCCCACCCGATACTACTCCCTTAGTATCCCATTCTGAGAACTCCACTCTGAAGACTCCACTCAACCCTGACTCCTCTCAGGACTGACTCCAAGTCTCCTTCTTCAAGAACTCACTTCAAGACTGCTTTCCAAAACTGACTAGTACCGCGAACGTGGTCCCCTTATATACCCCTTACCGAAGTTTCTAGTCCTTAATTTCGATCTTCATTTCGTTGTTCATTTCATTACTCACTTGTTTTGAGTAGCATGGGCTTTTCCAGATAAACGTGCTAACGTCCACGTTTCTCGAATATTCCAAGCCCATACATTCGTCTATAAATTTCCTTAAGCATCGAATGTTCTATTCGCTTACCCTTTCTAGAACATTCCATGCTACTCGGCGTTTTGAAAATGTACTCACCATTAATTAAAAACATACAAAAAGTGCATGTCGGTCGCTGGACTCGAACCCGCGCACATCGGCTCTTCGACCGCCGTTTGTACCGCTGGGCTACAGATGTCTTAGTTGATACAGCGAATTTAGAAACACCTTGACGGCGAGTCACTATGCCAACAAAACTGTTATTGACCCCGCCGTCGTAACATTATTATTAACCTTCAGGTTAATAATAATAATAATAAATAAGAATAAATCATTTATTATTATTTATTATCTTCTTTATAAAATTTTCTTCTATATATATATATATATATATATACATATATAAAGTAAAATATAAAACTATACATACAAAACATAAAATCATTATAAAAACCTAACCTAGGGTACTGCCGGCAGCCAGGCGGGGCCTAAGATGCCGGTGGTCAGGGCGACAGAGACAGGAACCTCCTGACTATCCATGCAGTATCCAGGAGTACCGCGTTCTGTATCTGACCCTTTATCCAGCCATCTAGCGAGAGTCTCTTGAGGTGATGGTCGGGACTCTTCGCTATTAAACCGTTCGCCGAAACGACTATCGGGACGATGATCGTCAAATCAACAGCCCACATGGCGGTTACCTCGTGAGCCAGGCCTAGGTACTTGCTGGCTTTGTCCTTCTCGGCCTTCAAGAGGTTCTCGTCATGGGGGATGGTGATGTCGACGAGCACTGCCTGACGTTTCGATCGCTCTGTCAGCACGATATCTGGCCTATTGGCAAGAATAGTCCTGTCTGTGATGACAGATCGATCCCAGGCACGACCATTTTCGAGAACTGGCGCAGGTGTGTACATTGTGTCGTCCATTTGGATTTAATAGGCCCGTTGCCGAGTTCAGACGGTTTTAAACACTGTTTTACCGCTGTTGATAGATTTACTCGATGGCCCGAGGCAGTTCCGATCGTGGATATAACAGCAGAAAGCGTAGCGAAGGCTTTTATAACAGCGTGGATAGCCCGTTTTGGTTGCCCCGATAGGGTGACCACGGATAGAGGTAGGCAGTTCGAATCACACTTGTTTCGTCATATTTCATCATTAACTGGTTTTAATCCGTTAAAAACAACTGCTTACCATCCAGCTGCCAATGGTTTGCTGGAACGTTGTCACCGTCAGCTGAAGGCAGCAGTAATGTGCCGTGCAAGCGATACCTGGACAGAGTCTCTTCCACTAGTATTACTAGGCATACGTAGCGCATGGAAGAATGACCTCGCAGCATCTTCCGCTGAACTCTTTACGGGGAAGCCCTTAAGCTCCCCGGGGATTTCTTTAATCACACGACCTATGACGGACTTACAGACTTTGCCGATTTCTTAGCTCGATTGCGGTTGCAACCTGCAATAGCGATACGTCACGGGACCCACAAAACGTTTGTCTTCAAAGACTTGGCCACAGCTTCACACGTTTTTGTGAGGCAAGATCTTGTACGCAAGTCTCTTCAGCCACCTTATACGGGCCCGTACCGAGTTTAAGAAAGGAACGATAAATATTTTAAATTCGAAATATCCGGGAATTCAGTTTCTGTGTCTATCGATAGGTTAAAGCCGTCTTATATTTTGTCGGATGAACCAGACAGTAGTCGTACGCCGCCCGTACCTGTTGCTTCAGCAACTCCGGAAATAGTTCCACCTGCTCCTGTCCTGGCCTGAGCCTAGAACGACCCGTTCTGGTCGTCGGGTGTGGTTTCCCGAACGATACCGTCAGTAAAAGTTTTCGCTCGGGGGAGGCTGATGTGGCGAAAGCGGTTTGAAACCTCTATAGATTTTAGCCGCTGATCGCACTGGCTACCGATAGAGAATGATAGCGGTTGGTTGTCAGGATTCAGCCGGAATGTATTGTATATTTTATGGTGGGTAATTTGTGTGAATAAATAACGTGTGTTTGTTACGTGAAGGTTTATCGTTTGATTTATCGCTACCTCAAGAAGCATCCTTCATACCCGACCGGAAGTACTTAAAAAACTAGATCCCACAGTAACACGACATCATCGACGCGTTTCAGAATAATATATAAGTAAGTACCTACGATTTTCATAAAAATAAAATATTCAGAATTATATCATATCTTTCTAATATATGAAATCAAATCAAATCAAAAATATTTATTTCGGACTCGATCCATATTTTGTTAGAAATTACAGTATACCGTATGCCTAGGGTTAGTATTTATAAGAGAATACAAATTAAAAATCAAAAGCGGCGCGTTGGAGCGGCGACAGGCGCGTGCAGCTGCGCATGCCGCCACATCAGCGGCGAATCCCAGCGCTGGGCTAGCGTGCTCACGATGCTGTTTGAGCTGCCGCCGCTGCGGTTGAGGAGCGAGGTACTTCGTTTTCTCATGATAGCGTAAAAGTAGTCTGTCTGAGCATCAGCGAACATAGCCGAAGCACTACAATACCGCGGAAGCCCAAACAGCATCCTGAGTGCATCATTATACTGGACGCGCAGAGCGCCATACGCCCGCTTGGTAAAGCTAGTCCACAGACCGCACGTGTAGAAGGTTTGACAAAAGGCTTTAAATAGAGTTAATTTCACCCTCTACTAGCACGTGCGAATCTGCGGGCCAACATGTTACAGCGGACGCATAGCGCCCGGCGCTCCCGCTCGATGTCCACATCATCAGTCATTGTTTCAGTGACCCAGTGACCTAGACCAGTATTTAAATTTGTCAGTTCTCTTCAAAGTAGTCCCACAAAGTGTAACAGTTTGCATCTTATAGGATTTGTTACCTGCTTTAAATTGCAAGAGCTCACTTTTAGATGCATTATACCTAAGTCCATGGGTCTCGGCGTATCGTTCACGAATCTTCATCATTTTTATGAGTCCTCCCATCGAGGGGCACAGCAGCACCATGTCATCAGCATAACTTAGATTATTAACACATACATCTTCTATATGGCATCCGACATGTGCGCTGCTGAGCTCCTCGATCAGGCCATTCATATAAATATTAAATAACTTTGGCTTTTGACGACCTCTGTAGCCTAGTTGGTAGTGACCCTGCCTACGAAGCCGGAGGTCCCGGGTTCGAATCCCGGTAAGGGCATTTATTTGTGTGATGAGCATGAATATTTGTTCCTGAGTCATGGATGTTTTCTATGTATTTAAGTTTTTCTATCTATTCAATATATCGTCGTCTAGTACCCATAACACAAGCCTTATTGAGCTTTCTATGGGACTAGGTCGATTTGTGTAAGATTGTCCCCTAATATTTATTTATTTATTTATTTGGTGAGCTCAATCCCCCCTGTCTAACTCCACATTGCATGACGTATGCATCCGAGAATGCAACCGTCCATCTTACACAAATTCTCTGGCTGCCGTACCAATATTTAAACAAAGAAGTTACGTCATGAGGCACGGATGAGTCATGCAGTTTTCATGAAGGCTTCGACAAGTCCAAAAACTAGAATAAAATAAATAAATACCGGCGTTTCACGAGACGTGTAGTATTGGTCAGTTTGCTTGAGACATAGGATTGCGCTTTCTGTGGATAAACCCGGTCTAAAACCGAATTGAGCGTCATGAATTTTTATGTTTTTTCCTAATATATCATCAAGCAAACTATCTAAAACCTTTGCTACTATAGTAGCAAGCGACATTGGCCTATAGTTGGACAAGTCTGAGGCATCCCCGGTTTTATTTTTTATAATTGGTACCACTATGGTATGCATTAGTTCGTCTGGCATTAACTAATATGACTCAAACACAAATTATAAAACATAGATAAAACCCTAGGAAGATGCACACCCGCGTACTTGAGATGCTCAATGCTGAGCCCATCGTGCCCGGGAGATTTCCCTCTTTGCATTTTATTTATTCTAAATGCGACTTCCTTTGCCGAGAATCTTACAGAGGGGGGCCCGCCGCCTTCAACCCCAGCACTGAGCAACCCAGTCGATGCGAGTGGGGATTCGACCTTAAAATGCCGTTGAAAAGCATTTGCGATGGCAATGAGTTCATGATTGCCTGCCACACTCACCGGGAGACTCGATTTGGGATTCAGCTTATTATTCTTCCAAAATTTGGAAAAGTTCTCTTAGAATTCTTAGCAATAATGTCCATTTTTATATGTTCATGATTCTGACAATATTTCAACTTAGCTTTAAATATTTTTTAAGACTAACATTTTATCATAAACAAACCCGGCGAGCGGTTTACCGTATGTTGACCACCACTGAAACCAAAAACGAGCCTCACGGTTCTCGGTGAGCAGCGCTGACATGAAGGTTCCATCCCACAACAGGCCTGCGCGACCCATGTTTACTGTCTTTGTGCGATAATTCGGCAGCCTTTGTAAGAACAGAAATTATATTACGGTACATATCACACAAAAGCTGTTTATGATGACTATCTGAACACATTTTATCTGCGCAGTCTCTAAATTCGGAAGGAAGGGTAAAATCTTTAAATTTACATGAACAATAACTAGAAAATTCATCTATTTGACTTGAATCCCGCTCGCCCCAAATCACATTATTACATAACAAGTTATTCGGAGTTACAATTTTAGCTTTAATCAAATTAAAGTTACACTCCACACACAATGAACGGTTCAATTAATTATTCGTGTAAGTAGGTAAATAAAACCAAAGTAGCTTATTAATTTGGGAGAGTATGAAATTTCCGACCACTCATTACATTGTGAATTGACTATGACACCAGATCCAGCGAAACCCGAGCGGAAAATTAACGCTTCAGTCCATATTTATTATTTTTATTTCTCGCCCCAAACCGCCCCTGGATTTCAGGCCAGCACCTTAACATTTACCTTAAGCTTGTGTTAACAAAAGTTTTTGTATGATTGTGTCATAATCGACAGGAAAATTCTAGACGAAATAAATTGTAAAATAAGTTCGTACCTATTGTTATACTAGCCGGTTATTATTTTCATTAATAATCTTCTAATATTTTTATAGATCTTAGACGAAACATGTACCTACCAAATTCAATAAACTAACAAGTGCCTAACGATAGTCGACTTTCGAAAAAAGGCCTTGTAAGGAAATTTCTTCAGTCTATTACTACTTGTACGTTCCATAAAAACTATAAATATTGTGCTAAAATTCAATACAGACCCAAACCATTATCTAAAATAGGAAAACTTATCACGTGTGTTGTTACCGTAGGTATATAAAAGCCTTGAATCATCGTTGATGTCGTCCTAAATCAATATAGCCGCCTAGATTCATGGGCAATAAGTTTGCGAAGATCGTGTTTGAGAGGTTGCGATCGAACGTGTAATATCATATTGGCAGCTCGTCCTAGACGGCCACGACTACGAGCGGCGGCGAAAGCGGCGGCAGAACTAGTATAGCGTTGCTCCATGCGAGAAAGCAAGAGTTCGCACTCCCATATTAGTGTGAAACGACACTTGTTTATACTAACCTTATAGGTATGTAGGTCCGATTCATCAGGGTTAAAGCCACCCCCCACATATCGTGCACCACCTTGGTTTTTTCATTTAGGTATTGCTGAAATGCCTCTTCGAGCGATTTCCGTAGCAAAGCAGAAAAATACTGCCACGTGCTACGGCGGGGTGCCGTTCATTCGCCATAAAAACAAAATGCATAATTTCAAGTAGCATACGTACGGAAATCATAACAAACTATTATCATAATAACAAAATGGATATTATTATTGGTCCTAACATTTAAATAACATAGCACTCATTTATCACCACCACATTTGCTATAACGTTTATGTGTACTGTACTGTACTGTCTTTTTGCATAACATACATTTAGTATAATGATTAAAACTGATAACAACTAAGTGATTCATCACAACAAAACCGAATCGGAGCACCCCAATATCCACGTGGTCTTGTCTGCCCTACCCCTAGAGTGTATATAAAAAGCCGGAGGCGCGGAGGGGGAGCAGCCTTCGCCCGCTGTGACAAAGCGCGGGAGCCGTGCAAAGCGGAGCGGCTGAGGCTGGTCGCCCAAGGCGACCAGCAAGCCGAAGCTGCGGAGCGGAGCACGGGTGACCGTGCTTTGTCACGCGAGGGCGAAAGGACTGCTCTCCCCGCAGCGCCAGAGCTAAGGCGGAGTCCTGTCACTGTCCAATCGACAGTCATTCTATCTAGCTTAAATATGAGAAGGGCACAGAAGGTGAGTAAATGAAGGACAACTATTAAGATTTTTCATTTATTATATCGTCGATTTCAATAGGCGTTTAGATATTCGTAGAAAATTATGAAAAAAATTATTTACAAAAGAAAAATAATGAGCACGAAATATTATACAGAGTGACCATTATAACGTTTGTTTATTATATAAATGGAATTTATTAACATTGATGATTATAATCGATGTAATTATGCAAATAGTTTTTATTCATTTTGTTTTTATGCAATTTAACCACTTATACAACCTGAAATAATGCAATTCGTTGTTATGCAATATGAAAATATGCAATTTGTTTTTATATGAAACATTACACACCCGCTACGGCGTAGCATACGCAGCGTTGCTCGGCCTCGAACAGCTTTATGTAAACATTTTTATTTTAAACTTTACTTTTGCGGATTTCTACGGGTAGTACTGAAAAGTATAAGTAATATTTATATTCTATATTTTTAATATACATTCTCTTACGTCGTCACCTAGGCGTCGTCATTAATCCTTAGCGATAAGACCTTAACCTTAAGTTCCTTATGACATTGTTTTTCGAATAATATGTGTATCATATTGCAGGAGAGCGGACCTTCCGTACCTTAAGGCCGAAACGGAGTGGCCGTCTAGTCGAATAACAACTATTGTCATAATATCGATTGTCATACAACATTACGCATAAAGTTGATGCTCATATTTTTTTATGGCATAAATTATACTATGGCATAATGGTTCCCTGTCATAAGTATACAGTCATAATTGGTAGAACCATAATGTAGAATGTCATACATTTATTTAGTCATAATATTGATAATTATAATTATTTTTAGTAATAATTGTAAATGTCATACATTTATCAAGTTATAATATTGATGATTATAATTATTTTTATTCCTAACAATCCTATTGCATAAATTATGGTGTATAAAGTTCAAGTTGTCACGTACGCAGTAGGGAACAGGGACTTAGTGGCAAAACCGACTCGGATCACGGATAGGTCAGAGGTAATTTTTTTTTATAAAAGGTCGGAAAAACTTGTTTGTAAACTTTTATAGTGACAGCTCTTTGCTACCGACTTTCTTTGAAACCGACTCAGATCACGGATAGGTTAGAAGACGCAAGCGGGAGCTTAGCTCCCGCTTGTCTCTTCGAGGTTTTTTTTTTATAAAAGAGCGGAAAAACTTGTTATTAAAACTTGTTTGTAAACTTTTATAGTGACCGCTCTTTGCTATACTGTGACCCAACATAAAAGAGAACTTGTTAACTTGGTAAATTTTATATTAGCAATGTTGTGAATAAGGCAATCGACTACTAAGAAAAACATGGGCTTATCCGTTTTGCAGTTTATGCGTTTATACAGTATGGTTAAATTGTTTTATGAGCAACCAATTTAATATGTCCATTAAAAAGTATGCTTAAACGATTTCATGCGTATCAAATTTATGCGCATTACACAATATGTTCTTAAACATTATGATTAGAAACTTTATGCGCATAAATATATGACTATTAACAGTTATGCGTAATGATGAGTATGACGAATCCACGTATGCCTATGAAAAATATGACTACAAACTTTATGCAACCCGACCCCTACCCGCCGAAACGCACTGACAGCGGTAGCGGAGCGGCAGTTGTAATGTTCGAGCTAATATGAAAGGGTCCGCATAGAAAACCGGCGCGGCGCGGAGGCGTGCTGAGAGCGGTGCAACAAGTTGTATTTTTTTACAACTTCTGTTCAGATTTCATTAACTTTAACAATAAGTACAACTGTAAAAAATATTTCCCTAGTGAAACTTAGTACCCTGCTTAACAATCCTTGGTTTTAAGATGTCGTGTAATTCTTCAAAACTGTTTTTACTCATGTGAAAATAAGTGTAAAAACGATCTTCATAAGAAGTCGGCTCTTGGCATAAATGATGGAACTCTTCAAATATTCCTCTTTTTTTATTTATTTCATGGACCCCCGGATGTCCGTTAAGATTTCTTCTTTTTGTTTTGTCATAAGGCAAGTAAGAGCAAAATCTCGTCGTCGCTATCTGAATCTGAGGATAGCATTTTTGATCTTTCCGAATCTGTCACCTGTCGATTACCGCTTGTTATGTCACACACGCCGCCTCCGCGCCGCTATCCCACGCGAATACCGGGCGGGATTTTGGTGCGACGTCCTCCGGACCGCATTCGCTTTACCGCAAAGCCGCCTCCGCACCGCAACACGCCACGCCGCCCTCGGTGCGTTTGCAGCTTTAATACTAAGTAGTATTATGTGGTCCCGGTTCGATCTTCCGCTCAGACATACATAGCTCTGGTATGATTTGTATGTATCCTTGGAATCATTACTCATAGAGTACATCGGAATGTCTGTCAACTAAAAAAAGCATCACAAAATAAAGCATCCTATTTTTGTGCAAGCATTCATCCAATATCACCGAAATGGGCTCTATGGCTAGTTTTTGAATCCCGACAAATTATCACTCGTCGTGGGATAAGCGACAAGCTGTCAAATTGTCGACGGGCCATGTTATATGGTTTGGTTAACGTAGCACATTCGATAAAGAATCATATCCATTATCGCGTGACAAGCGATAGCAGCCATGCTACGCCCGCAGACCAGCATGACAGGACTAGCTTCCCACGAGGCAGATTTCACCACGTATGGATGAGATTATTGAATGAGGCCGACTTTTTATAGAACTGTAATTGGAATTGGAATCTTCTACCTAGAACGGTAGAGTTGCTTTTTGAATGACCTAGTTCGATGGAATTCGGTCATCTCAAATAGGGTAAAACGCGGATAGTCGCCCCGGGGGTATAGTTGCCTTGATTGCAATTACTCTAGTTTCGCGAATGAAACACGTTATTTTATTTATCTATCGAGAGACTGCAACTACAACTAAGTTGACCGTGTTGCATGTCTGTGCGATTGCACGGGACGGCTAGGTGTCATCAAAGTTGATCAAAGATATTGTTCATTCCTTTCATAAATTTGACGATAATAAAACACACAAAACGGGTGTTTTACAAATAAAGAATCTTACTTTTTGTATAAAGAGATATAAAGTAATTTCAAAAAGTGGGGCATCTATCCTGGTGTTTAACTCCGGGGTCGCGTCCGCTGTCGCTCGTAGTCATAGCCGAACCCACACACCGTGCTGGGTTGCAGATGCGATACTTTCTCATGGGAATCAACTTAGCCAACGATCCTACTTATTACTCGTAGATATTGCGTTCCGGTTCAATTAGAAAGTTATCATAATATCATAAAGGAATCGTTGAACCAGGTCATTCTGCAATAGGTTGTTGCATCCTAGTTTGACTTCAGAACGTGCGCGAAAGACAATTACACTAATTTGGAATGCAAAATGCATGCCTTAATTTGACTGTGGATATTGACAATGAAATACTTAGGTACAACTTAAATTGTCGCTGCTTTGTACCTTATGTCTACTAGCTGTCATTTTACAGAAGTTAAGCACACATGTTACGTTACCAACGCGGGTTAGCATAGTCCAACTGTATTTTTTGCATATAAAAATGACATTTGGATCTACTTAACGTCGTACAATGCGTTACGTGATCGACCAGCTGGTCTAAGTAAGTTGACAGACATTCAGATGTACTTTATGAGTAATGATTCCAAGGATAATACATAAAAGTCATACCAGGGGCCGTATATGTCGTGAATAGTCATGATTCACGATAGTATTTACATTGATGTTAATAATCATGTCTCAAACAGCCGATTTATTTCATGTAGCAACACCCACAATCTTTTTATAACAATGTTGACGGGTAGGCGAGTTGTCACAGTTCTTAACGGCTATATTGCGTACGAACAGTTAAGTGCAGATTTGTAGTGTAAGATTTGGAGGAAAACCAGGGTGAGCTCTTTCCATAATCACTTTCAATGCATCCTATGACATTGTAACGATTTGGTTCATTTACACGTGGGTTCACGTGTTTACACAGCTCGGACGATGATTGTTCATGATGTGATGTATTTATGTGCGTCCACAGGTCTTATTCTATTTGGGAGGCGTGACGGTATATTATGTATATGAATAAGGTTTTCCTACATGTCACGTACATGCGATAACACAGTTCTTAGTCGTGGAGTTCTTTAGTGTGAAAGGATTAGTAAGAAGTGTAACAACAAGGGTCTCAGGTTCGGTAGTTTCAGCCTGAAGGTAGTTTCAGCCTCCACGACTTCAGACCATGTCGTCATCAATCAAGGGTGCACCCGGGTAATTATAACTGGAACAATATAGTGTGTGAATTGGTACAGTATCAGTCGTGTGGTAAGGGATGTCTGTAAGGGGAGGTGGAGGACATTCTCGGGGACGAAGGTCCCCACATCTCAGATGGAGCTGGTACGCATAAGGCGGCAGCTCATATGTCAGATATATAAAGGATTCCGGAAGCTGTATGTGTAGGTTCATAGTTGCATATATGCTAATACAGATACCTAAGCTAGAGTGCTATAGGTACTATTTCGCGGCCATGAGAGTGACCAGAAGTGGCTTCGCGACAGTATACAAGGTTACAATCGACAAGCGCTAAAGCCAATAGAAAACTAATAAAATGTAGGGGAATGACAGTTACCGACGAAACACTTTTCGTTAACATCTGTCATTCCCCTACATTTTATTAGTTTTCTATTGGCGTTAGCGCTTGTCGATTGTAACCTTGTCTAGGCCCCCAGAGCTATGTATGTCTGAGCGGAAGATCTAACCGGGTCCACATAATACTACTTAGCAAAAAGGTACGTAATGTCGGCTCTCCTGCAATATGAAACATGATACACATATTGTTCGATAAACAATGTCATAAGGAACTTAATGTCAAGGTCTTATCGCTAAGGATTAATGATGGCGCTGTGAAGTGATGGCGTAACAGAATGTATATTAAAAATACAGAATATAAATAAACTTTACTTTTCCGGATTTCGATGGGTAACTATAGTACTGAAATAGAAAAAGTATTGTATACAATAGTTATATAATTAGCTTTTTAAGTCTCGTACCTTAATTAGGGCACTCAGCAAGCTTCGTGGCCTAAACGTGGTACTCGACTGAAAAAGCAGTTTTTTGTATACAATACTTTTTCTACGAGTCAACTGAACTAATTAAACAAACTTGGTATCTATTGAAAATCTAAGCCCTGCTGAAACGAAGTACAACCAACGGCTTTTTCTTTTTTGTGTGTTGATGTCTCTATTAGGTACTTTTTGACTTTCTCATGACGGCGTCGGCGGTCAAATACATTTATAGTTCAGTAAAGGCGCCACGTGATTAGTCAATTTCATTTTAGTTGTCTCAACAGTTATGAACTTATGAAATGTTGAGTTGGGAGCTCCATAGTAAAAAGTATGTGATTTAAGTTTGGTGTACGAAGCCTTAATTCAAACATTAAGGTCGACGAGTATAAAATAGTACGTTATTGTCGAAGCAAGGGAAGTAGGCAAATGCTGGCTAAGTATTAATTTTAAACGGACGACCTTGGGAGTCCGTTTCATTTAATACGAAGCCGGCAATTGCCCTTCCGGATGAGACAAATATAGTGCTTTTATCAAAAATTGTGCAAGAAAACAAAAATATAATTTCTGAAATTGATAAGGAATGCTTTTCTGCTCGCCACTGCATGAAATTATTGTACGCCCTTAGATATTTGTCTTTTGGCTTTGCAGGGAACAAATTATCAATAACTAAGCTTGCAGCTTCTTTGAAATCTGGAATCATTTTTACGTCAATTATCTATATATGATTACGGTTTCTGATTAAATTCTCAATAATCGGTAATAAAATGCCATATACCTATTTTGTTATTATATTCGATGCTTTTGTTATAAATAATAGGGTATTTTCGAGTCGGCCACACGCGACAGAATTTCATCCGCGACGGAAAAAATGCAACGCAAACTAAACTTTATATTTGTTTACATTATCGTCTGTGTATAATTTGTACTTGTTTGCCACAAATAAGCTATCGACCGCACGTAGCATTTCTTAGAATATATAAGTCAAATGTTTAATTAGTTGGATGGATGTACCGATGTTGTTAAGTTATAAGCTAAAGAAAATTGTAATGTTCAGCTTGGTTTCTGAACAAACTAAGGAAGAAGACTTCATTGTTTGTTAAATGTAATTAAAAGTTATTAGTATTTCAATTCATAAATATTACAAGTATTTGCATTTATATGTCAGTCCTTTACAATTACAATGTAAAGCGTATTTGAGCTACAGAACAATTCAAACTTAACGAAGACACGACTTCAAAGTACACGCCACTAATTAAAGGAAACACGCAAAACTTTCCAAAGTAGGTGCCTAATCTTCCAAAGTTGTAAGGTATCGTCAGAAGCGCAGAGTAAGTACCTGCCTTTAAACAGAGAGGGGAAAAGCCTCGTCGTTTTAGCAAACATTCTGTGACAGCGGGGCCCTCGGGCAAATGCACTGGCGACCTGAATCACGTTATACTGAAAGGCGCGCTTATGCAACCCTTCCTTCGACGGGAATGCTATTAAAAGTAAGCACGATGTAGGTTTTTTTTAGGGCAATAGGGTATCGATTCAGTGCTGTAATATGATATCTTTTTAATGTTTTAAAGCGCGTCCTTACGCATTGGGTTACATAAAGCGAAATGACATGAGATTAATTCAAATAGAACATGATTTTTGCTACGAATGTGTTGTGGGGCTAAAGGTAAAAATACTCGTGTTTTTTTGCATGGTTTAAGTAACGTTTGGGCAATAGGAATTGCAGACTTTCATGTCGTCCTTTAGTCCGGTACGCGAACACTGTAATGTGTCGTCAAACTAACATAACTCCCAAGTTTGATTTTTTTTTGTTTTCAGCGAGAGTGCCTTAAGTACTAACAGCGAAAAATAATTTCTAACAGTTTTTGATATTGGTTTACGAATAATTAACTTTTTTGTAAGGAACACTTGTAAAACTTTGCAAAGATTATACAAGTTATTGTTTTTTCCTATAATGCATCGTATTTGATTATTCAAACCTTACTTATCGTTTTCTAATAGTTTCGTCAAGAGATTACTTCAGCAAAAAAGGAAACGATTAAAAAAAATATAAATCTCCTGAAAGAATATTTAAGTGACTAGTGGCTACTATAGTGTATTCAAAACTAAAAAAATATATTGCAGCACAAATTTCTAACAGATTTATCAATAGTCTTTTTTTTTATTAGGAATTATATCTTGAAACCATTCTCCTTACCATAAAAGAAATCTCATAAATTCTCAAGTCGGCGTAATTCATTTCAGTTCTATCGAGGAATATATAAACACAAATTCTAACGGATTCATCAATAGCTCTTAATTGCATTAGCTTATCAGTTATTATCCGCAATTTAAATCTTTCGCGCGTGATTCGTGTGCAGCGTCCTGGCAGCCGAGTACTTCTCCAAGGCCGTGCCGTGCGTACGCTCAACCTTGTAGGTACAAACTTTTAGTACTTGATTTTACTTTATATTTAGTTACTAGTTGTTTTTCGGTTGCAATTATCTATTTTATTTTACCAATAAAGAAAGTTATATAGGGTTATTTAGTATTAAACTTAAATTAGCTTAAATTTTATTTGTAGGTACTTATTTACTAGTCGCGATGTCATATCTGATGTTACTAATATGAAGTAGATACAGAAAGTATATATACAGGGTTATTAGTATTAGTTATCTTTCTAAGTAGTAGTAGGTAGTAAAATTAGGGTGTAGGTAGGAGATAAACTCCGAAAGTTAGGTACTCAATAATCTTTCAAATTCCGATTAGAGCCTAACACTAAAAGACCGAATTACCAAAAAAAATAGTTGTTCATCGAAGCGGAAGAGGACTTTTTTAATTAATTAATACTAAAAATCCGGAGTTATTGAAATTATAGAATTTCGATGCATATTTCTTACTAGGGAATGCATACCGGTTAACCGGTCAATTTTCTGAGTATAAGGCCGGTATAAAACCAGTAAATTTAAATCAAAACCGGTAATTTACCTAAACATTAATTATTAGTAAAATAATATTTTTTTACAATTATTAATACTTGATCGTAATGATTATATCTCAATCAATACCCTCCTTTTGACATGTAAAATGTCAATTGATTAACTGGTTAGCGTTATAGTACCAAATTAATACAATATCGTTTGCAGAAGCTTCTTAAAATACAAACACGGTTCCGTTCTATAAAATATGAATAATGACCTGCTTGGATAAGTACGACAGAGAGCGCCTTATTTAACATAGTTTGTAGGTAATAGGTATACTAATCATTTCATTTTCAAAACAAGGAAATACCTCTCTTTGTCTTAGTGAAAGAGTGAACGGCAAAGGCATCGAACAGAGGTGTGCTGGTGCTTTTCTTTAAAAATGGTGACAACACCCTGCTTAAGAAACACCGACCCATCTCACTTCTGAGCCGTGTGTAAAAGCTGTTTTCGAGAGTAATTACAAATCGTCTCGTGCGCAGGTTAGATGACTTCCAGCCTCCCGAACAAGCCAGTTTCCGAAGAGGCTTTAGCACTATAGATAACCAACTAGCTTGGATACCAGGGCACGAGGGCTTCATCGGCAACGAAAAAGCAGATGAGCTTAAAGCAAGAAGGGGGTCTACAAATTACTTTTCTCGAACATGAAATTATATATTGATGTTGTGTTATTCATAATGGGCTTCGAAGTGTCACATTCCACAATTTGAGGCACAGCATCACGGCATTCAGCCATGAAAATTAAAGTTTGATTTCTTGGAGTTTAATTTAATTATTTCATTGCATGTTTGAGAAAAGCACTATACATACCTCGGCGTAAAAAGGGGTTGCCAGCCTCATAACTATCCGGCCTCGCTATGATCGGCATATGTACTCGGCCGGCAACCCCTTACTTCCCGGCCTCTGCAGTAATGTACTATTGTAGGTCCAGAACAATTTGGGGTACTTTCGCCATGGAACGCGCGGAACCATGATAACGGCCTTTGAAGCCTACGCCAAAACCAAACACCAACATGAGTGGAGGAATGAGGCTGGCTTAAGGCAATCTAAGCCAGCTTATAGAAGGAGTGGACTCGGGCTTGACCAAAAGCTCTGGAAATCCAGCAGAAAGCAACTCAGAATTATATTTGGGGTGTTGACAGGTCACTTCGGGGTCAAGAATCTCTTGGCCAAGATGGGACTATCGGATAGTTTAGACTGTAGAATGTGTGGTGAGGAGGATGATACTATGGAACACTTACTGTGTGAATGTCATGCCCTTGCCAGAAAAATAATTAATTACTTTGATAACGGCTATCCGCAACCAAAGGATTTTAAGGTACTTCCGCTGAGCTGTATCATGCAGTTTGTAGAAATGATGGAGCAATTTGGGAGTAGTCATAAATGAGACGTCAAATGCACAAAAGATCCCACTGGGTCGAAGTGTATCCGAAAGGGCCCTCACCTAGATAAGATAAAATAAGACCACCCGTTTAGCGTTTCTGGACTACGATTCAATCGAAACCTGGGCTTTACTACAGTTTCTCCAGCGTTGCCAAGTATTTTATATTTCAATTTTGTAATTTAAGGCCCTGGCATGGCTCGCTAAGCCAGCGCCATTTCTCAGCCACAACACATGGCTTCTTTAGAATGTACTTCTTGCATGCTTTCTTTAGATATGTATATTATTATTATTTTCTTTTACCTTTATTGTTTCAATTTCGTATTTTATCAATGCCATGTATGTTGTGGGAATGAATAAAGTTTTAATCAATCAATCAAACGAGAATGCCACTTCACTGTGTAAATCTGACTCCAGAATTGGGACGCGAAACCTATTCCGCTGCAGCGAGTCAATCAAGGAGATGTTATTTCTCCAAAACTGTTCACCGCTGCACTGGTGCATGCTTTAAAGACTGGACTGGAGAAGGCGAGTATATCACTCACCTTCGTATACCATGGAGGACTTGAATACTATAAAGCCTCTGAGCGGGTTGGTCTAAGAATTAACATGGATAAGACGAAGATCATCTGATGCCCATGTATTACCGACTCTCATTACAATCGGACCCTTTACGCTCGAAGTTGTAGACGATTATATATACGTAGGACAAACTGTCTCCTGTCGACTCAGCTGGGCAGCGTTCGTTCGGGAAGCTACGGCACATCTTTTCGTCTAGTATTCCGAAGTGTCTCAAGACTCTTTGGCCCATGTGTGGTGCCAGTGATGACATATGACACTAAAATGTGTTCGCGCACTATCGGCCTCATTAGAAGGCTCAAAGGGCTATGGAGAGGGCTATGCTGGGAGTTTGTCTGCGTGATCGCATTAGACGTTAGGTTACCCGCAGGAGAGCTAGGATACAGAAAGTATACATACAGACCTAGCCCCCCCAAATCGCTAAACCGATGCCACAATTTGGAACCCCATGAGCAACAGTACACGCTTTTCCTAGATAAAGTTAATAAACCATTTGTCCGAACGCTCTTTAGTAAAATGTTCGGTTACTATTAGTACCGTTTTCTCTATCTAAATCTTTTCGCTCCTGGTATGGTTGGTTACGTCTTTTGAACATTCCTTAGAAACAGCTATTTGGTAAAATACTTTTTTTTACTACTACGTGGGCTTGTAGTCAACTAGTCAGTTTGTGTTGTATTATTTTGATTGTTTTTTTATTCAGTAAATTATTCTTTTTTAGGATTGTAAATCCGTAGGGTTGCGTATCTGTAGATTTAGGAGTCAAAACAATGACCGAGGGCACTGTGTGACCCGCCGACGCCAATGATGGGTGAAGGGGAACAGGCAATGCACCATAATATTAATATTCACGTTAACCTTCGTCACTCCATATTCACTACTGGTACTGTTTTGTATTGTACTGATACTACTGATGTTGTAATGGCAATCTGTAAAACTGGGTCCAATTCCTATTCCTACCTGCCTGCTAATCCCCAAGGAACGTCTTCAGTTGTGTTTTAGCCCTCCTACCACGGAGCAAGTTTTAAATATTAATGAAAATGATTATTACGACATTTACGGAACATGAAACCGCCTTTTACTCTTTATACTACCTTTTAGCTTATTTTTACGATAAATAAACATCAAATAACGCTACTTATAAACCAAATTAAAATTACCGGTAATTTACCGGTTAATAGGTTTTGTCCTACTCAAGTCGGTAATTTACCGGTTTTGAATTTTGCCCGGTAATTGCATATTGCATTCCCTATTTCTTACATACGTTACGTAAACGCTTGCTTTTAGTTTTGTATGTTAAGTTAACATACACATTGTATCATATTAAGGCGAAACATTCTCTTCAATCATATTTAAGGCTAACCTTACCAAATATAGCAACGAAACCAAATGGCTATACTATGATTACATACATACGCTGGACAAAGAAAACCACTTATTTGGCTGGGCATAATTCATAATTATTTCAACTTATGTAATGCCGTCTTCTCCCTAAGGCGTTGTAAGAATGAACTGATTGAAAAAAAAGGTGACCGAGGTGGATTGTTCCTATAGCTCAGTTGGTTGAGAGTAGGGAATGCAAAACCGGTTTTAACCGAAACCGAAGAAACCCGTTAACCGACTGTAAGAAATCGGGCCGCGGCTGGGTCGCCTAGAGATCTGAGGGGTAATCACAAAACGTTTCAAACGCGCGTTAGGACAATTCAACAGTCGTTTTTCGATATAAAAAATACATTTAGATCTACCTAGCGTACGTATAAAGCGTTACGTGATCGACCTACCGGTAACTCATACGTTGTTTCAGTGGATCAACCTAGCTTGTTAAAGCTACACAATAAGTTGATTATTGCATAAGTAATTGCATAAGTACGTTGATAGTTACTCTTTAGGTTGATGAAGCTTATGAGTGTATAATTAATAGACGGAAAAGTCATCATTAGTACAAAGATTTTTTTTTTTTTTTTTTTTTTAATTAATTAAATTAATTTATAAATTCATTCATCATTACAAAGATTTATTTATAAAGTCAACACTTAATATAAATGAACACAATCGTAAAATCAACATTCTTTCATTTTGCAAGTGAGCTGATCAACAGAGGGGAGGCTACCGAGTAGGAAATAAGCAACGACGGCGTGCTGTGATTGGTTATGACGCTCTCGCCGTCGGCGCACTAGACTCGCGCGCAGTTCGTCGTGCGTTCAAATTTTAAAAATAATTGATAAATGAATACAATGTGGAGCTATTGATGAATTACTTAGATTTTTTATCAATAGATTACTATGATAAAGCTGGTTTATATGTGTCGACTTGAATTTTTTTGAGATTTATTTTAAAATAATTAGAAGGCTTTTAACATTAAACCGTTCATACAAATTTAACCTATTGATAAATATGTTATTAATTCAAACTTAGGTTATATTTGATAGTTTTTAATAGTATTCAGTAATCAAAACCAACTTGTATAATCTTTTAGAGGAAATATTTTTTTTTTATTCGTTTCGGATTATACTGACGTAAGCACTTGACGAAAGTTTTAGCAAATTAAAGTGGAGATTATAATACTAAAATGCGATACTCTATTGAAGAAAAATACCACTTGTATAATTTATCCCTGGATTTACAAGGGTCGCTAAGAAAACGCTGTGTAATACCTAAAGCAACGTCAAATTTCCCTATCTTTTTTTACTACTAGTAGTACTCATCATATTCTAAATATTAACAAAAAAATCGCGACCTTGGGAATTATCGAAGGTGCATTCATTTTACGTACCGTACTACTTTTTACGCCAGGTTTTTGTGTTCCATATAGGTAGGCACTTGTTATTGGTTTCTGTAATTCGTTTATTTTCTTTCGCCGTATCACGATCTAAATTTTGCACGAACCACAGATGATCGTTGGAGCGGCTATCATCTAATTAGTAGGTTGGTTAAGTCTACCTACCTGCCTTTGAAACAATGTGCAGAGAGCCGTGTATTTCATCCCCCATTTGCAGGAAAAGATAAAATTACGAAATGTAATACCGTTTATTTACGTTATGTTTGCGTTTTATCAGGTTACCGAAACAAGGAAAAGATCGGGTTTATTTCGAGGTCTCTTACGCTTCAAACCAACTATTAGTTAAGGTGGTTCGCCGACCATACGAAACGCTTTTTTGTCATTCGCAGGTAAACGACGTGATATTTTAAGAAACTTATGTAACAATCTTTCATAAATTGGCTTTCCATTTGCGCGAAATACCCATTTTACTAGAAAAAACTTGTATAAACTAGAATAATTTGATTCTAAAATACAAGTGTATTCTAGGAAATGGGAAATTTCGCGCAAATGGATAGCGAATTTTATGAAAGTGTGTTACATAAGTTTCTTAAAATATCACGTCGTTAATCTGCGAAGTGTCCGAGAGGCAACCGGATGGCTCGCGGTATTTGTGCTCCCGAAGCGTTGTGCAACTGCCCTGTGCAACCCAATGTTGCCTGAGCCAACTTGGACTGGGGCAGAAATAGAATAAAATGTACGATGTATGAGTTCTGACTTTGGGATATATGTGGTCACGATCTTGAAACCATAAGTTCCCTTTCAATACATCCTCGTAAGTGCCCATTTAACAGTTGATGCATCCACGATTGCTACATGTATAGTTGTTACATAGGTAATTTTATTACCTCACAGACATGCCATCATTGTCTTAAAAATGGATCATTAATGACAAAGGTACTAAATAACTACGGTAGCCTAGTGGTTCAGTCATGTGGCTGTCAAGCGGCGGTCGTGGGTTCGAATCCCGGCTCGTGCCAATAAGTTTTTCGGAACTTATGTACGAAATATTTACTGTTAGCTTTTTGGTGAAGGAAAACATCGTGCGGAAACCGGACTAATCCCAATAATGTCTAGTTTTCCCCCTGGGTTGAAAGGTCAGATGGCAGTCGCTTTCGTAAAATAGTGCCTATGCTAAATCTTGGGATAAAGTGTCAAAGCGGACCCCGCCGCCGCCGGTGGTGCCGGAGCGTTGCGGAGCGGGCCTAAAGGATTAGGCTACAACCGGGAATAATGCTAGGAGGATGATGAATGACATCGGTACTAAGTTAATCAAGTTATTTTCATTAAAACATAATATATGTAATACCTTACTGTTTTAATTCATTGTCATCAAATTAGAAGACAAACATGATAAATATTTATTAGGGGACAATCTTGCAAAAATCAAACTAGCATGTTAAGCCCTAAGCTCAAAGGCTTGTAGAAGGTAGGGTACTAGAAGTTATGGATACTAGACGATGATACGAGTATATTGAATAAAAATTTACTTAAATATGTACACCCCAGACATAGACACAAATAAACATTTTATGAACCAAGGACTGTCAACTTCGCAAGTTAGGTCAATAAGCACTAGACTATATCGTTCGTCACTCTGTCTATGTCTGAGATTGATCGCCTGGTACTTCTTTGACTACTTATACGTTTTTCAGACCTTTTAAAAGCGCTACGAACGCTACGCCTTTAGCAAACTAAATGACGTAATTATGAATAAAAAATCCTAGAAATTGAGTACAGCATATGCATCATACGCGAAGTAACCCTTCCTTATCAATAGGCACCAGGTATAGAGAATAATAAATAAGTAGGCACCTTCCTGCCCTCAGCCACAATGGGATACCAATCAATGCCCGTTAAAGCGACGTCCACACTGACAATCAAATCTCCATATTCACGGAATCAAACATTGCGTTTTTCCAATTTATCGCGTTGTGTCGTACAAGTCAATATTTATCCCCCGAAGTGTTGTCTGCGTTGAATATTTATGAAGCTCATATATAAACACATGCGATTTTTTTACGGTACACTCCCAGTTTATTAACCATGAACCTAACGTTTGCATATAAAGTAGTTACCTACTAGGGTTCGGTCACAGGTGAAATTGTTTGTTGCTGTCATAGGGGTTTGAAGACTCGAGAGTAGGTAGGTACCTAGAGATGGATACATGTATACGTCGCATAAATAATTAAAGGCCAGGTAAAGAGTGATCTAAACCGATGAGCACGTATACCTAAAGGATCTTATGAAAGTGAAAGAAACGAGATAGATCTAACAGAACCGTAGCTTATACTTAATTAATTTATTTATTTATTTATTAAGTAAAACATGTAACATTACATGAACTACCCTAAGCCATTACATTTTTAAGTAACTAAAACTAATCACAAAACATGAGACATGAGCAAGGATAGGACAAACGCCCGTCATTTTGAAAACTTAACCCTGTTCTGTACAGTAGAGACTTCCTAATGATATTTAAAATTAAAATTAAATAATTATTAATTAATTTTTATTTTAAAATTTGGAAAAAATTGTGGTCATTCTTTTCCATTGGCGAAAGTGATTTATCGCCTTAATCATCGTCATTTGAATAATTTGTCACTGGAAACATATAAATTATGGTACTTAAAATAAATTTATAAAACATTACTTTTGTCCTTTGTTTTGTATTGTCACGAATAAACTATTCTTATTCTTATTTAGTACCTAATTTTTTTTATTAATATAAGGAAGTCTCTACTGTACAGAACAGGGTTAAGTTTTCAAAATGACGGGCGTTTGTCCTATCCTTGGACATGAGACACACAATAAACATTTCTATTTCTATTTCACATTGACACCATCGATGTAACTATATAAATACAAGCTAAGATATCATCTCACACAGGTTCAAGCATCCTCTTTCAACCACCGGCCAGCCATCCGCAAACACATCACAGGAGAGCTGCACAGTGTCGAGCTTGTTGAGAGCATGTAGGGATCGGCAAATGGGGGAGTTGCGACGCGATATTGTTCGGGCAAGTGGCACGGCGAAAAGCCGCAACCACTCCACACGAAACCGAATCCTACCATCGGGAACAAAAAGTCGACAAATGTCATTGACTAGACCAGGACAGTCAAGAAGACCTCGGAGTACACGGAGGTCAAACAGTCTGCGCGTGGCTAGGGAGTTAAAGCCGAGAGTACCCTGCAGATAAGCGGTAGGGTACATAAACGGGTAATAACCGTAAAGCTTTTTATAAAGGGAGCGTAGGAAACATTTCTGCACCTTCTCAATCATTAGGGCATAAGTCGACTCATAAGGGTTCCAGACGCACGAACTTGCCTCTAATTTAGACCTTACGAGTGCAGAATACAGCAGTTTTATAATCCCAGCATGCGTAAAGTCCCTACAGTTACGTGTAACGAAGCCTAAACGTTTAAAGCCCTCTTTTACAAGTGAGCGCATGTGGTCGTGGAATGTGAGCCCAGGGTCGAAAACCACTCCTAGATCTTTCATGTAGTTAGCACGATTGAGAGTTTCACCGCCAATGAAATAATTTGTCAGTATTCCCTGCTTAGATCTGGTGAAACTCATAACGTGGCACTTGGACGTGTTTAGATAGAGGCGATTCCTGTTACTCCAGCGGTGGATCGCATCTAAATTGCTTTGCATATTCTGACAATCCAATGGGCTCTTAATGTCAACCACTATTTTGATATCGTCGGCATACAGCAAGGATTTACCAGATTTAAGATAACTGGGAAGATCATTGACCATGATGGTAAATAAAAAGGGGCCCAGGAGGGACCCCTGACTTATCCGAATCGTAGCACCCCAGGCGAACGAACTGCCAGCGATCCCTCAGGTAACTGGCGAACAGCCGCAGGAGCGACGGCGCGAAACCCATCGAGGAGAGCTTCTCTAAGAGTACGTCGTTGTCAACTTGGTCGAACGCTTTCCTAAAGTCCAAGTAAACTACGTCGACTTGGCACCCCTCATCCAATTTCCTGGAGACGTGTTCCACAAGTGATAGGAGATTTCTGTTGACAGAGCGACCTTTCCTGAACCCGTGTTGAGCATCATCCAGGTATGGATCAATTAGGTGATATAATTTAGTGTGTAGGACACTCTCAAAGACCTTGGCGAACGAGCTTAAGATGGCGATAGGACGATAATTTGCAGCCTCTGACTTATCGCCTGACTTCAGGATTGGCGTCACCCGTGAGATTTTCCAGCAATCAGGATAGATCCCGGTTTTAAGAGCCAGATTGAATATATGACCAAGGGGAGATAAAAGTTGGGTCTTAAAGGCTTTTATTATATAAGGCGGCACATTATCTGGACCAAGTGAACTATTTGGATTTAACTTGTCGATCCCGAGACCAACCTCGTGAAGCGAAAACCCCGTTATATTTATTAAGTGATCACAAGGAACAGAACCTGCCAAGTCAGCATTTAAGGAAGAAACACGCCGCTGAAATGATCAGCGAATGCACCTGCAGCTGCTTGTCCACTAAATGAGGTGCCATTATAGGTAATGTTTGGATCAAAACCACCTTTAGATTGCAAGTTAGATACATGTTTCCAAAACAATTTGGGGTTGGTTTTTATGTTACGCTGAATGTTATTCAAATAAGCATCGTAAGCCACACTACTACTCTATTCTTACTATCAGCCCTGAGCTCACTAAAACGTTTGTACACTGATGTTTCGCGTGAGGCCTTCCACTGCTTATGTAATTCCCCTTTAAGTTTTAGGTCTTTAATAATATCCGCGGAGAACCAAGTTGGGTACATTCTGCTGGATTTCTTGGTACGACTTTTTTTAGGGACGCTGGAGTCAAAACAACTACTTATTCACGCACTCTTGTGCCAGTACCGGGCTCCAATCAATCTTAGCGATGAGATCATACAGTAAAGGGAAATCCGCTTTAACAAAGTTCCAGTCTGTTGCTGACTGTATGTTACTTGGCTTGATCGCTGGGGCCTTTCCAGGATGCACAGGTAAGATAGAAATATCTAAATGAGGGTGGTAAACATCAGCGTGACTAACTATAAGCCTTCGCACGCTGTGCATACTCTCACTGCACCCAAACATTCCGAAACCAGTACTACATCTAACTTACTTCCCTTTATGTTAACAATATTATTATAATCGTTCTTATTATATTATATCTATATATCGTTATAATTAAGACATTTTATTGCAAAGTTGTCGTGACGTATCAAATGTTCCATCATTCTTCGCCGTCTATTATGAATAGTATTCAACTTTAGAGAAAGAGAAAAGAATACGTGGTTACATAACATAACACCTCATTTGTTATCTGCTCTGTCCAACTTGTCTTTCATTCATCTCCAACACCACTTTTCGAACGCTTCCTGTCTTTCTCGATCCCTTAGTGTCATTCTTTAAACACATGAAACTGAAATACACCGACGCGACGCGGTTGCGGTGTCGGTCAATAGTAAACTTGGCAGCTATTGTCAAGTTTACTATTGACCGCCACCGCAGCAGTCCGCGCCACTCTGTGAGAGGCTTTCTGGAACGAAAGATAGAAGGATGGAGAGGCAGGCGCGACCAAGGCGCAATGACATGGACCAAAGAAAAATAAAAGCTGGTGGCTTGTCATATCAAGAAAGTGAAAAGGCTGGCGTACGAAGGAGAAATCGAAAATACAACAAAACAACAAGAGGATTCAATATCTTTTTGTGATGACAAAACGTATGACAATTCCAAAATTAGGAATGTAACAAGTTAAGCTACTTAGCTGAGTAAATATACTTAATATCAATTACCGCGATCTCCCTGATTTCGTGCCTTCCTGTTCCGGAAAATGAAACTTTCAAATTACAACGTCAAATTAAACAGTCCGGCTAAACAATGAAAACCAAATATAAGTACCACGACATTTAATTATACCTACTACCAATCGAACTGTAAAATACCAATCGAACTGTAAAATAGGGACAGCAAATGAATTCGACTATGTGATTCGAAATTAAAATCCAACGAATGGCTGCACATCGGATTGCGCGCAAGTCACGTTTTGGTTGTTAACGCAAATATTGTAATGACCTCTTGTTTATACTTAGGTGAGTGTTGGAGGAAAAGGAAATAATTTTACTCAATTACCACCACCTGAAAGCATTTACTGCGGGTGATTGAATAGGTCTAACAGAATTCTAAAAACGAGGAGGTCCTGTCAATATTTTGAACTCCAAATTTTCTTGATTGTCAATAACTGAACCGATATTCAAATTACTCGTCAATTTTTTACATTCAATTTCGTATCCTTGAAAAGTCTGTTCTTCCTAGAGGGTAAATAGATATCCCCAATGGTAAAATCCATTATATAGCTTGGGAAAATACAGGCCAATTTGATATCTTATAAGTAGGTACCTACTCAAGAACTGCTGGCGGGTTAGACTTTCAAAAGTTTCTTAAGAATTATGAGAACTTGAATTCATAACCAATAAGTGAATATTTTAATTTTCTTCTTGGAGTGGAGTTTCGGAGAGAGAACTGGAAGAGGAAGAACAGTGGAAACAAGAGTAGTGAAAAAGCGAAATGCAAAGTAACAGTAAAGTGTTAGTATCAGTACTAGTAGGCGCGGACTCAGTGAACATGTGAGTGTCAGTTCATTCAGTGAGTATCCTACGCGTGGACTCAGTGAACATGTGAGTGTCAGTTCATTCAGTGAGTATTCTACGCGTGGACTCAGTGAACATGTGTGTCAGTTCATTCAGCGAGTATCCTACGCGTGGACTCAGTGAACATGTGAGTGTCAGTTCATTCAGTGAGTATCCTACGCGTGGACTCAGTGAACATGTGAGTGTCAGTTCATTCAGTGAGTATTCTACGCGTGGACTCAGTGAACATGTGTGTCAGTTCATTCAGCGAGTATCCTACGCGTGGACTCAGTGAACATGTGAGTGTCAGTTCATTCAGTGAGTATCCTACGCGTGGACTCAGTGAACATGTGAGTGTCAGATCATTCAGTGAGTATCCTACGCGTGGACTCAGTGAACATGTGAGATGAGAGTGGATGTACATATTATTTCCAATAGGTAGCTAACGATCCCCGTTACAAAACAGCTCAGCTCATCAGTAAACAAACACTGTTTACTGATGAGCTGACCCAACTTCTGTATAGTGTGTAATCATATAATTTCGAGACTTTTGTAAACATGATGTTACGTAGCATTACATAATATGTGGAAGCTTGTAATTTGCTTTATGTTATTAAGTTAGGTAATTAATGTATACTATATAGGCAGTTAGCAACCCAAATAAAATAAGCTAAAATAAGTCACGAAAAAAATCGACTGTTGTGTTAAAAGTATTTAGTATTTCTTTGTACTAAATAAGTAAATACACTTTATTACTGCAGGGTATACCTAGTCTCTATGATTTGCATATTGTGCATAACTAAATCCTCCACAAACTATTTAAAATAACCGGCCAAGTGCGTGTCGGGCCACGCGCAGTGTAGGGTTCCGTAGTTGTGTCTGTCTTAGTTACATCGACGTGCGGTGCGGTTGCGTCGGCCGAATTTGTACGAAAATCGGCCTTTCCAAGTACACATTAAATTGGTCGACTATTACTCGGTAACTACTTATGCCTGTGATAATTTACCTTTTAAATTAATTATATGTACTACTACCACGATTTTTTTCACATCTCCGGGAGGGGGGGGGGGGGGGGGGGGGACACATGACTCGAACAAAAATGAGGGCTTTAAATCCCAATATCTCGCAAACTAATCACTGATTTGAGAAATGGTTCTTTAAAACACATAATATAGAACGAGCTATCCAACGATACCCCACACCATGGGTTTAACAAGAAAAAAAATACACCCCCGCTTTAGGTGTAGGGGAGGTACGAGGGCTGCCTTTTAAGTTCTGTCGTTTGCAACCCTCCCGTGATTGCATAAAAAAGAACTAGTGTCACGTTAAAATATTTGAATTTAGAATTCGAAAACAAAAGAATGACTCGAAATCGGCCCAACCGTTTTAGTACAGCGTTCGTTCAAAGTTGACAAGTCAGTTGTGAAAATGGAAATTTCGAAGGAAAATTTACGTGCGATAATTTTTTACAACTTCAAAAGGGGCTTAACGCGACTTCAGTGCTTCGAAGAGTTGACTACGGTTTTCAATGATAAAGCACCATGCCTTCGGACTGTGGAACGCTGGTATTTAGAATTTCAACGTGGTTGCTCTAGTCTTGGTGATAGACATCGTGAAGGTCGACCAAAAACAGCCGTAACCCAGGAGGAGAGCATTGATGCTGTACGGCAACTGATCATCGAAGATCGCCATGCGACATACCGTGAGATAGAAGCTTCCTTAAGTATTTCAGGGACCAGTGTTCACAGTATTTTGCATGATCACTTAGGCGTAAAAAAGTTGATCTCACGCTGGATACCACATTTACTCAGTGAAGACCAAAAAACGGCTCGCGTTCGATGGTGTCGCAAAACTCTGCGGCAATTCAACCGAGGAAACTCGAAACATGTTTACGACATTATCAGTGGTGACGAATCTTGGATATATGCCTACGATCCCGATTCTAAACAGCAGTCGACTGTTTGGGTGTTCCAAGATGAGCCAAAACCGACCAAAGTAATACGCTCACGGAGCACTTCGAAAAAAATGGTCGCCACGTTTGTGGCGAAAAGTGGCCACGTTGCCACCATCGTGCTCGAGGATCGTAAAACGGTTAATGCTGACTGGTATACCACTGTCTGTTTACCAGAAGTCATCGGCGAGTTTCGAAAAAATAACCCAAGACGTCGTATAAGACTGTACCACGATAATGCGAGCTCGCACACCGCCCGGCAAACTATTGCGTTTTTAAAAGAGCAAAACGTCGAAATTCTGGAACACCCGCCGTACAGTCCAGACTTAAGCCCTAACGATTTTTTTACTTTTCCAAAAATCAAGCAACGACTTCGTGGTCAACGGTACCAGACGCCTGAAGAAGCGGTTGAGTCATACAAAACGGCCATTTTGGAGACCCCGACTTCAGACTGGAATAAGTGTTTCGAAAACTGGTTCGATCAAATGAAAAAGTGTATTACATATCACGGTGATTACTTTGAAAAACAATAAATACCATTTAACACTTAAATTGTCTTTAGATTTTCCAAACGACACAACTTAAAAGGCAGCCCTCGTACCCTAAATAAAAATATTTTTCAAGATTTTATTCTACTGTTTTGTCGGCGTAATTGATTTATATACCCATGCCGAATTACAGTTTTCTAGTCGTAATGGTTACTGAGCTAAGCCGAAGACGGACAGACAGACAGACAGACACAGACAGACAGACAGACAGACGGACGGACATGGCGAAACTATAAGGGTTCCTTGTTGACTACGGAACCCTAAAAACTGGGTTCATGATGTTCGTTTTCTTACAGTAGGTACTTATACGCTGTCGATAACATTATTTTATACTGACGGCACAACCCAAGTATATATGTACCTAGTAGGTAAATATATAACAGTATGACCTTTATACAGCTAGGTGATTCATTCAATCTTGCAAATTGATTTGAACTTGTGTTATTTGTCAGCATGCACTCGACGCAGCCCGTAATTGGTTCTGTGCCCATTGCAATCCTAGATTGATAAACTGCGTAAATAGATGTAGGCTACAGTATAGATGTAGGGTAGAGTATAATGAAAGCTGGCATACAGGCTGTGTATACACAGGCTTTGGCTCAGGATTTATGATCTTGTTAATTTTAGGGACTTTCGTGGGAAGAGCACCGGCGCGGCGGTGCGAAGGTTCTTTTTGTTTGTGTGTGTCTTCGTAAGCAGATACCTGTTTGTCAGATAAGAGATATTATCTATAGGTTCCTATTCTAATCATTTTTCGTTATCACATTTTCCAGTGGCAAGACTGATTATTTTGCTCACAATTTCTTAAAGAGTCGTTTAAGCTCAATCGCCATTGAATTGTATCTTAAGCCGCTTTTTTAAAACGATTTCAGGCATTTTGCATGAACCAAATCATTCTCAATGTCATTTTAAGTGACGCTAATTTAATAAACGAGTACAAGTACATGAAAAATGAAGTCTGAATGCTCTGGCAATGATTCATGTACCGTAACCCAATAATAAATGCGCATTTTTCCTAATGGGGTACTCGAGGATATGCCCGATGCCGACGAGACTTGACGGCCAACAGTAAAATACATTTTCAAATAACCCAATTATACTTTAATGTCTCTTTTTCAGGAATCGCGAAGGGAATGCAGGAATTACGTAAGTAGCTCCTTTTCCCTATTGTTAAATGCCGCGGGGTCATACCTTATTTTAATAAACAAAAATAAGGGGGAGGAATGTAAAATATTACACTGTCTTAAAGATCATTAGCCTGTGACTAATGATGCCTAATGAAGATTGTTCTTTCCTCATCAGTCATATTTAAATACATTTATTTACCGCCTACGACTGGAGTTGACATGATTATCGATAAATAATGTTTCGTCGCAAAATTAATAACGCAAAGAATAACAAATCGCAAAGTGAATAACGTAGTTCTGTACATAAATAAATAAATATTAGAGGACAGTATTACACACATCGAACTAAGTAGCGCAGAGTAAAGCCGCATTCACATTTGTCTGTCGTGTTGTGTTGTGACGCATCAGAAACGGTATGGGTTTCATACATTTAATATGGTTGCGTTCACATTTCTCTGATGCCGTCGTCGTCAGAGAAATGTGAACGCAACCATATTAAATGTATGAAACCGATACCGTTTCTGATGCGTCACAACACAACACGACAGACAAATGTGAATGCGGCTTAAGGCTTGTTTTAGTTGTAGTATCTGTGTATCTGTCTGTGGTATCGTAGCTCCCAAACGGATGGACCGATTTGAATGCGGTCTTTTTGTTATTCGAAAGCTGATGTGATATTGGACTTTGAAATGAAAATGTCGGGGGTTTTCCAACTTTTCTAAGTTGTAGTTATTCATGCTAATGTTTTACGTAAATACTTCTGCTGCTGGTCGATCACGCAACGTTTTGTAGATTAGGTGTAAGTCAGCATCGTATAGTTAGTAGCAGCCAGTAGCCAAATATATCGTAACACACCCCTATTTTACAGTAATAAAGACGTGTACCGAAATATTTGGCTACTTTGGATGCTACTAACTATATGGGTGGATTTTCAAAGGTACTTTTTAGGTGTCACAAGCCAGTTATAAAAAAACCAATCACCAAAATACTACTATTTTTTTTTACACGTCGAAGACATAAAGGTATAGTGAGGCATAACATAACTTTTAACATTATTTCACACAAAACCGAGAAAAAAATAAGTTTAATGTGTAAATTACACCTCGCAGCAAGTCTGTGAGGCCTGTCACATTCGCCGATTCCTTGAAAACTGAAACAAATGTAAGCACAACATCATTTCTGAATAACTTATTTAGAAGTATTATACATCATTGGAAAGACCATTAAATTACGCATTACAAAGCGTAATTCTTTTGATTAAATAATGTTTTATTTAAAAGAAGGAAAGGCCATTTGTCTTTTTCACACGTTTAGCCAGTAAATGACTTGACTTTGACTTGACTCACTAATAGACGGCAATGTGCCGTGCCGTGCCCCATCGTGTCCGGCGCCGCCGTCGACTCGGCCCCCCGGCAGCCTCGCGTCACGTCACACACTGTTTGCGTTTTCTCTCTCTAACAAGCAATATTAAAACGGTTGTAGCTTCGTAATTCTTTGAGACTTCTGAATGGGATTTTCGTCACTAGGCATATTTCTTTGCCTTCTTTCGTTTGGAGTAATATAATTTTCGAGTCTACACTCCTATTGAAGATTGTCTCAACGCTCGTTCGAAAATTTACGCATAAATTTACGCGCCCCTTTGGTTTGAATGTACCATGTTTAGGATATGTTTTAAGATCTATGCAAACTATATCTTATATAAATTAATATTCATACGTTTCAAATGGACAGTCGACAAAATAGAATGGAATCCCACCAATCACCATGCTAATTTTACGAAGACGTCTAAATACGAGTACCTACCTAGGTCGAAATTCGCCTGAACATACATTTCCTTGGTAACGAACTTGTTATAGTGTAGACACTATAATAATAATAATATTATAAAGAGGAAAGATTTGATTGTTTGTGTGTTTGTATTAAATAGGCTCCGAAACTACTAGACCGATTTGAAAAAAATATTTTTCCATTAGAAGCCGACATTATCCCTGATGAACATAGGCTACTTTTTACCGCGGGAAAATGCTTCATTCCGACGGGAAAACGGGTAATCCGTGCGAAGCCGGGCCGGGCAGCTAGTCATTTTATAAGACACTAGCAGCCCGGCCCGGCTTCGCACGGATTACCCGTTTTTCCTTAGGTCCAGTAGTTTCCGAGCCTATTCAATACAAACACACAAACAAATAAATCTTTCCTCTTTATAATATTAGTGTAGATTGATATTTACTGATTAGACTGTTTTAAACTGCTTTTAACAGATAAAGATAAAATAATTTATTTGGCCATCATAGGTTACAGGATGTTACAGAGTTATGGTCAGTTTCACGCCTTACGGCTTACAAATTGTTGAGCATGCATGTCAAAGTCACTATCATTTATATATTCATTTATGGTATAATAACTTCTATGAGCTAGAACATTTTTTAAGACTTTTTTAAATATTGTATATACTTAGTTGATCTATTGAAATTAAACACTTTGGTAATTTATTAAATATATTCGGAGCTATTCCAACTACATTTTTTTGGAATAACATTGTTTTGGGTATCATTGGGTTTTTTATTTTATGTTGTAAACGAGTGCTCTTAAAGTTTAGGTACAGATGGAGTTACATTTCACGAAAACACACATTTCATAGATATACAAACTAGAAAGAGTTAGGATCTTAAGTCTTTGAAAATGGGGCTTACAAGATTTCAAATAACTGATACCACATAAAGATCTTAGACACTTTTTCTGCGCTCGAAACGCAATTTCTCGATCTGTCGAGTTCCCCCAGAATATTATACCGTATCTTAAAGTTGAAGTCACAAATGCATGGTATGCGGTAAGCACTGCAGGTGGATTAACTTTTTTTCTTAGAATATATAATGCATAAAAGAATTGATTTAATTTCTTACATATAGAGTCAATTTGATATTTCCATGTCAACTTATCATCTACATTTAATCCTAAAAACTTTGTTATGTCAGTGTCTTCAATTTTTTGTCCTTTATAAGCTATTGTAAGATTAGGCACGTAATTCGTTCTTTGCTGAAATGTCATGAGTTTTGTTTTACTTAAATTAATGTTCAAATTATTTTTTGTTAACCATTCTATAATTGTATTTAATGTCTTGTTAATGTCAGCTTCATAAGATTGCAATTTTTTCCCAGAGAAGATTACAGTACTGTCGTCGGCAAAAAGAACCATGGGGTGGTCAGTTGTGTTAGGCATGTCATTTATATAAATGAGAAACAGCAGAGGTCCTAAAACACTCCCCTGTGGTACGCCGTAACGGATTTCTCGTATATCCGATGAGTAGATCTGTTCCGTTTTTGTCTTGGAACATATTTTACTTATTTGAGTTGTCTTCTGTTGCTTAAATAAGATTGAATTAAAGCATGGATATTACCACGTATTCCGTAGCGATACAGCTTGTCTAAAAGTATTCTATGGTCAACATAATCAAACGCCTTTGACATGTCCATATACAACGCAGATACTGGGATCCTTTTATCCATATTCTTTAGAACAGTTTCTACTAAGTCAAAGATAGCCATGTTAATCGTCATGTTTTTACGGAAACCTTTTTGCTCATTTACAAACAAATTATTGTGTTCA
Source organism: Epinotia ramella (assembly GCA_947578815.1). Taxonomy (NCBI): domain Eukaryota; kingdom Metazoa; phylum Arthropoda; class Insecta; order Lepidoptera; family Tortricidae; genus Epinotia; species Epinotia ramella. The sequence continues at coordinate 9,901,825 of OX388217.1, read as the reverse complement.
AAGTAGCCAGATATACTATATAATAGCCAGATATACTATATAATAGATATACTATATAATATACTTTTCTATAATTTTTGAGAAAATAGGAATAAGGGCAATGGGTCTGTAATTATTCATGTCTTCTTTGCTATGTTTTTTGTGTAGAGATTTTACAATTGTTAATTTCAATGTTTCTGGAAAACTTCCACATATAATGCACAAAAAAGATCGGACAATCTTGACTATGCTCGTTCGTGACAAAAGAGAAATGCTATTACTTACATCTCTGTCTTTATTAAATTAATGAGTCGACACAAACCTTTAATGTCAAGTAGTTTCTTTTTTAAAGTAGTTTTTTTTTATTGACTGACTTCCTACTTGACATCTGATACACAATATATTAGATTTTTTTAATTCAAATTACTTTTTCTGTGTTGAAAGGAGTTAGGGTGGTATTTAGTGTCATGCGGACCGCCAGTACGAATCACTCCGCACGGACCAATGTGTATTAAGCTTAAGGGAGCGTTTTAGAGTAATGCGGACGGGTCCGTACCGTACAGACGACCGTCCGCGCGGACATCTTAGGATTATGAGCTACAGCTAATTCGAGATTCAAATCAAAGATAACAAAGGTAAAAATTGCATAGACCGCTGGGTGGGACACGGGTGTGGTGACGCAATTTTGTTAATATTTAAAATGTCCCTAGTGCAAAATTCGATGTGTTGTGGACGATGGGCTAGCAACCTATCAATGCACTGTTACATTTTCTCCACCTTTTAACTCAAAACTGATACAAGTAACACTGAAAATGAAATGTAATGTTTTCTGCCTACCTCTTTTGTGAATCGAGGAATGAGTTTGTTATGTATAATATTTTAATATGTTAAGTCGTTATTTTCACGCTCGATTTAAGTCCGCATGAGGGCGAGTTGCTTACATGAAATTTAAGATGATTTACGTACTTCGATTTTGCTTGTAGATATAGATTTGCACATTGTAAGCTCTTGGCGGTTTGATTCTATAATAATATACATACTTTTTTTAGCTTCAGCTATTCAGCTCTTTTTAAATTGGAACCTAATTACATAGTTAAATTATTCACGAAATTACAATAGTACATTACTACAGAGGCCGGGAAGTAAGGGGTTGCCGGCCGAGTAGGTATACATATAGGCCGAGAGTAGCGAGGTCGGATAGTTATGAGGCTGGCAACCCCTTTTCACGCCGAGGTATGTATGTACTCGTATAGTGCTTTTTTCAAACATGCAATGGAATAAATTAAAAAAACTCCAAGAAATTAAACATTAATTTTCATGGCTGAACGCCGTGATCCTGTGACACAAATTGTGGAATGGAAATTAAAAACCCGGCCAAGTGTGAGTCGGACTCGTGCACGAAGGGTTGCGTACCATTATCTATAAAAACAGTAAAATAAAAAAGTTTGTTGTATGGGAGGCCCCCTTAAATATTTATTTTATTTTGTTTTTAGTATTTGTTGTTATAGCGGCAACAGAAATACATACGTGAAAATTTCAACTGTCTAGCTATCGCGGTTCTTGAGATACAGCCTGAAAAAAAAAACGTTTGTTCTTGAGATACAGCCTGGCGACAGACAAACGGCAAAAAAAACACGTCTGTTGTATGGGAGCCCCCCTTTAATATTTATTTTATTTTGTTTAATTTAGTATTTGTTGTTATAACGGTAACAGACGTACATCATCTGTGAAAATTTCAACTGTCTATAGCTATCGCGGTTCTTCAGATACAGCCTGGTGACAGACAGACAGACGGACAGCGAAGTCTTAGTAATAGGGTCCCGTTTTTACCCTTTGGGTACGGAACCCTAAAAAGACTCCAATTTTGTATGAAATGCACTTACAGGTCTCTCATCTCGCTGCGCCCGAAACGTGACACTTCGAAGCCCATTATGAAGAACACAACGTCAATATTTCATTGCATGTTTCAGAAAAGAAATTTTAATATGGCCAGAGTTAAGTATATTTATTTTACAAAACAAACAATGTTATTATACCAATGTTATTATGTTAGTACCTATTTCTAAGCAGCATTTAGTATTCTGTAGTGACGTCACATTCTGTAATTTCGACTGATGGGTTGTGGTTGTATTGGTAGAGGCGGCTGAAAAAATGCCTGACTCGCGCGACGCGCTCAAAAATGTTTTAAAACTTTCACTGCCAAGAACCCGCTAAATGGGTTCTCTGTCCGTTCTAAGTGTTCTAAATAGAAAGAGACGGATAGTCTATCTCGCCTTTGGGCCGTCCGCCCTCCGGCTAGTGTAGAGAACGCCCTCTGAAGGGACGACTCGGGTCTTCGGCCCTGCTTGAAGCTCAGCCTACGGTCTCGCGGGCCTTGCTGCTCACCTTCGGCCCTCAGGTTTCGCTTATAAGACTCAGCGACAGTGACTGCCATGTGGGCTCGCTCTTCGGGCCTTCCTTCGGGCCTCGGGCTCGCGTAGAGGGAGCCCTCTGAAGGGACGCTTCGGGCGTTTTGCCCTATGTGGAGTTCAACCTTTCTTCACTTAGGACGGCACCCAACTAGCACACTAGCGTTAAAATAACATGTATATCATTCTTATATCGGTTCCATCCAAGTGTTAGTGTCAGAATGCCTGTAAAAAAGGTGTTAGAGCATGCTCGCTCTCGAAAACGTAGGGTAATATAAATAAATTATAAATATTAGGGGACAATCTTGCACAAATCGAACTAGTCACATGGTAAACTCAAGAAGGCTTGTGTTATTGATGCAAGACGACGATATATTTTGATAATATACCTGAGAATTCATCCCCCGTAATCGCATTTAATGAGAAAGCAAAGGTAAAACCGATATAACCAGACAAGTTGATCAACTTTAACTTACCAGTGAATCTGTACCTTTCAATGAATAGCATCGAAACTCGATAAAATCGAACGAAGTTTGATCAACAAGGCTGTTAAGTTTTGATTAGCACCGCTTTCCAGACGGGCCGATCAAAGAATCTTTAATAGAGTTAAACTCGACGAGTACCAAGTAAGTTGAATTTATTACGGGGTTAACCGTTTGCCTACCATTTTCGATTGAAATTATTAGATTTACACATAATAGTTTAGATAAATGGTTAGAATAGATATGCTGATGAATGAAGAATGATATTTGCTCATGGCAGACGCGTTCAAGAGTTCAATCGTTTTTTTGTAGGTCCATACTTCCAATCCTTTAACATAGGTACTTGATAAAAGTTTTTGTACTTCTCTTTTTTGACAACCCTAACTTTACTTTCGTTGTCCATCCCAGCAGCTTTGTCAGTGTCAGCACGCAAATTAAGTTTAACGAAATTTAAATCGCTTACGTAGAATATAGTTAACATTTCATCGCTAAGGAAATAGGTTGATTAGAATAGTATTTGGCATTTAAATACCTCAACGTACCTGCTATTGGTGCGTCCCTGGCGAGGCTGTTAGATAACGTCACGATCTAGGCTCCAGGCCAGGCCAAAGGTCGTAACCTTTAGCCCACCACTCGCGCCCCTTGTCAAAACAATAACACCAATCGATAATAACAAGAAAATAGAAACAATATACTTACGCCACCGAATCTGTCCCAGCTCCTGACACGATGTGATTTACTGTCCGCTCTTAGAACCACTAATCGTTCGCTTATGTACACTGATTTGTCAACATAGCACTTTATCACTTGGAAGGTCCAGATATTTAATTGCTCACTCTCGGGATTGTGTGACTGGCTCGGTCAGCCGCGCGGTTATTTAATTATTTTGCATGAAACGGTTCTGCCGGTAGCGCAGCCGGCGACGCGCGGCCCCACCGCAGTTCCCTGAAAACTGAAACGGACTGAAGCCTACGGGAAACTGGAGGCTCGCTGGGATTCGGTATGAAAACGTCGAGCGCTCGAGACGACCGGAAACCTACTGCCGGCTTACTCGCTCGCAGTGACTCAGCTGTGAGTCAGAGAAGGACTAATAGATTCTTGGGATTTCTTGTAAAATGGCGGAGCGCGCCGAAGTTAGTCGGTAACGGGCGCCCGCTAGCGAAAGCTCAATGAACAACGACAATTCATTACATCAGTAGGTATGAAAATGACAATCCAGAGATGCTTTCAGTGCTCTTCGTTGGAGCGGTTTAGCTTGAAGTGTATGAATTCGTTTAACATATCCAAGCACAACGCGGTGGGAAACGTCGCGTCGCGACGCTGAATGCGCAACTCCCTGCTGACTAATGAAACTTATCTCGCCTTTATTGCGGGGCCGTAATTTTTAACTTATTATTATATTCCACTTAGTAAGTACTAAGCGGTTGCTCTACTTTTAGCTACTGAGTAACAAAATTAATTGATTTTGCTTTTGGGTAGGTATATTTCCTCATTTATTTATAGTATAACTCATGGTTCAAGTCAGGTCAGGATATTGGAGTACGTTATCCTTGTTAATAAGTTGCCGTTACACTATGTTAAAAATAAAATAGATTGTATTCAGAATTATTAAATTGATAATCTTTTATATCCTATATCTGGGTCATAAACGAACTTGTGTGCATTCATATTTGGAATTGGAACAGCCCAACTGCAGAAGTACCTCGACGTTTGGGCTGTTGTCACCCGTCACGAAACTAGACCTCTACCTAACGCTTAGTTACTACGCATCGCGGTGTCAAGATATATTTGTGGGTGAGCGTTGAGGTGAGCTTAAAACAAGTCACAGAATAGGGGGCAGCGATCTACTGGTAGCCGAGCCGTAATATTACCACTAGTTCTGTCTATGTAGGTATCTGAGGGGCTAGTATGCTAAGTTTTATGTCGGACATAAAGCATTCGTCCCATTCTGGCCAATATGCGAGTGCAAGAGGGACAAAAGCTTTATGTCAGACATAAAACCTAGTGTGCTAGGGGGGGCTGGTGTTGTGTAAGGTGGTGAAAGATCGCCACTGTCGCCAGATCTCCTACACTCCAGGAAAAATACGGTTTTGTTTTTTTTGTTGATTTCATTTTAAGATATTATTCTAAGATGCTTTATTCAAGAATCCGACAAATTTTCCACCCGGAAGTAATTATGTAGATTTAAATTAAGCATGCATTGTCTTTTTTTTTGTTTGATTTATCTTGGATATTATAGCGCAAATGTAAATTAACCAAAATAAAGTCAAAATTATTTATTAATCATTTTTCTGGCTTTTCAGATGCTTAGCTAATTTTAAATTTATTGATGTCGGAAATTTTGTCGGATTCTGTCGCTGGGTAACTATTTCATTTTTTTTTTCTTTTCTTTTATAAATAATAAATCATAATCAATATTTGGGGACAATCTTACACAAATCGACCTAGTCCCAAACTAAGCAAAGCTTGTACTTAAATACATAGAAAACATCCATGACTCAGAAACAAATATTCGTGCTCATCACACAAATAAATGCCCTTACTGGGATTCGAACCCAGGACCTCTTGCTTCGTAGGCAGGGTCACTACCAACTAGGCTAAAGCGGTCGTCAAGGTCAATTGGTAATATATTATCCGTTAGGTACACATAAAAATAAGCTATTATAATTTATTTCCAAAATTGTCGTCTTTACCATACAAGTTGTCAGTTTATTGACTGGACTACTAAGTAGGTATGCGATGCGATGTGAGTGAGAGGGCCCTGTTTGCCTCTAGCTGGCAGCACATAACATCCTCAAATCAAAAACCGGCCAAGTGCCGTCGGGCCACGCGCAAGGTAGGGTTCCGTAGTTGCCTATCTGTCTTTGCTACAACGCACGCGCGCGCCAACTTTACGTTGCGGTTGCGGCGCCCGAATTTGTACGAAAGTTGGCCTTTCCAGGTACAGTTTTAAGTCGGTCGACTATTACTTATTAACTAGTTGTCTACTTATCTGTGATATTTTACAAGGGTCTAAAATAAGCCATATTACCACGAGATGGTTATTGTTCGAGTGGTAGGTAATATATGGCTTTAAGACCAGAGTTCACTCTACTTTTCACTTAGACTGTAAGAAAATAGTAGAAACAAAAATTATCAAAAATAAATTCCACAGCGACAAACACAGATACAAAATATTGACACGCATGCTTGAACGTTTGGACGTGGCAAAACACCTAATGTTTAAGACATATGTACCTACCTACTCTATTTGACATGTAAAATAATGTGTTTTATGAATAAAATCTGAATCTGAATCTGAATTCTGTTTCCTGATTGGTCGATTTTAATAACTAACTGTAGGTATTCTGGTTACTTGATAGCAAATACAAATTATTTTTTAAAGAGTTGTGACTGGTGGATTTAATACGGTGAAATTTTGATTGCTCAAATTAAAATGTTTTAAAAAATCATAAATATGTATGCATATTTTCCCTAGGGGCTACATGTACTACTTTAGCCCCGCTTATTGGGCCTAATATGACACACTTTTTGAGCATGAGAAGTGAAAAATTAATTATACTCGTTGTAGGTACTACTGCCATGAATTTTAGCAGGGGGCGGGACGGGACATAGGTACATACATTATTTAGAGCTTTAAAACGCCATATCACGTAAACGGATCCCTGAATAGAAAAATAGTTTCCAAGAAACGGCAATACTTCTGAATAAGCTATCTTCACCACACCAAGCCACACCAAGAAAAAAAATAACAGCAACTTTGGGGATTGTAACCGGTTATGAACTTACCGGTTTTTATTTAGGTTAAACTGGTTAATTACCTATTTAAGTTACGTTCTGAAAAAATGATGAACGCGATAAATTAAGCACAGGCTCAAAATTATTAGCTAACACATTTTCAACTAAATAAAACCTTGGAAAGAAAAGGTTAGATACCTGTTCCACACGGAACTTAAGCAGTGCGCTACCAGATCGTCCTTGGTAGGTGGGCATTTACTTGCTTAGTCGCTTAAATAGTTTTCCTGTTAACACAATCCTTAAGAGATGAGAGTGGGGCGTAAATGGGATGATAACATGAATGATGGATGGATGATAGTCAAATAAAGGAAACCAAATAAATGAGACACGTTAGCGGACGGATGCTGTTTGGAATGTTGGGAACAGAAATGCGAAGGTGATCGGGCGGAACGGGTCACGATCAAGGACTATGCCCTGCCATTTAAAGGCAGCCAATGCAGCAAAAGTTAAGCTAAAGCGGACTTACTAAGTGAAAATCTGGTAAGAAACTGGACAGGATACATCAAGTCTTTAAAATAAAGGACTAAGGTTACTAAGAATGATTAAGCCTAACACTTAACGTACGCCACTTAACTACAAAACCGTTGCCGATGAAATGTTGGCTTCAAGCTTGAGGAGTAATTCGCCACACGATGCGACTTCAGTTCGTCGAGAACTTCGCCTAGCCGTAACACCACCGGCGTAAATTTATGTTGAACGTCGCGCCTCGTAACTTGGGCCACGCGCCCCAACCAGAAAACTACGAATTAAAACACAACGGTAAATACTACGATATTACCAAGGATAGGACAAACGCCCGTCATTTTGAAAACTTAACCCTGTTCTGTACAGTAGAGACTTCCTTATATTAATAAAAAAAATTAGGTACTAAATAAGAATAAGAATAGTTTATATTAAATCTGGGTAAGAAGATAGCCAAGATCGTATACATTTTTCACTTGCCGGACGTCTTGAAGCCATAATTTATAATTAATTAATGAAAATCGCATTGGTTTAAAAATAATTACACGTTTCTAAAGTGACAACGTCAATGCTTGACAAAGATGATTAGAATATTACCTATTTTATCTAAATGGCCAGTAGTAAACAAAGTCATTGAAATCAAGTAGTGTCTAATGCGATGATAGAAGAATAGGTAATTTATTGATAAATGTGTTGAAGTACATTAAATTATAATATTTTGAGTAAACTTCTAAAAAAAAAATATCATTAGGAAGTCTCTACTGTACAGAACAGGGTTAAGTTTTCAAAATGACGGGCGTTTGTCCTATCCTTGGATATTACTACTAACACTGTGAGCCGTTACGAGACAGAAACACTCCATATTTACCCAGATCGCCTCCCACGTCTGGCCTCAGAATGCAATAGGACAGTGAATAGCACGTTCACAACATACGCCACAATCACCAGCGTCAAGCAAAGGCAGGGGTTCCTGCGTCCTTTATTCCCCTCGTTCTGCCAAGCGCCTCACAGGCTGTAAAATCTCGTCCTGCGAGTGAAAACGCCGAAACTTTCGACAAAACGGTAGACTGGATAACTGTGATATCCGGTAAGCACTTGAATAGGGTTTCCAGCGAAAAAAAAGAAACGGAGCTGAACAGCAGCAGCTGTTTTCCAATACCAGCTTGTCTCAAGAATCTCTCTTTTTAGGCCCTTCAAAACTGACAACTCCAAATCCGAATCTAGAATAATCCATATTTTAAATTTCAAATTGTCTATATCCTCCTGACACCTGGCGTCCTTTAAAAAGTGCTAAATAGACCATACCATAAAGGCCGGATACTTTTACAGCTCGTATGTAGACAACGGCCGGGCGACCTTTACGTAGCATCAATTCCCGAGTGTTCATATTTTCGCGCTAAAACAGCACTAGGCACGTGATTACTTGCAACCAATAAAAATTAAGCAATGGCAATAGTTTGTCCTTGGGATTCGTCACAGATTTTATACCTAGTGGCTGCCATTTTTGCGACGCGTGCTCAAGAGTTCACAACAATGGCGGCACGTGGTCGACGCAGTAAGTAAAGCTTAACATTTTATTGTTAAATTCACTTGTTTTGATGTAGTTTTATTATAGGATTACAAATAAAAGTATCTTTTTTCGAATTTATGTACTCTCGTCGAGATAAACTGAGTTTTAAAGTAATTTAAACTGTCGTAAATATATTAAACCTATAGAAAGGTACTTCGGTCGTAAAAATGTAAAAAATTACATTGTTGATTGCGTAGTTTTGTGACTAACTATGTATAAGTAATTATATGGATAAAAATAAATAAATATGATTTTGTTTCATGACTATTTTGTGGCTTTACAGTCAATTACATGGTAATTTTGAATATTTTGTTTCATTTATATATCACACCAATTTATGCCTTAACGACCTGAAGACCTTCATGTAAGACAAAAAATATCTAAACAGAAATATGCTTAATTGCTTCGTCGAATAGAGATAAAAAACATTTGTTTTAGTGAAAACGCATGAAACTTTTAGTTTATATTTTATTTAACTTACAAGGGCTCGGTCTTTGCAACAAAAACTGTTTAGGGCTTTGTAAAGTACATTCGGTCGTAGTGACAAATGATCTTATAAAATGCTTAGGTGTCAGGAGGATATAAAAACCAACCAGTTCTGAAAATAAAAAGTCTTAATGTAAGAACGGAGTCCGTAGACGACCTGCAATAATCGCTGCAGTACCTATAGCCTATGATCCAGAAAGTCAATTCTACATGCAGATGAAATAATTTTCGAACCTAAATAAAAAAAAAAAAAAACTGTTTATTTCACATAAAAGCATACATTTCTCTAACTTGAATGCGGATAAGCGATTCCGGGTATTACTCATTGAATACAAACTTAATAAGCTTACAGAGCTACTTACAATCTCACAGACGTTTCCTCTTTATAATATCAGATTATATAGATTGCTCGTTTAAGGCCTGCAACACACTGGCGCGGCCTGCGGTGGCGGAGAATAGTAAATTTGACATCTAATGACAATTTTACTATTGTCCGCCGCGGCCAGGCCGCGCCAGTGTGATGCAGGCTTAATACTTACTTAGTTAGGGATATACTTAAATACTTCAAAAACGCGTTCCAAAATAAACGAATATAATGTAGCCTTTTATATCCCCAGGGCCTTGTTTATGGACAGGCGTCGCGTGCGGCGGCGCGACAAGCGGTCAGGCGACTATGGAAACTCTCACCATTTTATGTTACAACTATATTATTATAATTATGTTTGTCTTTGGGCGACCCTTACGGTAGCATACGTATGGCTTCTCTATTGATTCCTCTAACGGCGTCCCAGCGAATGGCTGAAAGGGATAGAGGTAAATTAACCTGACTAAATTGAGAAGTATTAGAAAAATAATACATCCTTGACATATTCATGTCTTATCTACTTTAGTCGTGTTATATACGTGACGTCAGTTTCAGTTGAATGTTTGACAAACAAAAAAAGGCTTGTGCACAGAACTATATCAAGATAGACGGAAAGAGTGTATGTACTTCGCGTGGCAAAAGTAAGTCCGATGGACTTCTTTGCTCGCCGCGAACTTCAGTCCGCTCCCGACCTCGGAACGCGTGCGACGTCAGGTTATAATCACAAAATGACTCGTGTTCGAAACTGAGCTGTTGAAACACCACCAAAAAAGGTGAAGCTGTTAATCGTGGTATTTCCTATCATAGGTAAGTACTATTTGTCCTAAAATACCTGTTATTAATTTAAAAAACAATTTATTTATTGCTCTGTATTATTTTCATCAAAATAGATTATGTCCAACTCTAGTTTTCCATTGCGGCTTTAGTTTGACGAAACACACTTGACGTGCGTTCAAAACCAGCGATGTATAAATAGGCTATTCAAATTGTCGAGTCGCTTCATGGTCGATTTATTCATTTTTCTGTCACTAGTGCTGTACCAGTGTGCTGTACACTGTGATTTTCTTACTCGGTTAAATCGATTATAAAAGCAGAGAAATGAAAATTACGCTAAGTTTTTATATTATTATCTACTCTTTCGTTCCTGACCGATTGACAGACAGCGCACGGCCTAAACCGCTAAAGATATAAGCATGAAATTGTACTAAGAACGGATTTTTCGAAATTCAACCCTTAAGGGGGTGAAATAGGGGTCGAACCGTTGTATGGAAATCGTTCATTTGGAAAGTTAAAGACTCGAATCTTTGTATGGAGGTTTCTTACTAAACAACAAAACAAATGATTTAGCGTTGTTATAAAAATTCATCCACTGAGGGGGTCAAATAAGGGTGCAAAGTTTGTATGGGGGAAACTTTATTTTTTGAGCTAGAGACTTGAAACTGCAGAAATATTACATACTTATTAAAATACAAAAATAAGAAATTTCAGTGTTTTAGGAAATACCACCCCTAAGGGGGTTAAACAGGGGTGCAAAGTTATAATGGGAGAAATTTCATTTTTTGAGCTAGAAGCTTGAAACTTTGTAGAAAGATTACTTATTTAAATACAAAAAACCCCCCCAAAACCCCTTAAAGCGTTTTGGAAAAATCCACCCCCACGGGGGTAAAGAAGATGTGAAAAAAATAAGACTTTTTTAAGACTATTTTTCATTTCTCTGTCGGTTCTTATCGATATTTTGAATCGATACAAAATTATTACAACTGCCGCGTGCTAGACGATGTTGACGAATCGATTTCGCGCGGATTATGTTTCTCGTCACTAAATTACGCTTGTGACGTCAAATTACCTACGCAAAATGTTACACGCTCGGTTCCCATACTAATCGGCGCGCACTTTCCTTCTATCTTGATATAGTTCTGTGGGCTTATGCATAATGAGGAACAGGAAATATGACATTGTATCTCGATCCCATTAGTGTTATTGCCTGTGCTCAAGGGCGGGGCTTTACCTATATAGTGCAGGGGGTGCGTTGTACCCGAGCGCACGGTCCTAGGGGGCGCCAAGCGCCACTCTCAGGACGCCACTCGCCGGGCGCGAAACACTGCGCTAGCGCGCGCTATACGGTAATGATTGCACCCGGGCGCTAGTAGAGTCGCCTCTGCCTGTGCTTACTATGGCAGTATAGTAAATAGGTGTGTGAAAAAAACAGAAATCATAGGTTGTGTCTTGTGTAATTTCACCAAAATGAGGTCAACAACTAGGTACCGATCCTAATGCTAACAAACAGTAGCGGGTGTTTGAAAACAAACGAAGTTACGACAATGCTACAGATTAGGGTGCGTTATCAGCATATTATCAGTATTGCTGTGGGCAAACATGTTTGTACACTTTTAGGCCATTAGCTACTATGTGAGAGTAAACCACACAGCTGCGCGACGCGTTCGGTGTTCCATGCGTGCGTGGCGCGCGGTCACACAGAACACGCACGCATCGCACTGGCGCCGCGCACTCAACCCGCCCGCAACGCGCGCGTCCCGTCCGTATCGCGCACTCCACAATCTCCACATGGATGGGCATGGCTCTCGATCGACGCTGTGCTATGTTGCGCGGACGCCATCACCGCCTGTGCGTGTGCTGTGTGTGTGTGTGCGCGTGTGTGTGTGTGTGCTGTTTTGTTCGAGTGCGCTGTGCGGGGCGCTACAGCCCCCTTATTCTGTAATTTGTTTTAAGCTCACCTCAACACTCACCCACAAATATATCTTGACACCGCGATGCGTAGTAACTAAGCGTAGGAAGAGGTTTACATTCGTGACGGGTGAGGCACATTAGCGCGTTCCGAATAACATCCCTGACGCGGGACGCGATGCCAACGGTGCGTAGTCAGTGAGGTGTCGCTAACCTGTGTACGGCAACGGTGGTAATTTCGGTGCATTTTGCGCCTTCTGTGTGACCAAACCTTAAAGCACCGAGGTAGTTTCATTTTAATTAACAGCTGACCAGCTATTGTTCCGAGTCTCATCTAATGAAAAGTGACGGCAAGGCCAAAAATATAGCTCACTGGTTGGTTCACTAATATGTTTGAAGGGAATGATTGACAGAGGGGAGTATATTTAAATTGTTTATGCTTGCAAGTCAAATTTGACCAACTTGTTTCAACAGTGGAAGACTACTTGGCTAACTATATACCTATCTATAATATCTAAGTACCTACATTTATTTAGTCGTATTATTGTAGGGTATATCTACTCGTACAAAGGGTATTATTAGGTACCACGGCGGGACCCTATTTATGTCTGTCCGCCCGTCAACTGCACTATATAACAAAAAAATAAAAATTAAAGGCGGTTCTCTTTCAAGAAAAAAAGACCGGGTTGCACTCCGGGAGTGCCGGCAGAAGTGAAAACTCAATGACATTGTAAGTAAAGGTTTTTCGATCAGGGCACGTGACATCTTGCGGTCACGTAACCTGTTGCGAGTATCTCTCGAATCTCACGGTCATGTGACATGTTACGGTCACGTGACCCACAGGTCACACAGGTCGCCACAGCGTGTTTAACAATTTTTCCCCATCACAAAAAGTGCACAGCAGCGCCGCTAAAGAAATTTTCACTTCAAAAATGTTTTCATTACAACGTTTTTTGCTCGAACGTAATACCTAATCGTAATGCCGGCTGTACACATTGGGCCAACGTTGGCGCGTGAGCAGGAGGCAGCTATGTAAACGAAAGAGATCGAATTATAGCCCTCTCCCTCTAACGCATAGCTGCCTTATCTGCTCACGCGCCAACGTTGGCCCAGTGTGTACATACAGCAGGCTTAAAACATCGATCAGTTCCAACTGTTCCAAATTAATCTGTACCTATGAGAGAACTTCACTGCAATCATTTCCAACATACCTAAGTACTTACTCATTTTTATCGCAATCAGTTCAGCTACACAGACTAGGGCGGGCACATTTTCAGATGTAAGTATTAGTTTGGAGTCACATCCTCCTATTGTTATTCCCGGTTGTGCCCCTAAAGGAGGGTCCGCCTTGAAACCTAATCCCAAGATTTGGCATAGGCACAAGATTTACGAAAGCAACTGACCATCCAACCGAGAGAGAGAGCTTCCAACCACTTTAAAAACGAAGTTTGAACCGACTTCAATTTAGTACTTCGCCTAATTTAAAGAGTTCTCTCGATTCCTCCGGGACCCCGTCCTCAGATCCTAATGACCATTGGAACACCTGAAAAGGGTATACACTATTAAAAAAAAAAAAAAAAATCGGTCTAGGCGGTTCAAGTACATAACATACAAAGATTCCGACGAATAGAGAACCTCCTCCTTCTTTGAAAAATGTTTAAAAAGACGGTGGCGAATACTGATATCGACTTCCTTGTCTGGGCCCCAGACTCTGGGGCTACAAGATTCCTTCAGAAAGGACAAAATGGTAATGGTAACCGGATGGCTCGCGGTATTTGAGCTCCCGATGTGCTGTGGAACCGCTCTGTGCAACCCGAACTGAGCCAACTTGGACTGCCATCCGGTTGCCTCTCGGACACTGAAACTACGCGTCATTGCTTTAACTGCTATTATTAAATATAGAGTTTAATTTATTTTTATATTTGCTCGTAGATCAAATGAAAGTTCGAGGCTATATTATCCGAACCGCTTGGTTCAAATTACATGTTTTTTGTATGCGGTCTGAGTGGTTCAAGATATTTTTATGAGTTTTTAATAAGAGTACCTAGAGTGCTTTAGAGCAGTACGCTTACCACGGCTCTAATTGTAGGGTTTTTACAGCGTGTCAGATATTTCGGAGCTAGGGACCTACTGTAGTACTGTGTTAACTGTGTATCAGCTTGCCGACTTAACGAAGCCCCTAACCACAACAAGGTCTAGTTTCATCTTTGGATGAGATGGACAGATGGCATACAAATCCGCAAAAACTAGTGCCTACGTCATACGTCAATATCTCCGGTTAGGTGGCAGGCAGCCGAACTGCTTTAGGTCTCGGCTACAACTTCTAGCAGTACGTCTAGCAAAACTTGCTGCTTAGTCGCTTCGCGCGCGACTGAACGTCTCCTGCCTCACTCGCACCGTGCAAATTAGAAAGGGGAGGGTAGATATTTCTCGACTCGTCGCGGCGCGGCGTCAGTTGTGCTAGCCCCGCAGAGGCAGCAATGGCAGCGGTGCGACATAAGAGTGAGTGAGAGGTCGCGTTCCCACCTCTCGCTCCCACGCATGGGGCACTACTGCCGTTATTATTGCATGTGACTCTACCCAGACATTTCAATACAACCAGCATGCATATAATAAGGCATAATAATTTAGTTTGCATATCAATGAATAAGCAGACGATTACTTTACAAAGCAATACTCTGTTCTAGCAACCGTTTGGGAGCTAAATCAATCACATTGGCCGCCATTTAGCGTTATTACGCCTACTATTTAACTTCAGTCATTTTAACAACAGAAACGCTTGTTACGTTAATTAGCACTGCTTGTAACGTTAATAAGATAGAACAAGAGGTACACTGTCGGAATTCATACAATGATATCATATAGTTATCTTTATTAAATTGAAAAAATCTTAGTTTGATACAAATTGAATATTTCATTTGATAATTGATATTACTAGATTTTGGAATGTTTAGTGTCTATCATGAACTTTCTTAAACAAAATATATTCATAAACTTTCTTTAACAACATTATGTGCAAAATGATTCGTAAACAATACAATATTTTACATTTACTGTAAAACTAAGTGAGATTCTTGAGTCACGGAAATACTTATAAAAACTACACATACTTGGTAAAGTCGTAAAAATGGACGTTAACTTACAAGCTAAGGCATAAAATACAACTTTAAACTTACTCCAACGAGTTCTGACGATTATACTGTCTTATTATACCGTGCTTGATGCTTGGTAAAAGAAGGAAAATTTTGGATCCATCATAGCTATTCATAAGTCATGTCATGTTTATAAAAATCGTATTTGTATGTACTTATATACTAAAGAAATAACAGTGGACGGCATATAATTAGTCTGCTAAGGCACAATATACAAAGGTACATATTTAACTATTCTAGTAAGGCTTCAGTCATATACTGTTCTCTACATAAAAGTGCAAGTATAATAAAAAAATCCTATCATTATAAATGCGAAAGTTTAGATGTTTTATACTAAATCATGCAAAAACGGCTGAACGGAGTAAGAATAATTTTATTTTAGTATACAAATAGAGTATAGCCCGGATTAACATTTAGAACACTTTTTATCCCAGTAAAAGTCCAAGAAAAGGAAGTCAACGCGAATGAAGGCCCGGGCAAAAGCTAGTAACAAATATCTCAAAAGTAGGTACAATTCACAAATCGAATTAGTATAGGCTTGTGATATGGGTAATGGACGACGAATAATAAATATTGTTTACATATAGGACTAACTACCAAGAATCTGAAACTACCATTCATGGTTATCACATAAATATTTGCCCTTACAAAGATATGAACCTGCAACCATCAGCTTCAGTCAGGGTCACTACCCACTTGACTAAACCAGTTATCTAGTATTCTATTATATTACTATAATATTCTGTGATTTCCCCAGTTTCATTTCAACTATAAGTATATCAACAGACTTACACCCTTGGGGTAAAAAATGCATCTGACTTTAAGTAACTTTCAGACCCACAATTATTTTATCTTTCACAGTTAATTACTGGACACAAAATACTACTGAGACCAGGAAAGTTATTAGTTAGCTATAGGTATATTTTTGGACAAATTGTACTTGTAAAATAATCCCAAAATTAAATTTGATATTTTTCTCCCTTAAGACTCCCATATGAGTGTGGCTGGGAAATTGTATACTTACTCACTGAAAGTACACTGTAAAGAGATTCTTTGCTTTTATCAAGAGTTGTAACGTGATATTTTAAGCTTAGTTTCAAAGTTAACTATTAAACAGTATTTCTCCAATGGAATTGCAATTTGATAATGGAACTACTGGTTCAATCATTTTCACTGCTAGCTATTATTCCGAGTATAATATGAACACTAGTCTCTTTCCACTGAACTTGTTGTCTGATATTCACTGCTGCATGGGGTAAAATTATAATTAAAACTTTTAGATGGTAATTCTTGAAATTTGTGAATTGCTACTGGCACAATTTTAAACAATTCAGCCAAATAGAAACATGGCAAAGCATTTGGCAACATTATAAACAAGTTGACAACTGTTATACAAAACTTGACTTTATTCCAAACATTTCAAGTGAATGTTTTGAAGAAGACAAACCAATATCTTTTGTTAACTTTGAAACAATAAACTTAACCATATCACAAAACAAGTTTATGCAGGAATATTAGAAGAATAGTACTCAAAGTAAGAGCAACAGAGGAGGCGATGAGTGAAGAACCGTTGCATTCGTCCGAGGCACAGTAGCATTCTTCCCAGTAGACGCCATTATCATACACTCCCCAGTTGCACACGGTGGTGACACCAGTGTCCGCTATGGATGCACAGCGGCGAATGACTTGTCTCCATCTACCATCCCCTGAAAAGCACATGAAGTAGATTCGCTTGAAACTGCTTATCTTCAAAGTGTGCTCCACAACCTTGTTGATATAGCACTAGAAAAATGTTCGAATGGGCATGCACAATGCACAACCCACATGATGTGTGTGGGTTGGGTACACAATGTAAAAAGCGGCCAAGTGCGTGTCGGGCCACGCACAACGAAGGGTTCCGTGCCTGTTAAAAAGGTCGTATTGTTACTGAAATCTTATGGCACTTACATTATTTTCTTTAAGGAAGGCAGTTTTTTAGAAATATCTCAAAAACCTTTGAACCGATCTTGTTCAAAACAATTTTCGCTGAAGGAATTTAATAAGTCCGTGATTTTTTTCATATTTTTAAAATACACGGTTCAAAAATTAGAGGGCCACAATTTTAGTGACTTTCGGGGCGATTATCTCCGACTCTATTCACTTAATCAAAAAAAATGCTGACAAACCTTATATTTATTTTGAATGGCCTATTGATTGATGTGCCACACATGGACTTGCAATGAAAAAAAATTTTGACTTCCGGGTTTAAGTATGGAGTGCACCCCTAAAACAATTCTTTTTTAGTAATTTAATTACAAAACTATGTAGCGCCTAACAAAATACACCTATCCTCAAAATTTTATTCAAATACACCTCAAATAGAATTCGAGTAAAATGCCTGTGACATACGGACGGACGGACAGACAGACAGACAGACAGACAGACAGACAGACAGACAGACAGACAGACAGACAGACAGACAGACAGGACGAATCCATAAGGGTTCCGATTTTGCCATTTGGCTACGGAACCCTAAAAATGATATATTGAATATTTTGGTCTCCATTACTTTGCAAGAACATTTTTGATAATCCAATAAGAATGTTACAAAGGCGTCCTACTAATATTATAAATGCGAAAGTTGGGATGTTTGTTACTCAATCACGCTTAAACAGCTTAACCAATTCGGATGAAATTTTGCACTTAGATAGTGGATTAAATATAGGATAGATTTTATCCCGGGTCCACGCCATAAAGTTGCGGGCGGAAGCTAGTATAAGATATATTTGAAATCATGTGTTTTTTAAATCCTTTCATTTATGTTTGCTAGTATATAGGAATGTGTTTTTTGAAGACTGATACCTGAAATAACACTTACCACAGACATTTTGTAATCAGACTAGCGTTTTATCTATCACATATCAAAATAACACATGATATTCATCATATAAATACACAAAGTACTTACAAATAAACCCTTTAGGTCCTTGTTGGGTCAGTTTCATGCAGAAGGCCCCTTGTATATTCGTTTCTTCGCTATAGCAGTCAACCGCTATATGACTCTCTTTGTCGAAGGTCTTATAAGCCCCGCAAGTATCTTCCTTTAGATTCTGGGACGATGAACATTGATAACACCGTACGCTAAAAACTAAAACAATCGGTTTGAGATTGAAGTCATTACAATAAATGAAATTAATGAATGAAACCAGTCATTACCTGCTGCTAGAGTAGAAGCTAGTATCAGAAAACTGTATATAGTTGTCATATTTAATGCAGTTTATAACCAAGCATGTAATGAATTAAATTATTTTACAAAACAAAGTCTTCAACCACCATACGATACGACACTTCAACCAACAGTTTTGAAACAGCAATGAATGAATGAAATGAATGAAAGAACACACCCAATTGTAGTGTTGTGCCCAAGTCGTTGGATTTTTATTATGGTACTATGGTACGCCGACTACAAAGAGATCGATACGGTATACACGGATAATATGTATACACGACTGTATTGCCTTGACATTAAGGTCGTGTATACATATTTTTGTAACATTGGCCGTATAGATCTCTTTGTAGTCGACTGTACGTTCACACGCACGCCGTGCAGCCGGCAAGCAGCTTGGCATGCAGCCCGGCAAGCAGCCCGGCACGAGCACGGGCACGGGCGTATGCAGAAACAGCCTATTCACGCGCTCGCGGGCATGCTTGTCATGCAAACATGGTAGTTTTTTTTTCTTTTGAATATTTATTCTAGGGGTCTCATATTGTTGGGTCCCACTGGTAACCCCCCAGGTAACATTTTTAATCTTCTGACGACTCCAATTCCGACATGTTTACTAATGCACGCGAGCGTGTGAACAGGTACACAAGCACGAGCACATTCACACTTTGATCTTTATCAAAAAACCGACAGTCGTCCCGATTGGGCACTTTTCAGTAGTTCTCACACGCTCGTGCCCGTGCCGGTGCACGTGAATGTCGCTTTGAACGTGAGCATGTGAACGCGGCATTATTAACATTCGTAATTAGCTGACGCCGTTCGTGTATCTCCCTCTCTGTCGCACTTGTTAGTTCGAGCGACGAAGACGGAGATACACGAACGAAGTTCGTTTTCGTTTCGCGGTAGCTCCTCAGAAGTTCGAGCGCGGCGGACGGCTCGAGCGGTACGAAGTTATGAGATAGAGTGAGATATGGATAGACTTGCAAGACGCTGTGTTTACGGTACCTATCCACACGGGTCGAAATTACGTAATTGGAGCTGGTATAGAATATTGTTATTTAGGATCTTTGAGGTAAATAATAAGTAGGCGGAATCTTAAAAGCTCATTCAAACGGTTCCGCGTGGCAGATTGCGACCTACAAGATAAAACTCAATAGGGGTGTAGACTTGACAATTATTATTACTCCAAGAGAAAGAAAGCAAAAAAATATGCCTAGTGACGAAAATCCCATCTAGATATCTCAAAGAATCACGAAGCAACAACCATTTTAATATTGCTTGTTAGAGAGAGGAAACGCAAACAGTGTGTGACGTCACCTTACGGAATGTCGACGGTGGCGCCGAACACGATGGGCACTTTACATTGCCGTCTTCTAGTGACGTCACAATCTTCCAGCGTCATCGTTTCATTATGAAGTTGCGTTTTGCGAAGAAGGAACAGAACATACCCCTTTTTAAAACCTTGGACACTTATAACTTCGTGATTATTTAACCTTTCGCGTTGATTTTTTCTTCATTTGACTACATTTGCTAATCCTTTTTCGAGAAAATATGACATTATTGATTATGTTATTTCGTGTCTACACCCCTATTGTAAGGCGTATCTCCACGGGCAAGGCGAGAAAGGTCGAATGTGGTCCGTGTGACCTTGGTTTTACCGGATACAACTTACAACTGTCCACACGGCCAAAATCACGCGGCGGACTGCCTTTATAGCTATAGTCACACCACACAGGACCGCCTGGTGCGCTTTTACAACTTTGCAGTCCACCACGCATATACCACGCATGACCATGTGAAGGCGACTGTTGTTGCAACACTAGACGAAACTTGTCTAGCGTCTTTCTTTTATCTGTGGTCTGTTGTGCGACTGTCAAGTGTCAATTTTCAACGTCAAATCAAATTGCATTGCGCCAATCCAATTGCGGTCTTATAACACAAGTTTTAACGTTCGCTTATTTTTATATTTTTATTTTGTGGTGTATGAGGTCATAGTAAACATCGTAGAAAATGACTGAGTTTTTTAAGATTGTGATTAGTTTGACTATTATCTTTGTGATAACACCATACGGTAAGCAGTTAATTTGCATTTTTTCTGCCGTACCACACCCATTATTATTGTTTAGGTTGTTATTGTTTAATTTTGATTTTAGCGTCCGGGATAAAATGCTGGAATTGCCGATCAAACAATGATCCCAAGTGTGCAGACCCTTTTGACAACAGTACTGTACCCATAACGGATTGCGTGCAAGAAAAAGGGCTGCCTCATTTACCGGGCGTGAGGCCGACTATGTGCCGCAAAATCAGACAAAAAGGTAATAATAATACTATGACCTGAGTATCTGAAGGTGACTGCGTATTTTTTGACCCCGCCGCGATGTCGGCGTGCGCCTATCAGCCGAATACCGAGGGAAGAGTTATCTTGGCTAAATGTATATTTGAGGTTTGTTTAAGAATGGGTAAATTAATAATGTATGTCCTCGTCTTCCTTAATCTCATATCCAATATCGTAATCAGGGTGTCATCTTATATGAACCAAGGATCCACATGCTATCTAATCTCAAGTATGATGTAGGCACTAGTTTTTGCATAGGCTCCTAGTATCTGACCTTCCAACCCAAAGGGGCTACTAGACCGTATTGGGATCTGACTGTCAACATGACTATTATTCTTTTTTTTGTCTTGAAGTCTTCTAATGGATTTTTGAAGTGAAAAGTTCTTTAGCGGCGCTGAGCACTTTTTGGGATGGGGAAAAATTGTTGAATATGCGACAGATTTTTGTGATGTCAGATTTGAAGGAGGTCACAAACTCTTATATTTTGCTGCTAGCTGAATCGACTTCATTCAAATCTAAACGCTATTTGTAAGAGCCGTTAAATATTTTTTGCAATAGCATATTCTGCAAATAATTTTGTAATTTTGTCCAAGAGTCCTTCACCGTTTTGCTATTGAGCAAATTCGAATAGTTCGAATTTGGACGTTATTCCTAAAGAGATAAAGCTTTGAAAAATATTTACCAACGGCAAAAACACATTGATATTTTGTTCGCCGGCGCCGTCCGCTGTTCTTGCAAATTCGAATAGTTCGAATTTGGACGTTATTCCTAAAGAGATAAAGCTTTGAAAAATATTTGGCAATGGCAAAAAAAAATTGGTATTTTGTTCTGTGCCTTGCGTCCGCTGTTCTTGGCGCCGACGGCGGCGGGCGAGCGGCGGCCCCATGCGCCTAAATAATTGATAATTGTTTATAATTTTGCGCCAAATTCATTTTTAGGGTGACACCGTAAGATGTCACGTGACCTGATCGAAAAACTGTTACAATGTTATTGAGTTTTCACTTCTGCCAGCACTCCCGGAGTGCAAACCGGTCTTTTTTTTCGTCAATTCCACCACTCAAACTCCAATCAAATGTTTGGTATGGATCTGTCCGTACAAGGTTAATCACCCTTTTAACAATATTATGTATAAGATGTTTGTACTTTTTTACAGTGAATGGAGAATGGAGGTACTTCAGAGACTGTGCTTACCTTGGTGAGGTAGGGATCCAAGGGGACGAAAGATTCTGCTTGATGAGGACCGGCACTTACAACATATTCCTCGAGTACTGCACTTGCAACAGCAAGGATGGCTGCAATGCATCTTATATGATCACACCGACCCCTCTTGTGCTGGTCTTATTGGTTGGAGTCACCTGCTTGTTCAAGTTATTTGCCTAAGAGTAATAATTCGGGTAAGGTTGCAGAACATTTCAACCTCCATGTTTATTTCAAACTTTTGGTTGGTAAAATCAGAAATGACAACTAGCATAAACATGTTCATGGACAGTCAGTGACAATGACAATGCATGTCATTGTCATAAATGCTTTATATGCATTTGGTCCTCAACCATGTCAGCCTTTCACATGCTGGCAAGCTGATATGCCCTTTGCATTGAGCTTTTAATTTTTATTAAAAACGTCTTAATTAGCCAATTTCAACCATATGGTGTAGACTAGATGTTCAGTTCAGTTCTCTGCTCTTAACAAATTATTATATACATTGATACACTCTGTGACCTTACATCCATCATGTAATTTGTTTTGCTTTAAATTTGGCACCTTGTGATAATGTATCTACAAAAACATCACTTCTGAAGTAGTTTACATAAATATGTATCTCCAAAATTAGATGAATGACGACAAGTCTCTTCATTGACATAATGTTAGCATTGCTAAAAGCAAAGTAAAGCTAACTTTTATTCCAGCACCAAAGGCACAACTCATCAGATATGTCTACAAAAAAAAACAAATTCTTTTTACACCATGAATCATCGTGAATTTAATAATGTATAAAAAATGATTGTATGATGATTAGAAACCATCAAGTAATTTTTGAGTTGTGCCACAAAAAAAAAAAACTGATATATACTTGACTATGAAGAAGACTTGAAGTGCTATCCATATTGAGCGGTTTGGATAAGAATACTTATATTTATAAGCACAATAAACATGGACTAGTAGTGCCTTAAGTCTAGATTTGTTGTGAATCTCATGTCATCTGTAAGGTTGATGTCAAAGATATTATGTAGGCAATTCTTGCATTATTAGTCTTATATTATATACAACTGAGTAAGGTGCAAAAGTGAAAACATATTATCTTTGACATGGACTATACAATTTTTAGAGTAAGCTAAATACTTTTTTTATGTCTCACATGTATTTTGTAAGTTTTTTTTAATGCATGTTATGATTACAATTATTTAAATCCAAATATATTATGTATGTCTTGTATTTGATTGTTTCCGTGTTTTGTGTCTGTTGAACTTAATTTTGTGAAATAATGTAGAGCATATGTACAAATTATACAATATTTATCTGACTGTCGATATGGTACATTAATAATCAGCGTTAAACTGAATTCCGTCCATTGCATTTTATAATTAATGACTAGTTATACACCAATATAGAAATAAAGTCTTATATGATTTGTATTTCTCTTTTTTATTAATATACTTACTAATTATTTATATACCTATATTATACTCATCAAAATTCTCTGACAAATGTTTGTATGATGGGCGGCACTAGGCTACATGTCATATTATCTGAATAACTTTGCTCTACCTGGTCAACTACATAGCCAAAATAGCAAAAACGGTCATGTTTATACATTATGACAAACAGATATGTTTGTCATATGTAGGAAGAAAAGTTAAGAGCAAACACTAAGGGCGAGATAATTGAAAAATAGATATTTGTAAAATGTATTGCTGTCGCGCCAATCTCAAGCCTCCCCCCGCAGAGCGCGATAGAGACAACTGCAGCTTGGACCGAAAATACCTATTAAAAGTACATAAAATCAACGTTTGTAGTCCCCTGATTTCTTCTCCAAAACTTGACCTATTTAACTATTTGTTTTATTAAAAATCAAAGAAAGGCTTTGGCCGTGTTTTCCTTTTTTTAAATAATCTAGTCAAAATTGTTTTGTGGATGTTTGAACACAGCGGAAAATCTGGCATTTTTTTTAGGTTTTTGAAGGTTAATATCTCTTTTATGAATACATTTATGAAAAAAAGGAAACAGGAACATGTCAATAGTAGTCATAGATTTATGGAAAAAAAATATTGCTCTACTGTCATTATCCAGGGAGAAAACAGGGGACTACGTTTCTATGGAAAAACGGCCCTTGTGTTTCCTCTTAAACCGAATGACCCGGCCGAATATTCGGTTCGGCAAAAGTAGGACCCGACCCCATGTTCGTATTTGGCGCATCACTTGGGAATGTTTGGGGTAGGAAATGAAACATCTTATTAGCTAGGTTAAACTTTTATTAACGTTAGCACCTTTCTTAAATTAATAAATGTCAAGATGGTCGTTTTTACGTCTACAAGGAAACTAACTTGCCGGAATAAAATTTAGACATCCACAATAAAACACGAAATATCTTATGACGTATTATTTTACGTTAATTAAGTCAAAACACTTATCTCTTGTTATCAAACGAAAATTAACACAATATTTACAACTAACCATACTAATGAATTGTGTAAGATTTTTTTTTACTTACGATTTTAGACTGTGTGGTAATGTATAATTGACAATTGTCTATACCCACCTTCCCATCCACAGTCAAAATTTAAGAATAATTTATTCGTGTATATTGAAGTGCGCATTTAACACTTTCGCAACCGGACTAAAAATGGAACAATTCACCAGAAACCGATATAGAATTCGCTAGGCGTGTAAGTTCATACTACTGTCCGCCTAGCAGGCTCAGCCGGCATCTGAGCAAATATTACGAGTGCCCGCTAGGCGGGTTCTTGGTTGCGAACGTGTTTTAAGCACAAATGTAACGCAAAGGCTATATGAACAGTTACTTTATTTATCCTACTTACATAGGTACTTAATCATCGATTCAATACAAATACATAACATAAAAATGCCGAAAGAATTATTCAACAGTAAGGCACAGCAAAGGCTTGTTCGCAAAAAAAGTTTATAAACATCAAATAGCAGGCTTTGTTTAAAATTAAGGCATCAATCGCTTCGTGTTTAAGACTTTTTACTATTGCTTAACACAGATTTTACTTACAATACGGTGGGTAACTTAATATTCTCAAACATGCAATGCAATATTACCTACTACTTTAATGTTGTGTTCTTTATAATAGGCTTCGAAGTGTCACGTTCCGAGCGCGGCGAGACGAGAGATCCGTAATGGAATTTCATACAAAATTCAGCCATTAAAAAAAGTTGGGAGTTCTTTTTGTGTTGAAAAGGATTGCCAGCATCGTATCCCCTTCCCCTTCTTTTCGTACCTACTTCTACTTGGCCGGCAATCCCTATTTTCCGGCCTCTACAGTAATGTACCTGCTATTGGTTCTTTTCCTTCAAAGCAGCGTGCGGACAGAAAAGTGGACATTACACATTTGTACATTTACTTACCATTACTTAAGGTAATCTGTGACCCTTTTTACAGACGGTACGGCTAAATAATAAATTACTTTGTCATATTAAAGGCAGTCTGCCGATGTCTTGACATAGAAAGGCTACATTATTAAAATACATGGAAATTATTTGCAGTTAACGAATTTGATATTACCAGTCTGTTTTATTTAAAATATCATAGCTAGAACCAGTTTGTGTTGCCTTCATGGCGACTTACAAGGCAAACCTAACGCACAGAATGTTCAAATTGTAACGACATACTTATATTGATTTAAACGTTCACGATTCTCACACATTATTTTTACTAAAACGGCGCAAACCTGCGCAGCAAGAAGATGTTGATACCCGCTTAAGCCAGTTCGTCCCGCCCGCGACCAAGGATGTTGCGACACATCCGAAACGTCGGGAAGCCTCAAAGATACGAGATTAAGTCCCGTTTAGTATAAATTATGTTGAGATGACATTCTAATTACTTGCTTATATATAGTACATAAACATAATTATGCGATTGATTCAGTTATACTTAAGTATTTAAGTGTAAGTCCTATCTACTCAGAACATCGGTATACGTTAGGCCTTATCACAATGCAAACAAAACCGCGAGAATCATGACCCAAAAACACTGATTTGCGCAAATGCGTGCGTATGCTTGGCCGCGGTCATCTTAAAATACATTACTTATCGATCTTTTTACACATAATAAGTATAACTTTATTATCGAACTTATTTGCGTGAACATACTTTTTTATACTTTGCGCAAACCAGTCTGTTCAGGCTATGAATTACCCTTTGAACGCCATTTTCATGTAACTGTCATACTTACACCTCAATAAGGCAGGTGCAATAGGGCGAAATAAACTTTTCATCACACTTGCTCGAAAAGGGCTTCATAATGCGCAGACATACAGAGCTGTAATAGCCTGTGTTACGCCCATGGGCGTAATGGTTTTTTTCTTAAATTGTATCTGTCACTCATGCGGCAGTCACAGAGCAAAGAGGTTTTATATCAAATACGATGTCTGAAAACGTATTTATAAATAAATTTAAACTTAAAAAACTACTTAAACATGTTTAACTGAATTATTTACAGATTTAATATGTAGTTATTTAGTGTCTATGTAAAATATTTTTAAGTGTTTTCAAATCGTGGCTGTATACCGAAGGGTCTTTGCCATACGCGCCTCACGTCAAATTCAACAAAATGGACGACTGACATGTTGAAGTTTTTATTACGATTTGTATTAATTTCATCTAAAATGTATTTGTTTCCTCGCAAATGTGATGAAAAACATTGTGTATAACGCGGGCGTAAGAATATTGCAAACGCGAGTCATCAAAAGCCCTCCGCCTTCGGCGTCGGGCTTCTGATAGACTCTTGTTCGCAATATTCCACTTCCGCCCCTCGTTAAACAATGTACTATTAAGTAGATAGGTACCTGTGACGTTGCGCCTAAAGCGGCCTTTAGACCTATCTATCTAGGTCTATTGCTAAAGGCCGCTTTACATCTATGCTGTGGCAAACCGTAGCAATTTTTGGCTTGATTAAGTTTTCAAATACCCGAAGGCAAGCTAATACCTACGAATCGTTTACGCATCGCTACTGCTACCCACTTCAAAGCATGTGTTACATATTGTATGCGTTAACAGCTATAGTAAAACCTCCCGCACAGTCCAAAAGAAAAACCATGGTCGAAAGTAGACTAACGAATTTCGTCAAAACGAAAGACTCGTGGTTTTCTTTGTTTTCATTTGCCGTTTTGTAGACATTACCTGTCACAAAGTTCATCCACAATAATAGTAATACACAATCTTGTAACATCCAGTTCATGCCATATTTAGGTGTTTTGGACTATAGTTGGGAAGTTTTACGGTACCTATCACTTGGTCTGATGAGACGCAGCGTCTCCGGATGACTCCAGCGTCTAGTTGAATGGAAGCGCTACATTTTTATAGAAGGAGACACAGGATTTGCTGGCGTTCAAAGGCACTAACATGAAGTCTACTTAAACAAGAGAAGCGCCAAAGGCGCCAGCAGCAGCGCTGCCGTCGTGGCCAGCGCGCCAGCGCCGTTGCACCCGTCGTAGTCGCACGTCTCGCAGAAGGAGGTGACTTCGTTGGGGCCGTTGGACGCGCTGGGGCACGTGGTCGAGTAGTCGTCGGCACGCTTCCACGTGCAGCCGCGGGATATCACTAGCTCGCCGTTCACTGGAATGGAGAGTTTGTTCATTAGATTTTTAGACATTGTCTCCAGTTAAGGCGCAGGTTCATGGTCTTCTCTCCCTCTCACTGAGCATAAGCGTGAGCGAGATGGAAGTGCGTGCTCGGAAGCGCGGCGCGGATATCATGTTTTTTCATTTAAATTTTTTGGCCGTTTAAGTATATAAATAAAAAAGTAATCACTGAGTTCTCTCAAACATGATATTGCCGATTTTTAGAAACAATTTTAATATTTTTAGCTTTTGCGCGTAATTACAATTAGTTACGAATATGTTAAGTGTGTTTTAGATGTTCTATGTTCGTGATTTTTTTCTATCGGGCAAAAGTTGCTTAATCATGTTTCGAATCACTGATCTCGCTGCAGAAAAGCCTCAAGATTACGTTCTACTATTTCGTATTTTTATTTATATTATTATAAACAAAACGCATTATATTGTTTCAAAAACTCTGTTCGCTTAACTTCGCTGAACCTACGGCGTCTTAACCCATTCACTGCTAAGCCCAGGGGGTATGTTAGCGCTGCTACGGCACGCACGATTTCTATCGCAGCGCCTTGCATGCGATAGAAAGGGATGGCCACGTTTAGGCTCGTCCATAGCTAAGCAGGGGATTTGTTAACTGAGAACCTTCTGTACGTAGTAGGTACATTCGGTGACTTAGCAGTGAATGAGTCATCATCATCATCATCATTCTCCTAGCGTTGTTCCCGGTTATGTCCCTAAAGGAGCTCGGGGTCCGCTTTGACACCTAATCCCAAGATTTGGCATAGGCGCTAGTTTTACGAAAGCGACTGCCATCTGACCTTCCAACCCAGAGGGAAAACTAGACCTTATTGGGATTAGATCGGTTTCCTCACGATGTTTTCCTTCACCGAAAAGCTAACGGTAAATATCCCGTACATAAGTTCCGAAAAACTCATTGGTACGAGCCGGGATTCGAACCCACGACCGCCGCTTGACAGCCGCATGCCTGAACCACTAGGCTACCGTAGCTAATGAGTGCTCACAAATATCTGAACACGTCGCTTTTGTCGAGACATTAGAGACGTGTTCAGATATTTGTGACCACTTTGGCCGCTCCGATATATCTGATGGCGACTGTACCTATTAACGTTGATGTTCCAACGTAGGTATTAGAATTTTGATATTGATGACGATACGTTATGTTTAAATCCTACCTAATTTTGGTTAGGCAAAACACGAGTGAATAAGTAGGTAGGTATTATCTCCGCTTTCCGCGATTAGGCAACGACACAAAATAATAAACCTAAATAATGCAACGATTAGAACGGATTTTATCTCGTATACCTACTTATTAATAGATATATCTCCCAATCCGGGATGTATGTGTTACAGTTAAGTAGCTATCAATTAAATACATCCCGGATGATAGTATTTAATTGATAGCTACTTCACTGTTTTATTTAACGAGTGAATTTGGCTATTACTGAACCAGTGAAGTCCATCTTAGGCGCCGTCACTTACCAACAGATGAAACTTAAATAATTAGGTATCTAGTCATCATCCTCCTAATAGCGTTATTCCCGGTTGTGCCCCAAAGGAGCCCGGGGTCCGCTTTGACACCTAATCCCAAGATTTGGCATAGGCACTTGTTTTACGAAAGTGATTGCCATTATCTGACCTTCCAACTCAAAGGGAAAACTAGACCTTATTTAGATTAGACCGGTTCACGATGTTTTCCTTCATCGAAAAGCTAACGGTAAATATTCCGTAGGTAGGTAGGGTCATTTCGCCGGTTAGCGACCACCTAATTTCATGTGCCGGTGGGCGACCACTTAAGCTGAGTTGGTGAACTGAAAGGATATTTTCTCGGTTTTTTAGTAGATTTCTATTCTAAAACAACAAAAAAATGCATGTACAAGTACCTAATTGTCTCAATAGGATGTGTACTGTGTAGAATTGATGTTATCTTCAATAGAAAAAACCTTCTCCTTCAGGTGGTCGCTAACCGAAGGTGGTCGCGTAACCAGCGAAATGACCCTACATAAGTTCCGAAAAACTTATTGGTACGAGCCGCGGGATTCGAACCCACGACAGCCGCATGCCTCAACCACTAGGTTACCATAGCTTATTTTTGTTAATTAGGTATCTAAGTTATTATATAAAATGGGAACTTATAAGTTTTGCTTGTACCTATTTACCTACCCTATAGCTGCTGTCATATTGTGGAATTCCTTTTCTGGAGTAAGTATCGAGTAGACTGATACGCAGGTACTTTTTTATCATTACGTACATATTGATTGATTGAACATCATTTCTTTTCATTTCCCTCTAAGGTAAATCTGTACTCTGATCAGGGAACTTGATTCACTAGAAAGTACGGATATGGTTGTTACAACCACGATGAATAATCGCAGAGAAAAGCGGTTAGCCAGGAAAAGCTGACGGTATAAAATCAAGTTAGCTACATGCTATTTAAGCCAGCAAATGAAAGTTATATTCATGCTTTTATTGTTTTGCGTAAATGTGGAAAAGTTTAGCTAAGGAAAACGACCCAGACACTAATACTTGTCACTTTCATTCAATCTAACGTCGAAATAAGTTTCTGTCAATAATAAAGGTTTTGATACAAGCTTTTATTGCCTGTACTTTTCCGTATACCGTCATCAACTACCTACTCATTAAGATGATTCCAACGACCCCAAACTTAACGGGGTTACGTCGATTAAGTACTAATTTCCCATGGTCACGTTCTGTCTCCATCATCAGATCAGCTCGATGGTACCATAATATATCATACCACAATCGTTTGAGGTGTTAACTGTTTCAAAATTCAGTTACAAGATTTGTCTCTCACTAACAAACTGACAAACAAATGAACACACTTGTAAAAAATGGTTTCAACTAAGTATCTTAAAGAATTATAGCATTAGCTCTAAGACGCAAATAATCGACGTAGCTCGGAAAGCGGCCAAGTTGAAGTGGGACTGGGCTGGTCATGTCTGCCGCATGCCGAGTGAGCTGTGGCCCAAGACCGCCAATGAATGGCAGCCCGACAACTCAAACAGAGACGCGGCAGACCTCGCTGGCGATGGCGGGACGAGATAGACTCCTTTTTTTTAAGGATTGGCCAGAGGCTGCTCGGGATCGGAATGCCTGGAAACGGAGGTTAGGCCTTTGCCCAGCAGTGGGACACCATAGGGCTCCTAATAACAATAATAATAAGTCTCGACCATCACCTCAAGAGACTCTCGCTAGATGGCTGAATCAAGGGTCAGATACAGAAGGCGGTACTCCTGGATACTGCGCGGATAGTCAGGAGGTTCCTGTCTCCTGACGCCCTGACCACCGGCAGCTTAGGCCCCGCCTCGCTGCCGGTGGTACCCTAGATTAGGTTTTTATAATGGTTTATGTTTTGTAGGTATAGTTTTATATTTTACTGTTTATATATTTATTGTAAAAACCTAGTCTAAGAAAAATGAATAAAGGAATAATAATAGCATTGGATACTATGATATTAGAATAAAAGAATTTAGCATTGGATATGTTTTGTGTAAGTATGTAGGTACGATAATGTATTTTTTTCCCAAAATTGATATTACTCATTAAAATTAACTTTACGCAATGTATTACTTTGAATTAAGACTTCGTACACCAAACTAAAATCACATACCTTTTACTACGGAGGTCCCCCAACTCAACATTTTACAACCATTTAGACAGCTAAAATAAATTCGACCAATCACGTTGCGCCTTTACTGAACTAAAATGAATTTGACCAATAGGACGCTATCTTGAGTACAGAAGAAAAGTAAAAGACATCAACGACCAAAAAAGAAAAAGCCGTTGTAGAAACAGTATTGTATACAAGTTATATAATTAGCTTTTTAAGTCTCGTAATTAGGCCACTCTGAACGCTTCGTGGCCTAAACGTGGTACTCGACTGAAAAAGCATACATTATATAACGATTGCATAAAATACTATTTAGGGACGCATATACCTCACTAACAATGTACCTACCCACATTGTTAGTGAGGTATATTGCGTAAAATATCTTGGCATCTGTAGACCGGTGAAATGTTACTTATATTTTTCACTGCAGACGTGCCTTTTCTTGAACGGGATCGTAACAGATAGGCCACAGCGAAAACTTGCCCATATTTGGACTAGTCCGATTACGGAAATACAAAATCGAAAACTCAATAGGTACTAGGTCGTCATAGCTCCCGAGTAGATGCTGTGTTGTCCTCACTCTCATTCGTCTTTTGCTGTCAACACAGCGAACCCACATATCAATAAAGGGTCGGCAATGTCACCCTCCGTAGTAGCAATCCTGCATACAATACAATTTCCCCTTACCAAGTTTCAGGCCAGCCGCATACTCGTTTGCCACTATCGTGGTTTAAAGAAAACTCGAGAACAAGAACTGATGATGATAGGTACCTTACTGATTACATGAAACTACCTGTCCAAGTGGCCACTTACCACCTACCTATTTGAATCACAACAGTAAATTGGTATGTTCTCGGGGCATCTACAACGGACCCTACCTATTTATAAAGGTAGGTTTCAAGCTACTCGACTGCCGTGTGTCATCCCGAGATGTCACAAAACAAAACATTTTAATTATAGTGTTGTATTTTTTTGTTATAAACGAGTAATTTAAACATAAGAACGCATAAAAATATAAAATGACTACCATGACATGATACATGATACGTTCAAGGACATAAGTGAGTAAGTACAGGTAAACACAATTAAAATGGCGCGCGTGAAGGCGCTCGCTTCACCCCACGCGTCACGCCTAACGAAACTAGACCTCTACCTACGCTTAGTTACTACGAATCGCGGCGTCAAGATATATTTGTGGGTGAGCGTTTAGGTGAGCTTAAAACAAGTCACAGAATAGCGGGGCTGGTTATGATATGAGTCAACATTACACCACACGTGACATAGTGGTTAGAAAACCTTGTGGCACCTAAGTTTTCCCAAAGAGTAGGAAGTGCGAAATATATCACTTAACTATACTATACTGTTTATACTATATGTATACCGCGGACTGCCTTAATTAGAGCCGATTAGACAACACAATAGAATGACGTATAAGTACCTCTGCACACGGGTTGTGTAATTGTAGGTGAGGTTGACATTGAGAAACTGTAGTAAGTTAACAATGTAAATTAAGGTGCCTTATAAGGCGGACGTGAGGCTGGGAATATGTAATGAAGGCATTATGGTGGATCTTTAGAAGTGAAGTTATTTCACTTATAACGCAGCACCTCCACCATGTGTGATGCTGATGTTTGAGGGTGGCTCTCCCTGAGGTACAGAAACCAAGATACAATACATTTTTCAAATTAAAGGAGAAATTGAAAAATGTCATGCTCCGAGCCGCATTCGAACCGGCGACCACAAGCATACATGGCCTATCGCTCTGACCAACTGAGCTATCGGAACGATCTATCCCGGCCGCTAAATCTAAGACGTTGTAAGCAACTGATTGAAAGGTTTTTCCTTTAATTTGAAATCTGTAAATTTTGTTAGCAGACGTTGGTAACTGCGTAATACAAATTATACAAAATTTATTCAATATATTTTTAACTTGTTCATTCGCTTGGCTAATAAGAGGTATGAGAGTAGCGGGGCCCATAGACGAAAGCCTCGGGGGCGACTACTTTAAGCCTGCATCACACTGGCGCGGCCTGGGCCCTATTTCACCATCTTGACAATTGTCACCTGAAACTGACAATTCCACGTACATAGGCTGTCAATAGGCTGTACAGCAACCAACTTACCCTTTCGACGCAGCCATGTAAGTCGAATTGTAAGTGTCAGGCGACAATTGTCGATGTGGTGAAATAGGGGCCTGGCCGCGACGGTCAATAGTAAAATTGTCATTAGCTGTCAAATTTACTATTGTCCGCCACCGCAGGCCGCGCCAGTGTGTTGCAGGCCTAACGTCTTCACGTCTTCCTGTATTTATAGGTACACTTCCAGACAGCCTAATTTTAAATGCGAATAGTGCTGTAAATACAACCAGCACTGTAGAGGTTTCATAGACAACCTCTACAGTGCCTAGCGTACAGTTAGCTAAAGGATCTCCAATTTTTTGAATATTGGTTTTCGTGATCCATATTCCCAAACGTGATCCAAACTTTATGTTAAAATCTGATTTAGGGATTTAGTGACTTTCTGGCATTTTCTTTTTCCAAATTATGAATTGCGCATAAGTTTTATTTCCCACACCTACCAATCCTACCATAGGTACCTGCCTAATTATTTTCTGAAACTGTAATTCTTTCACTATTTGCGTAAAACAAACCTAAGCTAACCACACATGATATAAAAGGTAATCTCCGAAACTGACTACTTATATGTACACTTAACTTGTTTTGAAAAATCATTCCCCGATGAGTAATTGGAATCGATCTTCAGGGAAGACCCTAATTAAGGTAAACTTCTCAGTGTCCGTTACTGGCCTTATGAAACATTCAATCTTATGTCAAAACAATGAAGGTAAACTAAATAATAGGTGTAATTATGTATTAGGCATTAAAGTGTCGAGCATTTGGGACATTTGCTTACATATATTTATTCCGTTTACATAAATAGTGAAAAAAATAACTAATAAAACGAGCGGTTGGAATAGGTATAAGTCATAAGCAAAAGCAAAACAACCATACATTAACACCGAAAACATCAACTCGCGTAAAACTGCAAATGACAGGCAACTCTTAAGGGTCCTTACGCCTACAGACGAGCGTAAGTACTCGTATTTTGCAAAATGCTTGCTTTTTCATTCAAGATTACGACGTAACTAGGTATTAGTATTTATTCAAAAACTGATAACGCACTTAAATAATCATTTCTTAAACTAGGGGCACGAAAACACGAAACGAAACTTCTCACTGTCGTTTCGGTTCTCAATCTTGCAGTAAACAGGAATCATTTGGTACATGAATGATTACAATTCACATCACCAAATCTTTTACGAGGGGCTGACATGATTGAAAATCAAAGATTCATTAAAAAGAAATGATAAAACGCCTTCCAAGTTTTATTTTTTTTGGTGAAAACAGGATTACCTACATCATATTTTTTACCGCAAATTTTACATATATTTTGCCCTAAAAATAATATTACAGCAAATGATTATATAACTTTATGTTAACCCATAAAAAAAATCATAACTATAGGACCTACGTCACAGATTATATAATAGCAACTAGCAAAATTTCGTCATATAATGGTTGCGGCAACGTTTCTGCGGCAACCTTTTAGCTCTTACAATTAGTCATATAAACGTAATCAGCGCGTTTATATAACGCGATTTGGGCCCATTTTATTCAGCATTTCAGACATATAAAAGTTGTATAACTGCAACCACCGCCACTTATAGATCTTGTAATAATCACCGACGTGACTATCTTATGACAATTTAGCTGTATATTAGCAATTTTTACGACTTTTATATGACTGATTTGATCTATAACTTCTACTTATATGACATATTTGTGGAGTAATCGCATCCTCGGCAACTAAACAACGCAAAAAAAATAAAAAAATAAAAAGGAATTTAATTGGTTTGTAATGGATGACGGTAAGTATTTTTTTAATCCGCCATTTTGTTACATGATTTTATTAAGAATGCTCACAACTTCGGCGTATGGTAGAAATGTATTGCGAAGGTAAGTTTATTGATGAAGTAAACTATGTTTAATAGTAAATATTTAATGCGCCACTGTAATTCTTAGTTAATTAAATATAAATTTAATTAATATTGTTGATTGTCTTGAATACTGCTGTTATACGGCATTTATCCAGTTATTAAGCTATATAATCGCATCTTATGTAGGTAGGAAGTTTAGCGGTCCAAGCTCCATTTTACATTTGTCGGACATAGCTGAATAAGATACTCATATATAACATGTTCCATAATTCGCGTTTATATGACAGCACAACATTTACAGCTATTGTGCTGTATAAGTTACATGATGTCATATAATAGCAAACTACATTGCTTTTACTCGACTGCACTTGACATGTCGTAAGTCAGACATATAAGTGACTGTTACTCGACTAAATAGTCATATAAACCTCGTATAAAAGTGACTTATTCTGCATTTCTTATACGACTTATTAGTCATATAAGCAAGTCGAATAAACGTTTACTCAGACCATTGTATGACTGATATCCTGAGTAACTAAAAAGCTGCATAAGCTGGCTTTATACGACAGGTGCTGTATAATACACGTTTATATGACTTTTATATGATTTATTAGCTGAATAAACTCAATCTTGTATGACTACTTTGCTAGTTGGGCTAGTTCTCCTACATTGCCGTAAATTTATATTTATTAAAAGACGTATAAATCACGCTGCACCGACGCCGCGCGCCGAAATTTTTATTTAAGAAATGATTAAGAGGTTGAGAAATGATTATTTAAGTACATACGTTATCAGTTTTTGAATAAATACTAATAGTTACGTCGTAATCTTGAATGAAAAAGAAAGCATTTTGCAAAATACGCTTCCGCTTCTGCTTATGTAGGCTTCTTAATTAAACTGCCAACGCTGAATCATTTTTATCAATCAACGGATAGTGCCCCTAGAGAGTCATTTGTTTATTCAGCGCTTGACTAGAATCAACATACCTACTCGTACAAGTCGACACCTAAATATCATGGGATTGATTGAGAACGTTAAACGGCAATATACTTTTTTTTTTTTTTTTTTTTTTTTTTACTTCCTTAAATACTTTACTACTGATTTGATACTAAGTAT
This sequence comes from Epinotia ramella, assembly GCA_947578815.1. Lineage (NCBI taxonomy): Eukaryota > Metazoa > Arthropoda > Insecta > Lepidoptera > Tortricidae > Epinotia > Epinotia ramella. The sequence continues at coordinate 9,865,349 of OX388217.1, read as the reverse complement.
ATGAGTAAGAATATTATCATGCACTAGGGGAAGTCCGTAAACAATACCTAGGATATTATTTTACATCTTAGTGCTGTTTGCCAATGTTGTTTGCCGATGTTGTTTGTGGTTAGGTACGGTACCACGTGTAGGGGTAATTAGGTACTACAACAATTAGACTACAATTACTCTAGATTACTATTGTACAAACGAAATGGTTTAATAGTTGTGAGCTGCTGTTAATAAGGTACCTACAGACTGTCGCTGCTGGTATAAGTAAGTACCTATACCTATTGTGCAGTTCCTGTCACCATGTGTATTTTTCCTGCATTTTGAAAGCTGACTCGAAAGTCGTCATCAGCAACAGATTCGCTTTTATGGCATTCTAGTTTTTCATTCTAGGCATTCAGTTCTTTTAAGTAGCTATTTGCTTACAACAATGAAACCAGCCATGTTTCTTTTACGTTTGTCGAGAGACATAGACGAGGTGAGGCTCCAGTGTCGGCTATTAAACTGGGATTCTTTACGCGATCATTTGCCTCCCTCCACCCGTCACGCCCAACGATACTAGACCTCTACCTACGCTTAGTTATATATACTACGAATCACAGCGTCTAGATACGTTTGATGGTGAGCGTTGAGGTGAGCTTAAAACAAGTTATAGAATAGAGGAGCTGTTGACTACTCTACTGGCAATGAGACGAGACATACTCGAGAGGGCAGAGAAAACAGGAAGTGCAGTCAAAGCTGCGCAGCGGTTTCGTAGGGTACCCCATTACTCTCTGTTGAAGTTTGTCTATTGTGTATTACCTACGCTAAAACTTACCATATTTCTTCTGCTTTTTGTCAGTAGTCTTGAACGAAATAAGTTACAATTGGACAACCACTCCATACGCATTATTAACTGTTCTGAGTTTGCCTGTCATGATTGAACTCACCGAACTTCTTCTGCATTTTGCAGGCATTTTAACCGAAGTATGGAAGATATGTTTTTCACATTAGCAATCGTGTGTGTAACTCACCATATTTCTTCTGCTTCTTGCAAGCAGACTTCGACGAAGTGAGGTAGGGGTAGGTGGCTCCGGTATTGGCGTCACAGTTGGACAGCTGCACTCCATACGCGTTGTCGATGCGGCCGGCCATGAACGGATCGGAGCAGTAGTTGTTGTGCAGGTCTGAGGAGCACGTCCAGCAACGCACGGATTCGCCTGAAAGATGGATGAACAGCTTGTGAAGAACATGTGAATTTAATCTTACAACTTACACTAGTTCGGGTGAACTTGTGAGTATTTGAGTTAATATTTAACTTTGACATTGAAACTGTCGTCGCCAGTCCGAAGGATTTCTATAGGTAGGTACAGTCAGCATCAGATGTAGCTAAGCAAAATAACACGCTCAAAATGTCCTACACAGATCCTTATTCCCTTGACAGTAGAGTTCGTGTGTAGTCTAGTGTGTGGTGTGTACTCTAAAGGAAATCTATTTCAAAATATTTTGGACCTATTTATTTGTAGTCACAGTGCGAGACCAATTAAATCCCCACCATTTTGACACACGCACACACACACACATACACACACAGTAGACGACAAAAGTTATTGCGTATTTAATATGTTCATACAGGAGATTGTACCTGTAGTCCTACCTTATTTGCTCATCTAAGGCATGTGTGTGTTCAAACTTTATCGCTTCAAAGTGACAGCACATAAACAACATTATCATTGATAATCTTCTTGCCATAACAATACATAATGGAGTAATCTGACGAACAGTCAACTAGGTAGCGTGTAGTTAACTGTCATTATCGTAACAATGGGAAAATATTCCATTCAGACTGTTTTTATTAGAGCTCTGTACGAATGGTGAATAATGAATTGATGTTTTATAGAACTCGATTCCTAGATGTTATCGTTGGTTCGCAAAGTGCCGTTGAATCAGTATGCAACTAACTACGATTAATGAACGTACCTATATATAAGCAGGAATGTATGAAAGCGTGTACTGCTGTAATATTATATCGTAGGCAACCTCACCAGCATATAATAAACCATTCGTCTCTAACTAGCACTTGCTAGTTATATCCAGAGGCGTTCCTAGCCCATGTACCTACTAGCACCTACTAGTGTACGATGGTGTGGACACAGTTAGTCAATTTCCATTCAATAAAAAAAAACCGTACAGAAAGTAAAAAGTTTTAAAATGCCAATATGTATCTAATAAACCTGCTTTTTGACCGGAATAGCAAAATATTGCTTGAAATGAAGAAGTATGAAATGTGATGGTTCGAATTTAAATATTAATAATAAATATTAAGGGACAATCTTACACAAATCGACCTAGTCCCAAACTAAGCAAAGCTTGTACTATGGGAACTAGACGACGATAAACATACTTATATAGATAAATAAATACTTAAATACATAGAAAACATCCATGACTCAGGAACAAATATTCGTGCTCATCACACAAATAAATGCCCTTACCGGGATTCGAACCCAGGACCTCTTGCTTCGTAGGCAGGGTCACTACCAACTAGGCTAAAGCGGTCGTCAAAACAAAATTTAATGTGGTAACTATTGAAACTAATCACCCTATCCAACGCTTACGATATAGGTACTCATCTGGATAGGTACCTTTATAGTTTTAGTTAGTAGGGAAAAGGTTCGCCTAAATGTAACAGGGACAGGGTACGGTGGGTAAGATCGACGTGACAAATATGTTTACACTGTTTCACCTTATTCATCACTACATAATATAAAACAAAGTCGCTACCCGCTGTCTGTCCCTATGTATGCTTAGATCTTTAAAACTATACGTAACGGATTTAGATGCGGTTTTTTTAAATAAATAGATTGATTCAAGAGAAAGGTTTATATGTATAATGTAGTACCCGTGCCAAGCCGGGGCGGGTCGCTAGTTTCTAATACCTAAGGTGAAAAAATTATTTAGGTACCTATCGTTGACGTCGACTGTGTCTAGTCCCGACATGGTCATGGTGGTGGTAAAAACAAAATGGTCGTCCGGAATATGTTACTGCACTGTTAAGAAAGGTAGACAGAAATGGTGCCAAAATGCCAACCTTCGATCCAACAATGAAAAACCTTAGTTAAAGTACCGCAAGGCCCTTGCATCCGTGCTAAGGTTTTTTCTAAGCCGTCACGGCATCTCGGAAATGACAATGAGACGACATTGAGTTTTAGACGTGAACCCGCTCAAGCATTCAAATTTATCATATCAATGAATGTTCTGTAAAAACTTCGTCAAACGTGACAATACAAGCTTTTATTATACAGACATCAAATATATCTTTGAAGGTATCGCGAATTCAAGACTTTGGTTACGTGTTCTGTCAGCATAAATCAATGTTTTAAAATTCACAAATCGAGACTATTTTGCATAGCCACATTAGGATTGTAACTTGTGACGTCAGTTATGTCAATTGTGAACTGCTACTTTACAATGCAGGTACCCAGGAGTGCTTGGTACCATCCTGAATGTATTTCTTATGCGCTCTTAGCATGCTTCAGCCGACGAATGGATATATACAATTTACGAAGTGTTAAGAAGGTGTAGATCCATAGTCGTCGGTGGCGGAGCGCCCATACAAGCCTATTCCAACCGGCTTGCCTAAAATTATATACTCTAAACTCTTTCATAACTTTTTTTGTTCCGGGTTGACCATCGAAAATGTTCACGCGCCGCCACAGACGTGCATTTTGAAGTCCTTAAAAGAAAAGACCCAAAATTCTAATATTTCTTTTGCAACTCTTTTACAAGCTAGTGTTTCGAATACATTTACAATTGTATAATCAAGTGAAATATAAATACATAAATACGTATTTAAATATTGTGTCAATGTTGCTCTATGTATTTATATTTCACTTTATTATTATTATTTCACTTTTTTTACTGTGGAAACCGTGTACATCTAACGTAATTATTAGCCTGAGCTTAGATATACTCGTACTCTTTACATCTTTTAAGTTAATTGTATCACGACACGACGGAGCCGGACACTCTAAATCACTTGATTGATATCCGGGTACCCGGATATCCGTAAAGGAAGATGTAAAGAGTATATCTAAGCTCAGGCTAATAATTACGTTAGATGTACACGGTTTCCACAGTAAAAAAAGTGAAATAAAAATAATATTATTATGACAGTTTTGAAGGTTTCGTCGAAACGTTGAAAAAAATCTATATATTATGACAGTTTTGCAGATTTCGTCGAAACCTTGAAAAAATCTTTATGTGATGTGATGTATCACGTCAGTCGTTACGAATGACCTAGAAGGAGTCCGATCGTAAATGGTTTAAGTCTGATTCATAAGCTAGGCGATTCACAACTTGCCTGTTTTCACCTCACTACTCGTCCCAACATAGTTAGTCCCGTGAGCCGCAAAAACTATGGACAATCCAAGGTCAGGCTTATACTGGTAGTTGTCGGTTTAAGTGAACACCAGTCAAGCACAATTTCAACAATTTGTATACAGCGCCACTGTATTTAATGACCGTTTTATTCTTCATAGCTCATTAAATCTTAAGTAAGAAGGAACCTTAGCTGCTATTACGCAAGGCATCTTTAAACTGTAATATGATTACCACGGGAAAATAGCCCTTAATTTATTAACATAAGGCATGCCATGAACAGTCCTATAATTGCTGCGTATAAGACATGCATGGCTTGCTACGGTGCACTTAGCTTTACGCGCATACGTCATTCCGTTATCTAGGGATCGGTTACTAGAACGTTAATTACTAGAAAACAGGTGCAGGACTACGAGTAGTAAGTAACCTTGGTTCTTTAAACACATTTAACCTAATCAAAATTGATGTTTACTTTATGAAGAGGATTCCTGGGGTAGGTAGGTATTATTCAATTAAAAACGAGCATAATTAAATTTATTCATTAATGTTGTTACTCTCTACACTGTTTTGAATTTAACATTTGTTTCAATGAAATTACCCATATCTTACCTTTGCAAGCGCTACATTTGCTCTTTAATTTTATAGATAGGACTAGCTGTTGCCCGCGACTTCGTCCGCGTAAAACTTGTTACCGTCTTAGAAAAATGATTTTAGGCGAAACCTTAATTATCGCCAACCCAAACAAAGTTCTACTATTTAAAGGGAAGATTTCCGAGATAAAACTATCCTATATCCTTCCAAGGGTCTCAAATTATCTGTACCAAAAATTTAATCTAAATCCGTTTAGGGATTAAGCGTAAAAGGCAACAGTGCGATGGGTTCATTAGTTTAAATTTAAATGGATAACTCCGTTTTTACAATTATAGATATCTCCACAGACGTTTCTGCTTAAATTGTATATTTTTTCATAATGTATTAAAGAAAGCTACATTACTGGAAGTTTTTGCCTATCGCCGACCAGCAGTTTTACTCACGTTAGTGCGGGCGACCTAGGTATAGTTTTGAAAGCAAACTTATCTAATGCTAAAAGACGTAGAAGTCCCATTTGACGGTGTTAGAGAGTAAATTATTAATCATCCAAAACGAACTTTTTAAATTAACAAAATAATCCGCAGGTTAAATTAAACATTACCTTCTTTTCGGTTCTGGGAGCATCGCAGTTCTTCTTCTAACTTAACCTAACCACAGATTAAAGAATACAAGTACAGATACCCAATCTCGTAGAGCAAACGCGTACCGTCCTAATGTAGGCAATTCTGTATACAATTTTAGTCCCGTAGCTACACCAGTAGATGCAGTATCCGAGCTACCACGGCTATGACGCTGTCAGCCTTTAGTAATACATTGAGATATCACCAGATGGCGTTAACTTCCCGGGCAACAAATAGAGTATTTTTGATTTTTTCGATATAAAAGTAGTATTTTAGAGACAATATTACACATCACACAAAAATATACATAACCAATGCTTAGAGCCTATGGTTCCATAGAACTTTCGCGACCCGTGATGGCGCCATCTAGTGACAGTACCCAATAATACGTAGCAAGCTTGAAAGCTCACTCGTATAGCACGAGTTACATGGATTTAGTATCAATTTTATTGCATTTACTAAACTTATAAAATATACCTTTATTGTATGTGCGGAAGTATGTTTGTAATATAATTAAGGTACGTTGAATTTATTAAGGTGTAAAAATCATTCTATCTTCACGATTACTGGTTCAAATGTTTCGCTCGGTACCTGTGTCGCCATCTATGAGTTCTTTTTAGTATCAATTATACGTTGTTCTACTTGGGAGGCCATGACCTAACTTACTTTTCTGCTAGCAGTCGGATTATGTATTTTGACTTATAAATGGCTGACCATCCTACTAATATTATAAATGCGAAAGTTTGGATGTTTAGATGTTTGTTACTCAATCACGCTTAAACTAAATTATAGCCTGGATAAAAATTCATGATAGTTTTTATCCCGGGTCCACGCAGACGAAGTTGCGGGCGGAAGCTATCATAGTTTGTATGACCTAAGAATTCCCTCACTTCAAAATTTACTTGTTCCTCATACATACTTCGAAACCTTTCTAACATCCTTAGAGGATGAATTTTAAGAAACGCTGTAATTAGTTTCCTACGGCCGTATTCATAAACGTCCTATATCTAAGCCTGTTTTAACTAAAATGGCGTTAAAATTCGTTTGTCCTTATCTGTCACTTTGACATTTGTGTTCGTAAGAAAGGGACAAATCACATTTTATTTAGCAGAGGCATTTTAAGTTTTATGGATAATGGGGTTAGTCTTTAACCGAAGTTACAGATCCCTTACTTTCAATTTGTCTTGTTCTCCGCACAAACATCCAACTACTTTTAGCCCATTTAGGGGATGAACGTTTTTAACTCCTTATGGAATCAATTTCAAACAGTTTAAAACAGAAGTTACAAACCTCTTACTTTAAAAATGTCTTGCTCTCCATACAATCTTTGAACCCCCCTCAACCCCTATAGGGGATGAATTTCAAAAACTCTGAAATCAGTTTTGTAGTCTTTTAACATACAGGCTAAGACCGAAGTTACAAATCTCTTACTATAACATTTTCTTGGTCTTCATATAAACCTTGAATCCCGCTTTAACCCCCTTAAGGGTGAAACATTTCCAAAATGCTGAAAGAACTTTTTTTTTAATTCTGATAAGAAATCTTTAAACAACGTTTTAAGTCTCAAACTCAAAAAAGAGTGTTTCTCATCCAAACCTTGCACCCCATTTTAACCCCCTTTGGGATAGACGTTTCTAAAACACTGAAAGTACTATTTTATATTTTAATTAGTAATCTTTCTACAAAGTTGTTTGTCTCTAGCTCAAAAACAAAGTTATACCATACAAACTATTCACCCCTTTTTAACCCCCTTAGGGGTGAACTTTTCCAGAACGCTTAAAGTTCTTTTTTTTGTATTCAAATAAGTAATCTGTCTACAAAGTTTCAAGTTTCTAGCTCAAAAGGAAAAGTTTCCCTCATACAAACTTTGCATCCCTATTTAACCCCTTTAGGGGAGGAATTTTCTAAAACGCAGACAGTATTTTTTTTTGTATTCTAATAAGTAATCTTTCTACAAAGTTTCATGTTTCTAGCTCAAAAAATAAAGTTCCCTCCATACAAACTTTGCACCCCTATTTAACCCCCTTAAAGATGAAATTTTCTTAAACGCAGAAAGTACTTTGTTTTTATTCTAATAAGTTATCTTTCTATAAAGTTTCAAGTCTCTAGTTCAAAAAATAATGTTTCCTCCTTACAAACATTGCACCCCTATTTAACCCTTTTAGGGGTGGAGTTTTCTAAAACGCTGAAATAATTTTTTTTGTATCTTAATAGGTAATCTTGCTACAAAGTTTCAAGTCTCTAGTTCAAAAAATAATGTTTCTCCCATACAAACTTTGCACCCCCATTTAACCCCCTTAGGGATGGAATTTCCAAAAATCCCGTCTTATCCCTTGCCTACGTCATAAAAGGAAGTTCTGGTGTAAATTTCATTCTCTTACGGTGATGAATCAGTCAGGAAGTCTTCTTTTATATATATAGATTACCTACCGTCTTTAGGGTCGACTAATTAGTAGATACTGCAAAAATAAAATTAAGTACGTAAGTAGAGTAAGTACTAAAGTTAACTCTGCAGCAAATAATTTGGCAACACCAGTCTTTAAATATCACATCTCTATAGAAATTTGAAGGTAAGAGTTGGATTGCCAAATAATTGTAATGCAGACTATTGCAGACTTAGTGGCCGGACGATATTCGGTACGTCACACAGACTTATTTCCTCCTAAGTTATAATTTACCAACCTAATTAGAACGTAAATTCATTAATTACTCAAACACCTGATTCCTTGTAGATAGATATTGCACTATTACTTTATTTCTTTGACACCATCGTGTAATTTTAATAGATACTATCAATCAAATTAAATACCTGATTAGGTACGGTATATTGACTAGAATGCCATAAAAGGCTGCACGCCAGTCGGTAGCATTGACCGACTTGACGAGACCTTTCGTGTCCAAAGAACCTGCGCCAATGTACCTTTTGTTTTTATTGCAATTACTTATCCTCTTAAGAGGCTCCCATACGCCAATGACCTTCGATCTGAATCCCTTAGTTTTCTAATGTTTTTTGTAGCTTATTATATTAACAACAACGGCTTTAAGCAATATAGTATCCCATATTTACTTCAAACTTCATTGTTTTCGAGATATTTGGCATCAAAGTTGAACAATTTTAGGCCAAAAAACTGGTTTTCTGGCCATAACTTTTGTGTTAATTGGTTTAAAATTAAAACCCTCTGCCAGTTTTTAGAGACGTCATAGACGAACCCAAATTTGTAGATTTCGTATATGTTAGATCTTTCACGTCAATAGAGATGCGAAATAAGTGTTTTTTTAGACAATGTTTAAAAAAATCATACAAAATTAAGTATTAATTTGTTTCAAAATCCGGTCTGTCAAAATGGAGATAAAAGATTGAAGAACCGATAGCCGTTTGATTTATGATTCTATCTGTAGTGCAAAAGTAGTAGATACGATTCAAAACTTGTCAAAAATCGATGAAAACCTCGGGTAGCCCCTTAAAAAAACATATTTATACGTACTTAGGACTTTAGGACATAATATGTTACCTATAATTTAATTTTTATTTTGTTACTAGCTTCCGCCCGCGACTTCGTCTGCGTACACCCGAGATAAAAACTATCCTATATTTTAATACAGGCTATAAACTATCTTCGTGCAAAATTTCATTCAAATCGGGTTCGCATTTATAATAATGTATAAGTAGGATGAAAATATAGACATTGCAAAATTTATCGTTAATTGAGTAATTAATGCTAACTATAAATGCGTGTTGGTTATATGTTTAAATTGTAAATTATATCTTATAATATTGCGTACACCCGAGATAAAAACTATCCTATATTTTAATACAGGCTATAAACTATCTTCGTGCAAAATTTCATTCAAATCGGGTTCGCATTTATAATAATGTATAAGTAGGATGAAAATATAGACATTGCAAAATTTATCGTTAATTGAGTAATTAATGCTAATTATAAATGCGTGTTGGTTATATGTTTAAATTGTAAATTATATCTTATAATATTTGTGTAAAACCTAAAAGTAACGGCAGTACTCGAAGAGGCAAAGGGATATTTGCATTGTGATCGACGTATGTATATTGAAAAAAATACTCATACGTTTCATAATATAATCACTTATATTAAGTTTTCTTAATTGATGTACAACGTTAATCTGCAGGACTGTAGGTAATACTTTATTACTAATGTGGTTAATGACCAATACCCCTAAATTAAACTATCAGTAGGTAGAAATGCGTGCCAATATTTTTCGTAGAACCTAAACTAACATCATTAAAATTTATCAATATTTGAACAACACGAGTCAGTAGGTATATCTCGGAAGGTTCTAGCCCCTTCTTTATGTTTGGCCCCCCCGTGACCTGCTGAAATGAGGTCAAAGGGTCATATAGCACTCCCTGAAATATACATTGTGCCTATAATTTAGTTGCGTTAATCAGAAAACGCGGAAAATATGGAAGGAAATGTAGTGCACGAGTATGCACGAGATCACGGGTTAAGAGGCTGACAAGACCTAATTTGGTAAAATTGATGTTATTTAAGCAGTTTTTTAAGAAAAACTATTGGTTCTAGAATACATATCCAATAAAATATATGTTAATATTCACCATATTTCAAAGACCGTAGACGGGCTCGATACATAATTTGACAACATCGGCTCGATAGAAAATAATTGCAAAGATTGGTCTTAAAATCACATTAAACGGTCTATGGTCTATGTCTTTACTTTTTTGACGTATGGGTCTGCAATTAAAAACATGAAGTCAACATATTCATACCTAAACCGCTAGCGAGTCATATTTCACAAATAATCCACCCTTTTTTATTTCAATATTTATGTATTTCAAAAACCGGGCCGCCCAGTAACACTCGCTCTCGTTTACTCCGATACAAATAGACAGTGTGCGCGCTATCCAAAATCCTCAAGGGCATTTTGGTGTTGACAGCGTCTGCTGGAGAAAAGAGTTTGCTCCTGCATGGTAATTGCGTAGGCAGCTATTCGTCTTCATTGACCTGGGGTCGAAAGTTCACCACGTCCGTACGAATTACCCACCGCTACCCTAATCGTGACGCCTGGGCGGTGCTAAAAGTGCAAAAACCTGGCAACCGTACCTACTGTCGTTTCAAAGATCTAACGGTTCTAAATACACTGATTTGCTATATACGATAAATACAATAAATTAATTGACCTTATGTATTTAATTCTACTGTCCACATATTTTGGAATCAAAAATACATTAATGTGTGACATAACTAGAAAATGCTTCTAAAACTAACCAATACTCATAGAACCAACATTTTGAATTCTTAGCTTTAATATAGACCGAGATCTGTCACTAGTACCAATGAGAGCTCAATATCTTGGAGACGGCTGCTGTTAGTTCAGACAAGACTTTCGATTAAAAAAACACACATATACTTACAGATACACATGTTGAACTCGTAACATCCCTCATTTGCTCTTTTTGCGTCGGGGATTAAAAATATCGCTTCATTACTTTATGAAACTGAAGAAAACATCAAATAACGTTAGGTAATAGGTTAAAAATTAAATCGCCTCATTATTTCTATTTTTACAGCAACTATTTATAGATGTTTGGCTACTTCTGCTAAGACTAAAAAAGAGACAGAGTCTAATAATACACCTAAGTACGTAAGTACCTACCTAGTTTTAGGAGTCACCTCAGAGTAATGAAACTGACCTTATGTGACATAATATGTCTGTCACATTATGCTGTGTTCTTGATTTGACCAAAAGGAATTAAGTAAAAAAATCCGTGTTACAGTGGTCATATTAAGCAGTGCCTCTACTTGACACTCGCTAAAGTTCTATTGCTTAACTGAGATGGTTCGGTAGTACCCTTTGACGTATCACATCGCGACGTGACGTCTCTTCGGCGCAGATTGAATGGCGTATTCCATCTCTCTCTCTATCTCTCTCTCTGGCGCCTCTTTTGTCTGGTTTTCTCTTGTCTCTGGTCCTGCCTCATAGCTGAGGATCGAGGTGATGTCATGACTACACTTGATTTATTTAACTTCCTCAGTCCCCATGGGGCAGAGGGCGTCCTCAATGCGTCGCCAACTCGATCGGTCTTGAGCTTCACACTTAATTTCGCTCCAGGTCTTCCTTATGGATTTCGCTTCTGTAATGATGGTCCGCCGCCAGTTCTGCTTAAGACGGCAACGTTTGCGCTTGCCTTGTGGATTCCAGCATTTCCAGCCCAAGGCTTGCCTCGGTATACGATCATGGTGCCTTCAGAGCATGTGGCCAAGTTCCATTTGCGGCGTTTGATCTGCTGGTCGATTTACACTGATTTACACTTGGAGCGCATGATTTGCTGACGTATAACGACGAAGATGTATTCCATATCACCGTTTAATTAACGCGTCTGTTGCCAGAGTTGCAGATGTAACTCAGATGATCCACGTTAATAATGAAAATCATTCATCATTTACGAAACCATGTCTGTGTTTCATGTTTGCGGTTTATGATCGAGTGTCTAAAGTTTCCGAATATAAATAGTGACAAATAAATGTTTGTATGTCCGGTCAGCAGCAAATAATTTGCAAATGTCTGTTACGTTCATATGAATGCACAACATAGCAAATAGCTAAAAAATACCAGGAAATCGTCTAAGGCCGCGATTACGGACAAGCGAGACGTTCGGCAAAGCGAGACGTGGGCTCTCAGTTTGGACGTAAACAACAAAGCAACGTCATAAGATCATGACCGTGTTTGCGCACGTTACGGCACGTGCACCGTGCCGCCGATCGCTCCGCTAGCCCATAGACATGGCCTAATGTTTAGCAAGAACAAATGCAGAGCAACGTCACATTCTAAATTAAGACACGTGTCACAACTACCACGTTTCGTCATTTTAACGGTGAGGAATATCAAATTTAAATACTCCATCACATAATCCCTATACTATCCCTCATTACGAAACAGATAGATAAATATAGTTCTACATTGACATGTCAGTTCGCAAGAAGCATTCCAGTGCAAAGGGATTTCATCATCATTAGCATCATGCTCCAGCGAGGGTACAGTTCAATTACCCAATCGTACACGTGGGTGTAATTTGGCCTTTGTTTTGTTAATGTTTGGTTAGATCCTACCTACGGACTCTGATGCCTGTTGCAAACTGTTCTTTACCTCTACCATAAGTTGTAGGTATGTTCTGTACCTGTGTTCTTGTATTAAAATGTTGTTAGTATTACCTCGCTATATATGTAGTTATACAAAAGCGCTGTGCGAAAAAGCTGCCGGCTACTTTGTTCAACAAGCCTTAGGGAAATGTCTGTGTTTTTGAACCGCCTGAAATAAATCATTATTTTAAGTACCTATTTCATCCACCCCAGTTGGGTATATATGTAACTAAGTGTAATTCAGTAACTTAAGACTGTAAGATTCAATTGTGTGATAATTGCTATGGTTTCAAGATGCTTGGCAGACTGCTGTACAATAGAGTAGTTGTAAAATATTAAAATAGCTATGATTTCGGTGTAACGCCTGCACAATTGGAAAATCGCGCCAACTTGTTTAGTCAGACTTGTTTATTTTACTCCAAGGCAATAAACAGACATGATTTGAAATTAGGAAATCTGTTTGTTTAAAATTTCATGCATATTATAAAAGTGCATAAAGAAGACTTATAATACCTACCTGGAGACTATAAAATTGTAAAGTGGCCAGTGGGAAAGATTTTTGACACAACAACAATTTAATTATTTAAAACTTCCAGTCGATGTTGTACTTATGTTGTTAAGATGACCTAGATTTTTACTTTAAGCACAAGCTTATTAATTACTATAATTTTCGGCCCCAATATCTAATAGGGTTGCCAACTTGCCAAAACGTTTTCTTTTCTACTCACGTGCAAAAATAAATAAAATTGATAGGCTTGTGCTATATCGAATCATTAATCACGCGTACTCATTATTTACAACAATGAGAACAATCGGTGCTGCCGGTTTTGTAGTACGAGTGCGTATACTATTGGTATTTAGCCGGAGTACATTGGGCATTTGTGGGACCTTTCGTTTCAAATATGGCACACATCGTCATCATCATTCCAGCCGAAAGACGTCCACTGCTGGACATAGGCTTCCCCCAAAGAGTGCCACAATGACCGGTCCTGCGCCACCCGCATCCAGCGGACTCCCGCGACCTTTACCACGTCATCAGTCCACCATCATATGGCATCATGTTACACCTACAGTCAAAGTTAATTTTAAAACCTCAAAGAACAAAAGCTAGCTATCAAATAAACTGTTCATTTTGCTTCTATAACGCAAGGATACGAGGCTTGGTCCTTCCGTAAGTTGGACTTCAATAAATAACAATAATAGGGGTCAGTATAATGTACGAGTACGGCCCAGTAAACCGCGTCCACGTATCTTCTCTCTCTCTTAAAGTCTTTATACATGGGTTAATAAGACACAGATATAGTGGACGCGGATTATTTGGCCGTACATTATACGGACCCAATATTAAGGCTTGCCTTGGACAACACACACAATTACACTATGGGCCATCATTATCCATCATAGTGGAAGATGAGTTAAAGGTGAGATAAAAAAAGCAAGACTGGTAATTAAACTTTGCAAGTATTGCTCTTCGAGGCAGAACACCTTAATTCAAACACTCGACCTGATGAATAATATTGTTTCAGAAATATGCAAGTATTTATATCTACAATTATTACACTATACATCGCCGATATAATTTATCCACTGAAAAACTTGCCGTCTTAAAATATATTGGTTCTCAATTTGGTATGGTTAGTTTGGTTTTTCGTACAAAAATGTATAAATACAAAACACATAATATATATAAACACATAATTTGGTTTGGTATCACCTCGGTGTCTGTCCGTGTGTCACGGCCTTTTTTTAATGCCCAAGAAATATAAATAGAAGCGATGACAGCCCTAACATAATGCTAGTTTTAAATCGACGGGGGACCGAGAGCTTTTTAACATTAATGAAATTACAACTCAAAGGAGCAATTTGTCGCTTTCCGGTCTCCGGACCCTCCGTACAATGTGTCTTCGATTCAAATCACTATCTCGTTTAGTTTATCTCCGATAATCGCAAGCAGAACTGAATGGAATGAATTTTACAGGGTGTCCCAAAGTCAAGCCGAAAACGGCTGATGGCTATGTCATAACAGTTATCACTAGTAGTCCAGTCAATGAGCTGACAATGACAATGAATGGAAAAAATACAATTTTGGAAATAATTTATGATAGCTTATTTTTATGTGCAACGATATTATCAATTAAATAAGAATCCGACAAAATTTCGGACATTAAAAAAATTATAAATTAACTAGGTTCTGAAGTCAGAAAAAATATTAATAAATATTTTTATCTTCATTTTGGTTCATTTACACTTGCTCTATAATATTCAAGATAAATCATACAAATAAAGACAATCCATGCTTCATTTAAATCTAAGTACATTTTTACTTCCGGTAAGAAAGTTTGTCGAATTCTTAGAATAACATTTTAAAATGAAACCAACAAAAAAAACGCTATTATAAATTAATATTTTTCAAATCCGTATTTTTCCTGGAGTATAGGCTTTGTGAGCTGTAGAACTCGCGAGTTTATCTTAAAAATATATATAGAATCGACAAAAAAAATGTAGTATAATATACTTATTAATTATTGAGCCTGTTCACAAATTTTTACGAGAATCTGGTGAAAAATACGATACGACCGCGTGAAGTGATGCGAGGAGAACAGTCGGACAGATGCCCAACATACGAAATAATTTTTGCCCAAGCCGAAACGGACAAAATCGTATGCTGCATCAGGTCGTTAAAAAAAGGCGAATATTAGGTACATTTATTTATTTTAACAAACCGACTTAATCTGATATCTTTCTATTCGTGCCAACTCTCATGGGGTCACGGGCATAATGAAGCCATAAGGGCATGGGTGTGAGCCATCTGTTTTTGTTTAAGTGCCCCGTAATGGATGAAGCATGATCCTGTGGGATCATAATTATATGTCAAGAGGTCACGAGCCGTCTATGATTCACTTGCACTTATTAAGGAGCTACATAGAGAGAGGTTATTCGAGAGTTGGTCCATTCTCGTTTTAGTAGCCACTGTCATTGTGGATGTCACCTTCCGTGGATGCATTATTTTACTAAATAAAGGGTAATTTTATAAAATGAGAATGATCCGTTTCTGAAACACAGTCCTAGGATATTGAACCAGATGGCCAATCAACAATGTTTTTTGTTGCTTGTTGCCATGGTTGCGTCACTCTTTGCAACTATGATTTTATAGTGTTTAAATCCACTAAACACATATCATCATCATCATCATCATATCAGCCGAAAGACGTCCACTGCTAGACATAGGCCTCCCCCAAAGAGTGCCAAAGTGACCGCTCCTGCGCCACCCGCATCCAGCGGACTCCCGCAACCTTTACCAGGTCATCGGTCCACCTTGTCGGTCTAAACACATGTAATTTTATCCCATTCCATTGGAGTATCTCCTAAGCATGCTAGGAGTCCAATATTTGTAGTATTTTTTCTCATAAACTCTGTGACTATTGTCTCATGGCTTACCGGGACAGAATACATTAACGACACTTATTAGAATAACAACACGAAAAAGTTGATTGTAAGTATTAAGGTTAATGCAGGGTCTACGACTACCATTTTTGTGTTAATTTTATGAAAGTTCTACAGAGTTTTTATCCTAGACCTAGTCTTACTCGTGTGAAGTTGTAGGATAACATAATTAAATAAATAATCACATTTTAAACACCTTTATGCCTGGTATTAAAATGAAGCTTTATCCACTCATCAAAATAACCGTCAGGCGTCAGTACAATGTAAAGCCGTTTTTCTATTTTATCGCTTACGTAAATTCACTCCCAGAATTGCACATTCACTTTTTTCCCCATAAAAAGACTTGGTTATCGTTTATTAATATAAATGGATGATGTGATTTGCCGCCATTCATTCATCCATTCAGGTCACAATGGCTGTTAACGCTCCTCTGCGGGGTCGTGCTTTTTATTGAATTTCATTCAAATTATGCGGGTCGCTCGATGTCGGTCGTATCGAACGATCAGTGATAAATTAACTCAATCATAGACTCTTGGTAATTAAGTAGTCTTTGTGTAGTGTGTCAGTAAACACCCAAGACCTAAAAGGAGGGGCTTTATTCATTTGGTAAAGTAACTGTTTATACATCCTACCTATATCATTTTGGTGTCATTATCATTTTAGGTCGCGCACAGCTAACCTATAAGTGCTTATGTTATCGGTGATAGACGATAAAGAAGACAAATAAAATCGCTTGGCATTAAGCCCATTATTTGTACATTTCTGTGTTTGGTGCAATCTAAAGTTAATGGATGGTCAATTTTACAGAAATCGAACTAGCCCCATAGTAAGTAAGCTCAATAAGGCTTATTTAGGTACTAGACGACGATATATTTAACACATATAAATACTGAAATACATAGAAAACATCCAAGACTCGGGAACAAATATTCATTCTCATCACACAGATATTTGCCGGGATTCGAACGAAAATGTGGTTAAGAAATAAAACCTTGCACAAAACAAAAAACTCTCAAAATATTGCCTACTCGTACTTTAAGTCTACTCAAACTTTCCTTACGCAATGCTTCACCTAAAATTTTCTTATCTAATACGGCCAGTTTTGTGTGCGCTGTGCAAAACGGTTAAGTATTTAACTATTAGGTCGTTGGACTAGTAAAATAGAAGAAGTACAGTGCCCTTATTTTCGTAATGTCTTGCGTCAATCTTAATTATTGGCATCAAATAAATTATGGGTGTCATTTTTATCATAAGTATGTCGCTGTGGATATAGCTATTATGAAACTTGTAGTCATGTAGTTAATTACATTGTATTACTAGATAAAGTTTTGTAGAAGTATAGTATAGAGGTTACTAGACTTTCAAAAGACTATATGCTCGTAGACTTGTTTCTTTCGATATGTTTTTAATGATACTATTTGCACAGTGGGCGTTAATGTATCCCATTCTCATTACGTCATCCGTATTCGTTAGCTAATGTTTACATCGTGAAAAATCGTCAAGGTACCTACCGGTTACCAGTGCCAGGAAACGGTAACCTTTATTCCTGTCTCAGTTAATCGTTCGTAAATAAAACTTTACTGCTGGGCACCTATTAGTCCCGACCTATTCTGGGATGCGGTTAAAATTGCATTGGAGATACTTATCTAAGATTTAAAAGACCCGATAAGACTCGATCCGTGACAAATGGTTTTCTTCAATATATACGAATGTTTTAATCAAATAAAGTAAGTAATTAAGTAAGTCTTAATATATAAGTTAGTCACTATTTTTACAAAAAGGATTGATTGATCACCTGAATGTATTTTGAAAATTAAGGCTATCGGTGAAAAATCATTTACATAATAATAATACAATATCTGATAAAGTAGGTAGCCAAAAAAAGAACCAAAAATCAAAACCTCTTCTGCCAAAAAAATACCGCTTTTTTAAGACTGCTTTCTGGGTCAACATGTACAGTCGACAACACAGCTAAGTGACCATCGGAAATCTAATCTCACCTTAAGTGCATTGTAATAACGTTCTAGGTTTTCACGGTATGGTTAGTTAGGTGTGTTGCTGTGTGTACGCACACAGGTGTGAAAATTCGATACCTATGCTTAATAAGAGTTATTTTGACCTTTACCACATTACACATATTACAATGCTTACTCATCGCGAAGGTGACATTGAAGTCCGGCCTAAAAACAAGTAACTTTTGTGCGCAGTATTTACGAAGGATCAATAAGTTTAATAACTCTGTGTTCTGTTTCTATTCAGAAACACTACACTTGACAGATGATGAGAATACACAATATTTAATTACTTTTACTAAACGGGACTTAATCGTCTATAATTTACTTATGTTTGAGACACATCTGGAACGTCAAGAAACCTCAAAGAGGTAAATATTTAAGTTATACGCGATTAAGCCCCGTTAATAAAAATTATGTGTGAAATATTAAATCATTACAGTGTTACTATAATTCTTAAGATTTACCAGCTCCCGATATCTAACATACAAGTTCATTCCATACAACATTAGACTTTAGAATGTCAAAGAGGCAGGGGTAAGGTCATGTATAATTGTATAATAGAGTTACCATCTTCTTCCTAGGATCGGTATCTCTATGCGTTCTAAAGCTTTATTGTATCGTTCATTATGTCTGCTCTTTTAAGGGAAAAAGAAATGGATAGTTACTGATTTTATTCTATTTTGATAAACGTACCTAGGACAGGGTTTTGTGAAAGCTGTCCCTTCCAAAAATTACGAGACCTACTTATGCCTTAGATGGTTATCGAATCACGCAGAAGAAATTCGTTACAAAGAGCGCGGTTATCTTGAATGAACCAGAAATCATCTTGAATTAAGATGATTCTCGCGAACCTGGAGATAGGATTGGAGGAGATAAATTGGCTTAATATAGGTTGATTTAATATATTTTTTTTTTAATGTGTTTATTTATTCAAAGGATCACTTTACTATTACCCACTAGGCTAAACCGGTAGTTTATTTAATCATTTTCCTTTAAATCATTTCGGGGTTCAAAAATATTTATCTCAAACCAAATGAAGTTTCCGTGCATCTATTATACTCGTATGTATACAGGGTGCAATCTTTTACGTGATACAAAATAGCAAAATGTGAATCTATCCATGATTCTGAGCAACTTTTATAATGGGACCAACTTTGTGTTATGCCAAAAAAACACACCTGTTCATACATTCTTGTCAGTCTAAAATGAGCAGAGTTAATGAAATAGTTGGATTTTTTTGGCATAACACAAAGTTGGTCCTATAATAAAAGTTGCTCAGAATCATGGATAGATTCACATTTTGCTATTTTGTATCACGTAAAAGATTGCACCCTGTATATATATTCGTAACAGGATTCGAATTAGATCAACGACACGTGTCTTGTCACTAAGATGAAATGAGCGAAAATAGCAACAAGCTGGAATTGGGTCGCACGACACAATGTTTGTTTATCGAAACTCCTACGAATAACGTTCTCAACAATTTCAACATTATTTCCTTGTAAAAATTTAGATCCTGTAGGTTCAGATATGGTTTTTATGGCTCGTGGGTGGGTTTAAGATATACAAACGTGATTTATTAGGTTTTTAAACTGCCGGATTACGTAGTACGGTAACGCGTTAATGTAAACGAGGCCTTAGCTAGGAACAAAATATTAGGTACTTACATATAGGTAAACGTGAAAGTCTGTAAGTAAGTTTAGAGGTTTGGATGTCTGTTATTCAGTCACGGAAGACATAATTGATCTTATAGAAATTGGTCCACATATAATTTCTAACGTAGATATATTTTATTTTATTATTTATTTATTTATTAATCTAACTACAAAGTTACATTTAAAACAAAATCATTGATCAACTGTTTTATACAGTTTGTCTGCATGAAGACTTTTAAAACAAAAGTTATTTTACGTTATAAATTTAGATTCATTAGGATATCAGTGGAAGTGATACCGGAATACAAGTGATCCAAACAGCGAGCAAAAGCTAGTAGGTCATATCATAGAGCAATGATGCTAATAAGTGCACGATGTAAAACGTAATATGAGCTTGGTTTTATTAATAATACGGGCAAAGACCAATAACGAATAGAGCCCTGGGAATACTGACGTTAGAACTACCTAAGTATAAAATATTTTAAGTAAGTAGAGTGGGAACCAGAACAATTCAAATATGGAATATTGTAAAAGTACCTAAGTGTTATCTTAAAATTTAACTGCACCCACGAAATTAAAGCGATTCTGTGAGTACAATAAAACTGTTCGTCATTGTCACTGGGAACAGGCGGACACGGTAGAAAGCCCTTCGCCAACGTCACCACAATGGGAAAGGGCCAGTGTGCCGAATAGCGCGATAGCGCGGTGAAAGTTGCCCAACTTTTATATATTTGAACATTTGTAGCGATGCCACGTTAGATGTATCACACATGCAAACACACTTAATGAACAAATGCGACCTGCTAGTATTAGAGTTGTAAAATGATTCTTCGGGTTTCAACTTTATTGCGGAATGTCGAAATCGTGAAATAATTATATAGGTAATCGCAATGTTGCTTAGGTAGTGTGGATTCATAGTGCAATACCTACTTACTATTTTACTATGCTATGTGCCAGGTAGGGATTGGTAATTAGAGATCTCGCGTTAAAATTCTGATGTCGAGTTTAGGGAATCGAGATCTCGCCAGCCAAATCGACGAGATCTCGTAAAATCTCGCCAATATCGACGTTCCCTTTTTTTAAAAACATGTCATTAATATGGTCGAAATTTGCCCTGTTGCGACAAAAACAGTAGTTACTTAGGGTTTTGCTATCATATTTTGAAAAAAAAATGTGCCCAATATGACATGTTTTTTTGAATAATACCTTTTTAATCATTGAGTACTTGCTAAAGATTGTCCGACTCGAATTATTAACATGCTTTGCGTACTGAAATCTCGTTAAAAATCTCGATTATTGCAGTCGAGATCTCGATCGAGATTTCCTAGCACCGAGATTGAATCTCGAAAATTCGCTCGAGATTTAGAGATCTCGCGTGATCGAGATTGCATTCTCTAGTGACAGGAGTCATGGCACATGGCAATAGCGGTCACTTTCCCGCCTTTAATCACGACGTCCTAATTAAGTTAACGATATAGTACTCCTTTTGGAGAGGTTGTAATCCGATGTTGTAATTTGTTAACTGTAGAATTATTATTTTACGAGCTATGGCTAACGAATTTTGATTAGGACAAATAGCGCTATTGCCAAGACTCTTGGCACATAGCCGGTAGGTATACACTATCTATTGTTTCAATTCGCAAGCATTCGATATTAGAGCGGTTCAAGTCAACACTTCTAGAATGGACTTCAAAAACTTTCTTATTGTCAGAAACGTCTTCTTCTCCGTTTCTTATTAGAATCTTCATCAAATTCATCTGTCTTCTATGTGCGCGCCAGCACGCTCAAAATGTACTGAATTTCGTAGCCCAGAGGTTTGGAGAGCCCTTATTGTAATTAATATATCAAAATGTTTTATTCAAACGGATACCTACTTTGGAAGGTTTTAAGGTTGCGATATCAAGGCTCGTCAGTTTACCCACCCACGCAGTTGCTAAAGAGTCTCGCTACAAATTCACATCTACAGCAACCTCATTGCCTTTTAAAATGACAAACACATTCCTTTAGTTGTCTTCACAAACATCTCAGTTTAAATCCGATATGGTTTCTATTAATATTCCAGCGGTCTTTCTTCGCCGGTTGTCATTCTCATTTGTGTGCTACAGGAGTCACTGATTCGACGTTATATAATTAGCTAACTGGTTATGGTGAAATCTTCGACGCGGTTCAATAACGGCAAAAGCGATTTAAACATCAGAGAACTATCACTAGCGCCATTGGATTTCATATGGCATTCGCTAGCAAACACATAGTTAGACGTGACTGTTCTGTTCATTACAATATGTATTTTGTATTCATTATGTGCATAGGTCATAAATATCCAGCTGTTATCACGCGACGGCGCGCGAGCTCTCTCTAACTCTCTATCCGTCTCTCTCTTATTAGAACACTTAGAACAAGAGGTATATAGTGCGAGAAAAATCGAGAGTAAGTATGAGTATAATTTGCGATACAGGCGTATATAAGTACCTACACACAGTATCTACCTACTACCTACGTTGAATCATCGATAATTTACCTGTTATTCGAATATAATTATAATTGGAAGTTTGTACAATAACTGTAACAAAAACGGCAAGTTTATGTCGCATAAGGTGGCATAAGTTGTAAATAAACAGGCATTTAATGAAAACACTGCCGAACAAGATGATTAGGTAGGTACGTAAAAAAACTCTCCTCACAAAAAGTTCAAATAAGTGCAGTGATTGTTCAAATTTCCGTGTTTTTTGTTCAAATTATGAATTTACACGGCTTGTCTTGTGTAACGAACAACAAAATGCCCCTATACACATCTAAGGTAATAAATAGGTAGTGGTACGCAATAAGTATTATTTTATTTTAAATCTGCTGGTGGTTTGCATTCATTCACTCACATTCAGTTACGACGTATGAGGGTACCTATAGGGAACCCAGTGAGACGATTGTCTGGAGTGTAACTCATTACAATAGGTATTTTATTGTGTTCACACTGCAAGGCCATTTTGTCGAGGGGTTCGCGCACTTGGCCGGATATTTATATTTGATAGAGCTCTTCTTAATGCGTAATGGTGACGGTCTGTCCCAGTCGCGCTGACTCCTTTTGCTCATTTGTTTTTTTACCCTTCCTCTTTAGATGACAGAGTTGTCAACCACTGTGGCGAACTATAATTTAGAATTACATGATCGTATTATAGTACAGTCATTGTACTGACAACTAGTATGGAAAAAATAATCTTTTTCTTTTTATTAACTGAAAAACAAGATTTGTATGAGTAAAAACGAGAAAAAATATATTACTTAAAGTAGAAAACTAAACACTAAATTTGAAACTAGTTTAAAAATAATTATACAAAAAAGACTTTATTTTGGTTAATTTGCCCTGTACCTGTGTACCTAATATCCTATACTATTAAACCAGCAATATTTGTATAAGTTTATATATATATATTTATACAGGATGTTAACGGGGTCATGATCCGGAATGACAAAAAGCGAATAAGATGATCATACTGAACAACCTTTCCCATGGGACCAACCACGAAATCGCAAAAAAAAACCAGGTATTCCATACATTAACTCTCAATTAAATCGCAGTTAACTCACAGTTAACTCTTAATTGGCTCTTTTTTTTTTTGCGATTTCGTGGTTGGTCCCATGGGAAAGGTTGTTCAGTATGATCATCTTATTCGCTTTTTGTCATTCCGGATCATGACCCCGTTAACATCCTGTATATATATATATATATTTGCAATTACTTTCTCGGAAACGGGTTTCGATTAAATTTGCAATATTGGGGTTTAAGGGACTGAAAAATCGATCTAGCTAGGTAATGTCTGGGAAAATTCGTTTTCTCCGTAATTTCACCCAAGTTGAGCTCGGTCGCGCAGGGACTTCAACATTAAATCATACAAAAAAAGGATTCTTGGATTCTTGAATAAAGCATCTTAGAATAATGATTTAAAATTAAAACAAAAGACAAAAAAAAACGCTATTATAAATTAATGTTTTTCAAAACCGTATTTTTCCTGGAGTATCAATACTATATACCTATAAATGAAATTTGATATAGAGGCAGTGTTAATACCGGAGTAGATATATGATACGTTTAATCCAGTAAAACCCTAAAAGGGCAAAACAACAGTTAGAATTCATTACGTTTAATCTGTTCCACGCGGACAAAGTCACCTGCTAAAGCTAATACTAGTACCTATTATCAAAACAAGACATGAAGTGATCAAGTTCCAATAGATATTAAAGCGTCTTTAATTTGACCCCTTAAAATCTATTTCAAATTAAATAATAATGTTGTGTTTTAAATTTTCATACAATAGTTCCTGTCTTAAAGATTATAGGTACTAGTTCATTCTTTTTTCAACTCAGTTGACCTTCCTGTATTCATTTGCTAAACAAACATACATGCAAAGTAAGAATGACAGCAACATGTGAGATGAATTTGCAACAATGCTACTACATAAGTGATATTATTATCTCAAGTACCTTCCATGTAATGATAGGTAATTTCTTTTATGTCGCGCAGACTAAATGTTGCATATGACAGCATGTTTACCAAAGTTATTTTTTTAATACGTATTCACAAAAAATACTTCATACTTCCTACTATTGCTTAAAACATGTTGACCGTTGCCACAAGAGGTTTAATTAATCCATTTTTTCTGAACCCATTTTCATTCACTGTAGGATGTTGGTTTGGTTTTCTCAGTCACATGATTCGATTTCAAACTCTTCGCAGAGTTCTTTCCAACTATCTTGGCGTTATCTTCAACCTATTTCACTGCATTACGTTTTATGTATCTAGGTCTCCACCCAGACACTGCGCATTCTACGGGTAAGAGAGCAGACAGTATTATGGGTAGGTTAGGTTAGGTTAGGATCCGCTAGGATCCGACTTCGGGGATCTTTATAAATTTTTCGTTTTATATAAGTTACTTAGGTTATTTTTTATCACTTTGTTGTTGTTTAATATTGGAATCCTGTACTTATCTAGTTGTATCTAGTTTCCGATGCATTTAAATGGCATATATTTTTATGTGAAGATAGTATCAGTAAAACCGATCACGAGGATCAAACGAGACAACGTCATTGTTATACACAATCTAGGTAGATAGTACGTACCTATACGACACAATAGCGTAGCCAAGGTTTACCTTATACACAATGCCGCAGATAATGGCAGTAGCGTAAGCAATTTGAACGTAAATTATACAATTAATTGGTTTAGTTTAATCTTTAGTTCAATCAAGTCATTTAAAATAAAACGATTCAATTCGACATGTTGCTTTTTAGTTCTTACTGCTTAAAGATGTTTTGAGTCAGTTAAAATGAGGGTTTTAAAGACCGTAGTAAAGTTTTGTTAACAGTCACTTGCAAAAATTGCCCTAACATATCCCGTTAGGGCAATTTTTGCATGTACCTACTAACCAAAAACCACTAACATACCAAATGTAATGAACATGATCGCAATAAATATATGAATATGAATATGAATATGAAAATATGTATCGATTTAATCCTCTCGTAAATATGTACCAAAACCTTGATCCTCTGATATAAGAGCAAGGGGAAGTGTTTATCAGTAAGTTGTATGCACCCATATTTTTACACTTGATTGTACGTTTTATCGCATCACACCCTTATCTAGATAACACGATAATGCAAAGCTGTGTAAATAAATAGTTTCAATAACAACCAAAATACGGTTAACAGGACTGAACCAAGATTTCGAAGGTTTCCTAATCTGTGTTAGCCGTTATTGTCATAATCATAACAGAAGTTAATCTAAAAGGTTGTGTAGGTAGGTACTGGCAGTATTTCAGGAAATGGGAATAAAGTGACACTGGGAAATTTGCTGGCAATAAAATGGGTTCATATCTCAGTAAGTAGGTATAAATATTGTCACAATGAGCATGACTATTTTTTATGTCTTGGTTGTTTTCTATGTATTTAACTATATATTTATATATCGTCGTCTAATAGTACGTACCCATGATACAAGTCATACAAGCCTTATTGAGTTCACTGTGGGACTAAATAGATTTGTGTTAGTTTGTCCCTAATATTGACTTATTATTTATTGAATAAATAAGCAAGTTAATTGTCATAAATGAATTGTGCATACATAATACCAAATATTGCATATTGGCGTTCGTGAACATGATGCAGACCTTTTTCCGAGCTTTTTATTTTTGTAATGTACCTACCTAATGTAAATATTGCTAGTACTGGCAGTATACCAAGAATTATAATTATATTTACGTCCACTAACAGCAAAAAAAAAAAAACGATCTTATTTGTAAGTTTCATTTATATTAATATGTATTATTATATTATATCGTATCGTATTTTATCCTTAGACCTCTTAAAGTTTTTTTATTTATTAATTTGCACTGCCCATCATCTGCTTTGCCTTAAGTTTGACTGATATGTAAGGCTTTATAGCATTAAGCCCGCCTTTTGTACCATAAGTTGTTCTTTTGTGCAATAAAGATGAAATAACTAAATACCGTGAACACCTCAATTTATTTTAAATATTAAATGATGTTTTGGACGTTGCGCGCCAGTCATTACGCGATAATAGGTAATCTACCATAGGTACTAATACTCAACAAATGGAATTCATAAGCATAACCCGCCATTCTCAAGTATGCTTGTAGTAAATACAACCTACGCACACGTGAGCAAATACCATCGAATTCGCTTTCATTACGACGTTAGCGAACAGCGCGAAGTGTTGCAACCTCAAACAGGTTTAACTCGTTCTTATCCAGCCCTTAGACTTTATATTATACCTACAGGTACCTACTTAGAAATATGACGAACACATTTTTAAGTTACGTTTTACTCGCGTTTCATACTTGAGTATGAGACTAATTATTGGGAAACGTAATGGTGAAGAAACTAGAACGCGGGAAAAACTCAGCATTTTATTTAATTCGATTAAGAATGAAACGCTGGTTGATTACATTGGAATCGAGTGCGTGTTCAAAATATGAAGTAGGTAAACATGTTCTTTTACTGCGCTTAAAAATTACCGAAAACCTTAAAACAGGTACCTACCTAAACAGTGACCTCAACGTAAACAAAGTTTACGCAACCGTATTTAACTTTTGAATTAGGTACTCATAGTTAAGTCATAGTAAACCTACCTTCTCTAATGAATAACGCCACCAGCAATACGGGGACCAAGAGCGCCAGATTCGCCATTGCCACGGGTTTTTATTTAACTATTAAACAAAACACAATCACGTTTTCAAAATTCGAAACACTGAACGAGCGACGAGTCGAATCGGTCGCGAGCGAGTGAATGACGAGTGAACGGCGAACCGCGGAGTTTGGCGCGAATACAGTAAGTAGGTACATGCGTATTGGGACTGCGGCCGTGCAGTGAGAATAAAATACATAATGACAGACGGGACACTACGTTTTGTGCTGTTGGATGTATCGTGGATGTATCGATTTATTACTGTTGACGTGGGTCCGATTTTGTCATATCTTGCATTTTGTCAAATCGGACCCACGTCAACAATAATAAACTTGAACGTTTGAAGATTTGAACATTATTTTCATTTATTATTATTTTTAAGTAAGAATATTTGTATGAATCTTCGATCGCTTCGCTATCGTGATTTGAGCAAGGAGAATGCTTCTTATGGGATGCCATACCTATATATGCCATGCCATACAAAACTTGGATATGCTATGTATGACACTTGACAGACTGTGGACAGAATATTTTTTCAGGATTGTACCATGATTGTACCAATAATTAATTTTATATAGGTAGTAGTATTTCGAGAAACACGAATGATTATTGATTATAACGCTTTGATAATTATTAATTAAAAACACTAAGTCTGTCAGTTACTGTTTAATCTTACGTATTGAAAAAAATATATTGTCGTCAATAATGCATTCATGCAAATAGGTAAGCTTTGACTTTTACTTCAGAGAAACGTTATTCTCCTGCATACGCAGGTATACAAAGTTCTATTTAGGAGGATCACGTTTTCTGCAGCTGAATGTTCATCATATGTGTATTTTTTTATATATTGCAATAGTTACTACATCATCACTACATAGTATAAAACAAAGTCGCTTCCCGCTGTCTGTCCCTATGTATACTTAGATCTTTAAAACTACGCAACGGATTTTGAAGCGGTTTTTTTAAGTAGATAGATTGATTCAAGAGGAAGGTTTATATGTATAATATAGTACCTATTTCACGAAGCCGGGGCGGGTCGCGAGTAGTTTATAAACACACTAACGCTCAAGGCTCAGCTTACGCTGTCTCTGAGAGAGTCGTACGAGACGGGTATAGCAAGGTGTGTGTGTGGGTTTACTCTGTGACAGCTACCGCGACTTCTCGGTTACGAAAGAGCGCGAATAGATCATCGAATGTTTTAACAATAAACTTTTACTTCATGCATTAAGTCACAGTAAGTTATGTAGGCGTACATATTAAAAATATTGCATTTATTTAGAGCTAGCTGTTGCCCGCTAATATCCGCGTATGATTAATACTACGCCTGCTCAAAATCTAATCAAACAAGCAAACGAAGTTATTTGCTTCAGTTTGGACCTAAATCGTTCTTACTTCCGGTGCCCGTCCGGCTGTCCGGCTCTTGTCCTCTACAGGTCGCACTTCTCAACCGATTCTGGGAAAATTTGGGAATAAGTTTGTTTTATCTAGTTTTTTTTGTGAAGTAATTTTTGTTTTATTAAATAAACCCATTAAAAAAAGACAGGCTCGTGAGTTGTACAGCTCACAGCATGGGTGCGGCAGCAGAGTGCACCCCCCTGTTAGAAAAAAATGCATAGATTTTTTTTTATACTTAACCGCATAAGTCCCAGATAGATTTTTGCGATTTTCAATTTGGAACCTTCGTTAATTCTATTATAGGTCGTAACCCGATTTGAATTTGTTCTTGTACACGTACGCGGGGACTTACGAGGCTTATAAGTTACTGTTTGAATAAAAACTGAAGGCTGTCGATGATAGATTTGATCTGTAAGTCGATTTTGCACGCTTAAATTTTTCAAAGCCGCCCATAGTTTTCTTGGCAACTACAGTTGCCACAACATCTCACCACAGAGAGCCACTATAATGTGTATTTATGTAGATGCAAAAAAAAATTCCCGGGAGAGGAAGGAGATCGGTAAAAATGTACCCCTTATTCATAAAACTTAAAATGCTTCTGCTAAACAAAATGTGCTTTGTCCCCTTCTTACGAACACAAATGTCAAAGTGACAGATAAAGACAAACTATGGTCATAAGACATTTAGATGTGGTGAGCGATCCTTGCAATGTCAATCTACTCTAGCTCGGCGTGTTTAGTGGAAAACGGGAAAAAACGATTTTCCGGAAATGAGGCGTATGTGTAGAGTTGCAATAGGGTTACCAGATACAGATTTCAAAAGTCCTGACAAAATTCCTGATCTTCGGCCTAAATTCCTGACAGATAATTACGATTATTTATAAGTTACGATTTATGAAACTCCAAAGTACTTGTGGCTTTACATTTTTTGCTATTGTGACCATTCGTTCTTAGAAGTGGCTAGTAGATGGTGGCACGAGAACATTTAAGAGCAAACGACAGATAAATATAGATCCTAATCATATTCTAAACGCATCTCCAATAGAAGCGAATCGAAATAGAATCGGAGTTAGATTGATAATTTTATAAAACGAGCTATTGCTACTAAAATCGCCTTACGACGATTGAACTGAACTGCAAAAGATGTATTATCACCTTCTTACAATGGACAGATAATTAAAGAAAAAAAAAACACATTTGGCATTGTCACGAAATGGATCGACTGTCGTTGATTGTACAAATAGACACTGAGAAAAGTTTCTTCCTGTCAAAGACTATATGACATTTCCATAAGATTAAATTTCAACCAGCCTGCGGAAGAATTCGACGTGCGGTGCGGTTGCGTCGGCCGAATTTGTACGAAAATCGGCCTTTCCAAGTACACATTAAATTGGTCGACTATTACTCGGTAACTTCTTATGCCTACTTGGCCGTGATAGTTTTCCTTTTAAATTCATTATATGTACTACTACGAGTACCACGAATTCCACGAATTAAGGGTTCCTTGTTGACTATACGGAACCCCAAAAAGAGATGATGTAGGTATATAATATACGTTGTCCATATGAAATTCCGTGTATAAAAATGGCCACCAAACCAGACAGCGGAGACACGTATTGACGATGCGAAACTGAGGCAAGTTGCTGCAATTGACAAAGTTTTAGTGTGCCACATTTGGAGCGCTTATTACATAATTATGTATATATTTCTCTCTTATATTACGTCTTATGATTTATTAAAGTTTTTTAAAATTATAGTTTTTTTGGGATAGGTACCTATACCTATGTATTCAAGCGATTTGTTTCAGATTTTGAAATAATGTTCTTTACTTAGATATGCGTTACCAAGTTCAATTAAATAAAAAAACCGGCCAAGCGCGTGTCGGGCCACGCGCAGTGTAGGGTTCCGTAGTTGGCAGTCTGTCTTAGTTACATCGACGTGCGGTGCGGTTGCGTCACATATTACATGTGTATTAAATATATCGTTGTCTAGTACCCGTAAATAAAACCTTATTGACCTTATTTTTTTTATTAATTATTTATCGTTAAATAATTCTCGAGTTACAGCAGCACTAATTTTAATGCTATGATTCAACTCCCTCGACAACAAGCTGTTAATGATTATGAATTTTCCCCGGTTATCAGAAACGGATGTGAAAGCATTGTTTATATTGGGACTTATCATAGGGGTCAAGCTCACAACCGGGAATAACGCTAGGAGGATGATGAGTGCTGGGGTCAAGCTATGTACATATCATATTTAGCAGAAATGTTGAATGACGATGGGTAAATTGATATGCAATACTTACGTAAAAGAAAACAACAACATATTGATGATTCAGGTTCAATCAAGACACATTGCCAGAGAAATGTTGAAGGTATACAACACTACTATTGCAGCTGAAATATAAGGTAACTATAGGTTAACTTAAATAGCAGTGGGCGGGAGCGGGACACATTGCGCTTTTTTTTTCTCATACTTTTTTGGAGATTCCTCTACTCTGTACGCATGGACGCCGACACGTTGCGCGCAGAACCGATGGCCGTTTCGGTGGAAACCACGTAACGGAGAACGCAGCGTGGGTGGCGCCCCCTAGGTATGCTGATGACCTGGTAAAGGTCGCGGGAGTCCGCTGGATGCAGGTGGCGCAGGACCGATCAATTTGGCACTCTTTTAGGAGAGGCCGATGTCTAGCAATCTTTCGGCTGATTGGCTACCATTACGATTGTGCTATTGGCCTGCTTAGTTGCGTACTGTTGTTCTCATGTGGCAGCCATAATATCTATCTAGCATATGGTCGATTTTTATCGACACTACCAATGCTATCGATTTATTATTAAGTATTTATAATTTATTTCATCATCATCATCATCATATCAGCCGAAAGACGTCCACTGCTGGACATAGGCCTCCCCCAAAGAGTGCCAAAGTGACCGGATGATCTGGTAAAGGTTGCTGGAGTCCGCTGGATGCGGGTGGCGCAGGATAATTTATTTATAGACACGAAAAATAACGAAAATAGTAACATCACAGGAAATATCCTATCATAACAATTTTCATATTTTCATTTATTTTTTGTGCTGTCGATGATTTTAACTAATCTCTTTAAACAGTATACCATCATTTTACCGACAAACGTTTCACCGAATTCTTTGTTTCATCGAATTTTCATGTCATCTAACCTTTTTTTCAGAAACCGTTAACTTTTTAGATAAAGCTAATAGGTAAATGTGTTCTACACCCAACCCCATTAGGTTAGGTAAGTTTTGTTTTCTAACAATCCTGAAAGTTTTCTGTTTCTGAAAAAAAATGTTTTTGATGAAATGAAAATTCGGCGACGTATTCATTCGATGAAACGTTTGTCGTAGCCGGACGGAAGGAAAACAAGGCTCTTAAATATATGGAACTAACTGTGGCCATTAATGAAGATAGTGATGATGATTAAAATCGAACCGTATTACATAAAGGTTTAAATTCCTTTTTATTTTGATGTTAGGAAAAAAAAACTATCGTTTTAACTTCATTCTTATTGTAGTTTACTACTATTATCTTTTTGCACTTATACAGCCTAATTAAAATTAATTGCCTTTGAAATTAAACCTTTAGCATTGGATAAGCTGCGATTTAAACTCTCGTCATATTTGGGAAAATAAAATGTGCCGATTTGCTCACGTGTGGGGTCGTACGCGTAAAGTGGAAACTTTATTTTACTTGGTATTTTTAATGTTATTATACAAGCGACAATTTTATGACACCCACTATCAGATATGGGAAAGTAAAACTGAGGGAAATTATTCTATTCTTTCCTAACCCACAAAAACAATTTAATAATATATCTAGATCTTGTTTCAGTTGATTAAAATAGCAAATAACATACCAGTATAGTATATACATATATAGATTCACGCCTTCATTCCGAAGGGTAGGGCCGTTATTTCCTGACAATTTTTTTTTGACGCAGTCCCTGATATAAAGGCATATTGATGATGAAGAGTTAAAAAAGTGCACATGTGCTGCAGTGGCCATCACTTCGATATGGTTTTATCTTCATCCAGGGTACAGTTTTTGCAGTCAGATATCAGCCCTGATCTAACTTATTTTTCCAGAAGTGTAGGTACTGGCTGGTAACTTTCGGCCATTTTTTTTTAATTATCTCTTGCTCATCACAACTTTCTCGACCTGTTGCCACGCATTTTATCATGTTGTCATGAGACAATGTGTATTGGGAGTGGGCTTACGGATTACTACCAGTGAAATCTATTGACATCGATTGTAAAGTAATGGCGCTCTACTATATCGCTGAAGGCGCTATATGTGTATGTTGTAACTCGACGCATCACATTAAAGTACGGCCGATAAAATGGAGATGTCGCTACTAGCTCCAGAGTAACTCTACCATTCGTTTATGGTGGTCATCTATCTATCCATTAACATTATGTATAACTACTTATATGTGTAATATATATTATATTCCCGGGTTATCTACACTTGTAATAAATATCTGAATAAAAAAAAGAATCAGCCAGTACAATAAAATATGTTTTGTCCCTTTCTTACGGATTTAAATATCAGAGTGACAGATAAGGACGAATTTTAAAGACATTCTAACTAAAATAGGTTTGACGTTTTACTTATATGTAGGTTAAATTAGAACTGCATGTTTCCCATGTCCAAGAGAAGAAATGTGTTGATTCCCACTACATTTATTACCGTGCAAACGAAGTTGCGGGTACAGCTAGTTGTTAAGGGGCTCCCATACGCCAATGACCTTCGATCTGAATCCCTTAGTTTTCTAATGTTTTTTGTAGCTTATTATATTAACAACAACGGCTTTAAGCAATATAGTATCCCATATTTACTTCAAAGTTCATTGTTTTCGAGATATTTGGCATCAAAGTTGAACAATTTTAGGCCAAAAAACTGGTTTTCTGGCCATAATTTTTGTGTTAATTAATAACATTATAAAAACGCATATCAAATTTATAGGTAAGTTCAGTATGTATGAGTAGGTATGAGTTTCGGGTGTATAAAAGTTTTAATGAGGATGAAGTGTCGGGTTTTGTATTTTTACAGACCTCTCTTTAAAAATGGATAATAAATTCTGTATTAACATTTTTCAAGTTATTCAATATCAAAAATGTTAAACAGGAATCAAACTTTCCCATATCTGCACCTGGAAGGCTAGCTTCAATAAACCGAGGACGAGTGTCGAAATGAAAACTACTCAATTTCGTTGATTTTTGACGGGAGCCCCTTAATAAAACAACATTATATTTGTGGTAAATCGCTTTATTTTAACCTCAGTTTGATGATGATTTATTGCTTTTCAGTACCATAACGAGGAGTAATGCTTATGGGTACATAAATTTATGTTCAACCGAATACCCTGTCCTTGTACCTTGATAGCTAACTAATGGATTAGGACTATTAGGAGGTTTCGGTTGCAACGAGGCGTACAACTAAGAAAACAATTATAAGTCATTTAAGGATCCATGTGTTTGTACAACCCGCCATTAGTAATAATGGGAAAGTAGTCTACTAAAATCGAAAACACCACACAATAAACAGATGCTGTTCTTACCGCTTAGGGGAGTTGTTGGGCTAATGACGAAGTATTCGGAGTTTTTTTACCTTTGGCATTAATGAGTAAGGCGCTAAGAAAGCTTTGTAAGTGCATAACCCTTAATTTGACGAAAAAAGGAAAAACATCAAGCCTTGATGTCATTAAATAGTCCATTTGTGTCCCATAATAACGTCAATTTCTGTCACTAATGACATTTTTGGTACCTACGAGCTTCTATTGTCGATTGTACTTTTTTGTGTAGGTACATTTTCAACTCAATTAAACTTCGGGACGTTGTTCAAATTCAACTTGGAAGATTTAACCCGAACAAACAAACAAAAGGTTGTAAAAAGACTGTCAAGCAGTTTGTTCACCCTGATGAACATTGTCAGATTAAGGGATTAGTGGCCTGGATATTGGTCTCGTACTCTAGGAGAGTGTGTATTTCATGAGCAAAGGCGTGATGAAAACAGCAGTAAGCGCAGCCATAAGATCTGGAACGGAGTGGGCCGCCGCGTTGCAGAGGTCGCCATCGCATTCCTCACAGGATATCAGCTGCACCAGCTCGCTCTGAGGATCGATGGCAGCCTTTATTTCAGCGCAGGTACCTCGTTCTGACACGCAGCCTCGGACCACCCATGGTTCTGACATGTCTGTAAACATGGTAATATAGTGTGTTGGGTGCTGTTCGAAATATTCTGCGAACTAGGTACGGAGTTCCACCGTAAAAAGCTTCAGTTAATCTAGCTTGTTAAAATATTTGATCGGTGTTGGCTGGATTGCAATTCAGTTAACACTCTCACAGCAAGTGGTCGCCTTGTGCCCCGCATAGTGGTCGCCTACGCCTTAGTCGCTTTCCGCTACATACGAGGAAAACCACGGAATGGGCTACGAGCGTAGCGATCCATGGCAGTGAACGATTTAGCAGCGCTACGGTTGTTGTACATGTAAAAAATCGTATGTAGAGAGGAAAGCGCCTACGACCAAAGCGCCCACCTAACTTGTTCATGGCACTGAAACAGTTTCTTTAAAATTTGGTACAAAAAAACCAAACTTGGATAATCGTAATAGAACACGTTACACTCTAACGTTACTCATCTGGTGGTGATTGATGCAGTGACAAACTCAAGACAATACAGGGAATGCTATTTGAGCTTCTTTCAGGGCCATTATTCTATACACGATTATTTTAGTAGAAGGCATATCCCCACTTGATGTCGATGTCATTCTGATTTTGCTTTCAAGTAGAGAGTGACATGAAAGAAGATACATGTCCCCTCCTGTTAAATATCGGGGGTGGAACACGGGCCCAGTTAATTTATTTCACGTTGCGATCATATTTATTTCAAAGCGTTTCGCGCACTGGTTCTGATACGTGAGCGTGCGTGAATGTGCGTGTGCGTGAGCGTGCGTTTTTCATACTTTAGCACAAGATTTGTGTTAAAATCAAAGCAAAATCAATTTGAAATAAGAAACGTATGTTAAATATCGACTATTTCTGATGAAATAAAGAAATTATGACGCGATTATTCGATTGTTTCGATAAAGCTGCGATAAGCGTGATAATAGGTATAAAATAGGTAAGTAGGTACTTTTGATTAAGTGAATGAATCATTTATTTCTCATGAGAAAAAAATTAATTATCAAGATTAAACCGTATCCTTAACCTATCAAAATGAGTCACATATCTATTTGTAAAGCCAAACAAATGCACTACGTGTATTTACAGGGGATTGAGTGGATAATTGACGCATTAATTAGTGCAATGAAGAGGTAAGTACCCTGGAAATTATCTTGTACTTACCTAAGTAAACGAGTTGAAAATGGGATTTCCCTAAATGTGCTTATTGTTTGAGTTGAGTCAAATGACTCACTCTCGTATCCACCTCGTGAATATCCATACTAAAGGTAGAATCAGACTGTTCACTTTTCTTTCATTTTCTTGTTTCATTTTGCACCTTTCACTCAAAGTGACCAGTCTGAACGAAAAGTGAAACATAACATGAAAGAAAAATGAAGCATTCACTCGAGTGAACATTCATTCAAGTGAACTGTCTGATTCTACCTTGATAGTCCGACATTTTGTTACCTTTGCTTGGAATTGTGAGTTTTGTGATCAATCAGATAGTGCGAGTAGGTACTTTTAGTTTCACAAAAGAGAGTAGGTACTAAGTCTATTTTTTGTCCCGGATATCTCCTGAGCAGACGGAATAAGGTTATTAAGTTAATATGTTGGTATGAGTTTTACGAAACAGAAATCGATGGAAGAAGCTAGACTTATCGCAACCATTAAGTAAATTAAAATTAATCGTGCGGCCTTTTCCGGGTTGACAATGCAATGAACTTTAGATGTAGGGTCAGTTCGGGTAACTGCGCAACAGGGGAAAGTGCGCCCCCGGAGTAAGTGCTGATATTGATATATATGACTGAATGATGATCACTTTCCCCTGTGGCGCACTTACCCGAACTGACCTTAGTTTATTCATTGTATTGTCAATCGTGTAATCCGATCCAAAAAATATAGACTTACGGAAATATTTTTCTGAAAAATCGACACATTTGCCGTTCTTCCTCGGATCGGGCGAATACGGGCAGGTTTTGTACACGGTGTTGTTACTCAAAGTTGCACAGCCTGAGCATGCGAAGCATTTCGTAGAGGTTGGCGGGAGAGGGTGCACTGTGGGTGACGGGTAGGGCCGCGGGGCTACATTAATTCCTCTGGCAACCGCGTGGGCCGACGCCGAGGCAGCACGATCAGACGGGCCATCTTCGGGCGCGTCGCGTGTTTCGCCATCCGCTTCAGGAGAATCCGCTGTAAAACATGGTGGACGGCATTAGTTCCTCGGCAAAATTCAACTAGTGACGAAAACACTCAATCCAAGGGCACTAAAGATACGCTTCCAGAGTTCTAGCTACAAATCGTCATTATCATCTGTATACACACGTTCCACGGCTGGGACAGGCCTCTTCTCATATGTGAGAGGGCTGTATCCCCACGCTGGTCAAGTGTGGGTTGAAGACTATCCATAAACATTTCAATTTATTTGCAGAAGTATGCAGTTTCACATAGTTTCAAAAATGAAGATTGGTTGTTCTGGGTGTCAAAAGTCTATCCGCCAGCCAACACTACTACATCTTAGCCCGTACCACTAGACTTGAATGAAAGCAATTCAATTTTCACAGAGGCAAGTTAACACAATGAGAGTTCCGCTTCACATTGTAATTGATCCGTCTTGCTTATTTTCAAAATTATTAAAAATAAATTCTTACCCATAACACTGAACTGCATCGCAGCCAATGCGATGGTGAGAAATATCAGTCCTGGCCTGGCCATTCTGCTGCGGTCTCCGATGTGAAGCTGTGGTGATGCTCCATACCACTTTATAGGACGGGTTATCGACTAGATTCTCTACGCTTGGTAAAGCCTGAAGCCATGCGGTGGGGTGCAGCGGTACGGTTTGCTTTAAAACAATAATTTTGTTAAATCAACCGTGTTAAGATCGTAAGTAGCTACTAATACACCAGTGGGACATTCTGAAACTTACATTACGCATTCCGTTTTGATTCCAATGTGCTCGCTCCCTCGCTCTCTGATTGTACAAATTGGAAACAGTCCGCGAATCACATATAAATAAATCTGGAATGCGAACGTTAAGTGTCGAATCAACCCTCCTTACATTAAGTGTGTAAGGACGATGAGGACATCATAATATGTGAAAGAACCCTGAATTTCTGCTTGTCTCAAGAATTTAGAATACGTTTAACTGTTTATAAAAAACAATAACAGTGTAGGTATAACTAATATTATGTTTAGGGTCAGGGAGGCTACAGTGGCTCGCAGGGAACAGTGGCTCGAATGTGCTGTGCTAGAAAGGGAAAGAGTTTTATGTTTGTCGTCTAAGTCAATTGGAAGCGCTCGGTACTCGATCATGCACGAACTAGTTAATGAGTTGCTCCGGCAACACGTGGATGTATTGACAACTAGGTATGTGATATATAAAAAGAAGACGGACCGTTTTAATTTATTTTTCACATACCTAAGTAGTAGGTATCATGAGATGATCTTTACTGCTTATGATCCCCTCATCTTGTCCTTTTTGATCTTGGTAACTACTTTAAGAAATTATTAGTTCAACAAAATTAACAACAGGTCCTCAATCGATAACCGGAGCGGTAATAAATATGTAATTGATTAATATTAAATACAATTACATTATTTAGGTATAAGCATATTCATCTCGTGCTCAAGGAATTGCTATGACTATAATAAGGGTTGTTCAAGAGACGAATTCAAAAAAAAGTTGAAGCTTTTGAATTTAAATAGGTAAATATACTAAAAAACGTAAATTCTGATGTGTGAATCCCAAAATACGGACATGAGAAATATCGACTTAATTACGTACCTACAAAGATCTCTTACAACCCGGAATCTGTGAGAGTAATATAAATACGTAAGCAGGGGTCCACATATCGGCTGAAAGACAGGCCTCCCCCAAAGAGTGCCACAATGACCGGTCCTGAGCCACCCGCAACCTGCGGACTCCCGCGACCTTTACCATGTCATCAGTCCACCTTGTGGGGAGTCCTATAGGTAGTGTCGGGAGTAGCTCTAAGAATTCATTAACTAACCTGTGTCTAGATTTATATTGTGTCAATCCTATATGTATAAATCTGTGTGTTGTTAAGTTAATCACGTAAATAATAAGTCTTGTTGTTTTTACTGTTTTCACCATAAATATGTCATGTAATCTTATTATGTAGGTCATAATAAGATTATATTTGAATTAATAAAGGGATGGTGAGGTCGATTTCACGGTATAACACAAAACAAACATAAATACATGGTCAAGGTATTACATACGTAGAAGCCATGCCCCCATTATGACCTAGCTAACGTGTCGCGCGGCTTCGCTCCTACGTATCGAGGGCCCTTTGCGAGCATAAGAATGGCCGCATCAAAAATCAGTTTTTATTTTACATATTTACACGCTTCGAGCAACACTGCTACACAACTTCGTCGGCAGCGCCATGTGAAATCAACCAGTCTTGTTTTACTTTTACAAGCTATAGTCGACAGGTAGGTACTTACCTATTTTATGTCTAAAAGTTTTCCATCTAATCCCCTCGATCTGAGTCGCAATCTGAATGCGTCAAATAAAATATTTTTGCAAAATGAAGTTATACAATTATATTCCTTCCCTCACTACACATCTCTAATACCTTTGTCATTGGATTGTGCTCTCGTAGACTAGTAGTTAAAAGATGGTCTTTATTGGATTGTGCACTCGCAGACTAGTAGTTAAAACTCTTAAAAGTTGGCTTGTGATTTGTTTGTTGTGATTGCTACTATGACGGTACGTAACGTACGCTGGAATTCACAAAAGACAAATGTACATAAGTTAACCACCTGTACAAATTATCACCTAATTAAGTGATTATTAGATTAATTAATCTATTAGTACTAATATTACTTATAAAGAGGAAAAGTCTGTGAGATTGTAGCTTTATAAGTTTGTCCGTTTGTATGTTATCGAGTAATCTACGCATCCACCAATCCGATTTCAAAAAATATTTCGTCTGCGTCTAGAATACTTTCTGGATACGTTTGCCTGCGTACTTTGCAAAAGCGCGCAAGCAGCTAGTTCCAGCAATATAAAGATAAAACTACATAGCAATACATAATTGTACTTATTCTTGTAGATTATACCTACATGACGTTAAACACGTATATCGTTATTGAACTGAAGTGTGACTTCGTTAGTCAATTAGAACACCATTATCTGATAATGTGTTGTTACTCATACAAAAATACATTTTCTTCGAGTATTTCACCACAAGAACTCAAATTGATATCTTTCAAGTACCATCTTGATAGGACGGTGATCTTTTGTGTCAGAACAATATACACTATCAAATAAAGTTAGGTACGATTATTGAAATATTAAAATCATTTTGTAAAAATAATTTATTAGTACTACGCGAACACATTTGTATATTTAATTTAAAGTACACATTCTCTAGTTATATATCATACTTATAAGTTACATTATTTTACATTCTTATCAAAAGATCACATTCAACGAGCGAAACGATTATAAATAAGTAAATATCTAAGTGCATAATCGTAGGGACCATACCAAATCAATCACTTTAAAATCCTATTATATTTCAATAGCATGCTAATAAAATATACCATTGTTACAATGGGTCAGTATTTCAATTTTTATTTGACCTTCTTTCACGATTTTACAATTTACAATCGTTCACTCCACATCATCATGACCCAGGATATTTTATTGTATCAAGTCAACAATAGGTGCATTTTATATTAAAACGTTGGCGAGGACATCAGGCCAGCAGTCGGCAGTCAGGAAGCGAAAGTGGATCCGCCACTATCCGGTAACTACATCACAAATCATAGCTTAATTTTAATACTGTATTATAACATACATTAGTGACTTTAAATAACAAAGGCTTTATAAACTAATCAATAGCCCTACGGCTAACGGTACAAGTCTGATGGTTAGTGTAGCTGCGGAGTTACAAAGGTCTCCGTCGCAAACTGTACAGCGAGCGAGATCCACATCATCTCGACCAATGGCTTCCCGGCAACGGGCTGTTGAGTCCTCAGATTCGTATGAACAGCCCCGCACTACATTCTCTTCTCCATTCTCTGTTGAAGAAAATACTTTTTAGGTTCACTTAAATATGGGCACAGGGATGAGAGAGAACATTTGCGTATAAGCTGTTATAGCTTCTGCGTTCTCGCCCAACTTCTACGTTCAAATTTTGAATTTGAATGAAGTAAAATGTTTGCAAGCCTTTCACGAAATTTATAGTTTTCTGTCACATAGCTTGGTATGGGTATATAGGAATGTTATAAAAGTTAAATCACACTGTATCTTTAATTTAAACCCTCCCAACCAAACATGATTTGTATAGGTTAGGTTAGATAATTGTACAGTTGTGTTACTTCGAGTCTTATGAGGCGTGCATTCAAAATACAGTTTGATTTATTTATTTAAAATTTATTTATTTAGTTGATGTGGTACTGGAGTATTTTTCTTACCTTCAACGTAACTTGTGACTACACATCGCACTTCTACGTCAGCCTCCCTATTTTGTTTGATGCTCCTGTAGAATCGTTTCTTCTCAGATAAAGAATCCGAGAGATAGTCATCGGAGACCTGTTAAAATATTAATAAAGTTAATTTCTTCAAGACATAAGTAGCTTAACTGTCACTGTTATCATAATTAAATCAGTTATGCAACTTTAACCAGTGTAAAAGGTTCTTAACTGTGACGTTAATTAACGTGGTAATAGCTTTTTTAATTTTATAAGTTTCCAGTTCATATAGCTCTGCGCTGTAAAAAGGTTTAAGAAGTGAGTTCGTTTGATGTGAGGCACATACATTTTATTAGATGTGTAACGTATACATATAATTACCGTTAATGCTAGATTAAATTATTTTGTATGAAAATCGAAAGAAGAAATCTTTTTTTTTAACGAATTATGCTGCTTTGTTCCTATGAATGTACTCTGCATCATGCCTAAGTTTAAGGAAGATCCCGAAAACACCATGTATATTACGTACATACATAGATTCACGCCTTAATTTCCAAAATGGGTAGGCAGAGCACATGAAACTTATGTTCCGTGCAACTGCCTTTCTTTATTTTCCCGATACTCTCGAAGCCTTGCGGCGTAACTAGATGATCCGGATTATAACTTCATCCCGATACTCTCGAAGCCTTGCGGCGTAACTAGACGATCCGGATTATAACTTCATCATATCAGTCGAAAGACGTCCACTGCTGGACATAGGCCTTCCCCCAAAGAGTGCCAAAGTGACCGGTCCCGCGCCACCCGCATCCAGCGGACTCCCGCAACCTTTACCAGGTCATCAGCCCACCTTGTGGGGGGCCTACCCACGCCGCGCCTTCCGTTACGTGGTCGCCACTCGAGAACCTTTCCGCCCCAACGGCCATCGGTTCTACGTGTTATATGCCCTGCCCACTGCCACTTAAGTTTAGCGATTCGGAGGGCTATATCGGCTACCTTGGTTCTGCTGCGGATAGCCTCATTTCTGATGCGATCACGCAGAGAAACTCCCAACATGGCCCTCTTCATTGCCCTTCGGGTGACTTTGAGCCTTTTTATGAGGCCCATAGCAAGCGACCACGTTTCAGTGCCATATGTCATCACTGGCAACACACACTAGTCAAAGACTCTCGTCTTGAGACACTGCGGAATATTGGACGAAGAACTACAATTGTGGAACTACAATCGTCTTGGAAGTTAAAAAGAGAGGGCAAGATGAGTTTAAACCTTCGTTCTTGATGCAAGCTGTAAATACAGAACGAGACAAGGATATAAATCTCAAGGTAAATTATTTTCCTTATCCTTTCCTTGGCGGTTTCCACTAAATTGTCAGTTTCCATTATTTTATTCCCACTTTCCACTACATTAAGTCTGCATTGTGTGCTCGCTTCTATAGTGCAATAATGTTTAAATTAATACATTTAATAAACATAATACACTTCAGTGACAAATGCTTACAAGCAAATGCCACTCAAATGTTTTAGCACGACGCTCTATGTGCGTACATTATGCAATTATACATAGGTATATTAAATTCAGGTGTGTTAAATATTGTGATAGATAGTTTATATAGCGACTCGTACCAGTTGTACCTGCAGACAAACTGTTAGAACAGTTTTGCAGGGAAATGTAACGGATTAAGTTTTCTATCCCATTGTTTAGTAATAAATAATAATAAATATATTGTAAAAGAACCAAATATTTAGGTACCTGTACTCTCAGACATTTATTTATAGGTACCTATCAATCAATCAATCTACGGAAGTGATATCAGACTTGTTTCTCAGTAAGTATAGCCATACGTTTCTGATAGATAAAACAATTAAGCTACCTATAGATAACAATAATTGATCATAAAAAAGATTTTATTGCTTGCCAAATTTTAACCACTTGGTACTACAATGGAATTCTTTCGACATTCGTAATTTCATAAGTCGTACCTAACAGTAGGTAATGTTTGCAACTTTGCAATAATTTGCATTTGCCATAGAAACTAGTTTCTCGGAAATTTTGAGAAACAATTTTAAGATAAATTATAATAATCGTATATGTAGAGCCCCATTTAGAGGTCAGATTAGGTT
Organism: Epinotia ramella; assembly: GCA_947578815.1. NCBI lineage: Eukaryota > Metazoa > Arthropoda > Insecta > Lepidoptera > Tortricidae > Epinotia > Epinotia ramella. Next base: position 9,822,203 of record OX388217.1, on the reverse strand, counting down.
TGTTTTATAATAACACCCTAGTTTCCCACTATGTCCACGGGATTGAAGCGCCTCGAAATTATCCCAGGGCGTTCTCCCTGGCCTAGGCCTGCAAAGCGGACTAGTCACGAGGGTCAAAGTAGCATCGTAAGCGAACCTTGACCCTCCTTGTAAGCGAAATCGCTGGACAACCGTTGGGGGTTTAGTGGGTAGTCTGGGACTTCTGCCTGGGAATCCCACACACCCTCCCGGTCCCCCTCCGACCGGGCTGACGGTGCATGAAGCATTCCCCCAACGAAAAACAGGTTTATTTATAACAATCTTCAAAAGTATACAGCTACTAAAATTACTAAGTACTTATAGAAAAAAGTGGCCATTGTGGCAAACATCACATGGGAAAAGAAATTACGAAAAGCATTAGTAACCGTGTGATGCAATACGAAAAAAACATGTTCATTTTAATAAGTACCTATTTAACAAGGTTTGATTTATCTTGCAATTGAATATTGTATGTTTGTTTGTTCGGGTCAATTAAGCCGCTTTGGGAATTGAAATCACAAATACCTGTGTTGTAGTCTTTGTTCCCTCCATTGTGGTCGTGGCTGCACTCCTGGTTGTTGCGTCAACGTCTACAGCTTCAGATGTTGTAGTCGTTGCATCGGTTGTTGTAGTCGTGGCTTCAGCTGTTGTCGTCATAGGTTCTGTAGTTGTGGTCCTGGCTTCAGTTGTTGTGGTAGTTGTAGTGGGCTCTGTTGTTGTAGTTGTGGCTTCAGTTGTTGTAGTAGTGGTTGTGGTCATGGCTTCAGTTGTAGTGGTAGTAGAAGTGGGCTCCATGGTTGTAGTGGTTGTGGTCGGAGGTTCTGTAGTTGTGGTCGTGGCTTCATTGGTTGTGGTAGTAGTAGTAGTAGGCTCTGTAGTTGTGTTCGTGGCTTCAGTTGTTGTGGTAGTAGTAATGGGCTCTGTAGCTGTAGTTGTGGCCTCAGTTGTTGTAGTAGTAGTTGTGGGCTCTGTAGTTGTGGTCGTGGTTTCAGTTGTTGTGGTAGTAGTAGAGGGTTCTGTAGTTGTAGTGGTGGTGGTGGTCGTAGGTTCTGTAGTGCTGGTCGTGGCTTCAGTTGTTGTAGTAGTAGTAGTGGGCTCTGTTGATGTAGTGGTTGTAGCTTCGGTAGTTGTGGTCGTAGGTGCTGTAGTTGTGGTTGTGGCTTCAGTTGTTATGGTAGTAGTAGTGGGTTCTGTAGTTTTTGTGGTGGTTGTCATAGGTTCTGTACTGGTGGTCGTGGCTTCAGTTATTGTAGTAGTAGTAGTAGTAGTGGGCTCTGTAGTTGTGGTCGTGGGTTCAGTTGTCGTGGTAGTAGTAGTGGGCTCCGTTGTTGTAGTGGTTGTAGCTTCGGTGGTTGTGTTGGTAGGTTCTGAAGTTGTGGTCGTCGCTGCAGTTGTTGTAGTAGTAGTTGTAGGCTCTTTTGTTGTTGTGGTCGTAGCTTCAGTTGTTGTGATTGTAGTTTCAGTAGTAGTGTTTTCAGTAAATGTGGGATCTGTAGTTGATGTTGTAGCATCCGTTGTTACGGTTGTAACTTCGGTCGTTATAGCCTCGGTTCTTGTGGTATCCTCAGATGTTGGTTCGGTTGCTGGTGTTGTTGTGGGGCTTGGCGGTTCACATGTTTGGATGTGGCCCGATGTTACCTCTTTGCAATTTCGACATACAAAGCATTGCAGAGCACCTGCTGTAAAAGTTTGAATTTTTACAGACAAAGCGTCGTCATTTATTTCAGTAAATAATAATTTGTATGACATGTATCAACTTGACAATAATCTAATATGACATACATATATTATTTTTTAAATAAGTTTTTGAATTTCTAAAAGTTTTTTGTTAATTATTAAGTTATATATAGGTACTTAAATTATTAAAGTAATAAACTTCACTCATAATTCACTAAATTACTGTTATGTTTAAGCATTTCTAAAACTTTCACGTAACACATTTATTGATATAAATAAATAATTTCAAATTATGTTTTATGACGTAAGTACCTACATTATATTTTGACAGATTTTTTAAATTAAGATACTTACAATTTCCATTTGCCATAACGACGAGGAAGAATCCACAAATGAACAATTTCGCGCCATCCATCTTCAAATATTAAAACACTAAAAGTGCAACAAGCATGAAGTACCTACTAACGAGCCAGCTGAACAACAAAGTGGGAGGTTCTAATGTGAACTCCCACTTATAGTTACACGTGTTATCTAGGTTTTTTTTTGATACTGAGAACTGCAATGGATCAAAGATTAAGACTTAATTCCAGACGTGTCACTCACAACACGTATCTAATTTGAGTGATAGCGAATGATTTACTGATTCGCGCCATTGCCCTGCAGTTTCAGGGTTTGGTGCCCTTGACTTTGTTGTTTCTTCGACTATGATGTTAAAAAAAGCAGTAGTTTCGTGTTATCTATGATATAATACTGGCTAACCCTGATTGTAATGTTTTTCATCTTAGATAATCGTCAAACCGGGACGATTAATATTGCAAAAAAACCATTTTAATAAATTAAGTGAATTAAAATGGTGCTTATAATCAATTTTACATTCATAATAAAACATGTTTCAATACACTGCATTACCATTGATGAATAAATATAAGTTACAAAAAAATCATAATTTCATTTGGTACATACAGTCATAGCTATTTCTTCTCCTCTAATCCTGAATCTAGATTCACGCCTTAATTTCCAAGTAGTAGGCAGAGCACATGAAACTTATGTTCCACTGCCACTTTTAGTATAAATGTGATATCGCCTTAGTCAAATTTTACGACACCCACGGGAAGAAAGAGGGCGGTGAATTTCTAACCCGACACCACACGGGGCTGATTAGATACATAGGTATGTTTGTTATATCACTGATCCAACATTAACACCAAGAAGGTACGATCACTCGTGAACTTTGAACCTGGAGCCCACTGAACAGGCTCCAAACTGGGCATAGACGCAATGTCTTTCAGCATAAATCGTGTTGGAAGAATTCTCCGCTCTGCGGTTGCGGAGAAAAAAAAAAAAAAAAAAATTTGAACTGTTTATTTCTTTAGAAAACTATGCTACATTTCTAGCGATCAGGCTTTAATCTTATTATTTTAAGATTTTAAATTGCCCTATCGAATTTTAGAATCAGACGGCACCTTTACCATACAATAAGATAAGAAGGAGATTTGTTCAAGAGTATAAGTTATCTATTAACATTTTCTTATATATTTTTACTATAAGTTTATCAGACTCAGGCTTTTTTGGTATCAAATCATATGGAAGTCTATTTAAAGCGCGTGGCAATGCGTTTGTCCAGACTCTTTTGCCATATTCATTGTTAGTAGATGGAGTTACGAATGGTGAGGGGTATGTTAGCTTACGCAATTTTTTTGGTCTATGTTTGACAGTTAATTCAGGGATTTTCCCACTATATTGGGTCACAACGGCTAGGTCAACCTTGTCATGAACTGGCAATACCCTGCAGTATTTAAATAGACTTTCATAATTATTCTTATACATATATCTTATTTTTAAGGGTACAATATTTTTCAGTAATCTTATTTGCAGACTATGAATGTTATTTAAGTATGTTTTATATGTTCTACCGTAACTGGACAAGCCATAACCAATGATAGAGTCCGCCATGGACAAATACAGCAGCCTCAATGTCCTATAAGGCAGTTTATTTTTAAGTATACATAGTTTAGACAAAATTGATCTGAGTTTATTACATACTTGGTCGACGTGTGGACCCCAGTTAAATTTATTATCTATTTTCAATCCTAGGTAAATGTGTTCACTTACAACATCGAGACAGTTACAACTACAGATGGTATTCTGAACATGCATACAAGAGTGCTCGTGGGCCACGATTTTAGGAGTGCTGTAACATTTCATATATGGTGAATGTATATGCATTAATTTGGTTTTCTTATAGTTAATGGATAAGCCTACATCATGGGCCCACTTGCACATCAAGTCGAAGTTTTGTTGCATAATACTTTGAGCAGTCTCGACGTTCTTGTGTGCCACAATGAGACAAGTGTCGTCAGCAAATTAGTATACAGAGCCCTGCTGAAAAATCCTACACATATCGTTGACATATAATAAGTACTCAGTTGGCCCCAATATGGATCCCTGAGCTGTACCATTTTTTGTGGGAATCATATCACTCAGTTCCCCAGCTATACTAACAGCGTTATACCTACTAGTGTGATAGTTTTTAAGAATGTCCAGGGCCGGGCCCCGTATACCATTTTGCTGCATTTTTTTGAAAAGTGTGTCATAATTCAAGGTATCAAACGCTTTGCTGAAGTCTATCATTATGGCTAATACCTGTTGCCTTTTATCCAAATAATTATTAATTTCATCTGTAAACAACATTGAGGTACTTTTGTTTTTTTGAAATCCAAATTGTTTCTCGTGGATAATGTCATTATGATTTAAAAAGGCATTAATCAGGTTACCGAAATACCTTTCAATAATTTTATCTATGCATGGCAAGATTTTTATAGGCCTGTAATTATTTGTATCTGTATGGCTACCCTTTTTAAAGACCGGTCTGATCAGTCCTATTTTAAGCTTATCTGGATAGATTGATTGTGATATACATAAATTTATAAGGTGCTTTAGCACAGGAGTAATTTGAACGGAAATGTTCTTGATGTCCTTGGCTCGTATATCGTAGAAGAAGATCAATTCACTGAGGACATCTTCCTGCGCTCCCTAAAGATAACGTAATGTTTGTGCAATACTGCTGCAACTTTATGTGTTACTAACGGGTAACTAATCGTCCAATTTCGAAAACTCTTTCTAGTGTTTGTGGATGATTGGAGCTTTAAGTAATTTATAATTATGTCATCCCTCGGGTCTGCTTGCAACAGGCGGGCGAAGCCATGTAAGTATAAGTGGTTCTAGCACTGCAGAAACCAAAAGAGAATGAAATATTTTTTATTGAGTTATACTTTAATACTAACAATTACACGGTTCAACTCACGTATTCTATGTCACTACGGGCGACATGTTTCGAACTCTTCGGGAGTTCTTCTTCAGGATGAGTGTTTTCGCGGCGGTGTCGCTTGTATCACTGCCCGAGCTCGCTCCGCACGCCGAGCGGTGCGTGAAGCACGCGCCGACAGGGCGGGGGGAGGGGGGCAGTCTAGCGCTGGAGTAGTTGAGTGAGATTGCGGCAGGAGGTCATCTCCTCCGATAGACGACACGCACACTGAACTCACTGTGTCCACGGGGTTGTCACAACACACTGTCCACTTCAATTTAGGAATGATAGTTTTAGTTTGGGAACCTCCTGCCGCAATCTCACTCAACTACTCCAGCGCTAGACTGCCCCCCTCCCCCCGCCCTGTCGGCGCGTGCTTCACGCGCCGCTCGGCGTGCGGAGCGAGCTCGGGCAGTGATACAAGCGACACCGCCGCGAAAACACTCATCCTGAAGAAGAACTCCCGAAGAGTTCGAAACATGTCGCCCGTAGTGACATAGAATACGTGAGTTGAACCGTGTAATTGTTAGTATTATTTCAACATGTCTCACGAAAGTTTAAATTCGAGTTATACTTTTGTTCTTAATCTACGCCCGCCTTAGTGCCAGTACTTAACCGACTTTCGTTATTAATCATGAAGATCAAAGCAAGCACGTGAGTAGTACCTACGACTAAAGTTTATTTAAGAGACTAATCTAAGTACTAGAAGCAACAATCTGTTTAAAGTCCTACCGTCAGCTTGAAACAACCTTGCTGTAATGTTAATTTACAATTCTCTGGTAAAATTAAAAGTACTGTCTACAATCAACAATATGAAATTAAATTAAATTTTAGGTACAACTGTATTTTTCTGTATACTTCATTTATTTATTTAATCTTTATTGCACAAAAGAACAACTTATAGTACAAAAGGCGGACTTAATGCCGTAAGCATTCTCTACCAGTCAACCTTTGGGCAAAGCAGACAAATTGTGGGCGGTGCAACTACAGATATAAACACACATTAAACATACATTTATAGTAAATAACAACAATAGACAAATAAATAAAAATACATACAAATATAAATAACTACATATATAAATACATATATACAGACGAAAATAGTGAACAGAAACACTAAGAATCTCCGGCTCTGCTAGCAAACAACTTGCGTAAAGATCTTTTAAACGCAAATCTGGTCGAAGACTGTCGGATTTTAACGGGTAGGCCGTTCCAGAGGCGAGCGATTCGAATAGTAAACGAATTGGACATGAAACCAGTTCGGCGAAGTGGAATAGCGAGAGAAAGATTGCCTGAAGAGCGAAACTGACGGGTACAGTTCACGCCATGGTACTGGAACAAACTTTTGAGATAGTCGGGAGATTTCGGGTCCTGGAGAATTGAAAAAAGGAAGCAAAGCATACGAAGATTACGGCGTTGGCGGATGGGTAACCAACCAAGCTTAGATCGGTAGGAGGAGACATGATCGTATTTACGGAGGCAGAAAACAAAACGAATACAGTTGTTAAGGAGACGGTCTAGTTTATTTAGGAGTTCCTCGTTTAAATCCGGATAACACACATCACCATAGTCGATTATGGGTAGGATCAAACTTTGCACTAATAAAACTTTGGTTTTAATAGGCAAGAAGTGTTTGAGTTTATTGAGGACATGAAGGGAGCCGATCACCTTTCGGCTAACTTCAGCAACATGGGTCCTCCAACTCAGGGTGTTGTCCAAATATACTCCTAAATTCTTTACCTTCTGGCTATAAGGGATAGCAGTGCCATTGAATTCAATATGAGGAATAGAGTTGAGATCTAGCTTAGCCACTTGATGAGAACTACCAATGACAATGGCCTGACATTTGGACGGGTTGACAAACAAGCCAAATTTCTCGGACCATCTCTGAATGTGCGCCAGATCTACGTTTAACTTATCAATGGCAGCTGAGAGGTTAGAGACGTTAGACTGATCATACAATTGCAGGTCGTCAGCATACAGGTGGTAAGCACAGCGAAAGTCAGGAGTCAGAAAGTTAATAAAAATCGAAAATAAAAGTGGAGATAAGATCCCTCCTTGAGGTACGCCAGTAGCTAGTTCGCACCAGTCAGAAAACTTCCGATCTACTCTGACTGCTTGCTGGCGACCACGGAGATAATCCGAAAACCAGCCAATGGCAGCGGACGACACATTTAAGCGTTCAAGAAGGGCAAGGAGAATGTCATGGTCAACAGTATTAAATGCGTTAGAGAAGTCACTTCATCTCGTGACTACTCGTTGAGACGATTCTAACGAGCCCAAACTCAACGGAGTTACGTCTTAAGTAAGTAAGTTAAGTCCTGAATTATTATTGCCACATTCAGTTTCCATCATCAGATCAGCTCAATGGTACCATAATATTCAATAGGGAATATGCATGTGATTTAGAGATGGACAAAAAAAATCACGTGTAATCTATATTGCTTAATAAATATACACACATGATTATTTTTTCAAATTATCATGTTTCTATTGATAAAATAAATTGTTTAAAAGTACTATTTTTCAAATTCCCTCGCAAATTTCCAAAACGCAACGCTATTGGCGGAGCGAAACGTGACGTCACCGTGCAGGTCGTTAGTATGATTATTGAAAGTTATTCGCATTGTTTGGCCGCTGTTTATGTTATGATAAATAATCAGTGTTTTTTGGTAATTATTAAGTGAAAAAAGACTCGCCACAATGACTGAAGGCGGTTTTGTCAATGCACAGTCGGATAATCTGCCTAAAATTGATGTGTTCATGATGACTAAATTTAATACATACTTCGCAAATATTTGTGACTTTACGTCCGCTGAACTAAGAGGAGTAAAAGCTGCAAGGTAAATAAGTTACAGATATTCAATAAATTTTCATATTCCTTGTTTTTATACTCGTGAGATTGGTCAATTAAATAATTATAACCTATTTTGGCGATTCAAATAGTTAGACTTTTAAACTACTTCAAATAGGTGTCTTTGTTAAATAAGTGGAATAAAAAACTAGTAGATATTTATCCATACTATATACTATTTTACTATACTATAACTTTATATATTATATATACTAACTTCTGCCCGCGACTCCGTCCGCGTGGAACTCATTTATATCGTAGCTCCATACAAACTTTCACCCCCACTTCATCCCTTTGGGGGATATGGGGGGAGCTACGATATAAACGAGTTCCACGCGGACGGAGTCGCGGGCAGAAGCTAGTTATATTATATATTTTATATATACTTACTTAATAATAAATTATAAATGCGAAAGTGTGTCTGTCTGTCTGTTTGTTACCTCTTCACGCTTAAACTGCTGAACCGATTTGGATGAAATTTGGTATAGAGATAGTATAAACGAGTTCCACGCGGACGCAGTCGCGGGCAGAAGCTAGTATTATATAATCAAAGATATGTAGGTACCTATTAGGAATGTTAAATGTTGAGAACATCTTTATGAACTTTAACAAACTAGGTTGTTTTCGTCAAGGCTTATAAATATATTAAATAAATAAATAAATAAATTTGTGTAGGTCACTCAGTAAAAAGGATTTCTTTCTTTTAACTTTCTTCGATCAACAGTGCAAACAAAGAAACTTAGCTAAAAGGTTTCTTGATCAAAATCAACACTCGTAGTCAGCTGTTGATCAACAAAAATCATAATATTTGTAACATTAATAACTAAAAAAATTGGGAATCAGAATAGTTTTATGAATAAGTATATAATACAATTTTGAGGTTAGGTTATTGTTTACCTATATTGTTCGCGAGTCGTAATAAAAAAGATTTTAGGTACATACATATTTAATACTCACGTCGAAATGATCTTCACAACAATATAAACTACTCAAGCACGATACATTATCTCTCCTCATCGCCTTACACCACTTTATCCTTATATTTGCACCTTTGGGCATATGAAAATATTTGCAGTTTTAATGTGATTTTCACACATAGGGACAATACAATATTTATAATAAGCTTTTGTGTGCTCTTCCATTACAATAAGTTGATCTTATAAGCTTTAATCACTCACATTTGTTAAAAGTGTGAATCAAACACTTTGTTGTTAATTTGTTTAAGAACCGCCGTGCACTAAGCTGCACGGTGACGTCACAAATGAGCGCGCCAAAATGGTGGCGTTTTGATCGTCCGAAAATGATAGTAATTTTAATTATTTTTTTTTAGCTTATTTAATAATATTGTGAAAGTGTTATATTTTTTCCGGTTATATAATTACTTATAGAATAGATAAAAAAAATAAAAAAATGTCATGAATATTCCCTATTGTCATCCAAACTATACTTAAACCCAAAATTTCAGCTCAATCTGTTGAAGATATGTGCGTCAAAATTGAGTAGCACGATTCCACCCGAACAATACATTGCAAGTTAAATAAAGGCTTGTAACAAAAGTCAAGTACAGAACGGGAATAGGTAATGTTAGTAACAACCGTCAAAATTTAAAAATAAGGTTTACTGTAAAATCAGTTTATATTCAACTGAAAAGTAATTAATACAGCAAAGAATAAACATGAGTACTGCAGATGTTTGTGCCATGATGGGAGCTCCGTTGCACTGGTCCGATTCGCAGATCTTGCAGTTTTCTCCGAAGCCTGAATACACGCACGAAGTAGTCTCGTCTTCTTCCATTATAGCACATCCCCTTTTCACGACATCAGTTTCGTTTACTGAAATGGTATGAATAATCGTAAGTAGATAAAATATCATCATCGCACTCGGTTACTCTGTCCTACCATGGAACTATTTAAATCAATTAGATTTTGACTGAGATAAGAATTTGGGTGGGTTACGGTTTTGGGTTACTATATAATGAAATCTATAATTTCATTTGCCATAAATGTAACGTTTGCCATAATCATCATTTGCCTTCATTCGTTTTTATCAGAAACTGACAACTTTTCAGGATTTTTATATAACAAACGTAACCTAATCTACAGGGTTCTATACAAAGTTTATACAATTTATCGTGAAAATGTTACGGTTTTCGAGAAAAATACTTGGCAAATGATGATTATGGCAGACACTATTGAAATCTCTACATCGAAGGTATTCGACCGACCTTATATGTATATTACATTTTATAGAACCTAAGAGTAAGTGTAACATAACCTACACATGAATTTCATTATTATAAGAAAAGAGGCATAATTGCAACAGGTTGAAATCGTTGTAAGCGTGACCTTGAAGTATATTTGAGACAATTACCTGTATAGTTTGGTTATCAATTGTTTATTTATTATCTACTTTATTTAGTCTCCAGTACGTAGGTATAAATAAATACTTGAGTGGTATCACTTGTGATATAATGTGAACAGTGGTAACTACAACAAGTAACGGTGATATATAAGTTTGTAGTAGATTGAATAATTATCTGCGGTTATGCTGCGACTTATTCACTACCGGAATACACTACCTTTGAATTTATCCACGATGCAAACGTATTTGACGCCTTCCTTCGATAAACCCAGTCCTCTCAAAGCGTATCTTTTCGATCTTTGCTTGGATCTCAAACAATCACATATTTTTTCCTGTAAAGAAAATCGTAGAAACCATTAAATTACTAATTGTTTATATATTGCATACTTATTAATTACGGGATACTACTCATATATAACATGAAGATAATGAATAATAATACATACGTCATAGTCATATCAATACCGTATACTTAAATTTGATAATGGTCGATGAATGAACACTACACTAAAACTGTTCATGTTTACAATGACAGACTTGCTTCTCGATAATTTGACAGTTTCAATGGTATTTATCCACTTACTTGCTTGTGGCTACCATAGTTGCCAATTTTGCGGACCCCTAAACTGATGATGGCAACCAAAGAACGGGTTGGGTTGGTTGCTTTGATAATTAAAAATTAGAAGCAATTTAGTTAGGCTACCTTTTTTAAAATCCGAAATCAACTGAGCGGTTACTGAGGGTTCAAGCCAAATTCAACTTTCCGGTGACAGTAATTCCTGTCATCCCTTAAAAGATTGTTTACCATTGACCTTATTCTCCGTTAAAGTCGCAATATGCAGATTTGTGCACAAAAGTTTGACAAACTTATTTGGAAACGGTCACAAATATTAACATAGGTTATTTGGAAAATTGTAAGCACTAACGCTAAACTATCCTCCTCTTGCGGAAAAGTCCATCGTTCCCTTCGATATAAATTACTTTCTATTTACATTGGATTCATTAAAATAACCCCCAAAAGTTCCCTGTGGTCAATGACGCAACATTTTATTATTTATTACTTTCAATATTTTTATCCTTTTCATCTCGAAACATGGTGGAATGCCAGTAAAAGATTACGTAAGGTAAGGTGCTCGTAATTGAGGGAGTTGGTTTTAATACAAAATAAACGACTTAGGTCATTAGGTATTGATGAATATGACGTAATTATAGATATCAGGTGAACCGAGCTCGACTATCGTCACACATTCTAACATTAACTGCCTGATTCACCAAATCATAAAGATGTATAGGAAATGTAGGTGTGCTATTAGATACGATGCAATATCCATGCATTTGCTAGACAGTCAGCCAGACATTGATTGAATTACCGGTTACCGACGAATTACCGAAGAATTACTGTACTCCATTATAGAAATTATGGTTGTGGTTAGGTTTATTATTTAAATTGGCTTTGAAAAATAGCTGTTTCTTTTGGAATAAATTTAATCATGTATCCTCCCCTCTGAATCTTAATTCTTTAAAACACTAACGCATACGTGGGTCATTCTTGAGAATTGCATTATTCATCTCATTCCCTCGGCGTTTTTTATTTTAAGAAATTTCTACTAAGTTACAACAAAATCAAATTAAGTATTTAATAATAAACATATTTATCGAATAGGCATCACTTTGGGTCAATTATGTACGGAAATATACCAATTCAAAGTTTAGCTGTCGAGGGAATGAGAAAAAATGACGGGGGAATGATAAAAAGTACGAGGGAATGAGAAAAATAACGGGGGAATGATAAAAACTACGAGGGAATGATAAAATTGACGAGGGAATGATAATCTTTGGTATTAGATCAGATGTTTTATTAAATAATACAAAATATCAGTTTGAGTAAAGAAAAAATTCTCAGTTTTTTCTTAATAATCTTATAGACTAAGTACCATAACTTGAGACTTCAGTCTTAACCATTCATTGACATTAATTCTTCGCATTACTTGCAACAATCATCATTATCCTAGCGTTTTTCCCGGTAGTGCCCTACACGAGCCCGGGGTCCGCTTTACAAAAATACTTCTACAAATATATATTTTTCTTTTGCTTATCACAATCTAACAGGGAAGTAATTTTAATAACTTCTAACTCACTTAAATTCTCAAACTTCTGAATATGATTATCATTAGGTATACGCTTCGTATCAAAGACTAAAATAGGTACTTTATGTTTTTTTCTCAAATACTTGATTTAATATTTGAGATCCCATAAAATTGCATGCATGATTAGAAACAAGTGAAACAACACACAATAATAGGTCCAGTTCAACAAAAATAACACAAAAATCGTTTTGCTGGACATTTGTTTTAAAGCAATTCTTTTTTTATAAGTTACATTTGTTGATAAAAATCAGACTATTAGTTAGTTACCTAAGTATTAACATCTTTTTGGTTTGATTCCTAAAGAAACTAAAATTCACAACTTTACTTATAGCATTAATATAATATTTTTGTATTACTGGAATAATACCTTTTTTTACTATAGTCGTAACATTTTTTTATTTACTACGTAATCATAAATATCACTTGAGATCACAAATAAAACATATTTGTAACATTTATATAAATATCAGACTCTTAATTAGTTATTAACGTTTTTTTAGTAACAATTTAATAATAAATGTATATTTTCTAAATTCTAAAGTAACCTAAATTGACAACAATGCTTATACTTAGTATTGATTTCAAGACCTTCTATTTAACAGAAAATGTAATGTTACGTTCATGATATTATAAATAAATTGTTGAATAAATTAGTCGACCATAATATGTTATAAGTACGGTATAAGGGTTTGGCCTGTAATAGGAGTAATAAATGAAACGGTGGATTACTAACCCAATCAGCAATCAGTTCTAAGTGGTTTAACAAAAAACAAACAAGAAAACACTATTAATCACTATGACATATATATTCTATGGGGTCATCCTCTAAATTTATTGTTCCTATTACAGGCCACAGCCGGTACATATGATAAAATATTATAATTTTCAAGAAACGTCAGAAATCTATCATTACCCCGTTCAGAAAACCGGGGGAATGAGAGTCGAGGGAATGAGAAATCGAGGGAATGAGAGTCGAGGGAATGAGAAACCGAGGGAATGAGAGTCGGGGGAATAAGAAAAAGTATGTTTCTTGTCGATTATGCCGAAACTGTTATTAATATAAGAGTAACTATTAAATCAACACATGCAATCATTCATGTGTTATTCTCTACACTAAATATTATATGCCAATTGCAGGAAATAGATTTTATACGTAAATATAGGGTAATGATAATCATAGTGAACCAAAGTTAGGGGATGATATATCTACCTTCATTGCTCCGAGCTCCAGCGACGAGACGCGTCCTCTCTCCGCGGCGTCGGTAGCGCTACAGACGAGGGTGAGACACGGCCGAGATTACGCGTCACAAGACGTTGCAGTAAGGATGTACGCGTTGTTTAGTCAGGCATTAGGGAAATAATAGGTTAGCTCTGGACAAACCTTTGATATAGATTCCTATAAAAACTATAATAAATAGGGGAACCATATTTTTATTTTTAAATCATTAACTTATATTCTAACGATTTAACTCGATACAATATTTGATTTTGATCCATAACTAGTTGTTTTCAGAGTAGATTGTTCACAAAATGGCGGATGGACGCACCGGGGGAATGATAATTTAGGTGTTTGACATTTTTTTATGGCTAATTCTACTTACCTTTAACAAAAAGTAAATCCTGCCCCAGTTAGATTAAGTGTTGAACTACTGTACAAAAATGTGTAAAGTCAATTATTTTATTTTTTCGGGTACTTTTTCCCTCTGGACGCTGAAAATTGACCCTCTCAAGAATCACCCACATACGTGTTCTTTCTATACGATAATGCGTCTTATATTGCTGCGCGTAAAAAATAAATAATTACTTACGTTGCTGCATGCACAATCTTTATGCAAGGACCTCGGTCTTCTCTGAGTAAAATTGTATGTTGCGTTTGTGTCCTCGACGGCTCTTGTATTATTTGTAGACTCCGGATATTTTGTAACAGATATAGGTACAGTGTCTATTGTAGGTTCCGTCGTAAAGTTAACTAAAGGCTCTGCCGGTATTGTGGGTAGCGATGAAATAAATGGTATTGATGTGAATGTTGTTCTAGATTCTGTTGAACTTAAGTAACTTATTACAGATTCTGTTACGGTTTCGGTCTGAATGTTTGTAGGTTCTGATGTAATTGTTGTGAAGTTAATTGACGATTCTGTTGTGGTCTTTGTGGATATAGTCATCGGTTCAGTTGGGATAGTAGGCTCTATACTCGTAGTGAATATTGTAGTAATAATTGCAGGTTTCGTTGTAATATTGGCAGGTCCTGTTGTGGTTCTGAAAGTGGTTAAAGGTTCTATGGTGCTAGTGGAAGTGGTTACAGGTTCTGTTGTGGTCGCGAAAGTGGTTACAAGTTCTGCTGTGGTGGCTATGGAGTTAGTTGTAGATTCCGTCGCGATTGTTGTGGAAATTATTGTGAGTGATGGAGCAGAAGTTGTGGAGTTAGTTTTAGGTTTTGCCGTGGTTATTGTGGCAATAGTAGCGTCGGTTTTTGCTGTGATTGCAGTAGAAGTAGCTATAGGTTCGATCGTAGTTATTGTCAGAATTGTCATTGGTTCTGTTGAGGTTGAGGTAATAGTGCTTGAGGTCGTTGTTGATTCCGTTGTGTAAGGGGTTGTAGGTTGTGTCGTGGTTGTGGAAATTGTTGATGGTCCGGGTGTTGTTTGTATTCCACAAGTTTGTAATTCTTCTTCATTTACTTTCGGACAGTTATCACAGACGTAGCATTGTAAACACCGCACTAAATAAATTGAAAAATATTCTATAAGTATTGATTAACAAGAAATAAACTATAAGTAATTTACTTTTGAATGAACTGTAGATATTTGTATAGTAGTTTATTTATTTATTGAAAAATAATTAAAGCACCGTTACACACTTTAAAACCGCTTTCCAAATTACTATATTGCTGTTTATAATTATTTCATATTCTTAAGCACTTTCACTTACTAACCTTCTAATAAACAACTGCACAACATAATAAACAAAAACAGCATTTTTTCCATGTTGACGTTATCCTTACAACTGTTTGGTTAGACTAATGAAAGGCAATAATCATTTAGTTGATATATATACATTAACAATTTAATAGCATATTGTGTAGCTACCTATGAATTGGACGATTATGACGAGCGTGTAAGGTTTTTGAACGGGAGAAACCAAATGAGATCACAATTTAGTTAATACCTACGTTTTTATTTGCTATGTTCCATACTTTGTGGCATACTTTTGGGGTAATATAAGAAATAGGTTAGATGGTAAGGAAACGCAATGTGGTGTGGTGGTAATATTTTTCACGCCACTGCTCGGAAATGTGTCAAAAGATGGTTAGAATTCAGGCTTCAAAGCTGCGGCGCTACCACGAACTTCGAAAGTCGAATTTCGGGTATTTCCATCTCTATCGCACTCTCTAACTCGAGTAACAGGGATGCATGTATTACGAACTTCGACTTTCGAAGTTCGTGGTAGCGCCGCTGGGGTTAGTTGGACGTCGCACGAACCTGACCATCTATGAGTTCAAACTGTCCAACAATGTTTTTATAGTCCAGTTTGAACAGCGATTCGAACAATCACACTCCCGATAGATAGATAGACTCGTCTTCTTCGAGGTCCTCACCTGTGGCTCGGACCTCGAACACATCTATTGACTACTTTCTAGCCTTTACAACAATGTACTATAATTCTTCATACTCGATCAAGTATTTGCGATTCTTCATTTATTTTTACTATTTCGCAGAGGCCATGCTCTTCACGATATGTACCCAAAAATAAATGTATATGAAGAAATGTCGCTTTACTGAAGTTATTGCTGCCTAAGAGTAGGATATCCAAAACACCATTACTAGCTCCCATTCCTAAAAACTATTAGCCGCAATTTAGTTAACCGCTAATTAATAAAATTATAAGTATGTATAATATAGGTACTTTTATTGTTGTAACATATATATATATATATATATATTTTATAATAATATTTCATATAAGGTATTTATATCTACTGACACAAGTCTCACAGTACGCTGTCCCGCACACCCCGCTGGCTCCACAGAAAACCAGCGCCGTTGATCACGCTAGCCGTGCCAACTGCATTGCTGAGTGGAGGCCATTTCAGGTCCACATCCCGATCTACTTTTTCGATGTATTTGTTAATGTGTTTTATTTTTATTACTTATGATGTGTTGTTGCCTGAATAAATGCCATTCTATTCTATTCTATTCTATTCTAAATAATTTACTACTTGAGAGTTGAACGCATCGAAGACTTATAATAATATACCAATACACCAAAATTGGGTTTGCGACACTCGGGCTCTTCGATAAAAAAATGACACGGCATATTAACTTAGGGTAGGGTAGCACCAAACCGTCTGTAATCCTAAGCGGTGTTCGATAGAATCTGAATGTACATGGAAAGTTGTACAAGTTTCTATATGACAGCTGCTGGCGCCATATTTTCACGTTGACCGGTCTGTAATCATAAGTGGGTGCAACCCGCCCTTAAACTTTATAATCCCCGACACATAAGTAAAACCAACATGGCGGCATTCGCGCAGGCTCTTTAGCGAAAATGCTGATATACCATGCGTGGGGTCTCGTGCTGTCCCGTTTGCTATGGCTCTCGCCACCTCAGATTGCACGCATTATTATACTTCAGTGACATAATGTTAACTAAACATTCTATGAACCGTTTGTTACTTGGGATTTTAACTAAATTTACTCCACTAGTTCTTAAAAAAATAAGTAGAGATTAACACGGTTAGGAGAACAGCGACCGAGGATTGTATAGAACTAGCAGCATTACAATTTTCTGTGGAGCAGAAGCTACATGTGGTCATCCCGAACGTTTCACAAGTCTCGTTGGTGCGATCCACTGTGCAGCCGCGAACGTTAATGTCGGTGTTGTTCTCTGTGAAATAGAAAAAATGTATATTACTTACCTAGGTCAATAAAAGTGTCAGACGTGTGTATTTCATGCTTAACACGATTGGCTACCACTAGTGGCTCACATTGGTTTTAATTGCGAAAAACTGAATCGACAAAAAGAAACTATATAATAGGCATGATGCCTCATGTTCAAATTGATAACGTAGTAATGCTAAATGGATAGTAAACCATCAAATTATCGTAATAAAGTATAAATTATAAAATATAATTAAAATCATAAAAAGATATGAACCTTGAAAGTTTAGAAAAACGATGCATTTTTTTTTATTGTCCAAAAGTAAATTTAAAGCTGCCAATAGAATCCTTACACTTTTATAGAAACAAAATTGTATGACAACTATGTACTTAAACGCAGTATTTCGCGACCGAAACATTAATTTACAGGATTTTCCATACAACAATACAACTACTTTGTACAATTGTGACGTCATACTTGTGTGTCTATCAGTATGAAGCGTTTTGCGCTGCCGCCAGCGACGTCAATCTTTGTCTCAAAATTTTGGGTATTTATGTTCTTTAATTGTAGTTGCTCCCATACAAACATTTGTTCCTCTCCAAAAACTGGTTCGAATGACATAATAAAAAAACCTTACTCATCATCCCTATTATGGAACCGGCTCACATTTTCACGAGTATTGAGTTATCGGTTGAGAAGTGCGAAATGTATAGGAGAACAGCCGGACAGCGGGACATCTAGACCTCCGGACATACTAAGGAGTTTTGGCCCAAGCTGAAACGGAGATCTTTGTTCGCTCCGCTCGTTCGTTTAAGTAATGTATTAGAAACTTTGTTTGTGAAGAACTACCCTTCTGTAGCTAATACTAATATTAAATATTTGACAAAACTGGTTGTTATTGATTAACCTATTGACTCAAGTATAATTAGTGACAGAATAACATCCCCTAAATTTGTTTATCATTATTAACCACACCTCGGCACATTATAAAAAACAATTTTTATCCTTATTTCTTACTCACCACGAACAACTCCCTCAAAACATTCGAACGATATATCTGCTCGTTCTGCTTTCTCCACAGATGTTTCGGTTGTAGTGGATGAGGTAGTAGTAGTTATTTCAGAGGTTGTAGTGGTAGAAGGAGATGTGGAACTCGTAGTAGTCGATTCAGTAGTTATAGTGGTAGAAGGAGATGTAGAACTTGTAGTGGTCGATTCAGTAGTTGTAGTGGTAGAAGGAGATGTAGAACTTGTAGTGGTCGATTCAGTAGTTGTAGTGGTAGAAGGAGATGTAGAACTCATAGTAGTTGTAGGACTCGTAGAACTTGAAGTAGTTGATTCGGTAGTAGTAGTTGTAGCACCTGAAGTACTAGTAGTTGGACTTGTAGTGGTAGTAGTCGTAGGAGACGTAGTACTGGTACTTGTTGTAGAGCTAGGTAGCAGGGATTCGCAGGATGTTAAAATCCTATCCGAGTGCTCACAATCGTAGCATGAGTAACATTGAAAACTATTCACTGAAAAAGAAAAAATAATATTCATATTCCAAGTATCATAAAATCATAATTTATTGATAGTTTGCGTTTCACTCGGTTTCATTGAAAACAAAGTAATAATTTTCATGAACACTATCATGTTCTGCGATGCAAAGTTATTAACTATAACGGCTATAATATTATGTATTAAGGTGAATCATTCCGACACACAGTTCATCTTTGGAAACTGCGATGCCACACACATACACACAGATTCACAAGTACTCGTAACATCCATATTTTTCGTCGGGAGTTAAAGCCAAATAAACACTGCGATTAATATCACACAAAAATATTACCTTTCTATGTCAATAAATATTTACCAATATTAAGATTTCTACTCACCTTTTAATGTAATAGTAAATACTACCGAAATAAATATTGCCGTTTTAAACATGGTGTATCGCGACGTGCTTGTTGCCGTTATCGGTAGTGTTGTGATATCAAAATGTTTATTAAAGTGCACAACGTTGTAATTATAAATGCGTTATTATATACAGGGTGCTCTTATTTTAACAGCAACTTAGTGTGGTAAGTACATGTTGGGCTTTTAAGAAGTATCCTTAAAACAAATATATACCTACGTTACTTGGTGCACATACATGTTAACTTAATCCCAGGGCTGCATACGCAACGACGCTAATATATGGATTTTTTTTTTTGTGCAAGTACTGATTTTAAAATAATTTATGGAAAAAATATAATCAAATCATACCTAGTACATTTTTACTCCAATATATATACAGAAAATCGTTAATAAATAACCATACACAGTCTTTATTGTTACTGACATTGAGACGCATGTGTAGATATTTTTGAAATAACTCGACTGTACCTAAAACAAAACATAATAAACTTTGTTGAGTGCATCATGTATATTAATTTATAACACATATGGGCATTATCTCTTCATTGTTTGAAACCCTCTAGAAAGATAAACAGTCTGGTTCAAGTGGATCCACTTTCCCCTACTAAGTAATGAGGCAATAACGTGTTTTTATTCTTAGTTAGTCAGTGCCAATGAAAGGGATTAATAATTATCGAGGTTTCCCAGGAATACTACTTCTGACCCACACATACCAACTCCCTCTACCCACTCGTACCCAGTCATTAAAACCATAATGAAATGAAATATAGAAGGAAGGAAAGGCAGGGGAAGACTACGGCGCAGTTATATGGATCAAATAAAGGTGAAAGGTGGTGTGTCTTGTCGTCGGCGTACGACAGAGAGATAGAAATGGAAAATACTCCACCGAATAAGTCTTAAGTTTGTGATGATAACTAAGTAATATGCATGCGCATTATCAATTTGACTTCTTAGTCAGCGTGGATTTCCCGTGCTACTTCCATCCGCAATTTCCAATTTTGAAGAGTAGAATGAAATATATTTTATAGTCACCAGTCCCAGTCCCAAAGGAATCATCCACCTAGCTTTTTCCCGGTTGTATACCCAAAGGAGCCCGGAGTTCGCTTTGGCACCTTATCCCAAGATTTAGCGTACAAAAGTGACCTTCTGCCCCAGAGGGAAATTGGAACGAATCCTATGGTAAGAATGATTTGGGGTGGATATTTGTTAAAATCTGAGTATATGCAACTTCCCAACGAACGATGATACTTAAGCCCAAGGATACCAGATGCACGGGAAAGCTCAAGACAATTTTGTAAAGACTAGTCGTTCTTGGTAAATTGAATATGTCGCAGGGAAATTAAAAAAAACAGAGATTTGAACAAATGCCTGAGGGAATTTGGTCATACCAAATTACGCAGGATGTTAAAATGGCGAATCCATTATATTTGACGACCGGTTAGCCTTGTGGGTAGTGACGCTGCCTACGAAGCTGAAGGTCCTGGGTTCGAATCCCGGTAAGGGCAAATATTTGTGTGATGAGCATGAATATTTGTTTCTGAGTCATGGAAGTTTTCTATGTATTTAAGTATTTATATCTATTATATATATATCGTCGTCTAGTACCCATAACACAAGCCTTAATGAGCTTACTATGGGACTAGGTCGATTTGTGTAAGATTGTCCCCTAATATTTAGTTATTATTTATTTATTTATATATTATATCATTTGCCTAGAATAAATCAGTAATTTGATCAAATCCCTGAATTTGTTTAGTGAAACGACGAAATCAGCCAAAAGGGCAACTCGTTTTCTTCATTTCACCAGATTTGTTTAGTGATTTGATAAAATCCCTGAAATACGTCAGTGAGTTGACGAAATGAACTCGCAAAGTCAACTCGTTTTATCATTTCACTAGACACGTTTAGTGATATGATAAAGTCTCTACTGTAACATCTGTGTATCGGCGCATTTATGTATTTATTTATCTCGTCTAGTATCCATAGTACAAGCTTTGCTCAGTTTGGGACTAGGTTGATTGGTGTAAGATTGACC
Organism: Epinotia ramella; assembly: GCA_947578815.1. Taxonomy (NCBI): domain Eukaryota; kingdom Metazoa; phylum Arthropoda; class Insecta; order Lepidoptera; family Tortricidae; genus Epinotia; species Epinotia ramella. The sequence goes on along the minus strand of OX388217.1, from coordinate 9,801,028 downwards.
CCAAATTTTTATTATATTTACTTACAGGTATACGTTCATAAAGCTTATCTACGCTTACGTGATTTGTTAGGTGTTTTAGACGCAGACGATTTACATGAATGAAAAGCGCAATTATTTTCAGTTTTTATTTAAAATAAACTAACAAGAACGGGCATACTTAAAACATACATAAGAAATGCTTTGAAATGTATAAACATTAAAATTATGAATTAAATTGACCTACAAATAAAATTTACTCGAATATTGTTACTACGAATACGATTGGATTACGCAAATTGTTATAGGGTGCAACCAGTTATTGTTTATTTTCAAACATCTTCAGACGATAACCATGAATTTAATGTGTTATAAATGTGAGATTCTGTTTCTTATTACAAATACCAGGTACATATAATAGACACTAAGCAAATTTCAATATATTTCAGTAACGATATTACGTAAGTAATAATAATATATATTTATACTTTATTACAGGTTTTGCTAACCTTTACATATGTAAATTATGTAATTCATATGAATGCTTATCGTATCACTACAAATCATTTTAAAACTACGTATAACATTGCAAAATCAACAACAATGATATTGGACAGTCCTTTTCTAAAGGCCTTATGGTTTCACTTTAAGTCTTGTCTTTTAAAAGTTTTTTTTACTGTTGCATTAGGCTTCAGAGTATAAGCTCTTTCTTTGGGAGGTACACTTGATTAAAAGATTAACATATAAAGCAAAATATAAAAATTGTACTAGATTTCTTATCGATTATTTAAACATTGATTTTGGTTACAAACTTATTTTTATTGAGGTACTCAACTACCATCAAGAACTCTGTTAATTCAAACGAGATAGGTCAGTGTAGCGTTGCCTTGCAGTTAGTATCCAAAACTCAAATTTCGGGATCTATAGAGACAAAGGTTCGTGTTTAATAATCTTCTAGTCTTATACACAGATTTGTTTCGCACCCACAAAGGCAATAGCAAGAAAGACTTGAAGCCATCATTGTGTTATATTTTGTTTATTATTGTTTAGAGACGAAGTAAGAGACGATGACGCCAAGGAAGGCGAGTGGGAGCGAGACGGCGATGGAGCCGGCAGCGTTGCACTCGTCCTTGTCGCACGCGCTGCAATGCTGGATCTGCTTGCTGGGGTCCGTGAAGACACGAGCCGCGGTCTCTATTAGGGAGCAGCTGAGGTTCAGGTTGTGAGCGTCGCCGACGAGGCACGTTCTGACGACTGAGCCGCTCTCTGCAATGGGGGATAACAAAAGTTAAGATCCAATAACTTAGTACCTGTGTGTGCTATCAATTCTACCACTACCCTTCTTATGGAGGGCGTCACAACAGTACTGTCGCCGTTCTCAGGGCTCGGTCACGACTTCCAAATTTTCGAGGGAACGAGAGGCCCCGCCATGGGCGTACCCAGCATTTTTCAAGGGGTGGGGAAGAAGTTATTTTTTAAAGTATCCAAATATTCCCGCCGTCGCGGCCGAGCCAACATAGTGACGGGCACGTCCCACCCCGAGGATGTGTTGTGTTGAGAGTAGGGTCTCTCACTTCAGTGGTCTGTAGCTATCAACCACCTATCCACACAACCAATCCTCAAATCAATATAGGCAGGGCCGTCTTTAACCTATTGGAGGCCCTGGGCATATAGGATAATGGGGCCCCTATGACTTTGTATTGACTTTGATCTGACGGGGGCCCCTTTCGATCGCGGGGCCCTGGGCACTTGCCCAAAGTGCCCACTGGGAAAGAGGGGTCTGAGTATAGCCTTGGTAACGCGCTCGTGATTATTTTTGAGTCACACGCGTCCATAAGCTATGTGTCTGCTTACCATCAGGCAAACCATTATGCTTGTTTGCCACCGTCGTAGTATCCATACTATATACTATAATATTATAAATGCGAAAGTGTTTGTCTGTCTGCCTGTTAGCTCTCTCCACGCTTAAACCGCTGGACCGATTTAGATGAAATTTGATATAGACAGACAGTTTGAGTCCCGGGGAAGGATATAGAGTAGTTTTTAACCCTATGGGAGTGAAATGAGTGGAGAAAGTTTTTATGGAGCAACGATATTTAAATGAGTCCACGCGGACGGAGTCACGGGCAGAAGCTAGTAAAAAAGAGAATGAAAAATCCAGCACATTGATCGGTGCTGAAGAAGATACTCTGCGGGCGTAGTATCTATGGTTGGCATTTTATCACTTATCGTTGTTCCGTCACTTTCGCACTCGCATACTTATTGGAATCTACAGCGATATGTGATGAAATGGCAACCATGCTAGGCCCGTATACAAACACTTACTCGTCACGATTTTGTGGCAGAATCGTGAAGCTCCGATCACGCCGTCACTGACAGCAGTAGGCAGGATGTTGTTCAGGTACAGACGGTTGAACTGCACCGAGTCTTGCGTGGCGCAATCCTGAAATGCAAGAAGACAATTACACAGCGAACGAAAAAATCATAGAAGTCTAAATAGCGCCGCGAAATGGTCCCACAGAATGGGTGCCATTGCCATTATGCGGGGTGTCAAAACGATGCCAGGCAGCCGTTTAGTTCGAACATGCGGACTCCGGGTTTTAGGCACGTGTTTGGGTATTAGACATCTGTAAGGAGCTCGCATTCTATTTTTTTTCTAATCGCTGGGTGGAAAATTCATACTTGATTAGCGGTAAATATTTTTCAAGCAAGAAACTATTTAGGTAGTCTTTTATTTTACTTTCGGATTGACAAGTTGCTGGGACAAGTTATTACAAAACTGTTCATATTTTGCTATGGAATTACTTCTTTCGTCATGTTAGCAAGATTTTCATCATCATCATATCAGCCGAAAGACGTCCACTGCTGGACATAGGCCTCCCCCAAAGAGTGCCAAAGTGACCGGTCCTGCGCCACCCGCATCCAGCGAACTCCAGCAACCTTTACCAGGTCGTCAGTCCACCTTGCGGGGACCTACCCACGCTGCGCCTTCCGGTACGTGGTCGCCACTCGAGAACCTTTCCGCCCCAACGGCCATCGGTTCTACGTGCTATGTGCCCCGCCCACTGCCACTTAAGTTTAGCGATTCGGAGGGCTTATCTGTTACCTTGGTTCTACTGCGGATAGCCTCATTTCTGATGCGATCCCGCAGAGAAACTCCCAACATAGCCCTCTCCATAGCCCTTTGGGTGACTTTGAGCCTTCTTATGAGGCCCATAGTAAGCGACCACGTTTCAGTACCATATGTCATCACTGGCAACACACACTGGTCAAAGACTCTCGTCTTGAGACACTGCGGAATATTGGACGAAAAGATGTGCCGTAGCTTCCTGAACGCTGCCCAGCCGAGTCGGATTCGACGATTGACCTCTTTCTCGAAGTTGGACCTACCTAACTGGATAGTTTGTCCTAGGTATACATAATCGTCTACAACTTCGAGCGTAAAGTGTCCGATTGTAATGGGAGTTGGTACTATGGCAAGATTTTGTACAATTTAAATTCGTATAACGGTTTGCGACTGCTGCGATCAATGAAATTATATTGTTGCTACGTAAAACGGAACGTAAATATGAAATGTCATTGGGTGCGATACGCTGATGTACAGCCCTAGCTAGATCTCCACAGGAGGTTACCATAGACAAAGTTCGTTTCGCTCCAAATCGACAGTGGGATAAGCCTGGCAGTAGTTGATTTCCTAGTGTAGTCAGAGATGAGGCGGGGCGGGGCACGCGTATCCATAGCAACGGGACGGCGCGGGGCGCCGCGTAGGCGGTTCGCGCCGCGACAGAGACAAGCGACCGAGACAGGACACCAAGACCGGAGACCGCGACAAGATAAAGACAAAGCAATCTCGCTTCTCTGTCTCCTATCCCTGTCTCGCTCGCGAACTGTCGCTTATACATTGCCTAACGTCAAGTGACGGTCGCGGTCTCCGGTCGTGGTCTCCTGTTTCGGTCTCCTGTCTCTGTCGCGGCGCAAACCGCCATCTTAGCGACATAACTAGTTTCTATGTATTTCTACGAAATACCCTTCGTAGCTATCGACACGTCGCCGAGCGTCGCCGTTATAGGAATACATACAAAACAGTCGTGTCGCCGCGACACGTCGTCTGGCGCTGCTGTCTGCGGTCGGATTCCAGCTTGTAACTTTATGTTAGGTTTTATAGGAGGCTTATAGGGCTGCTAACACAGAGAAGGGGCCGCTGACGGAGTGCCGATATCAAACAGTGAGACAGTTGCTACGAGGTGCGAGGCAGTCCCTTTCAATCTAGAGAGTCACTAGCACATAAAACACCTCATAGACGACTCAGTCATCTGCGTACTTGACGTCCTGGTTTATTATTGTGTAAAATAAGGGAGTCAACGTTATGCCGAACATAGTGAAATCATATCAAAATAATAATTTACCACTATAAAACTTTTCGGGGGTGTGGGCGCTGCGCAGCCAGGGTCTTTCTCCGAGACACATTGGTAGCACCTCAAGCATGACCCTGAAAATGAAAAATATATCAAGCGTTAGATGGGTGATATTATTTATGTTGTAAATAATTAAAGTTAAAAAATGTTTGAAAAACCCGACTGCTTTTTAAAACCAATAGCCAATGATTTACAGAGCGGCTACCGCGAAACGCTGACTCGCGTCTCGTTCGTTCGTGTCTTATATGTCGATTGCGCTTGTTTTAATGAACATATGTATTTAATAAACATCGCAAGACGCATGTTTAATAAACTATGCCAAATGATGTGAAAGAGGCCACCCACAAATATTTGTAGGAGCGCTCTATAATTGGCTTCTCTCTAAGTGTAGTAATAAAAATAGATACGCGTAGAAACCAGGATTTTCTGTCGCAAAGCGCCGAGTAAAAACTATTTCACTACACAAGTTTCTACTAATTCAATACAAAAGGACAAGTCAAGTACAGTCACTAACTGGCCTGAACAGGAGCAATAAATGAAATGGTGGATTATTAAGCCAATCAGCAATCAGTTCGGAGTGTTTTAACAAAAAAAAAAGCACCCAGGCATGCTTTTTTAATTTTTTTCCTTTACTTGACTGAAATACTATCGATATTATTTTACATTTTAAATACACCAAGTCTTGCAAAATGTAAAAAAAAAAACACCAAAAATTGTTGGAAAACAGAGACACTACTATAATCACTATGACATAAGTGCCCAGCACTGCTATCACGCGACGGCACGCGAGCTCTCTCGATTTTTCTCGCACTATCCGTCTCTCTCTTATTAGAACACTTAGAACAAGAAGTGCGAGAAAAATCGAGAGAGCTCGCGCGCCGTCGCGTGCTAGCCGTGCTGTGTTCTACCAAGATATTCAATGAGTTACATGCAATGGATACCTTATCGTGATTTCAAATTAAATTACCTATGGATCACGACTTGAACTATAAATTTATCCGAATTCCACAATTTTGGAACACTGGGACTGATATAGAATAACTGCGGATATTATTTATTGCTCCTATTACAGGCCTTATCCTGTATAAATATCTAGCACGACTCTATTTCTAGGTCCTTTAGAACGTGTCAGATATTTTTACTGGCTTTGTTATGGCAGATATAGATTGATCTATCCGATTCGTTGCGTCTTCCATTTTCGAAAACTTTTGGCTGTGGCGGCGAACAATTATTTCATGACACGATAGGCGTGCCATCCGCACTGAATCAGCAACGTATCGCTTTAAGAGCTCTCCTATACTTAACCCTTCAGTATAAATAGTCAATTCGGATTGACAGCGACAAGCCAGTTATAAATAATTGCTCCATTTAACCGGATGACTGATCGCTATTTTAACTCTCTCGCCTGTGACTTTTATTCTATACGCTTTACATCTTTTCCGATGTTGAACTGATTGAGAGATGTGAAACACAACATGCATGTAAACAAATTATACATATTTGCGTAGGAAATATTGATTGTGTATTAAACAAACGAAACCCCCTGCCAGGCTTGCGCGGTCGTGTAGGCCGCTCCCGCATTGGCTTACACAGCCATGCCCATGGAAGACGTTGTCGTTCTTGACACTACTTGTATAGTCTGTAATAGACTTAAAGCCCATGAAACAATGAACTTGTAAGAGCAAGCGAGAGAGAAACATAGACCCAAATCCGATCCTATAACTGCTTACAGACTGTACGTCTTTGTGAAAGAAATATTGTATTAAAGGCCAGTTGTGAAATATCAAAGTTATTTTCGGACGTTACCGGTTTTGCTGAAGACGAAACAGATTGCACAATGAATTTAGATGTAGGTATGTGTGGCATGAATGTGTAATAATAGCACATTTTTGCAGTCCGGGAAAATAGGGATTGACGGCATAGATATAGACATACGGACGACGCTGGAACAGTGCTTTTCGCAAACACGGTTTTTAATGGCTGTACGCCGTGACGTCGTCTCACGAGTTGATATTGAAACAATAGAAGGTCGCTTTGCACTAGGCCTCCAATTATGTATAAAATCTCTTCTCCCCCAACACGTAATACTTCGAAGCCTATCGTAAAGAGAACGACGTCAATATTTTATTGCATGTGTGAGAAAACTTCTTAGTCCTCATTCTGGAACGATCTAATTAATGATTCGTTTTATTTGTCACCAGCACGGCTATCACGCGACGGCGCGCAAGCTCTCTCGATTTTTCTCGCACTATCCGTCTCTGCCTTATTAGAACACTTAGAACAAGAGGTATAGTGCGAGAAAAATAGAGAGTATATCGCGGCCGTCCCATGATAGAAGTGCCGCTGCCCGTGCGGTTCCGTTTCCGTCCTATGTCTATCCTGAAGGGCCATTCTACATATATTATGTACCTATACTGGTGAAATATTTTTTTGAAATCGAATGAGTCTTTCCGGAGATTATCCCCTGCATACAATCTTTCAACCTCGCAGACTTTTTCTCTTTACAATATTAGTATAGAGACCGATGGCGGGTGGATTTTTATCCGTCTATTAACTAACTACATGTATATAGTAGATGGTCTGTATGTAGATGGTCGGAAGGAGCCGATGGAGACAGTTCGTCCGTTCCAGACTTGCATCCCTCCATGACCACGATCTTCAGACATGAAGGACAGATCTGCACGGCTATCAAAGGAAGGCTCGCGAGCTGTGTCGCGGCGACATAAACTATCTGTCTCTTTCTAAGCGCCCTTATTAGAAAGAGACGGATAGTCTATCTCGCCGCGATAAAACTCGCGGGCCGTCTTGTGATAGCAGCACGGCTATCACTAGACGGCGCGCGAGCTCTCTCGATATTTCTCGCACTATCCGTCTCCCTCTTATTACAACTGCAACGCCGTCTTGTGATAGCCGTGCTATGCAGAGAGCGAGAGATTAGTTGTATCACGTTCCTAGTTAGATGGTTAACAGGCGCTGGTAGTAGGAATATTCATTTGCTCAGTGAGTCAGTGGTCAGTGGGGTTAAATACTGGCGACGGAGATTGGTGGTCATTCGTGTCCAGCCAGGTCGGTCGAGTTACGTAATCTTCCTGCTTGAGCAAATTGTACTAGGTAATTGGTGAAATGAGAACAATCATGTAATAATAGGTATAATGTCGTGGAGGAAGTTGCATACGCGAATTTGAAATTGACCAAAAGTTTATTTGAAGGCATTAAAATGATCATTCAGATCAGATGATGTCATGGAAATTTGATCGTTAGGAATTGTTTTTTTCTGGTTAGATATCTTTCGGTCTTAATCTAAGTGAGTTCATTTTCGTCTAAGCATTCTAACTGGAATGTTACATGAATATTTTGATTGCCAAATATATTGTAGAAGTATATTGAACAGTCATTTAATATTTTACATAAAGCCTTGTTTATTTCAGAGATTTATAGAATTTCAATAGTTATCCACGCAGCATCATAGCTATGGGTCATACAGATTAGGTAAAACAGAAGTCGTCTTTATTTAGGCTTTTTATAGCCCTTAGCTTTGGCAACGTGAGGACGTTGCCAAGGTTAAGGCAAAGAAGAGACGCGAACTTAAATCTCTGAATGACCCCTATACCTCAATCGGGTTGATGCTTATCTAACCAGCAGTGTATTTAAGTTAACTACGCGATAAGTTTTAATGACAGCTCTTCCATTCATAAACTTTCTCTACTCTGTAAAACATTGGTCCCTAATACACCTTGACCCCTAGGTTCGGAACAAACTATGCAATAACAGGTCAAACTTACTGGCCGCCTGGTGGCTTGAGTGAGCATTGTGAATACTAGCCCTGCGCAAACGCAATTCTTTGCCTACTTATAAAACAGTTACTTGGAAAATGTAGGGCAGTTTACTACCTACCTTTCTTATCACTAAACGAATCTCTACAAGAAAACGGAGAACTTTGTGGTTTTCACTCTCTTGGCTATTACTTAAAAAAATTGTTCTTTCGTTAGGACTAAAAGTTTATTAAGTTAAATTATTGATCAGAAATTAAATATAGGTCCATTGGTTAAAGCCATAGCAACTTATCAATATAACAGTGAAGTAAAACAATGAAACAAAAATAACTTTATTAATGTTTCGGACATTCAGCCGTCCATTATAAGTAGTAGTATTTCTTACGTTGACTCCTTACTTTAATCCTATAACTCTAATATATAGTCTTAATAAATAACATAATGAACTGTTATAAGAAGTCAAACTAGCCTTCGTTTAAAAAAGTTCTACCGGATGTAACTTTCTAATTTCTTAACCGAGGCCCTACCGCGAAATGAAAACGAACTCTGTCGCTTGAATAAGCAAGTGCGACAGAGACGGAGATTCACAATTTTCACGAACGAACTTCGATTTCATTTCGCGGTAGCGCCCCTGTAGGTACGCCTAACCTAGGAGGACCCACCGTAAAATACAAAACGGCATTGGAATCATTTTAATGACCAACATAAAGTCGAATTTCTTTTGTTTCAAATAACGACCGAAACAAATGAATTTAAGAATACTTAAGCCTAAAAGTATTCACTACAAAAGTTCTAGGTAATATCGAAATGCGAAACTACTATTTTGTTATTTAATTTTTTTTTGGATACAACTCTTTTATGATATATTATGGGTATATATCGTGATACGACTGGAGACAATAAAATATCCAGTTCCTCTCACCCGGGACTCTGAACGCCGAGTCAAGTAAACAATGTTATTGCCAGTCCCAGGTCAAATGTATAGCAATGTTTTTGTGATTCACAACTTTGGGAAAACGTCGGCATGTTATAAGTTAAACCTACATAGCTACCTATGTGATAAGTCGTAAGTATTGTTGGGTATCTGTGAAGATTCGAAAACATTCACGCCGAATACAGGTTTCATGTCAACGGAATACTAATTCAGAACTCGTCGATGGAATTCAAAAACATTCGAATAACAACGACGCGACGACTAGTAGGTTTAAATAAACACGTTTGCTGTTTTTTTCAACCGCTTGAAACACTGTTTATTATTTTACGTCACACCTGGCCATAATGCGAGTTATACCGCACGCTGCGCATTGTGGCCATGTGAAGACGTAAAATTGTGTACTCACCACGGGCGGTAATTCGTACAGTCCCAGATGGCATATTTATGGCCCTCACCTTCGGTTCTTGCCACAAACACCTGCGATCTGGGCCATTCACGAATTCACCGCCCTAGGTACGTAATGTACTATTTCATCACACTTGCTCGAAAAGGGCTTCATAATGCGCAGACATACCGAGCTGTAATAGCCTGTGTTACGCCCACGGGCGTAATGGTTTTTTTCTAAATTGTTTCTGTCACTCATGCGGCAGTTACAAAGCAAAGAGGTTTTATATCAAATACGATGTCTGAAAACGTATTTATAAATACATTTAAACTTAAAAAACTACTTAAACATGTTTAACTGAATTATTTACAGATTAAATATGTAGTTATTTAGTGTTTATGTAAAATGTTTTAAGTGTTTTCAAATCGTGGCTGTATACCGAAGGGTCTTTGCCATACGCGCCTCACGTCAAATTCAACAAAATGGACGACTGACATGTTGAAGTTTTTATTACGATTTGTATTAATTTCATCTAAAATGTATTTGTTTCCTCGCAAATGTGATGAAAAACATTGTGTATAACACGGGCGTGAGAATATTGCAAACTCGAGTCATCAAAAGCCCTCCGCCTTCGGCGTCGGGCTTCTGATAGACTCTTGTTCGCGATATTCCACTTACGCCCCTCGTAAACAATGTACTACTTATTAATAAAATAACACATACTAGTCTTGTTTTCGCTTGGCTGATTAGAATAATTGAACGGCGAGCGAAACGAATGAAGCCAGCTCGGGTTAAAATTCTTTCCTATGTACGGCGGCGAGATGCTCCCCCTCGGCCCTCTATATGTCTTATTTCTCTACCGATTTTCGTGACTATATTGTGAGCAGATTACGTAGATATTTTTCAAAATAAACAATAAAGGTTAAAAGACAGACTGTCGAGTTCTAGAGCTCGAAAAGCCACAAGCTATACCTACTGTATTATTCAAATACTCATATGAAACGGTCACAAACATCATTCGATATTGACACAAACGGTTAATAGTCACATACAACCGGTTGAAACGTGACCATCTAAATTCGATGTAGGCTGGTAAAATATTGCAAAAAAATGGAATAAAGCAATCATTTCTTGAATGAATCATAATATATACAGTATTTTACCATACCTTAAAGATAGGTACATATATATTATATTAAGAAGGTAGGTACATATCTGACGACCTCCGTAGCCTAGTTGGTAGTGACCCTGCCTACGAAGCTGGAGGACCCGGGTTCGAATCCCGGTAAGGGCATTTATTTGTGGGATGAGTACGTATATTTGTTCCTGAGTCATGGATGTGTTCTATGTGTTTAAGTATGTATTTATCTATTTAGATAAGTATGTTTATCGTCGTCTAGTATCCATAGTACAAGCTTTGCTTAGTTTGGGACTAGGTCGATTTGTGTAAGCTTGTCCCCAAATATATAAATTTAAATATACTAGCGTTGGCTTAAAATGCTGATTCCATTACATAGCTTATGCCCGCCTCTAAAGTCGTAACCCTGCCACTCAACATAAATATTAAACAGTATTTAAAAACAGTTTGGAAGCTAACATAGAAACTCACAAACGCAGAAACATAGTATTTTTATGATATACTAGCGACCCGCCCCGGCTTCGCACGGGTACTATATTATAAATAAACCTTGCTCTTGAATCACTGTCTATTAAAAAAAACGCATCAAAATCCGTTGCGTAGTTTTAAAGATCTAAGCATACACAGGGACAGACAGTGGGAAGCGACTTTGTTTTATAAGTACTATGTAGTGATAATAGTGAAGTTAGGTATGAACTTTGGAACGAGGAATTTTTAATGAAAATTGGAGCAATGTCTTGCCAGTTAAATGTTGCTCAGTGCTATATTCGCCGCATCTGCGTGGGTGAAGCATGCAGTTGAAATAAACACCTACGTACTAGACGTGTATTTCAATGTATACACGCGTATAGAAACTACCGAGATCGAAACAGCGATTGGCCTTTAGTGATTAAATAAAACTAACTATATTTATGCGATACGATTGTATGATATCGCCCGCAGCTGCCTTAAAAGGTATTGTGTCGATTCTCGTTTCAAGAAAACCAGTGTAAAGTCTGGCCTCCAACTCGCATAGTGGTACGAAGTCAAGGTATACTGGGAGTGAGCTGGTGAGCAAAATATACTGGGATCACTGAGAAAAAAATATTGCTGCATGCAACAATAAAACTTTAATAGGGGAGAGCCGACGCAGGTGTTTGATTGCCACAACAAAGTTTTTATTGTCAAGCCTAACCTTGTCCTTATAACAACAATAGCGACAATATATGCTGCAACAATAAAACTTTAACGGGGGAGAGCCGACAGTGTTATAGTTGCCACAACAAAGTTCGTATTGCCATGCCGAAGATTGTCCTTGCAACAACATGAACATTGCCAAAGAAAAAAAAATAACTTAAAGGCCATAACTATTCTAAATTTGCTGTTCCAACAATGTTAATTCACACCTCTAGCTTTTCTCGTTTTGCTCTTGCAGCAATATTGCTTTGTGATTTACCTACTCTCCTTTTGCTCCTACAGCAACGTTACTTTGTATCCTTACCTATTCTCTTTTTGCTCCCTCAGCAACATAACTTTGTGCTTTACCTACTCTCCTTTTGCTCCTACAGCAACGTTACTTTGTATCCTTACCTATTCTCTTTTTGCTCCCTCAGCAACATAACTTTGTGCTTTACCTACTCTCCTTTTGCTCCCATAGCAACGTAACTTTGTATCCTTACCTATTCTCTTTTTGCTCCCTCAGCAACATAACTTTGTGCTTTACCTACTTTCATTTTGCTCCCTCAGCAACGTAACTTTGTTTCCTTACCTATTCTCAGTTTGCTCCCTCAGCAACGTAACTTTGTACCCGTACCTATTCTCATTTTGCTCCCTCAGCAACGTAACTTTGTACCCGTACCTATTCTCATTTTGCTCCCTTAGCAACGTAACTTTGTACCCGTACCTATTCTCATTTTGCTCCCTCAGCAACGTAACTTTGTACCCGTACCTATTCTCATTTTGCTCCCTCAGCAACGTAACTTTGTACCCGTACCTATTCTCATTTTGCTCCCTCAGCAACGTAACTTTGTACCCGTACCTATTCTCATTTTGCTCCCTTAGCAACGTAACTTTGTACCCGTACCTATTCTCATTTTGCTCCCTCAGCAACGTAACTTTGTACCCGTACCTATTCTCATTTTGCTCCCTCAGCAACGTAACTTTGTACCCGTACCTATTCTCATTTTGCTCCCGCAGCAATATTACTTTGTGCTTTACCTACTCTCCTTTTGCTCCCTCAGCAATGAAACCTTGTACCCGTACCTATTCTCATTTTGCTTTCCCAGCAATTTAACGTTGTGCCTGTACCAACCTATTCATTCTCCTTTTAATTTCCCAGCAATTTAACTATGTGCCCGTAACCGACCTTATATTGCTTCCTCAACAATTTAACTTTTTTCTCGTACCTAATTTATTCACCTGTGTCATGTCGATCCAGCGGGTCCTGAACTCCTGACTTGCTGGGGCGATGAAACCAATACCAATTGATAGATATTTTGAATGAGATACACGCGATTCTTTGCGATTCATTCAAATATCTTAAATATCTATCAATTATTATAGGTTTCATCGCCCTAAGTAATAGCATATTAGGACTCGCTGGAAAAGTTAAATTGTTGAGGAAGGAATAAAAGGAGTGTAGGTCGGTACGGGCACATAGTTAACCTGCTGGAATACTAAAAGAAGAATGAATGGGTGGTACAGGTATAACGTTATATTACTGGGAAAGCCAAATGAGAATAGGTTGATTTGGTACAGGCACAGTGCTGGGAAAGCAAAAGGAGAACAGGTTGGTACAAGCACAAACTTATATTCCTAGGAAAGCAAGAGAAGAATAGGGTTGGTGTAAAGTATATTGCTGAAAAGGCAAAAGTAAGTAGAAATAGGTTGGTACAGGCACAAAAGTTACATTGCTAGAAAAGTACGACATATGAGCGGCATAAATAAATATCGTCACTAAAATAGGTTAGTTGATCACGATCAGGTTTAAGCCCGTCACACATATAACTAATATAATATCTATAATATACCTTTATATACAGGTTATCCCACAAACAAACGATAATTCTTCGACAGCTGATAAGAGCAGCTAAAAAATTCTATCGATTTATCCCCCATGCCCGGGTATGTTCCGCGATTTGTAGTATTTTCAGTTTTTAAAACCATTTACGGATCAAAATGATCAATATCTCCGAAAAAACTAAAAACCGCGGAACGTACATATATAGGGTGGGGGAAGAATTAAATCGATAGCTTTTTAGCTGCCCTTATCAGGTGTCGACGGATTATCTAGGGTTACGGGACAAATGAAAGAGACCACACAGAGAGCTATGATATACATAAGCTATCGTAAGATATTCAATTCAATTCAATCATTTAATTCACAAAAACACTTTTATTATACGTCGTAATGCTTAGGTATTTGTATGACGGGCTTTATGAGATGTAGAGTTAAGTATAAAAACAAGTCAAAAAAAGTATTATAGGTAGGTATATATTTATTAACAATTTTCTAAAGACAAAAAAAACATTTTCATTCATAAAGAGCGACTTCGGTGACTGATGTTGGCGTCGTCGGATATACCTACTTGTCAAGTGTTCAAACCGCGAAGGCGTAATTACGTCAGGCATCCCAAGATACCATGGAGCCATGGATGAAATATCGGGCAGCGCGGCGGAGTCGGTGAAGGCCGAGCCCACGACACAGGCGCCGGGCGGGCGCCGCGCACACGGCGCGGAGCCGCACGCGCCGCGCCTGCCAGCGCGCCAGCCGCAGCGACATGCCCAGCCCCGAGCCCGCCGCGTCGCTCAGCGCGCCGCACCAGCTGAGCGATAGACCGCGATCCCTGACGAATAAACAAAAACGTACTAAATAGCGACATCAAAATTCACCGTTTTATTCTGTACAGTCGACCGCATTAAGATCTCCAAATGCAAAGCGAAAAAAAATATCTACGAAGGTCCTGCCGGCCCTTGAAATAAAGTCGTGATAGAAATGTATGTGTGCTTTGTGGTGATAGATATTAATGCCCATGACTTTACTAAATATACGCTAATAGTCAGCTTAATTAGAATTTGCAGTACAATTACACCGTTGTGCCATTAGTACGGGTATACGTTTTTTATATTAACCAGAAGTATGTCTCCTTTAATGACCTGCCACAATATTGAACAGTTTAAATTTATATTTAACGATCGTAGGTGTTAATTACAGAAAAACCAATTTCAAATAGAAATATAATTAGGTACAGATACAGAACTCGGTAAGGTTGTATGTCGAGCGAATAATTAATATACCTTAACAAATACAGGAATAAGAATGATGAAACTTACCTATCATCCCTTGGCAAAAGGTGCCCTAAGGCATTTTCTTCCAGAAGACTTGGAGATCACTCACTTTACTTAACACACAACGCGCACATTCCGTGTCAAAGAACTACTGGACTGAATTGAGAGAGGAGACACAGTCGCTAGCAACACTTTGTTGTTCGGGTAACTAACGTTGTTAAATGATATAAGTACACAAGTTAATCCGCTAACAACATTGACATTGTCATCTGATTGTTGAATTTAAATATTGTTATATGATCAAGATATCCATAGCTTCGGGTACTATAAATATTGGACGTTGTTAAATGATATAACTATATAGATTAATACGCTCACAACGGTGACGTTCTCATCATATCAATGCTTTGAAACTTTGTTATATGATCTAGGTGTCCATAGCTACGGGCACAATAATATTCGACGTTGTTAAATGATCCAAGTATATAAGTTATTACGCTAACAACGGTGACGTTGTCATCATATTAAGTCTTTAAAACATTGTTATATGATCTAAGTGCCCATAGCTGCAGGTACAATAAGTATTTGACGTTGTTAAATGATATAAGTACATAAGTTAATAAGCTAACAACGCTGTCGTTGTCATCGTATCAATGCTTTTAAACTTTGTTAAATGATCAAGGTACCCATAGCTGCAGGTACTATAAATATTGGACGTTGTTAAATGATATAACTATATAAATTAATACGCTCACAATGGTGACGTTGTTATCATATCAATGCTTTGAAACTTTGTTATATGATCTAAGTGCCCATAGCTGCAGGTACAATAAATATTCGACGTTGTTAAATGATATAAGTACACAAGTTAAAACGCTAACAACGCTGATGTTGTCATCGTATCAAAGCTTTTAAACATTGTTATATGATCAAGGTATCCATAGCTGCAGGTACTATACATATGGGACGTTGTTAAATGATATAAGTACATAAGTTAATACGCCAACAACGCTGACGTTGTCATCGTATCAATGCCTTTAAACATTGTTATGTGATATAGGGTCCATAGCTGCAGGTACAATAAATATTCGACGTTGTTAAATGATATAGGTACACAAGTTAATACGCTAACAAAGCTGACGTTGTCGTCGTATCAATGCTTTTAAACATTGTTATATGATATATAGGGTACATAGCTGCAGGTACAATAAATATTCGACGTTGTTAAATGATATAAGTACATAAGTTAATACGCTAACAACGCTGACGTTGTCATCTAATCAATGCTTTTAAACATTGTTATATGATATAGGGTACATAGCTGCAGGTACAATAAATATTCGACGTTGTTAAATGATGTAAGTACACAAGTTAATACGCTAACAACGGTGACGTTGTTATCGTATCAATGCTTTTAAACATTGTTATATGATATAGGGTACATAGCTGCAGGTACAATAAATATTCGACGTTGTTAAATGATGTAAGTACACAAGTTAATACGCTAACAACGGTGACGTTGTTATCGTATCAATGCTTTTAAACATTGTTATATGATATAGGGTACATAGCTGCAGGTACAATAAATATTCGACGTTGTTAAATGATATAAGTACTTAAGTTAATACGCTAACAACGGTGACGTTGTCATCTAATCAATGCTTTTAAACATTGTTATATGATATAGGGTACATAGCTGTAGGTACAATAAATATTCGACGTTGTTAAATGATGTAAGTACACAAGTTAATACGCTAACAACGGTGACGTTGTTATCGTATCAATGCTTTTAAACATTGTTATATGATATAGGGTACATAGCTGCAGGTACAATAAATATTCGACGTTGTTAAATGATGTAAGTACACAAGTTAATACGCTAACAACGGTGACGTTGTTATCGTATCAATGCTTTTAAACATTGTTATATGATATAGGGTACATAGCTGCAGGTACAATAAATATTCGACGTTGTTAAATGATATAAGTACTTAAGTTAATACGCTAACAACGCTGACGTTGTCATCTAATCAATGCTTTAAAACATTGTTATATGATATAGGGTACATAGCTGCAGGTACAATACATATTCGACGTTGTTAAATGATGTAAGTATATAAGTTAATACGCTAACAACGCTGACGTTGTCATCTAATCAATGCTTTTAAACATTGTTATATGATATAGGGTACATAGCTGCAGGTACAATAAATATTCGACGTTGTTAAATGATATAAGTACATAAGTTAATACGCTTACAGCGCTGACGTTGTCATCTAATCAATGCTTTAAAACATTGTTGTGTGATCTAGGTGTCCATAGCTGCAGGTACAATAAATATTTGACGTTGTTAAATGAACAGGAAATCTATAGTTGCAGGCACACTAAATATTCGACAATAAAAAGATTGTAGCAGGCAATAAGCATGATTAGTTGCTGTAGCAAAATAGTTTAGTTGCAGTAAATATAAACACGTGACAAAGCGTTTATTGTACTTTGTCAGCCTTTTTTTTTCTCAGTGATACAGGTGAATCACACTTCTGAGGCGTGCTCGGCCTCATAGTAAAGTGATGTCATGCTTACTAACCTACGAGTATAATGGTGTGGTTACTTTGGTATGTCGATCATAAACGTAACCTTTTCGCTGTGATATATGGCAGGAGCGTCGCTCTTATGGCGGTCGAGTTACAGTTTAGAATCGTATGAATGTACCAGCTATGGTAGCCCCGTCACAATGGAACGGACAATGCCTGTTTCATTTCCTAAGATGTTTAATTGCTACGATGCATGGTGAATTATGAACAGTTAATGCATCGTTACAGTGTGTTTTCTATAGCGAAATAAACGCTCAAATACGAGGGTCCTAACCATCTGTTGCGGATCGACGGCAGTAAAAAAACTGCGAAAGAGCGCTAATATTTATAATTAGCAAAGTAGTTAGCTTGTGCTGTGCACTCCTGCATATAAACTTGTACGCAGCACGGTGGTTGCCGTATAATATACCAAACTTATACTAGGTACTTATACCATGCGTTTTCTTACTTACGGCGCAAAATCGTATCTCTTATAGGTACTACTCACCCTCACTACTTTAACTAGAAAACTACGCACAACGCTTTAAGCCTGTGAATACGTTATAGTTGTAAGTTGCTAACCGTTACGCAAACTTAAACACTACTACAACTTTTCACCACAGCGTATTCTTGTATATTGTTGTACGAACAAAGTTAGTTTTCTAGGTAAGTAGTAGTCGTGCCTACAAGCAATGTGTACAGTTGCCCGGTATGCCGGCTGTACACATTGGGCCAACGTTGGCGCGTGAGCAGGATGCAGCTATGCAAACGCATGAGGACGATATAAAGCCCTCTTCCTCTAACGCATAGCTGCATCTGCTCACGCGCCAACGTTGGCCCAATGTGTACAGGACATGCCTCAACCAACTGTGCCGCTGCGTGTGTGGCACGTAGAATGTACTTGAAGGTTCCCTTTGCAGGCCTCTTGGTCGTGCGGTCTGTCGATGACATAATGGCTGGCCTCTGTTTACCTTAAAGGAACCTTTGCAGAGGTGCTGATAAAAACGAGGTAGACCTTGCCTTGATATTGCTCAACTTAGCATTGCTACAAAAACTAGCATTGTATTTTGAACTTAATTGTAAATATTTACATTTTGTCGAAGAATTGTGCAGTGGTATCGGTATATTTGCTTATTCATATTGAAGTATAAATAAAATAAGTAATATTCAAAGCAATGCAGTAGGTATTCACAAGTTACAGCTAAAACTAAACAGCCCAGCGACTATTTGTTATTGGCACTTTTGCTAATTTATAATTTAGACACAATTTTATAAATAAATTCAACTGCGTCGTCTTGTCGGCAATCATAAAGTAGGTCCATATGTTACTCATTAGTATGTAAGTACATGTTTAAACAGTTTATTTCCAAATAGTTATTGAAAGTTACAATGCAACACACTATGGGGACGAGACATACTCAAGATTCACCTTGCTCAAAGTTTACAACGATCCCAGTACCGATATAAATCGGTACTGGGATGGGACTGGCGGTAAAGTATAAACTTAAAAAAAAAAAAAAACATAATTTAAAATGACCAACTTGGATCAACTCTATCGTCATGATAAGACATGCGTAAGGTTGCCCATAAAAAAAAATTAAATGATTTTGACTTTTTACCGTCTCAAAGTCCTGCCTATAACTCGATTGCTTCATTGAATTTGCATTGCTTTAAATTGAGTTCATATTTAAAGCAATGAAAATTGATATAGGTAGGTACCAACGAATTAAGAAAACCTATGAACAAGTCCTCTCAATTGCTCAACGGTTAGCTGGAAGACATCCCTTATAGGAATAAGTTCGCCTTTGTATTTGGACCTATCATGTATATTCCTTAACCTGTTACTCGTATTGTGTTCAATAAAGTGCTTAGATACTTACATAGGTACAAGTTGAAGGATAAGGACTAAGAAATTCAATCTCGATCCCGCAAGATGTACATATTTTACGAGACTGAGTCTCGTAGAATTTTCGTACGAGATCTCCCGAGATTCCGAGATTTATCTTTCCATATAAAACACTACATGACAAAAGTTTCATCTGATGGACAAATTAAAACTTACATTTATTCAATCAAAAATGTATTTTATTTAAACCTATAAACCTGATAAACAAACAAGAAACAAAAAATTGTTATTTCTGTTTTGAAAAAAATAATTAAAGTGGATATAACCTACAACAAGCACATTTTATTTTTACCTAAATATATCATAGGTGTGAAAGCGGACCCCGGGTCTCTTTAAGGCACAAACGGGAATAACGCCAGGAGGAAGATGATATCATAGGTTTTCAGTGAAAAACGCCCAATCTCGAGAGATCTCGTGAATATCGAAATCTCGCGAGACTGGCTTTGTGGTCTCGTGAGATCTCGCCTAGGTCTGACATCTCGCAAGATTCCATTCCCTAGCCATGACATTGGTTGAAACTTGAATGATGTGCCTAAGGAACATTTCAGTTTTTTTTTTATCTATTTAAGGCACGAAGTCCACGATGTCCTTCTCATCATTTTAACCTGTGGTTAACCTCGGCAGTACATAATTAATTAAGTACCTGCCTTTTAGTATCCTGCTCGTCCCGGTCGTGAGTGAGTGACCAGAGATACCAATCGAATTTCGTTAACCCATCAACAGTTTATTCAATCGTCTTCTCGTAAGTTCTAAAGCTAATATAACCATCCGCAATCAAACCCTAATCCGTTGTGTGAATAGGTAACCGGGAGAGTCTTTATTTACTTTTCACTATGATGCTTCTATGTTGCTTATTTGTATTGAATGTATCACAGTAACTACATCAACTACTTCTTGCATTGTACAGTCAGGGAAATGTATTCACGTAGCTTTTATGCCTTATTGTCATAGTAACAAGAGCTAAAAAGGTACGTAAATACATTTCCCTGACTGTACATCAATAACTTGACGATATGACGCGACCTAGTGATAAAGTTGACTAACTTTGTTTTGCTCGTCCTGGTAATGACCTGCTTAATACCAGCGCTGCATTTGGCTTAACTCATAATGACAGCCATTTACTGTGTTTTGTTTTTTACTCAACTTTGGCTTTCGTCCAAAAGCGTTGCGTAAATAATGTTCCACACAATAACTCCATTGTTTTTGTACAATTATATCACTGCCTAAGTTGTGTTTCTGAGGACTGAGCTAAAGGTTTTTGCATGACCCTGACCCCCTAGTACACTAAGTTTTATGTCGGACATAAAGCATTCGTCTCATTCTGGCCAATATGCGAGTGCAAGAGGGACATATACTTTATGTCGGACATAAAACCTAGTGTGCTAAGGGGGCTGGAGATGAGCCTGGTAGCATGATCGTGTTTTTTTTATACCAAGTCGAAGTAAAGCATTTGTCCCTCTCACACGTACATTCATGTTAGTCAAGGACGACTACATGACGTCCGACATAAACGCAATCATGTTAGCCGAGCTGATGTATTGCAGCTGCTCAGATTTATATTTACTGAAGTCATTACCTGTCTGTAGAAGTCATAATCGAGGCTGTTGTCCACGTTAATCCCCTAGCCTGATCCCCCAGGGGAAAAAAACGGTTAGGTTGTTAGTTGAACTGCGACCCTACAGCGCGCGAGCCGAGCGAGCGAAGCGAGCGTGACGCGGTAGCGTCCGGCGAAGCGCCATAACCGAACATTATCATTTTTTCCTAGTTGAATATAAAATAATTGCCGCTAATTCCCCTGGGGGATCAGGCTAGGGGATTAACGTGGATAACGTGTAATCGAGTAAGTATCACGTTCTGCCTCCTGCGCCACAGTGAAGTCATTCAAGCGATAATACCATGTATATGCCAGTACACAACAAATGATCGCGTAGGTATAAATCATAGTTCGATCGATCGCCGCGTCCGAATAGTCCACGCCAACAGCGAGTATTATCATCTCTCATGAGATATTCAAGCATCGCGTCATAAAATGGAACGCCAAATGGACCATCAAAATGACTTCATCATAACTTTAGTTGGACAAGTACCGATGAACCAACCTTCGTCTCATAACAGCAATATACGCTTGATGTAAGTGCTTTTTATATGGTTATCGGCAAATTCGGGTATGTAAGTAAGTTACTTACAATCGTAACGACAAATCATAATTGTAGTGCGGTATTCTCCTTGAGGAATAAAGTATATTCTCACTGATAGTTTACATTGGTCTTACTCGAATACTAAATGTCTAAACATGGCACCATTCACTAGATGTCAGGGATCATGTAAGTACCGATTTAATTCAATTCATTTGTGACAAATCCATATTCATGAACAACACAGTTGTGAACAGTCATTGCCTAAACAAAACAAGATATTGTGTTTAGGTGCAAATTTATATTCTTCTAAATTGAAAAGCTTTTAAAACTTATTTAGGTCTCTATTACTTATAGACCAAGTAAGCGATGTGGATAAAAACATAAATTTCATCAGCCCTAAAGGTTTTTTTCCTATCATTATCTCATTCAGAATCACGAAAACCTTGATTGATGACAAACCACCTTACGACATGAATGACTAATAATACAAGGATCCATAATAGCTAAAGGAATTTTCCTATCATCAACGGAAAATGGATCAATTACGACAATGCATTAATAAGATGCATGGATCACCTTGAGAGCCTTTTGGTATACCTAGTACTGTAAAGTGAATATTGGAAACAATCTATTACGGTATTGAGATTTAAAACTGCACGGCTATCATGAGACAGCCCACGAGCTCTCTTGATTTTTCTCGTAAAATCCGTCTCTCTCTTATTAGAATACTTAGAACAAGAGGTATAGTGCGAGAAAAACCGAGAGTATGTCGCGGCCGTCATGATAGCCGCATCAACATATAACTTCACTTAACTCAACATATTGTAGCGACATCTATGTAAGCGCCCAGAGAGGAGTTATATTATAACATTCAATGAAACGACTCAAGGTGTACCTGACCTGGACATGAAGGTCCCAGATGTCACCTGGCGTAGAATCTGCCATGACGGCGTTCTATAAATAAGAGACATATGTATCCGGTTATGGACATAATACGATAGTCAACAGTAAAAACAATATAGTCACTGCTTCACCATAGAAATCGTGACGACACTTGGTCCTTCTTACAAACTTCATAAGAGCGTTTTTGCGTTGCATAAAAAGGAACTGATTTGAGTATTCCCCCCCCCCCCTTCCCTATTTGTATAATGATTATCATGACCTATCAACACATGGGAATCAACTTATCCAATCATAATATTGTAACTCCTAAGACCCGAAAATAAATCAACGACACAAGCCCCTTTAAACAAGCAGCAGAACTCAAAGTCGTAAAGTAACTTCCATAGTTATTTCCGTGACAGTAAAATAACAGATAATGAGCCTAGCAGTAAAACAACGGTACCTAAATAACTTTTTTATATGTTTTCTGTTGCTATACTTACCTAAAATTAGTTTAATATAGGAACAGCTTTTACTTTAAAAAAACTTAATCAGGTACCTAAAACAAATATACTTTACTTAGAACAAATTACTTGGTATAAAAACCGGGGGGCGGTATTCCAGTCGCGATATTTGACATTAAGAACATGTCTCCATTTCCATGTGTCTGTCTTTCAAAATTGTAATGACAGAGATATCAAAGGCGGATATAGTCTGTCAAATATCGCGGATTAAATACTCGCCCACGACGATAAACATACTTATATACATAAATAAATACTTAAATACATAGAAAACATCCATGACTCAATCTCATCACACAAATAAATGCCATGGATGCGAACCCGGGACCTCTAGCTTCGTAGGCAGGGTCACTACCAACTAAGCTAAACTGGTCGTCGAAGGATCATGAGCATTGGTGAACATACCACAAAACTACGTTGTTAGGTTTGTGCATACAAAATTGCTACCTATACATCGAGACGCCACAGTTTTAACCTTCATATTGAGTGCCAACCCATTCTTAGCAGTTCTGATGTCATCGATAAGTTTGTATTTGCGAACATATTGACATCATAGTGTGAATATACAAAAACTCAACTAATGCCATGTGTATACAATAACAAAGGTTCTAATGATATTCTTCTGGGGAACTGCTGAATCAGTTAGAACCTAGCCTTGAAAGTTGCACTTACTATGGGTTTTTTGGAATATCGATACTTATCTATTGCAAAAAGTATATTGAATAACTACTTTATTGTTGCCGTACAACTAGTTGATGCGTGATGTAAACGTTTGCTGGCCATGGCCATTTTTGAAAAATTTACGACGCAGAGTGCTTTCAAGACCGGTGAACGAAAGCAAAAAGCAGGGGAAATCTCTGTTTGAGTGAACAATAATGGATGGCAGTCTACCTGCAAGATAATTGCGTTCTTAAACTTTTCGAAAGAGCATTCGAAACGCGCGTGATCTAATGTATTTTCTTCTACTTCTAACACTATTCAAAATGATTTCACTTTAAAAAGAACATTGCAGAAAAGAGGCAGTGTTGCTTCACGCCCAATAATATTGTCAAAACACGGGTGCTGCATGTGAACACAACTATACTAAAACAAAAGAGCAACAACGTAGGAAGCTGATATATAGGTACTTAGTATTCTTTTACTTCGTGACTGCGCGATATTAGGGCATCCACATCCCCCTCTATTGCGCAAAGTCGTAAAAAGTCTGGATGTCTTCCAGATTTTGGTCATTTATACGAACATGTATCTGAATAACGCCGGCAAACAGGTCTTTTCAACCTGCATTCACTTTATCGTTAGGTCAATCACGCTTAAACGGCTCAACCGATTTGGAAGAAATTTTGCATAAAGTTAGTTTATAGCCTGGATTGTATTTATAGGATGGTTTTTATCCCGGGTCCACGCAGACGAAGTCGCCGGCGGAAGCTAGTTAACCATATTTTGTAAATTACCCTTTATTGTTGAAATTTAATAATTTACTGTCAATAAAGTGACACATTAAATTTTAACATAAGGACGCTCCTCAATAATCGCTTTTATATCGCAATAAAACTCTGAAGGAGTATTTATATTGAGCTATCATTATTAATTGTAGTTTTATGAACGATATATAGAGAACGATACAAATATGTTATTGGCGGTCTTGATGCCAAGGTTTGTATCTAAATGTAAAGTGAAGTCAGTAATTACAAACTTACAAAATTACATTAATCGATTTTACAAAAATCATGACAAACA
The DNA here is from genome assembly GCA_947578815.1 of Epinotia ramella. Taxonomy (NCBI): domain Eukaryota; kingdom Metazoa; phylum Arthropoda; class Insecta; order Lepidoptera; family Tortricidae; genus Epinotia; species Epinotia ramella. The sequence goes on along the minus strand of OX388217.1, from coordinate 9,776,381 downwards.
TCTTCATCGATTTATAATTCACAAAATCCACATGGCTAGGTCAAAGATAATAATAATAATCAATATTATCCTATATACAAAGATATTCGCATTTAGTGACAAAACCTTTAAGAGGACGACAGGCAGGAGCACACGTCATTTCTTTATTACATTGCTGAGAATGATCTCAGAACTAAATTCACGTTTATTTCAAAGAAGCCTCGTGTTTGCTTATTCAACGCTCATTTAAAAAAAAACATACCGCTTTTTGTAGGGCTTGGCCGCGAATTCAGTGTGCCGCTGTTTTCTTTTTATATCGAAAACTATCTTTTTCTCATTCCATATAACGCGTTACTTCGTTTATCTAAGATATCAAAGGGACTATTGTACTAGTTTCACTTATTTCGATCAATTTGTGATTTCCAATATAACAATACTACGAGTATTTAATGTTTTTTTTTTGCGCTCCAAAATGGTTTTCTTTGAAATCGCATGACGATTGACGCACTATTTTTCTAAACTTATCTAGAATAGGGTATAGGAACAGAAATTCCTCTTGCTGGCAATAAAAGTGTTAGATAATGATGTTCATTACACATTGACGTTTTATACGTGATTTAGGGGCTAGTACGCTAAGTTTTATGTCGGACATAAAACATTAGTCCCATTCTGGCCAATATGCGAGTGCAAGAGGGACAAATGCTTTATGTCGGACATAAAATCTAGTGTGCTAGGGGGGCAGATGTTCATATAATCTATACATATACGTATGTTCACTACCAAGAAGGTAGTCAGTACGTAGTAAGCAATATAAGTAACAAACTCTGGATTAAGTACGTCCAGCTTTCCTGACCCCGTATCATGGTCGGCCTTATCACGCTATAAGTGACAAGATAGGAGCGTCAGTCTCGTTCCATCGGACGGTGTCAGCCAGTGACGGACGCTCAATCCTGTCACTTATCGTGTGATAAGGCCGACCATGATACGGTACGGGGTCAGATGTGTCTTAAGGTAAATAATTATTTTTAGTTTGTTATGTTTGTTTGTTATTTAAAAAAAACAAAACGTATGGTGTCATATTTATTAAAAAAATGGCAGATTAAGGTTAACTAAAGTGATGCTTAAGTCACATCTGACCTGTCGCTTTTGTTACTAAATGTATGCAATTGACATTGACTATCGGTTTTGTTACTATCCATAACTATCCGTTTAAGGGACATATTTAATAATGAATATGCCTAATTACTGGTAATTACTGATAATACGAGTAGGTACACAATCTTTAGTTGACATTTGACATAGTTCAACTAGGTACTTAATGAACCCATAGAAAGTCCGGTCCAAAAAGTGATACTTAATTCAATTAGGTACTTAATGAACCCATAGAAAGTCCGGTCCAAAAAGTGATAATTTATACACAAATAACAACTATCCAAGCATATCGAGGGCTTCATGCTAAAGGGGCGTATAAGCAATAATAGGGTTCTTGCTTATACGCCCCTTTAGCATGAAGCCCTCGATATATTAAACATAAGTAAAGGGTATACAAAATTCGAATAATGACTCAATACCTACAGATAAACAAACTTATTCATTTGATGACCCAGTATCAAAATAAGTCGCTGTAGAATAAAATAACAATTCTTCAAGATATATATAAAAACATGCAACCTTTTGACTTAATATGATAGCGGTGAGACTTAAACATGATTACTTTATGCTAGAGCGCTCGAGCGACCACGACTCTACGAGTAAAACTAATGTTTGCGATTTATTTCCGCGACCCAGTTCCTAGTTTTTTCTCATACATGTGTACGAGTACATAAAACTTCAAAGATATGTATACACATCATTACTTGTAGAAAATGACTACAATGCTTCGCGTTGATTTAATTCTTGACTAAAAATGCTTGACTCCTTATATTGGATTTGAACTTGAACGTTTGGCTTATTTTATTATTCCTCCTTCTTCAACTAGGTACGTAATTTCACGTTAACACGCTAGGACTGAGTAGGTACCTACAAGTATTTTTTTAAATAATAAAACAGTATTTATTCGTTACACATCCCAATGATACCCAGGCCCCGTATCATGGTCGGCCTTATCACGTGATAAGTGACAAGATAGAGCGGCCGTCACTGGCTGACACCATTCGATAGAACAAGACTGACGCTCTATCTTGTCACTTGTCGCGTGATAAGGCCGACCATGATACGGGTGCTGGATTAATTTGTTATAATAAAAAGCGGCCCAGTGCGTGTCGGGCCACGCGCAGTGTAGGGTTCCGTAGTTGCCTGTCTGTCTTAGTTACATCGATACGCGCACTCCAACTAAATGGTGCGGTTGGGTCGGCCAAATCTTTACGGAAGTTGGCCTTTCTAAGTACATTTTACCCCATAACACAAGCCTTATTGAGCTTACTATGGGACTAGGTCGATTTGTGTAAGATTGTCGCCTAATATTTATATATTTATTTTCATATTATTTTAAATTGGTCGACTATTACTCGGTAACTAGTTATGCCTACTTAGCCGTGATATTTTTTCCTTTGAAATAAATTATATTCATAAATTAGAAGACAAGATTGTCAAGTAAGTCAAATACATTATGACAGTGACTACTTATCAGAGGCATCCGTCAAAATATAAAGAACTAGGTTTTGTACGCGCCTTCGTGTGCGTGTAACTCGTTTACATCTTACTTTCGTACAAACTTTCCCTCCGCGGGGATGACTTCCGGGATAAAATGTATCCTATTGTCCTTCTCCGGGATTCAAACTATCTCCATACCAAATTTCATCTCAATCGGTTCAGCGGTTTAAGCGTGAAAAGATAAGAAGTCTGACGGACAGACCTTTAGTATATATTAATACTGAAATAGCAACATATTTGCCTCGTCGATGATCGATTTTGAAATGATTATTTTACGAGATGATCTCAATATTTTCTGCGACCACTTGTACAAATAAGTTCCCGGCCGAGAGGCGGTAAAGTTTTCCCCCATTACTCCGGCCATTCGGATGCAGATGAGATGGGATTTCTGGCCTAGATAACAAGTTCCTACGATAATAATAGAAAGGTGATCGTGTTATTTATGTGCTATTGTCCAAATTGTGAGAAATGGTACTTTAACGCGAACTATTTACACTACCACAGATACTAACAGAAATCTGATTAAGTCAAATATAGAAAACTTCTTTTTCCCGTTTTGCTCCAGAAGGATACCATTAAGTAGTTCTTTACGCTCATTTTATTTTATGTCAATGTGTCTATTTTAAATATGGTACAGGATTAAACCAAAATTATTCAAAACATAATTGAAAAAAACACATTGTCTCCTGTATGCTCGGAAATGTGATGCGCCTTAATGAAGCAAAAATAGTACGCGAAGTTCCTCGTTACAGCACGTTTAGCACACGACGGCCGCGACATACTCTCGATTTTTATCGCACTATACCTCTTGTTCTAAGTGTTCTAATAAAAGAGAGACGGATAGTGCGAGAAAAATCGAGAGAGCTCGCGCGCCGTCGCGTGCTAGCCGTGCTGACGAGCGCAAATTTAAAAAGTTAAAAGTCATTAAGCTCGCTTCACACTGGCGCGGCCTGGCCGCGGCGGACAAGAGTAAACTTGTCTTTAGCTGTCAAATTTACTATTGTCCGCCACCGCAGGCCACGCCAGTGTGTTGCAGGCCTAAACTTGTTATTAGCTGTCAAATTTACTATTGACAGCCACCGCAGGCCGCTCCTGTCTGTGACAAGCACTGTACTGTATGAAAATGTATGAAATTCCATTACTGTATACTTTTTTACCTTTTAACCGTATGTTTTGACTAAGACAAATTACTACAATCAGCCAAATTCTCGTACGTTTCAAGGCCTAGCAATTTGTCACAACAACTTGCTATAGTTAGACTGGTTAGTAATATACGGCTGACTCTTTCCAACTGCTGCAAGTTGGTGTAACACATTGCGCCTGCTTGTAGTGTGGTTAAAAGTTTTCCCGCGTTTTATTTATTTCAAGTGATCGAAGTGACGTTTTTAAAAAGGTCTCATTTAGTTTCAAATCGACGAAATAACATTCATAACGAACTAAAATGCGTTGAAATTTCAATCCCGTTTAATCTTTAATAATGAAGTGTTTGCATTTAAATAAACCCCATAATTGCGAAGTAAATGCGATTTATTCCCAATTTGTAGGTACTTTAAATTTACTATACCTCCATATTAAGTAACTTGCTGTACTTGTGAGAAAGTTAGATAATTTTCCTGCTCTAAAGTTAAATGTGTTTGGCGATCTGGACTTTCTCTACAATGTTACTAGTAATCTTTGCAAGCTTCACGTTTGTCGTAAAATATTCAAAAGTACGTGGGACGAATACAGCAATGGAAAAAAGTGGCGCATATGCCGCTACGGTAGTTTATTTATTTATTCAAAAATATTTTGTAACTAAACTAAACACTAAATATAAAAAAAATAATGGTCAGCTAAAAGCCAGAATGGCGGTTACGAAACTTTTTCCAACGACTTTGAACTTTTCGGGACACCAGCTCTATTGATTAATAAATAATTCAAAATAATTTTCATGAAATAGGTAATTAAACATTATCCAAACTTAATAAACTTTTATAAAATGCAGAGCCACCTTACCACCTACAAAGTCCGTTAACTTTAAAACCGGCTAGTAACAATTCAACGCGAGCAATTTTCAAATTAAGAACAATACAAAATAACGGGCTACATACCGAATTCCAGTAGGGCCAGCATGCAGGCGATACTCAAAACGGTGACACCACTTCTTGCCATTTTCGAAACTGAGCGTGGGACCGGTGCGTTAGAACTCTCGCGAATGGTGAGCAAGACTGAGGCGAGCCGTCGTACGCCGCCTGCGTGTCGCCGGCTGACACATTTACGTGTAGGATGCCCCAACTTCGGGACTTAGGACTCATAAACTTGCTTGTCCCGATTGGAAACTGTTTCCAACTGGCTGCCGATTGGTAAGGAAACGGGAAAATCAAGCGAAGTTTTTCCTGCGTGTCGAATAGCTATTCTGATTAAGTACTGTACTGCTTACAGATTATTTTTTATGATTTTGATTCAGTTTCATTTGATACACGTTATCAAAATTATAAGTAAATCATAATATTCATAATACACACTCCTTGTGTGAAAATATCCCTACAGTTGTTATTTATTTTTTCGTGTACAAGTTGCGTATATTTATTTTCCTGTAAAAATAATTTAAGTTCATGATATGATGTTATCCACACTTAAAGTAAAAATTACTACCTAACTGAATTCAACTTCTGCCAATTTGTATTTACATTCATGCACTATCAGCACAGTGGAAATATTTCTAAATACATAATAACAGAATGAACGAGATCGTTACTCGAGACTTTTTAAATTAGACTACATACAAAGTACATAAAAGAATTAGTAAATGGTAATTTAGGGTTTTATTATATATATTTTGCCAATATTTACGTTTAAAATGTTATTTGGCTTGCTGTTCTGTCTTAGGTAGTAGGTTATCTTATGTCAAATCTATCATAATACCTATATGTTGTCATCTACGAATATAACTACTAGTCACAAGAGATATTTTTCTCATTCTGTAACAGGTATCGGATGCGCGCACGCCGTTTTTGTAGACTCGCTATACTGGTTTGTATTATAACCGTTCGTTGATAGCGGTTAAAAATGCCATGGGCTCGGCGTTTTCCATGTTTTGAAACGAGTTGCGTAATTCCAAACCGGTTCCGCAACCAACCAGCTCTCGCCGCGAGCGAGCTTGATGACTCTTGTATTACCTCAGCTACCTATGGTATCTATTCATCAACGTACCTATTGATTTGAAATGAGTTTGGATATTTTTACGCTTTTCTATACGTAGCATTAGCACACGTTGGAGCGAAAGAGCGTGAAACCGAACCGATTCTAATTCAAAACGTCATGGCGAATAGAGTAGATCTTCTAGAGTATGATAAACAAGAGTAAATACTTATGGTACTTTCAGTTATTATTGCCATGCATTTGGCACAGAACCTGTCACTTTGGCACTCTTTGGGGGAGGCCTATGTCCAGCAGTGGGCGTTTTTGGGCTGATATGATGATGATGTGATAGGTATGGTTGAGATTATTTAAGTTGATCGAATTGCATCAACGTAGTTCATTCAAAAAGCAACACCGTAGAAGGTAAAATGTTCAAATTCCAATTATAGTTCTTATAAAAAGTATGCCACATTAAATAATCTATACTTTTGTCAAGGCTCATACTATACTTTCAATTTTATCCATATTTTACATTTGACTGAAAGAATTCGTTTATTCTAATCTGCTCCATAAAATCTTAGTCCGCAATCCTTTCAATGTCCAACTTTGGAAGGAGACCAAGAATAAAATATAGAAAGAGTACCTACTGCAGTAAATAACACAAGTAATAAATTCGTTTAATTTAAATAGCTTGTTTCTAACCTAGAACCATTTGTCACTGTTAGAAAAATTGATATTTCAATTCCCGCAGAAAGAAAGTAGAGTATGAGAGAATTGCGTAGCTGGTACCTGCTGAGAAAACCATATCGACTACAATGCTATAGTTTATTCTGTAACGCGCATGTACCATATTCCACTTTTTTGCCCCACTACGGCAGAATCGAAAGGAAGGTATATGAGTTTAGCGGTCTTTGTTTATATTTACGTATATTCCACCGTACCGGAAGGCGCAGCGTGGGTAGGCCCCCACAAGGTGGACTGATGACCTGGTAAAGGTCGCGGAGTTCGCTGGATGCGGGTGGCGCAGGACCGGTCATTGTGGCACTCTTTGGGGGAGGTCTATGTCCAGCAGTGGACGTCTTTCGTTTGTTATGATGATGATATTCCACCGTAGCGTTTAAGATACTGAGCCGATTTTGATGAGATTAATGAGGTGTCAATGAATTCGAAATTATGCTTTGTGTGACATAGGTTACCCTTTTAATACAGTACGTATACGTATAGTTTTTTTAACTTTTATTATTGTTAAATGACTTTTTAAAAGGGGTGAAAAGGGAAATGGAACCACGCCAGTGGGAAATCTAATAGCATGCTAATTTGGTTAGAGGTTTTGTATCATGCAGGTATAGTATTAATCCCTTATACGCGGAAATGGAGTCACGGAAATCATATAAGCCGAAAGACGTCCACTGCTGGATATGGCCTATATCATATAGGCCTCCCCTGAAGAGTGCCTCAATGGCCGGTCCTGCGCCACCCGCCTGCAGCGGACTCCCGAGACAAAAGCGAATAAATAATAAAATAAATAAACACTTGGAAGGCACCTTTAAGTTTTAATCGAGAGCCATTAACCGTAATGACCTTTTAATTAAATCATTAGCTGATAAAAAAGTAGTTATAATCAAAACACTTGCAAGATTTGTGACGGTGGCCGGTTTCAGAGCACACTTGCGCGTCACAATGCCTAATAATACAAGGATCATAATTACATAACGAAATATATTTTACGTCACACCTGGCCATAATGTGAGTTTTACCGCACACTGCGCGTACGGTAAAACTCGCATTGTGGCCAGATGAAGACGTAAAATTGTGTACTCACCACGGGCACAACCTTTTGTGTACAACCTTCGCCTGCGGCTCGGGTCACAAATACCTGCGATTTCGGGCTTTCTTTTTTTTACAGCCCTTGGTAAGTAATGTACTATTAGGTTTCATGCTTGTCAATAGAATAGAATAGAATAAAACATTTATTCATGACAACAACACATACATTCACATAAATCAACATACAATAGAGAAGACAACATTGCCACGAAACGAAACACTTCCTCAGCGTTGTGCTGGCCTGGTAGCCAGCGCTCGTCTTCCGATGGAACCCTGCGGTGATTCCACGGCGTAACACAAATTTTACACTCGCACAAAATAATAATAATAATAATATCGTGCTGACAGAGCGATCGAAACGCCAGGCAGTGCTCGTCGACATCACCATCCCCCATGACGAGAACCTCTTGAAGGCCGAGAAGGACAAAGCCAGCAAGTACCTAGACCTGGCTCACGAGGTAACCGCCATGTGGGATGTTGATTCGACGATCATCGTCCCGATAGTCGTTTCGGCAAACGGTTTAATAGCGAAGAGTCTCGACCATCATCTCAAGAGACTCTCGCTAGATGGCTGGATCAAGGGTCAGATACAGAAGGCGGTACTCCTGGATACTGCGCGGATAGTCAGGAGGTTCCTGTCTCTGTCGCCCTCACCACCGGCAGCTTAGGCCCCGCCTCGCTGCCGGCGGTACCCTAGGGTAGGTTTTTATAATGATTTTATGTCTTGTATGTATAGTTTTTTATTTTACTTTTTATATAATTATTGTAAAAACCTAGCTTAAGAAGAAAATTAATAAAGAGAATAATGATAGTACTGATATAAAACAAAAACAATACAGTAAAGACAAATAATAACATTTCCGAACGCAACCATAACCGCGCAAACCATAACAGCTGTCAATACAAGTAGGTACAATGTCAATGGAGACTGAGACAGTCATTCGAATTCGAACACATATAGTTCTTATACATTTAAATCTGTTATAGGCAGTCGCATAGCCAGTATCAAAATATACAAATTGAAACCGAATAAGATTATGAGTAGGTATTATGACATAAATATGTCGATATCTGCTGTTTTCTTTGGTTAAAATCTGTTAAAAATATGTAGTGTGAAGGACGCAGTTCCATTCGTCAGTATTTTGACAGATAGGGACACATCTGTGATATCCAGAGCTATGTACCTATATGTATGTATGCCTATGTACCATACTAGTATTATGTAGGTACTTCGGATAGGAAAAGGGTTGAGTAAGTTTGTTTGAAGATAATATTTTTTCCGCAGCTGCGGGTGATTTTTCGAACGAGCGAGCGAAGCGAACGAAGTTCCATGCTTCAGCTTGGGCCGAAAATCGTTTGTCTGTCTAGTGTCCGGTGTCCCGCAGTAGTCGGTCAGTCAGTCAGCCTAGTCAGTTGTTCGAAATTTAAAAAAAAAAAATATTTTGGAAAAGCCAGGCTCTCGAGTTCTACAGCTCACAGAAAACACTACTACGTATATTTGCTATAGCTATTTTTAAATCAAGTCAAATGATCCCCAGGGCACTAAAACACGAAGTTCGATAAAATTATCATAACAATAATTAAGGTTTAGCAGTTCATTCCTTAATTAACAGCCATGCATTATGGCATTTATGGCCCTTAATGGCAAATTTAGCATCAAAGCGGGTAAAACGCGAGTCCATAGTTGACAACAGAGTGCGCGTAACCAATACACACTATTCAGTAAATCGTACAAATATATACACACACACTTACAAATATTACTAACGGCTTTGTGAGCTGTTGAACTCGCAAGCCTCTCTTTTCATCAATTTTTATTTTAGTTTTGCAAAACGGAATCGTCAAACTAATCTAATCTACCTAATTATTGAATCCGCTCACAAAATTTCTCGAGAATCGGTTGAGAAATGCGAGCTGCAGGGGAGAACAGCCGGACATCCAGACATACGAAATAATTTTGGCCCAAGCTGAAAAAGAGAAGTTCGTTCGAATCGGTTATATTTTATACGTGATTTATCAAATAGAGCCGGTTTCCGGCCACGATGTTTGACAGAAGTGGACATGTCCCCACTTTCATCTCCCTCTTACTTTGGTTATTTACATACATATAACGGGTGTACATCAGAATAGTGTGGAAAGTGGAAACACGTCGAACGAACTGGGTCATCGTTCCGTCAGTTAATTGCTCTAGCTACCTTCGTCAATTATAGCTTCGGAAAAGGCCAGATGTGGGGACGTATTCAAAGCTAATATACGTACCAGAACCACCATAGTACTGGTGATCCAAAAGTAAATAGGCACTCGTTCCAAGGAGGTTTACCTATAGCTCCCACGGATGTTAATCCATTAAATCAGCATGAACTTTCTTTCTCTTTATGAGATTGTTCTTGAAAGTATGATTCGAGGTATGACTAAGGAAGATGATAAATTATCTTGAATAAAGTGAAATTATATTGAGGCAATATTAAAAGATTTTATTATCTAGCTTCATTGTTTGTTTGTTTCGTTTCTTTTGCAGTAAAACATATTTAAATGCATGTAAATATAATTATACGTAATCAAAATAATAGATTAAAATAAATTCCTAAAATGTCAACTCAAAAATAACAGTTACACAGTTAGTCAAATTAAAATCAATAGAAAACAGATGTACCTAACCATAAAAAAATTCGAAAATCAATAGAACACGGATGTCAAAATTTAAAGCGATAAAAATCAATAGAACGCAACTGTCTCAATTAAAACTGAAACAGTAGAAATGTCAAGCACAATAATCAGTTACACATATACATTTAGTTAATATGTAACTGATACCAGTAAGGTATAAACAATCTTTACAAGGCAAGGTCACATGCAAAATATTCCCTTCCACTGGGAAGTGGTCACTGGACCACGTGAACGAGGAACAAGGTCCCAGTTCCCCATTAAATATACATGTTGTTCCTATGTCCATGTTTGGAAATGTACATATAGTGTTAGTAGCAATACTTTAATGTTATTTTTTTTGACTGAGTAGACTATGGACTGTTAAGACTCCAGAAGAATCACAAATGAGTTGCCGACCCTGCATTGTTTTGAGAATTCGTTGTGATGATACCTAGAGATGAGAACACAGTGTATCCCCAGGAGCACTGGCGCCCCGATTCATCACAAATCACCAGCAACACAACACCAAGCAAGCAGTGGTGACATTATGACTGCATTCTTCTGCAAGGTGGACGTACTTCACCAGTTGGGAGGCAGTTCCTGCGTCATATTTGTCAGAAAATTACATGAAATATTCATTTCGTCAACGAACTGGATACATGGATGGATTGATTGTAGTACCTTACCAAAGCCTACTACTGTAGGCTTAACCTAATCAATCTCAATCCGAGCAAGACATTCCAATTTCATCAATCTCTAGTGGTACATGACTTGGTGCCACCGGTGCTAAACACAACTTACGCAATACCATATCGCAACCATCCATCTAAAAGCAGTACAGACCATATTACCAAACACTAAAGTTACATTTTAAACACATACAGGGGCTGACATAGGAGTTTGTGATAGTTGGTGGATCTAGATAGATACCTCTGCAGCGACGCTTCATACAATTACGGCGTTCAGCGACCCGTGAAGTAGTCGAATCGCGGTTGTGCACAGGCTGCCAGTTTGATTTGTATCATAGAACCCTGTCAAACCAGAGTAGAAAAGGTTTTTGAGGAGTTCCTTCAATTCCTAATGCATCCCATCATCCAACTGGATTTTTGAAAAAAAATGGGATCAACCTGGGATCATATGATTACAAACAAAAAAAATATTACCAATCGGCTCATAAACGACGGAGTTCTGAGGTAACAAACATTAAAAGAAAAACGGATACGAGGTATAAGAACTTATCATAATATATAACAGTCATAATATATACGCTCACTTTGTATAAGATTGTTTAGTAAAACGTTCACTGCATATAATGAACGAAAGGTATATTTTCAAAATATATATTTTCGTAAAGTATAACGTTATTTAGATATAATATCAATTCATTACACCTAAGGCTTAAAACATATATTATAATCAGGGCTCGGATTTTTCATCGCACGATAAGACGAAAGAAAACTATGGAGTCGATATCAACATTAAAACTTTACTCATATTCATACTCATACTCATTCATTTAATTAATACCAAAAGTTTATTATATTGTAAATACAAATGTTAACCGCCACACCATGTTTATTACATTATAAGCTAAATAATAAAATGTTCACGAAATAAATAAGTTAATTAATATATGCACTAATTGCAAACTTAAATAAATGACACGTCTAAAGCCGTCAATGATTGAAACATGAGGCAATTAAATAAAGCGGCCAGTACCCACCGTTAAGTCTATCGCAACAATATGGTCTGGATAACTAGGTATGCAACTAAGTTGAAATTTGACAGCATGATAAATATATAATAATTACGGGACTAGGAAAATGAGTGAGTATGAATATGAGTAAAGTTGTAATGTTAATATCGACTCCATAGTTTTCTTTCGTCTTACCGTGCGATGGAAAATCCGAGCCCTGATTATAATCTAACATCAAAAAGTATAATGCTCGTATAGTATAATCGCCTAGTCATTTTAATAGCAGTAAACGTTTGTAATATACATTTGTTTTTTTTTTTTTACTAAAACGCCTATTTTGTTAACCTAACCTAACCGCCAGCGTGTCGACGTCACCCCGCTTCGCGCGGTGCCTATCTCCGCTCTATGGGACACAAGCTAACCCTAATCTACAAAATAATAACATTGTTACGATTATTTGTTGTTTTTATACTGCGGGGGGGGCTTTGCCGCCCGAGCCCCCTTTAGAGCGCGCTTTCCCCTTATAGCTAACGTTCATTATATCTTGTGAACGTTATTAATATGAAATTATATATATTGTTGTTATATCTCGTGCGACGCACACAAAAAAACTACAACCGAATTGAGAACCTCCTTTTTTGAAGTAAAGTCGGTTAAAAAGAGTTAGCTGTGGCACTTTTAAGAAAATGGTTTAAAAGTGGTCTTTTGTACGGGCAAAAGCCTTGATTATAAGAAGCTCTGATTAAACCCACCATTTCACCCGTCTACGGATCTACGGCGTCAGTCTAACAGAGTTCATTGATCTTACGAGTATATATGATTTTTTTTACTCCGGAGTCCAGACATTGTAAAAAACGATACCTGTTACTTTCATATGACTACAAGTTTAAAAGATGTCCATTTAGCGATGCATCGAGTACCAAATACTTACTTGATATTCAACGCGCTTTCAAATCTAAAATGCGTCGCATGCCCTCTTTTGTATGGGATTGTTGTCGGTGTGCAACCGTGCGTTGCATTTCTTTGTTATATAACAAACGTAGGTACTTATATGTGAAATGTACTCGTGTTAGGTAACGGTACCAGTTGGGTGACGGTAATTAGTTGAGCTTAGTCATTTTATTCCTCACGTTGTGTCAGATATTTATGGGCGTTCCGTCCTGACCCCGTATCATGGTCGTCATTATGACACGATAAGTGATAGGGTAGAGCGTCCGTCACTGGCTGACACCGTTCGATAGAACGAGACGACGCTCCGACAATGCAGGTAAATCTATTTTGTCAATTAGTTAGTTTGGATCGTTTTAGCCTAGTGGGTAGGGACTAGGGACCCTGCATGCGAATCTGACGGTTCTGGAATCCGATAATAAGAGTCATTATCATCATCATTTTCAGCCCGTAATCGCCCACTGCTGAGCATAGGCCTCTCTTCGAGTACACCACCCGTCTCTATCCTGAGCTAATCTTATCCAGAAGGGACCCGCAATCTTCCTAATATCGTCCACCCATCGAGCTGGTGGACAGCCGACGCTCCTTTTACCTAGAAGTGGCCACCAAACTGACACCTTTTTGGTCCACCTACCATCATTCTGCCTGGCAAGGTGTCCTGCCCAACTCCACTTGAGTTTGGTAATGGTATCTCCAACGTCGCGCACCTTAGTGCGACGTCGGATCTCAACATGCCTCACTCGGTCTTGTAGTTTAATACCGAGCATGGCGCGCTCCATGGCTCTCTGTGCTACTCGTATTTTCTGCACTGCCTCACTTGTTAGCGACCATAATAAGGGTAAATAATATGAACGATATGATACAGAGAAAGAATATAATGGAAAAATAAACCATCTTCGTCTGTAGCCCCCGACAGGATTCGAACCTGCGACCTTTCTATTAACGCTAGACTGCTCTACCAACTGAGCTACGAGGACAGTGACGCAAGTTGTATATTTTTCCACTATATTCCCGCTAAGACTAGCGCCCTCTCTGTATCGAGTTATAGACTTGTTTCACAGTCTTGGCACCACTCTAATGGGCGAGCTATGGGCTCGCTCCATTCTAATCGAACCACATCAGGTAGTTTCGGACTTAGCGAGAGAGATGGCGCTGGTGTACATTATACCCTTTTCACGAAACAAATTATTTAATTAAATATTTTTGTTTTCGTGTTATTTTTAACGAGGAAGTTACCCCGATCATTTTATAAACGATATGATACAGAGAAAGAATATAATGGAAAAATAAACCATCTTCGTCTGTAGCCCCCGACAGGATTCGAACCTGCGACCTTTCTATTAACGCTAGACTGCTCTACCAACTGAGCTACGAGGACAGTGACGCAAGTTGTATATTTTTCCACTATATTCCCGCTAAGACTAGCGCCCTCTCTGTATCGAGTTATAGACTTGTTTCACAGTCTTGGCACCACTCTAATGGGCGAGCTATGGGCTCGCTCCATTCTAATCGAACCACATCAGGTAGTTTCGGACTTAGCGAGAGAGATGGCGCTGGTGTACATTATACCCTTTTCACGAAACAAATTATTTAATTAAATATTTTTGTTTTCGTGTTATTTTTAACGAGACGAAGATGGTTTATTTTTCCATTATATTCTTTCTCTGTATCATATCGTTTATAAAATGATCGGGGTAACTTCCTCGTTAAAAATAACACGAAAACAAAAATATTTAATTAAATAATTTGTTTCGTGAAAAGGGTATAATGTACACCAGCGCCATCTCTCTCGCTAAGTCCGAAACTACCTGATGTGGTTCGATTAGAATGGAGCGAGCCCATAGCTCGCCCATTAGAGTGGTGCCAAGACTGTGAAACAAGTCTATAACTCGATACAGAGAGGGCGCTAGTCTTAGCGGGAATATAGTGGAAAAATATACAACTTGCGTCACTGTCCTCGTAGGTCAGTTGGTAGAGCAGTCTAGCGTTAATAGAAAGGTCGCAGGTTCGAATCCTGTCGGGGGCTACAGACGAAGATGGTTTATTTTTCCATTATATTCTTTCTCTGTATCATATCGTTTATAAAATGATCGGGGTAACTTCCTCGTTAAAAATAACACGAAAACAAAAATATTTAATTAAATAATTTGTTTCGTGAAAAGGGTATAATGTACACCAGCGCCATCTCTCTCGCTAAGTCCGAAACTACCTGATGTGGTTCGATTAGAATGGAGCGAGCCCATAGCTCGCCCATTAGAGTGGTGCCAAGACTGTGAAACAAGTCTATAACTCGATACAGAGAGGGCGCTAGTCTTAGCGGGAATATAGTGGAAAAATATACAACTTGCGTCACTGTCCTCGTAGCTCAGTTGGTAGAGCAGTCTAGCGTTAATAGAAAGGTCGCAGGTTCGAATCCTGTCGGGGGCTACAGACGAAGATGGTTTATTTTTCCATTATATTCTTTCTCTGTATCATATCGTTTATAAAATGATCGGGGTAACTTCCTCGTTAAAAATAACACGAAAACAAAAATATTTAATTAAATAATTTGTTTCGTGAAAAGGGTAAATAATATGATTTGTTTACAAGGAAATAATTACGTAGGTATACATACCTGCTATAGAGTTTGGTCACTAAGTTTGCGTAATTACTTAATCTCACTTTAACTAAATACTTAAACACCATTGTCATAAGGACCGGTTACATGTTTAAAGGATATTTCCCGCACCTGCGTGCTCTGAGACAGTTACATAATCAAATTTCGGAACACGAAACGCATTTGGTTCACGTTTTCCTTAAATCTCCTTCCTTAAAACTTCAGTTCTTTTGCCGTCCTTGTTGACGAAGTGTTATTAAAATTTTATTATGCACTCCTTTTTTATTTCACTGTTTTATTACTGGACATAATATTGTAGTAGGTACCTAGAGCGGCAATTCATTGCCATATCAGTGATATTATTTCAATAGCACTTCAATCGTAATGGCTTCAATCTGTTTGTTGTTTGCTCGTTTCAACGACATTTCACCACCTACTCATTTGTCACCCGGGGACGAATCTTTCATTGGACGAGCGAGCGAAGCGAACGAAGTCCTCTCCGTTTCGGTTAGTCCGTCTGTCCGGGTGATCTTCTCTACCGGGCCCCAAAAGGCCATATAACTTCATCCCGATATTTCCATCTGATTTTAGAACAGTATAGACAACAAACGCATATTGTACGCGTACCTATATTTACAAAACCAAGTATCTAGTACCTAAAGTGGCCGTCAATAGAATTTGCTAACTATGTAAACAAACCGTCATATTGAAATTGTCTTTCACTATGGCGGTTTGTTTACATAGTTAGCAAATTCCATTGACGCGGACTATTTGTAAATTTTTACCACTATAGTATAGTTTTATACTATCTAGTTACGACCCATGTAATACTTAGTTTTTAGCAGTACTTAAACATATCTGAAACTTAAAAGCCGTCAAAGCATTAAACACGTAACTAAACGTAGAATAAAAACAAAAAAACAATCGATTTTAGACTACCCGGTAAAATAAATTTAGGAACGTTCAAAATATGATAGACAGTCCAGCAACACGAGAGCCTCTAGAAAATTTGAAAGTCAAGAGCAATGAAATCGGGTAATTTTTTTAAGGGGATTCGATACTAAGAGTGTCATTTTCCATTGTTTTTAACTAAATGTGACATAAAATAGGAGAACAATAAGGAAACAATTTACTTAGAACAATGGATGTGTCACTTGTCGCAGAGGCATGGATTTGTATAGGAAGTTACTGCGGTTTGACCCGTCATCGCACAAATACCAATGATAAGGAAAAATATAGGCGGACCAATTAGACTAGTCATATTTACCTACTTGAGTTTTTCCTTAAATACTAGAAAAACAGGCAAATCAATTAAATATTCAGTGAAGGAAAACATCGTGAGGAAATCGGTCTAATTATATTTATTTTATAACAATAGTATACTTGTGACCTAACATTAGTACAACCAAACCACGGTCATAGTATAAATCAAATTAAGTAGGTACAAAGTTTACACAAAACATTACTCACACTTAAAATAAATATTTATTCCGTTCCGACTTAATATTATGATTAAAGCTTATTAAGCTTATATGTAAAGGGTCTTACTGAAAACCAGCGTTGCGGTGTAGGTACCTTGTCACTGCAACATTATGCTGAGTCTAGCCCCTTTTTACCCGACTGCCCAAGGAGGGTTATGTTTTTCGAGCGTATGTATGTATGTGATCTTATTCTTTGGCACGCCCTGCAGCCTAAACCGTTTGACGGATTTCGACATATGAGGTGTCGTTGGATTCCTCTTAATCGTGGGAGTGATATAGGCTATACAATTTAAAAAAAGCGGCCTAGTGCGTGTCGGACTACGCACAACGAGGGTTCCGTGCCTATTAAAAAGGTCGTATCGTTACTGAAATCTAATGGCACTTACGTCCTTTTCTTTAAGGAAGGCAGTTTTTTAGAAATATCTCAAAAACCTTTGAACCGATTTTGTTGAAAACAATTTTCGCTGAAAGAATTTAATAAGCCCTATAAGCATGATTTTTTTCATATTTTTAAAATACACGGTTCAAAAATTAGAGGGGGGGAACACAATTTTAGTGACTTTCGAGGCGATTATCTCCGACTCTATTCACTTAATCAAAAAAAATGCTGAGAAACCTTATATTTATTTTAAAAGGCCTATCGATTGATGTGCCACATGTGGGCTTGCAATGAAATTTTTTTTTTGCCTTTCTGTTTTATGTATGGTGCGGGGCTGCCTATGTACCCCTAAAAAAAAATTACAATACTATGTAGCGGTTAACAAAATACACCTATCCTCAAAATTTTATTCAAATACACCTAATAGTTTTCGAGTAAATTGCCTGTGACATACGGACGGACAGACAGACAGACAGACAGACATGACGAATCTATAAGGGTTCCGTCTTTTGCCATTTGGCTACGGAACCCTAAAAAGCAGTAGGGTTTTTTGAAAAATCTTTTATTTTCGTTAGCATCACACATTGTTAAGCCTCCTATCGCACGGTACTGTATAGGTTATAATATAAGCAGTGATTGTAACTTTTGTAGCATGTTTGGTGCAGCGTAGTGTTGTTAATGGACTGTTCTGGTCTCTTGCCAAAGCTATCCAGGGGAATTTCTGCACGCCATCTTTTCCGCCTCTGCACATGGATAACGATTCATTGGCCCACGACGCAAAAGACAAAGCCGATCTTCTGGGTAAACTCTTTGCGTCCAACTCGACTTTGGATGACGGGGGAAACGCGCCGCCGACCATTCCGCGGTGCGAGAGCTGTATGCCGGATATCTGGTTCAACCAAAGCTCGGTGCGTAAAGCTCTTCTTTCCCTCGACACTCATAAGTCGAGTGGGCCTGATGGAATCCCTGCAATTGTGCTGAAGAGGTGTGCTCCCGATTTGGCTCCGGTCTTAACGCGTCTCTTTCGGCTCTCTTATTCTTCTGGCGTAGTCCCGACCTCGTGGAAGTCAGCTTTGGTGCATCCGATCCCTAAAAAAGGCGACCGCTCAAACCCATCCAACTACAGGCCAATAGCTGTTACCTCCCTTCTCTCGAAGATAATGGAGTCCATTATCAACTGCCAGCTCCTTCGGTACCTAGAGGACCACCAGTTGCTTAGCGATCGACAATACGGTTTCCGTAGAGGCCGCTCGGCTGGTGATCTTCTAGTCTACCTGTCACATCGTTGGGCACAGGCGATCGAGACTAAGGGTGAAGCATTGGCTGTTAGTTTGGATATAGCGAAGGCCTTTGATCGGGTTTGGCACAAAGCACTTCTTTCGAAGCTACCATCCTATGGGCTTCCCGAGAGATTATGTGTATGGGTCAGTAGCTTTCTAGCAGACAGAAGCATTAAGGTCGTAGTTGACGGGGAATGCTCCGACTCCATGTCTGTGAATGCTGGTGTCCCCCAAGGTTGTGTGCTATCGCCCACGCTATTCCTTGTGCATATCAATGAAATGCTGCAAATCAGCGGAATTCATTGTTATGCTGATGATAGTACAGGTGATGCCTCTTACACCGGCCGTACCAATATCTCTCGGGAAATCGTCATCGAGAACCGGAACAAACTTGTGTCTGAAATTGAGACTTCCCTAAGTGCAATCTCTGAATGGGGTCGACTTAACTTAGTCCGTTTTAACCCTACCAAGACACAGGTTTGCGCGTTTACCGCAAAAAAGTTAAAGTTCGACGTGTCACCTTGTTTTGAGAGCACTCCCCTGACTGCCGCAGCCAGTATCGGAATCCTTGGCGTCGACATTTCGAGTGAAGTCCAGTTCCGCGGCCATTTAGAGGGTAAGGCCAAATTAGCCTCAAAAAAGCTCGGTGTGCTCAATAGATCGAGACAGTATTTTACACCGGCCCACCGCCTGCAGCTTTATAAGTCGCAGGTCCGCCCACACATGGAATACTGTTCTCATCTATGGGCAGGGGCACCCCAATACCAGCTTCTCCCTCTGGATCGCATCCAACGACGAGCAACTTGAATTGTCGACAGCGAGCATATTTCGGATCGGCTTGACCCCTTGGCGCTGCGTAGAGATGTGGCCTCTCTCTGCATTTTCTATCGCATGTATAACGGGGAGTGCTCCGAGGAATTGTTCGGATTAATCCCTGCCGCTTCTTTTCGCCATCGTCCAACGCGACAACATTACCATCCTCACCACTTAGATGGTTGGCAGTCCTCAACTGTGCGCTTCTCCAGAAACTTCCTGCCTCGCACAGCTAAACTGTGGAATGGATTGTCGCCTGCGGTATTTCCGGACCGATACGACCTTCAAACCTTCAAGAAAAGAGCGTACTCCCTTCTTAAAGGCCGGCAACGCACTCACAACACCTCTGGTGTTGCAAGTGTCCATCGGCGGCGGTAATCGCTTACCATCAGGTGATCCGTCTGCTCGTTTGTCTCCTATATCATAAAAAAAAAAAAAAAAAAAAAATTGGTATAAAGAATTTCAATCCTTTATACCAATTAGCGTTAGTAACGTTGTTAACCTCAATTAATAATTTTGATTAATAATATGCAGGGATGATGACTCACTTCATTCTCACGTTGTATCCACTCACTGTTGAGTAAAATCCCCTTCATGTTCACGCGACATGCGCCATTCTGTCTAGTCTCATCCACAATTGCCATCCCTGCAACGCCAAGTATCCTAGGGACCCACAGGTCTACGGATTTATCGTCAAACCTTGGTCACCAGTCTGTGAACGCCTTTGACCATCTGCGGTCGTCCCGTCGTAAAATATATTTATTGTAGAATCAGTAGGTACATCAGCTTGCTTATATATTATAATATATAGATTGCACTTATTTTTAGATAAGCCTATTAGGAATACCGTTACTGTGCCCTAAACTAGGTAAACCTGTCTTATAGGGTGTTTTAAGGCTCATTCTGAGAGCGCTACTACTTACATTAGTACTTAAGCATAGATAGATGTATCCAAATTACGAGTACAGAACAAAGCTCGGATTTTTTAGATAAAAAGACATGGTTTTTTTTCTCAGTTTATTATCTACGGGTTACTAATGCTTAATTTAATTTTCAACACATTTGCTCGTAACGTACCTCTTATTATGTCGCTTTAGGCTCATAATCCTGGTAATACCCAGGACGCGTGTTTTATATCATTACGACACTCGTGTGTTATGGTTATATCCCGATTAAGTCACGTTGGCACCTTGCAGAAAGATGTGCCTATGCATGAACACAGTGCATTCTTAAATTAACCGGGTTGTACAGAATGCACAGCTTTTTAGGGTTCCGTAGCCATATGGCAAAAAACGGAACCCTTATGGATTCGTCATGTCTGTCTGTCTGTCTGTCTCTCCGTCCGTATGTCACAGGCATTTTACTCGAAAACTATAAAGTGTATTTGAATAAAATTTTGAGGATAGGTGTATTTTGTTAGCCGCAAAATACACCTATCCTCTCTATAATGGACACAGGGCCTATTAAATTCTTTCAGCGAAAATTGTTTTGAACAAGATCGGTTCAAAGGTTTTCGAGATATTTCTAAAAAAACTGCCTTCCGTAAAGAAAAGGAACGTAAGTGCCATAAGATTTCAGTAACGATACGACCTTTTTAATAAGCACGGAACCCTTTGTTGTGCGTGGTCTGACACGCACTTGGCCGCTTTTTTATTAATTCTCGGAAAATGGATTCTTACTCGACTAAACAAATTAAATCCTTTGTGTTAATTAATTGACTATTTCTTTTTGGATATAATATAGAACGTTTAATTTAGTAAAACTATTTACTTTTGATAACATTTTACATTAATTACTAAAGTTAACATTTTTAAACGAAAACATTTTTTTTATTTTGTGTTGGCTGTTTAGAGATTTCATCTAAGTCTGGCTTCGCGTGCGCTGCGCAAACTCACGAAAAAATACTTTTGCGCGCCATTATAGGTTATTTCACAAATATTTGTAAACATTACACACAACAAAAATGTTGACTCGTGGTGACTAGAAAAGTGATAAATAGAATGGACGCCACTGGAAATTCTAGGCGATGTACAATATGTGAGTAAAAACCTGTTGCGCCATCATTAATGATTACTTAAGATCATTATTGTTTACTTAAGTACTTAAACAAAATAATTTGGCAGGCCTATAATATTTTCATCATAATATATGAAAAGGATTTTTTCCTCGCTAAATGTGTTGAAAAACGTCGTATGAAACGCGTGAGCTTTGATAATTACATCCTCGGCTCTATTATCACGCTCAACTGCGGCTCGCGTGAACAACTCCGCCTCTGATATAATTATCAACATACCTCACTGTTTGTATCACAATGTACTAATATCTAATGGCTAATCTTACAACTTACATAGGACGTGGATTGACGAACCAATTCGACCATTAGTCCATTACATCAGATCATGCTGAGATAGGACAGTTTCCTGGAATTTACTGATTTTTTTTTGTTTAATAACATTACAATTGCAATAGGTTGCCTCTTATATTAAAAAAACACACAAAAAAATGTTCTACACACAGCCAAGAATCGCTACGCGCTAGCTCGTAGCCGATCCCGTGGTTTTCCTTGTATGTAGCGGAAAGCGATTACAGCGTAGGCGCCCGCCAAGCGGGTTCCTGGCAGTGAAAGTGTTAATGCCGGCTGTACACATTGGGCCAACTTTTGGGCGCGTGAGCAGGAGGCAGCTATGTAAACGAAAGAGATCGAATTATAGCCTTCTCCCTCTAACGCATAGCTGCCTTCTGCTCACGCGCCAGCGTTGGCTCAGTGTGTACAGCAGGCATAACACATTCAAGGCCAGTGGCTTGTGAAGAAATCGCTCGTACAGGCATGCCTCATATGTGATATGAGGCATACCTCTACGAGCGATTTCCGCTCCACAGCGGAAAAATGCTGCTAAGCGCTACGGCGTAGCACATGTAGCCTTGCCTCGAAGGGGTTAATAAGAATGCAAAAAATGACAAAAAAACGTGTGCATTCATAAATACGATGTCAACTATGTCAAGTATCTATAGGGTAAAAATATCTGGTTACTTGCAGTACCGACTTAATGTTGTTACATCTAGAAGAAAAACCAAAATAAGTATACGAAGTTGAACTACTTAGAAATAAGGAGACTCTGGGACAAGGTTATGAATAAGCTTTGGTTGGCAAATACTCCTTGAAAACAATGTCGTTGGTCTAATTACTAGTTTCCTTAAATGTTGTCAATTGTGAGTCGGCATTTACCAGCTATTATACTTTATTGATAATTACGGGCTTTTATCATTAATATCATTAACATTAGCTTCCAAAATACTTGTACAGTCGGCGTCATATAGTTAGTAGCAGCCAAGGTAGCCAAATATTTCGGCACACGTCTTTATTACTGTAAGAATAAGGGTGTGTTACGAAATATTTGGCTACTCTGGCTGCTACTAAATATATGACGCTGACTGTAATTAGTGGGTTATTTTTCATGTGATTATTCATATATATTCTAAACATGTCTGCTTGAACTCTATCACTGTCTGTTTTGATTGCTATTAGTATCTTTAAAGTTAGTGTATATAAAATACGTAGTTCTTATGTTAAATATATGTGTCATTCAAGAAAAAGGTTAAGTGCATGGTTCACGACGGCACTTTTTCTAAGAACATAAAAATGAGAAATGTTAGAGATATAGATGAATCAGTAAAAGCGGCCAATATTACATGAGTATTACCAGTAGGTATAGGTACTTACTTATAATACTTATGACAAGATAATGCTATTGTTTGCTTGAATATTGTTAAAAAACACATAAATGCAGAAAACAATTACACACACATAAATGCAGGTCGCTCGTGAAAAATGTACGTAACGAATTCAGTAAGAATTGTTGTTTACACAGTCATCCATTTACAACAATTTACACATGTCCTTATTCGCTTTAATTTTTATCCATCGCTTAACACACACAGTTAACACATTTCACATTCAGTTAACTTAATTCACCAGAGGTTGGACACGAGTGCATAAGGTGCCGTGCACTGTCCGTATACTTAATTCACCCGTGGATAGGCGCGAGTGCATTAAGTATACTCTCAGGGAACCTTATTCACCTAGGTGAATTAAGGGTGAATTAGTAGAACTACAAAGTACATTTTAAACCCCCTAGATTTTTTGAGGAGAATTAAGTGCTCTTTTAGTGTTTTTAATTCCCCCAGGTGACCTAACTCGGGTGCATGAAGTTAACTCCACGTGTTTTTTTTAAAACAGTTGCATTTTTATTTTCAAATGTTCTCCACATTCAATTCAACTCGCCTAGCGTCCTGCCAAACTGCGGCAGTCACACCCAGAGCTAGGGTTATCAAAACGATCACAGAAACAGAAGTAGCTGGCGCCGTCGCCGTCTATCTAACTAGGTCGATAGTGTTGTTTATTAAACCACCCCTGTTTGACCTTATTTTTTTTAACACGGCTTCGGACACCCTTTGAGCCAACTAACTGTGTCGTAAAGATTTGATGTCACCTTTATTCCTGACTTAATGCGGTATCGGGGGTTTTTACTGCTTTAGGACTTATTTGCGTCTTTAAAAAGCGATGACAGCATTTGGACGTTTTCATTTGTCGATTTACGATTTAACGAAGTCGGTTAAAAAGTAAGTGCGTAAGTAATTTAACCTTCTAAGAGCGCGTACCTAGTACCTACACAATTTTGTACAAATATTAAAGTTAACATTGTAAGTTTACTGAATGTCAAAAATGTCTAAGTACCTATATTTAAAAACACAAAAGAGTGTTCTGGGTCTCAGGAGATTAAGATAACGTAGACCTATAGCTAAATATACGCATTTCCTTCGGTCCGGTACTATAAAATTTTCAACCAAAACGAGTAGTCGAGTAACGCAAGAATTTCGAAGTCGCACAATGTTCACAGCTATTAATAAAGTTACCTATCACAACTTTCTTAAAAGGTCTCGTTATTCGTTCTCGATGTTATTCCGACATTGTAGCAAACAGATAAACAAGCTTAACAGCCCCGAGCTCAGCGTAAACACGAACATAAACATACAATGTCCTGGATTTTTGTGATTTCAAAGTAGGTGATTTCCAAATAACTGGGTCTCGATGGCACACAACCCAAAGTCATATGCAATGCAAATGACGATGCGATTGCAAGCTTCTCACTGTTGGAGAAATAGGTTAATTGGTAGATTTCTGATTCAGTTCGTCGCATGTACGAAAAGCTTTTGTGACACAGGACATGATGTCTAAAAGGTTTTGTGTTATTTGACTAGTTAATAGTCGACATTTATATGTTGTAATAGGTTTTTATTGAATAACTGGCTTTTGCCCGCGACATCATCCGTGTGGAACTCGTTTATATCGTAGCTCTATAAAAAACATTCACCTGGGGGGTGAATTCCGGGATAAAAACTTTCCTATGTCTTTCCCGGATACTCCAACCATTCAGTTCAGCGGTTTAAGCGTGAAGAGGTAACAGGCAGACAGACAGATACACATTCGCATTTATAATATTAGTATGGATTTAACACTCAACATTATAATTAATATTGAGCTAGTTAGTATCGATTTATAACGAGAAATGTAAAAAAAACCTGCGTTTATCTCCGAAGTTTTGCAAAGCGAAAAATAGGCCGTTTA
The DNA here is from genome assembly GCA_947578815.1 of Epinotia ramella. Taxonomy (NCBI): domain Eukaryota; kingdom Metazoa; phylum Arthropoda; class Insecta; order Lepidoptera; family Tortricidae; genus Epinotia; species Epinotia ramella. Next base: position 9,751,338 of record OX388217.1, on the reverse strand, counting down.
CTTACATAGTTCTATGTATATTCGGAACCCTTGGTGCGTGAGTCCGACTCTCACTTGACCGCTTTTAATTCTATATAAATATGTATTTCTATACTACCTATCTCAAGAACTTGCTCCTGAATACTATTAGATTTGCAATAAGTAGTATTTCTTTTAAAGAACTTCCAGCAGTTCTCGCGTTGCCATAATATGACCTCGTTAGTCTAGGTCATATTAAGTATGCAGGTTTCTTTAATCATAGCTCAAGAACGTCCTTAGTTTGTAAAAAAAGCTTGTTAGGTTTCTTTCAATAGAATTTATAACTTGGCTAGATTTCAGTCACACAGTTTCATTTGCAGAGCTATTCATTCGACGGTAGGAATCCTAAGAAATGTTCTTTCAAAAGAATGAATATCTATGTATGTTCAGTTGTGGCCATTAAAACTAGCACATAAACTGTTTTATGCTACAATGGGGTCAAAGAAGCGTACAATCTGCCTTATAGTAGGTAAGTGAGGACCGTGACCTATAAACGTTGACAGTTAATAAATAAAACTATAACAATTCGAGGAAAGATGGTTTTCTAATTATTCTACTTTATTCTACGAAATTTAGATAATCTATTCTTTATTCTTTTATTTTTTCTTTTACGAAAGGGGGAATTTCGAGCAAACGGAAAGCCAATTTATGAGAGTTTGTTACATAAGTTTCTTAAAATATCACGCCGTCAGCCTGCAAATGTGAAAAGACGTTTTCCATACGAACCACCTTAATAGCGGAATCACATTGACAACCCTTTGCTGTTTTGCAGAATTGCTGTGTTTACAATAAGAGACTAGCTCTCATACGATCTGATTAGAGATGACATTCCACTGTGGCTTAAAACATTCACTGCCGGGAACCAACCAAACAGTCGCTTATGCCACAGGTGTTTTCCGCTACTTAGCGGGAAAACCACGGGATCGGCTATTCGATCTATTTTCTTGTACTCTACAGGGTGATTCAGGAGACATGAGCAGGATCAACCCTACGGATTCAATAGTTTATAAGCTACTCAGTCGTACCAGCATTGGTAAGATTAACGTGAATTTTTTTTTAGTTGTGTAGGGTGACCATGATTTATTGTGAATGAAACTTTTACACAAAATGTAAAAAAAAACTGTGGGCGTTTAACTTAATTACGATGGTAAAAGATCCATTAACATTAACTGTATGTGTAGGGTTGATCCTGCTCACGTCTCCTGAATCACCCTGTATACTCTATATTTACTTTATTCGTAGGTTAAGTTGACTGGGAACAACTTGGATGCGCGTTTTTGCCGTATTGAAGTTATTGTGGGTTAATTAGGAATGTCAAAAGTGCTCTGAAATCGTATATGAACAGTTTTCGTTCCTTCGTACGTTATCACTAAACAAGGAAAAGCCAACTTTGTTAGCGCGGGGCGCACTGCTAATCAGATAAGATTCGAATCTAAAAATGGAAGTTTTAGTTGGAAAACTGTACAACGTTATGTGTATCCAATCTCGGAAGTTTTCTCTTGTACTGTGTGCAGCTAGAGAAATATAGTACAGTCCGTAAGAGGTTACGTCGTACTTGACCCAGCTACAAACGTATAAAATGAATATAGCAGCACTATTTACTTTCTTGTATACCTACCATGCTAGCGTCGCACAATGTGATAGCTTTTCTCATCTCTGCCCCCGTAAGTAGGTTGTCTTATATTTCGGACCGAATTCGTTGATTTATGAGACGTGTAGTTTCAGTTATTTTCAGATATGTTGGGATGTTTTTTGAATTATTGCCTATTTCGCGATTGTCTCAAAGTTTGATAATTTGTGATGCATTTATGGAAATTATTTCACTCATATCGTATACGAAAATATCTTACTCAAACGCGTGTTTTCTTTATTCTGTTTGGCTTAAATGTGTATTTATTTGCTTCTTTCTTCTGCCAGCGACTGTCCGCGTGCAACTCTTGTGTATCGTAGCTCCATACAAACTTTCACCCCCCATTTTACTTTCCTTAGGAGATGATTGCCAGGGTAAAAACTATCCTATGTCCTTTTCCGGGATTCATACTTTATACATACCTTTCCTCTTAATCAGTTCACCGGTTTAATCGTGACAAGGAAACAGACCGACAGACAGACACACTTTCGCATTTATAATATTAGTATGGATAGCATGGATTCACCCTTGGGTTGAAGAACACACGAACTTGTAAAACCATCGATAAATATTTTCCATTTGCTTGATATATGATATATTAGCCTATATATGTCCCACTGCTTGGCACAGGCCTCCTCTCATGGATGAGAGGGAACGGGTTTTCCATTTATTTATTAATAAAACTAACACAACGAAATCTATAGCCGAACTTAAACTTAGAGTACATTACGCACAGTAACCAATCGCGCACTAATAGCAAGCATGGCAATGGGAATATACAAGTACAAGGTAGTTCATATATTAGGATATATAAACTCTAGTAACCCGAGCCTATACCTGAAGTATCATAGATGAAGAATCTTCTCAGTTTAGATTTTATTGCTATCACAAAATATGTCTATATCTAAATTAACTACAACTCTGTTTAAACTCCTGCCTGCTCTGCACAAAAACTATTCGTTCTATATTTAGTGGAAACATGGAACATGCTAATAGGACGAAATAAACTTTACCAAGTAAATTAGGACAGTCAATATTGCTTCTTATTATATTTGACAAGTATAATAGGTCTGCCATTTCACGACGCTTAACAAGAGCTTAATTTGCTTAGCAAAACTAAATATAATCATACCTGTACACACCATCCACACTTAGGTCATTAAAGAAATTGAGAAGATGGCATGAAATGTTAAAGAAATAACAACTCTTACTCTTAGTACGGTGACAAAATCGCAAAAAGTCGTTTCCTTCACGATTTTCGTGGACATCTCTTCTATATACCTAAATCGATAATCGATCGGTATGGATGTGTTCCTTGTTGTCTCCAAAGTACGAATCTCCGGTTTTAGTTAAGGGAGTGGGGGACGGACATAGCTGTGACGTCACAAAGACGGCGGCCTACGGTCATCGATTTTTGTTCAAATCTCGGGTTCTATTTTATTAATTGCTTTGTGTGGGGTGTCAAAAAATTATAGTATGTATGTATATGCTTTCAAATGACACCTCAGACGAAGCAATCAGTAAAATAGAACCCGAGATTTAAACAAAAATCGATGACCGTCGGCCGCCATTTTTGTGACGTCACAGCTATGTCTGTCCCCCTCTCCCTTAACTAAAACCGGTAGATTCGTACTCTGGAGACAACGAGGAACACATGGATACCAGTTTTACGTATATAGAAGACGTGTCCACGACTTTTATCAATATTGGCCAATTTCCGCCGTGCTATGTACCAAATTCTTCTCGTCGATCGTAATTAGATATTGCAATTATTTTGGAGAGTCGGTTATATCGAACCAAGTCAATATGCCGATTGCCGGTACTGGTAGGTACCGTACTTACATGATAACAAGTCTTTGAAACGGAAGTACTAATTAGAACGAAAACACCATACTTAATTAACATATCGAGGATAAACCACATCCTTAAATTAGACCAAAACGGTTGAATCGAATAAGAAAACAATAAAGTACCTACCCCATATTAATGAAAAGTTATTATTATTACCTCCGAATTGTCTCTGGTTCACCGGCGAAACCAATAACATGATATCGAGATGGATTTTATTAGGTTAGGCGCATAAATAAGGCAGGTACCTACCTAGATTATTTTGATTTGCGCAGTTCTGTTAGCACAGTGAATTACCTTGCTTTCCACGTATTTCTAAGTTAGCCGGCTATTTCTGTCGTGCCTGCAGAATAATGTAGGATTTGTTTCTCGTAACTTTACCGTACATCATGAAATACGCACTGTTTTCGTTTCAGTGAAGAAAAACAAAGGACCGGACAAATTAGCGAAGAAATTCAAAAGTGAAGTTCCCAACCCGAACTGGACCAGGGTAGCTTAGGAACTGTGTAGTAAGAGTATTAAGCCAATTCTCTCTAGTCCTTGGGAGGAGGCTTGTGCCTGTAGGTAATTTCTCGCGCTTGGAAGCGAGTGCGCGAAACATTGAAATGTGATTGGAAACTCCACGCAAATATTGTTACTTGGTGTACAACTAACGCCCTCTGTCCGCCGATGTTTACAACAGCTCAATGATCAGTAAACCAACCAGTAACCGAATACTCTTGCTGCAAAAGTGCCCGCCCGCTTTAAACATCACGTTCGTTCATAAGAAGAAACACAGATGGCGCGATTGAAACAAATGCTTTCTACGATTTTTGATTTAATTTCGATCGTTTGCAGGTACTAAATACAAAGACGATTTTCTATATAGGTCTACATTATTTCACTATACAACGTACAACGTATTTTATTGAATAGATTTTGAGAGCACAATATGTCTGACCATTAATAGTACCCACATTACTGATACGCCAACTTTTGGGCATCCTTTAAATTTGCCTATTTGTATCATTATACAGGGTGTGGGTGGGTGTGGTGGGTGGGTGTGTAATAGGAGCAAAAAATTAAACGGTGGCTTATTAAGTTAATCAGTAATTATTTCCAAGTGGTTAAATTGAAAAAAAAATTGAAAAAAAAAATAGAAAAAAAAAATAAGTAAAAGCGTACGTGTGTTCTTTTGCTTAACTGGAATGATATCCATTTTGTTTTACTTCAAAAACACCAAAAAATCTTGTAAAATTGAAAAAAAAAAACAAAAAGAATTAGAAAACCAAAGTTAGTATAATCGCAATTACGAAAGTGCCCAGTGTTCTACCAAGATAGTTAATGACTGGCATGCTACGATATCGAGATGTCGAGATCCATTACTTAGGTATCACAACTTCAGATAAGATTATTTCCGAATTCAAGAATCTTGAAACACTGGTACCTTTACAGAATCACTGCGGATAATACATAGAGTCAGCCCTTAAATTTATTGCTCCCATTACAGGCCACACCCCGTATATATATACGTATATATATATATATATATATATACGTATATATATATATAAGGGGAAAATCTTACACAAATCGACCTAGTCCCATAGTACGCTCATTAAGGCTTGTGTTATGGGTACTAGACGACGATATATATAATAGATATAAATACTTAAATACATAGAAAACTTCTATGACTCAGAAACAAATATTCATGCTCATCACACAAATATTTGCCCTTACCGGGATTCGAACCCAGGACCTTCAGCTTCGTAGGCAGCGTCACTACCCACTAGGCTAAACGGTCGTTAAATTAAAAGCATGCCTTAATTTGGTCCAAACTCTTCAAGATATGGTCCGATACATGTATGTACAGTCGAGTTCATAAATATATGAGCATTCCCAAGGCTTCAAAAATAAATGTACATAGAAAGGTACATAATATATCAATCTGAACAGATATTTATATCAAAAGTATGTACACATGTCACCTGTCATATTAATCTAAGCTAGCCTCTCAATAATATGTAAGCAACTGCAAACTAATAAATATCTGTACTAATATTTTTCAATATTATTTGACCAAGTGAAACTACATAAATATCTAAACAAGGGTTTTTTCAAATATTTATAAACATGTAGTGGCAAAAAAATATCTGTACTAACGTATTCCAATTTTATGTGATCAAGTAGAAGTTCATAAATATCTGAACAAACATAACACTTCCGAGTTTTGAAAAATGACAAGCACCGAAAAGAATACCGTACTGTCGATTGATACATTTGTCTCTTTTACTTTGAGTGTGACGTCATAGAAGTGTCATTAGTGTTTGATTGCGGGCTTGTTACCCAATTTGCTACAATCGACTTGAAAGAGGTTGTTGACTGGCCACTCAATTTTTAAATGATAAATGTTCAATTGTCAATCACATACAAATCATGATTCGTATGCGTTTTGCATTGAATTGATAAATTTTATAGGTGAGTTCAAGACAAACACAAATAACGAATACAATAAAAATACAAGGTGTAAATCATATAACTGAAAACCTGAAAGTAGTTTGTTCAGAATCGAAAGCTGAATCGATTGCACCATATTTTAAGGTAGGTTGTATTTTTTTTGAAAAATATTTTTTTTATTGTGCCTTGTCTAAAAGTTACGAAGGCAACATACGCGAATCAGAGAAATGTTGGAGGATGTTGTTGTGAGGTGAACGTCAGGATCTACGTCACTGACAAGTACTGATTAGTGATTACAAGTGTAGAGTTACGAATCAAGTAGATCTGCTTGATAAAGAAAACCAACGAATATCTTTTGAAATAATTAACGTATTTGTAAATGGACGTATTAATCTTATTAAGGATTAAAAAACTCAGTTGGGGTGTCTGAGGTTTTCAGTATAATAAAATACACCTTGTATACTTAATATAGGTACCTACCTACATAATATTTAGTGTAACCCGCAAATGTATAGGTATTTTTTGTTAGTTTAGTTAGAAGATGTATGTAAACACTAAGAGGACATTCGTTTTTTATTTTAATGTCTAAAATATCAATCTGTTTCCACTTTCATTATTGACATTTTGAATATTATTTTTATTTATATTTTTTAATTATTGACGATCGTGATAAGGACTGATAATTTTGACATGTAAGCAAATTTATATAAAAATATTTATCTTGAAATAAATATATCTAAATCTATTCTGGTGTAAATACATGATAATCCAGAATATATATATTTTGATGCCTAGAAAAAAAAACTCGTGTAAGCACAACTTACCTAAACAAATTCAACTTGGGTTTTTTGGCCATCAATCTTATTTTTTTATTGCTAGTAGTTCACGACCAGCATTTAATTAAAGAATTAATTTAATAAAAAAGAATCGGGTTCAACATATCAAAGACGAGTAAAGAGGCGAGTCGAACCATTTTGTACAGTCGAGTTCTCCAATATCTACACAGACAACCTTTCAAAAATATCTATACAGAGACTTTATTGTTACTGACATAAGACACATGTGTAGATATTTTTGAAATGTTTTCTATATTGTATATTGGAGAACTCGACTGTAATTCGCACTGCTGGGGAGGAATCCACTAAGCTCTCAGACTACTAGCTGCATTTATAGAAGGACCAGTATAAATTGCACCACCGAATACCCACATATGTGCTACAATTCTAGGGGTCAAATTACATTAGGGACTAGCTGTCAATCAATTCAACGGCTCCTTATGAATATAGGGCATAGAAACGCAATGTTAGGCCCATCTGGCAATTTTGAGTTACTATCAATTCTGTCAAATTCACGATTTAAATCATGAGACGGCGATATTCAATGACAGGTTAATACTCTTTTCAAGAAGCGTCCAATAGCGTTGTTCAAATTACGACCGAAGAAGAAGACAAAAAGTAAAGTAGTAATGCTATGGCAGTCCACCAAGCTCGTCATATGCTATAAAAGATAGAGCGAGATAGACAACATAAGATGCAAGTTGCATCAATATAATACTCATAGGAGTATGCACGCACGAAGCAACTTTGTCGCCGGCGACAGTACATCTGTCTCTTTTGCCCGCTCGAAGTGAGAAAAAGAGAGATGTACTGTCGCCGGCGACAAAGTTGCTCGTGCGCGCCTACACTTATAGGTTCATGGATGAAACGTTTCTTACTTTTTAACGAACACTCCAGCTGACAGGCTGATATTACAATCATTAACCTACTTTTAAAATGCCTCTTCGTTGCTACGCAACTGTCATTTTGGCTTGCACGCCAATAAAATTAGCTGAAGCTAATAAAGTTCATTTTTGCAGAATTTTGAGATATATTTTTTACTGACAATCGTATAGATATTTATGCTGGTGACTGTATAGATATTTTTGTGCAGCCACATGTATATATATAAATATTTGAAAAAACCCTTGTTTAGATATTTATGTACTTTCACTTGGTCAAATAATATTGAAAAATATTAGTACAGATATTTATAAGCTTGCAGTTGCTTACATATTATTGAGAGGCTTGCTCAGATTAATATGGCAGGTGACATGTGTACATATTTTTGATAGAAATATATGTTCAGATGTATATGTACCTTTCTATGTACATTTATTTTAGAAGCCTTGGGAATGCTCATATATTTATGAACTTGACTGTACCTACAGACACTACATTAAAGAAATGTTGAAATGCCATCGTCCATTCTTCGAAAGTCGCTTAAGTGGCTACATTCGAGCATTATAATAAAAAGTCGCGTGGCAAAGATGTTGAAAGCGAATGTTAATCAAACTATTTCAAGATGCATTAAATCATAGCCACAATCATCATTATCATCATCATCATATCAGCCGAAAGACGTCAACTGCTGGACTTAGGCCTTCCAAAATCTATAGTTAATTATGTGAATCGTCCAGGTGTAGATCATAAGGCAGGCATGTCATAAGCAAGCATTACAACAATGTGAATAAGCCCTTATCTTTACCACTTGTACTTATTTAAGAGCGATTCATATCAATACAATGTAAAGTACATTGTACTACTCAAACACTTAGTGGTTCGGGTTGCACCGAACCTTTGAGTAATCGACGACAGCACGTACGACATTTCATCGCAAATGTCCGAGACGTATAGATTAGGGCTTGCATTCCGGAATTCCGGAATTTCGAAATTCCGGAATTTCGGACCTTTTTTCCGATACTACAATTCCGGAATTGAGACACTTAATATCGGAAATTCCGGAATTGAAACAAATATAGTTTGTCGTCTAGTTGAAAGCTGATTATGGGTGGTTCGGTTACTTTGTGGACTAATTTAGACCCAGGTGGTTTGAAATGCTTGTTACAAAGCTTTACGCTTTGCACGGCAGGTAAGATACCTATCATGATGTAATTGATGTATCCAAAAGAGCCAGTCACTTTAACGGATATTTAAAGGGAAATTTATGAATTTGTGTCCTAGGGACTGACGCCGCCTATAGTTTTTTCAAAATAATCACACCACATCAATGTCAAATCACATTTTTATTCCAAAACAAAAATTAAAGTTTGCTTATCCAAAACGGTCAGTCAAATAAGTGCATATTTAGGGAGAAATTTGCTGTTTTGAATTCAGTGTGCCAGGGACTGACGCCGAACATAGTTTCCTCAATAAAATCGTGTCAGTACTGTGCTAGTGTGTGTAGTGGTAATGTAAAATTGCATTTTATTGCAAAACAAAAAGGAAAGGTTCCATTACGACGAATTATTGGCTGTTTAGCTTTAATAAGTACAGTGTAAACTCTTTATAACATTCCACTTTATAACGATAAACTCCCTTTGACGTAGAAGTGAGCACAATTTGGTTGGTTTACATTAAAACCCACACATTGATAAACTCTTTATAGTGCAGCAGCTATTCTCTATTACGAAGAAATGTGTTCATATTTAGTCACAGGAAATATTCACTATCGGTATTATTGTTTGTTATCTTATCAGGTTACAGAAGACGCCGACTAAACCTTTGAGGCTCCGAAACTTCTGAGGTCGTAAACAGCCGTCTTGCTTTTGTTATTGTTAATTGCCTTGAACACGTGCATCATTACTGCGTTTACTTGTAAATGATGGTCTAAATACACCAGCTTTACCTATCGTATTATCAGTCGTCAACCAACTTTGAAAAAAAATTGTGAATTTAAGTAGTTGTTTTTCTTTCTTCACTCCATATAACGGTAAGTCTCAGTAACGATAAAAAAATGCTCGGTCCCTTGAGTTTCGTTATAAAAAGTTTACACTGTTCAGATACCTATTAGATAATTGATAATTCATAGTCACTTATATGACGAGGGACTGACACTGACAGACAGTATGACGTATTCATTTGGGGTACAAAAGGGCGTATTTAGCAATGCTGTGTACACCTAAGTGAGTGACCAAATTAAATGAACTTTATAATATCACTATTAACTCTCACTCTAACTACTCACTAAGACATATTAAATAAGATTATTGTAAATGTGTGAATTTTGCTGACACACCCAAGTTAACCAAATTTCGGAGAACCGCCCTTATCTTATAGCCTCCGCTCAGTGTCCAGGTAATGTTTATGGCCACAGAATTTGCAAGCGAGTGCCCGAGCGAAACAATATCATTGTAACTGGTAATCCGTTAACACAAATATCTTTGTCCCTTTCCGTTTTCTCACTTAAACAATAATAAAAATGCAATCAGTTCCTATGTGGCCACCGGACTGATCATATTATTATATAATTATACATCTTTAGGTAGATAGGTTAAGAATAACGAAGTATTTTTATTTTACTCTGTTGATCTTTAAAATGATTACTTACCTGAGTGGACTATTTTTAATGTTGTTATTTTTATTAAAACAGTTATACCATTTTCATTTTGTTTAGTTGATTGTTAAAAACATGTGATGCCTGATTTTAAAATATTACGTATAATGTTAACTGAGAGTACTTTTACATATAACTGGTTTATTCATTTAATTTTGTTGCATTTTTTGAATAAGTGTTGCGATTTCAATACTGTTCGGTATATGAAACGTTACATATGATTATCATATGAATACGATGAATGTAAGTAACTTCGTATTGTGTAGTATTCTTACTTAATAGTTTTTTATAACAACGATTACATCTGTAGTGTGATAACATTCGCGTGTTCTTTAAAAAAATACCACTGAATAATTATTTACGGTTGTTGATTATTAATAAATAAATATTGATTACTATTTCTGGTTTTATTTTGCTCAAAATCCAATCACAACCAAATAAAGCAATAAAATCCTTAATTCCGGAACCAGTTCCGGAATTCCGGAATTGAAGGTCAATCTCGAAAATCAGTTCCGGAATTGAAAACCGTCCGATATTGCATCCCCTAGTATAGATGCATTCAAGCGGTTAGACACGTTTCAAATGACGCTTTAGTCTTACCGTGTAGCCCCTAAAATATTGTCTCGCTCACTCGCTTATGTTATTTATATACTGTGCTTGTCGCGCGCGCACGGACTTGCGAAAGTCGAATAAAAATGTATATTGCCAAAACGCATGATTATTTCGGAATATCAAACGGTTCGATTTTGATAAATGAGTTTACCAATGTATTTTCGAATGAAAGGCGATAATACTACTAGCCGCTAGTAGTATTATCGCCTTTCATTCGAAAATACATTGGTAAGCTGTTGTAAACTTAAAATTTACTAAGACTGCTTCTAAACCGATCCGCTAGTAACTAGCGGATCCGTTTAGAAGCAGTCTTAGTAAATTTTAAGTTTAGAACAGCTTTATTTCAAGACTAGCTGTGGCCCGTAACTACGTCCGCGTAGAACTTGTTATCGCCTTACAAAAAAAAGCTGCCAAGTGCGTGTCGGACCACGCACAACGAAGGGTTCCGTGCCTATTAAAAAGGTCGTATCATTATTGAAATCTTATGGCACTTACGTCCTTTTCGTTAAGGAAGGCATAAACTCTGACTAGAAACATGAAAGCAGGACAGCAGGTTTCTTTTATAATATGTAGATCTATCCAGAAATATTTTTTTTAAGCTTGCCCTATTTGACATAGTGCTTTCATCAAAATTCATTCCCTAGGGGGTGGAAAGGCCATATGGAAAACATAATTATGAGAGTTGAAACTTTGCGCATAGGCTCCTTTTATATAGTCAAACATGCTGAGTACCTACCTACGGCGATTCCTGAAATGCATCCCCTAAAAGCTTTATCGTTCAGTGTAGAATGTGTAGAATACGATAGATTTTTTAAATGTATACATTATGCAATAACTACAGCTTAGAAAAGTTGAAAAACCCCCGACATTTTCATCTCTAAAACGGCTGAACCGATTTTCATGAAACATGGCTAAGAACACTCGGGATCAAATTATCTATGACACAAAGAAAATTAAACGAAAATCGGATCATCTGTTTAGGAGCTACGATACCACAGACAGATACACAGACAGACACGTTAAACTTATAACAACTTAACCCCTTTCTTTGCGTCGGGGGTTAAAAATATTCAATTTAAGCAGAAACGTTTGTTGAATTTAGCAATTTAAACGAATGAACTCGTCGCTCTGTTACGTTTTACGCTTAATCCCTGAACAGATTTAGATGAAATGTTCTGTACAGATAATTTGAGACTCTTGGAAGGATATAGGATAGTTTTTATCTGGGAAATCATCCCTTAAAATGGTAGAACTTTGTTTGGGTCGGCGATAATTAAGGTTCCGCCTACAAAAAAATAATAGCAATAGTTTTTCCAAGACGGTAACAAGTTCTACGCGGATGAAGTCGCGGGCAACAGCTAGTATTTTATAAGGAGACTTGGCGTTTCACAAATTTCTATAATTCAAAGTCTACTCGCGACTTCAAAGAGGTAAACAAAATTTTATTATACACAAGTAAGTCGCGTTTGGTAGAATAATGTGTGAAAATTGTGAAATTTTAAATTAAACTATACCTACAGTTATTTTTGCAGTGAATACCCGAAGGTTGACTGGACGAATCTTGACAGTTCAATAATGGGTATCGCATCTACGTCGCCACGTCATCTGGAACCGGAAGTGCGGACGTACCGAAGCCGAGCAAGGCCACGGGTCTGATTGATCATTTCCCAGCTTCCTGCTCCGTCGAGGCCGTCCGCCATTGTGGAAAGCCGAAAGCTCTTGAACTAATTATAGGCTTGTTGAGACCGAATTGAGATATAGGTAATTAAAGTCCTATCATATCAATTTTGCTGGAATGTTTTTGGCTCGGACTATATATATCCGGAATCCCTAACCTTCCATCCTGGATCAATGAACCCAACCTAGCAGGTATACCTTGTCTTCTATTTATAATGCCATGAAAAACTATTTTATCTTTATCTATTACATGTAATTTTGACCCCCGACAGAAAGAGAGGATGTTCTATGTTTGTCGTGTCTGTCTTTGGTATCGTAGCTCCTAAACGAAAAAACCGATTTTAGATTAGATGGTTCTTAGACTTCTTAGTCTGGCTAGTGAAAGATGCGCCAGACTGGAAAATTAAAAAAAAACAGCGGTTTGGAACACTGTTTATAACGCGATAAAATAATAATGCTACTTGAATAATCATTATTGTTCTTATGCACACATTGCAACTGACCAGAAGGAAGTAAAGTTATATGAAAGAAAACTCTTTGACTTCATTTTCTACTTTATATTTAAGAGGAATAATTGAAACCACTCTCCAAAATCAAACCGATTGAACCGATTTTGATATATTGACTTTTGAAATGAAAATGCCGGGGGTTTTTCAACTTGTCTAAGTTGTTAATTATTCTTCGATCGACAGGGACAAGAGATAATTTAACTAACAAAGATTTGTCTATAAAAATACAGTTTTACCGTATTTTTATAGACAAATCTTTGTCTGTGTCTGAAATAGAATAAGAATAAAAATAAGAAAGATTTATTGCATAACTGTGTACATATTAGGGTGGTTACAATTTTAAGACTAATAGATTCAACAGTTACCCCATCGGGCGTGCAATTATATACTTAGCTTAAAAACTAGAGTGATATAATCTGGACAATTACACTACTTTCTACATTAACAATTCTCACACTCGGAGAACTCGTTTAGACTATAAAATACCTTATCAATAAGCCAATTTTTAAACTTATTTTTAAAGATATTACCGACTAGGCATTTAATGCCAGTCGGAAGGTGATTGAATACTCTAATTGCCATCACAAATGTACTTTTAGCGTATGGAGGTACTAGCTCTTGGTAATCGAATGTTGTGTTTGTACTGCGTTCTTACATTAACCTTCGTAGATACCCATGTCGTAAAAAAGTTGGGTTGATTTTTGACAAACAAACATACTTCGAGAATAGAAATTCCTGCCAGTGTCAGAAACCGCTTTTCTCGGAAAACTTTGCGAAGGGAAGCCCTGTAATTCATACGATCCTCCTCAAACATTTTTTCTGAGGTATAAATGTTATATTGACGTCCACAGAATTTCCCCAGAAGATGATACCGTATGTAAGTAATGAATAGACATTACCATAGTAGGAACTAATGAATATGCCTTCAGAACAAGTTTCCGATAACAGATAAGGCGTAGCAGTTTCTAAATAATTTCTTATTTATCTGCTCTACGTGAGTTTTCCAATTAAAATGCGAGTCTACATATACGCCTAAACATTTTGTACTGCTTACTTCCTCTATAGTGTTACCTGCTTCCGAAATATTTAAAGGACTTGGAGAGGTATTGTAATTTTTAAATTGTATGAGCTTAGTTTTGTCCAGGTTCAGTTTCAGATTTAGCGTTGAGAGCCAGTTTATAATTTTGCTTAAAACTACTTATCCTTTTGTAAGATTTCTAATGTCCGATCACATGAAAAAAAGACTGTGGCATCGTCGGCAAATAGCACACATTTCTTATTTGCTATACAAGGAAAGTCATTCAAGTAAATTAAGAATAAAAGTGGACCAAGCACGCTACCCTGAGGTACACCAAAAACTACCTCCCCATAATCAGATAATACTTGTTCTACAGTTTTATTTACTTTATTATAAATATCTAATTGTACAGCTTGCTTTCTACCACACAAGTATGTAGGTACTAAACAGATTTAGCGCATTTCCCCTAATCCCGACATGCTCTAATTGTTTCAGCAATACATCATGTTTAACACAATCGAATGCTTTAGACATGTCAAGCATTAGAGCAACGCTTTTTTTCCTAGTATTAATATTTTCCCAAATATGGTTAAATATCGTAAATATGGCCAAGGTAGTTGATTTGCCTTTTTGTAAACCAAACTGCGACCTAAGACATGACGAGACATGACTTAAGATGTAATTGTTTACCAGAAAACGTGTTAATCTTTCGTGTATAGCTTTTTCCAAGATTTTGCTAAACACTGGTAATAATGCAAGGCATAGGCCTATAATTACTCATATTATTTTTGGGACCCTGTTTGTGCAAAGGTTTTATAATGGCTTTTTTTAGGTCATCTGGAAAACATCCCGATTCCAACGCAAAATTGATTATAATGATTATAAACACGAGCGGTTTAACAATGTGGTCGGATACATCATTTGATAACATGTATCGGTATGTTGTCATGTCCTGTGCTCTTTTTAAATAAATAAAATAAATAAATAAAGCATTTATTCACGAAAAACAGTCCTTTTTTACAACACAACTTCCGCCAAACTGTAGAGCAGTTTATTTTTAAGGTTCCTTACAATTTTTATGATTTCATAACTATCAACAGCACTTAAAAATATGCTGACTCGTTTAGACAAAGGTTTGTAATTGTTACATTGCAAGGTGCCACTTCTTACAAGATTTAGACTTTGATTAAAGTTAATTCTATTTTTGTTTTTAATCAATATACAAAATAACAATTACGATTACATTACAAGACCGTGAATTTAGATTAACCACATTGTTATAATTATTTCACATACCGGTTGACAACGACTATAAAAAACGGAACAATATAATAACTTACCAGTCACTCTTACCATAGATAAAAACAGCGCTTCCACTTCGATATTCCTCCGCCACGATCTTACTAAAACAATTAAATTATGGTAAAACATCGTCATAGCCTATGTTCGACTAGATGCTAGCAGCTCTACATATGCATGATACATTTTTTTTTATATAAGCATTACCATATTTTTAATTGTTTGTTCAACATAAGCTACATCTACATGTTGTGAACATCGCGTCAAAATCATTCAGTAATGTAGAATCCTCGAGTATTTATAGTTTGACTACTTATAACAGACATTTATAACGTGTAGGTACTAAACTTACAGATTTATTTTCTTTTTTTAAGGCGGATAGTCTTTACAGTGCAGCCTCTGCGACATGCTGCGATGTTGCGCCGCCTAACCCAACTCAAAAGGCTATACAAGCTTAAACGCTTAGTAACAATGACCACTTTATACGTCCTTCTGGTCTACACTATATTATAGACGCCACGGACACAAAGGCAAGTAACCTACTTCAGAACGGTGACTGATCGGCCACGCCCAGCAGCTGTTGCTACTTGCTTGTTGGTAACAATTTGACAAAATTATACGCAGTGTTTAAAACCAATAAAGGCAAGTGGCCTAACCTTGAAGCATTTTCAAAGAATATAATGAAAATAGAAAATCTAATTGTGAGGAATTTTGTCAAACTTCAAAAAGTTGGAAGGTCGAAAAGAGTCGACGGGTAGCGTAAAAGTTCTTGTTTCCCGTTATGTTAAAACCTATTTTATTAGAAAAGGGCACACTTTGGGGACTAAAAGAATCAAAGTCAATGGATCAAGGTCCTTAATTTATGAATGTCAATAAAATGCTAAAGATTCTTAAAAATGACTCTGCGCCACGTGCAAAAACTGCGTAAGTAACATCTAAACTAAGCAGTACAAGTACGCTTAAGCGTAACTGAAACTTGCTATGCGCCAACAAAAATTAAAGAGGACCATGCTGGGACTTAGATTTTCCCAGTGTGCATCCATGTGTAGTTTGTAAGGCGGAAAGTCTTTACAGTGCCGCCTTTGCGACATGCTGCGATGTTGCGCCGCCCAACCCAACTCAAAAGGCTATACAAGCTTAAACGCTTAGTAACAATGACCACTTTATACGTCCTTCTGGTCTACACGATATCATAGACGCCAGCACACAAAAGCAAGTAACCTACTTCAGAACGGGAACTGATCGGCCACGCCCAGCAGCTGTTGCTTGTGATAACAATTTGAGAAAATTATACGCACAGTTTAAAACCAATAAACGCAAGTGGCCTAATCTTGAAGTATTTTCATAGGATATAATGAAAATAGAAAATCTAATTGAGAGGAATTTTGTCCAACTTCAAAAAGTTGGAAGGTCAAAAAAAGTCGACGGGTTGCGTAAAAGTTTTTGTTTCCCGTTATGTTAAAACCAATTTTATTAGAAAAAGGCACACTTTGGGGACTAAAAGAATCAAAGTCCTTAATTTATGAATGTCAATGAAATGCTAAAGATTCTTAAAAATAACTCTGCGCCACGTGCAGAACCTGCGTAAGTAACATCTAAACTAAGCAGTACTAAAGCGTAACTGAGACTTGCTATGCGCCAACGAAAATTAAAGAGGAGCATGCTGGGACTTAGATTTTCCAACCGAAGTTGTAAGGAACATCATGAAAACAAGTACAGTAACGAATGTCAAACAAGCAAGAAAACTGAAGTGGTACTGGGCCGGACACGTGGCATCGAAATAAGTGGAGATCAATCCAGAAAGTCATTGAAGACGGTCACAACCCTCAGCAATGAGGAACGCAATACAAGAATAATGAGTACCTACAATGAGAAAAAAAAACCTGTATATCTAACAAGAAAACTTTGCTGCAACACAACCCACATTGTTACTTTGCTATTGAGTAAACGTTTTTATTGGCACCCAGAATATTGTTAATCACATAGATCTTTCCGCAACTTAATTTCTAAATGACAAAGTGTACAACGTTGTCAATTCCGTAACAAGAGAAGAATAATGACTCCTCTGGACACGCAAGCGCATACCAACTACGGTCAACGTTTCCACCAGACTGGCTGTATGCTCGTTTGCCAGCTGTCGCGAAGCCACTTCTGGTCACTCATGGCCGCGAAATGAGTACCTATAGCACTCTAGCTTAGGTATCTGTATTAGCATATATTATGCAACTATGGACCTACACATACAGCTTCCGGAATCCTTTATATACCTGACATATAAGCTGCCGCCTTATGTACCAGCTCCATCTGAGATGTGGGGATCTTCGTCCCCGAGAATGTCCTCCACCTCCCCTTACAGACATCCCTTACCACACAACTGATACTGTACCAATTCACACACTATATTGTTCCAGTTATGATTACCCGGGTGCACCCTTGATTGATGACGACATGGCCTGAGGCTGAGACTACCGAACAGACCCTGTTGTTACACTTGTTACTAATCCTCTCACACTAAAGAACTCCACGACTTAGAACTGTGTTATCGCATGTACGTGACATGTAGGAAAACCTTATTCATATACATAATATACCGTCACGCCTCCCAAATAGAATAAGACCTGTGGACGCACATAAATACATCACATCATGAACAATCATCGTCCGAGCTGTGTAAGCACATGCACACACGTGTAAATGAACCAAATCGTTACAATGTCATAGGATGCATTGAAAGTGATTATGGAAAGAGCTCACCCTGATTTTCCTCCAAATCTAACACTACAAATCTGCACTTAACTGTTCGTACGCAATAAAGCCGTTAGGAACTCTGACTACTCGCCTACCCGTCAACATTGTTATAAAAAGATTGTGGGTGTTGCTACATGAAATAAATCGGCTGTTTGAGACATGATTATTAACGTCAATGTAAATACTATCGTGAATCATGACTATTCACGACACCAGCATCGTGGTAAAAAAAAGACAGACAACGTTGTTAAAATTCACTTTTGAACGGAAAACTAACTGATCCACTGCTAAACACGTGTTATAATGTCCACCGCGGTTAATTAAAGCGGCACACACGTTATAAGTGCATGCATAATGGTCGAACCGTAAAAGTTCACGGCAGCCATCAGCCCCGCGACCTTTCCGCGAGTCGGCGTTACGAAATCGGAGTTAGTGCTGCCTGTGCGAAGCTCGGAGCGCAGCTACACCAATTAAAATGGCCGCTTATATTTTACCATTTACTTACATCGGCCTAAGACACTGAGAGATTCAGCTTTGATTTTATCGTGACGTGGCTATCACAGTTACTTACGTTCTCAAGAAAAAATACCTACGATATATATATATAAAGAAAAAATACATAAAACTCCTGAAATTTTATGCAATTCCAACTCACATCTTCTATTAATTCTGTAAGAAAATGGGATAAGGAGTTACTTAGTTGACAGATAAACGATGATACATGTAGATTTTTTTTTTTTCAAAAAATGAACGTTCGACAAAACAACGTTTTATTTATTAGCTAAAATCCTATTAGGAACTTGGTACGTAGTAATTCAGATATTCGACATCTAGCAGTTCAGTAAGTGATTGGTAACTCATAGTTGGTATCAGCAAGTCAACATTTCCTCCTCACAAAACACAAATTTAAGAGTTGTTCTCTCGTAGGTTTTTCCATTTCTCTCTCGTACCTTTTGATTTCTTGATATTATTATCAGACAACACCAGACTTTTTTTAGATTTCGAACGCTTCCAGTTTTTCTCGGCCCCTTTCTTCACGAACTTCTTCTCATTGTCCAGATTTCACTAACATAAAAAGGTCAATACTCCAAATGTGCACTTACCTAATGATGCACAGTGCCAAAAATGCCGTCTTTTGCTAGTAATAAGATAAAGTTTGTGACACAATTTGAAGCAGCTGTTTTAATATCGGCTGCGCTTGTGCACTCGCGTTAAGATGCTTGAGGTCCACCGTATCACCAACAGGTGGAACGATTTTGGTAACCTTTGACCAAAATGTAGGCAATTCTGTTTCTATTGCTAATAAATAATTTTATTGTCACTTTTAAGACTTAAACCTGATAATTTCCTTGATAACTAGAACTAGATAATTAAAAAGAATTAGATAAGAATATACAAAATGGGAACGTAATACTTATTGGCAAGTATGCATTTACTCTGCCTAATAGGTGTTTAATTGTTGAACAGTTATACAAATTCTTGGAATCCAATAAGTATTTTCAGAAGTCATTACCACGTCTTTTAAATTGTTCTTTATTTTAATTCTCTTTAAAATCTGATTCATATTATTGAATAGGTATGTTACCCAATGAGTGTGAAGTGAATCAGTATTAAAGTTATTTGCCCTTTAGGAACCAAGTGAACAATAAATATTACTTTTAGATCAATAGTGGGACCGGATTTTTGTCCTAAAAGTTTTGATAATTCTAAAGATGGAAAAGTGATGCTTATATGACATCGGACATATTTTTAAGTATATTTGCAATATATTATGAAAAGTTAGAACGAGCGTTAGGTATAAATTAGGTATTTATATATTTTTATTTATAATTTGTGAATATTGAATTAAAGTGCAAAGTTTTAGCTTCATCGTTTATAATATGTATGACGCTATATGTTATTAAGTTTGTAGAACTTTTTTTACGCAGCTTCTTTGTCAAACCAGAATTAGGTTATTACTTTGTCGATATTGAATTAAAGTTTAAAAATCCTCAACAATATCTCTAATTTCTTAAGTTAATAGACAAAGCTAAAAATGTAGAAGAATAGGATACATGCTATAAAAGTAATATGCGTTTTTTGTCCTGTAAGATCTAATATTGAATTAGAGTCTGTAAAAATAAGTCTAATACTATAAAATAATATATGCAACCATATTATGAAAAGTAAGAAAATTCTGTGTATTGCTTGCATTAATAATAGTATAATTTATTTAAAATGGCGCGAAATTCATAACCACGCCGCGCTGGCCCTTCAACGGCGGCGCGCGGGGGCCGATCGTAGCCGACCTAGCGAGCGATACCTCGCCCCACCCTCCCCGCATTACCGCGCAAGCGCTGCTGTTGTCTTTCAAATCATTCATTTGTTTGTTTACCGTGCACATATTAGATGCAATTTTTAATACATTTGCTCAAAAAGTTCTACTTTTACGTAGCTGTTTAGCGTGCGGAAAGTTGATTTTCACGAACTAGTGCTTTTCACTTTTCCCACTCAATAATCGTACAAATTGTACCATTAATTATTATGTCAATAAAAAATAAATAAGATAGAGCTGTACTAAATAAAATGATTTTTGAACTTCATCATTTTTCAACTGTATTACAATGACGTTACAGAATTAATAATATAAAAGTTTCGAATTCCTTACTTGTTGTTTTTCTTATTTTTTCGCAACTGTATTAAAAAACGTCGTTGTGTAGATTACTATACATTGATTCGAAGGCTATATCGGCGCACAAAAGAAGAATGGAGATGGAGGCACCAGTAGCACAGCCTAGTGACGATGAGGAATGCTTTGATTTTCAAAACTTTTGTTTTTTTTTGCAACGAAGCTGCCAACGAAGTGTTTAAACAGGGTCAACTCAAACGCCCTGTTCAAGTCAGAATCACTGTCAGCGAAATAAAGAAATGTACTACACAGATGTTGTTAAACGCAGCTATAGCTGCTCGCCGCAAGCAAACCAATGTTAGTTTGCCCCTGATTACGGATTGCTGTTACGAACACCAGGGTGATGTTGCAGGGTAATATCGCCGGTTAGCGACCACCTAATTTATGGTTCCGGTTTGCGACCACTCATTTCAATTGGTGTCAGGAATCTACCGCAAAAAACGACAATATATTATCCTTTCAGTTTTTTCAATAGATTGCATACATACATACATATACTCACGCCCGTATCCCATTGGGGTAGGCAGAGACTAAGGAACGCCAAATACTACGGACTACGGTCCTTAAATACTTCTTCAATAGATTCCTGTTTAATAATTACTTTCAATAATACATGCGGGGCACGGTTTATTTAGAGTGCGTTGTAATGTCATTTTATTAGGTATATTTAATTGAAAAAAAAAATACGTTGTCTTTCACGTGGTCGCTAACTGAAGCTGGTCGCGTAACCGGGGCGGAGTCAATACCCAACGTTATTAAATTAAACATTCCAATTTACGTTAATACTTAAAATAGGCCGTTTCTGCTCTAATAGTACCTGATTAAAGAAAACTTAGAAAGTAGAGCATAATTTAAACCAAAACAGTGAGAAATATATTCTTTGATTACAAATATTATTTGTATGCAGAATGTAATGATAGTGAATGAAGCAAGAAAGGTTTGTCAAGATCGTAGCAAGTGGAAATCCGTGATCTCTGCCTATCCCTCCGGGAAATAGGCGTGATGTACATTTGTATGTATGTATGTATATTATTTGTAGTAAGGTAAATCTCCAATAACTGGCCACCCTTGAATAATCGGCCCCCTCATACTAAAAATTAACTCTATTCACGTATAATAGAATAGATATAGATAGTATGAGGTGGCCAGTTATTGACGATTTACCCTACTTGTTAGGAATATTCGAGACAATTAACGGTTTACTAAGCAGAAACGTCTGCTAACGAAGTTCTAAAGGACAACGCTCCCTAGGATGAAAAAAAAGTTGAAATTTTGTTGAAAAAACTATTTTGCGTATTAATGTGTATTATTTCAAAAAAAGTGAGTACCTTTACATTTTGAGGAAAAGAAATGTGAATGGTGACCCAGATTTGAGCTGTATAGTAAAATGTATGGAGAAAAAAAAAGTGGTCAGATTGAAATGAAAATAATGTATATCATAAGAATCGTTTCAAAAACAACTTGAAAAAAAATCTTACTGGTAAAAGTAGGAAGAATCTAACCAGTTATTTTTTTTTCTTTTACATTTTACTATGAAGCTCAATTCTGGTTCAGTTAACAGTTTTCACAAAATATATTTTATTGAAAAACTAATCCTTACTTAGAAAGTTTTTGTACCTTCATTATTTTTAAACATACTTAAATACACAAAATAGTTTTTTTTTATTCAAAATATTCAGTTCTTTTTTTCCATGTGTGCGGTGTTTTTTCGATCAGAATAAAAAAAATCGCCAGTAGCCTTTTCAGGTTTGCGTAGGCAACAAGGAACCCTTATAGTTTCGCCATGTCCGTATGTCCGTCTGCGGCTTAGCTCAGTCACCCTTACTACTAGAAAGTTGTAAGATTAGAATTGAAGACTTTATTCTATTGCACTTCGAAGAATCGAGATTAGACTGTAAAAATAAGAGTTCAACTTTAATAATAATGAAAAAAAAAGTTCCGTCTTTTAATTATTTTAGTTATTTTGTGAAAAAAGCTGCACAGAATAATGAGAAGTCGCAGAAGTTCACTTAGAATTGTCATTAGGTGTAAACAAATATGAATGATTAATACTTATACAATACCTACTTGCAATTTTATTATAATGTTGTCGTAAATGGTTGTATTTTTTTGTAATTTTTTACTATTGTGTTAGCCATCCATACTGACTTTAATATAAAACAATAAGTACCTACTTTATAAAGGACTTAACGTCGAAAATTTATAATATTTCGGCTGAAAATTTTATTCTTTGACACTTCGAATAATCGAGATTATACTGTATTAATAAAAGTTCGCTGTCAGTTATATTATAATGTGAAAAAAGTTACAATTATATTTTTTGACTGTTATTGTAATAAAAATATACGAGCTATTCACAACTATTTTTATTATTTCTGTTTATCCTGGTTCCTATTGTCATATTATTATCTTGTCCAGTCCTATTCGCCGTCATGTATTATACTTACCCCACCATATTATACGGTCATTACGCCGGTTACGTGACCAACTTCGGTTAACGACCACCTTAAGGACTAGGTTTTTTTTTTCAATTAAAGATATATTATAATAACATTTAACCTTTAACTACCGACCTATACGTCTCACAGACGGCGCTAATTTTATTTCAAAATTATTATTTAAACTACGCCACCTGCGGAGCTCCCCCTCCGGCTACCTTCCCCGTTTCGCGTTGCTTACCGGCAGTCAACGCCGCGAGCGCGGCGATTGCACACGTGACCGTTGCTGAGCTTTTGCCGTCTCACAGACGTAAGTACGTCGTTTATGTACAAAAATATGCACGTATATTAGTCGTCACGACGGTGTTAAAGTGTATGAACTCATACTGTCTTATTGACGTGACCTCGGAGTTTTAGTTATATTCTTATTTTACAGAATGCCTAGAAGCAAGCAAAACGTTTCCAAGAAACGAAAAACAGCTCCTGGCGCATCTAAATCTCCTCCAAGTCTTCGTAAACGTGCTAAGCCTTTAAGAGATATTTGAAAATTTAGAGGCCGAGAGTGATGACAACTGCAGTAATTTTGATGATGATATTGGATTATGCGAGTCATTGGACCCAATGATATACCTAAGCCCCCTATCAAAATCGACTCAAATATTGCACCAGGGGTTAGAAAAACTTGTCCGAGCCGCCCTAAAAGATGTACAAAGTACTTTTGATGCAAATACGTGCTGCATTCAAATATGCAGTGCCTGCAAATTAAGTCATTAGATATAGGGCTTGCATTCCGGAATTCCGGAATTTCGAAATTCCGGAATTTCGGACCTTTTTTCCGATACTACAATTCCGGAATTGAGACACTTAATATCGGAAATTCCGGAATTGAAACAAATATAGTTTGTCGTCTAGTTGAAAGCTGATTATGGGTGGTTCGGTTACTTTGTGGACTAATTTAGACCCAGGTGGTTTGAAATGCTTGTTACAAAGCTTTACGCTTTGCACGGCAGGTAAGATACCTATCATGATGTAATTGATGTATCCAAAAGAGCCAGTCACTTTAACGGATATTTAAAGGGAAATTTATGAATTTGTGTCCTAGGGACTGACGCCGCCTATAGTTTTTTCAAAATAATCACACCACATCAATGTCAAATCACATTTTTATTCCAAAACAAAAATTAAAGTTTGCTTATCCAAAACGGTCAGTCAAATAAGTGCATATTTAGGGAGAAATTTGCTGTTTTGAATTCAGTGTGCCAGGGACTGACGCCGAACATAGTTTCCTCAATAAAATCGTGTCAGTACTGTGCTAGTGTGTGTAGTGGTAATGTAAAATTGCATTTTATTGCAAAACAAAAAGGAAAGGTTCCATTACGACGAATTATTGGCTGTTTAGCTTTAATAAGTACAGTGTAAACTCTTTATAACATTCCACTTTATAACGATAAACTCCCTTTGACGTAGAAGTGAGCACAATTTGGTTGGTTTACATTAAAACCCACACATTGATAAACTCTTTATAGTGCAGCAGCTATTCTCTATTACGAAGAAATGTGTTCATATTTAGTCACAGGAAATATTCACTATCGGTATTATTGTTTGTTATCTTATCAGGTTACAGAAGACGCCGACTAAACCTTTGAGGCTCCGAAACTTCTGAGGTCGTAAACAGCCGTCTTGCTTTTGTTATTGTTAATTGCCTTGAACACGTGCATCATTACTGCGTTTACTTGTAAATGATGGTCTAAATACACCAGCTTTACCTATCGTATTATCAGTCGTCAACCAACTTTGAAAAAAAATTGTGAATTTAAGTAGTTGTTTTTCTTTCTTCACTCCATATAACGGTAAGTCTCAGTAACGATAAAAAAATGCTCGGTCCCTTGAGTTTCGTTATAAAAAGTTTACACTGTTCAGATACCTATTAGATAATTGATAATTCATAGTCACTTATATGACGAGGGACTGACACTGACAGACAGTATGACGTATTCATTTGGGGTACAAAAGGGCGTATTTAGCAATGCTGTGTACACCTAAGTGAGTGACCAAATTAAATGAACTTTATAATATCACTATTAACTCTCACTCTAACTACTCACTAAGACATATTAAATAAGATTATTGTAAATGTGTGAATTTTGCTGACACACCCAAGTTAACCAAATTTCGGAGAACCGCCCTTATCTTATAGCCTCCGCTCAGTGTCCAGGTAATGTTTATGGCCACAGAATTTGCAAGCGAGTGCCCGAGCGAAACAATATCATTGTAACTGGTAATCCGTTAACACAAATATCTTTGTCCCTTTCCGTTTTCTCACTTAAACAATAATAAAAATGCAATCAGTTCCTATGTGGCCACCGGACTGATCATATTATTATATAATTATACATCTTTAGGTAGATAGGTTAAGAATAACGAAGTATTTTTATTTTACTCTGTTGATCTTTAAAATGATTACTTACCTGAGTGGACTATTTTTAATGTTGTTATTTTTATTAAAACAGTTATACCATTTTCATTTTGTTTAGTTGATTGTTAAAAACATGTGATGCCTGATTTTAAAATATTACGTATAATGTTAACTGAGAGTACTTTTACATATAACTGGTTTATTCATTTAATTTTGTTGCATTTTTTGAATAAGTGTTGCGATTTCAATACTGTTCGGTATATGAAACGTTACATATGATTATCATATGAATACGATGAATGTAAGTAACTTCGTATTGTGTAGTATTCTTACTTAATAGTTTTTTATAACAACGATTACATCTGTAGTGTGATAACATTCGCGTGTTCTTTAAAAAAATACCACTGAATAATTATTTACGGTTGTTGATTATTAATAAATAAATATTGATTACTATTTCTGGTTTTATTTTGCTCAAAATCCAATCACAACCAAATAAAGCAATAAAATCCTTAATTCCGGAACCAGTTCCGGAATTCCGGAATTGAAGGTCAATCTCGAAAATCAGTTCCGGAATTGAAAACCGTCCGATATTGCATCCCCTAATTAGATAGTCCATGTATACTGGTTGTCATTTTTTTCATGTTCCACTTATGAAGGGTTTTTGTTATTTTAAGTTGTTGAATAGTTCAAGAATTAACTCTATTTTATGTTTTTTTTCTGAAATCTGCGTAGATATATGTAATATGGAGACTGATACATGTTCCTAATTTTTTTCGTTAAAAATTATGGTCTCACAAATAAATAGTGATTATAAAAAAATTAAATGCTGTTGTTCTTATTTTATATTCTTATTATTTACCTCATATCCTGTACATATGTAATCAAGAAGCTAGAAAAACACTAGCACTAGAATTCTATTTTCATTTTTATTTTTTAAATGTACGTCTGCCAGACAGTACCTCGGCGTAAGTGCTACTCAAACACCACCTCGGTAGTTAAAGGTTAAACAGGCTGTAAAAATGCCTCGGTACGTACGCAATTTTTAAAGCAGATATTAGGCAGGAATCTACTTAAAAAACGAGAAAATATCCTCTCGGGTCACCATTTATTACTCCCGAGTGGTCGCAAACCGGCACACTAAATTAAGTGGTCGCTAACCGGTGAAATTACCCTACATCCTAAATATACAATTTCATCTAAGGTAAATTGAGTTTAACTATAGCTTACTGCTGACCACGTCGCAAAAAAATACATGTAGGTTATTTGTTAGTAGGTATTTATGCAGCTGGCTTAAAGGAGTAACAAAACATGGAAGAGTGGTCATTTGTATAAGGGGCGATCCCTAAAATATTTTTAAACTAGCTTCTGCCCGCGACTCCGTCCGCGTGGAAATCGTTTATATCGCAGCTCCATAGAAACTTCAACCCCCCATTTCATCCCCTTAGGGGGTGATTTCCAGGATGAAAACTATCCTATGTCCTTCCCCGGGATTCAAACTATCTCCATACCAAATTTCATCGCAATCGGTTCAGCGGTTTAAGCGTGAAGAGGTAACAGACAGACAGACAGACAGACAGACAGACAGACACACTTTCGCATTTATAATATTAGTATGGATTATGTGTATAACGCGATAACCAGTTCGACGAAACCGCGGGCAATCCCTAGTATAGTTGGTAATAAATAAGGATACATTTCTTCTTTGTATTTCCATTAACGTACGTATAACAAAATAACATGTGTTTTGCCATTGATATTTATTCTTTGTGGATTTTTTTATGGATCGTGGACGCAATCAAGGGCACTCCTCTACCGTTGCGTTGATCGCTGCCTGCTGCCACAGCGCACAGCGCGGCGCGCGCATACATGCCGCGCTTTTTAAATGTATTCATTTACGCACGGAGTACTTAGGTATCAATATTTAGTGTCGCCGTAAGTTTATTTTTCTTAACTTTTGTTTGGTACTTAACTGATATCATTGTCATGATCGTTTACTATTAACTCTACAAACTTTAATTCAATATTGGCTATACTGTTTAACCGGAAATCAATATCTAGACAAGCCGATTGTCTACATTTCTAACTTTTTTCCAATATGTTAAGTGGATCGACAATATCGTAACTTTGCAATATCAGCTACTCTAATTCTTTATTTACAAAATTATTTGCATTTTTACGTTCACCAGGATGCAGAAGTCCCAGATTTCTAAAAACAGAATATCGTATATAAATTAAAGTGTTATTGGATATGTTACAGTTTTTTGTAACTCTAATTCTATATTGACATAGTTATTGGCAAAAACTAAAATATTTCAATATAGCCGAAAGCTCCACCTAAAATTTTCTAACTTTTTACATAAGTATTATTTAACATGCCTCCAACGACATATCAAAAAAGAAAAAACTTTAATGTTGTAATAACCCATTTTTGTTCAACCGCTGGTCTATTTGTGTTGACACGTCATTTGTATTGGCTTTTAAAAAACGTTTCGTTTTGTCTGTTTATATTTACCGGTAGTTGGTATTCCATCGTAAATATTGGATAGAAGAAGACAAGTCCCCGAGCTTTTTCCAAAAAAATACACCTTCTATTAATTAAATATGTTCCTATCTACATATCCCGAAAACCTTTTAACTGTGTGCTTCCATGTCACATTATTTTAACTAAACGGGACGGGTTTTTGAAAGTATCACACCAACTCGGGTACTCGTAGAAATTGGAAATGCAGCGGATTCTGCTTTTCAACCACCATTTTTTCAGAAATTAATCGTTCACAGTTACCCAGTCAATTGTGCATTGAATTAAATTTGATATTTCCTGTAATCCTACACAAACAATATCTAAGTACAATAATACCTTGGACCAGTTCCGAGAATCAGTTCGGCAACTAATACAAAATGTCGTGGAGTGAAAGGATTTGTAACGTTTGTTCGGTGGAATGTTAGTTAAAGTACCGCTGTATTCGGCAATGTGGTTAAAACTATAGTTCACTACGGTTATGATTCTGTCACTGCCTTGCATAATCTTGAAAGTTTTCTTTTTATTTCGTGGCCTCACTAACAAGTAGGTACATAAGACAAGAAATTTTAACTAAGTACGCCTTATTCAAGCCCCTGTTGTCCAATTATGGAACGCGCTTTCCTCCTCGTCCTCAAGCGGTTCTTCATTGCTGAGGATCGTGACTCTGCTGACGTAGCATAGTCAGTATTCTTCTCCAGGACGTTTGGTCGGCTGCCAGGGCCAGTGGTAGGGTTGCGTAAACCGGCATTTTAAGATGCTCCAACACCCGGTTGAGCCAACGTTGTGGGCTTCGGCATCTTGGTCTTCTGCCTTCTGCTGTGCCAGTTCACACCAAATCCCGGCGAGTGCGGAGCACGGAACGTGCTTGGGGCTCCCATACGCCAATGACCTTCGATCTGAATCCCTTAGTTTTATAATGTTTTTTTGTAGCTTATTATATTAATAACAACGGCTTTAAGCAATATAGTATCCCATATTTACTTCAAAGTTCATTGTTTTCGGGATATTTGGCATCAAAGTTGAACAATTTTATGCCAAAAAACTGGTTTTCTGGCCATAACTTTTGTGCTAATTGGTTTAAAATGAAAACCCTGGACCAGTTTTTAGAGACGTCATAGACGAACCCAAATATGTAGATTTCGTATATGTTAGATCTTTCACGTCAATAGAGATACGAAATAAGTGTTTCTTTAGACATTGTTATAAAAAATCATACAAAATTAAGTATTCTTTTGTTTCAAAATCCGGTGGACGGACAAAAATGGAGATAAAAGATTGAAGAACCGATAGCCGTTTGATTTATAATTCTATCAGTAGTGCAAAAGTAGGAGATACGATTCAAAACTTGTCAAAAATCGATGAAAACCTCGGGTAGCCCCTTCTAATATGCGTGAATCGTCTTAGTGCATGTACTCCATCTCGCGTTAGCTCACTGATAATCAGATGCGATTGACATGAAACTGAAATGAATGAGTTGTAAAAGGCGCAGATCTACCATTGATTTAGTATATAGAACTAGATGCACAATGTCAAACAAATATGCCAAGAAATGTGCCCCAAAGTGACAACTCTAGCTACATTTTAGTAGTTGCTAATAGCGTTAACTTATAACCTGCATCAAGATATATGTTTCATAAAAAAATAACTCTGTGTTTTAGACTTTAAGCACCATATTAGCAAACCAACATCAAAAGATTAAATACTTTTTAGTTTATTGAGACATATCATATCATAATGTGACTTGACTGCTCACGTCAAAACTTTAGTTAGCGTTTAGCGAATGAATGGAGTCGCGTTATAAAATTATTTTAATAATATTTTATTTATTTAAACAGAAAGACCAATAGCACAAATAAATCAGGTTTCTTTATTTTACAAGTGGGGAATAAACAGTTTCAAATGTATTTACAAATATTATATACAAAACAATTATTGGGTGAGATTTCCGTAAGTACATACAGCGCAGCTGACAGAGTCCTTAAAAATAAGTCATTTTAGTTTCATTGAAATAGATTCAGATTGTTAAATAATTGTCTTTTGGACCAGCCTTTACTTTTGATACTTTCTTTTTTTGCGATGTAATGTAAGCGTACAGTAAAGAAGCGATCAGCTATCGATTTTATTAAAACAATCCTATGATTGTTGTTGTGGTCTTTTTCTGAGCTTGAATTAATAGTAGATTATACACTAAGGGGATAAAGCACTGTTTTATGTCACGGGAGCGAATTGAATCCCGAACGTAACGAAGGACTCATATATATAGCTATAAGTTAATTCCTGAGCGAAGCGAGGGAATTAAGACTGAGTCCTGAGTGCAGTGAGGGGTTCAACCGCCCAAGACTAAAACAGTCTTATCCCCGAGGTGTATACTCTACTTTTCACACCTTATGCGAGACAAAAAACATTAAACAATAATAAATTAATAATTAATTTATTTAATAATTTTAAACTTTACGCCTTTTACAGCTTTCCATTTGTCAAAATCGTTGTAGGCTTTTAGGTATTTTTCCTTTGACTTCTCTGGCAGCAGATTGTTGACAATGCCTATGGCATCTAATTTGATAAACTCAGGAGTCAAAACACTTTCATCACTCGACATTTTCAATATTATTTTTGAAATTAAATCTTCTATAGGCACCTACAAGAACTCGATTTGTTCGTCACGCGTGAACAAATGAAGGCGCGCGACGTTCCAAATTCGAAAGCACAAGCCGTGGTCCTAGATTCGAAATTCGAATTTCGAACACCGCGCTCCTCCGGACCGGGGTTCACACGGAGGCAAACTTCATTTATTTTGTCAAATCAAGTAGGCCATGGCCTAGGACAAATTGTGTTTAGCAAAATTAAACTTTATGCATATAGTAATAAGTATTATGAAAAGTGAAATCATATTATTAACCAGCGGGTTATAATGAAATTCAGTACAACATTATAACCCGGCTAATACCAAGGGATTTAATGTCTTGCTTTCGGTAGGGTTTACATGACCTATAATTCGGCATTGTCGAGCATGTGGTTTGAAAAAATGTTTATGCTCAAGAATGTCTGTAATACCTTTGCTGCTAGTATAATACTGTTATTTTCTACTCCCATTCGCATATTACATGAGAGGTGTGGCAGTTTTAGTAAGCCTGTTCAATCCATTTTTTGTCGTAATATATCCGAATCATTAAAATGAGCCGAACAAACGACACGCGAGTCGTTTGGTTTAAAAAAAGTCATCTCGACTGTCGCGTGCTATGACTGCAGCCCATTTTGCATGTCGCTGAGGATTTCTTAGAAATCTTAAAATTAAAACCATAATTTTTTTTTTTTTTTGAACTTGAACTAACAAAATTACTTATTTAAAACATGTTTAAAACTATTAAATTACAATGATTTTACACAAATTTCGTTACGTTATGAAAAGAACTTACTTAAATACAAATACAAATACAAATCATTTATTTCGGACTATAAAATCCATAGTGTTAGAGGTTACATTACAAACTTAGGGCTAAGGTTAGTGTTCTATAATTAAGCTAAACATAAATTAAATTAAAGGCGCCTGGGCACCGGTATTACAGGAGCATGCAGTTGCACATAACGCTGCAGCAGCGGCGAGTCCCAGCGGTGGGCTATCATGCTCAGGATACTATTTGAGCTGCCACGACTGCGATTGAGGAGAGACAAAGAAAAAAAAAAGAAATAAATCCCATTTTTTTTTCTTGTTGGTATTTACGCTGTTTTTGACTGAACATTTAGACACACAACTGATAACCATAAGTCTCACGGTTGAAACCAGACTAAACGCGAAAGAGCCGGCCGATGCCATCGGCCGGTTCTTTTGGACGGCTTTTTTTTTCGGCTGATTGTGTATCTAGTTCTATATACTAAATCAATGAGATCTATACACATAAAAGGCGAAATACTTGTTAAACGACCGTCAACATTCACATCAATTTAACCTATTCATACAGTGGCACTGGTCATTTAACAGTCGCCGTGGGCCAAAGGAAATAACAGCCATGGCGGCAAACAATACAGACAGACAAATATTTGAGTCGTAAAGTTGAAGTCGTGAGTGTAGTTGGCACAAGGGCACACCGCATTCTTTGCGCCGACCGAATAATGCCGGCAGAAAAGGATATAGGTTACCTAATGCGCTATTTCTTAGATAATAGCGATGTTAAGAAAATCCTGTGGTTTGCGCGAAATACCTCAGACCCGATTCGAGATTCATAAATTGACGTCCATTGCATGTCATACGGATATCCCCATACTATTTTTTCAGAAGTCAGAAAGTTTAAGACGGCAAGGTCGGCAAGTCAAAGAAAATCGAATTTCTAGGGACGTACCCTTCTCTAATTAAGGCAACTGGATGGCGTCCCCGGTTTTTATTCCAAACACCTTGATGATATTTATACCTTCGTACGTATGACGGTAATTGGCTATAGAATGTCTAGAAGGTATCGCACTAAAGACTCCATTTAAATCCCCCTTCTACGGCATATTCATTACAATTTCGTTTAAGGGCCGTCATAGATTAGATTAGATTAGATTAGATTTATTTATTTCGAGATAAAAATTACAATATAGATTCGCATACAATGTCAAAATTATAAGAATCCTTATCACGATCGTCAATAATAAGAAATAAAAATTAAATAATATTCAAAATGTCAATACAGAAAGTGGGAATAGTATCTCCGATTACGGATTGTCATTTAACAACTAGTGGATAATTAATTTTAAACAAAAATAAACAATGTCAATTTACGTATTACGATTTCACAGTAGAAATACAATATAAATATAGCACAAGAAATAGTATCAGATTAGGTATCAATAAATCAAATAATTATACTTAAAACATTATTTCCATGAACTCGTGAACAGAGTACAGAGGGTTAGGTTAGGTTAGGTTAGGTTAGGTATATATACAGGCTCAATTCCGCGACCAAATTCCTCTGAGGTTTTTCCGACATCCCTACAGTTCCAACGTGAGGACTGATACAATAACATAGACCGGCGGACGAATTCGTCCGGAAATTAACCGCCTCTCTATGATAAGACCGTTGATTTTGTACGGACAACGGAGTCAGCTAAGCGGAATTCGGCGAATACAGCCTGTATGTAGCGGACCTAAAAGTCGTTTTTATATCAATATATTCGGCCAAACATAACTTCACGGCTTGACCCGTAAAATGTTACAGCTTTGTCCGTATGTGTCCCGTATACGTGCCAGATTCCAAGCGTTTAAATAAATCTTCATTAAGGTTTATTGAGTCTCCAATAATTTCAGTGCGTGTTCGTAAGACAGCAAAATGAGCACTAATTGCCGAGAAAACTACTTCCTGGTACTGGAAAGCGGTCGAACCGGTCGGATGTTTCTGCAAAATTCATTGTGTTAGTGAATTGTACCGGTATTATGATTATCCTTATAATTAAAGGGTTTTCAGTGACTCAACGATGTTATGATAATTATTTTAAGTAGGTACTTAGTAACAGAAAGTAAATGAGGTTTTTCTTGTTTGCGAAGATACGTAGTTATCATATAAACTTTTTACTTTTTTGGCATAATATAGATGCAGTCTTTATTTCGCTTCAACTGTTTTCACATACACTTGCGTTGTCAAACAATCGTCACACACATAGAACTATGCATAACAATTAACGTATCACACGTGTGATACTAGGGTGCTCAAAGGGGTTAAGTCAAACAGTATCCCGATAAGTTATAATTAAGGGACCGATATCCCACTTTCATGACATCTGCATCCGAAAATCATAACAGCCCGCGAGCTCCCTAGACTTTTCTCGCACTATCCGTCTCTTTCTTATTAGAACACTTAGAACAAGAGGTATAGTGCGAGAAAAATCAAGAGTATGTCGCGGCCGTCTCATGATAGACGTGCAGAGATATTAAATAAGAAGTTGTAACCAACAACTAAGGTGTCCTTTGTAAGATCTTACAAAGTTCATAATATATGCAAAAATAGCAAATGCTCGTATACAATTCGTTTCTACATAATATTATATGTAAGACACAACCAAAGTCGCAGACAAAGTTAAAGAGGGTCGAGTAACTTATCAAAAATTACGCAGGAAATGGTTCAGATCATAAAACACATTGTTTACTATTATTGCCCGCTGGACAATGGCGATATGCATACGAGTAGTTAGGCTGTTCCGCCTCACCTTATGAATTACAAATGTAATCTAATATTTATATCAACACGCAATTGAAACTATTTTGATCCGGTAGCAGCATTAGAATAGCCACGAGCCTAGTGCGTTGCGAATATAATTATCGGTTTGCGAGAATTTATATTGCTCTGAGGCTCTAGCATAAGTTTTACCGAAAGAAAACGTTACGACCGCGTTTGCGTTTTGCTGTCAAATCCCATACAAATTGAGGGCGAAACGCAAACGCGTTCGTAAAGTTTTGTTTCGGTAAAACTTAAAATAGAGCCTCTGGTCAGTTCGGTCTTAATAATAATAGTATTACCTTTATTTCCTACATTTTTTTTCATTCATTATCCATAAAGTGTTAGTAACATTTCTTAATAGTTAGTAGGTTAGGACATTGACACTGATACTATTGGTTAAGTTTTTTCAGTTTCAGATCTAAGACATGCTTAATATCTTAATCGACTGTCCAAATATAAAGCGTATTCTGAGTTCTAATAAATTCTAATAGCTACTAAACTGTAATAATAACAAGCACGTCCTTATCTCAATGGTTGTCCAATTAATGTAGCTCACGTCCCAAACGCCGGTGCACAAACACTGACAGTAATTATGACAAATACCCTCAATTAATTCATTTAATATTCCGAATGCGTGATCGTTATCGAAAGCGCCCATGTTTTGTGAAGGTAAAGCGAGGCGGTGGTAACATAGAGAACGGGTGAAATATCAACGAGAACTGTACTTGATGAAACCTGCAGGTAAGGATTTTAGTACCTAGTTATTGTTTTACTCCGCGACGGTGGCAAACTTACATACCGGCTACCTGATGGTAAGTAAATACGCTTGCGATTCTAGCAGAGTCAAAAACCCGGTCTACTTCTCGTGTCGATAGTTTCCTCTTTCCTTGTGCGGGACAAGAAGCTGACAATGGCTAAAAACCCTATCCGTCGCGTGAAGGTCTTGTCTGGAGCATGTGTACGGGCACGCCGGACAAGGCCACATATGCGCCGTAGTTTGAGGAGTCGTCTAGCACACACACCTGCACCCCTATGCTGCAACTTGTTTCAAGCTCACCTCAACGCTCACCCACAAATATATCTTGACACCGCAATGCGTAGTAACTAAGCGTAGTTAGAGGTCAGTTTCGTGACGGATGCCCGGCGGGGTGAGCTGCATTAGCGCGTAGCGTATAACAGCCGGCGTCTGAGCCGCTCAGCAGGGCTATCACAAGACGGCGCGCAAGCTCTCTCGATTTTCCTAGCACTATCCGTCTGCCTCTTGTTAGGAAATTTAGAAAGAGACGATTGTGAGTGTGGGTAGTGCGAGAAAAATCGAGGGAGCTCGCGCGCCGTCTTGTGATAGCCGTGCAGGGTACTTAACCCATTTTATTAAGTTTTCCTTACTGCGGTTGAGGATTCGTTGTGTTGAGTGCTAGAGTTAATTACAGGTCCCACTCTCAACACAGCACATCTTCGAAAGCTCTGGCGACCTTACCGCCTGCAGATCACAATACTACCTGCAGAGGTATAGGTATTAAATTGAGCAAATAAAATCGAAACAAAGAGCACTTCAATTCCGTCTTAATTTGGGTAAAAGGATTTTCAATTATGTAGTTAATTTATAAAGTACTAGCTTCTGCCCGCGACTCCGTCCGCGTGGAACTCGTTTATATCGTAGCTCCACACAAACTTTCACCCCCCACTTCATCCCCTTGGGGGATGATTTCCGGGATAAAAACTATCCTATGTCCTTCCCCAGGACTCAAACTATCTCTATACCAAATTTCATCCAAATTGGTTCAGCGGTTTAAGCGTGAAGAGGTAACAGACAGACAGACAGACAGACACACTTTCGCATTTATAGTAATACTAGCTTCTGCCCGCGACTCCGTCCGCGTGGAACTCGTTTATATCCTAGCTCCATACAAACTTTCACCCCCCACGTCATCCCCTTGGGGGATATATAGCAATATAGTATATATAGTATATATACAACGTGTTAATAAAATAACGCAAAACCTGAAAACCGTTTGTTCAGAATCGAGCATAGAATGCGAAAAAAATAAAAAATAATTTTTTTGACAAGATTTATTTTTTACATTTGTATGGAGTGTTGGCCGACTGGGGCGACCTGCTCCATACAAATGTAAAAAATAAATCGCGTCAAAAAATTTATTTTTTATTTTTTTCGCATTCTACTCTCGATTCTGAACAAACGGTTTTCAGGTTTTGCGTTATTTTTTAACACGTTGTATTGTATATATATAGTAATATAGTATATATAGTATAGTATATAGTATAGTATGGATTGTAAAATGTCATTATAGCTCATTATAATACTACTTACTGTAGCGTTCGTTTCTTCATAAACATAAACTTGTTATAAGACTAACTTAACCTTATGGGTTCTACACAATGGCCATTTAGCTGTACCTTTCAATAGGAATGTTGACCGATAGTCATATCAGAAACTTTATATCAATTTTTATATCTCTCAAAAATTGTAGTATTCTCTCGGATTTTATATCGACTCGTAGAAACCGTTACAACGAATCAATCAGTCATTACTGTCTCATCAAGGATCTAAAACTAGCGTTAATAATACTGTATCAACTTTCCTAAGCCCCGAAACACGACCGTGCACGTCGCCACTCGTTGAATGGTCCGGGTTAATTTATGAATCTAATTAAATTAATACCGGTATGCGACTTAAATGAATAAAGTCGTATTTAAACATACTACACAGCTCACATGATACATTGCGTCTAATGCTAATATTTATTGTCAATTCGAGCGTAAAAGGACATAACAATAATGACTTACATGCAATTAATAGGCGACTACCGCTTGTAATAACAACTTGAGGTTGAATTTTGAAGTTCACATGACAAAGAGATTAAATCTCTTTGTGTCACCATGGTTCTTAAGCCCCTTTAAAAGTGAGTCTTATTATGTGTCTATAATAAAGAAACTATTTATATATTTGCCCACGATAAATAGAATAATAGGTTGTAGCAAACAAAGACGTCATGAATATGAGGTGCGTTGTCATTGAAATAGTAAGTAGGTATAGGAACTAGAGGCTAGTTGTTCAAAATTGGAACGAATATTTAACCTTTTAGCTGGAGGGCACAGTTCTTTAAAAAGCGGCCAAGTGCGTGTCGGACTACGCACAACGAGGGTTCCGTGCCTATTAAAAAGGTCGTATCATTACTAAAATCTTATGGCACTTACGTCCTTTTCTTTAAGGAAGGCAGTTTTTTAGGAATATCTCAAAAACCTTTGAACCGATCTTGTTCAAAACAATTTTCGCTGAAAGAATTTAATAAGCCTTATAAGCATGATTTTTTTCATATTTTTTAAATACACGGTTCAAAAATTAGAGGGGGGGGGACACAATTTTAGTGACTTTCGAGGCGATTATCTCAGACTCTATTCACTTAATCAAAAAAATTGCTGAGAAACCTTATATTTATTTTGAAAGGCCTATCGATTGATGTGCCACACGTGGGCATGCAATGAAAAAAAAAATGTTGACTTTCAGTTTTATGTATGGAGTGCACCCCTAAAAATATTTTTTTTTAGTAATTGAATTACAAAACTATGTAGCAGTTAACAAAATACACCTATCCTCAAAATTTTATTCAAATACACCTTATAGTTTTCGAGTAAAATGCCTGTGACATACGGACGGACAGACAGACAGACAGACAGACATGACGAATCTATAAGGGTTCCGTTTTTTGCCATTTGGCTACGGAACCCTAAAAAGTGTTGGAGATGCATTTTATAAACTACTGCCCCCTATATTTATTTTTATTTTTTCAATGACACTGGAGGCAAACAAAGCGCTTCGAAGTATTCGCATGTATGAGCATTGAGCATGAGCATAGTTACCGTTGTGATTTTCAATTATTTTTTTCTGTTTCCCTTCCTAACCTAACCGAACTTTCAGCCAGTGAAAACATAGATTGAAATCTAGCAATGTGTGTCAGCGGTGTGATCTGGTATCATCTGTAGGTATGTTCCCTGCCAAGGGTAACATTTTAAACGGTAAAGTGCAGCTTCGATTTGACCAGTCTAATATTTTTTTCCTAGCGTTATAAAGTTTGTGATTTACAGGTCACATATAGGGGGTAAGTCCAAATTAAACTTCCCAATGTATACCCACTTGTCTTTGTCGTCGAGGAGACGTAGCTATCTAGCGACATGTGCTCCAGGGAAAGATCGAGGGCACCAGACCGCGAGGCAGGTCACGAATAAGATGGACAGAGCAGATTAAACCAGCAGTACCTAATGTACCTATATATATCGCACTCAAGCATAAGGAAGGCTGTCAGAGACGAATGGCGGCGTGTTAAATATGAAAGCTTACCACCAACATAATATCTGAAATGATGACCACGACCACTCTGTCAAGAGTAAACGACGAAGAGGGAGATACCCACTTTAACTTATTGCCCCAAGAAAACCAACATCATCAACAGTTAAGTGAAGTAATAAAAACATTAGTATAAGGAACTAGGCTAACAATGATAAGCCTTAAAACCTAGCATTACATCAATGCGACACTACCGCATACGACTGGCTGGTTATAAAATAACCACAAAAATAGTGCTATTAAATCATAGCATTATAGTTCTTATGTCGACGTTGTAAAGTATTCGATGAAGGTAATGTTTTCGTGGTTAAGGTTTAATTTAGGTAGCAATAAATTCCTGAATAGATAGGCGCGCTTGACCGGTGGTAGTGAACGTATCGCCCCGCCTTGGTTATTGTTAAGGCTGAGCAGATTAGTAAACTATACATTTAAGAAATTCGTTTAACACGTTCACGTGAGGTACCTCAATTAAGTCGTAGTTAGGGCCTACGCTAGCTTTCGCGGACGCCCGCCGCGTGCGCACGCTCGCGGGTGCCGCTCCGAACAACCCGCCGCGGGCCAGTTAGCGGTGTCTATACAATTTCTTTGAGGCGGGATGTCCGTTGCGGGTAATCCGCGTAAGCTAGCGTAGGCCCTAACGCCTTAGTCGCGACGTCTATAGACTTGTGCACGTGAACGAGTAAGTTTAACAATATTATTATTGTAATGGTAATTGATACGATCTAAATCCTATTGCTCCCAAAATACTATTTTAGTGTAGTTTTGGGGGTATGGTACTTCATGACATGAACTAACAGCGTTCCAAGACATGAGAAATCCACACTAATATTATAAATGCGAAAGTGTGTCTATCTGTCTGTCTGTCTCCTCTTCACGCTCAAACCGCTAAACCGATTTGGATGAAATTTGATATAAAGATAGTATGATTCCCGGAGAAGGTATAGGATAGTTTTTATACCAGACCTCATCGCCTAACGGGGTGAAATGGGGGGTGAAAGTTTGTATGGAGCTACGATATAAACGAGTTTCACGTGGACGGGGTCGCGGGCAGAAAGGCTAATCCTAATTACCAGTAGGTAGTTGAAAATAATACCATCAACTTTCTCAAAAACAGACGAAGGAAAAAACTGTACCTTTTTACAAGTTACTTAGTAAGATTTTCAGTTACAGTAGTACCGCCTAGTACCTAGTAATTCGGGGAAAGTTCGGGAATTATTAAAGCAAAGACCTATGTAGTCAGCTGCTTAAAATGACTACTGAATGAGCATTTCCTTGTTTAGAAATCGAACCAAAGAGTCAATCCAAACACAAATAGTTATATTTAGGATAAAAATTTACGTCAATTTGTTTTGTAGGTAAGTAGACTAAAATATACACATTCCAGATAACATTAGAATTTTATTGGACAAATATTTTTCATATCTAGATACATATTTTTTGCGTTTCAAATTGGTTTTCCTTGAAGTCACGCACGATTTTTCTTATCTTATATGGAATAGGGTATAATTTAATATAATAATGAACGGCGCCTTAAACCCAACTGTCAATATGCTTAAGAATACCGTGACGTATTGCTGTCGCGAAGTTTTATCTACTTGTTATAAGACAAAGATCATTATATTATCATAACGTAGACAACCGGATACGATAAAAGCATCATATCTAAATATTAAGTACCTAGTGTACCTACTAGTCGCAGCAGCATACCATGCAGGTAACCCCGCAGGATAAAACATAGCCCATGTCAATGATGTAATATAAAAAAGAGGTAGGGTCAGTTCGGGTA
Organism: Epinotia ramella; assembly: GCA_947578815.1. Lineage (NCBI taxonomy): Eukaryota > Metazoa > Arthropoda > Insecta > Lepidoptera > Tortricidae > Epinotia > Epinotia ramella. Next base: position 9,710,783 of record OX388217.1, on the reverse strand, counting down.
AGTGCGCCCACCGGGTAAAGTGCGCCTCATCCATCATTCAGTCATTTAAATAAATATCAGAATTACCCCGGGGCGCACTTTACCCGGTAGCGCACTTACCCGAACTGACCTGAGATACGTTGTCTATATGAAATTCCGTATTTAAAAATGGCCACCAAATCTGACAGCTGAGACGTCCGTTGACGACGCGACATTGAGGCAAAGGTCATACAATTGGCTGAGTTGTAGTGTGCCACTTTTGGAGTGCTTATAACCTATCTACCTCTTTTTATATTACATCATTGGCCTATGTCCTCCCAGCAAGTCCATTTCATACACAGGTAAAATATTTTTTTGAATCGGATAAGTGATTCGGGAGACTTTTCCTCTAGTATACTAGAGGTTATTTTTACTAAACGGGACTTAATCGCGTATAATTAACTTATTTATTTACCTCACTGAGGTCTCCCGTTGCGACACATCCGAAATGTGTCGCAACATCCATGTTCATGGCAACTGGCTTGAGCTGGTACCAACATCTTCTTGCTACGCGGGTTTTCCGAACTATCCGCATTTGGTCTTTATTAACCACTTGTACGTACACTACGGTAGTCACCCAGCCGACACACAACACTGATAATGTCCGGTGATATAACGGACGATGTTTTTTGACGCTGGCATTTACTCAAACCGTCTTCCCGGTTGAAATTACGATGTTTCTGATTACAACGGCTTCACGTATTTTTCTACTATAGAAATGACGTTCCGTAGACAGGACTTTCAGTTGGTTTGGTCCGGACTCCAGCAAATTCTCGGCTATTGCAGACTTGTTCCTGCCGATTTATAACAGCCGCGATATGTTCCTTGACCCTTTCCACGATGGATCACTTGGTCTCGCCAATGTAGGAACTTCCACAACTGCAGTCAATCTTGTAAACACTAGGTGACTGAAAGGGGATAACATCCTTCGGTGATCTTAGATGTCCCACGACCTTGGCTAATGGCATGTATATGGTCTTAGTAGAATACTTTCGCAGTATTGTACCAATTTTGTTTGTTACGATGCTCCCTTAACGTAAGGCATAAAAGCTGGTTGCCTTGGAACATCAGAATGCTTTCCTCTAGGCTTCCTTCTGGGTTGCCGTCCGTCTAACTTAACGAACGGGTCCACCTAAGGACCTTCTGAATGTGCGACATCTCACTCTCTAAAAATTCAGGATCACCAAAGGTCCTGTGTCCTGTTCCGCAGAGTTATAACCACAGACTGTAGGTAGCAGGGGTGATGGTGACACAGAGCGTTGAGGTAACAATAATTTAAGTAAAATGTACTGTATCATGTGAAAATTGTACAACGTAATGAAATAAACTAAACTAAACTAAACATGAAGGTCGACAGCTTGTCAGTTGGCACTCTCACCACAAATGAATTGAAAATCACTTTGTGGCGGGACTCCAACCGCTTGACCCTCAGGGTGAAGTTGGTCTTAAAAAGCAAGTACTGGACGATCTCTTCGGCTTTCGTCAAGTAGTGTAGACGGGACACTTAGGTATAATAATGTCCTCGGGACGGGGGATGTCTAAGCAATGTTTGAAATATAAGATAAATCTCCGAAATTAGTCTTTAAAATTATTGACTATAGCGTGGACTGAGCTTGTTCTAAGTACTAGAACGTGATCAGTGATTTAATGCATTGGCCTATTTTATTTTATGGGTAATAAAATCGACTTAATATACCTAGCCTAGGTATTTACAAGTCACTTAGTTCAGATACTTGGCAGCAATTACTAGCACAATTATTTTATTTGTAGCTCACGTTTTCACCACAAAGACATAAGGTAAACAGCCAATGCTTGACTTGTCACTTTCAACCAACACATTCACTGCCAATAATTTCGTAGCGCTACGCTCGTAGCTGATGCCGTGGTTCCCGCTAGGTAGAGGAATGTGCCTACTCTAATGAAAACACTTTCACTACCCGCCTGGTAGAGGCGAACTACTGCCCTTGCCCCCTTTCCTTCTCACTCACTCATCCATGAGAGGAGGCCTTTTTTTTTTTTTTTTTTTGTAAGAGGGGAAAATGCGTTACGCATGCCACCAAGGCGCGGGAACGGACCCTGGTGGTTATGTGGGACTCCCATGTCGGCTAATGAGGCCTATGGTATACCCACTAAAAACCCCTCTATGTGCCGCCTCTACGCTATTAGGCGAGGCCACGGGAACGCCCTAGGCACACTTCCGCAGCCTCACCAGCGGCTGTCCGCACTGCGGACTCAACTCCGGGGAACGTCTGTTCCCTTCCTCGCCAATGGGGCGCACCTATAGGTGGCACGCCCGCCACTCAGGGACTTTTGTGCAGGCGACGGACGTCCCCGTGCCCGCCGCCCACAAGTACCCTTATGGGGGAAGATGGCGGTCATACGCTAACCGCCGTCGCCCCACACGTTTGCGGCGCATCGGTTGGGAGGCCGGATCGTCCTCCCTCCCGCGCTCCGCTGCCTCCTTCTGCGTCATCACGTCCTCGCAGAAGGAGGCCGCCGCCTTCCACGACCTGTCGCTCCCCACCATGGCTTCTACCACGGCGGGCAGGGAGAGGTCATGCCCCACCACGGCCACGAGTGTGGCCCGCTGCTCTGCCCAAGCTGGGCACACCGCCAGCGTGTGCTGCGCCGTATCGTCGGCGTCACCACAGTCGTGGCATTCTGCCGTCGGTTCCCGTCCCGCCACCCTGCACAGGTATCTCCCGAAGCAGCCATGCCCCGAGAGAATCTGCGCCAGGTGAAAGGAGAGGAACCCCACCTTCCTTCCGACCCATCTATCCAGGACGGGCCGGATTGCTTCGATGGTCAAGTGGCCAGCCCTCGGCACCTCCAGCCTTTCTTGCCACTTCCGAAGGAGGACTCGGCGAGAGTCAAGTCTCCACCGCCTGATCTCCTCCAGAAGTGGTTGGACCCCCCTGGCCCGCACCTCGGTGACACGCCAATACACATCGGCCAGAACCAAGGCGTCGAGGTCCCAGGGCGGAGTCCCCGCCAACACGCAAGCCGCCTCGTACGAGACGGTGCGGTATGCCCTCGCCATCCTGACCGCCATAACACGCTGCGGCCTACGCAGCTGAGCTTGATTTTGGGCGGTCAGGGATCCGGCCCAAATGGGCGCCCCGTACAGGGCCATCGACCGCACCACACCCGCGTAAAGTTTGCGGCAGCTCGCATTAGGCCCGCCCACGTTGGGTAGCAGGCGGCTGAGTGCCGACGCCGCCCCGACTAATTTAGGAGCAAGGCCCCTAAAGTGCTCTTTGAACGTCCAACGGCTGTCAAGGACTATGCCTAGGTACCGCATTGTCGACTTGACAGCGATGGACGCTCCTCCCACAACCAGGTTGGAACCTGCCGGAGGGGCCTTCCGGGGCCCATGAAAACACAGGGCCTCAGATTTATTCAGGGCCACCTCCAGCCCCAACCTCCTAATTCGGGCTACCACCGTCGCCACGCCTGCCGTGGCCCGAATTACCGCCTCCCGGTACGTGCTACCGCGGGCCGTCACCAGGGTGTCGTCAGCGTAGCACGTCACTTTGACCCCCGGCAGATTGCCCGCTCTCAGCACCCAGTCGTACCCAATATTCCACAGGAGCGGACCCAGAACCGACCCCTGTGGAACACCGCACGACAGCCCCTTCTCCTGCCATTCTTCGTGCGCTGGGTACCTGACGGCCCTATCAGTGAGGTAGTCCTCAACCGTCTTCCGCAGGTACTCAGGCACCGCGTGGCGCCTCAGTGCGGCCGCAATGCAGGCCCAGGGCAGGGAGTTGAACGCGTTGGCGATGTCAAGAGACACCGCCAATACTACCTGCCCGTGGGACACTGCTTCATCCGCCAGGGCCCTCACTCGCGCAATAGCGTCGATAGTGGACCTGCCCCGGCGGAATCCAAACTGGTTGTCGCTGAGATCTGGACCTACCCCCTCCAGATGCCGGTTGAGACGGGCAGCCACTACCCGTTCAAACAATTTGCTGGCCTCATCCAGCAATACAATTGGCCTATAGGACGAAGGCGAGTCTGCTGGCCGCCCCTCCTTACGCAGAAGGACCAGTTTACCCGATTTCCACACACGGGGAAACTGTCCCCGCGTTAAACATGCGCCAAATAGTGCCCTTAACCGTGCTTCTAGCGGACCCAGGGCCAGAACCCAGGCCCGGCCGGGAACTCCATCAGGGCCGGGAGCAGTGTTTTTGGCTCGGAGCCGTAGCACTGCTGCACCCAGTTCACCCTCTGTTACCTCCGGCGCATCACCCACGTCAGCCGCCCTCCCTCTGGGGGGCAGCATGGGTGGAGGTGTGCGCTCCTCTCTCGTCGGGAACAGGCCATCGACCACCCTGTCGAGGAGCTGCGGCTGGAGACTTTGCGTGAGTGGGGGTGCCCAGGGGCGGAGCTTGCGCCTCACCATCCTGTACGGCCTTCCCCACGGGTCGCTGTTGAGAGACTCCAGCATCTCCTGTTCGGCCAGGTCCTTGGCCCTGCCTATTGCTCCCTGTAGCAACTTGACGGCCTCCGAATATGCAGCATACAGCCGTTCCTCCCCTGGTACGTCACGTATTCGACGCCTCCGGCTGTGGGTGTACTGGCGTCTCGCTGCAACGCAGGACTCGCGTAGCTGCGCGAGTTCCTCGGACCACCAGTACACTCTGCGCCTTGGGGGAACCGGGCCGATCCGCGGCATCGCTGCGTCGCACACCTCCACCATGGCACTTCCTATCCTCTCGGCTTCCGCGTTGACATCCATCGGACCGTCGAACGCTGGCAGCCAGGCCTGTACCAAGGCTGCTTCCACCAACGCGTCCCGGTTCAAGCGCTTGAGTGCCCAACGCGGGCCACCCCCTCGCAAGAGCCGACTCAGGTTTCTCGGGTTCGCTGGAAGAGTGGGGATCTCGAACTGAATATATCGGTGGTCCGATAGTGTCTCCACGTCCTCCAGTACCTCCCAGTCTCGAACACGGCGCGCCATGGCGGCGTTGGCGAACGTGACGTCCACGATGGAGCCGCCCTGTTGTCGCACGCACGTGTTGGCTGACCCCTGATTGAGAACAACCAGCCCGGTAGCAACCGCCCACTCCTCCAGCTCCGCTCCGCGAGCAGTTGTCGCCGGGGATCCCCACGCCGTGCACTTGGCGTTGAAATCACCGGCCACGAGCAACATGCCAGGACGACTTCTGCCGATCTTGGCTCCGATCTCCACCAGAAAGTGCTCAAATTCAGCCAGAGGTCGGTTTGGCGAGAAGTATGCCCCAACCACCAGCGTGTCACCAATCCATGCCGCAACGTATCCGTGGCCCCGCTCCACTCTTTGGGGCGGCGGGGAGCCAGCAGATGAATCGGTGATAATGGCCACTAAGCCGTCTAGGTCTCCGACCCAGTTGTCCCTGGGAGGGACGGAATACGGCTCGGCAACAATGCCCACTCCAATCTGCCACTCCGCCATGCTCTGGAACAGGAGGTCCTGAGCTCTGGCTGAATGGTTGATGTTCGCCTGCAGAAATCGGGTCGCCATTAATTAATGATCATCTCCTTCACCACCTCATTTTCAGCCTCAGGTGTTGTTGGGGCTGGCTGGGAACGCTGCGAGGAGACCAAACGGCCATCAACAACGCTCTTCGTCCATCTCGGGCGTGGTGCGGAACATAATTTTGAGCCCAGCACGTGATCCACCGATTTCCCCGCAGCTTTGCACAGCACGCAAAGAGGCGCGGCCACGCACTGCGCCGACTTGTGGCCGGGCTGACCGCAACGGTAGCACAGCTCACTCCGGTCCGTCAAGGACCGGCACTGCGCAATGACGTGCCCACTCTCCAGGCACCGGTAGCACCGCATTGTCCTCGACTCAAGTATTCTGACCTGAGCCGAAGACCACCCCACCAAGAAACGACCGTTTTCGGCCACCTTTTTCGCCGCCGTGACCGGGCAGCGCACCCATAGTGTGCCGAGGCCGGTGTAATCCGGACGGATCTCGCCGGTCTTTACCTGGTCCTCAGCACAGCCACCAGCTCGAGCGACGGCGGCGACCACCTCAGCGGGAGTTACGGAGTCATCCAGGTTAGATAAGCGCAACTCTGCGCACTTTGTTGGCCTGGAGACCCGGACTCCCTCCCCGAGCTTTTCAGCCAGCACTTTTGCCAGCTCGTCGGCCTTTTGGCCACTGGATGTTCCCGGCAACTCCAGGACCCGCGCACCAGTCACTGCACGCCTGAAACGGAGGTTTTCGATGCCCAGCTCAGCGAGGTTGACCTTTTCCTTGGCCTCTGCGAGCACATTGGCATATGTAACTCCCCTAGCTTCCGCCTCTGGTTGCAGTGTCAGCACCACTGCTGCTGACCGTGGAGGGCGAAGCCTGCGAGGTCCCGACTTAGGACGTGCCTTCACCTTTTGTTGGGGCGCATCGGACTGTGCCGTGGTTCCATCCTTCGTCCCGGAGCTAGCCACCTGATTCCACTCCCGTGTCATCGCTGAGGGCGCTGGAGGTAGTGGTTGCGACTCTGTAGGTCTTCGAGCTGCCGCAGCAGCTTGAGCGCTCATCTTAATCTTCTTTCTTCGGGGTTTTGCTTTCCCCCCGGGATGGGCACTCATAGCCGCAGGAGGCTGCTCTGCTGCTTGCGGCTTTTCAGACAACTGTGTTGGCTGCTTTGCACCATTCATCTGCCTTCCATCAGCCTTCAGTTGAGGCCGCAGGTTCTTAGCAGGCAGCAGCCGCCCCTCCACCTCCAGCGCCTCGAATCGGGCGTTCATCATTGCAACCATTGTTGCGCGGTCCGAAGGTGGCTCTATGCGCTCCATACGCTCCACGCAAGGCTGAGCCTCGACCTGAGAGGGTGCCTTAGGCACTGCTCTTATTTCCGCCTCAAGCCGGTCCAACTTCTCCTTCATTTCGGCCACTTCTGCTTGCAGCCGTGAGTTGCACGCTTCCAGGTTCCTGACCTCGTCCGATGACGTGCGCTTCTCCAAAATATTGAAGACATCCCTGAGGGAGCTGCAAGCAAATTTAAGCTTGCGCTGGTGACCACCTTTGAGGTTCCCAGACGTCTTTTCCACCGTTTCGATAACGGACACGCTGTCCATCGCCTGCTTGCGGAGCACAGCAGCAGGCACCTCTTCCGTTCCGTCTCCTGACATAAGAGATTGGCGGGTCTGGATGGTCATGCTGTCGACCTCTTTCTCCGCCCTCAGCTTATTCGTCTCGCGCAGTTCCGCGTTGTATTGCGCTTGCACAGCTGCTTTGCTCATAAAGTCCGCCTTGGTGCGCGGTTTCCCTTTTTTCCTCAAAGGAGACTGGGTATTTTCCGCCTCCAACTCATCCTCTTCTTCGGTGCCGGATCCGACCCCCGAGAGTTTTCTTCGTTTGGTGTCGGAGTGCTCCGATTGCCACAAGCGCCCCAGTGGCAACGACCCCCTCGGCGACGACGAGCGAGACCGCATGGTGATCAAGATGTCATCATCCGAGTCTGTTAGCCTGCTGCTGTTTGTTGGCGTTGGCGCTCGAGATCCTTGCGCCTGGTCACAACCGTCGAGCAGCACCTGCAAGTCCGGCTTCGAACCCTGGCTTCTTAGCCCGGTCCGTCTCCCTGTCTTCGTCAACATTCCAGTGGATGCCATCTGGGCATCACCTTCACCTTCCACCACCTGTCCATCGTGCATATCCGTGTCCATGTTTCCATCGCCATTGTCGTTAGATTTATCCATCGTTTCTTTATTATTTTTAATTTTTGTTTCCATATTTCATCCCACGAGTAGGGCCGACGAGAACTACACCCCCGGGTGACGCCCATTCCGTTGGTGTGGCTACATACTGTAGAGATCGCCCGGTGTCTACAGGTTTTAACGACTTCGCTGTCGGGTGTTAAAGGATTTTCCTTCCCGCGGGCCGGCCAGTTAAGGCAAGCCCTCCGGTCCACGCGCTAAAAGCTGGCACCTCCCGTACCCCATACCACCACTGATGGGGGTCGTTGGGAGAGTGCTGCGGGTTCCGGGATTCAAGGGAAGCTGGCGTAGGCTCCCCTCTTGGTAGTTCGGTCAGAACTACCCTCCTTGCTCATCGTCACCTATGTGGTTCCCCTCTCTTTGGTCGCCTCTGGAGTACCCTCTGCTGTAACAGAGGAACTAGAGCGACTTCTTCTCCGCGCCACTGGGCGCTCTCCTCGTGTGCTGCTCTTTGTCTGGTCCCTCCCCCCTCGCCTTCCCGGTATGGGTGGCCCTATCCGGTATAGCCTCGGGGATCCTAGGAACACGCAAGCCCCCCCACCTCAACAAGGTGACAGCACGTCGGGGGGGATGAGAGGAGGCCTGTCCCAACCCGTGGAACATACTTGTTGTCCCGAAAATGGGTCGTGAACCGATCAGGGGCATATTTGGTAGCGCATTGCGATTCCAAATATGCATTTGTTAATGTTTTTTTTATTTTTGTTTGTTTTTGTTTACATCGATATTTTTATTTTAGTATAAATTACAGCTTTTGTTTTTGTCGACATTGCTTGTGTATAACGTTGTCACATACCCCCGTGAGGGTGGGAGAGTTTATTTCTTTTTCATGCGCCGCGCGATATGAAAACAAATGTACCTATGTAGGAACAATAGGTATCAACTATTAGGCATTAAGGTGTCAAGCACTGGGGCGTTTACCATATTACTCACGTTAGTGACATTTGTAATATTTTTTTAATATCCGTACATTGCGAGCATTATCATATTTTATGTCTGTCGCTTTGGTATTCCTTATATGTAGGTAGTACTAGTAAGCTATTAATCATTGTAAAACCAGGCAATTACATACGCTGTGCTTCAAAATGACAAATTGCTCAAATATTATTAATAGTATAGTCGTTGTTACGATGTAGTGTAAAATGTACTTAAGAATAATTAATATAACCTGTGTGGTACCTGTGGGGTATTAAGTACCTACGAGAAAGGAGGCTTTGACAATTATCTACGAAATGATCTTGAATGAGAATGCAGTATGTATTATTGAGGTAATAGTAATTTATTCTACAAATATTCAGTCACACAAGTAGATACGGAACAATTATCATTGACATGACGTTTAATTTTTTGCTCGTATTAACTGATGTTATTACAATCCGAGGGGAGAAATTAAATAAAACCTATAACACTGTGCCCTGTATAGTTATCCAAACTAGACACGCGGCAGCGTGTCAAGCCAAGTTCAAGCTAACGGAACTGGCGAGTTTACACGAACGATTTGGAGCCACTTTTGACCCCCTCATACTTATAACTTATAACTCAAAAACTATTTCACATAAACATGTCTTTGGCTCATATATTGAGACTTGCGAGATACACTGATACATACCTATGTGCTCCAAATTTCATAAACACACCTCAAACGGTTGTATTGATAGGATATGAACGTCCAAAAATCTACATTTTTATCACTGACTGACCTATAGATCAAAACTCTGATAGATGCAAACTAATAACGCAGTTCCAGATTACCTAGAAAGTTCAAATTTGGCATCCAGGTAGGTTGTTGGGAATACAAAGGAATAAATCCGAAACAAGTATTTTTTTATAATTTTATTAAAAAATTTCATTTAATTGGTGCATGTAATGTAATGTAAGAATCAGCAGTCAAAATTGATGACAGCCGTCTTTATGTCGATTTTAAGGTCTTCCTACTAATCATTTCTGTGCAAAAAGTAATACCACCAAAAACACAAATGTGAAATGAGAGCCAAGTTCAATATTATGATATATGCCTTGGTTGTTGACTTCATCGACAAAAGAAGTGAGATCTAAATGGGTGCCAAGTTCTATGGTCAGTCCTGAAATGTATTTATAACAACATAATATATTTTATAACAACTTAAAATATAATTTCTTTAACTTGGGATAAGGTACCTATGTAATTAAATCGATATATGTATATTTCCTTTTTTCGAACAAAATATTTCAAAGTTAAACCACACAAACCTTGACTTGCACACAAATTATGCACACTAAATAAATCAAATGAAATATACTGTTTAATGGTATTTCCAGCAGAACTGTTTTACTGAACTTATAAGTTATAACAAAATAATATAAAACAATTCCTTAGTTCAACAAACATATTAAAACTTTTTTAAGGAAAACCATCACCTAATTTACTTTTGGGAACATCGTTTAATCTAAATAAAACCCAATTTAATCTGTCATCTTTATATAATTAACTACACAAAAAAATAATCATGTGCTTACTTAACATGCACTAACACTGGCACACTGAGTGGTAACTGGTAAGTGGTAACTAACCGTAACATTTGACCGCGAGTGTATTTTTTTTTTAAACAAGTTTTTCTGCTCTTTTATAAAAAAATAACCTCGGAGACGAAAGCGGGGCTTTCGTCTTCTAACCTATCCGCGATCCGAATCGGTTTTGCCACTAAGTCCCTGTTCCCTACTGCCTACGTGAGAGATAGCAGTTTTAGAAATTCCGTAGTAAGATTGTACAATTTAGAGTGAAAGTTAGTGTTTTTGATAAACAATTCGTATTTTTAGGGTTCCGTACCCAAAGGGTAAAAACGGGACCCTATTACTAGGACTTCGCTGTCCGTCCGTCTGTCTGTCACCAGGCTGTATCTCAAGAACCGCGATAGTTAGACAGTTGAAATTTTCACAGCTAATGTATTTCTGTTGCCGCTATAACAACAAATACTAAAAACAAATAAAATAAATATTTAAGGGGGGCTCCCATACAACAAACGTGTTTTTTTTTGGCGTTTTGTTTGTCACCAGTCTGCGATAGCTCGACAGTTGAAATTTTCACAGATGATGTATTTCTGTTGCCGCTATAACAACAAATACTAAAAACAAAATAAAATAAATATTTAAGGGGTGCTCCCATACAACAAACGTGATTTTTTTTGCCGTTTTTATAGATAATGGTACGGAAGCCTCCGTGCGCGAGTCCGACTCGCACTTGGCCGGTTTTTTTTAATCATATATCCGAGATACAAACCACATTTTTGGTGTGAATTCGATAAAAAAGGTCATCTCGTTTTGTGTTATTTTTTATTTTTTTTTGTAAGACCTAGGACATGTTATATTATAGTTAATCAATTGGTTTTTTGCACAGCATTCATTTTTCTAGTATGCATTCAGTTAATTAGTGGAGTTACCTAGTGTGCTGAAAAAGTATACAGATGTACATTTAAAAATATCCCGTACGATAATATGCTGCCACTGTCGATGGCTCCATATTCCCCCCTTCATGCACCAATTAATTATTTTTATTTATGGTGGAATTAGCGAAATATTTCAAAGAGTAGACGAAAACGGTTACCTAGATAACTTTTTTCCACCATTACAACGTCATTCTAATAATTACTCCAAACGGGACTTAACTAGGTAAGTATATCGATGATTTCCAGGACACAGCTCTTGCTGATGACGCTAAATGGTCCAGAAAAAATGCGTCCGGCTGGATATCCGAGCAAAAACCGCAATGCGACGAAAACCCCAAGGCGGAAGTGAGGAAATCCCGCCGCCATAACTGAAACGCAAAGGAATTAATCACGACGTAATAGCCGTGGTGAGATCCAATTAAAGGTAAGTACCTTAAGTGTAAGGCCTGAGTGGACGCCCCGCTCAGAGCGGGGCGTCCACTCAGGCCTTACACTCAGTCTGTCTCAGTCAACAATACAAACGTACCTACATAAGGTAAATGTGCCAATGTTCAAGACTGTCCCAACTTGGCAACCTTCAATATTAATCAAAGGACCAGAAATTAGTAACAGGGTGTCAATTATTAGAATTCACGGTGTCAAACATATTGGGCCGTTTACCTTGCATAGGTTACGTTCTTGCGTTTTGTGGTAATGAATACCGTGGACCTACCATTTGCACTAATATAGTACCTTTTGCATTAGCATTAAACTCTCTCGCTCGTGCGTAGTTTTGAACGTGTTAAAATGACATATATCTGCTGTAGGTAGGTAGGTACATTGATATTTTAATGTGTAAGACTGGGACAAAAACGATTTTAACTGACAAAGACTTACGAGATAAACTTTTACGTTGTGCATAACAGCTTAGATACGGAAGGAAGAAAGAAGTGAAATCCCGCGCAAGTAGGCATTAGAAATATCGAATAGTGACGGTCGGCTGTGGTCGGTTTCAATTTCGACGTTAGGTAGGAAGATGAACCCAATTGACGTCCGCTTCCAAAGCTACGTAATTGAGCGGCTGCGTTGGTCTCTTCATGTGAGGTAATAACGTTTTTTTAGGGATGTCTCGGTCTTAATAAGTGGCCACGTGTATGTAGAGAAATGGATACTATAACAGTACGGTGATTAAAAAAATATGTAAAATCCACACCGCATTTATGTTGGACAAAATGCATTCGTCCCGTTCGCACTTGCATACTTTTCAGGAAGAGACGATAACTTTATGCCCGACATAAACACAATCGGCGTTGATGTAAGACCACTTTCTTTTACGGACTAACCAGCTCTAATTTTAGAAAGAATATTCCACCGTTTATAACACGTTTCTTGCATTACAATCGCCAGTAAAATTAGGTTCTACAATGACAAGTAGACAACTCGACTTAAAAAAAAGAAGCAGACCATCCATGCCGACTTTAGACAGACACGCTCATACAATTCATTTAAATAGTCGTAATATGGTCACATTGGATAGGGTTAACACAATGAGTAATGAGTAAATATTAGTACCTACCTACATTTTATTCGAAAAAAATAACATATTATTTTATTCGCCAAGAAGTCGTGTAAAAAAGTTACTCCTAATTTATAATACTAACTTCTGCATGCGAGTCCGTGCGCGATGCTCCATAGAAACTTTCACTCTCCAAATCACCCCTTTAGGAGATGATATCCGGGATAAAATCGATTCGCTCTCCATAGAATTTATAATATTAGTAATAATGAGGTAATTTTAGTGAATTTGTAAGTTTGTATGTAACTGGTCTCTCTAATTGCTCATCCAATATCCTTTTTTTTCACCAGGGCTTCGGTAATGAACATATTTTAAATATGTTCATACCGTTATAAATAAATTAAATAATTGCACACCACCATTATGAACAACGAACAACACCTATAAACTCTCCAACCCGAACTGTGCCAGCGTGGGCACTAATGTACCTACACCCGTATAATAATAATAAATATTAAATAAGAACAAGAACAGAAGCGTACCTCCCGAGGGGTACCTCGGGAGTTCTTATTCAATCCGTAGTGACAATAATAAGTAACTTTACTAGTCACAAAAGCTCAAATTTGAAAAAGTACCTATGGTTTTTATAAAACTGCAACTAATTGGATTTGGAATCTTCTACCTTGAACTACTTTGATGAAATTCGACCGACTTAAATATTCTCAATTTTCTCCGCTCAGCAGGCCAAGAATCGACAACCCTATCAAACAGTGCGAGTAGTAACATCCGCGAGCTAGTGCGTTCGCGCGTCTCTGGAAAAACCGAGTTGAAATAAAAATTCATTGTTCGCCAAACAGCTGTGCGGACATTCTGTGCTCGGCCGATAATTACTACCGTTTAATTAACAATGATACAGACAGAGCTTGCTGCGTACAGCTCGTGAGCATTTAGAATGGCATTCGGGTCTATATTTGTCTCTAGCTTGAGCTGTGGCACTGGCACCCCGCGTAAGTGGGCTACAGGTTGGTAATAACCCGTAGCCCACTTACGCGGGGTGCCTATTTCCGCTCTAATGTACTATTCCCACAGAACTACACCCTTCGGCCAGATCTCCTCCTTCAGGCACTTGCCCCACCGCCGGCGAGTAGCGAGTATTCTCATAGTAGTACTAGAGTACTCGCTACTCACCGGCGGTGGGACAAGTGCCTATTGAAGGTAGACAGCTTGTCAGTTGGTACTCTCACCACAAATTAATTGATTCTCGCTTTGTGGCGGAATTCCAACCTCTCAACCCTCAGTATTATCAGTTTCATACAACGCGTCTTGTATGGGCGATAAAAGCGTTGCTAAATATCCCGTCCGATTCCATTAGATGGCGTTACTTTCGATAATTCTTACCAGTTAGACTATTTAAGCTTCAGTTAATTTCATAGTTTACTATTATTACTTTATAATAAATTTTACATTATTCTCCTTTTCAAATTAATGTTTCAGTTGTTTGTTTAAACTTTTAAACCTATCAGGTCAGTCTGCTAAGGCAACACTAGATTTTTTTACGATGGTAGCGCCACACGTTACCGACCTACACTCCATTTCACGCTGAATATTTTATAAGATGTTTAATGCCAACTTATTGAAACACAAAATAAAATTGTGAAAGACATATGACAATATGAAATAAATCTAAAATAAAGAAAATTAATTAAATAAGTTTGATTTTCTTATAATATTTTATTTTAATGCAATTTGAACGTAATACTTTTGCTCGACTGAATGGAATGGAATTTAAGTATTTTATTTTGATAGGTACATGTTCGGTATATTGAAATTTTTCCTTAAGTAGATATTTGCAAGATATCATCATATCAGCCGAAAGAAGTCCAATGCTGGACAAAGAGTGCGAAAGTGACCGGTCCTGCGCCAGCCGCATCCAGCGGACTTCGGAAGATCTCGGACAAAAAATATTGTGTCCCGAAATGTAATGTAACCCGTAACCGTAAGATTATATTTATTGAAAACTGTGCACATAGATCGTAAACAATATATCTTGCATAGACGTTCTTAGGTGTTTAACATTAGAATATTAAGTATAAGAAAATAAATAGACGAAATTAACTCACAATTTACTTTTATTTACTACCTACTCCCTACCTACCTAACTACGAGGTTTAATTTTCATCTGAATTAATCCGTTCTCTCATCAAAAATCAAAACATTCTTCAATTGTACATGGCTGTATAGCCATACGTATACAGGTATACAGGAGCATATACATATGTACAACAAGTACCGTATAAATATGTATACATACGGAGTAGTCGTATCGTATGCCACTAGATGTCGCTAGTCAGTATTACCTACTTGCGACTGATGTCTCTATTCTCAGTTATAGTTATACTACTCTTGTTATACGTATTAATATCCTTACGTTACGTTTTTAAGTGGGTATGGGGTGGCCAGCTACTATAAATATACTCTATTTAAATTCACCCATTCCATGAGTAAAACAACAAATAAGTTACATTCATTCACATTTTTAGGGTTCCGTAGCCAAATGGCAAAAAAGGGACCCTTATGGATTCGTCATATCTGTATGTCTGTCTGTCTGTCCGTCCGTATGTCACCGGCATTTTGCTCTAAAACTATAAGGTGTATTTGAATAAAATTGTGAGGATAGGTGTATTTTGTTAGCCGCTACATAGTTTTGTAATTAAAATGTTTTATATATGTAACTGAAAGTCAAAAAATAATCTTCCTTTCAAAATAAATATAAGGTTTCTCAGCAATTTTTTTGATTAAGTGAATAGAGTCGGAGATAATCGCCCCGAAAGTCACTAAAATTGTGTCCCCCCCCCTCTAATCTTTGAACCGTGTATTTTAAAAATATGAAAAAAAACATGGACGTGGCTTATTAAATTCTTTCAGCGAAAATTGTTTTGAACAAGATCGGTTCAAAGGTTTTTGAGATATTTCTTAAACTGCCTTCCTTAACGAAAAGGACGTAAGTGCCGTAAGATTTCATAACGACCCTTAACCCTTCGTTGTCGTGGTCCGACACGCACTTGGCCGCTTTTTTTAACTAGATAATTCTTGCATGAAGCAAATTGTATTGTCACTCTATTATTGTTGTAGTGCCCATTATGTTACCATCGAAAATCAATTTGGGTAATTTGCAATACAAAAGAACGCGACAATAGGTTCAGACGTGCAGGTGTGCCATTGGTGATATTATAGTGTCTATTATTAAATGCTCGAAATCTTTTACAGTATTTTCTTAGAATGCCAACTGTTATGAGACGATTTTCTTATAGGTTGTGCTTTACAAAGTGTGTTTTTAACCCCCGACGCAAAGAGAGGGGTGTTATAAGTTTAACGTGTCTGTCTGTGTATCTGTGTATCTGTCTGTGGTATCGTAGCTCTCAAACGGATGGACCGATTTGAATGTGGTTTTTTTGTGTCATAGATAATTTTATCCCGAGTGTTGTTTTTTCATGAAAATCTGTTCAGCCGTTTTTGAGATATTGGACTTTGAAATGAAAATTTTGGGGGTTTTTCAACTTGTAGTTGTAGTTATATCGGGATAATTTTATAGCCTACCTATATGTCCATCCAGAAAGTCCATTCTATACACCATTGAAAGATTTTTTTAAATCGGATAGGTACGTGGTTCCGGAGTTTAACCCCTTACAAACAAACCTTCTAAGTTACAATCTCACAAGACTTTTCCTCTTTATATTATTAACTGTACATCCGTACAAATGATCTAATCTCGTGACGGTCACATTCAATCCTAAATCACGATTTCTAAAAAATCACGGTAAATCATACTTAGGTTATATATGTTACTGTAAAAGCCCAGCAGATTTACCGGTAAACCCAAAGATTGACCTACCAATGGGTTTGTAAAAGTCCGAAATGCTTTGTAAGTTTCGTTAATTTCGGACTGTTCAGTAGGTAAATACCACAGGCAGGTTTACCACAGTGACGCCGAAAAAGTCGAAAATAAAGACGCCTTTTGGCGCTGAACCCATAAAGTGCATTTGTGACTTATGCACATGCAGTATAGCTTCTGCCCGCGACTCAATCCGCGTGGAACTCGTTTATGTCGTAGCTCCGTACAAAAGATATGGTTTCCGGGATAAATAGAAATAAAGAAAGGTACCTACATTTATTCACAAACACACAGGACACACATATTAAACAATAAAATAAAATAAAAAACAGATAAAACATGAAACAAGTGTGTCTCTGCGGCAGTGAACCGGACACTGGCCAAAACTATCCTATGTCCTTCCCCGGGACTTAAACTATCTGTATACCTAATTTCATCTAATTCGGTTCAGCGGTTTAAGTGTGAAGAGGTAATAGACAGACAGACAGACAGAAAGACAGACACACTTCCGCATTTTTATTATTAGTATGGATTGTAATGTCTACTGGAAAGAAGCCTGTATTTACTGCTAATTTTAGCGCAAATTCATAGTATGGAAAGATAGTCGCCGCGCTGTCCTGGCCCCGTAGCATGGATGGCGTTATCATGCGATAAGTGACAGGATAGAGCTTCCGTCCCTGGCTGACACCGTTCGATAGAACGAGACGACGCGCCTATCCTGTCACTTATCGCGTGATAACGCCATCCATGCTACGGGGCCTGTATATCATTTGTCAAATAAGCTTATTTTGTTATATACGAGTAAGACACAATTCTGTAACGCAAGGTGCGTTGAAGTTAAATAAATGCCAAAGAAAATTAATTCGCTGAATCATTAGAATAGAATAGAATAGTAGTTTATTGCCACACAACATTACCAGATACAGAAACAAAACATAAAAACATACCAAACAGAAAAATAAAGACTAAATCTAGTATATCTGTGCGAGTGAACTCAGCATTTGCTGCGGCACAGACTAGTTGCTCATTAGTTAATTTATCATTATTTTAAACACCTCTCTTCGAAGTTATTCCTATTAATTAGTTGCACTTGTGGAATTTAATAAAACGAAAATTATCATTAGAAAATACCGATGAAAAAGAATTCAAGTTTTAGGAAGTAGTGAGTCGATTTTTTTCGACGTTCTAAATTGGTGCCGAAGGGATAGTTTATCATTTGTAATAAGCATAGCCTACTTAGCACTTACTAGACAATAGAGAGATACTACTCGTGTGCAAAACCCCTTCTAAATATTTCCGCGATAAATTCAGAAACGAACTACTGTGCCGAATTTGATAAGATTATAACTAATGGTTACGTTACTTTGTTCAATACAAGCTGCTAAGCTGCTGTAATAACGCAGGAAAATCCGCGGGATAAAGTATAGCTTTGCTACATCTACAAAATCAATTCTATACGAAGGTGACAGAATTTTAAAATCGGAAAAGTAGATCCGTAGATAACCCCCTACATACAAACCTACGAAGCTACAATCTCGCAGACTTTCCCTTATGTGAAAGTCACCGGCAATGTATTTTCTGAACAACTAGAAAAAAACTACTTTTCCCCATTACAACTTTTTAAAATATGAAGTCGGTTGACACCACAGAGACTGCAAATATTTTTTAGAAGCATTAGGAATCTGCAACATCCGTCGCGGATTGTCCGAATGACACACAGATTCAATTTCATCCGCTACAGTTTCCGTGTACTGTACCAGTGAACCATTGAAAATCATAAATACGAGCCGGAACGCATACATCATCGGAAGCATATTAAAAAGTGCTCAATACTCTGACCAGCCAGTGACATAGCGTGACACGACCAGCTAAGGTCCGCCGAGTAAAAGGTACATTTCGGACTCAGTGCTCGCGTGAACCGCCGCCTTAACGCACGCGTTTGTACCGTGTATTTAAAAAAATACACCCGCCAAAACTTAGTAAACGGCCATTTCGTAAAAGAAACGTGGATTCAATGTGGTTTCGTTTGAATTGACGCTCAACTTACATAGTTCAGTTTATTAGTAAATGTAAATAATAATATAAAGTTTTCATTGCGTGAAGGCGTACACGAGGACAATAAAGGTAAATACATTATAATAAGTATATCACTAGAGTAATACTAAGTTGGAATTAGTGTGTTTAAAATGTTAACATTAACTGTGAGTAAAGTAATTGCCAATAAGCCCAATATTATGTTGAGTATTTCACAGAACTTTTTGTCGTGTAGCCCGCATTAAACTTTGTTGTGTCGTCATTTTAAAAGTCAGTAAAAGTATAGTGACAGTACTGACAGTAGAGGTATTTAAATATTTGTTGAAATTTGGCCAGAATAAAATAATAATTTTGTCTGTCTGCATACGTTCATTGAGATTTATTCAGACAACAGACGAATTGGAACAACCTTGAGCCTGTGTCGCCAATATTTACGCAAAGGCTCTTAGTTATGGTCAGACTTAGTCAATGACATAACGCAACTACATAACCAGTCTTGTACATACTAGAAAAAACCCTGTATGCTCTGAAACTGATATGAAACAAGTAATTTATCTTCTAATTCGAAATATTTATAGGTATTTTCGATACCTCTAGCAGAAATTAGTACCTAACTAATAAAAAAAAAACAGCATGTGCTACCGTAGGACTGTCTTGTATGCTTTTAAACTATTCGAATTTCCTCCCGTGATATAATATATATTGTACCTATTGCTATCGTCAACCGTGTGACAGGTCATGCTCACACAAATGGATCTGGGAATTAAAGTAATATTGTAGGTAGTTTGTCACTGTAGAACGTTAGAAAACGATGCATATTTTTAAAGAAAGAACTAAGATTTTCTAATGGTTTTCCAACAACTAACTAAAATAATAAATTAGCAATAGATTTGGATATCACCACCTAAACGATGTAATAAACATCACGTGCCTGCTTGTCTTTAATAATACGCCGGTAATAAAAAAAAACTGCGTTTGATTACTCAATTTTTCTGTCAACCTATGTTTTAAATACCTGTTACAAGTCCAGTTAGAGACGACATAATCACAGTCTCAATGCGTAGCAATTAACATTAATAATGTATGAATTCAATTCAAGATTCTGTAATTCTATTGTGCTCTTCGTTGACATTGCATGTCATTTAGAGCAAATACTTGCGATTATTTCAATACTTCTTTAGGGCACTAAGTAAATGTAATTAATAGACACTGCGAATACTTTCTGTATTGACCTGCATTCAATTAGTCTTCACCGACACATACTTACACCCCCTGTGTGAAATGCCTACCACATCAAAGAGACTTAGGAGTAATATTATTTGCTAGTGTTTGTCCTCCTTGCTAGTTCGTGATCCTGAAAACTTCTGATTATAGTTACCTGCGTTTGATTTTAATTTGTGTTAAAAGACTTGACACGAGACGTAACGAAAACGCCTGGTTCATGGCCATTTGGTTCATGAAGGCGCCAATGAAGGTTGACCTTCCATTTATACTGAAGCGCAAGCTCTTCGACATGTCGTATCCTGCCAATTCTTAGAGCCTTATCACACTTGCGATTTCCAAGCGTATTTTGTATGAAGGCGATCACGCAGCGTGTTCGCCGCGACTGATAATTGTATAGAAAACACGCTCGCAAATCGCAAGTGTGATAAGGCTCTTACCTATGGCGCCCAAACTTGGTAATTAACGGAAGCTCAAAAGTACCGACTCCAGATTTGCCAGAGAGCAATAGAACGCAGCATACTCGGTATTCGTACGGATCGGGAACTCGGTGCTGCATTCCAAAACTGGCATCGTAGATGAGAGGGGGGTACCAAGACCGCAAGGATAAATTGGGACTGGACTGGACATGTCTGCCGGATGCACCCGAAGCGATAGGCCAAATTAGCCACCGAATGGACGCCGCAAGATGGCAGACCGAAAAGGAGATGGCGGGCGACCATGATACGTTTTGTACGGACTGGCGAGAACTAGCACAGGAACTAGACGAGTGGCGAAAAAAGGGGAGGCTTTTGCCCAGCAGTGGGACACAATGTAGGCTAATAAAAAAAACTTGGGTCTCCCAATCTGTTATAAGAGGTGTAAATGTCATCCCGATCTTTAACACTACTAAATACTTACTTTTTGTGTTTCTGGTAATTACTGGCGGTAAGGTCACTAACGCTTCCGATTATTCGCTGTGTTGATACTGTGAGTGAGGGACCAGCATTTGTCTCATTGCTGTCTTAACAGCGAATCTTTAAACCAATAAAGGGTCGGCAACATGCACGTGACTCCGCTGGAGTATTTATGGTACAGAGCATACATATGCCTACCATCAGACAAGATGTATGCTTGTTTGCGACCACCGTGGTATAAAAACGCGCATGGTGTATTTGATCATGTTATTTTAACGTATAAATATTTTCGCAATTATTGTCACTTAACTAACCACGTGAGTTACACGTTCATTAACGTTAACGATTGACCTGACGACCTGACTGAAGGTCTTGAATATATTTATGTATATGTACGATACGTGTTATACCCTCTAGGTACTGCCACTGCCTATGTCACATACTGCCTAATTTTTTCTCTACCCAGTACGTCTAACACAACTTGCTGCTCAGTGGCTTCGCGCGCGACTGAGCATCTCTTGTCTTACTCGTCGTTAGAAAAAGGAGGGTAGATCTTTCTCGATTCGCGTCGCGGCGCGGCGTCAGTTGTGCTAGCCCCGCTGACCTTAAATCCGGCAATTATTACCAGTTTCAGTATACACATATACTAGCGTAACGCAGTACAATTATCAACAAATGTACTTTCGACCTTATTGACTCGAGAATAGAGGCAAAAGATTTCGGTCTGAATTGCCGGCGGGTGTACACGACAACGCTTTTCCGGGTAGCCTTGTCAAGTCGTTGACATCTGCGTATTGCCATTTTGTGAAATGTTGATCTTAATATCTGATATAATATAAGGAAAGTCACGTACGGGATATTAATTGGATAGCAAGTTAAATGCCAATGCACTTTGTGTTTTAAGGTAGTCGACATTTACAAAGATGTAGTCTACACGGACGGGACAGGCATTGCCTAGCGTGGGGGTCAGTATTATTGTAATAGATTAAACTTATGTTTTGAGAAATAAACTATTTATATTTGTATTATCCCTATAATGTGCAATGATGAATTCTTGTTTTCTATGTATATAGATTCAAGGGTATATTTTCACTTCCTGGCCTAGTAGCATTAGTTGCAGCATATTTTCGCCTTAAAACGTGACTATAAAACCTATCGCGCTAGCTGGGCTGGGCACTATACTTATATCTACATATAAGTGCAGGTATTTTTGGTCTACCATAACATGGGCTATTCCGGCTTTGTTGTTTTCAAGTAGCAACTCGGCGCATTTGAAGTATGCGCTACTAGGTACTACAACATTAGTTTGTCCTGTGACCATATTTTGTAGATGTGAATTAATTCCTAAAAAAATAAGGAAACTAAAGTTCATAATTTGCAAGTTTCCTTGCTGAATTGAGAGATTAGGGAGAAGTGCGGAGTGACTGTTTAGTTTAGATGGTTTAATGAAAGAAGATTGAGATGTATAGGAGGAAAACGTTGATGCATGGTGCAGTTGAAAGGGAAAGACCTCGGCGAACTTTATCCGACCAAATAGGAGAGCTAGACAAGGTCAGAGGGGTGATGATGTGTAACGTTTCAAACGCATGCTAGGACATCTCGACTGTTTTTTTTTTTCCATACAAAAAGTGGCATTTAGATCTATCTGACGCGCGTACAGTGCGTTACGTAATCGACCTGCAGGTCAAGTGTAATCTTAACCAACGGGCTGTTGGTTCTCCTTATATAAAAAAAAGAATGTGACGAAAGTAAGAGAGTAAATGAAGCAAGAGGTTTTGTCAAGATCGAAGAGGAAATCGGTGATCTCTGCCTACGTCTCCGGGAACTGTTTCCCGGTAAGCGTTTGTACGCTTACACGGAATAATATTTCAGTTTAATGATACCTTTTTTCAGAGTTAAACATATCACTGACCTTGAACTATTCTTTTTAAAACCGTTTTATTAATCGACAAGCTTTAAGTTAAGTGTAGGTATGTATATCAAGATGCCATAAAGTTTGATGGATTCAGTTCACATAAAGAAACGCTATAAAGTCACCATTACTGTCAGTGACCCAACCATGGACGTGATTGACAGAATAAGGTCCAATTAAACTAAACGAATATTACGATAGTTGAATGGTATACACTAGGTACTAGTGGTAGCTACGCAATATAACACGCTCAACATGATATAGACAGTCATTATACTCTTGACATTAGAGTTGTGTGCAGGTCATTTTGAGCACATGGACCGCGTAGCTACTTTGGCTGCTGACTGTACGTAGGTATTTACATACTCGTACATACATGAACTCACGCCTATACCCCCAAAAGGGGCTGAGGACATGGCATTTAATTTACAGTGACACTTCTAGCAATTGTGGGTTTAAAGATTGAGAAATGTGATATCACAGGTTACCAGCCTCTATACCGTCCCGCTAAAAAAAGACTTCAATTGTATTCGCATATATAGTTGACACTAGCTACAGGCGCGGCTCCGCCCGTGTGTTACAGACAACACGGATCCGCAGGATATTTAAACTATAACCTGCCTCCCGAATCCAGTGTCCATTCAATACACTGGTGAAATTTTGAATACGGATGAGTATTGAGTAGTTCCGGAGATTCAGCAGGAGGCAACTCAGAATTATATCTGGGATGTTCACAGGTCACGGGGTCAAGAATCTTTTGGCCGAGATGGGACTATCTGACAGTTTAGACGGTAGAATGTGTGGCGAGGAGGATGAGACTATGGAACACTTACTGTGCGAATGTCATGCCCTTGCCAGACAAAGAATGAATTACTTCGGTAACGGCTGTCCGCAACCAAAGGAATTCAAGGTGCTCCCGCTGAGCTGCATCATCCGTTTTGTGGAAATTATTGAGCGAGCTTGGGTGTAGGCATAAAGGACGGGGGCAAATGCACAAAAGATCCCACTGGGTCGAAGTGTATCTGAAAGCGCCCTCAGCACTTACCTTTTCATTATATCAGTATAGACAGATGATATTTAAGGACCTGATCAACAATGAAGGTCTCTAGACAGATGGTAGACATCGTCCTGACTCCCGAGATTCTTATCAGATTGTAATGGTGGTAGTCAAAGTTATAATTTATTTACGAATCCTCAATTTTCGTTGACTTTTCTTAGACAACAATAGTGGCAAACAAGCATACGGTCTGCCTGATGATAAGCACTAAGCAGACACCGTAGCCTTCAACTCTGGAGTTTTCCGACGGAACCCAACACAAATCTTCCAATTATTGCACAACCACGGTCACGGTTACATTCCAACGAAGTGCTCGAATTGTAGTGACAAGGTCGAATTGTGGACGCACTGGTTTGAGTCCGTGTGCTCTGAATGTTGGTACCTACTTTTAATTATATTATCATTTCGCAATAGTTAGTATTTTGCGGTAAATAGGTTTGACAATTTTTCATGCCAGTATTTATATTGTATCATCCAACCTACTTATTTTCTTGACGAAGAAGTGTCCACCTACTACTCATTGGTTGAAACATAACCTACGGGCCCAAATGTCCATTTGGATTGGGAGTTCCGGAGATTATTATTATTACAAAGCTAAAAACTTACGTATGTCATAGACCTCTTTATAGAATTAGAATATTATTAACTCATTTTCTTGGCGAAGAAGAAGTGTCCACCTTTTGGTTAACAATCACTAATCCTAACTTGTACGACTTATTATCTATCTGGGATAAGCATAATAATAATAACCCAGTCCTATGACTGTCAGACGTCAGAACATTGCTGTCAGATCGGCTGGTTAATGAACCAGTAAATATCTCCAATCGATCACTATTAAATCTCCCAGTATTTCCAACCATGCAAGCAATATTTTAATGAATAGTATTAGGTACCTACCTACCTAGATTCTTTACTGCGGAGGCAGGGAAATAGGAATTGCTGGCCAAATAAATATAGGCTGGCAATCTCTTTTCACGACGAGGTATATACAGTGCTTTTCTCAAACATGTAGTAGTGTCAGTAATTAAAATTTACTCCGAACTTTTTTATTGAAACGAATTGATATTGAGACAAAAGAAGGTCGCTTTTCAGGCTAGGCCTCTAATTTCGTATGAAATATCACCTACTTTGCGGAGTCTTTCGTTAGTAATGATTCGTAAACAAGCAAGCGATTTGATGAAAATGTTATAACCATAATTATTAGGTAATGTACTCGTATTTGCGGTTTCCGATTTTTTTTCTCTCGGCCAACAACTTCAACCACAAAGAAGAATATTAAAATGATTTCAAATATCAACACCTTACCAAAACGTAATCATTAAATATCTATCCCTCGATGGTGTCATGTCACTTGTCAGTTAAGTAATTTTTTATAAGTAAGTGCTTGAAGCTGCAAGCAATTTTTTTGTTTATTTCCTTATTAACTTGGATCGCGTTAAAACTTCACGTCCCAACGAACAGATAGATAAAATCGTAATTTTTCCTGACAGTCTTTAATACGGTAGCACAAGATTGAATTTCACCCAGTCAAAGGTTGTCTCACTGTACCTGATGCGTGTCTATCTGAAGTTTGTTTAAGTAAATCTTGAGTACCTGTTTATGTCAACACGCCAAAGGTTTAGCGGCTAGGCATAATGTATTTAAATCATATACGATCCATTGACACATATATATTTTAACACTGACATTTAAAATCGATCTAGAATGATAGATTAGGGTTTGAAACTGGCTCAGTATGTAAAGCTTTTGTTGACGCGAGAGGCAAATCAACTTTGATCTATTCAGCCCGTTTCCCCACTGTTGAGTGTAGGTAATCCTT
The DNA here is from genome assembly GCA_947578815.1 of Epinotia ramella. NCBI lineage: Eukaryota > Metazoa > Arthropoda > Insecta > Lepidoptera > Tortricidae > Epinotia > Epinotia ramella. The sequence goes on along the minus strand of OX388217.1, from coordinate 9,685,313 downwards.
TTTTTTACTCTCCTCAATAATGGGCCAACCTCTGCCTTGTCTCGGAGCCAAATGGATGGGCGTAATATTTTGACTACAACCGCGCCACGCAGCTAATAGTTACAGCAATGATGCGTAGTTGCAGTATGCAAGAGACAACCGGGTGGCTCGCGGTATTTAAGCTCCCGAAATATTTTGGAACCACCTTGTGCAGCCCAAACTGAGCCAACTTGAACTGGACCGGAAACAGGAGGGGGGTGAAGAAAAATTGTCGCAAGGCAGCCGTTTGAAACTGCATTTAATTATAAAAACAGCGTACACACTTTCAGGCAACCGCTGTTTCAATTCAATCGGCTGCCTCGCGACATTTTTTGTTTCATACTTTAATCCAAGTTGGCGAGTCATCCGGTTGCCTCTTGGATAGGAATTGCAATATGCGTCATTGCCCTGAATATAATACTTGCTCGTTGTCGCGTGTTGTTTCGACATTCACTAGCGCGCCATTAGTCTCGGCGACAACTAAATGTGTCCAAATGGATGGACGATGACGTTGACGTTGATGTTCCAATTTTGAATTTTGCCATTTACAACCGTTCCATTGGGGTGGCGAGTTGGCGCATCTCGCTTCGTTTGGATATCCATCAGGTCGCGTTATCTTTAAACTTTAGTTTTGCCATTCATTGACCGATTTTGGCGCGGCGCTTCTCCATACTGAGCATTTGTTAAAGCAGTCCTCCACCTAATATTGCCTATCGATAAATCACACACCTATAAGCTTGCTTAATAACAGTGTTATATTTGTATAAGAATTTACTAATCTGTGTGAAAAGCCGTGACGCGTGTTTAGAATCATTTCCTGAAATAGTTGTGTCCGGTGTGCTATGTTCTATGCTAATAGCAAATGTTTACTAAGCAGAAACGTCCGCTAACGAAATTCTAAATTTCCATCAAATTGGAAAATTTAAAAATTAAAAACCGGCCAATTGCGTGTTAGGCCACGCGCAGTGTAGGGCTCCGTAGTTGCCTGTTTGTCATAGTTACATCGACGCGCGGTGCGGTTGCATTGCAACGGCGCAATTTGTACGAAAATTGGCCTTTCCAAGTACCTACACAATAAGTTGGTCGACTATTACTCGGTAATCACGGATGTGTTTAAACGAAGTTGTAGTTAAATTAGATATAGACATATTTTGTGATAGCATACAAGCAATAAAATCTAAACTGACAAGATTCTTCATGTGTGATACTTCAGGTGTAGGCTCGGGTTACTAGAGTTTATATACATTCCAATTTATTAACTACCTTGTATTTGTTTATTCCCATTGCCATGCTTGCTATTGGTGCGCGATTGGTTACTGTGCGTAATGTACGCTAAGTTTAAGTTTGGCTATAGATTTATTTGTGTTAGTTTATTTCTATAAGTGTGAACCTGTAATTGGCTATATGGTTTTATTATTTTGTCTATAAATATGTTGCGCTGTTGGTTTTCCATGTATCAATAAATAAATAAATAAATAAATAAATAATTAGGCATAAGTGTACCTATACCTTTTAAATTAATTATTATGTTCTACTGATTTTTCACATCCCCAGTAGTAGCCATTTAGCCGGCAGGGGGGGGACGAGACGACGACATGACTCGAACAACAATTAGGGCTTTCAATATCTCGCAAACGAATCACTGAGTTGAAAAATAGTTTAAGACACCCATAATATTCTTGAACTAGCTATCCAACGGTAAACCACACCATGGATTTAACGAGAAAAAAATATTACATCCTCACTTTAGGTGTAGGGGACCCTAAAAAACATGACATTCTGTAATTTAATTTAATAAAAAAAAAAATTTTTTCAAGATTTTATTCTACCGTTTTGTCTGAGTTAAACCGAAGATGGACGGACATGGCGAAACTATTAAGGATTATTTGTTGACTACGGAACCCTACAAACAGTTGTCAGGTGTCCGTTGGCAAGAGCGATGGACGGATTCCAGAGGTCACGGGTTCACATCCCGCTCGTGGCGAATAATTTTTCAATTTAGCTACTCTATTCTAATGTCTGTGAAATATAAGTTTGTAGCTTTGTAAGTTTGTATCTCCGGAACTAGGGGGTAATCCATCTGATTTTTGGGGTGGAACACGGGACGGACGTAGACTATAATTTATCCTGCGTTTTCGCTTGCTTGCTTTTTATACGCGAGCGGAGCCGCGCAGACAGCTTGTATATACGTATAATAACTCAGCCATCTAGTAAAAAACCAATCGTAGATAACCGTAATATCCACATGTGAGAAAATACAGTCGTTGCGTATGCGAGTATAACACGGAAAAATCACAATTCCCCATAGCGAATGGAACAGACTGCAGTTTCATAATCGTCGCTTCTTTCCATAGTAATTAGCAATCGATCGTCATAGAGCTCAATGTTAGCGAATTATAACTTTGAATGAACTACTTACTTTGTTTCATAAAGCGATGTTTGTTTCAGTTCAATTTTGTTTAATATTTACCTACTCAAAGCAATTAGGTAACAATTGTTCGTTTCATGTTGATTTTTTCATACAAATTCCATGCAAGCGAGTCTCGTTTTGAAGTAGGTGGGTACCTAATCACTCAAGAACGCAAGCATTTATTTGAGTCTGTCATAGTCGGCAATCATCATCACAACTTTATTACCAGTATTGTCCGTCCTTCCGTTATAACCACAGTCCATCTGCCGTCCATTCTTTTATTTTGATTCATATTAGAATGTTTACGTGCATCTGTGAGTATTTAGCTTAATAAAGTACTATTTTCTCATTGATCTAAGTTTTATTTGAGACTAGCTGACCACGCGGCTTCACCCGCGTATTACAAAGAGCGCTGGCAAAGTCACGTTCTTAGAAAGTCCATTATTTACACAGATGAAAGAATTTTTGAAATCGGTTTATGGATCCGGGGACTACTTAACCCTGCCTACAAACATACAAATCAACAAGTTCACAGACTTGCCTCCATATATTTTTTTATTTATTACGTAGGTATAGGTACGTATTTGACCACAACACAATACAATACAATTATTTTTTATTGCTAACCAGAAATAGTACATATAAAATAGAAAAATAGAGGTAAATTTAACATAAACAATGTTACACAACAGGCGGTCTTATCGCTACAGAGCGATCTCTTCTAGACAACCAATCCACTATAATAGTTACTATAGAAAATACCTATAGGTGTCCCTCTGATTTACTCGGCTTCTCTCAGATCCTTATTTCTGAGTTATCTATATATAAAGTTCAGAAAGCGTGAAGATGTCCTATCATAGACATATTAGTCATGGTGTCCGCGGCAGCGTCACGGGGTTTCCCACGCCGTGCGCGCGCGTCGTGATCGGCGATAGTCCCTGTGAGGACTGCCACAATAGCAGGACCGGAAGATTGCTTGCACTATAAGGGGCATTTTCATCATCATGCGATAAAACTACTGTCCTATCATCTGATGACTTTCTTTAGTTCGTTATCCCGTATGCTGGGAGCACGCCGCATGCGGGGCGCGACGCGCTTTTTGCCTAGTTTTGACGAGTTTTTAGTTGATATTCCTGCGTCAAAACTATAGATATATTTATGGCACATTAACTTATCAGTTCTTCAATCTTTTATCTACATTTGCACGGGAGTTTTTTGTAAATAATTAATATTTATTTTTTTATGATTTACTTATTCAAACATGGTCTAAAAAAGCTCTGTTTTCGATATTAGTATGTTACTTATGCACTTTTATTTATGAAATCTACAGGTTCCTTATTGACGTCTCTTACAACCCACGAGAGATTTTTACTTTTTACTCATTTTTACAAAAGCTACTTGGTGAAATTACTAATGTTTGGTGCCATATATCCCGAAAAGTGTGAGTTTTAAAGTAAATATAAAATACTCGTTAAATATGTTGTACTTCAAAGGACTCACAACCTCGTTGTCGACCCTTTATTGTTTTAAGGATTCGATGTGCCAGCGAAAGACAAATACAGGTCACTTTTACTCAATATCGCATTCTTTGTAGCTCTGGCAACAACGGCAACTACTCACCACCTTACACAATACCACATACCTTCCTACAGAACTAGTGGCGTTATTACAGCCGCCTGAAGACCGCAGGCAATGTAGTTCTGCAGTTGGGCTGTTCCAAATATGAATGCACATAAATTCGTTTATGACTCAGACATAGGATAGAAAACACTACCAATTTAATTATTCTGAATACAATCAATTTTATTTTATTGCAAGTTAAACAATAATAAACCACTTTTAGTCTTACAAATTGGCCAAAATGTATAGGTTTTTATTCAATCGTACCCCTATCCGGCTTCGTCATTCATGACATGATACCTGATACTAATACGGAAGCTGCAATCTCCATTCACAACTTCTATTTTCTCACATCACAGCTTACCCCTAGTATATTTTGACGCCGAGATTCATAATAACAACAAGTAATCGAAGGTCTGACTTACGATAGTCAGCCTGAGGTGACGCGAAGTGAAACCTTGCCAATAACAGAACAGACCAGACATGGCATCATCGCCCATCCTATTATTCTATTAATTATTTTGGATCACTCTTGCGATTCTAAATCGTGCCGGAACTCTAATAATATAAAATATAACATCATATAGAACTAGTATAATCAAAGTTATTGGCATTAAAAATAATGGAGTCGTTCGCACGTCTACGAATGCAAATGTAGAAATTATTCTACCTTGTTTTAAAGGAAATGAAACGTCACATTACTTAAATATGAGTTAATCTAATTCCTTATTACGAATGAGTCATGAAAACACTTAACAACATTCCTACAATATTTGGGGCAAATAAAAACCAGTTCGAATTTGTGTTACTAAACTATATTATTGATTTGTTACTCCGCTTCTCTTCTCCTTACAAGTAAACACAATAGACCCTAATGAAATCCGCACGTTTTTAACTTTACCAAGCAGTTAATGCAATTTCCAACATTTCGTTCAAGTCGTCTTTTACACTGCAACATGCGAACTCGATCATCATTCCAAATAAAAAGGTACGTCATTTATTTGTCATCTAACACTCCGCACCGTACATATCCATCAAATGAACCTATCCTGCATGTGTTTTTTAAACTTTATCAAAAACTTCTATAAAACAAGTCACAAACAAGTTTTGAATGATAAAAAGCCTACCACGACACCTTTTGACTTAAAACTTCTACATTCTCTCCATAGTCAGGACCCACTTTACCCAAACGATCGCAATCTGTGTAACGTTAAATCTTTATGTTGCAACTTCAGTCTATAATTTAGTAATTCCCGTGGCGCTTACAATGTACCATAAATAAATCTAAATAATGATACTATAGGCGCATGGAAACATAATAATAATTCAATAGGTGTTACAAGAGACAAGCACATAAATAAAACATATATAACTATTGATCGACTAGTAGAAACATTGTTATTCACTAACAGTAAAATTCCTATTTTGTATTCATACTGTTGTATAATCCAAGAGTCTTTAGTGATCTGATATCTTTCATCATCTTAACTTAGATCGTTCAACATATTTGGAGTGGGGTTTTCCCTAGATTCGGTACCAAAACCGTCGGCGAAGATCATCGAATGGCATCACGATTCTCGCATTTCGAGCCAAATGCCATTTGTAAAGTGGCAAGGATACAACTAAAACGAGGGGAAATCCGGCCATAAAACGCTTGACAGTGTAGAAACTGAATCAAACGTCGCTCAAAAGTGTTTGGATCGTAAATTTTCTTTTGTCTATAATATGTTTTGAAATTGCCTCGTTATTTATACAATAAACATGATCTTTATTGTTTCAGATAACTTGCAAACCTCGTTATTCTTCGTGGCATGTAATACATAGTGGCAACGTACTCCGGCGTCGTCAGTCTGTGCTCCAACGATGCGAAGACGGCCGCGCGCCTAGACGCCTCCGAACCTCTCACGGCATTATGCAACCGCGACCGTAATAGCGCCTCGAACGTACATTATATTGACTTAGTGAGTTGACATTTCACGCCAATGCCAAATTACTGAGAATGGCGTTGGCGAATTTCACGCTGGCATCGCCCGCGGCGGGCGCCCCGGCCCTGGCTGACACGTCTCCAGTGCTCGGCCCCTTGAGACTCGGTCTTGATGATCTCCTCTACTCTCCAGAAAGTCTCCAACCGGACAGTGGTCCACTACCACCTGGCAATGAGCCCTTCGCTCCACCAGTGAACCCGCAGCAACGAAGATCTAAGATCCGGAAACGTGCTGGCACCGCCTACCTCCCTCCACCCAACCAGTTTACACATTATCCACGTCAAGAGGATGTCCCGCAAAATCCCTACACAGGACAACTTCATACCCAAATATATCAGCAAAATACTAGACTAGACATACAGATAGAAAACCCACGAGTCCACGAAGTGAATCCTCAGTTCGATAACACGGGGCAATATGTCCACGATCCCACTGGGGACTACGATTACGAGCAAAGAAGACTAAACCAGAAAGGTGGTCAGAGGCCGCTGTATAGCCCAGGATACTCGGATGCGCCATACCCGCCCGCGACGACGCCCAGCCCAACTTCTAGTCGAAGGTTCGAGGGTCCCTCGAACCCGAATGTGAATAATTTCAATTTTGTGAATGGACCTGTTTCGACTCCGGCGCCGTTGCCGTCTCGGCAGCCAAATAACGCTGGAACAAAAGGCGGTAGTGGCAGCAGTAGTGGGCAGACGCCCGCCGACCGCCCTCCCGGTTTCACAAAGGTGGAAACTGGGGGATCTGGCGGTAAAACACAGCTGCACGCTGTCCTCGACTACGACGACGAGTACTATGACGACGATACTGGATCAGGTAAATTAATAATTTATCTTAATCTTGAATAAACATAAAGCGGTCAGTTCACCGCTTAATTTATACGCGTATACGATTCAGTGGACAACGTGGATACTTTATATTGATCTAGATAACAGTTAGTACATGGTAGTGATCGTGATCTACGAATAGTCTATTTAAACGTCTAGTGAAGTAGTGCCACGATCGGTCCAATTACTTCCACTATCAGTCGATGGCAGACGTGGCCTTCGGTGGCGGCGCGCTGAACAAAAGGTGAGCGTTACCGAACCAACTAATGCGTGTCAGTTATCTTACACTTGTCTTATTTTAATCGTGATTAACTTGACATGGCACACAACTCAATTATTTACATAACGTAAGCCCATTTAAACTGCAACCGGGTGAGTAAAAATCGAATCGGTCTTAACTCGTAACGATAAATGGTTTTGAAAAGTCCTAACTAAATCCCTTCACTGTAAATATTTCTGTTTACTAATAAAGACTCATCATCATATCAGCCGAAAGACGTCCACTGCTGGACATAGGCCTCTCCCAAAGAGTGCCAAAGTGACCGGTCCTGCGCCACCCGCATCCAGCGAACTCCAGCAACCTTTACCAGGTCATCAGTCCACCTAGAGACTAGGTCAATTGTTTTTTACAGATAATTGGTATTATATTAGATCAGTTAAGCCGAGCAAAACATGATGGTAATTTACATTTTAAAGAAAGACATTTTGTTGAGGAATACTATTGTGAGAATCATAATCCTTGCTGTGTGTTAAATCTTTTATGAAGGTCTTTTTAAAACCTTCGCGGCCACTGTGACTATCCTAGAGTTCATGGATAAATGAGATGCCGCTCCCATCGTACTAACCTCGGTAAAGCCTTCCTCAACGTCCACATCCTCTTATACGACTGCCAAAACTATTAGATCAGATGAATCTGGATTTTAGAGCAATTAAAAGGACGATCCCGGCTGATAAAGCGGAAGCGTCGTGACAAGAATCAACCATAAAGATTGCAATCACATGCAAACATTAGAATTTATGGTTATGTTTATGACCCAATTTTGTACTTATTTAATTCGCTTTGCCTTAGGTGCTACATCTAATAATTTAAATTTAAATCTAAAAATAACGTGATGTTTATTTGTGACAAGTGCTCCAACAGTTCATTTAGGTATATTTTCACGACCTTGGTGGAAAAATCTGTTCTTTTTTAAGTAAAGATAAATAATGTTAATAATTTAGATATCTCATATATAAAACATTCTTGTTTCTAAAGTAATAGTAAATGTTAACCATACATTTACTTAACCAATTGCGTCAAGCGGCTACCTCAAAGCTTCCATTTAAGTTTTTTTTTAAACAAAAAAAAAAGTTTCGGGTATAGCTCTTAAATTTGCTAAAACCATATAGCGGTCTAGTTAGGTACTTAATTATCGAAAAATAAAGGCTGCTGCGGTAAGGAGCCATATAAATACCGAAAGGCATCTCAATTCAAACGCGCGTGATCATACACATTGCATGACCTTGGTTTCGCTTTCAAGCTTGCTCGCGCGCAGGTCGGGCATTCGAATTGGGCCGCCTGATGTAACCTGTTGAGAGAAAGTATCATGTGATGCTCTGATGCTGTTTAAACCTCGACAGTATACAATTAGGGGAATCTTATAAAATTCCACCTTGAGAAAATGACCTAGTTAACTATAATTGCTTACTACTTTCATTCACGATTATTAGGCTCATCTTTAACCCTTAATAGGGCAAAGGTATTAAGTTCAGAAAAAAACAAATTAAGCAACTTTTTTAGACATTTATTGTAGCCATAATCAACATAATATCAAAAAAATATTTTTCAGGAAATCCTCTTCCCTGAAAAACAGGGTGGTCACTATTTTACCGCCGCCCCATCGTGCTGCTTAAGGCAATACTATCCCCAGATTGATGATGTGTGGACATACCATCTGTGGATGTGAAAGCTCATTTTCAAGTATTTCTTCAATATTTTTATCAGTAAGTCTCGTTTTTTTTAGAGATTCTCACTGAAAACAAGAAAATAGAAAATAAAATCGTAAAATCGATCCGTCCTTTTTTGACGGGACCGGGCAATGGTAAAATATTTACCACCAACCCTAACCTTGAACTGTCTTTCCAATAGGTGCGAATTTCTCAATGGCTAACACGTGAATAACTTGGTAATATAGTGTATTACTACGAAAAAACAACTAAAACCACTTACCGGAATCTTGCTTGAACAAACCGGCAACAAGTATTTATCACACACCACCAAATGGTTCGAATTTTAAATTTCCCGATAAGCAGCCACAGACCTATGTTTTGACACTTCACAGTGTTGCCAACGTATTTTTTTTATGATTGACAGATTATGTATGCGTTCATAAACCTAACAGAATGACGTTTATGTCAAATCGTTTTTAATCTGTGTCCTCCAGAGCTAAGTGGTAAATACCTATATGACCACTGCCTTATTAAGGGTTAAAAACTAAAACAGACCTAATAATGTACCTGAGTCATTCACTGATGCCTTCTATCAATGAGTTCTGTTGAGCTAACGGAATATCGTTTGATAACTGACCACTAGATTTACCATGGAGGAAAACATCTCCCCTCATTACCTATTAAAAATGGGGCCAGTGAAGTCTATGCCAAGCAGTCAGAGTGGGACACATACAGGCTGATGATGATGACAATGACATCGATAGTGCTGTAGCAATGGTTTAAGAATAAAAATGTACATTGCGTTTTTTACTTCACCTACGTAAGAAAAACCGTCAGAAATGCGTCAAGACACTAAACTAACAATTTAGAAATGTTTTAGCATTTAGTACATGCACAAACGCTTCTTCCACTGTTTTTGTCAAGATTTGTAGTTAACTACATAGTTGAACATATCATGAAAATCTGAGCTCAAACAAAACACACATTTAAGTAAAAATTATCTCAATTCAGGTTCTTGAACAAGTTTAACATCAGATATTCGAGTTGCATCGTGGTTTATGTAACGATGCAGGTTCATAATGTCGAAACAAAAGACGCGTGTGAAAGGAGCTTTTTGTCGTGTAACATTAAAACGTGCCTGACTGACAGATCATTTCGTAGATGTATAGGTACTTGGCGGTAGTCATGGTCACTATTTTACCACAAAAGCTTAAGAGAATGCACTGCAGTGATGACAGGGAGGGACATGCACCTCGAGTATACAGCCGATCTTCATACAGAGTGTACCAAAAATGGGGTGTGAACCGATCGAGGGCATTAGCAGGTGTCGTGTTCTGATAAGAAAAAACTACGTTTTTTTCTCCAGTTGGCCAACGCTGCATACTACATGCTAAAAACAAATCGCGTAAAAAATAAAATCTCTTAGTTTTTTCTTATCAGAACACGATACCTGTTATGCCCTTGATCGGTTCACACCCCATTTTTGGTACACCATTTTTGGTTGGTTAAAGGTTATTTAACTCTCATACTGGACACTTGCAAGTTGCAACTTGCACCAGTCGCATAGTGTAAGCGATTCCTTCGCCCCATCCAGAGTACGCTGCAAGTTTTCTATGTATTCACAATCACAACTCTTCTTTTAGTAGGTACCTATGTAACTCAAAGCTACACTTTAAAATTGTAAATTTAAGTACTCAGATCATTACAGAAATCCAGCCTGCTTATAACGGCGGTAATATTTCACAGCAATAACTCCAAGTGGTTTACATAAATATTCCGGACAGCTCTTTCAAATGCCGACCTTACTCGGTACAATCGAATCGGACCGAACGGCGTATTATAGTCGCATTTATCACACGATAAAGCATTCGTCTCTTTCTATCAAGTGGTGTTAGAATGGCAGTAATGATTTAAATATATTATCTTTTTTATCGGATAACAAAGACTATCCAGCAGATATGACAGGCTAAGCGCATAGAGGATTCGCATCGTAATCCTATACTGTTAACGAGTCCAGTATCAATCATTCTAGTTAGGCGACATGACCTGGGAAAATCGTTTCATACGTGTTTTCACAGAGCAAAGCTCGGTCCGCCAGTTATGTATTCCGTGCCCGTGACATGCCGTGTTGTCTGTCACAGATACAAATTTCGCCGCTTAATTCAATAATTAAGGTGGCGAAATATGTCGACATCGCGTAGAAAACACAATGTATTGACAAAAACTTTGACTGGTCACTGTTTATCGGTAGCCGTCCGGGAGGCGCTCGGGCCGGAGTCGGCATATTCTACTGTGAGTCAGCCTTGCCGTTCGTGGCTGTCAACTCTCGTCGCAAATATGCTAAAAATTTGAATTGATTACCATTTAAATTGCCAATACCCTTCAATAGTAACCAATATTCTAATAAGTTCGGCGTCAGACCGACAACAACCGGTTCGTCAGAAATTATTCTTATAGAGAAAGCCATTTCGGGTAGTTTCAGGAATACGTGATCAACGTTTTCAAAGTCTGGTCCTAAGCCTCTCTGCCTGACAGGGGATCTTATTTAAGTATTTATACCTGGGCGACCGAGCTCTGCTTGGGTGAAAATAGCGAAAACGATTTTTCTCGACCTATTACCTAGATCGATTTTTCGCGCCTGTAAACCCCTAAGTATGTATATTGCGAACGTTATTATAAATAAATATTGCTCGTTTAATGATATAGAATTTATTGTGTGTAGATGAGACCCAGAGGTCAAAATTCTTAGTCATTTATTACGTTGTATTAATTGAGTATAATATCTTTTCGTGTTCCGTTGATTGCGACCTCAGCATTATTTATAGTTAGATATGTTAATTTATTGGCAAACTCGGAGATTTGAGGATGCGGCATTGGCCAATTCCAGTCGTTATCGGAAGCAAGGACGCTCGGATTCACAGCTGAGATACTTGGAAAACGAAACTGTCCTAGATAGGTACAGTAGACATCAAAAATATGTACACATCTTTCGCCTGACCTTGCAATCAGGCGAAAAATGTGTACATTAAGGTGCAAATATGTAAACATATCTTTGATGTCGACAGTTCATTAAATTCGTACAAAAAGTTGATAATTAAATCTGGCGTTCCAGTGGTCGGTATTTAAGTAAGTTATCTGTCACTTTTGTTTCATCTCTGTGTCTGAAAGACAGACGCGTGAAAGTGATGACATCGCATTGACACGTCCCTCTGTCATGTCATGTCCCATTTTGAATCTCGTATTCTGGAGACATTCTTAAAAATCAGTCAATTAGACTTCTTTCATCAAAATGCCGACGCACAATATTCCTAAAGACAACACTTCGAAAATCTATTTTAAGAGGGAAGTATACCACTGAATAATTTATTCCGTGAAGTATACCTTTGGAATACTGCGCACTCGTCCATACAAAAAGAGAAAACGTTTTTCCACTTCTAAATATTTTCCAATCGCAATGATTTTTAGTACGTTATTGACACAATGAAAAACTAGGTTTATGGGTTTTATTTTTTTCAAAATTTGCAATAAATTAAAACTTATAGATTAGTTTTTTTTTTAAGAGCGAAACCTAGAAACCTATATATTATTATGCTGAAGCGATCGAGATGAAAATCAAAGTGATTTGTTAAGATTTAGTTAGTGGAACACGTTTTCTCCCGAAATGTAAATTTTTAATTTTATTATAAAAAGTACCTATTGTCAGTCGCGAGCTGCTATTAGCTATACTTCCCTTTTAATGTGCGGATAGATATGAGCGTTTACTTGTAATGAGCATTCTGACAATACTAACAAAATAAACATGAGCGTTTACTTGTAATGAGCATTCTAGCAATACTCACAAAATTAACATGAGCGTTTTAGCGAGTATTCTAGCGAAACGCCAGTTTTGCTTCGAGACTTTTGGCTAGTCAAGCAATTTTGCTATTGTTCCCCCACTCTTCCTCTCCCCCCGCACGTCCCGCACGCCGCGCCGTTTACTAAACTTGCAACCATAATTGGATTCCAAAAAAATAACCTTAAAATTGCCATTGAAATGGAAAAAACTGACACTGGCAAACTTACACTCTTCCAAATGATGAGATGAGGCAATTTTAAGGTTATTTTTTTGGTATCTAATTAAAGTTTCATGTAAGTATAGAGCGTTCGTGAAATGGTTTGTAGCGATTCCCCGACGTGTCCCTTCGGGACGCGCTGGCGTTCATGCGTACAGAGTGGAGGAATCTCCAAAAGAGTGTGAGACCTAAACAAAAAAGCGGCCAAGTGCGTGTCGGACCACGCACAACGAAGGGTTCCGTGCCTTTTAAAAAGGTCGTATCGTTACTGAAATCTTATGGCACTTACGTCCTTCTCTTTAAGGAAGGCAGTTTTTTAGAAATATCTCGTAAACCTTTAAACCGATCTTGTTCAAAACAATTTTTGCTGAAAGAATTTAATAAGCCCGTGTCCATGTTTTTTTTTTTTTAAATACACGGTTCAAAAATTAGAGGGGGGACACAATTTTAGTGACTTTCGGGGCGATTATCTCCGACTCTATTCACAAATTGCTGAGAAACCTTATATTTATTTTGCAGGCCTATCGATTGATGTTTCACACGTGGGCTTGCAATGAAACAAAAATTTTTTTGACTTCCAGTTTTATGTATGGAGTGCACCCCTAAAAATTTTTTTTTTTTTAATTTAATTACAAAACTATGTAGCGGCTAACAAAATACACCACCAGACAGACAGACATGACGAACCTTAAAGAGTTCCGTTTTTTGCCATTTGGCTACAGAACCCTGAGAAATTAGCCCATCAGTACAGTCGACTACAAAGAGATGTATCCATACGATGTTACAAAAATATGTATACATAGACTTTACTACCATAGTAATAAGATATACATACATAACTTTGTAACATTAAAAAACATACTTATCTTTGTAGTCGACTGTACAATACTGATGCACAAGGTTATTGACATGTATGAACCCATAAATGCATCGCATTGACGTCCGCGGCCACTAATAGGTATATTACCTCCTTGTAAACTAATTTCATTATAATGTGCAGGAATGTAATTACGACCTTAACGACGTCGCGATTAAGCGCATTCAAGAAACCACAATCCTAAAATGATCTACTCATACTTCTCATGGCAATTAATTTGGACATGTAATTGACAACATTTCATATTTTTGAGCCCTAAATTTTATTGGTTCTGTGTATTTGGTTTAAAAAGACAAATTCGCTGATAGTTTATTTATTTATCTAGGGTTCGTATTTAATTTGTTATTAATTTTTCAATATTTACTTATTCTATAAGGGCGTAACTCCAATTCTACGCAGGAATAGCCTTTACCTTAGTCTTACCACGATCGAAAAAAAAAGTGATCTGACATTGACAATGACATCTGACTTTGCCATTGTCACTGGAGCCAACAGCATCCAGCAGCCGGTATGTGGTGTGTTGTCTGTTTAAATTGTACTATTTGTTAAAAAGAAACGATTTTATTGACGAATTTGGCTGTGATAAGGGATACCGATACTGCATTATATAAATACGACACCTTGCATTCACACGGATCTTTGGAATTACTGCTCGACACCACTCCGCTTTATTTTTATACGGTACATGGAAGAAATGTTTGTCCGGTTTCTTCAAAGAGTCATTGTTACAACTTGGCACGAAACAATACTTGGTGTACTTAGGAGGAGTATACACCTCGTCGATCCATGCGGGTTTCTAAAATATAGAATCTTTTAATTTTATTTTACTTCCTTTGGTTTACAGTCGTTAACATCGATAGTAAACAATCTACGTCAATGTCAAATTCATATTTGTGACAGCAGACCTTTTTTTTCTGTAACATAAGATAAGGCACAGGCTATCCATTAACTATGTCGTAGAATGGGTAAAATTAGACCATATTTTCAATTGTTTTTTAACTATTTTATTAAGCTATATATTTTTTTTATAAATACAGTATAGTGTTCAGGGGGCAATATGCCTTTGAATCATATATTCATTTTGAAGTGTTTATAAAATGAAATGTTGTCAATTTTATTTAAATTAAATTATATTTTTCACTTAATATCGTCTGTCACCGAAGAAATACATAGGATGGGAGAGAGATTATAATAATTATGAAATGCGATAGTCACCGGCACGAAAGTATGCCCAACACGACGTCTTTCGCGCAGGTTCTCTATTGCGCATACTCAGAGAGTCTATAATAATAATAACCACCATTCAACCCAATAACCCATGACCTGAGATTCCATTTCAGCACAGTGTTGCACTGCAATAGCCTTTGCACCTGGCGGGGACCATCACCGGGTGTATCATGTTGTGCGCCCGGAGATGGTATCCGCCATGTGTAGGTATCCCTCGCTTTATATTATATTTGTTTTAAAGGGCCTCTGCGCTGTTGGCTTCGGCCCCACGCATGCCTTCAAAAGTCCCGGACCCCATGGTCCTGAGGTATGGAAAAACACAAATAATAATAATAACAATTCAGTTTTATTAGGCAGGCGTCCGATGTTTCATCCAATAGCCCAGCCACAAGTCCATCATTTTAACCCAATAACCCGTTTCATTTAGATTCCATCAACCATCAATAGGCCCTATACACCCCAGCGGGTGCTGTCTCTGTGTGCTCTCCTCCTCACCTCCTCAATCCCGGATACACCCGAAAAGCTCATACTTATTGCTCAAGGTTCTACTTACGTGCCGCGGAATATACGCAGACGAAGTCACAGGGAAAGGCTAGTTTATGACTTAATGTAATTGGACGTAAGTCCTTTTTCATAACCGCATTGAGGGGTGCTTTCCGGGATAAAAAAACGTATGCCCTTCATCGGGACTGTACCTAAATGTTTTCATACCTACTAAATGGGTCCGCGGTTTAAGTCGAAAAAGGTAACCAACAGAAAGAATTCAGTTTTAATTTATTACACCAGCTGATGATATAAAAAAAAGCGGCCAAGGGTAGGGTTCCGTAGTTGCCCGTCTGTCACAGAATGCGGACTTAAAAGGGGCTTTTGGGGTTTTTATTATAGCTTACCCTCGTAAATAATCGTAAATAATAGTTACTACATAAACTAATCGAACCGCAGATCGCAAATTTTTAGCAGCAACAGGTTATTTACGTAAAATAATGGCAAGAAGCACCGTGCCGTAAAAAAACAAGTCTACCGTCCACGGCAAAAGGTTCAAATTCCAATGACAATGTATATGCACCCGAAATTAAGTGCATTTCTTACCAGTTAACTAGTTATGTTATGTCTACTACTCGTTAACTAGTTATGTCTACTAAACTGTGATAGTTTTCCTTCTAAATTCATTATAATGTACGACTGCCACGATTTTTTTCACGTCCCCAGTAGTAGCCATTTTTAGCCGGCAGGGGGGGGGGGGACACATGACTCGAACAAAAATTAGGGCTTTAAATCCTATTATCTCGCAAACGCATAACTGAGTTGAAAAATAGTTTTATAAAACCCATAATATTTTTGAACAAGCTTCCAACGATACCCCACACTATAGGTTTAACGAGAAAAAAAAAACATCACCAATTTACATGTAGGGGAGGTACCCTAAAACATTTTTTTTTTCAGGATTTTATTCTACTGTTTTGTCGGCGTGATTGGTTTATATATCCACGCCGAATTGCAGTTTTCTAGTTGTAAGGGTTACTGAGCTAAGCCGAAGACGGACAGACAGACAGACAGACATACAGACAGACAGACAGACAGACAGACGGACGGACATGGCGAAACTATAAGGGTTCCTTGTTGACTACGGAACCCTAAAACCAATATAAGTATAATAATTATAGCCTAATAGCTTCCGCCCGCGATTTCGTCTGCGTGGACCCGGGATAAAAACTATCCCGTATTTTAATCCAGGCTATAAACTATCTTCGTGCAAAATTTTATCCAAATTGGTTGAGCCGTTTAAGCGTGATCGAGTGACAATTATCTAAACATGATATCCAAACATTCGCATGACAAACAAGCATTATAATCTATATCTATTTCTATTATATACTCGTATATATATATATATAAACGTATAAGTAAGGCACCTTTCCACCCCAAAGACCATCGGTTCTACGTGCAAAGTGCCCCGCCCACTGCCACTTAAGTTGATGTCCAGTTAGTTAAGGTTCTGGGTTCGAATCCCGGTAAGGGCAAATATTTGTGTGATGA
This sequence comes from Epinotia ramella, assembly GCA_947578815.1. NCBI lineage: Eukaryota > Metazoa > Arthropoda > Insecta > Lepidoptera > Tortricidae > Epinotia > Epinotia ramella. The sequence continues at coordinate 9,668,331 of OX388217.1, read as the reverse complement.
GCATGAATATTTGTTTCTGAGCCTTGGATGTTTTCTATGTATTTAAGTATCTCTATCTATTAAATATATCGTCGTCTAGTACCCATAACACAGGCCTTATTAAGGTTGCTATGGGACTAGTCGATTTGTGTAAAATTGTCCTTTAATATTCCAGCGTGCTAATGCTGTGAGCGTTATGGGCACTTTTGCACCGGGAGCGATAACGAACGGGGTTGACTGAACTGACTGGCTTACAGTAGTCATGTAATATTTGGACTTAAGTATGTTAATGTAAGTATACTTTATACAATAAATATCTTTAATATTTATAATTATTAGCAACATACTCACCAACTTTTTACCTTTGTACGAGTATACAGATTTAATTGGTGATACAAAATAGCAAAATGTGAATCTATCCATGATTCTGAACAACTTCTACTTTGAGACCAACTTTGTGTTATGCAAAAAAAAACACCTGTTCATACATTTTCGTCAGTAGAAACTGAGCAAAGTTAATGAAATAGTTGGATTTTTTGGCATAACACAAAGTTGGTCCCATAGTAAAAGTTGTTCAGACTCATGGATAGATTCACATTTTGCTATTTTGTATCACCAATTAAATAACACCCTGTATTATGAGGACCAGATTATAGAAAGCTGAAATCGCAATTTCAGTAACTAGCTAATACTCGAACCCTACTGCTATGATAAGAGTAACATGAAAACAAGCCAGTTTGAATGAATCAGTGAAGACTGAGCGAGGTAAAACCAATTACACTAATGCTTATGTATGAACGCGTCAATCTCATAATGTCTTCTTTAACGATACCGCCACTTACTTAAGGGGAAGGCAGCTTTATCAGCGATTTGAAAATATATACGTATATCGAGCAGGGATGTTGCAGACATTCGCATCCGCATCCGCGACCGCAAAATTGTATAAGTTGCGGATGTAGTGCAATTCACGACAAGAAGGGTTACCGTACGCGTTTTAGATTTTCGCCATTAGTAAAAAAAGTCTTTTTTTAGTTTCTGTGACCAAGAGCAAACGCTTTTTTATTTCGCTACGATTGTAATTTGGTCTCAACGGGTTTGATGATCGCGTGATATTATAGAATGGACGTTGTTTATTTACGTTTTTTAGTGTTTGACCCCAAAATCCCCCCAAATATCCGCATCCGCGGATGTCAAAAAAATCGCATCCGCTGCATACCTGATATCGTGTATGTTCTTTTGGAGAAAGTGAGCGACAATAACAAAATATGATAAAATTAGTCTACTTAGCTGGACGGTTTAGCTTACTTCATACTCTTCATAGTGCCTGGGCGACTGCTCGGGTGAAAACAGAGAAAATACGGAGAAAACCAATTGTCCCAGACATGAAACTAGCTAAACCTAGCTTGATCGATTTTTCACCCCCATAAACCCCTTTATTACAAGCTTTTATTTAGTTTCACCTGTCCCGTTTGTCTGTCTGTCTGTCTGTAATCAAATCTTGCAAGTTAAATTTGACCCACTTCCCGGTGACCGATTGAGCTGAAATTTTGGGTCTAAGTATAGTTTGGATGACCATTCAATATTGTGGTACCATCGAGCTGATCTGATGATGGAGACAGAAGGTGGGCATGGGAATTCAGTATTTAACCGACGTAACCCCGTTGAGTTTGGGCTCGTTAGAATCGTCTCAATGAGTAATTGATGATGGTATACAGAAAAGTACAGTAGGCAATAAAAGCTTGTACCAAAAATGATTTTTTAGACAGAAGCTTGTTTTGTTTTTAATGTTTTTGTATTTTGCAATTTGTCCTTGTGTGTGATCGTGGCGCCATTGTTCCGTACCTCAGTAAATGGCCACAACGGAAGACCGCAGCGCTGGCCCTGCTAGCATTACGCTGAGTTGTGGCTATTTCGTGGCAAATGTATGTGCGTATGTGTTTTCTTTTTCTTTTTTTTCTTATTGCAACGAATAAATTTAATGTTTTCTTTCTTTCTTTCTATCTTTATTCCAAATTTCATCGCTGTAGCACGTGAATGCAAATAGGTATTGGTATAAATATTGCTCGTTTAATAGTATAATATAATATATAGGATTCTGCCCCGGACAAGCGATAAGGATACCAGAGGGGTATAGTCACGTAACGTTCCGAACGTCCGTTAGGACAGTCCAACTGTAATTTTTCCATATAAAAATTGTCATTGAGATCTACCTAACTTACGTACAGCGTTACGTGATCGACCAGCAGGTTCTAATCTCTGCGGAGTGCAGATTTTTTGTTCAATATGTGCATGCCGTTGAAGCTACGGTAGCCTAGTGGTTCAGGCAAGCGCCTGTCAAGCGGCGGTCGTGGGTTTGAATCCCGACTCGTACCAATGAGTTTTTCGGAATTTATGTATGGAATATTTACCGTTAGCTTTTCGGCAAAGGAAAACAGCGAGGAAACCGGTCTAATCCCAATAAGGTCTAGTTTTCCCTATGGGTCGGAAGGTCAGATGGCAGTCGCTTTCGTTAAAATTAGGTTTGGGATTAGGTGTCAAAGCGGACCCCGGGTTCCTTTAGGGCACAACCTCGATAACGCTTGGAGAGTGATTATATGTCGTTCGGAATTTCGATTAATCTTTGAATCGTCGCATTTATTAAAGCATCGTTATTGGTGGACGTCTGTTTAGGCTAGTTGGTAGTGACGGGTATTGATGTGATGAGCACGAATATTTGTTCCTAAATCTTTCTGATACATTGCAGCATTCAATATTATAGACAAGTTTACTGTAAAGGTATAAAAAAGAAATAAAATAAAATTAGTATACATATACTGGGTGCAATCTTTTACGTGATACAAAATAGCAAAATGTGAATCTATCCATGATTCTGAGCAACTTTTATTATGGGACCAACTTTGTGTTATGCCAAAAAAATCCAACTATTTCATTAACTCTGCTCATTTTAGACTGACAAGAATGTATGAACAGGTGTGTTTTTTTTGGCATAACACAAAGTTGGTCCCATAATAAAAGTTGCTCAGAATCATGGATAGATTCACATTTTGCTATTTTGTATCACGTAAAAGATTGCACCCTGTATAATAGTATAATAATAATTGTATAAACAAGATGATAACTATTATTAACTAAATTAAATTAAAACTAAGTTGAATCGAAAAAACTGGCCACATGCGTGTCGGGCCACGCGCAGTGTAGGGTTCCGAAGTTGCCTGTCTGTATTTGTTACATCGACACGCGCCAAGTAAATGGCAACATTTACTAAATGTAAACGTCTGGTTGACGTAACTGGTAAGTGGTAACCGAGGAGCTGGCGGCTTTTATTGATATCTTTTATACGTATTATATCTTGAGTAATGTAACAGTACAAGCATTGATTTGTTTAGAATTAGCTCGATTTGACCAAGATTATCCCCAAATCATACGTTTAAAAACAACAGAATTGTCAAAGAAGCGATGTTGAAAGCCTGATATGCCCCTTAACTGCTAACATGTGAAGAGATTAGTAGTTTTGTAACATTTGACCTGGATAAGGTGACGCGCCTAGCGCTGTGATGAAATTACCTTGTTTTTCTTGTAATGCCTATGACACGACATAGAGTAGACGGTTTTTAGGGTTCCGTAGCCAAATGGCAAAAAACGGAACCCTTATAGATTCGTCATGTCTGTCTGTCTGTCCGTCCGTATGTCAGACATTTTACTCGAAAACTATAAGGTGTATTTGAATAAAATTTTGAGGACAGGTGTATTTTGTTAACCGTTACATAGTACACACTAAAATTGTGTCCCCCCCCCCCCCCCCTCTAATATTTGAACCGTGTATTTTAAAAATATGAAAAAAATCATGCTCATAGGATTATATTGTTTCAGCGAAAATTGTTTTGAACAAGATCGGTTTAAAGGTTTTTGAGATATTCCTAAAAAACTGCCTTCCTTAAAGAAAAAGACGTAAATGCCATAAGATTTCAGTAACGATACGACCTTTTTAATAGGCACGGAACCCTCGTTGTGCGTAGTCCGACACGCACTTGGCCGCTTTTTATTTGAGGCATTGCTAAGCTAATAGCAAAGGACTTTTATACAGGTACCAAGAGTGGTCATGCTTGGTCTTCCATAGATGCGACTGCAGCTCTAGCTATATTTCTCCACTAGCTTCTGCCCGCGACTCCGTCCGCGTGGAGCTCGTTTATATCGTACCTCCATACAAAATTTAATTCCCCCATTTCACTCCCCTAGGGGACGGTTTCCGGCCTAAAAACCATCCTCATCCAACATCTCCTTCCTCGGGACTCAAACTATCTCTATCCCAAATTTCATCTAAATCGGTTCAGCGGTTTAAACGTGAAGAGGTCATTCGCACGCACAGGACACTTTCGCATTTATAATATTAGTATTGATGGATAAGGATAGTAAACATATGAATAGTATACAGTTTAGTATAAGTATGTAGTAAAGTATATACTTATACTCGCATATTTATTATAGGTATTATTATGGATGGAAGTATTGATCTATCTATCTATAGCTCATCAATGCGAGAACTCTGCTGCTAGCTAATAGGGAAGATGCAATATTTTCATTTTTGCTTTCATTCGAAAGAATCGCATGTAGAATAGACCAAGAAAGTATAAAAAAATTAAAATACTATAATTTATAGTGCAAAATTTCTGTTACAAACTGACAATTTAAACTTTTGCGCCTAAACGGATCTACAGTTCCTGTGACGTCACTCATGTGTGTCACTCGCCATATTTGTTTGTCCGTGGTTTGTCCCTAGATGTCATAGAGTTGCGTAAGTTTTGACTTCCGACAGGAGTGACGTCACCAGACGCTGATTGTTGGATTAAAACACGTTCCGTTTCACATTACTTCAAATCGTAATTATGGTTTGAAATTAGTATAACTAAAGTGAAAATGATTCCGAAGCTATTATTTTGTATCTTTTCAACATTTTGGTCACAAAATAATGGTAAATATTATAGCTGCATCTTCCCTATTTGGGTGGTTTGGCCGGAATTGTATTGGTATCTAAAGGGCAATCATAATCACGTAACTTCTTGAACACGCGTTGCATTGTTGTAGTCTAATGTTATAATTGATATTACATGACTTCAAATCGAAATTTTGTTTCATTTTCTAAAATATTCATATTATTCGAAATATTCGAAAAATGAAAATTTTACTATTTATAGTAGTAAGAGCCTTAAGTGTCCCACTGCTGGGCAAAGGCCTCCCTCTTTTTCTTCCACATATCCCTGTCCTGGGCAGACTCCCACCAGTTTTGGTCAAAGACGTCAAGCTCGTCTCGCCATCTCCTACGTGGTCTACCGAGACGCCGTGTTCGGTTCTGTAGGACCCACTTATAATATTGGAATACTAAAAATGGACGAATAATGCAAACCCTTAGTAGAATGCGTTAAGTCTATGTCTAGGAAGCTAGAATGTATAGGCTTAGTAGTTGCACCCGTGGCTTCGTCCACGTAGAATCTGTCTGTATCAATTAGCATTCCACTCTCCAGAGCCAGCCCTAAATCTCAAAAAATTAAGTAGCCAATGTCCATATCACAATTGTTTCACTTTCAGTAGTGTAGTCGTAGGTAATAGAAAGACAAACAAACGTACAGTTGCATTTGTAATACTAATTATTACGAATGGTGATGACGATGACGTTATAATGTTCTAGTCGCATTCTCAAAAAAGCGGTGTAATGTCAGTTCCTAAGTATCCTAACCGGTTGAGCTATTAAGCGTAAGATGCGAGTAGGATTGTTTGATTTCCTCTAAAGTACGATTTACAACAAATATTGAAATACGTGTGAAGTGTAGATTGACCCTCGAATTTTAAGAGGGGCAAGGAAGTCGACGTAATACACTTCTTCAGTTCGCAAAAGCATCGGACTAAGATGCACGTTACGGCTTTCTAGTGTGAAAATATCAGTGAAAAAGTTTTAACTAAACAGTGCCGTTTGGGTATGTCGAGTCAATGAACTGCAGTTGTTCTGTTTGTGAGTATTAATTAGTACTAACTTACATATTAGCATTTGAGTATAGTCAGTATTTAGTTAAAAAGCTGGTTGGGTTCGCTTTCCATACAAAACGTTATTCGCAGGCTAACTTTGTGATATTTTAAGAAACTTATGTATCAAACTTTCATAAATTGGCTTTCCATTGGTGCGAAATTCCCCCTTTTCTAGAATAAACATGTACACACTAGAATAATTAAAGAAATTAGTTTGGGACGTGATACTTTGGGAAAATTATTTTTCTCAAATGATTATACTAGTTAGCCTATGAATGTCAAATAACGTTTTTTATGGAAAGCGAACCACCTTAAGGTACATAGTTATACTGTACTGTGTAATGTACGAGACACAATTATTATTCATCTATTAAACACACTTTGAGATAACCCACCTTATTCATATTTATTTTTATTATCAAAACAACATTTGAACGCAAAAGTTAAAAGGATAGGTAAACACAAGCAAATTCAATAGTAGGTAATTTATTGAGAGACCGAACTGTGCTATGTGAGTTGGGAGTACGGAGAAAACGATTTTTCCCGAAAATTACCCTATCATTAGTCTCATTGGAATCGTTTTCCCTACAAACAACCAAATAATTATACAAATGTGTAATTCACAGCATAGGGTATACAGACATTAATCAATAGGGCATTATTATGGTTATTCCCTATACTTACATTAAATAATAGTAGTACTAGCTTCTGCCCGCGACTCCGTACGCGTGGAACTCGTTTATATCGCAGCTCCATACAAACTTTTACCCCCCCATTTCACCCCCTTAGGGGATGATAACGGGGATAAAAACTATCCTATGTTACCCTCCCTCCCTTCAACTATCTCCTCTTAAAAATCACGTCAGTTCGTCGCTCCGTTTTATTTATTTATTTAAGGAGACAACACAGAAACATGCATGAGGTTAAAACATACAAATTCAAAAGTTAGATATAAATACAGATGCTTCCATAAACGTATCTCACAAAGAACACAATAAGAAAATGAAATACTACTCTTCAGCTCAACAAGAATAGGTACAATAAGAATAATACAAGAATAATAATAATACACAAGAACAGGTGTAGGTACAAATTATTGAAAACTAGATACTTAACATTACAGGTGACCAGTTATTTATTTATTTCTTAATCAAGAGATTTGAAATAGCTGCTCGTTTTGCCGTGAAAGACGGACAAACAAACAAACAAAAAAACACACACATACACTTTCGCATTTATAATATTACTAGCTGATGCCCGCGGCTTCGCCCGCGTGGTTATAGGAAAATGTAATATATTGAATTTTCCCGTGGGAATTCGATGTTTTCCCGCTGGAAAAAGTAGCCTATGTCACTCTCCAGCTTCAAAACTATCTCCATGCAAATAATCACATCAATACGATACGACGCTCCGTTGCGACGTGAAAGAAGGACAAACATACAAACACACACACACACTTTCGCATTTATAATATTAAGTAATAGTATGGATTAGTGTAGGGTATAACACTACTGCATGCCGTACATATTTGAAAACGTGACTGTATAGTCACTGCTGGCCGTCTCATTCAAATCAACGTCTCATAGCAAATACTAGACGCTATTGTTTCACTTGTTCTGTAAGGTGATGCTGATGACGCCATCAATTGTTTGCTTTTAAAGAAATTAGACTCGGCGGTCATACGTCTGACCGTGAGGTATCTTCGTGTACTCGTACGTGTCGAAAAAGTATAGCGACGATAACACCTAAGCATAAAATTCGGTAGAATAAAGTGGCAGGGTTAAATATTAAGGCAGTCATATAATTAGATAGATGAGTGAAACTCTCTCTCCACACCTACCTACTAAAAATACGCACAGAAGTTTTTTTTTATGAAGCACGGAAGAGCTCTTGAGTATTCAATTCAATTCATGTAAGTATTCGTTGCATCCATGGTATTATAAGATTACATGTTTCAATAATCAACATTACTTACCTACATATTATGCATCTATAGATGAGTGTAACCTGGTCGATGAGCTAAATTCCCTTGACTTGTGTCAGTATAACGGCGTGATAAATAAGTTTGGTAAAATACTGGATCTAGTACTCTGTAATGACGTAGTAACTGTATGTAATTGTCAAACCCCTCTTGTACCCATAGACCCATATCATGAGGCTTTAAATACATCAGTTTCGTTTGCTTTTCGTACTTTCCTTAAACCGGCACCAGTTATGAAATATTATTACAATAAAGCGAACTATGAATTAATTAACTTAGATCTTTTAGACATAAACTGGGAAACTGAATTCTCAAACCGTACATTAGAACAATGTGTAGATTTCTTTTATTTAAAGTTTAAAGCACAGAGAGCGGCGCGGCGCGGTGCGGTGCGGAGGCGGTTTTGCGGTAAAGCGAATGCGGGGCGGAGGACGTCGCACCAAAATCCCGCCCGGTATTCGCGCGGGATAGCGGCGCGGAGGCGGCGTGTGTGACATATCAAGCGGTAATCGACAGTTGACAGATTCGGAAAGATCAAAAATGTTATCCTCTGATTCAGATAGCGATGACGAGACGTTCCTAAACACAAAGAAGAGGTACTTAACTGTATGGGAGCGTTTAAACTTAATATTTTTATTATTAATACTTTTATTTCAAAAAACTTATTAATGCAATTTTACTCATTGGGTAACGCACTTTCGATATCAGTTTGATATTTTCTAATATCTCTTATATTTACGGAATAATCGCCTGGCTACACTTCACGATTACACCCTGTATATATTTTCCGCTTTGCCTTAAGGTTTGACTGGTAGAGAATGCCATATGGCATTAAGTCCGCCTTTTGTACGATAAGTTTTCTTTTGTGCAATAAAGTTTAATTAAATAAATACTTGGAGAGTTCCATCATTTATGCCAAGAGCTGACTTCTTATGAAGATCGTTTTTACACTTATTTTCACATGAGTAAAAACAGTCTTGAAGAATTACACGACATCTTAAAACCAAGGATTGTTGAGCAGGGTACCAAGTTTCACCAGGGAAATAAATTTTACAGTTGTACTCATTGTTAAAATTAATAAAATCTGAACTGAAGTTGTAAAAAAATACAACTTGTTGCACCGCTCTCAGCACGCCTCCGCGCCGCGCCGCGCCGCCACCGCCAGTGCGCGCCGGTGCATTGACAACTGCGTAATACAACTTCCCGCCGCAAAACCGCCCCGCGCCGCCTCCGCGCCGCGCCGCCTATCTGTGCACGCGTTTCGCCGCCTCCGCGCCGCTACCGCCTCCGCGACGCCTCCGCCACGCTTTTTTCCCGGCCGGTTTTCTATGCGGACCTTTTCATATTAGCTCGAACATTACAACCGGTACCGCCTCCGCGCCGCACCGCGCCGCTCCGCCACCGCTGTCAGTGCGTTTCGAGCTTAAGAGATAAGTATGTCCCGCATAAGCTTATTACTGTTAGCACATACCCTGTCTGGTACTCTAACTCCCTTAATAAAGCCCTTAAAGAAAAACATAAATATCATCGCAAATTCAAACTATATGGTAATAGGTGTGCTTGCGTTTGAGTATCAGAGGAAAAGAGTTAAGCGCACGGAAAAGCGATGTTTCTTTAATTATACTGAGAAAGTTGAGAACAACATTAGTAAGGACCCCAAGCAATTCTGGTCTTTTGTTCAATCTCGTTTTAACTCTTTTGGAATACCGAACTGTATGTGTTACGATGGTGCCACTATAAACTCAGGAATTGACATTTGTAATTCGTTTTCCGATTATTTTAAAACAAGTTTTCTAGCGCAAGCCGCACCTTCTATCTCTCGAGCATCGTGGAGTTACTTCAACTTTGATGACTGTGCCGATTCTATTAGTCATCTTCACAATGTTTCAGTCGACCCTGCTGTAATTACTAAATTATTACTTTTTTGTGTCTGAGACAATGGATTCTGGCCACCAGGTGGATGTAATCTATACAGACAGTAAGGCTTTTGATAGGATTGGCCACGACATCTTAATATATAAACTTTACTTAATGGGTATTAGAGGGGATCTTCTGAGGTGGTTTATGTCTTACATAGAAAATCGCTGCCAGTCTGTAGTGATCAAAAACTACATGTCAAGCTGGGTATCTGTACCAAGTGGCGTTCCCCAGGGATCTTTGTTGGGACCACTTCTTTTTAACGTCTTTGTGAATGATATAGGTACCTGTTTTCGGTTTTCTAAGTTACTCAGTTTTGAAGACGATATGAAGATTTTTGCCAAGATTGCTTCACCTGAAGATTCTACTGCGCTGCAGTCTGATCTAAACCGACTGGATGGATATTGTGTTATGAATAAATTGGATTTACATCCCTCTAAATGTTTCACCTTAACTTTTTCTCGAAAATTAAATAAAATACCCACTTCTTATTCATTGAAAGGTAACTGTATTCAGCAACTAACCAGCATAAGAGACCTAGGGGTGTTTCATGATTCGAAGCTTATTTTGAATGAACACGTCGATAATATTATAAGTAAAGCTTCTAAGTCACTTGGATTTATAATGCGTAGTTCGGTTTGTTTTACACGTATTAAGACGCTGAAAATGTTGTATTGTGCTTATGTGAGAAGCAAGTTGGATTGGAATACGCATCTCAGATTTGGAATCCCCAATATAAAATTTACATCGATAGAATTGAGCGATTACAATCCAAATTCATGAAATTTCTTTGCTATAAAATGCATATACATTACAGCTCATCTAATTATTAAACCTTATGTAAAAAGCATCACCTGATACCCCTTGTTAAGCGTCGTGAAATTGCTGATGTATTATACTTGTTAAATATAATAAGAAGCAATGTTGACTGTCCTAATTTACTTGGTAAAATTCATTTCAATACTCCCATAAGAAGTTTCCGCCATTTTCGTCCTATTAGCATGTTCCATGTTTCCACTAAATATATAAAGAATAATTTTTTGTGCAGAGCAGGCAGGAGTTTAAACGAATTTGTAGTTAAATTAGATATAGGCATATTTTGTGATAGCATACAAGCAATAAAATCTAAACTGACAAGATTCTTCATGTTTGATACTTCAGGTGTAGGCTCGGGTTACTAGAGTTTATATATATTCTAATTTATTAACTACCTTGTACTTGTATATTCCCATTGCCATGCTTTCTATTGGTGCGCGATTGGTTACTGTGCGTAATGTACGCTAAGTTTAAGTTTGGCTATAGATTTATTTGTGTTAGTTTATTTCTATAAGGGACAACCTGTAATTGGCAATATGGTTATTATTTTGTCTATAAATATGTTGCGCTGTTGGTTTTCCATGTATCAATAAATAAATAAATATTACAGTGCGACATGGGCCCAGCTAGGGCAAAGCAACAGCTTATTATAAACTTAACCTAAAATGAATATTAATATTAAATTAACATTTGGCTATACTATACGTACACAACAAGGCATATATTAAAACTATAGGTAAACAACAACAATATAATTACAAAGCGTTATTTAGGAGATGGTACATTTTCGATGAGTCTAAATCTTCCATAAATTCATTAACAAAAGCATTAAGCATTTAGATATTTAAAAATTCATTAGCTTTTTGATAAATGCGTGGTACTTTTCTTCTTTAGGTAATATGTTGTTTATCTTAACTGACATTGCAGTTAGGGTGCAGTTAACAGTAATGAGCATAGATTAATTTGATGTTGTTTTCAGATTCAGGCCAGCCTGCAGTGACGCCGGTGCAAGGGCCGATTTTGCTCAGAAACGGATCAGTTCCTGTTGTTCCCCTCACCTCCTACCAGACTGTTAATAATGGATCATTCTACCAAATACCAGTAAGTTATCTATACTAATATTATAAAGAAGAAGTAGTGTCTGTGAGATGTAGCTTTGTAAGTTTATATGTTTTGGGTAAACTCCGGAACCGCTTAAATCCGATTTCAAAAACTCTTTCACCTGCGTGTAGAATTGACTTTCTGGATTTATAGGCTATATCTGATCCCGACAGAACCCAGTCTTACTAGGTATATAGGGGTATCATACCATATAACATTAGAATGTTAACGGGCAAACTCGTCTACGTACAGGGAAATATTGTACTAGTTTTTCTTAAGTATTTCGATCATTAAGTGCTTTTCTAACATAGCAACACTTCCTAATGTTTTTGCGTTTCAATATTGTTTTCCTTGAAATAGCATAACGAGTAGTGCACGATTTTGCTAATGTTCTATGGAATAACGTAGGTATATACTTAGTTCAGTCCACGAAAACGCACCCAACTCTTACCTATGATACGAACAAAACACTAGTTTTATGACTTTTAATATTGTCAAAAATTAACAGTCTCATGTCAAATGCGGGCCAAACACACCAACCATGGTAAACAAATGCAAAGTAAATAATAAGCCGTGTTGCTCAAGTTAAAACATTACTCAACATGCTTAATAAATATGTACATACTGCACCTATTGCATGCAGAATTCGAGGAATTTGCTTGATATACTTATAGCAAATGTTAGGGTATTTTAATGTCTTATTCATTATGCGTAAAAACCTTAAAAAGGTGAAAGTACTAGCTAGGTGAGTAGGCACGCATGCCTATTTCCTTTTCGGCTAGTAGGTACCTAGTGGTAGAAAACCATCTTAGGCAAGTCGAAATAAATATCTACAAAACAGAATTATCCGTTAATTTAAAAAGGTGTACCGTGGATCTACGGGAATTTTAAGCAGGCTAACGACGCGTTTACGTAAATGCGGCGGTATAGCGTCACGGTGAAGTCGCTCGTAATTTGTCGAACAGCTAAGTTGTACATATCAGAGATAGCTTTTATATAGATATACCTAAGTCTACAGTAAATAAGCAAAAAATTGCAAAATACCCATTTGACAAATTTCCTCTTTCGAGCGTCACACAGCCGATCCAAGGAGTAACGTAGCAATGATATAGATTGTATATGAACTTATGATTTTCTTTCACTGAATACAGCTTAGTCAACAACAAATAACAGACGTGTTAATTGCGTGAAGAAACGGCTCACAGGCTCGCAAGTCAACAAACAGTCTAGTCCAACTATGTGATTCAAAAACTGATTCGACTCAGTTCTTAACTCACTAGTGTAGCTTGACACAACTATAACAACTATGCGTAATAAGATTTCAAGCGTATACTAGTTCGTCTGAAACGAGTTGTTGATAAGCCTTCTGATTACCAGCCCAGAACTAGCGAGTTGACGAAATTTCGGTTTATTTATTAGGCGCTATTCCTAACACTCGTACGTTTTTCGTATATTTTTAACTCGGTAACATACAACTGTTTTAACCATATTTTTTCAATTTCTGCAAGCTACAAGCCGCTGCAAATTAACGCAACTGTCAAGCTGGTTTATTATTTAGTATCTACCCACACCTTTTCGTAATTTTGGTCCATGGTAGACAAATTATTAGGTACCTACCTACTAGGTGCCTACTTAAATCATAAGGCTTAGGTAATCTGGACATCAACTCAAAACCCCACGTGCAATTGTTTCTCCACCGTGGTTACCAATGATTCGACCATTAAAATTCAATTATTTAAATAAAAATGAGCAAAATACACCAAAAGGCCTAACCACAAACTGGATGAAGATGAACTGAACGCGACGCATCTCTTCTCCACTGTGGTGATATGTATAAAATTCGGTAAAATAATCATTTTTAGTATCTACAAGCTATTATTGCCAACTGTACTTTTGAAATAAGTTAAAAGCCCAACTAATAACTAAAACATCGCATTGTCAGCATTTAGTTTGTAGTAGAGGTCTATAATTTATGTAAAGATCAATTTTAACTAACTCTATGCAACGAACGTGAAAGTGAACAGTTGGCACTTTCAACTTTTTTCCAGAACTTGTACCCTTAATAATAATTAAACCATTTATTTGAGGCATCTAAGGCCCATAGCAGCAAAGACCTTAAAGCCACGCATACAATACATTATATAACTATAAAAAACTAATTATTTCGGGACGAAACAGCGAAATTCGATATTTAACGAGCTCGCGGTCCGTTTTGGGCTTTGGCAAATAAATTATAACTAAACTAGTGTGTTTGCAAAACTGACTAAAAATCTCAACGTTAGAACTGACTGATTTGTATTCTCTATTTAGATTATAGCCCCACTTTAACACAAATACTTAATTGCGGTAAATATGTGTTTCTGAGGTACTCAATTAGTAATTTTGTTCCAATTAATCACAGTGGGCATCTTAATAGTGCAATTAAGGCTACATTTAAGACTAAATTGAGATGAATCAAATTACTTTAGAATGCTCCGAAGCAATGCGCTTTGACTATGTATCTCCAAAACTGTCGATCTAAAAGCCAAGTCTTGTTAAAATAAATCAAATGCTTGGCTGCCTAACTAAACCTTATTTGGAGTGGCTTAAGTGAGAAGAAGCAAGCGTACTCATATACCATTGATATAAAATTGATAATTACATCAACTTCGCTTTACAAATAAGGAGAAAATACTTAGACTTAAATCAGTCAGATATTCCTTTGAGACTAAAGGTGTAGGTATAATTGACTTCAACTGTAATAGATGTCTCGTCTTTTGTGTCAATGGGGATATTCAGAAAACTTGTATCATCGTTACTGCTCGGGTAAAGGTGATGGGGCATACAAAAGACCATGTTTTTCTTTGCAATCATCATATCAGCCAAAAGACGTCCACTGCTGTACATAGGCCTCCCCTTAAGACCGTCACAATGACCGGTCCTGCACCACCCACTCTCCCCTCCAGCGGACTCCCGCGACCTTTACTAGGACGTCAGTCCACCTTCCTTCCAATTCTTCTGTCAGTGATGTGAATTATTTTTGAAGTGAAAACTTCTTTAGCGGCGCTGAGCACTTTTTGGGATGGGGAAAAAATGTTAAATACGCGACAGATTTTTATGACGTCAGATGTGAAGGAGGTCACAAACTTTTATATTTTGCTGCTAGCTGATTCGACTTCATTCAAAACTGAACGCTATTCGTAAGAGTATAAAGCCGTTAAACACTTATTGCAATAGCATATTCTGCAAATAACTTTGTAATTTTGCTCACGCGTCCTTCACCGTTTTGCTATTGAGCAAATTCGAATTTGGACGTTATTCCTAAAGAGATAAAGCTTTGAAAAATATTTACCAACGGCAAAAACAAATTGGTATTTTGTTCACCGCCGCCGTCCGCGTTCTTGCAAATTCGAATAGTTCGAATTTGGACGTTATTCTTAAAGAGATTAAGATTTGAAAAATATTTGGCAATGGCAAAAACAAATTGGTATCTTGTTCGTCCGCCTAAATAATTGATAATTGTTTATAAATTTGCGACAAATTCATTTTTAGGGTGACACCGTAAGATCACGTGACATCTGATCGAAAAACTGTTACAATGTTATTGAGTTTTCACTTCTGCCGGCACTCCCGTAGTGCAACCCGGTCTTTTTTTACCGACATTTGAAGCAGAAGCATGCTTCAGGCAATGTTAGGTACCCTACAATAAGGGATTTTCGCAACGAACATCTGCACTGCATCTCTTATCGTATTATCATTTGAGATAATCTTTCCCAAATCGCCAAAGCTCAAAACCTGTACATCATTGAAATGACAGCGGCGTAGGACCGCAGGAAACGTCCGCTCAACTGAGTCACTGCGCGTGGGCAAACCACGGATAAAATACGTGAGCGATTTACATTACCGCGCCTGCGTCGGCTGCTAGGAGAGCATTCACCTTGCTGCACGGTATCTATTATCTTTCACACGTGCATTGCAGTTTTCCTTTGCATTTCAAGTATGAACATACATACTCGTAGGTTGGAGGCACGTTGAAGGCATGCAATTTGCAAATCATTATTGCAACATACGACGACTGTATCGCAGCATACTGTCCGTGGTCACCTTCTATGCTAAGTATTAACTAGGTACAAGGACTTACTACAACAGATGCTTACAAGTTACAATTACTTCATCTCATTCACAAACTTGTGTTATTTTTAGTTTTCGGTGTCTCCTGTGGACTCACTCATTTTCAGTCATTTTAAGGTCCATAGAACTTGCATGACTGGGACATCATTTATATAGGTAGTAGTAATATTGTACCGACTACCTAAACCGTTAACTATTTAGGTATTGTATTGTTGCACAAAAGATGCCATTGGGTCGAAGTGCACCCGAAAATCACACAAATAAAATCACTATTGCATTGTCTACACGAAATACGCATAGTTTTTGTTTGATCCGTGATAAATGTTCTTATTAGAGAATTATGATGTAACGCAATGTCCTTTATAAGAACTAAAATCCTAATCAGAGCCTATCGATGAGTGACTGAGAGGCGATCAACAAATATTCAATATCACGTCCCAGCATCACCTGGTTCAAGTTTTATAGATATGTAAAGAAAAAGTGACTTGCGTGGGACGTTAGGAATGCAGACAGTTTCGTTACAGTTCGAGGCTTAAAGTTAGAGAATTAGCAGATATTAAACATCCACTGACTGAGCAAAAAATAAAAAATATATATAAATAGTAACAACAGGCTTTAACACTAGACATAAATACCAGTGTTCATCTCTTCTGGGCGATTATTTTAATCATGGAAAACAAAAGCACTGTTGCCATATTTAAAACCTTTTTCACGACGACTCATGATATCGCCTGTTTGTAACTCCTCGAGGATATCAAGAAATGTGCCTACGTATTATATTCCCATTGGACCCGATTCTACGTGCACATGGCTTAACTAGCCTAAAACTAAATTGTCTAATTTTTAGACATAATTTAGGCGGCAGACTAAAAACGACATATTTAGAATAGCATTTAGGCAGCTAAGTAAGTTGTATAGACCGCCTAAAATAAGAAACGTCAGATTCAAATTAGCGCTGTCATTTGATTATGACAACTGCTGATAGAATAGCAAAGTGTTTTAGCGACACCTAAATAAAATTAGGAAGTTTAGAGGCCACTGTAGAATCGGGTCCAGTATCTATCTTAGTATTACTTAATTGTACGGGCGACAAATATATTATGTAGGCAGGTACATTTTTCTCCTTATTGCTACCCGGTGCAAAAGTGTGAATATTTAACGTCCACTGCATGTACTAAAATAGCAAAATTTTACAAATCGCCGGTGTCATCAACGGTATACTGTCTCAGCAATCAGTTGTATCACAAGTTGCCACTGAATACAACTTTGGATATTTACAATACAATACAAATATTTTTTATTGCTCACCAAAAATAGTAGAAAAGAAAAAAAAAAAAACAACAACAACAACATTGCTTCAGTGGAAAGACTCATTTTATTAAAATTAAATAAAAAAACTTAACATTCTGTCTGGTAGCAAACAAAAGTATGCATTGTGATACACGACAATGAACTGTCTGCAGCCATTTACAATAGATCTATTCTGTCTCAAGCTAAGCTACCAAAATCTTTATTCTAATGAGTCACGCAAAATGTCACGTTCAAGATTTAAGATTACGTGTTCTGAATCGCGCCAAAGACGCGCAAATACTGCGTACAGTTTTCAAATGCCATGGTTTGCATTTAGATTTAATGCCTTTTAGCAGACACTGCCCTCAACCGCATAATGGTCACGTTGACTTTAGTTTAATCTTTAATCCAATAACAATTGTTAAATGAGTTAAGTTAAAGTGTGGAATGAGGCAAAGTTAAGTTGGGGTTATCTACATGTTCTACTAAGATGATGATTTGATGAATTTTGCAATTTTAGTACGCGCTAAGGTAGTAGTGTTACGATGGATAAAACAGGCGATATTATACCCTTACATCTATCTCTAATTTTAGAAACTTGCGGGATCAGTATTTATAAACAGTTTTTTTTTTTTCAATATTTGGTGGGTTAATTTAGCCTTAGGCCCTCAAAATCTGACATTTCGCCGGACCCAAACGTGACGTACCCGCACCTTAATTTCTGATCGGTATTTGAACTCTATAGATTAACTAAGTTTTGGTACTTTTCGTGCATGTATCACGAGTATCATGACAACCATGGACAGGACTGACTGAGCTATTGTGCGCCAATTCTTTTGTGACAAGTGTTTGTGTGATATGAAAAGGTACTAACGAATTGTTGATTCTGTTCGCCAATCGGAAGGTCCAAATATAACAGTAGTTTTGTTTCCATAATAAGCGTCTAATGTTTTAAAACAAAACCGTTATTTTTGTGGCTTCGTGGAGGTGCAAAACTAACTGTCATTTGTTAAATGTGTCTGAAATGTAACGCGTATCTACCTACAGTGGAAATTTAAAATTGTGTTGTTAAATTGCTAGACTTTATATTGTTCTAAAGTTTGTCACTTAGGAGCAGTTTAAAGTGTGCCAGTGTCCATTGTGTAATATAAAAATCAACATTGTATACGTACAAGATCTATTACATTATAAATATTATAATTGTTTGGGTAGTAGGTAGGTACGCATTGATGTGCGGAAAACTACACAGGGCGTTAGGTGGTCGAAATATCTCTTGAGATACGATTATGATGTTCGTGACTTTATTTATACTTTATTACAACTATGATTGCTAGCGATGACTACGCAATAATTAAAAATATACCAAGTTGATTCCAGTTACTAAACCTCGCTATTTATCATGACCTTAGACCGGTCGTTGGCAGATAGTAAAGATGGTACAGCGTCATAAACCTTCAAATAATGATTATCTCAAGCGGTCCCCGGATGAACTTTACAATTACGATCGCAAAAACAGAACCGGCATCGGCCAAAGACATATAAAATATCGTAATAAATCATTTACAAATCAGTTCAGGCGCCAGAAGATGCTTATTCGCGTTTTTTGCTTACAAAATATATGTTAATTTATTTCGTACCGTGCAAGGTTATTGACACAGTTGCGTCTAAAAGACAGGACTACTTTTAAATTACAAAACTCTAGGCACCTCTTATGACACGATGCATTTTTAAAATCTTTTTGTATCACGCGTTTTGTAACGGAAGGTCACAAATCATGTTTCCATTCCTATAATTACTCTCAGTGCTATAAAACAATAAATCACACCTTTGAATTAATATTTATGAGCGGTGATTAGCCTGACATTTTATTTCGGACTAGTTCAGTAAGTTGACTCACATCCATAAGTCTTATTTTAAAGATGATTTCTCAAAATTCAAAATTCAAATTCAAAATTTCTTTATTTGGCAGAATATGGTAACAGGGTAAGGTTTTAAAACTGAATTTGTTCATGCATATTCAACCTGCATGCAGGTGTGCAATTTTTTACAATGTCATAACAATTTTTTTTTTCTCGTGCAATCAATTAGTCTAACGTTTTCTATTACATCATTCTGACATACAAGTTCATGTCAGTTTAATTTTCGTTACACAAGCATATCGCGGGATCTATCTCAGGTTGATGTTGCGAGTGGGTACATTATGTGTTACGTGCAGAACCTAGGTGGTTGGTTTATTTCGATACCTGGCTCACATCGGATTCGTTCAGATAATTAGTGGACTCATCGCAAGCAGGACGTGTTAATGAAGGTTGTAATTAAGTAATTCGCCAGCGGATATGGATTTGTTCCGCCCGAGCCGCTATTACGTGAGTTGGTCATTCTTATTCAAGTTTCGTTTGTCATTTGACTTTGATTGTGTCGTCTTTTGTTTAGCTAAGAGTTAATTGTACATTTAACTGATACACAGTGTATGTTACTTATACGATTTTATGTTCAAAACGATTTTACAATCATAAACAAAAAAAAAACAGGCACACTGCAGCAGTTCCATGAACCCAATTGAACTTTTTGCTGTTGAATGTAGGTAATTAAATTCGTTTCATAGTTAGGTTTTAACACATATTATCTTCAATCTTTGTACGTAAACATTGCATGATGTATGCGTGATTGATAAATAATAGCATATCTAGAGAGGAATTGGAGTAGAAGCTATGATAGCATTTTTATATAAGTTGGTATCTAGGTATGCTTACCTTCTATTTTGTTTTTTATAGTCCGCTAATAATTAAGTAAGTTCACATAGTAAGGTTAAGACTTCTACTACGTAGGTACATTACGAAGCGATAAGACTTTATTAAATACATTATAAAATCATTAAATATCCAGTTTAAAACGACTTACAGTACCTAATGAGAATTCTCGTGATCTTCATATTCTGCAACTCTTATTATATGGCGACATTTTGTTTGAAAGGTGCACTTACAAGATTTTAGTCACAGACATACCTAGGTAGGATACATTTTAGTGTTGTAAAATAGCTATCATACGAGTAGGGAGGTAAGTAAGTAGGTACTTAAAGCGAATGTTGATATACGAGTTTTCTAGACTTGTGAAATAATTTACGGAAGATTATTTCTGTAACAAAACAAAATTTTGACTATGTAAATAAACTGACGATTATTTTTAGACATATAAATTCCCACTTAAAGCTTTGACCAGAAAGAGGCCTGCAATTTAGCAATGTCTATTGTTTAATGAGAATAATATAGACACATGTAGGTACATCGGTACACGCCAGTATCCCTTTGGAGTAAGCAGAGACTAGACAGAGATAGATACCTAATTAATAGATGCACGACACGACGAAGCATATGTCACAAAAATTGGTTAAATAAATAATGGAAACAACAGGCGACTTCCATACAATATTATAATAATCATCGCTCTTTTTTTCCAGATCCTATGGACCGCTCTCTCCGTGGCACTGGGTTACGAGCTCCAGGGACAGATCATCAGAGGCGTTCCATGCGTTAAACGAAACTTCCAACTGTACTGTCCGACGGCTGGCAACACCTATCCTTTGTAAGTAAAATTTCGCTCGCGCTCGCTCACTTCTCGTTCTGTGTTACATGTCATGATTTGTCAGCCCCAATTTATCAGAAGCTGGCTAATTGCTATTGTCTGGAGGCCTGTTGCTCTGCTGATCCAACTGTCAAACGAGTTGTACCGAGAAATTGCATGCACATGTGGTCGGATTGTTACATCTGTACGCCACACCCAATTATGACTTCGACATGTTGTACTGACAAATTGTGGTAAAATCACGTAATCTGTGGGACCCATAACAGCCCCGCTATTCTCGTAACTTGTTTTAACCTCGCCTCACCGGTCACCGTTCACCCACAAATTGCACAAATATATCGATTCGTAGAAACTAAGTAGGGTAGAGGTCTAATTTCGTTAGACGTGACGAAGTGAGGTGAGGCGCATTAGCGCGTTCCGAAAAACAGCCGGTGCGAGTTGTCTGTTTTTAACCGACTTCAAAAAAAAGGAGGGGGTTATTCTCAATTCGGTTGTATTTTTTTTTCTTTTTTTTTCAATGTTTGTTACCTTAGAACTCCGTCATTGATGAGCCGATTTCTAAATATATTTTTTTGTTGGTAAGTTTATGCTTCTAGGTGGGTCCCAATTTTTTTCAAAAATTCAGTTGGATGATGGGATCCATGAGGAATTGAGGGAACTCCTCAATTATATTAGGCACGCGTGTAGTGATTTTGGTATTTTCTATTATAACTCGTGTATTTACAATCGGAAATCATAAATTAGGTGCAGTGGAATTGATGATGAAGACCACAGATGACTTGTGGAATTCCTCAATTATGTACTTAAAAGTACAAAAGTATATCACAGATTCTGATAAGATTCCGTTGAAATAGCAACTAATGAAGTGCCAAAGGTGATCCTTGTAGAATCGACGGAAGTCCTCAAATATTATCAGCCCACAATCCACATACAGCGATTCGGTTTTTTTCACTAATAATCAACGCAGTTGCTCTCGGAAATCAGTTCATGTGGTAAATTGCGAAATAAATGTGGAAATGTTTTATTGGCTTGGCGGAGTACTAAATTGAAGTCGGTTAAAACTTTGTTTTTAAAGTAAATTATAATAGTAACAGACGAGGGAACATAATCGCTCCGAACCGCGACCTTAATAGTGCTGTTCATCCTAAAGAGGCTTCGAGACGGGCCATATTTTCACTGCAATATGTGGCCGGCAACTATTGGTGTCCCTGTCTAACATGTGAGTAAGAGAGGGACGCCTATAGTTGCCGGCCACACATTTCCGGAAAAGTATAGCCTGTCTAGAAGCCCCATTAGATCAGTGGCGTGGAATACTTACATAGGTACAATCACGAACTTTAATGTGCGACCCACCCTGGGACCATGTCCTGTACGAATCTCAAGAATATTTTTGGGAAATTCTACTAATATTATAAATGCAAAAGCTTAGATGTTTGGTACTCAATCACGTTTAACCGATTTGAACGAAATTCGGCACGAAGATAGTTTATAGCCTGGATTAAAATATAGGATAGTTTTTATCCCGGGCAGACGAATTCGCGGGCGGGAGCTAGGAGTCATAAATTAAATAACCTCCACCGACAAGATCCAGGCTCTTAAGTTTATGATGATGAGGAGTCACCAACTAATCTGTTATGAGTAGGTAAACCTTCAGATTCTATGGACACCCTACCAGTGGTGGCGCGTGGAAAATTTCGATGGGCAACCCGGAACAAAAATGTTATGAAAGAGTTTAGAGTAGGGCTTGCCTAAAAATAAAAGCCGTTGGGAAACGGCTTACATGGGCTCTCTGCCACTGCACCCTACCAGACTCTGAGCACAGAAATGCCATGAGTCAAGTGATGTCAAGCGGAACTTTTTACAGCGGAACAATTAATCTATTCACATATCATGACACCTTGCTTGTCACCTTAATGGCTATAAATTAAGATTGCTTACCAACTGTTGAGGCAGTGTCGACCATAGGTCCTTTTTAGGGTTCCGTAGTCGACTAGGAACCCTTATAGTTTTGCTTTGTCTGTCCGTCCGTCCGCGGATAATCTCAGTAACCGTTAGCACTACAAAGCTGAAATTTGGTACTAATATGTATATCAATCACGCCGACAGTGGTAAAATAAAAAGTGTTTTTTTTTTATTAAGTTACCTCCCCTATACGTAACGTGGGAGTGTTTTTTTTTTTCATTTCAACCCGAACGTGTGATTGATATTGTTGGATAGGTATTTAAAAATGAATAGGGGTTTGCTAAAATCAGTTTTTGATAATGTTAATATTTTCGCAGAGTTAACCATAAGTTTTAAAAATATGAAAAAAATCTCAAAAGTAGAACTTTATAAAAACTTTCTACGAAAACTATTTTGAACTTGATAGGTTGAATAGTTTTTGAAAAAAATTACAAAATAATTACTGAACTAAGTTTATAATTTAACCGTATAAGCAGGTGTTTATTGTACCTGTAATTTCTACAAAATCACAATGAAATGACGTGCTTTCAAATAAAGTAAAAAAAACGGTGAAAATCGGTTCACGCAATAAAGAATTATCCCATAAAAATCATCTTCCATACTTTAAGCTCGCGCGCAATAGTTTACTTAAATTGCCGATAACGCTCACAATGTACTCGTACATGGTGCTGTTAAGATTTTTCCTGATTTAATGGGGTCGGAGCAGGTGCGCCCATGCATTAGATCGAAAATTTGTCGTGCTCGAATTGTCTTAGTTGTCTTTGGTCGTTCGTTGTCTAATAATAAAATTGTTCGCTAAGTATTGCTTGTATTGTGTCTGTCTATAATACATAGTCGATTTGATTTGGGAATTTGAACTCTTGCGCTTAAGTGGGGACACTTACTGTGACGGACGAAAAACTACGGAACCCTACACTGAGCGTGGCCCGACACGCTCTTGGCGGGTTTTTAGAAAACTTTTATGTGCCAGATTTTATATTACCTAAAATACCTATATCTTTTTAATTCCAGAGACAAAATCGAAGAGTTCATAGATGAGAACAAGGCGCTGATAAAGAGGATGTACGGGTCCTTCGCGACCCCCGGCGGCAGCCGCGTGCGCCGCGCGCCGGGGGTGCCCGACATGCACGCCGGCGACTCCTACTTCCGCCACGCGCGGCAGGCCTCCAACACACAGCTGCCTGACGCGCAGTCGGTCAACAATACTGGCAGGTTAGTCGTTAAAAGCAAGGAGCTGATAATGAAGACATACTGGTAATCCGCGACCCCCAACGCCAGCGCGCAGGACGCCTACTTCCTTTCTAGTCAGCAATAGTGGCAGGTTAGTTCATAGATCAGCAATGATGGTAAAAGTATGCATACTTGGCTTTTCTCTAGCGGCGACCCTTGGTACATAGGTGGCTTCTCCTGGATCTCCTCTTCTGGAGCTGCGGCGGGTGAAATTATTGTCAAAAACACGACAGACGCTTTTATTGAGGATGCACGCACTTGCGTATCAGTTGCAAGTTTTGCGACCGGGAATTGCCGACATGCACGCCGGCAACTCCTACTTCCGCCACGTGCGGCAAGCCAACATGCTGTCAAGAATAAGGTTAGTTGTTAAGTGAACAAGGCGCTTATTAAAGAGGTTGCACTCGACTCCATCTGTAGGGCCGATCCTTAGTGCATGGGTGGCTTCTCCTGTCTGAAGTTGTGGCGAGTGAAATTATAGACAATAAGACGCTGTTATAGTGGATGTACGGGTCACCACGACCGGGTGTGCCCAACATGCTCGCCGGAGACTTACTTCCGCCACGTATGCAGGCCTCTAACACCCAGCCTAGCCTAGCCTGATGCGCAGTCGGTCAACAATACAGACACGTTAATTGTTAACGAACAAGGCGCTGATAAAGAAGATCTCTTTTTCTAATAGGAAAGAGACGGATAGTGCGAGAAAAATCGAGAGAGCTCGCGCGCCGTCGCGTGCTAGCCGTGCTGGTTCTCACGACTTATGCCTTGTTATCGCCACGTAATGGTATGAGAAAATGAATATCAAAGCAATGGGGCGACATCCATTCGATGGTTATGCCTATAGTAATAAATAATATATGTTAGGATAACGGAGCCCATTCTGGCTGAACCATGCGTAAGCATTTTAACTCTTGTTTAAAAAATAAACATACTTGTGACAGCACAAAAGCGTGCCAAATTAAACATTTGACACGCATTTAACAAAAGTAGTAAAGCTCACATCACACTGGCGCGGCCTACCATAGTAAACTTGTCATTAGCTGTCAAAATTACTATTGACCGCCACCGCAGGCCGCTCCAGTCTGTGAGAGGCCTAATATGGTAATTGGTTGGCCCTATCAGGTGCTGTATGTAGACTACTTTCGATGGTATTTTTTGACCTTATTATGAGAACCATCTTTAACGTATCATTTCGTGTTTTCAGAGTGGACTCCTGTCAAAGTAAAACGGAGATTATGACGCCATACTGGGCCCTCAACTCAGCAAGGAAGCTACGAGCCATCGTCAATACCATGCACTTCGAGCAGGCTATTCATCAAGAAGTTTGCAGGTGCTTATTTATGATTTTTATGAAACAAATTCCATAACTCTTTGATATTTGCTAGCCTACTTAACCTACTTGCCACAAGGTGGACTTATGACCTGGCGAAGGTAGCGAGAGCCCGCCCGATCAAAGCTCAACACATCAGGCTTTCGTCCGGTTCCCTAATATGGTTGTATAAAATCAGTGCACTCAAAAGCAAATCTGGGTACGGACCAAAAACCTAACGTGTACTGCGGGTCTTAAAATAAGAAGATAGGTTATTGCCTAGATAGAAATTTGCCGAATAAAAAACCATAAGAAAAACAACGCCAAAACTGGCACATCCACATCCTCTAACCTTGATTAGGGAATGTGGCCGTGTCTCGAGAATTGTCTGTCGAGGTGACTGAAAGGAAAAAAGAGAGATGCTAAAGTAATGAGATTGAGCAGATACAGGCAGTCCGGTGTCAGGCCACGGACAGGACTCGCCACATACAGGCTGAATTACGCGTCCGATTCCGCTTGCAAGCGGAATTGATGCGCATTTTCGATGTAATCGCCACTATGAACATTACCACCACTCTCTTACATACTATAAACTTTCAAGTCTGGCAAACCGACGCAAGCAATATGATATTTTACTTCTCTATAAAATCGTTAATAGTGTAGTTGATTGTCCTTTATTGCTTTCAAAGGTTAATTTCATTAGCAAAGTTAGACTTCCGGTTCGCCCTAACCGTGTCCTTCACATGTTCGTACCACCCATCCTCCGAAAAAACTATACTAGGAATAGTTTCATTCCCCGCACCATGAATTCATATAATAGAGAATTTAATGACATAAACATCTTTAATACCACTCTTAGGGGTTTGAAAAATAAAATTGTCATCAAATTCTCTAACTAAGATAAATAAGTTACGTTAACGGTATTAAAACGCTTAAAATGTTAAACTTTGAGATTATTAACTTCTTTTTCTTTATTTCTCCGTGTAAATCTTGAATCTCGCATGCTCATGATTTTTTTTCTGTGTGTAGCATATTGTATACAGTGTGTCTCTGACTTAGGGGATTTAAATGCAAATGTCCATTACGGTCCTGAAACTAAACCACTTTTGTTCCGCAACTTTGTAAAATAACTATTATTTCTATCATTTATTCGTGTTTGAACTTTAACTGTACCATCAATGTATTGCAAACACGGCCTCATTATTTGACATCCATGACACTGACAAGTATGAAAACTAACTAATGGATGATGTACATTGAACATTTTATTTTATTTGTATGGAATAATGAAAATATAAAAAGAACGTATTTTTGAAAAGTTGTAGAGCAAAAGTAGTTCCGTTTAAGGAGCATAATTGACATTTGCATTTATAGCCCCAAAGTCAGAGACAGTGTACATGTGTATATAGGCTAGCTCATGCGAGATTCAAGATTTACACGAAGAAATAAAGAATAAGAAGCTAATAATCTAAAAGCTTAACATTTTAAGCGTGTTATTAATGATTCAGTTTAATTTGGCACTCACCCTCACGAGAACTATAAGTAACTAACTAAGGCATTAAGGTATATTGTAGCTAAAACTGTAAAAAATTAAATAAAGAAATATAAAATTCTTTTCATCACACTTGCTCGAAAAGGGCTTCATAATGCGCAGACATACATAGCTGTAATAGCCTGTGTTACGCCCACTGGCGTAATGGTTTTTTTCTTAAATTGTATCTGTCACTCATGCGGCAGTTACAAAGCAAAGAGGTTTTATATCAAATACGATGTCTGACAACGTATTTATAAATAAATTTAAACTTAAAAAACTACTTAAACATGTTTAACTGAATTATTTACATATTTAATATGTAGTTATTTAGTGTCTATGTAAAATGTTTTAAGTGTTTTCAAATCGTGGCTGTATACCGAAGGGTCTTTGCCATACGCGCCTCACGTCAAATTCAACAAAATGGACGACTGACATGTTGCAGTTTTTATTACGATTTGTATTCATTTCATCTAAAATGTACTTGTTTCCTCGCAAATGTGATGAAAAACATTGTGTACAAAATACATTGTTAATTACGAAATAAAGAATTTTTGTATTTTGTATTTGTATTTGTGTATAACACGGGCGTAAGAATATTGCAAACTCGAGTCATCAAAAGCCCTCCGCCTTCGGCGTCGGCCCTTTCGAGCAAGTGTGATGAAAAATGAATTTTGGTATACATATACGGCCGTATTCATAAACGTCCTACAAGCCTGTTTTAACTAAAATGGCGTTAAAACTCGTTTGTCCTTATCTGCCACTTTGACATTTGTGTTCGTAAGAAAGGGACAAAGCACATTTTATTTAGCAGAGGCATTTTAAGTTTTATGAATAAGGGGGATAGTGTTTATTCCGGGAATCATCGTCTAAGGGGGCGAAATAGGGGGCGCAAGTTTATATATAGCTACGATATAAAAGAGATCCACGCGGACGAAGTCGCGGGCAGAAGCTAGTTTACCATATTTTTCGGTACTTTTTTGTCGACATTAAATGTAATGCTATGCATAAAATGTAATTCTTTGTAATGACTGTTTGTACCAAAAAAAAGAGAAAAAAAAAAGACCGGGTTGCACACTCCGGGAGTGCCGGCAGAAGTGAAAACTCAATAACATTGTAACAGTTTTTCGATCAGGTCACGTGTCATCTTACGGTGTCACCCTAAAAATGAATTTGACGCAATTATCAATTATTTAGGCGGACGGGCCGCGGGCGCGTTGGGTGCGACGGGCCGCCGGCTAACACAATACCAATTTGTTTTTGCCATTGCCAAACATTTTTCAAAGCTTTATCTCTTTAGGAATAACGTCTAAATTCGAACTATTCGAATTTGCAAGAACAGCAGACGGCGGTGGCGACCAAAATATCAATTTGTTTTTGCCGTTGGTAAATATTTTTCTAAGCTTTATCTCTTTAGGAATAACGCCCAAATTCGAACTATTCGAATTTTCTCAATAGCAAAACGGTGAAGGACGCGTTGGTTAAAATTACAAATTTATTTGCAGAATATGCTATTGCAAACAGTGTTTAACGGCTTTATACTCTTACGAATAGCGTTCAGTTTTGAATGAAGTCGAATCGGCTAGCAGCAAAAAGTGACCTCCTTCACATCTGACGTTACAAAACTCTGTCGCGTATTTAACAATTTTTCCCTATCCCAAAAAGTGCTCAGCGCCGCTAAAGAAGATTTTACTTCAAAAAAAAATTACGCAACGCATGGGCCATAGATTTTGCATCGAGTAACTGTGTTTTTAGGCGACGAAATTTGGTCGCGGAATTCAGTCTGTGTTTGGCAAGCTCGCTAATCAGTTGCGATATTCTCGAAAAATTTCAGTTTCTTCACGATACTTTCTTGTTTAACTCACATTTTGTGTATCTATTACAGTAAAAAGTCAACGGCGCGGTGTTCGGGTGACTGCGGCTGCGAGCAGAAATACAAATGGCACAGGCTCCTGGCCTACGATCCTAACGATGACTGTGCTGGGATTTTCATGGACTGGTTTCTCTTTCCGTCTTGCTGTGTGTGTCGGTGTAATCCCTAACCCTTCCTTCAAGGTGCAAGTTTATAGAGGGAGTGTTCAAACCATGAAGAAAGGCCCCACTCATACCTACATTTGCTATATGTACCCTCTCTACGCTATAGACACAAGCTAACAAATAAGTGGGTGTTTTCTCGTGTATTGAGCTTCCTATAAATAGCGAATATCGAATGCGACATAAATTTCAAGCTATAAATTCCTAAGCAAAGAATACGCCGTTTGGAGACTATGATTCTAACAACCGTATCGTGCGTCGACGTCACCAAATCAGCTCAATGGTCAAAAATTTAACTCCCGTTTAACTTTCGGGAACTATTTACAGACACTTGTTTAAAATATTACCTGCAAAGTTTAAGAATTAAGGCCTTTACAAACGTTGAAATGTATCATATCAACACTTACCATGAAAGATGAAATAAATGTATAATAATACCCAAATGAAACGGCTTCTTTGTCGGTTGCTGTGTTAAATTGCGACGTTTGTACAGGCCTTAAGAATGAGGAAGGTACAGTACATAGTAGATAATTTATCACAATGTAATGCTGACGATGACAAGAACATGAAATACTGTAAAGTTGGATTAGGTATCTTGTAAGTATGGTACCTACCTACAATTCATTAATTTTAATAAAGTACGTGCTAGCCGCTATAAGCGTTAACTACAAAGTCAAAGCTAAATATTTATACGTAATGTAAAAAATACAACAAATAATGTATGAATTTAATATTGTCTCGGTAATATTGGCTTACTTTCTATTTTAATAATTTCCATAAATACGTATAGAAACTAACCTTTATTAGTTTTAAAGAGAAACACTGCCATTTGTACTGTACATTTTGATTTATTTATTAGAATAATTGTATAAAGTTCATTCATTCACGAAAAAATAATGCAAAACTAAGCCTTTTATACGTATCTATGTTTAAGCTATATTTGTAATTTTTCTAATAATCCTCAGGATAAGTTACTAATAACATAGGTACGCATGCCAAATTACAGCTTTCTTTTATCATTAAATAGGGTCACTGAGACAAAAACAGACATGGCGAAACTACCCCTAGGTATAGTTTCCTTATTGACTACGGAACCCTAAAAACGTGAAGTTCTTGATGTCATTCGTCTTAGGCCTAATAGACGGGACTTCATGCCTTGCAGACAGATCTGTTGTTTTTAAATTGTACGTCTGTAAAGCTCCGTTCGTTAAATTAAAATGTAATTTATGTGGCAAGTTGGCAGTTATGCTAGCTGGTCCGTTGCTGTATCATTCCCAATTCCAACTATAGCAAGTTGGTGTGAAAAATTGCAAGGTTTGTAGAGTGCGTTATATTGTATATAACCTGGGCCCCAATTCACGAAGCTACAAGTCACGATTACAACAATATACCGATATTAGCCCTGAAACTAATAATCAGCCGAGAAGAATCTTAAAATTATTTTAGTTATTGACATTCAAATTGATATTTTAAGGTTTAACTATGTAATTTTATTACCTAAGCATACCAATGCGACGTCCTTATGAGAGTTTACTTATTTGGTTAATAAAGTGCAATGAAACTTAAATGAGTTTTTATTTTATTTATTTATTCAACCAACTTACATTTACAACATATTGCCAACCATGAAAGTTATAGGTTATAGTATTAGTAACAATATTAAATTAAATCAAATTAAAATTAACATTATCTCATATTTGATTAATTATACATTTTAGCAAGTTTGTATACAGGACACATTTAGTACTGTATTGAGGTTGGAGTGTCGAGTGACTCCAGATACCGAGTGGCTGTAGACATTCGGCTCCAACTGCGAGAACATGGCCAAGGTAGATTCATAATGGAGAATATTATTGATGTGGTTCAATGCTTTATACAAGGGACTGCGTTACTGTAGTGTTCGGAACCACAAATAGTGGCCGCTGTCGTGGACGAAGTGTACCTCTCATATTAGGTAGCGGTACTCTAAGAGTTACAAATTGTAGTATGATGGATTACTTATATTGCCGCGTATCAGTTTAAAGATATATTTTACCACAGCAAGTTGTCTACGCACTTCGAGGCTCTGAGGGGCTACCGCGAAGTGAAAACGAACTTCGTTTGTGTATCTCCGTCTCTGTCGCACTTGCTCGTTCGAGCGATAGAGAGGGAGATACACAAACGAAGTTCGTTTTCGTTTCGCGGTTGCCCCTCTGGTACGAGACCATTCCCAACACAAACAGAGTAGGGTACAAGTAAGGGAAATAGCCATTAACTTTAAAGTAAAGGTAACGTACGAATGCTTTCTGCACTTCGTGATGTATGTATATGTAGGTACCTACGTAAATCTATATATGTATTTTTATCTATTTACTGATTAATTAAAAGATTTGGTGTTGGCTCAAACAATTTAATCGAAGAAAAATACAAGCATTCTTTAAATGCATTTAAAATTAACCGGAATCTACGATAGAACGTTTGGTAACAAGAGCACGTCCGGTCACTCCGAGAGTCGCAATAGAACCCGTCCGGGGGTTTTTTTTAATGGACTTTCTTCGAGCCGGGCCTCGCAGGACCCTTTTGCTCGGCTTGGACAGGGCGTGAATTGGCCAGAGGGCCAAACAGCAAAGCCCGTCCGGGTGGTACGCCCCGGCTGCGATAAAAGTAGTCACCCCCACTTTTGCCAACATCACGCCACCGCTCGGCCCTGGCACAAGGTGTAGGCCCGATGACGTTATTTGGCCGGTAACCCGGCCTCTCCTGACGGCGGGGCGTCCACGTCCGCGTTATTGTGATGGTCTGGGATGAACTTCTGCCTCCTCCTACAGTGGCCACTGTGGTTGGTCGATGTCGCTGTCGTGGACGTCTGGCACAACTACCTCAGTCTCATCAATGTCATGTCATCACTCATCATGCATATCATCATCAAATCATCATCTAAAAATAACATTGTTTGCATTAGGCACACCGCTATTTTCATCATTAAAAGTATAATCATCCACAAAAAGAACTGATAACAACTGTTAGCCCACGGATAAGTGGTAACAGATGTCTATCAGAATATTATGAACAATCAACATAACCTTCAGGGTACAAGTACAATGCGGCAAAGCCCTCAGGATGCTTATCACCATACCTATGCCACCCTATTTAGATAAACTTAGGTTGCACGGCAACAGAGCCCTCAGGATGTGCCCAGTACTCGCAGAGCCCTCAGGATGCTTATCACCATGCCTATGCCATCCTCTTTTTCCCACAAAAATAACCGATAACAACTGTTAGCCCACGGATAAGTGGTAACAGATGTCTATCAGAATATGATGAACAATCAACATAACCCTCAGGGTACAAGTACAATGCGGCAAAGCCCTCAGGATGCTTATGCACCATGCCTATGCCATCCTCTTTGGATAAACTTAGGTTGCACGGCAACAGAGCCCTCAGGATGCTTATCACCATACCTATGCCACCCTCTTTGGATAAACTTAGGTTGCACGGCAACAGAGCCCTCAGGATGTGCCCAGTACTCACAGAGACCTCAGGATGTGGACCTCTTGAAGTAGGTACTTACAGAGCCCTCGGGATGTAAATACTTGCCTAAAACAGTTACAATCTGTGCAGAGCCCTCGGGGTGCATGTTAAAACATTAACCAGCACAGAGCCCTAAGGATATAGACAAGTTTTAACTAAAAATGCAGAGGGAGCCCTCAGGACCTCTTGAAGTACTTACAGAGCCCTCGGGATGTAAATACTTGCCTAAAACAGTTACAATCTGTGCAGAGCCCTTGGGGTGCACGTTATGTTAGCCAGCGGGTCTATATCCGTTGTTCTTAAATTCCGCGGCATCCCTGGTAGGTAGTGCACCTACTTGAAGGAATTCTGTTTTCTACGTAATTATTGAAATGTGGTAACAATACCGTTTAATAAAATGTATGTATAAAAACAAAACAAATAGTTTAATTTACGTTTCACGTATCAAGTAGGTACGGTCAAGGACTTTAATTGTTGAGCCATTTAGGTGTCAACTCATTTTGGTTTTTATAGTTAAGCTATGAATTGTCCAGTATAAAGTGAGCTCTAAATGGCTCAACAATTAAAGTCCGTGACCGTACCTATTAATTGTTCCACGTGTGAATAGATTACTTTTGAAGTAATTTGTACATGATTAAAATGATTGACGACTAATGATTAATAATTACAATAAAACTATTTGGGATCATCCTATATGCAACGTGACGTCAAATTGACGTCAACGGCATGAAAATTACGGGCTCTGGTCATCATGCATATATCATCATCATCTAACAACATTCTAAAATAACATTGTTTGCATTAGTCACATCATTGCTTAACTCCATAAAAAACAACTGTTAGCCCACGGATAAGTGGTAACAGATGTCTATCAGAATATGATGAACAATCAACATAACCCCCATGGTACAAGTACAATGCGGCAAAGCGCTCAGGATGCTTATCACCATACCTATGCCGACCTCTTTGGATAAACTTAGGTTGCACGGCAACAGAGCCCTCAGGATGTGTCCAGTGCTCACAGAGACCTCAGGATGTAGACCTCTTGAAGTACTTACAAAGCCCTCGGGATGTAAATACTTGCCTAATTTTTTTTCTTTATCTATCTGTACTATTGCTATGTATAAAACACTTACAAACGCTACGAAATATATATATATATGACGTTTGCAGACGTCCACAGACGTGGCGTAGCGTGGCGTGGCGTGGCGTAGCGTGGCGTAGCGCGGCGTAGCATGGCGTAGCGTGGCGTAGCGTAGCTTAGCGATAGTATAGATACTAGATAGATACATACATACATACATACATAGCAATAGTATAGATAGATAATTGGATAGATGTATGTATGTATGTACGTCCATTACGTCCATTACGTTACATACATACATGCTTATATATAGACGAGTTGAAACAGAACACTACGAAACAATTTAAAACACTTACAAACGCTACGAAATATACAACGTGTTAATAAAATAACGCAAAACCTGAAAACAGTTTGTTCAGAATCGAGCATAGAATGCGAAAAAAATAAAAAATAAATTTTTTGACAAGATTTATTTTTTACATTTGTATGGAGTGTTGGCTGACTGGGGCGACCTGCTCCATACAAATGTAAAAAATAAATCGCGTCAAAAAATTTATTTTTTATTTTTTTCGCATTCTACTCTCGATTCTGAACAAACTGTTTTCAGGTTTTGCGTTATTTTATTAACACGTTGTATATATATATGACGTTCGCAGACGTCCACAGACGTGGCGTGGCGTGGCGTTGCGTAGCGTGGCGTAGCGTGGCGTAGCGTGGCGTAGCGTAGCTTAGCGATAGTATAGATAGATACATACATACATACATTCCTTTGACAGCCGTCACAATGGCTCGTAGGTTTAGTAATCTCCGCCTAAAACCGATCACTGTGGCGAGGAGTCCATTTCGCATAGCTGTTCAGCAATTGACATAATAACAAAGGCTTGGAACTAGAGAGCACGCTTGGGCAATAAACGTTCGCTTTGATAGGGATCTTGGTGGTTATACGCGTGAAGGTGAACGTAAGAGAGGGGAAATGGCTATATGACGAGTCTCAATGGGTGATACCCGAGGGGTTCCGAAATTTAGATATCAATAGATTCTAATGACGTTGGCGTTTGAAATGCCTTTTTGAATTTTGAGGATTAATGAAGGTACGGGTCCCAATCACAGGTTGAGCTATAGATTCGTTGCGCAGGGCACATAGAATACGCGGTCAACACTATGAAAAGATAACGGTAGGACACGTGCCGCCTAAGAAAAAAAGGTAAGTCGCAAGATGCCAACGGTGGGAAAACCAATTTCCGGCTGGACTGGTCAAATCACGACTGGGCTAGCTTAATAACACTGCCTCAAAACAGAAATTAAAGATTATGGACAGCAAAGAGCTGTTGACTCAAATCTCGTCATTTTATGAATGAATTTTCTCCGACCCCTCAAAATTGACAACTCCCAAAAAAAATTCTAGAATAGTACATATTTGAATTTTCAAATTGTCTTTATAAAAACCAACCAGTTCAGAACTGCCCATACAAAACAGCTAAAAAAGGTAGTAAACACACGAGCATATGAATAATGTACGCCCTCTATAGGAGAGCCTAAAAAGTTTTAGACGCACCTGTCACCAATAACAGAAAACACAAGCGACCACGAACCCTGTAGGAAAAAGTTCATGTAAAATGCGTTAGATGGCGCAGAAACTAAAATCAGTAATTGCAACTAAACGATTTAAGCGACAATGTTGTTCTGCAGGAGATTTAACGCTGCAGATTATCCCCTAAAAAGCACAAACAAAAAGGAAAAAACCCACAAATCCAAAGCTTTAACTACTACAAGAAGGTTGTCGGCACAACATTACCGTACCAACAATTCCATCTAAGGAACAACTACTATACCTAACGAACACCTAAGATGACGCCGAAAACTAAATTACTTATAGACCAAACAAAGAACAACGAAGATCAACCAACCCTAGACGCCTAGAACGAACTATAACCTAACCTCAGCTAAGAGGGAAATAAACATTTACAGCCATGATTAAGAACCGAGGTTCACAACCATTTGTTTTGTCCGTGAAATACTCGTAAACCATGGCCCATAGGCTTATGCGGAACGCAAGGAACCGAAAGTAAGTGTCGTTGTCCGGATAAGTATCCTCCCCAACGGGGTGATACAGTATTTCAACTGTCGAGTGCTAGCCCACAGACAGTGAATGATAGTCACAAAAGTCACAAAATTCCCAATCCAGCATAAAGCTGAAACAGCGTCACGTCCGGCAAATATATGCTACATTAGCCCTAACCTAAACACATTAACCTACTTTAAAATTACAAGTTGACCTTCGCTGAGTATGATAACATACATATATTTCTTTTTTTTTTCTTTTATATGTATGTATATGTTAAAACTTTTGCATGTTTTAACATATACATACATACAAAAAAAACAGACCCTCTTTGGGTCCCTGAGCCAAGTTAGTTAGTTAGTTTAGTTATATAAAATGCAAACGTCATAATTCAATATTTTTACGTCATTGCGGTCGTTGGTGCGCCCGGCAGATTTTAAATGCAATTTAATGATTTACAGCTGCGCCACCTCTGTTTTGCTTCGGGCGCAAATATCAAATTCTCGTATAGCTAACGAGCCAATAACGATCCAACGGACTTAGATTGTTGGTTCGCCGGCTCACATCGGTGATCCATTGGTTAAATAAAGTTTACTTATGGGGTATACAGATTATGTGATTTTACCCAAATTTGTCAGTACAACATGTCGAAGTCAATTGGGAGTGTACCTACAGGATGCAACAATCCGACTACATGTGCATGCAATTTCTCATTAGAACTCGTTTGGCAGTTGGATCAGCAGCGCAACATGCCTCCAGACGATAGCAATTGCTAACTAGGGTCATTTCGCTGGTTACGCGACCACCTTCGGTTAGCGACCACCTGAAGGAGAAGGTTTTTTCTATTGAAGATAACATCAATTCTACACACCCTATTGAGACAATTACTTGTACATGCATTTTTTTGTTGTTTTAGGATAGAAATCTACTAAAAAACCGAGAAAATGTCCTTTCAGTTCACCACCTCGGCTTAAGTGGTCGCCCACCGGCACATGAAATTAGGTGGTTGCTAACCGGCGAAATGACCCTAATTAGTCTGGTTAAATAATTAGTTCGTTCAGCTGA
Organism: Epinotia ramella; assembly: GCA_947578815.1. Lineage (NCBI taxonomy): Eukaryota > Metazoa > Arthropoda > Insecta > Lepidoptera > Tortricidae > Epinotia > Epinotia ramella. The sequence goes on along the minus strand of OX388217.1, from coordinate 9,631,747 downwards.
CTAATTAGTCAGCTTCTGATAAATTGGGGCTGACGAATCAAGACATGTATACACCCCATTAGGAGCATTTGTCCGGATTAAGTATTTCAAGTATTGGATGATATAAATGCTAGAAACCGAGTTTCAATAAAATGTTTTTCTATTTCTACATGGCGCGCAATATATGGCGCGTCCAGACGTCCCAGCGCGGCGGACGGCATGAGCGGTACGACTTGACGTCATCGTGTGTTACGATTTGGTTATGGTCCTATAGGAGACGCGACACGGGCCGATATCGGCCGGACTGCATGTCAGCAAACGTGTGATTCAGCCCGTGTGAATCTAAGGTGTGAATGGGCATTTCTATCTACCGTTGTACCCTCCACTTTTTTGGATGTCCCCTTGTATTTTTTGCGATTTACTCATAAGATGTTGATTTATCCAGTTAAATGTTGCGTAATCCGTAAACTATATTAAATAGTCGCATCGTTTATTAAGTTAAATTCAGAATAAAACTCTTGTTTCCTGCCTAAAATCTAGTTTTTAAATATGGTAAAATCGTGGCGCCATACTGTCCTCTTCACAAAGTTCCATTTTAGAAGGGCATTTTACGCATATTTTTTATAGCGGTAACACCAAGTAAAACATTTCTGGTAAAGTTTATGCTTTAGGCAATGCGTTTTTGATGAATAATAGCTTTTATAACATCAGTATTAGGGTTGAATTTAGATTAAAACGTTGTCCCCACGAAATCGCGATTTGGACATAGTCCAGGTTGGTTACGCAATTTTCGCAGTCTTAGCGAAACATTTTTACCAACGATTTAGGTGATTTTTGATCCTGGCAACGCTGTGACCATATACAGAGCTTGTAACGTCAAATTTGATTTTAAACAGTCAAATCGCGACTGTCGTGGCGTGCTAGAGTTTGTCACTAGTAATTTTATCATTTTTTTTTGTCCGGTTGGTTTCACTGTTTATGCGGTTTAAACGTTAAGTAACTAAAATTATATTTATATAGAATAAAACCGTGTTTCAAGCAGTTATTTGTCAATTACATAGGTTGAAAATAGCGGTTAGTTTTGAATAGATTTAATTCAGCTTCACGGAAGTCGTTACGACCGTTTGGTAACGATTTGTCGCGTAACCTATAACCGGACTTGCAAACGTAACCAACGGACACGGTAAAGTCGCATGCACATTGAGTATAGATAGTTTTTCCTGTGACTTTGTCTGTACGATTTATTTCGTAAGTTTTTAAGGCGCTTTAAACTGTAGACATGTCAAAACTTATATTCAGTTCAGACAAACCGGTTTAAAAAAAAATACAAATTATTTCCTTTTAAATGTTAATTTTCATTGGATCACATTCGTCATAATTGCAGTAAGGTTTTTAAACCTAAACTGGCGTTTTGAGTTACATGACCACCACCATTTCACCTGTCTTTTTTAAATAAACAATAAGGCTTAAAGATTATATAATATCTTGAAGCCTTATTATTGAGAAATTGGATAGAATTGAGTGGGGCATTTTGAGCATATTTGAGTTTACTATCAATCTAATCATATATCTTAATGTACATGTAAAGTACATACGTTTTCGTTTCTTTATGTTTTATAATTTATAAATGTGGCATACCAAAGGTAGCTCTTGCATAATCTCATGATAACACGTATCTGAATTGGTACAAAATACCTTGGTAGTCATACTATGTTTTTAAAATATGTTAAATATGCTATGTTGTGATGTTACTCTAGAATTTCAGTAGGTAAGTACTTTAATTTTTGATTAATCAAAGCACCTTGTTATTTATTGAGTATTTTGTGCAAGTTGATGACTATTGTGATCTCGTCTTTACTTTGTCCATTGAGTTACATAGATGTCCATTTGGAGAATGTCCCCTTGATTTTAGAACAGATTTTCGCGATTTTACAGAGATTGGAAGCTTAATTATTTATTCTTTTGGATAATAACTAAATGTTATTTTTAGGTCTACCTTTTGTTTTTTATCACTTAACAATAATGCCAATGATTATTCAAATAACTCAAACATTAAGTACGGTTTGGACCTAAACCGTAACCAAACTGCCTGAGATTCCATTTTATGTGAAAAGGTTGCTCTAAATTGTGTTTTTTTTATTGTTTTTAGTTTATTTGATTATAACTATATTCAATAAAGGGTAAAAAATTTAGTTTAGGTACGTCTCTTGTTAACTACATGCAAAATAAATTGTAACCAAACGGACCATCAAAAACCTCCCTCGTCCTATTAAATAATTATTTTAACGTGTTTACCCTATAAATATAGCGAATCTCTTTAGTTTTTAGTAAACTAGAATATATTTACTCTTAGAATTAGTTATAGGAATAGCAAAAACCTAAAATTATATTTGGCACTCTTCAATTCAACTGGGGTACAACGGTAGATAGAAATGCCCGAATACGTGTCGGAAACACGGCGGCCGGCCAAATCAAGCTCACTCCATACTAGATTTTCTGTGATCTTGCTTGGCCGTCCGCCGATATTGGACCGTGTAGCGTCTCCTGATAGGTTGTCTTTTGGCGGATTAGGCTGTAACATTGATCAGGCTTGTCGGCTCGTTGACGCATATGCTCGCCAATAGACAGCCCGCTTTACATTCTTAGCGGGTTTTTTTCTTGTTAATATAGCAACATTATGAAGCTGACAGATGACATGACGCTGACAGTGACATCACACTTCAATCAAACGTCAAGGCGACGATACAAAAAATATTGTGTATAACTATATAATCAATTTCGTTATAATTCAATTGTAAATATGTTGCGGAATTCTCTAAGAATTTTCCGAGTAGGAAATCAATGCGGACGAATTTGTGCCATCACACTAAATAGGTAATTCTTCTACAGATACACGAATTCCAGATTTTTAAACCAATGTTCCTCACTACGCCGCTATTTTTGTTCTCGTCATTATTTATTTTGCGACTTCTTTGTAGATGTGCTGATAGAAGACAGTTTAGCGGTATTACGGCATCAACTTTAGACCTCTCAAATGGCAAAAGAAGAGTATTTGGACCATGCCTGTGCCGTAACATGTTTATCCAGACTCAAGATACTCCGAACCCTAATAGTATGAAGTTTTTACCCGGAGTCAAAGTCTTGGAGCCAGGACACACCTTCGACTTCCCCAACATGGCAGCAGCTTATTGCAGCCCATTAGGTAAATAACTAAATAGGTATTATAAAAGATGATCGATAAAACTAAAAAAAAAAATTTAATTTATTAGCCTTACTTGTGTCCCACTCTAGGCAAAGCCTCCCCCCTACACTTCCAACTATCCCGACTTATTGCCAATCCTGGCCAGTGACTAAAGTCGGTATTGCACACAAAACATTAAGGATTCAAGAAAGAATTTAAAATATGACATTAGATTTCACAGTTTTACCAGAGGCCCCTACACTAGGCTCGGCCTGTATGGCGGGAGGCCAAGTGTACATTTTTATGTCATACATATGTTAATTTTATTTTAACATTATATTAAAGAAATATAAACAATGATTTATGAACAATTTTGATTATTTAGTATATGGAACCAAATTAACTTAACAGATGAAGAAACTTCTTTACAAACTAACACCTAAGCAAAACTTATACTAGCTTTAGCCTCAGTCTCATGGTAATTCAGCAATATAAACCAATTGAAAACCGACTGAGCTATATGTAATTGTATTCATTTTCCTCACAGCATTGTTGTACAAGGTGAAACCAAGAACATCTGCCGAAAGTAGTGTTTACTCAGAGTATGGGCATTATAAATAGGTAGTATAAATAATAAATAAATATTAAGGGACAATCTTACACATATCTACCTAGTCCCACAGTAAGCTCATTAAGGCAGAATGTATTTCAATAACTTATTCTGAGCAAGTTGGGGCTTCAAAGGTACCACTAACCCTTATTGCAGAGAGATTTCGCCAAACTACTACTTTGCTACCGGCTTTGAAGTAGCTATTATTATAGATTCTTATTAGAATAGAATAGAAATCATTTATGGGCATTCGTGTACACAATAGTGTGAGTTGATAAATAAAAATTAACTCAGTGTCAGTTTTGTGACGAAAGTTAATCATAAAAATGATGTGAAAATGAACTTGTTTCACATTTAAATAACGTGTATATGCATATCATTTAATAATTGAAAAGAAAAAGTTATTTTTTATACAAACTGAATGCTTAATTGTCGTCACAAAACTGACACTGAGTTAATTTTTTTTAACAACTGACGCTAATTGGGTACACGAATTATTAAAGATGCCCTTATTTCGAGTAACACACGACTGATAGATGAAATAATGTTAGTGATTTTATTTACTTATAACTTATGTTAGTGTTAATTTATTATTATTATTATTATACAATATATGGACTGTTGAAGATGTGCATCTCGCAACAGTGCCTCACATACGGACAGTCAAGTCTATACAAATATTAACCTTAATTGATACCTTTATTGATTTTGATTGATATTGTCTATACCAATTCCGTTAACAACACTATGCTGCATCAAAAAAGTTATGCTCACTGATCATTACACATTAATTCACATGATAAACCTTAATAACTAACAAACAGAACGTGCTACCGAAAATGTCTCCACTCAGCATAGCAGTTGACAAAGCAGTGCCAGGCAATGGTGTTCTGTGGATCCAGTGAAGTGTTAAATCCTACTTTGATCTCATTCCACCGCGTAATTGTATCTTGTCCTGCGACCATAACGCCTTGGCCACGACTTTGGTCTTAAGCGACCTGCGGCAGCGTTTTATCTGTTCATTGCGCGGTCGAGACACGCAACGCACTGTGGTTAGTTGGGATCACGCGCGATAAATTAGAAAAACCGCTGCCGCAGGTCGCTTAAGACCAAAGTCGTGGCCAAGGCGTGATGGCCGATTGTTAGATGAGCCTTTAGACAGCTATTAAGGCGAGGAACACACGGAGCGGTGCGGCACAGCTCGCCGCGTCGATGCTCATACTAACTCTGCCGCGCGGAGTGGCACCGAGTGCCCGCTCTCGGCGGATTACCTTCATCTACACTAATATTATAAAGAGGAAAGATTTGATTTTTTGTTTATTTGTATTGAATAGGCTTGGAAACTACTGGACCGATTTCAAAAATTCTTTTACCATTAGAAGCCGACGTTATCCCTGATGAACATAGGCTACTTTTTACCGCGAGAAAATGCTTCATTCCTACGGGAAAACGGGTAATAGCACAACGGGTAGTAAGAATTATCCGTGCGTTACTAACCGTAGCCTGGCCGGGCAGCTAGTCGGGATATAAAATTTTACCGCGCACCGCCACGGCTAGCAGTACCACAGAATAGATAATAAGTAATAGTACAGCAGTACCGCACCGCTCCGTGTGTTCCGCGCCTAAGAAGATGGTACCTAATCATCGTCATCATATCAGCCGAAAGACGTCCACTGCTGGACATAGGCCTCCCCCAAAGAGTGCCAAAGTGACCGGTCTGCACCTGCATCCAGCGGACTCCCGCAACCTTTACCTGGTCATCAGTCCACCTTGTGGGGGGCCTACCCACGCCGCGCCTTCCGGTACGTGGTGGCCACTCGAGAACCTTTCCGCCCCAGCGGCCATGAAGATGGTACCTATTTGGGTGTAAAATATACAAAATGTTTCAGCTAAAATGCTCTTCCGCATTGATGGTGTAAAAGCAGTATTCTTTGGATCTGACTTTGTGACCGTCACCAAGCAAGATGATGATGTGGAGTGGAAACTGCTGAAGCCCGAGATCTTCGCGACCATTATGGACTTCTTTGCTAGTGGCTTGCCGGTCGTTACTGATGCTAAGCCTTCTGGGGATACTCGTAAGTTCATAGGAAGAGTTAAGATTGTTCAGTATTTAATCTGGAAAGTGAGCAGATTAAAAAAGGAGTTTTATTGGACATAAAAACACTTTTTGAGCATCCCATCGCAATTAATTTAATTATCTGAGTGAACTAACGGATATGCTGATATTTGGTATGCTAAGTTATATTGAGAAAAAATCCTGGAGTTACTTGATGACTCTCAAAAATTAGGTAACTACAGTATATTTCCATTCCATTGGAATATAAACTTGTTAATTAAGCAATATATATTATTATGTAGTTGCATTTTTCTTGGCAACCTTTAATTTTCGAGCAAAAGTATTAATTATTAATCAAGCAGTTTTTTGCAGCATTTTGATTCAAAGTTCACTGATGATAAAAATTGAAAATATTGTATTGTGGACATTACAAGCTTGTTTGAAGTTGTTTGTGTTCATTATAATATCACAAAGGTGAAATTCATAAAAATCATTTACAAACTTCAAAATAAATTTACAGAAATCAATGAAGATGATGACGAAATAGTACAAATGATAAAGGAACTTCTTGATACACGGATCCGGCCAACGGTACAGGAGGATGGGGGTGATGTCTTATTTGTGGACTTTAAAGATGGGCTGTTAAGGCTCAAAATGCAAGGTTCTTGTTCATCATGCCCCAGCTCTATTGTCACTTTGAAAAATGGAGTGAGTATTGCCACAGAATAAATAGATAAATAATTAAAAAATACAAAATAAATGTAAAATTAAAATTAAGCAAAATATTTTATTGTATAGCAACTTGTACCGATGGAAGAGCCTGACACAAGTATATCTTTACTTACTAGGTAGCCTCAACGGACCTTTGTAACAGAACAAAACTTATGACAGAAAAACATTTTTAATTTTCACAGAATGCAAGCCCACATCAGGTCAAATTTTAGCCATAAACTAGCGACAGGTCCAATCAACATTCAATGATGTTATAATAAAAATACTTAGAACCCACCTACTTAAATGACAAAAAGTAATTATTTAGAGATACAATTAAAGGATTGAATTTGTTATTTACATATATTACAAGAGAAACTTGAATTTAAATTAATCAATTTTATTAAATTAATTTACTTCAATTAAAGTAAACATGTGAATATTCTTCAATAGGGGTATATCACATGGATATTCGCCTATTCTACAGATCTAAATAAAATAATCAATAATGTTGTATGTTCTCTAAAAAGGATAAAAAATGTAGTCAAATGGAGAAAAAACAACGCAAGAGGTTAAATAATCACAAAGTTATAAGAGGGGTATGTTCTGTCCCTTTTCCGCAAAACGCACCTTCAATTGAAACGATTGTCATTTACTATGACGCTCGCAGATTGTGACGTCACTATCTGCGAGCTTTTTCTCTCTCTAACAAGGAATATTAAAACAGTTGCAGCTTCGTAATTCTTTGAGATATCTGAATGGGATTTTCGTCACTAGGCATATATTTTTGCCTTCTTTTTTTTGGAGTAATAATAATTTTCGAGTCTACACCCGTATTAATACATTGTTTGGCACAGGTAAAACTAATATTTCCGTTCAATTTTTATTTCAGGTGCAAAATATGATGCAGTTTTATATCCCTGAAGTTCTTTCAGTGGAGCAAATAGATGACGAGGGTGAGAAATTAAGCGAAAAGCTCTTTAAAGAATTTGAGCAAGCGAAAACTCAAGAGAAAAAGGAATAATTCTTAGTTTAGCATATTAGTCATTCAATATTAGGTACCTGTATGAATATTTTGTTATTGTAGATACTAAATAAAATCGGAATTAACATCGTTGGTAATTTTCAATTCACCTTAAATAATGGGTCAATAGGGGTCGGCAACAGTCGGCAACGCGCTTGTAATTCTTCTGCCTAGCTAGCTTTTTTTTTTTTCTAACATTTCTTCTCAAGTTGGGCCCCGAAGGGGCCCTCAACTAATTGCCTCTAACAACATTGTGGTATAAAACACAAAAACTATAAAAAACATTAACAAAAAGAACGTAATACAAACATGCAAACATAAAAGGAAACCTAAAACTACAAAAATATACACAAAAACTAACTACTACCTTAAAATTAACAACAATCAAAACATGCCGCCGGGCGCGCGATCGGCACCACACTTTTCGTGCGGTGATGAACCAATAACGCGCCCTGCGGCACGCAGGCCACGCCCCTCGCCCCGCCCCGGCCGCCCGTCATTGCGGCAGCACGAGGCGAAAAGCGAGCCGCAGGCGAGTCGGCATATAGCCGCCCGACTTATACATGCAATCAGAAATATACAAACTTAAAACTAGTGTGCAAACCATGCAGTAAACCTAAATACAATCAAATGTGCAAAAACCTAAATTTTTAACGTGCAAAAATATAAGCAAACAGAAAAGCAAACATGCACATATGCGAAATGAAACCGATTTACACAGAAAAACACAAACATGCAGAACTTAAGACAACCAATAAATAACAAGTATATACAGGAATGTATACAGTCACATAAAATAAACAAAAACATTAAAAACCTAATACCAAAATATAAATAAAAGCGAAGGGACCTAGCAATAAAATGTACAAATAATAATGAACAAAATAAATGGAGAAAAATATACAATGAAGCGATAAGCGCGATAAGAAAGTAAACAAGGTCACGTGCAACTTAAGAGTAAGCAAGAGTAGAAACTAACAAATTGAATTATTTACATTAGGGACAGACGGAGGACGGGTAAAATGACGGACGCTATTAACGCCAACATATCGCCTCGTCAGGGAGGGCCTGTAGGGGAAAGATGGACATGAAGAAGAGGGAGAGCGTGCATTTGTACTTGGGTAATTGTCGGGTTGGTGGGCGAAGCTGCGAGCAAATTCACCCACCACGTCATCGTCAGTAGGCCTAGCTAGCACGCTAGCTAGAGCACATTGACAACTTCTACGGTCATGTTTTACGTCCAAGGCAGACTTCAAACAATTTAATTTGGGAGTACCACTATTTGTACGACAAGTAGGTACAGTGCTCATTCTCACTCTTTTATTAAGCAGTATTGTATAACGACAAATTAAAGAATGAAACTCAATAAAAAATATTGTTTTAAGACTGAAACATTACACTCCTTTTTGGCTACATATAATTTATGGTATGACAGAGCACGTAGTGGTTATATTCTATGGCCAGAGCATAAATATACGTCACGTCATTACCGTGCTAGCTATGGTGGGTACACACCAAGCCAAAGAACGCCAACGAATGGGTTTCGCTGGCCTTGACCGGCCTTCGTTGGCCCTATCTGAGGGGCGACCGCGAAACGAAAACGAACTTCGTTTGTGTATCTCCGTCTCTATCGCTCGAACTAGCAAGTGCGACAGAGAGGGAGATACTCGAACGAAGTTCGTTTTCATTTCGCGGTAACCCCTCTGCGGTGCAGTCGAAGTTCGTAATACATGCATCCCTGTCACTCGAGTAAGGGAGTGCGATAGAGATGGAAATACCCGAACTTTGACTTTCGAAGTTCGTGGTAGCGCCGCTGGACGATTCAACAAACGCCAACGACCGTTCCATGATCGTTCGTTAGCGTGTGCCGGCAATCTGCTGCGTGGCGGCATCATTGACGCGGGCGAAGCCTGCGTACACACCAGACCAACGAACGCCAACGAAAGATATTCGGCGTTGGCTACCGCACGCTCCCGCACGTTTCCCGTTCGTTACTTCCCTAAAATGGGGGGTGAAAGTTTGTATGGAGCTACGATAAAAATGAGTTCCACGCTGACGGAGTCGCGGGCAGAAGCTAGTTCTTAATAAATCTTAATCGTATTTCGTCACGGTCTTCCTAGGACTCATTCTTCATTATTCCTTTTCGATTTTGGTCTCATTCAATTCTTCGCCTAAATTTTGTGCATACGTTCGATGTTGGTCACATTCGTAATTAGTCTCATTCGTTTTCAGTCCAATTCCAAGTTCGTTTCATTCGTTTTGCGTCTTTGGTTGGTTGTAACTGTCTTTTCCCGTCAATCTTAAATTATAATTATTAAATATTTTTTTAGCATAAGACTTCTAAAAATGGTCTGCATATCTTGGTAGAGGACACCGGCACAGATTAAAGAATACAAGTACAGATACCCAATCTCATAGAGCAAAAGCGTACCGTCCTAATGTAGGCAATTCTGTATACAATTTTAGTCTCGTAGCTACACCAGCCCGTCTAGTACACTAATCGGTCAATATATATTTACGTTCCGCCGTATAACCTTATGTATGTGTCAATTTTTACGTTACTTAGCTACCACACTAATGACTTGACGTATATTTATGCCCTAGCATAAAATATATGTACCCAAAAAACTATGGTGTTGCCAATGTGTACAACTGTAATTCTACCAAGTATTACATTCATTTCATTCGTTCAATTATAGTCTACGGATAAAAGCCTGTGTTTTCTGTTTCTTTCCGTCTTATAGCTGTGTCTCTAGATTATTGTGAAAGCTAGTGTATCTATTTACTTTTCTCCTTGCGCGAGTTTTGACTGAATACTGATGAATGCAGAGCAAATGTAAGTTTTTGATGAGTCCATTTATCATAAATTATGATAAATGGACTCATCAAAAACTTACATTTGCTCTGCATTCATCAGTATTATCGACCGATACGAGACCGGCATTACAATATTATGATTCATAATATTGTAATGCCGGTCTCGTATCGGTCTTCACAGTCACCAAAAGCGATGTCTACACAGCAATGCTTAAATCGTCTGTAATAGACGTAAAGGCATATGACGATGATGATAAATAATAGTAAATCACCTTGTAAGTCCCGGTGGAAAACCTTGTCCAATATACGTAAGCGAGGGTCGTCGTGATATTGCGGTAATATCGAAGTCCAATGATCAAGCGAAATGTCGTAAAAAACTAAATCAATCCGAGCATGTAGATAGACAAAACAACAAACGAACTTAGTTTTGAAACTGAACCGTATGTATTGTGAACTTGTGACAGAAGATGTTTTCATAGTGTTAAATTTTACCGGGGGTCTCGAGCGACCTACATAAATTTACGCCCGTCATCGGTTTATACCGGCAATTTTATATGTCTAAATCAAGAGCATATTAGCACTTGACGTTTAAATTTTCGTTTTATGTGCAAGACGTATGAATGGTTACATTTTACGTAGCTGACGGTCTACCATATTAGCCCATGACGTTAAATTTTTTTACGTCTGTCTTGGACGTAAAACATGACGATAGAAGCTGTCAAAGTGCTAGTGTACTAGCCCGGCAGTAGATGCAGTATCCGAGCTACCACGGCTATGACGCTGTCAGCCTTTAGTAATACATTGAGATATCACCAGATGGCGTTGACTTCCCGGGCAACAAATAGAGTATTTTTGATTTTTTCGATATAAAAGTAGTATTTTAGAGACAATATTACACATCACACAAAAATATACATAACCAAATGCTTAGAGCCTGTGGTTCCATAGAACTTTCGCGACCCGTGATGGCGCCATCTAGTGACAGTACCCAATAATACGTAGCAAGCTTGAAAGCTCACTCGTATAGTACGAGTTACATGGATTTAGTATCAATTTTATTGCATTTACTATACTTATAAAATACACCTTTATTGTATGTGCGGAAGTGTTTGTGATATAATTAAGGTACGTTGAATTTATTAAGGTGTAAAAATCATTCTATCTTCACGATTACTGGTTCAAATGTTTCGCTCGGTACCTGTGTCGCCATCTATGAGTTCTTTTTAGTATCAATTATACGTTGTTCTAGTTGGGAGGCCATGACACGGGTAATGTCCTAAAACCAGAGTTGTGACATATTTGAAATACTTGTATTTAAAATACAAAATACAAAATACGTATTTTGTATTTTGTACTTAAGTACTTTTTTTTAAAAGTATTTTGTATTTTATTTGAAATACTATTCGAGACGTATTTTGTATTTGTAAAATGGTTTGTAAAATACAAAATACTTTTTTATTCTTAGATTTTTCTAAAGCATTCCGCGATTCAGTAAAAACAAAAATTGGCCACTAGTGGCGCAGCAGCTTTGAAAGTCTATGCGCAAAATGACAGATGAAACAAAACGCATATAAAATCTGACCTATGACCAATAATATATGAGGGACCCCTGACAATCCTCAAACGTTAAATAACTCACTGTTACGTTTTGCAGTGTTGGCAGCTATTTCATTATTTCTGTGTTGTTCGCTCGAAATGTCTTTAAAAAAATGCCAAAACAAATTGTATTTAAACAATATGCCCTGTAGGCAATAAATAATACGTTATTTTAACGATTCGTATTTAAGTGATTATGAATGTATAAATGACAAATAAAAATACAGAAATAGAAAAATATATTTATAAAAAACCGGTACGTAAACAGCACTACAAAAAAGAGTCATTGTGGGCATTGTGGCAAGTATGTAATATAAATATAAGCTTCGATCATATCATAAGTTAATTTGGTCGTTTTGTGTGCTAATTGACATTTAAATCTATTCTATATTAATAAAAATCTTTAGATTTCAAAATTGTTTACTGTACAACTATAATAATAGTAAAAAAATTAAATCGGACTGTGACGTTTTTTTTATTTAGCACCATTTTTTTAAGACTGCACGTTTTTAGTACATTTCGACATAGTTTTAGCACTAAATGAAATTCAGAGTTGGCAACACTGTTTACATGTCATTACGCCGTACGCGCGTTTTCCATTTCATTTTGCCTCGGTTACGTTTTATATCTAACCTAACGCCGACAGTTACTATTTATTAATACAAGTAGTGTTTGTATTGTAACTGTTTGTTATCAAAAATATATTATCTATTAAGTACAGAGTTGGATTTGGTGTGCTACTTAATACTTTATATTAAATATTTTATTACTGCTAAGTTTCAAAAGTATTACCTTTACCACTCAAATATTCAAGTGAATGGGTCAGCGAATCGGCAAATGGCCACTAGAGGCGCTGCAACTTTGAAAGTCAATGTGCCAAATTACAGTTAAAACAAAATGAACGTTATCTGTGAAACATGACGTTACGCTTCGCTTTTTACCGAGATTGACATCGATTTTGTTTCGATTACTTTTTGAAAGTATTTTATTTGAATAAAGTATTTTGAAAATACCTATTTTGTATTTAGTATTTAAATACAAAAAGCAAAAGTATTTTGTATTTTGCATTTGAAATACTAAATTAGAAAAGTATTTGTATTTTGTATTTAAATACTTTTTTAAAAGTATTTTGTACATCTCTGCCTAAAACTACGTCTACTCCCAGTGTAGGTATAGGTATGTCCCCGGAGTTGCACAAAGAAACGTCGCCTCATAAATAGGAAATTTCAAAATAATCAAAAGCCGTAAATTACTATATTTTAATTTGTTTATTAAAGTATGAATAGACGATCCGGCAAAAAATATATGATTATAGCGACTAAGACGTACGTCGTACGGGCGGGACGAGTAGGTAGCGAACGTGCCCAAAAGCGACAAAAAAAGAGAGAGACCAATAACGATGTGTCTAAAGATAAAGTGCGAATGATACTAAAAACGAGAGAGACAGACAAAGAAAGAAGATAGTTAAGAATGAGACAAGTTACAATCAGACTTAGGAAGATAGAGACATATAGCGAACAAGACGAATAAAGAATGTGTGACGAATATGGAATGACACGAAATACGAATTTAACGAAATACGAATGGGACGATTTACGCTGATACCTACTACTGTAACTAGGTAGTTGTGTCTCAGAAACAGAACTTGGGTTGCTCACGCACTACGACTATTTGTCGTGCGATAATCGCGTCGCAAAAATGCAACGCATGTGTTTATATGTCAGTGTGCGCATATGGCATGTGCGCGCACTGATATAAACACATACGTTGCATTTTTGCCACGCGATTATCGCACGACAAAAAGTCGTAGTGCGCGCTTGGCCTAAGTTAGTTAAGTTATGGGTTAATGGTTTTTGTTTTTAATGTGGTAAATACCGTAAATGACATTTGGTATACTATCGAGATACAATTAATTAACGAATATCCCAGATTACGAATATATGAACAGTAAATATCGATGTCGATAACTTGTAAAAAAATATCCTTCGCTGCACTAAAGCTCGAGCGAGCGAGAGAGCGAGATACATGGTGTAAGCGAGAAAGCGGAGACAATGACGTATGAAGACATAGCAGACCCCCTAGCACACTAAGTTTTATGTCTGACATAAAGCATTCATCCCTTTCTGGCAAATATGCAAGTGCGAGAGGGACGAATGCTTTATGTCCGACATAAAACTTAGTGTGCTAGGGGGTCAGATATCATGGTTCTATCCCATAGCATATGATAGAGTTTGTTATAAAACCCTATTGTACAAATTACACAATACAGGAGTCAGAGGAATGGCCCACGAGTGGTTCAAATCTTATCATAATAATCGCTCTCAATACGTAGAAATAGAATCCACAGACTTCCAGACAGGAAAAATAAAACGCATTAGATCCAACAGAATCCCTATAAATGGCTCTATTTCTCAGCGAAGCGTCTTAGGATGTTGCCTGTTTCTCATATAATATACTTATATCAACGATCTCCCTAACATACTTGACAACCATAGCGTGCTCTTCGCAGATGACATTTCTTTACGTCTGCCCTGCTCAAACATTATAGAAGCAGAAAATAAATTAAACATAACTTTACACAATATTACAGACTGGCTAGAAATTCATAACCTTAAACTCAACTTAAATAAAACAAAAATTATTCAATTCAAACCCCACCAAAAACCCGCGTTACCAATGGAATACAGCAATAATAATACTAAAATTCTGCCTCCTTATTGGGAGTGGAATTGGAGACACATCTTAACTGGAAATCGCACATCCAAAATTTATCCATAACTCTTCTTTCATATTCGCGCTCCAGCATCTCAAAAGAGTGACAGACTTTGAGACAGCTCTCACAGGCCCACAGCATATTACGCTTTCGCCTATTCAAGAATGTCTTATGGTCTAGTACTGTGGGGGCAATCATCCGAAGTAAATGAAATTTTCATACCTACTACAAAAGAAGTGCGTCAGAATTTTAGCCAATATCGACCAAATGGTATCCTGCTGGCCTTACTTTGTTAAATTTAAAGTGCTCACGTTAACTTCTATATACATTCTTGAATCCAGTAGGTAAATTCGTAAAAAAATACTTTTAAACTTTATACCCCTAAAACAGACATCCGAAGAAATGATAAAAATATTAATAAACTTAAACTACCCTTCTCCAGAATGAAAATAGTAATGTCTAGCCCTCACCACATGATGATTAAAATATATAACCAGCTACCTTCCTCAATTAAAAATCTAGAGAAAACAACGTTATTTACCAACATCTAAAAATTTTATGTGCCAGTTGGCGACCACTTAGCTGAGTTGGTGAACTGAAAGGATATTTTCTAGGTTTTTTAGTAGATTTCCATTGTAAAACACCAAAAAAAAAGACCGGGTGGTGGCGGTGCACTGCGGGAGTGCCGGCAGAACTGAAAACTCAATACACAAACTCAGTAACATTGTAACAGTGTTTCGATCAGGGGACCGATTTTTGACTTTCGAGCGCTCGACTCTTTCACTTGAAAACTGACAAAAATTATGAAATGCTATTTTGAAATAGAGATAGAAAATTGAAAAACGAGGGGTATTGACCACTCGTAATTAATTCTATTGGTAGAAAGTAAGTGCCTGCCATTTTCACACTACAAACGTAGGTACTTACTTTTATTTGATTTTCGAGCGCTCGAAAGTCAAAAATCGGTCCCCAGGTCACGTGACATCTTACGGTGTCACCTTAAAAATGAATTTGACGCAAATTTATAAACAATTATCAATTATTTAGGCGGACGGCCCGCGGGCGCGTTGGGTGCGACGGGCCCAACGCGCCGCCGCGGCGCAACGGTGACCGGGTCCGGCGCGCCGACGGGCGGCGGCAAACACAATACCAATTTGTTTTTGCCATTGCCAAATATTTTTCAAAGCTTTATTTCTTTAGGAATAACGTCTAAATTCGAACTATTCGAATTTGCAAGAACAGCAGATGGCGGTGCACGGTGGCGACCAAAATATCAATTTGTTTTTGCCGTTGATAAATATTTTTCTAATTCGAACTATTCGAATTTTGTCAATAGCAAAACGGTGAAGGACGCGTTGGTATTATTACAAATTTATTTGCAGAATATGCTATTGCAAAAAGTGTTTAACGGCTTTATAGTCTTACGAATAGCGTTCAGCGGCGGTACCACGAACTTCGAAAGTCGAAGTTCGTAATACATGCATCCCTGTTACTCGAGTAAGGAAGTGCGATAGAGATGGAAATACCCGAAATTCGAAGTTCGTGGTAGCGCCGCAGTTTTGAATGAAGTCGAATCGGCTAGCAGCAAAAAGTGACCTCCTTCACATCTGACGTCACAAAACTCTGTCGCATGTACAACTAATTGTCTCAATAGGGTCTGTAGAATTAATGTTATCTTCAATAGAAAAAACCTTCTCCTTCAGGTGGTCGCTAACCGAAGGTGGTCGTGTAACCAGCGTAATGACCCTAAATGTTTTTATAACTTAAGCGACTACTTCGAAGAGAATACCAATAATTATAATATAAGTATAATAACTAAGTTAATAAATAAATAATTATTTTAAGATGATCGATATACATAATGATATAAAAAAATAACGTTTTGAAAATCTATTTATCGCCATCTCGTTTTGTAATATATTCATGTGCAATAAAATGTATAAGTACATGTAAAAATATAATGTTCAAATATTAGCCCTCTCAAATTGCTGTGCCCTTACAGGGCGTCACATGTGTCTATATACTTATTTTGTAATTCCACCTGATGTATGAATGTGATACGCAATAAATGATTGATTTGATCCCTTTCTTACTCTTTTCTTTAAGTTCAAAAGTTAGAAGAGATTGGATATATAGAATACGTTCAATTTATTAGAGACTATCTGCCTTTTTCTGTAATCTGTGATGCAGACTGCCGATTTCGCTCGTCTGTTCTCGGAGGCAGACAATCTGACAATGAATAGCAGGTGTTAGATTTATATTTTATCTGGCAACACTTGTACGTAATTTAAAAACAAAAGACATAGACAAGGATTGTCGATGGTACGTAGTGGTTCTTCTCTATGAGTATGGTTTATGTTTGGATTATGTTTAATTGTTTATTGTGAACTGCATAGAAGGCAGTTCTAATTTTTGTTTACATGAGCAAAATTTTGAGAGGACTCGCAGGATATTATTAGTGAGTATTTCTTATAAAGTTTATATTGTGCGTCTAAAGAAGTATAGTCTCTTTTATTCTCTTAGACTCGAGAGCTATTTTTGTTATTTTTGTAGGTAGGGTTAGACATATTTTTATGTTTAGGTACTTGTGAACACAGCACATTTTTGGAGCGAAATAAATGAAGTCAAACCGTTCTTGACTCTGACTGTATACACTATATTTGCGATTTATATCTAATGTGTAACTTGACAATATTTACGTTAAACATACAACTTTCGTATTTCTAGGAGGTAGGTAGGTACATTTTTCACTTCGGATTTCTATGATTTCTGTGCCTCTAAAGTACCCTACTTAGTAATATTTATTTTCTTATTTCACACCTTCAAGAAAGCAGGTGCACTTGTTATTTCACCATATTTACTTACATTAACATTACACACAATGGTTTGATTAGATCAAAAAATAGTTAGCACTTACAATTGCGTTGGTTTTGGCATTCCTATCCGTTGTATGATAACAGGAGGATCCGAGCACAACCACTGTGGTGCGATAAAGAATGCAGGCATAAAATATAGCCTGTAACCACCCGGAAATCCATTCTACATGCAGATTAAAGAATTTTTGGAATAGTATAAGCGGTTCAACATTCGAACTTACAAAGCTACAATCTCGGATACTTCCTCTTTATAATATTAGTATAGATGTTGCCATTGATAACCAACAATTACAATATACTACTTAATTATGATGTGGTAGGTACTAGGTGCAATGGTTAGCAAAATGCAAGCCTTGCAAAACATTTCTTAGCTATGGCATAGTTGACTTTGTAAAGATTTGTCACATTTCAAGATAATTTGAATGCCATGAAAGTTCAGAAGTGACTATTTCATTCAACAGCTTCCTTCACTCCCAAATCAAATTGGGATAAGTTGGTACCTTGAAGTACAGTAGTATAGCTCTAATCAACTCTACTCCAGGCAAAATACGGTTTTGAAAAACATAAATTTATAATAGCGTTTTTTTTTGTTGATTTCATTTGAAAATGTTATTCTAAGATGATTTAGTCAAGAATCCGACAAACTTTCCACTCGGAAGTAATTATGTAGATTTAAATGAAGCATGCATTATCTTTTTTTGTACGATTTATCTTGAATATTATAGAGCAAATATAAATGAACCAAAATAAAAACAAAAACATTTATTAATATTTTTACTGACTTTTCAGAAGCCAGTTAACTTCGGATTTTGTCGCTGGGTATCTATTTAATTGGTAATATATCCGTTGTACATGAAAAATAAGCTATTATAAATTATTTCCAAAATTGTCATTTTTTCCATACAAGCTGCCTGCTTCCAGTCAGTTCATTGCCTGGACTACTCTAAAATTGTGTATCTTTTAAAGGGCAGCTAGAATTCAATCTCATATTCTTAACCAAACCTTTTATACTTATTCAGACAAAATGGAGCCAAACAAGGGCAGGGGCCGTGGCCTCGCCATGTTGATGGCTCTCAAGAAGAGTCAACATATGGACTCAGGGTCCGATGGATCCCCTGATGCGACCCCCGGAGCAAGTGTTGTGAGTATATGCATTACGTTAAAAGATAAAATGGACCCGCACAAAGGCAGAGGTTGAGGCCTTGCCATCCTCTGATGTAGAGTCGACATTATCAACACCGATGGGTCCTTTGATGCAACGCTTGGGCGGACTTGCTCTGGAGCAAGTGTTGTGAGTACATTACGTTATCAGATAAAATGGAGAGTTTCTATGTTGACGTTTCTGAAAGAGAGTCAACATATGGACACTATGATGAACAAAGTCTTATTTAGTTGACCCTTCAGAGACAACATTATAGTTTTGGTGTATAATGGCTCCTGATGCGAGTCCCAGTGCAAGTGTTGGAAGTAATTCGACCTTAGTGAGCCTTCAAGACTAAGACAGTCTTTGTGTAGCCTTAACAACTTAAACGTCAGAGGCCCGGTTTAGCTATAACTTACAACACTAGTAAGTGTAACTAGTGTATCAAATCAGTGAATTGAATTACTATGTAAACATATCAATGTTAAAAGGTTGAACTAGCGTCTTCTTGCTTGGAAGTCCAAGTGTTCTAAGCGGTTTATTTTGATAGTTAATTGTTGTTCCCATATAATTTAAAACTGAACAAGATACTTAATTATGAATATTATGATCTTCTTATTCGAGTTTTTTGGCAAAGAGCAAAAGATATTTATCTATCAAAGCACTTGTTTAAAAAAAATCCTATTAACATGTTCGTAATGTTTGCTCAGATGCCGGCTGAGCCCGCTAGGCGGGCAGTAGTATGAACTTACACGCCTAGCGAATTCTGTTGGTTTATGGTGAGTTGTTCCATTTTTAGTCCGGTTGCGAAAGTGTTAATGTTACTGTATATTTTCAGGTGAGCGCCACAACAATATCCACCTCTTCAGTGGGAGGAGGCGGCCGCGGTCATCTTCTGGCAATGCTCGCCAAACGGAAACAGCAACCTGGAGGTTTGTCCATTAAAACTACAGACAGCGCGCGAGTTGAATGCAGTTGGGGCCTGAGGTGAAGAGTGTCCCCCCGCCATCCTCTCGTGCTCGCGCGCGCCTGCAGTATAGTGCTGTCCTTTTCAGTATGAGCTGTGCATTCAACTTGCGCGCTCTGTAGGCATGTGATCAAGAATATCTGAACACGACTTTATTGTTAAGAGGCTCCCATACGCCAATGACCTTCGATCTGAATCCCTTAGTTTTCTAATGTTTTTTGTAGCTTATTATATTAACAACAACGGCTTTAAGCAATATAGTATCCCATATTTACTTCAAACTTCATTGTTTTCGAGATATTTGGCATCAAATTTGAACAATTTTAGGCCAAAAAACTGGTTTTCTGGCCATAACTTTTGTGTTAATTGGTTTAAAATTAAAACCCTCTGCCAGTTTTTAGAGACGTCATAGACGAACCCAAATTTGTAGATTTCGTATATGTTAGATCTTTCACGTCAATAGAGATGCGAAATAAGTGTTTTTTTAGACAATGTTTAAAAAAATCATACAAAATTAAGTATTAATTTGTTTCAAAATCCGGTCTGTCAAAATGGAGATAAAAGATTGAAGAACCGATAGCCGTTTGATTTATGATTCTATCTGTAGTGCAAAAGTAGTAGATACGATTCAAAACTTGTCAAAAATCGATGAAAACCTCGGGTAGCCCCTTAAGTGCATAAGGTTGCTGAGGTATGTATGAACTTGACTAACAGTCGCCGTCATACACATCGCAGCAAGCAAGGTGCTCACAAATATGTGAACATGATTCTCTTGTCAAGGCGTTACAGTCTACAGTGTATGTTTAATGTTGGGGACACACTAACGAGAAATGCCATTAATGATCGCGATAATGGGCGTTAAAGGTACGGACACTACCATAATCGCGATAATTAATGGCATTTCTCGTTACTGTGGCCCCAGCGTAACATACATGCATTTTCGCCTTTATCCTTAAAAGGGGCAGGCAGAGCACATGGAACTTGTGTTCCAGTGCCACTTAGCATAAATGTGGGTATAAAAGAAAAGATCGACAAAATGTGATATCACAGTGATAGGTTGCTAGCCCATGGCGCACAACATACTTCAACCCTGAGGGGCTACCGCGAAACAAAAACGAACCTCGTTCGCGCATCTTCCTCTGTTGCTCGAACCAGCAAGTGTGACAGAAAAGGAGATACATGAACGAAGCTCCTAGGCCTTCTGTTCCCTTAGCCGACTCTTATCAAACCCACGGGAAGCAAGGTGATGGTGCTATTCTAACCCGACACAACACGGGGGATTAAGGAGTACAGATATAGTTAGTAGGCAATTTGAACTTATATTAGTTACTAGATTTTCTTATTAAGGGGCTCCCATACGCCAATGACCTTCGATCTGAATCCCTTAGTTTTCTCATGTTTTTTGTAGCTTATAATAGAAATTAACAAAAACGGCTTTAAGCAATAGAGTATCCTGTATTTACTTCAAAGTTCATTGTTTTCAAAGTTGGACAATTTTAGGCTAAAAAACTGGTTTTCTGGCCATTACTTTTGTGTTGATTAGTTTAAAATGAAAACCTTAGACACGTTTTTAGATACGTCAAAGACTTATAATTCTATCTGTAGTGCAAAAGTAGGAGATACTATTCAAAACTTGTCAAAAATAGATGAAAACCTCGGGTAGCCATTTAGTATGGATCCATGGTGCTATTTAGACCTACTTCGCACTTAAAGCTGACAGCAATTGTTCAAGTACGGGCAGTCCAGCGATGCGACCATGGATGGACTCAGGATGCTGTTGGCGCTATCACGAACTGCGTCAGGGATGCACATCGTTTACGCATCGGTATAGAATAAGTCTTCTCAAGGTCCCGTAAACACCTCCGACGCACTGTAGAATCGAGGTGACCCCGCATCTCGGAGTTTTTTACACTCACAGAATCGACTTAGTATTTCAAGTTTTTTATTTCTTGCAAATTAATTAATTATATTACCAACTGCCATGACAGATAGTCTTGCTTATTGAGTTAGCGATGCCGGATTAAGCCCTAGATGTATTCTGGTTAGTTGATAGCAAATATTTTTTTTAATGAGTTGTGATTGGTGGATGTAATACAGTCAACTGTTTCGATTGGTCAAATTAAAATGTTTTATAAATCATGAATATGTATACACATTGTCCCTAGGAGCTAAATGTACTAGTTTAGCCTTGCTGGCTATGCCTAATATGACACACTTTTTGAGCATGAGTAGTGAAAAAATATATATTGCAGGACCGTCGTTCAGTCCGGCCTCGGACGTGAGTCCTTCGCAGCCGGCGCCGGCTTCCGGACTCGCGCCGGCTCCCGGACCCGCGCCGGCTGCGGGTTCTGGACGCGGAATGATGCTAATGCAATTGTGAGTACCAGAAAAAAAACCTTAGACTAAATTGTTATCAGAAGGAAGCTAAATTTGAATATTGGGTGGTAATTAAATAAACAAATATTTGTGGACAATCTTACACAAATTCACCTAGTCCCAAACTAAGCATAACTTGTATCTTGTAAGTATTAATCTATAAATGGCGACATTGTGCATACTTTTATAGATATATACTTACGTACATAGAGAAGAACCATGATTTAGAAACATAATATCCTTGCCCATCTTAGAAATAAATGTCCTTACCGGACCTCTAGATTAATTCATTACATTACCAAACCAATTAGCTAAACTAATCGTCAATATAAGTTACAGATGTAGAATTGTTTTCTAAAACTGCGTTACCTGCGCGAATACTTGGACTTAGTAGAAAGCGGACCCTGGGCTCTAGGAATGCAACACTCAGACCAGGTGGACATATGCTGAGATCCGGTTAATGTACGGCCGAATAATACGCGTCCTCTACTGTCTGTCTTTATTTCATGCATAAATAAAACCGGCCAAGAGTGTGTCGGGCCACGCTCAGTGTAGGGTTCCGTAGTTTTTCGTCCAGAAATTATTTTGTAATTTTTTGCAAAAACTATTCAACCTATCAAGTTCAAAATAATTTTCCTAGAAAGTTTTTATAAAGTTGAACTTTTGCGATTTTTTTCATATTTTTAAAACTTATGGTTCAAAAGTTGGAGGGGGGGACACATTTTTTTTTACTTCTGGAGCGATTATCTCCGAAAATATTAACATTATCAAAAAATTATTTGAGCAAACCCCTATTCATTTTTAAATAACTATCCAACAATATATCACACGTTAGGGTTGAAATTAAAAAAAAAAACACTCCCCACGTTACGTATAGGGGAGGTATCCTAGTAAAATAAAAAAACACTTTTTATTTTACCACTTTGTCGGCGTGATTGATATACATATTAGTACCAAATTACTGAGATTATCCGCGGACGGACGGACAGACAAAGCGAAACTATAAGGGTTCCTAGTCGACTACGGAACCCTAAAAAGAAAGAAGATACGTTTACACGGATTATTGGGCCGTCCATTAGACATACCCATTCGGTGTTATAAACGAGATAATTCTGAGGGATGTATTTCTAGGTGATGCAACACAGAAGCTTTTTTATGTCATAGCTCGCACTCTAATTTAATTTCTCGTACACGATTTTTTTGCCCTTTCTCATCACACAAATATTTGCCCATACCGGGATTCGAACCCAGGATTTCTTCATGGGCAGCGTCACTACTCACTAGGGCCTAGTGACTAGGCTAATAAAAATTGTGATTACATAAGCTTTGTGTAGTTGTGTAGGTCTTTTGTAAGTTATCATTAATTTGTAGGCAAGCCCGGATGGCCCAGAAGGCATCTAAGCCAGCCGAACAGAATGGCAAAAGCGCCCACGACGTCGCAAGTGTGACGCAGAAAATGGCTGAGAGCACAATATCGGCCGCCACGTCCGCTCAGCCCTCGTCCGTGGCCAAGAACAAGACCTATGTAAGTACATACTACTGTAGGAGTGGATTGTACATGCAGTACCGAAGTCGGTGCAACAGTAGGGCCACAAACCCACGCCACGACGCCGCAAGTGTGACGCACAATATGGCCGAGAGCACAGTATCGGCCGCCACGTCCGCTCAGCCCTCGTCCGTGGCCAAGAACAAGGCCTATGTAAGTACATACTACTGTAGGAGTGGATTGTGCAAGCAGTACCGAAGTCGATGCAACAGTAGGGCCACAAACCCACGACGTCGCAAGTGTGACGCAGAATATGGCCGAGAGCACAGTATCGGCCGCCACGTCCACTCAGCCCTCGTCCGTGGCCAAGAACAAGGCCTATGTAAGTACATACTACTGTAGGAGTGGATTGTACATGCAGTACCGAAGTCGGTGCAACAGTAGGGCCACAAACCCACGCCACGACGCCGCAAGTGTGACGCACAATATGGCCGAGAGCACAGTATCGGCCGCCACGTCCGCTCAGCCCTCGTCCGTGGCCAAGAACAAGGCCTATGTAAGTACATACTACTGTAGGAGTGGATTGTACATGCAGTACCGAAGTCGGTGCAACAGTAGGGCCACAGACCCACGCCACGACGCCGCAAGTGTGACGCACAATATGGCCGAGAGCACAGTATCGGCCGCCACGTCCGCTCAGCCCTCGTCCGTGGCCAAGAACAAGGCCTATGTAAGTACATACTACTGTAGGAGTGGATTGTACATGCAGTACCGAAGTCGGTGCAACAGTAGGGCCACAGACCCACGCCACGACGCCGCAAGTGTAACGCACAATATGGCCGAGAGCACAGTATCGGCCGCCACGTCCGCTCAGCCCTCGTCCGTGGCCAAGAACAAGGCCTATGTAAGTACATACTACTGTAGGAGTGGATTGTACATGCAGTACCGAAGTCGGTGCAACAGTAGGGCCACAGACCCACGCCACGACGCCGCAAGTGTGACGCACAATATGGCCGAGAGCACAGTATCGGCCGCCACGTCCGCTCAGCCCTCGTCCGTGGCCAAGAACAAGGCCTATGTAAGTACATACTACTGTAGGAGTGGCTTGTGCAAGCAGTACCGAAGTCGGTGCAACAGTAGGGCCACAAAACCACGCCACGGCGCCGCAAGTGTGACGTAAAATATGGCCGAGAGCACAGTATCGGCCGCCACGTCCGCTCAGCCCTCGTCCGTGGCCAAGAACAAGGCCTATGTAAGTACATACTACTGTAGAAGTGGATTGTACATGCAGTACCGAAGTCGGTGCAACAGTAGGGCCACAAACCCACGCCACGGCGTCGCAAGTGTGACGCACAATATGGCCGAGAGCAGAGTATCGGCCGCCACGTCCGCTCAGCCCTTGTCCGTGGCCAAAAACAAGGCCTATGTAAGTATAGACAATACAGAAGTATATTTGTGGGAGTGCATTGTACAGGCAGTTCAATTACGTTCAGCCATCCTAAGTAGTTACTTAAGATGGCTAAACTGTCAAGTTTGACAGTTTATTTTGTAGTAGCATAAGTAATACCGTACCTACATAATATATGACTATTCATACAGCTTTTAGCTAATATATTTTAAAACTAGCTTCTGCCCGCGACTCCGTCCGCGTGGAACTAGTTTATATCTTAGTTCCATACAAACTTTCACCCCCCACTTCATCCCCTTGGGGGATGATTTCCGGGATAGAAACTATCCTATGTCCTCCCCTAGGGCTCAAACTATCTCTATACGAAATTTCATCCAAATCGGTTCAGCGGTTTAAGCGTGAAGAGGTAACAGACAGACAGACAGACAGACACACACACTTTCGCATTTATAATATTTTTAGAAATTTAGAAATATCTCAAAAACGTTTGAACCGATCTTGTTCAAAACAATTTTCGTTGAATGAATTGTGTGAATGTCCATGATTTCTTTCATATTTTTAAAATACACGGTTCAAAAATTAGAGGGGGGGGACACACAATTTTAGTGACTTTCGGGGTGATTATCTCCGACTCTATTCACTTAATCAAAAAAAAAAATTTTTAGAAATTTAATTACAAAACTATGTAGCGGCTAACAAAATACACCTATCCTCAAAATTTTATTCAAATACACTTTATAGTTTTCGAGTAAAATGCCTGTGACATACGGACGGACAGACAGACAGACAGACATGACGAATCCATAAGGGTTCCGTTTTTTGCCATTTGGCTACGGAACCCTAAAAAAAGAGTTTTTTTTTGGTTTTTTATAATGATATTTTCTATGGGCAGTACGCATTTCGATAGAATAAAATAAATAAAATAAAAATAAATAAATATAGGGGGATACAATCTTACACAAATCGACCTAGTCCCATAGTAAGCTCAGTAAGGCTTGTGTTATGGGTACTAGACGACGATATAAATAATAGATATAAATACTTAAATACATAGAAAACATCCATGACTCAGAAACAAATATTCATGCTCATCACACAAATATTTGCCCTTACCGGGATTCGACCCCAGAACCTTCAGCTTCGTAGGCAGCGTCACTACCCACTAGCCTAAGAATAGGAGCGGAGTCGGCAGCATGACATTACTTTAGCTACATCAGAATAGCAAATGTTTCCGATAACGTTGAATATCCACCATCTGTGCGAGGCGATGGGCGAGGAAAAAATGCATCAATAGGAAGCGATGCGCGGTCGTGCCCAGCAAGGCCATATTTTTCCTGAAATGTTTGACCGGCAACTATGGGCGTCTTGCTGTTACTTCCATGCTAGAAGAAGACGCCTATCACACATTTCAAGAAAAGTATGGCTCGTCTAGGAGCACCTTTAGATAGCCAAATTAATGCCAAGACAAAAATCCGTTGTTGATAGAGCTAAACGCCAACCTCGTGATGTTTATTTTCACAAACTAGTCCACATAGTGTTCAAGTTCATGAAGAAATAAAAACTAGCAGAATCTAAATTCTTTCGAATTACAAACTGAATTCGTTAAACAGATGTTTGCATTGCTCTAATACTTATTAACAATTTCAGAGTGAGGTCAAGGATACCCCGCCGGTGGTCATGAAGGGCCAGGCTGGAGACCCCTGTGAAGTCACTGCCAACTACGTTCGCCTCAATTTCGAGGAGAACAGTGTTTTTGAGTATGAGGTCACCTATCACCCGGACCAGGATTACAGGGCGTTGAGATTCAAGCTCTTAAATGGTATGTTAATAGAATTTATTATTTACAGTAGGACCACAAATATAAGTTACATCGGCAATCTTCGTCCACGCCGACGAGTGCTGACAAGTACCGAACGAAATCGAACGTATGACCATTTCAATAAAGACCTTGTTGCACTATACGTAATGTACAATATGCAATGACAGGTGAACTCGTGCTTTCCCGCTCATGGCGTCCAGACAAAATGGCGGGCGTTGAAGATTTTACCCGCGCAAACGCGCTGCCTTAAGGTGGGATTCCACCAGTGTGCGGCACAAGATTATTCAGTACTTGTGCCGCACAGTGCCGCACACTGGTGGAATCCCGCCTTTATGATTGGTTAAAATGTTTTCAAAAAATGCATTCTGCGCAGGTACATCGTTGTAACTTATATTTGCGGTACTACTGTACTAGCTTTTGTCCGCGACTCCGTCCTCGTGGAACTCGTTTATATCGTAGCTCCATACATATTTACGCAGGACTCTAAACTATCTCTTTACCAAATTTCATTTAAATCAGTTCAGCGGTTTAGGTCGAAGTGGTTTATGGTTTAAGACATTTTCGGGACAGGCCTAGCCTAGTGTGTAGGAAAGGAACCAGTGCAAATTGTGAAGAAAATATCAGATTGTATGTTCCTCTACATCTGATGTTCTGTATTTGTACATTACTTTTTATTGTACAATAAAAGTCTTAATCTATCATTTATTTCTCATAAAAATTTCAAGTGTGGAGAGGTAACAGACACACTTTCGCATTTATAATATTAGTATGGATTTGCGAAGAACAATTAGATATTAAGCTGAAAGCTAAAAGATATCTTACTTACTAAAACAATGTAAAGCGGATCTTGGCCTCCAACACTAAACACAGCTGGCCTTCCCTGTCCAATGCCGTTTCTCTACAGTCAAAGGCCCGGTATGGGTCTTTGTGGACATAGTCTCCCCAAAAAAAACTTAATAGTATTTTATGCAATCGTTATATAATGTGTGCTTTTTCATTGGAGTACCACGTTTAGGCCACGAAGCTTGCTGAGTGGCCTAATTAAGGTACGAGACTTAAAAAGCTAATTATATAACTATTGTATACAATACTTTTTCTACTAGTCAACTGAACTAATTAAACAAACCTGGTATCTATTGAAAACGAAGTGCAACCAACGGCTTTTTCTTTTTTGTGCGTTGATGTCTAATACCTTTTGACTTTCTCATGACGGCGTCCTATTGGTCAAATACATTATAGTTCAGCAAAGGCGCCACGTGATTGGTCAATTTCATTTTAGTTGTCTCAACAGTTATGAGATGTTGAGTTGGGAGCTCCATAGTAAAACGTATATGATTTTAGTTTGGTGTACGAAGTCTTAATTCAAACATTAAGGTCGACGAGTATTAAAAGTATATTTTGCAGATAGGGGGTCACCAATTAGTTTCGCTTAGGGTCCGTTTTAAGAAATGAAATGACCATCGCGGTCCGCACAACATTTTACAGAAAAAAAAATGCGGGGAGGATACATTTTTATTTAATTACGTAGGTACTCTGTAGTGCAAGTTGCTGTGTTCTCGCGGTCCGCTCAAAACGGGTCGGTGGTCCGGTCCGTGGTCCGCCATTTGGCGACCCCTAGTGTAGATTATGAATAGGCAGAAAATTACTTATCGGTAGCTGGCAATTCTTAAATTGAGGGAGCATGTGAAATTGTATGCAAATTCTTAATTGGCTCGCACAGTTAAGTTGATTTTAACCTGTTTAACAGTTACGTAATTTTAACTTGCAGAGCACAGTCAGTATTTCAAGACCAAGACGTTCGACGGCACCACGCTGTACGTTCCACACATGCTGCCTGACGAGGCATTGAACCTGGTGTCCACGAACCCGTACGACGAAACCCAAGTGAACATAAAGGTAGGTGTCAACGCCCGTGGTCAGGACTCTAAACTATCTCTATACCAAATTTCAATCCTCGCCTCGCCTCGTCTCGCCCCTCCGGTGGAAAATCAGCTTAACGCGCGAGGCAGCTTTGGTGAGGCTAGTTGCTCAGTGTGGACGTGCCACGATGCGTATGCCTCGACCGTTTCACGATGGGAGGTGGTCTCACGCGGTTATTGCTCGCTCTGTGTGTACTGAGCCATTGAATAATAAATAATGAAGGGTTTACAGCAAACCAACAAACAAAGGTGGAGTTTTGGGATGATCTTTTAAGTTTTGCTCATTTGATCTAAATCAATACCCGAGACCAAACAATAAAGGGTCGCCATCAGATATATCGAAGCGGCCAAAGTGCCTACAAATATCTGAACACGTTTCTAATGCCTCGACAGTTTAAATCTGATCGCCGTACGTGCAGTCCTGTAGGTCGATTACATACGCATTGTACGTACGTCAGGTCAGGTCGATCTAGATGTCGCTTTTTGTATGGGAAAATTACAGTTGAGTCATATTGCGAACGCTTTCTGTTAGGAATCGTTTCTAGCTAGCTGAAGTTAGCCAAATTCGCCTGCGTATTCCAATGAAAATTCTGTCTGCAATCCAATCATGCATAGCCTGGAAGGTCCGTTGATCATATATCGTTATCACGGGAGCAAATACGATTTGACAGTACTGAAAGATTATAAAAAACAGTCAAAAACAGAAATGACATTCTTATAGAGAAACGTTTATACCTACGGCCTTAAAATATATAATTATTTTATTGAATATCAATGCTATATATACCTATATCTTACCTCCGTACTTGACTTGATTGGTACTTAATAAGATTACCTACAGTCAATTTACACATTTGTCGTTTTAAATATGCACCCATTACAACAGCGGCAGTCGAAAGAACATTTAGCCAGTTAAAATGGATATTTACTGCACGACGCCGCAGATTAATAGTAGAAAACATAGAGATTTTTTTTGTCGTATATTACGAAAATCACTTAAGATCAACAAGTGGTATTAAATTAAAACATGGATATTTATTATTATTTTCTTGGAGGCTTATAATGTGTAGGCAGAAAAGTCTGCTTTTACTAAATGGACAATATGTCTTACTACTTCTTTAACAAATTTATATTTGCTCCCGCGATAACGATATAAGTTCATGACACTGCTAAAAGAATGTTAGAGATCGAATTAGTAGTTTCAGAGATTAACATAAGTTCTCACAAAGTCACATAGGCTTTACAGCATTATATTAAATTGTTAATGTCCCACAGATCTTATTCCGGCGTACCCGTCGGCTCAGCGAGATGGTGCATTTATACAATGTGCTGTTCAAGCAGATAATGAAAGACCTGAATATGGTACGATTCGGTCGGCAACATTTCAATGAGCACTTGAAGGTTCAGATCCCACAGCACAAGCTGGAAGTATGGCCGGGGTAAGTACAGGACTCATACAAATAACCAGTTGCCAGCGCGGCTTCGGCTGGCGCGTTCTAAGTTTTCTTTTAGCTTTGATCTTTGTATCAATAGATACGATACAAATAGGGGTGTAGACACTAAATAAAATAATCAATAATGTCATATTTTCTCAAAAAAATATGAATAAATATTAGGGGACAATCTTACACAAAATCGACCTAGTCCAAACTAAGCAAAGGCTGTACTATGGGTACTAGACGACGATGAACATACTTATATAGATAAATAAATACTTAAATACATAGAAAAACATCCATGATTCAGGAACAAAATAAATATTCGTGCTCATCACACAAATAAATGCCCTCACCGGGATTCGAACCCAGGACATCTTGCTTCGTAGGCAGGGTCACTACCAACTAGGCTAAAGCGGTCGTCAAAATGATTAAACATGTAGTCAAATGGAGAAAAAATCAATGCAAGAGGTTAAATAATCACCAAGTTTTAAGAAGGGGTATGTTCTGTCCCTTTTTCGCAAAACGCAACTTCTTATGAACGATGAAGCTTGTAGATTGTGACGTCACTAATAGACGGCAACGTACCGTGCGCCGTCGTG
The DNA here is from genome assembly GCA_947578815.1 of Epinotia ramella. Taxonomy (NCBI): domain Eukaryota; kingdom Metazoa; phylum Arthropoda; class Insecta; order Lepidoptera; family Tortricidae; genus Epinotia; species Epinotia ramella. Next base: position 9,601,030 of record OX388217.1, on the reverse strand, counting down.
GTCGGCGCCGCGCAGCCTCGCATATTGTGACATCACACACTTGCTTTTGCTTTCTCTAACAAGCAATATTAAAACGGTTGTACCTTCTTAAGTCTATGAGATATCTGAATGGGATTTTCGTCACTAGGCATATTTTTTTGCCTTCTTTCTTTTGGAGTAATAATAATTTTCGAGTCTACACCCCTATTGTCGTTTACTTCGAAGCGTAATAACGTAAAAATATATATATATATATATTCCAGGTATGTGACCACGGTGAACGAATTCGAAGGCGGCCTAATGTTGTCCCTGGACTCGACCAGCCGTGTCCTGCGCACACAGTCTGTGCTCAGCTTCATAAAGGAGACTGTGCAGGCTAAGGGCTCGAGCTGGAAGCAGGCTATGACTGAGCTGCTCATCGGGTGCTCTGTCATGACCACTTATAATAAAAAGTTGTTCAGGTATGTTTCCCTTATTGCTAGTGAATAGCTAAGTCCACACCAGTGCGCTTTCACGTTCAACAAGGCATGCGTCATATTGCTGTCACACTCATTCTTAAAGTGGCCGTCAATAGAATTTGCTAACTATGTAAACAAACCGCCATATTGAAATTGTCTTTCACTGACGGTTCTCCATTGAGGCGACTTTACTTAGATTAAGTGTGACAGCTCTATGACGCATGCCGTTGTTGAAAAAAAAGCGCTCTGGCCCCGTATCATGGTCGGCCTTATCACGCGATAAGTGACAAGATAGGGCGTCAGTCTCTTTCTGTCGAACGGTGTCCAGACAGTGACGGACGCTCTATCTTGTCACTTATCGCGTGATAAAGCCGACCATGACACGGGGCCTGGTGTGGACTTAGCTAATAGGGTCCAAAGTACAGCTACAGATTGGCCGTGATGAACGGATTCCTCGGCCTCATTTTGTCCCTCGACTCTAAACCAGCCGGTATCTTGTTTTAAGCTCACCTCAACGCTCACTTACAAATATAACTTGACACCGCGATGCGTAGTAACTAAGCGTAGGTAGAGGTCTAGTTTCGTGACGGGTGACCGGCGGGGTGAGCCGCAATAGCGCGTAGCGAATAACAGTCCTGCGCACACAGAGACTGCAGTGAAAGGGCTTGGGCCGGAAGCAGGCTTTTTTTTATTTTATTTTGTCACCAATGTAGTGTGCGCTATGCCACAAGCACGCACTCTCATACTACATTTGCATATATGTATAAGCACATTGCCGCCCACATATTACTTGGCGACCCTATGTAAGAATGGACGTAGTAACCCAACAGTTCAGGTTGGGATTAAGATATATTGTGTCTAAAGTCACTCTAGGATGTTTACGTAAAGTGGCCGTCAATAGAACTTGCTAACTATGTAAACAAACAATGTATTGAAATTGACATTTAATGTCAATTTCAGTATGACGGTTTGTTTACATAGTTAGCAAGTTCTATTGACGGCCACTTTAGGTTAGCGGGTGGCAGTGTGTGGGTGTGTCACACTAAATCAATTTTATTTGTAACAAATGAGGCTACATAAAGCCTTGATTCTCTTTTGCCTTGATCTTGGTACCAAAAAGTAGGATTAAAAAAAAAAAAAAATTTTAGCAATATATATAATTGTAATATTTTTTTTAGAGTTGACAGTATTGACGAGACGATGACACCCAAATCCACATTTGAAAGGAAAGAGGGCGGAGAAACGGTAGCGATAAGCTACATTGATTATTACAAAAAAAACTACGGGATCGATATTATGGACTGGGACCAACCCATGCTAATATCGAGGTAAGTCTAATAATAACAGTACGCACACACCACACGCTAGTGTCATTTTTTTAAGCTACTTATAAACGTGTTAATAAAAAAACGCAAAACCTGAAAACTTTTTGTTCAGAATCGAGAGTAGAATGTGAAATAAAATAGAAAAAAAAATTTGACGCGATTTTTTTTTACATTTCTGTGGAGCAGGTCGCCCCAGTCGGCCAACGCTCCATACAGAAGTAAAAAAAAACTCGTTAAATTTTTTTTTTGAAGTGAAAACTTCTTTAGCGGCGCTGAGCACTTTTTGGGATGAGGAAAAATTGTTAAATACGCGACAGATTTTTGTGACGTCAGATGTGAAGGAGGTCACAAACTTTTATATTTTGCTGCTAGCCGATTCGACTTCATTCAAAACTGAACGCTATTCGTAAGAGTATAAAGCCGTTAAACACTTTTTGCAATAGCATATTCTGCAAATAAATTTGTAATTGTGTCCACGCGTCCTTCATCGTTTTGCTATTGAGCAAATTCGAATAGTTCGAATTTGGACGTTATTCCTAAAGAGACAAAGCTTTGAAAAATATTTGGCAATGGCAAAAACAAATTGGTATTTTGTTCGCCGCCGGCCCGTCGCACCCAACGCGCCCGCGGCCCGTCCGCCTAAATCCTACTAATATTATAAATGCGAAAGTTTAGATGTTTGGATGTTTGGATGTTTAGATGTTTAGATGTTTGGATGTTTGTTACTCAATCATGCTTAAACGGCTTAACCGATTTGGATGAAATTTTGCACAAAGATTGTTTATAGCCTGGATTAAAATATAGGATAGTTTTTATCCCGGATCCACGCAGACGAAGTCGCGGGCGGAAGCTAGTAATTGATAATTGTTTATAAATTTGCGTCAAATTCATTTTTAGGGTGACACCGTAAGATGTCACGTGACCTGATCGAAAAACTGTTACAATGTTATTGAGTTTTCACTTCTGCCGGCACTCCCGGAGTGCAACCCGGTCTTTTTTTCTATTTTTTTTCACATTCTACTGTCGATTCTGAACAATCAGTTTTCACGTTTTGCGTTATTTTATTAACACATTGTATACTAGTGTTATTCTCTTTATTAAATTTTCTTAGGCTAGGGTTGTACAATAATTATATAAAAAGTAAAATATAAAACTATACATACAAATCATTATAAAAACCTAACCTAGGGTACCGCCGGCAGCGAGGCGGGGCCTAAGCTGCCGGCGGTCAGGGCGTCAGAGTCAGGAACCTCCTGACTATCCGCGCAGTATCCAGGAGTACCGCCTTCTGTATCTGACCCTTGAGCCAGCCAATTTGTTATTATTATTATTATCGTATTGACGAGACATCATTTTGATCTTGACACGTTTTATTGATCCTGTATCCAGGAGTACCGCCTTCTGTATCTGACCCTTGATCCAGCCAAGTTGTTATTATTATTATTATCGTATTGACGAGAGACATCATTTTGATCTTGACACGTTTTATTGACCCTGTATCCAGGAGTACCGCCTTCTGTATCTGACCCTTGATCCAGCCAAGTTGTTATTATTATTATTATCGTATTGACGAGAGACATCATTTTGATCTTGACACGTTTTATTGACCCTGACAATATTACATTAATGTTCCTTTTTTTTTTGTTTTGTTTTGACGTTTAGAGACCGTATACATCTCTTATAACACTAGAATAATTATTAACTGTATTTGGACGCTTAGAGACCTTATACATCTCTGGAATACTGAATGAATATCATTAACTTCTTGATAATGCTGATACAGACCTTATATCGAATGTAATGGTCATATTTTGCAATTTTGTTTTGTTTTGATTTACTTAGTGACATTTAGTTTGTTAACCGTTTATATCAGTTCTTCTACAAATTTTTAATTATTATTGTGTAAGATTATTATTATTTTATTGTAAATTACCGTTTGACATGTAAAAGTGCCCTTGTGGCCTATTTGCAGAATGAAGAATTTATTTTGATTTTTGATTTGTTTAATAGAAAAGGATGATGGAATTATTATAAGAAAAATGTTACTAAGTGACTTTTATAACGATAATAGGTTTACGTGTTTTGAATGTATTTATTTAAGGGGCTACCCAAGGTTTTCATAGATTTTTGTCAAGTTTTGAATCATATCTCCTACTTTTGCACTGCAAATAGAATTATAAATCAAACGGCTATCGGTTCTTCAATACTTTATCTCCATTTTGGTCCGCCGGATTATGAAAGAAATGATTACTTCATTTTGTATGATTTTTTTAAACATTGTCTAAAAAAACACTTATTTCGTATCTCTATTGACGTGAAAGATCTAACTTATACGAAATCTACATATTTGGGTTTGTCTGTGACGTCTCTAAAAACTGGTCCAGGGTTTTCATTTTAAACCAATTATCACAAAAGTTATCGCCAGAAAACCAGTTTTTTGGTCTAAAATTGTTCAACTTAGATGCAAAATATCTCGAAAACAATGAACTTTGAAGTTAATGTGGGATACTATATTGCTTAAAGCCGTTGTTGTTAACATAATAAGCTACAAAAAACATTGGAAAACTAAGGGATTCAGATCGAAGGTCATTGGCGTATGGGAGCCCCTTAACCGGCGACCACAGGCATTCATGGGTCATCGCTACTAACCAACTGAGCTATAGCTTTTGTGACAAACAGTGTTCGTCCTATTTTTATTTTTTATTTACTATTTCTCTCTGTTTGTCGTAAATAAATGTTTTTCTTTCTTTTCTATCGGAAACTATCGGGCGTTGTAGGAAGAAACTGATTGAAAGGTTTAGTGGCCGAGACAGATTGTTCCCATAGCTCAGTTGGTTAGTAGAGACGGGCTGTGAATGCCTGTGGTCGCCGGTTCGGATCCGGCTCGGAGTCCACTCTTCATTACTGTGATCCACAGAGGAGGAAACACCGAACTGCACATTTCGCCTTGGTTTATAGGTGCCTTCATGGTTTTACCAATGGGCATGGCGGTGTTATATTATAAGAATAGAAAAACAAAGCTCATAAAAATCATTTTCAGGGACACAAAACGCCAGCCTGGTTCGGAAGTCCCGACAGATTTCATGATTGCCCTCGTGCCGGAGCTGTGTCAGCTGACGGGTCTGTCGGAAGACCAACGCTCCAACTTCAGGCTCATGAAGGATGTCGCAACGTACACGCGCATCGACCCTAACCAGCGGCACGCTGCGTTTAAGAAGGTCAGTGATTCCTAGACTATCCACTACAAACACAGACATTCTCTATTCAGATCAGACGGTGAGACTCGTAGGTACATAATTAAACAATCTGACCCCGTAGGTCGGCCTTATCACGCGATAAGTCACAAGATAGGAGCGTCGTCTCGTTCTATCCAACGGTGACAGCCCGTGACGGACGCTCTATTTTGTCACTTATCGTGTGATAATAACACTACTACTCGTTCTGTAGTAGTGTTGTGTTCCTGGAGGTGAGCAAGGTCGCCAGAGCTCCCGAGGATGCGTTGTGTTGAGAGCGAGGGAATTTGTTCCTTGAGCTGGCAACACGGCGAATCCTCAAACATATCAAGGGTCGGCAACGCCCATGTTACTCCTTTGGAGTTGCATGCGTCTATAGGCTGCGGTGTCCGCTTACGATCAGGCGGGCCGTACGCTTGTTTGCCACCGTCGTTGTATAAAAGATAAGGCGTACCATGATACGGGGTCTGGTTTCTCGGCGTATTGGTTCGCTCGTGTAAACAAATTAAATAATACTTAAATAAATAGATGATTAGAAATATCAAATTAATTTGACATAATAACTATTATAAGGGTAACGACCATATTCTTGGTCGGCTTAACTGACTCAATAAAATTTTCTATGAAAGTTTTCCGTTGTGACACGAAAATTAACCATACAATTCTATGGTTAATTTTTGTGTCACAACGGGACTTTGTTCACTTCTTCAGTTTGTATGGTCATGTACCGACTCGCTCTGAAGCGCTCATAGCCTGGCGGCCCCTGCGAGTCAGGAACGATAACGCAGGTTAAGCAAAGATGGCAGCGGTCAGTCTTTGGATGGGTGACCGCCTGATGTTTGAGTGGTTAATATAAATGAGCGTTTCCGTGCTTTGGAAGGCACGCTAAGCAGTTGATCCCGGTTGCTGTCTATGACAGTACTAGTTAAGCCGAGTTAGAGGCCTTTGGGCGGCTTAAGAGCTTCTAACAGTTGAGTTGCCCACTCACTTGACAAAGGGGGGACAACTGTTTACTCGCGTCCGCAGGAGCTACCTACCACAACCCTAAGGCCAAAATAATATATGCCATACGATTAAATTAAAACTACCGACTAACCAGGCTAACTACTGGCCAAGAATTTGGTCCTGACTCATAATTCATATTATTTTTGACATGTAAAATTTTATATTTTATTAATAAATGAGTATGAGTATTCATATTCATTTATTAATAAAATATACCTTCAGGTACAAAATGCTCCCGGCTACATTGTCTGTCTCGTTCGCTCCAGCTCATCATTATTGGCCACAGCATCTATGGCAGATGATTGTTGCGCTTAGGAGCCTATGGATTGCCGCATCTACGTTGGTGGCTGTATAGTCCTATGGCAGCGCGGCATTTCTTGCCACATCGATTGCAGACGAATTGTGAATCTGGAGGGGGTGATACAGCACGGCGAAGTCTTTTCTGCTTGAGGTTTATGTGCCAATCTTCGTCGTGTTTTGTTGTCCCGACTTTAATATCGTGCCGCCATTCAGGTCTCATGTTGTATGTCGCTGTCGTCGCTACGTACACGCGCATGACCATAACCAGCCACACGTTGCTTTTTTGTTTTTTTTTTTTAAGGGGATAGTGTTTTGTTTTTTAGACTATTGACTACTAGATAAATTCTCAATTTGGTAGTAGTGCTAGCGGTACAGCCCAAAATTCAGTAAAAAACTGCAAATTGTGTTAAAAGCATGAAAATCGGAACGAATTAGGGCATACTAATCAATTTGGCCCGTAGCACGAAAAGGGAAGAGGAGTTATGACGTCATGTTTTTTTGTATCGAAAAAAAAAAACAGAATGGCGAATCCTCAAACATACAGTTGCATGCGTCTATAGGCTGCGGTGTCCGCTTATCATCAGGCGGGCCGTATCTTGTTTGCCACCGTCGTTGTATAAAAAAAACATGAAGTCGTGTTTTATTTTTGTATCGAAAAAAAAAAATTGTGAAATCTTATCGTGTGTATCGAATGAAAGGGCTTATTAAGCCGTTTCTAAAAATCATTATATTTCAGTCACTTGTTTCTAATTAAAATAAAAATCATTATCAAAACATACCAAGTTTGGGCTCCTCCAGATATGATACGGTTGAATCATTATTTGTAAAATATACCTAAAATGATATGTAATAGCCTCATATCCAACTCCAAGAAAGCAATTTTGAAAATATTTACATTTATTATTAAAAAAAAAAAAAAAAAATATTGCCTAAAGATCAACAGTTCCGATTTTCATGCTTTTAACACCATTTGCAGCTTTTTTTGGCGTACCGCTAGCACTATAGTATGTACAATCAGATAATTTCATTCATTGACATGGCGTTTGCGAAATTATAGCCATAATCAAATTTCGAATTTATCAACAGTACATCCAAAACGTCCTGGACAACGAGAACGCTCGCAACCGCCTAAAAGGTTGGGGCCTCAGCATACACCCGGACACAGTGAAGCTCGCTGCCCGGACTCTAGCTCCGGAGACCTTGTACTTTGGCAAGAACCGGACTGTCGAAGGCAAACCCGACGCTGACTGGAACAACGAAGCGACCAGGAACACTGTGATGCAGGCGGTGGATATCATTCGATGGGCGATTATATTTACCAAGAGGGATGAGCAATGCACGCAGGTATGTGACGCCATCACTTTAGTGCTTTAACAGACCGCGGGCCTGAAGCGGCATTCAGACCTATCTAAATGCAGTACACTAAATCAGAAAGACTCTGCAAAAAGACGAGTGTAAAGACTTACCCCCTTATTCATAAACAGAGACCGGAATTTTCACGGCAAAACAAAAGACTGTCGCAATCTTACTAGTGTTAGAAACATTTTTTTATAGATATCGATAATTGTGGAACAGAAGAAAACAAAACGGTCCACCAAATAAATAGAAAAAAAATACGTCATGTTTGTATAAAAATACATAGAAACCGATACAATTTTAAGTGTATTTTTGTTGTGTTTTAGACCTATGTTCGTGATTTTTTTCTATCGAGCGAAATTTGCTTAGTCACGTTTCGAAGCACTGATTTCCCTGCGGAAAAGCCTCAAGGTTACTATTCGTATTTTTTTGAAACCATATTATTATAAACAGCCGCATTATATTGTTTCAAAAACTCTGTTCGCTTAACTTCGCTGAACCTACGGCGCCTTAATTTCTCGACATTCTCTGGGAGTAGACCGTTTCGTTACAAAGCCATTTCTGTATACTAAATGATCGATCGACTTCACTCGACGTCAAGGGGGCAAATTTATAAAATTCAGTGTAATCGGTATGTTGTTCAGGTTGAGTAAGTTTTTCAGATATTTCTCATATATTATATTTTAAACTAACCGTCGCGAATTACTCGATATCTATAAAAAAATGTTTCTAACACTAGTAAGATTGCGACAGTCTTTTGTTTTGCCGTGAAAATTCCGGTCTCTGTTCATAAAACTTAAAATGCCTCGGCTAAATAAAATGTGCTTTGTCCCTTTCTTACAAACACAAATGTCAAAGTGACAAATAAGGATAAACTAATGTTAACGGCATTTTAGTTAAAACAGGCTTGTAGAACGTTTATGAATACGGCCGTTAGCATGTAAGTCACGCTACTATTAGCGTGGTGGCGATGGGCGTAGACACTAAATAAAATAATCAATAATGTCATATTTTCTCAAAAAAGGATAAAAAAATATAGTCAAATGGAGAAAAAATCAACGCAAAAGGTTATATAATCACGAAGTTATAAGTGTCCAAAGTTTTAAGAAGGGGTATGTTCTGTCCCTTTTTCGCAAAACGCAATTTCATTATGAATCGATAACGCTGGAAGAATGTGACGTCACAGAAGACGGCAACGTGCCGCGCCGCATCGTGGTCGGCGCCGCACTCCCGGCAGCATCCTATAATGTGACGTCACACACCGTTTGCGTTTTCTCTCTCTAACAAGCAATATTAAAGCTTCGTAATTCTTTGAGATATCTGAATGGGATTTTCGTCACTAGTCTAGACTCACTAGGCATATTTTTTTGCCTTCTTTCTTTTGGAGTAATACTAATTTTCGAGAATACACCCCTATTAGACAGTTAGACTCGACACTGCCACTCTGAATCAGTCAGCGTACTGCATTTCCACAGTCAAACTGTGCAAACGGTTTTGCGGGACCCTGTACTTGTTCATGTTGTATTATTGTTTCTTTCTTAATAAATAAATAAATAATAAATAATTTACATTTTTCATTTTCTCGTTGACCGCGGTAAAGCGCACGCAAGCGGCATAATGTCAACCACCAAGGAAAAAGAAATAATTGTAAAAATTCTCGATCTCTACAGAGAGATTAATATGAGAGTTTAATATGTGTTGCGGAGTTAATTTGCTTCTTAGTAATAAATACTTTTTAACCCAACACTTTTTTCGACGCTTTTCGCTTATTAAAATAGAGCTGCACGCCACCAAAGCCATCGCGAGCCCTATTCATTGGTGTTTAAACGGCGATATTGCGTACGTGCACTTCACTTGAATTTTTCGTCCGTACTGAGTTAGCACGCTAATTAGATCAAGTGTAAAGAGGACGCACTAAATCCCCCCGCACCGCTGTCTAAATGCATTTAGTTTTATCATAAGTGATAAAACTCCACAAGGATAAGTCCTTGTGGATATACATCCGTTACTCTCGCACCCGCTACTGGTGAGAGCCTATCACAGCCATAAGTGATAAAGTGCCAACTGCACGGCTATCACAGGATGGGCCGCGAGCTGTGTCGCGGCGACATAGACTACCCGTCTTTTTGTAATTAAAACGCTTAGAAAGAGACGGAAACAACGGACGACACAGCTCGCGGCCCGTTTTGTGATAGCCGTGCTGGACAACACGAACCTCAGGCTGCACCCTTGCAACCTTTTTAGGGTTCCGTACCCAAAGAGTAAAACGGGACCCTATTACTAAGACTTTGCTGTCAGTCTGTCTGTCCGTCTGACCGTTTGTCACCAGGCTGTATCTTAATGGACTCAGGCCAGCTTAAGGTCTCTACCCATTACACCGTATCATACCATGACCGTACTATGAACGTGTCAGGCAAAAAAATATTCTTCATATTAAAAAGTGCCGGTGCCGGAACGGTCTAGTGGGCGTCATCTCATAATGCCTCATACAAATTATATTTTTCATCACACTTGCTCGAAAAGGGCTTCATAATGCGCAGACATACAGAGCTGTAATAGCCTGTGTTACGCCCACGGGCGTAATGGTTTTTTTCTTAAATTGTATCTGTCACTCTTGCGGCAGTTACAAAGCAAAGAGGTTTTATATCAAATACGATGTCTGAAAACGTATTTATAAATAAATTTAAACTTAAAAAACTACTTAAACATGTTTAACTGAATTATTTACAGATTGAATATGTAGTTATTTAGTGTCTATGTAAAATGTTTTTAAGTGTTTTCAAATCGTGGCTGTATACCGAAGGGTCTTTGCCATACGCGCCTCACGTCAAATTCAACAAAATGGACGACTGACATGTTGCAGTTTTTATTACGATTTGTATTCATTTCATCTAAAATGTATTTGTTTCCTCGCAAATGTGATGAAAAACATTGTGTATAACACGGGCGTAAAAATATTGCAAACTCGAGTCATCAAAAGCCCTCCGCCTTCGGCGTCGGGCTTCTGATAGACTCTTGTTCGCAATATTCCACTTCCGCCCCTCGTTAAACAATGTAGTATTACAGTACATATGGTGCTACTTTCCGGCACTAGTACGGAAAAGAGCACTTTTCGTGTATATGTCGAAACTTTAAAGAGCCATATGTACAGTAAAACGTTGTACGATACACGTGCGAATAGGTAATTCGCAACTCGTGTCGATTTAATCCTTCCCTCCCTTCGGTCGTGTTTTAATTTATCACCACTGCGAATTTCCTATTTTCGGCACTTGTATCGTAAATAACTATTCTTGCATGTGACGTACGGTTACGGTCATGGTATGATACGGTCTAGCGGGCACAGACCTTTACAGTTACCTACAACACCAATCGTTTCACCCTGGCGTAAATAATTGGCGAACTTATCTTTAAAACAAACAGCAATTTATTACTGCTCCATGCCTCATGGTAAAATAGGCGAATTGAATGCTATAAAGCATTCTCTACCAGTAAACCTTAAAGCAATGCAGATAAAGATAAATTGCGGATTGAACCTATATTGGTATAATTTATAGTTACGTTTACATTGTAAACCAGGATAGTCTGTGAGTAAGTAAGTATGTTTGTAGGGGAAAATCTCCAAAGCTTGCTTAAAATCCGATTTCAAAAGTATATACAAGAACATTTTATTTTCATAATAGAAGGTTTATATGTCAATAAATAAATACACTTAGGTATACATATCAATACGATCCGAGCTCCCGGCAAGCGTTCAATCGTATTTCAAGGCTAACATAGACTTATCCAAATTGCAGAATTTCCTCTCCACACTGCGCCGCTGCTGCGGCCCCATGGGCATCATGGTCCAACAGCCCGAGATGGTGATGCTCCAAAACGACCGGACCGAGACGTACGTGCAGGGCCTCAAGAAGATCATCAACTCCTCCATCCAGCTCGTGGTGTGCATGTGTCCGACGTCCAGGGACGACAGATACGCTGCGATCAAGCGGATCTGCTGCGCTGAAAACCCTGTGCCTTCGCAGGTAAGTCAAGTTTGTAGTGTTGGGTTACTCACTCGTGAGTCACCTCACGTTTGTGATACTCATTTCATTAAAATGTCGCATCACTTCACGCTTGAAAAATGTAGTACTTCATTCCTCACGAGTCACCGACTCGCTACGCATTCGCTCAGTCATCACCACGCGCTTCATTTCCCTCAAACCTCAAAGCCTCGCCCCTCGAGCTCCGGACTCGCCACTCGTGCCTAAGCCCCATCTACAATACAACATTGTATGTAGTGGAGGGAGGTAAGTAGGAATATTGAACATGAAATGATGAATTGGTGGTCTATAATAATAATAAATACTCTTTATTGCACCACGACAAGAGAGAAACATCTTACAAAAAACTTGCTTAATACATAATGGTAACAACAGGCGGTCTTATCGCTTTAAAGCGATCTCTTCCAGACAACCTTTGTACAGCATAGAATTTTAAACAGGTAGTGCAGGAATTCATCAAGAAGAGCATATTAACACATCAGTCTTTCAAATATTACTAAACAGGACACTTTAAAATACATACCTACCCATAAATTAACAAATACGCAGACATATATATAACCATACATACATACATACATACGATATACATACATACAATACATAAAAGGCAACTTAAGGGAGAGACAGGTAATATTGTTTCAACTGATTTTTGAAAATAGGAAGAGATTTTACACTCCTTATATGCAACGGCAAAGCATTCCACAACCGAACAGCCCGAAAGGTAAATGAGCTGTTATACAATTTGGTAGATGAAGGTGGTGGGGCGAGAAGATGGTTTTGGGAAGATCTGATGGAAGGATTAAAACGCTCTTTGAGATATGGAGGAGTAGAGGTAACAAAAAGTATACTGTAGAGTAACGCAATAATGTGAGAATCACGGCGGACACGAATTGGAAGCCACTTGAGCTGAGAACGAAAGGAGGAAACGTGGCCGTACTTGCGCAAACCAAATATGAACCTAAGAGACAGATTTTAAAGGCGCTCAAGTTTGTTAAGCTGGTCCTCAGTAAGGTCCAGATAGCAAACATCAGCATAATCTGGAATGGGAAGAAGGAGAGATTGAGCTAGCGCAATTTTAGTGGCGAGTGGCAAAAAGTTACGAAGTCGACGAAGAGAACCGATCGAAGCAAACATCCTCCTGCTGACCTCGCTCACCTGAGGTACCCAAGATAATGTGCGATCCATTATGATACATAGGTTCCTTACCTGGTGCGAATATGGAATTTGAACACCATTGAACATTACGGCTGCTGCTAAGTTAACAAAATCAACCCTAGGAATGCTTCGGACTGCCTACGATTATGACCTGGCTTTTAGCAGGGTTTACCTTAAGCCCAAAACGTTCACTCCAAGTAGAAATACTCTCCAAGTCCTTATATTCATGGAGTGGATAACCTGAGGTATAGTCCAGTCAATGAACTGACAACTCGTATGGAAAAAAAGTCAATTTTTGGAAATAATTTATGATAGCTTATTTTTAATGTGTAACGGATATATTATCAATTAAATAGTTACCCAGCGACAAAATCCGATAAAATATCAGACATCAAAAAAACGATAAACTAACTAGCTTCTGTAAAGTCAGAAAAAATATTAATAAATATTTTTGTCTTTATTTTCGTTCATTTACATTTGCTCTATAATATTCAAGATAAATCGTACAAAAAAAGACAGTGCATGCTTCATTTAAATCTACATAATTACTTCCGGGTGGAAAGTTTGTCAGATTTTTGAATTAATCATCTTAGAATAACATTTTAAAATTAAATCAACAAAAAAAACGCTATTATAAATTAATGTTTTTCAAAACCGTATTTTGCCTGGAGTAGTAAATGAGAGTAAATTTGAAGATCGTCGGCATAAAGGTGATATGATGAACCGTTGTTACTAGTAATAGTCTATTATACGCTACACTTGAAAAAAACCCTGTTTCTACTGCGGATATATGCTAATTATTAGATGGCACCTCACCCCATTTGAAGTAGGACATTGTACCTTTTATTTAATAATAGGTGGAAGCGTGCTGGGCCCATAGCGCAGTGGAAGCGTGCTGGGCCCATAACCTATTATTAAATAAAACAATGTCGTTCAGTTGAAAGCCTTACGGAGAAGTAGGTTATTTAATCATCCGTTACAAGTTATATGTCAAAAGACAATATAGACCGTACACACAGTCATACCAACATACAGAGTGTTTATTTGATGTTACTATACTAAAATATTCATCTCAACAGTACCACCTCATTATTGGAAATGAGGTGCTCATACAAACTCATTTTAATTTCATGTCCTACCCAACATTACCTTTGTGATGAGGTTAGTCGTCAAATTGTAGCCACAAACAATAGTACATTACTATAGAGACCGGGAAACGAAGCCGCGCTCGCTACGCTCGGCCGTCTATATCTACTTGGCCTGCAACCCCGTTTCTCGCCGAGATTTGTATAGTGCTTTTCTCAAACTTGCAATGAAATAAAATGAAAAAGTAGTCAATTTGTTTTATAAATAATACGTTTCTTCGTGCACCGCCTGCACCGCCGCCGCCGCGTTTAAAAACAAAAGAAGGTTGCTTTACAGGCCTAGGTGTGTAAGGTTGTATGAAATTCCTTTACATATCATCTTCACTCGTCGCACCGGATACGTAGTATTTCCGAACCTAATTTGAAGTAAGTCACGTCAACATTTCATTGCAAGTTTGAGAAATATTCATTATAGTATGATGACAAGGATTGACGACAGATCAAATCAACATTCAATTAAATTATTTTCGTTCTTAGGTTATATTAAAATGCTTCTTAATCTCGAAACTTGACTTAAGAAGACCATCGCATCCTCCATCCAGCTAATTGTGTGCATGGTTTTCCTGGTTGTATCATAAAGGCGCCCGGGGTCCACTTTGGCACCTGCGGGGCTAGCACAACTGACGCCGCGCTGCGAAGCGAGTCGAGAAAGATCTACCCTTCTCATTCCAATTTGCACGGTGCGTGAGACAGGAGACGCTCAGTCGCGCGCGAAGTGACTAGGCAACAAGTTGTGCTAGACGTACTGATGCTAAGATTTGGCGTAGGAACTACGAAAGCCACTACCATCTGACCTTCCAACTCAGAGGGAAATCAGTGATCAAGAATTTGCTGTGCTCTGTGATAAATAATTAATTAAGGGGCTCCCATACCTTCGCCAATGACCTTCGATCTGAATCCCTTAGGTTTTATAATGTTTTTTGTAGCTTATTATAGTTATTATATTAAGAACTACAGCTTTGAGCATATCCCATATTTACTTCAAAGTTCATTGTTTTCGAGATATTTGGCATCAAAGTTGAACAATTTTAGGCCAATAAACTGGTTTCCTAGCCATAACTTTTGTGTTAATTAGTTTAAAATGAAAACCCTAGACACGTTTTTAGAGACGTCATAGACGAACCCAAATATGTAGATTTCGTATATGTTAGATCTTTCACGTCAATAGAGATACGAAATAAGTGTTTTTTTAGACAATGTTTATAAAAATCATACAAAATTAAGTATTCATTTCTTTCAAAGTCCGGTAGACAGATAAAAGATTGAAGAACCGATAGCCGTTTGACTTATAATTCTATCTGTAGTGCAATAGGAGATACGATTCAAAACTCGTCAAAAATCGATGAAAACCTCCGGAAGCCCGTTAAATATTAACACTAACACTAAACTTGTCGATACAGGTCATCAACGCCCGCACCGTCATGAACGAGAAGAAAGTACGAGCCGTGACCCAGAAAATCCTCCTGCAAATAAACTGCAAGCTCGGCGGGACACTGTGGAACATATCCATCCCGTTTAAGACCGCCATGGTGGTCGGCATCGACTCCTTTCACGACGCGGGCCGGAAGAAGCGTAGCGTGTGTGGTGAGTGCCGTTCATGAAAGAAAAATCTGTAAAACTTGGCCCGGATATTCTAAACTGTGGCATTATTTTTTACACGACTGCCGAAGGAGAGGAGGGTTATGTACACCCCTGGCCAAAAGTATGGAAACAAGCGTATATGACAATAGAAAACGTTAATTTTTACACGAAAAGTTTTTATTTAAAATAAACAAATATATACAACAATAGGCATGCGGCCTCATGTTCAAATTGATAACGTAGTGATGCTAAATGGATGAACCATCAAATTATCGTAATAAAGTAAAAAATAAATCAAATCATAAAAAGATATGAACCTTGAAAGTTTATTGTCCAAGAGTAAATTTAAAGCTGCCAATAGAATCCTTACGCTTTTATAGAAACAAAATTGTGACAATTATGTACTTAAACGCAGTATTTCGCGACCGAAACAACAATTTACCGGATTTTCCATACAACGATACAACTACTTTGTACAGTGACGTCATGCGTGGGTACGTCATCAGTATGAAGCGTTTTCCGCTGCCGCCAGCGACGTCAATCTTTGTCTCAAATCATTGGGTATTTATGTTCTTTAATTGTAGTTAGTCCCATACAAACATTTGTTCCTCTCCAAAAACTGGTTCGAATGGCATCGTAAAAAAATCTTAGTCCGCATCCCTATTTACGAAATTTATATTCCTATTCCTATTCACTATGTGTTTCGACCTAAACTTTGTTTTCACTAATGTATCCGCCTTTTGCTTTCATAACTGCAGCACACAATCTCTGCATTCTTTGAATCAATTTATCGATGGTATTTTGTTCAAGATTAGCCCAGGCTGTTGACAAATTCGTCCACAATGCTGATTTTGAAGTTGGACATGTTTTTCTTATCTGCCTGTCCAGCTCGTCCCACAGTAATAATGGAAACACGAAATATCAAAGAAAACAACTTTGTTTCCATACTTTTGGCCTGGGGTGTATGTATGTGTGTATGTCTTATTCTTTGATACGCCCTGACCCCCTAGCACACTTAAGTGTTATGTCGGACATAAAGCATTCGTCCCTTTCTGGCAAATATGCGAGAGAAAGGCGTGAATGTATGTATGTATGTTGAAAATATAGCCTGTAAAGTGACCTTCTAGTTTTCAATATCTATTAGTGAGACAACATCATGGCGTTCAGTCATAAAAAAGGAACCGAGTTAAAAAAAAAAATGGCATGTATGAGAAAAGGACTATCCCACTAAAAACATTACATGCAAAGTGATTGCCAAGACTCCGTAGCTCATATAGCTTTCAGCGTGAAAAATATATCAGATCGCAATTAGCGCCAAGCTTCCTACTCCACACGGCTTAACTCTATCAGCCACCCTCTACAAATTCTACATCTTGGCCAAAATACCTCCCGCCGGCAATCCCTATTTTCCTGGCCTCTGCGTGAATGTACTATTATATTCCCCAGCTTTCGTCGCGTCGTATAATCAGACGATGACACACTGGTACTCCAAGGCGGTATTCCAGGAGCGCGGACAGGAGATTGTGGACGGACTCAAGTCGTGTCTGGTGGACGCGCTCAGACACTACCTGCGGATCAACGGCCGCTTGCCCGAGAGGATCATTATGTACAGGTCAGCTTCATTTGCATAGCTTCATATTGTCCAGCTTTCTTCGCGTCTTAACTAGACACTGCTACAGTAGTACCGCAAATATAAGTTACAACGACGTACCTGCGCAGAAAGCATTTTTTGAAAACATTTTAACCAATCATAAGGCAGCGCGTTTGTGCGGGTAAAATCTTCAACGCCCATTGGCCAAAATTTCATTCGGTACTCGTCGGCGTGGACGAAGATTGCCGATGTAACGTACGACGATATTTGTGGTACTACTGTACTCGAAGGCGGTGTTACAAGAGCGCGGGCAGGAGATTGTGGACGGGCTGAAGTCGTGTCTGGTAGATGCGCTCAGAAACACCGCCGGGCCGTCGAGGTTGTCTGATGATCTACTAACGGTCGCGGGAGTCTGCTGAATGCAGATGGCGCAGGACCAATCGTTGTGGTACGCAGAGGTAGCCCGATTTCCAGGACTTACGTTTAGCGAACTGCCTACTATTTCAAGGTCTTAGGCCAGGATATTGAGCAGAAGGTCGCATGCAAGATCATGCAAGATCTAGCAACTTGCGACTTGCTTTTTTATGCCACACGCTTGGCAAGACTCGACAATACTGCAGGACGTAGATGTTGGTAAGTCTGCATGCGGGCTGTCAAACAGCGGTCGTGGGTTCGAATCGAATCCCGGCAGGTGTTAATGAATATTTCGGAACTCATGTACGGAATATCATTTCATATTTACCCTTCAGCTTTTCGATAAACTATAAAAATCGGAACGAAACCTCCAAACATCTGCCAAGAAATTCAAAGGTTCCTCATTTCCTCTGATCCACGACAGGAGGCCGACTGATACTGATCTGCCAGAGTACTAGAGGATGTGTAGATATTAGTAAAATCATAAATTTCATCTATTTTTTTACATTATAGCTTTGGCTAAGAACTTCGTACAAAAGTCGGACTTAATGCCATATGGCATATACATATTATTCTAGTTTACACAAGTTTATTTTAGAAAAGGGGTAATTTCGCGCAAATGGAAAGCCAATCTATAAAAGCTCGTTACATAATTTTGAAAGAAAGAAAAGAAAGATTAGAAGTGTTGTATGGAAAGCGAACCACCTTAAAAAAAAATGCATTCACAGAGACGGCGTCGGCGACGGCCAGTTGAAAGTAGTCCAAGACTACGAGATCCCGCAAATGAAGATCTGCTTCAACGTCCTTGGCGAGACTTACAAGCCCACGCTGACGTATATAGTGGTCCAGAAGCGGATCAACACGAGGATATTCTCGCGCGGCCGCGAGGGGCTCGCCAACCCGCGCCCCGGGACCGTGGTGGACCACACCGTCACCAGGAGGGACTGGTGAGTGGACCGCATCCATCCATACTTCCATACTAATATTATAAATGCGAAAGTGTGTCTGTCTGTCTGTCTGTCTGTTACCTCTTCACGCTTAAACCGATTTGGATGAAATTTGGTATAGAGATAGTTTGAGTCCTGGGGAAGGACATAGGGTAGTTTTTATCCCGGAACTCATCCCCCAAGGGGATGAAGTGGGGGATGACAGTTTATATGGAGCTACTATATAAACGAGTTCCACGCGGACGGAGTGGCGGGCAGAAGCTAGTACTTAATATTATTAATGCGAAAGTGTGTCTGTCTGTCTGTTACCTCTTCACTCTTAAACTGCTGAACCGATTTAGATGAAATTCGATACGGAGATAGTTCGAATCCGAGGGAAGGACATATGACAGTTTTTATCCCGGATATCATCCCCCAAGGGGGTGAAATGTGGGGTGACAGTTTGTATGGAGTTACTATATAAACGAGTTCCACGCGGACGGAGTCGCGGGCAAAAGCTAGTATTTATATATTTTACGTAAGGCTATTTTGGGCTTTCAAGGACTTATCCTTCAGCCCTTGAAAGCCTTCGCCTTAGTGCAGAATAGGCATGATGCCTCATGTTCAAACTGATAACGTAGTGATGCTAAATGGATAGTAAACCATCAAATTATCGTAATAAAGTATAAATTATAAAATATAATTAAAATCATAAAAAAATATGAACCTTGAAAGTTTATAAAAAAAATGTGCATTTTTTTATTGTCTAAGAGTAAATTTAAAGCTACCAATACAATCCTTACACTTTTATAGAGACACAGTAACTTAAACGCAGTATTTCGCGACCCAAATAACAATTTACCTGTTTTTCCATACAGTGATTAATACAAATGTCAGTTATGACATCATACGTGGGTGTCTATCAGTATGAAGCGTTTTACGCTGCCGCCAGCGAGGTCAATCTGTCTCAAATTTTTGGGTATTTATGTACTTTAATTGTAGTTGCTCCCATACAAACATTTGTTCCTCTCCAAAAACTGGTTCTAATGACGTCATAAAAAATCTTAATCATCATCCCTATTGTCTTCGTGTTGTAGACTTGAAGGTATGGAATGGAAAAGTCCGTGAGATTGTTGCTTTGTAAGTTTGTATGTAGTTCGTATGTGGCGGGGTAATCGGCGGCGCTACCACGAAATCGAATCTCGAAGTTCGTATATCTCTGTCGCTCGAGTACCATAAACCATAAGACACAGACACACATGCGACAGAGACGGAGATATACGAACTTCGGGATTCGTTTTTCGGGGTTGTAGCTCTGGGGAACCACATATCCGATTTCAACAATAGCGTATGTCCATCCCAAAAACCCATTCTATAGATTGGTGAAAGAATTTTTGAACTCAGATGGGTAGTTCCGGACGTTTCCCCCTGCACACAAACTTACGCTAGACGCGAAAGAGCACGTGCTATGTGGCGAGAGCGTGCGAGCGGGATGCCATGATTTAAATTTAGTTAGTAAGAAGACCTTCTCTAGAGTACTGTCCTAGGCTCTTAAAAAAGTATTCGGGTTCGGGTGAAATCCTTTATTTTGGTATAAGAATGTGTAAAAGCAAGCAAGACAGAAATATAGACCCAGATGCTATTCTAAATGCTAGCGGGCTGTGCATAAGTACTATTACTGCGTTCTTAGTAATGTAACCACTTCTGTCTCATGCGATTCATGCTACGCATAGAGCAGGGACCGGTACATAGACCTATGTATTCAAATTATTTGCTAATTATTATTATTATTATGAGGCTTAACCTTTTGACCGCCAGCTGACGAAGTGACTCGCCGTGCCGCGGACGCCACCGACGTTAAAATCACGACCGTCCATAAACCAATAAAAACCACTTCTAGAAGTCTTTTATAATGTTTGGTATTATTATCTTTATTTTATAGCCACCGACGTCAAATGACGGCCGTCCAAAAACCAATAAAAACCACTTCTAGAACTAAATACCCTTATCAAGAAACAAATTATTTAATTAAATATTTTTTGACGAAGACGGAGATAGTTTATTTTTCCATTATATTCTGTAGTATCATATCAATCACTTCTAGAACTCTTTTATAATGTTTATGGCTCTGGCGTCAGGGGCACGAATGGCACGATTTTCCGATGACGTGAATGTCTTTGGCGGTGAAAAGGTTAAATGTCCCACTGCTGGGCCTTCCATTCCACATATCTCTGTCCCGGGCAGCCTCCCACCAGTCTTGACCAAAGAAATAAAGCTGGCCAGATCAGCTTTCTCACTCCTTTGCTAATGAATGTCTTATAAATCTCTGTCCGTCTGTGTCTTATAAGTCTGTCTTAATGTCTCATTTCAGGTACGATTTCCTGATCGTCTCCCAAAAGGTGAACCAAGGCACCGTAACGCCGACCCACTACATCGTCGCCTATGACGACAGCGGCCTGACACCCGACCAGTGCCAAAAAATGACGTATAAGTTTTGCCACTTATACTATAACTGGCCTGGCACCATTCGGGTGCCAGCACCGTGCCAATACGCGCACAAGCTGGCGTACTTGGTAGGAGAGAACGTTCACGAGTCGCCTTCCGACGCTCTTTCGGACAAGCTTTTTTTCTTATAAAATATGTTGAGACATCTTATGTCACATGTTATATTGTATGTTGTTAAATGTATAATACACGTGTCAAATGCAGTATAGTGTAAGTTTTATGAATAGGCTGTAAATCAGTTCTGCTCTTGGGTTATTTAATGCCCGCAAAATGAAGCAACAGTTTCTTTTGAAGGTTAACGCTTACTTATCGCCTCGACATCGGATTGGTATCGCGTAAATAGACCATATAGGAGGGGAGGTTCAAAAATTCGCGGAATGAAGTATTTGCAAATTAAATAAAACAACATAAGTAATTTTCCTTTTCAATATATTTGCCCTCGAGTTTTAATGCATTTTTCAGATCGACTAATTAATTTATGTAGACCATTAAAAAAAAAAAATATCTTTGCCTTCAAAATGAGCCGAAATAGCCTCCTTCAATTCTTCATCGTCACAATTTTTTTTTCCTCATAGTTCTTTTTTTAAATTTGGGAACAAATAATAATGATCAGATCCGGGCTGTAGGGTGGGTGAACCAGCGATTCGAAGCGTCACCTGTTAAGAGTAGCAGTCGCAACATGGCTCTTGTGAACCGGTGCATTGTCGTGCAACAGCAACACACCCTTTGACAGTTTTCCCCGCCTTTTTTCTTCAATGGCATGACACGTAGTCTTCCTAATAGCATTGCATAATATGTCCCAGTTATAGTATCACCCTTGTCCTTGTAGTCGATCATAAGAATTCCTGTTGAATCCCAAAAAAACGTAGCCATCACCTTTCCGGCTGATTCTGATACCCTGACCTTCGGAGGTGGTGGCGGACCCTTCTTATGCCACTGCATAGATTCTTGTTTCGACTCAGGATCAAAATGATGAACCCAAGTCTCATCTCCAGTCACAATTTGTTCCAATATAGGATTCTCACCGCACAGATTCAAAAATTGCTTTGATGCTTCAACTCGTTGTTGCATCTGCTGCGGTTGGTGCATTCTTGGTACCCACCTAGCACTCACTTTCGTCATGCCAAGATGGTCATGTAGGATTCTCAAAATTGTTGCATCTGATACACCAACTAATGCAGATAATTGTTTCTTTTTAAGTCGAGCATCTTCTAGTACGAGTTTTTCAACTTTTTGAACGATACCCGACGATGTGACTTCAATGGGCCGTCCTGGGCGAGGGTCGTCTTCAATTGACTCTCTGCCATGTTTGAAGAGGCCATGCCACTTGTAAATCATGGTTTTAGCAGGGCACCGGTCCCCATAGACGGTTTTCATTTCATTCATTATAAGTTGCGGAGGTTTTCCTTGCTTCGATAGAAACTTTATCACGGCACGATATTCAATTTGCTCCATAGTCGCACGTTTATTCCGAATTAATTTGTTTGAAGAGCGATATATTTCAAACAAATGACGGTTTTGATTAGATTTTTTTTTTTTTCTAAAGAGTTCTCATACCAGATAAGCAAAGAGGTTTTGTACAATTTCTACTTCATTCCGCGGACTTTTGGACCTCCCCTCGTATCTAAGCAGGTGACGCAAACGCATAATTTTTTTAACGAAAAGAAACCAAATCAAATATATTCCAACTTTGAATTAATAGTTGTTTTAGGACCGTCCAAATGAATCCTCTGTATGCGTTTGCTCATTTGTCTGTCTAGATTCGTGTGTAAATATCGAAAAATAAAGTTATTAGTAACGTAATCGTACGTTTAGTATGGCAGCACATCTTATTCTTTGCCTATTTCTAAAATACTCCAGTAACGTTACATTTTTACGGCTCCGTAGTCAAAAAGGAACTCTAAATAGTTTCGTCATTTTTGTCAGTCCTTCTGTGGCTTAGCTCAGTAACCCTTACTACGAGAAAGCTGTAACTCGGCATGGGTATACATATCGGTATCGGCATCAGAGTTGAGGTCACGCACACAACATGTCGTGTCAACAGCGGGATTTTGAAATTAGTATTATTTTTCGTACCGACAGCAAGTGCAACAGCAAACTGTAAGATTGATCAAAAGTTTCTTCAAGGTATTTAGTTTCAATTTATTTTTTTGGAAAGGTTAGACATTACGAGTTAACTAGTAATAATTGATTAACTGATGGGGCTTCTAAACGGGCACATTTTCCTGAAATCTTTGGCCGTAAACTATTGCTGTCTTACGCTGACATTGTACGCTAGAGCAAGATGCACATACTTGCCGGCCACACATTGCCGTAAAAATGTTGCCCGTTTAGCCCCATAAAAAATGTACTTGGAAAGCGAACTTTCGCACAAATTCTATTGAAAATGACGTTGTGAGTTATGTAGAAAGTAGTTAAAAAGCCCCTCTCAAGTCCGCGTTATGTGACGGACGGGCAACTACGGAAACCTACACCGGGCGGGACCCGACACGCACGTGGCATGTTTAAAAAAGGAGATGGCCAAGCGATAAGTGTGCATTAACCTTTACCTTCTTATCCAATAGATGTGATTGCTCAATAACTGCATTTGATATTTCTATTTAGTTAGGGAATACTAAAGTGTTAAGGCAAACTTTATACCCGGTTTTTTTTGTACGAATTAGAGGAATTTGATTAAGATGCTTGCACATCTTTACGTATGTTGCCTTTGATTTGTTTTTTTTCGAACAAAATTACCATCCCAATATATACAACGTGTTAATAAAATAACGCAAAACCTGAAAACCGTTTGTTCAGAATCGAGAGTAGAATGCGAAAAATATAAAAAAAAATTTTTTTGACGCGATTTGTTTTTTACATTTGTATGGAGCAGGTCGCCCCAGTCGGCCAACACTCCATACAAATGTAAAAAATAAATCTTGTCAAAAATTTTATTTTTTATTTTTTTCGCATTCTATGCTCGATTCTGAACAAACAGTTTTCAGGTTTTGCGTTATTTTATTAACACGTTGTATAATGTCGGTCAGTCGGTTTCGGCCGCAACTTAAGTGGCAGCGCTGTGCGCCATAAGTGGGAGTGAGTGTTCGCGGTTCGGTACCTCGCTCACATGTATGGCGCTGCGCGAAAATCATGGTCGATCTAGCGTGTACGAGCCATCTTATTAAAGGCCACTTCCCCACCTATTTTGACTCAATGCATTTATTGATTAAGCCATTGAATATGACATTACGACATTGAATCGATTTATCAGAAGTTGTTTTTATTATTTTTTAATTGAGACAAACCAGTACAGTTTTTTTTTTGTTATAAATTAACTGATAGTTTTAATGATAGATGTTGATCAATTAAATTTTAAGTTGTTTTCTAAGATAAATGTCATACCTAATGTAAGCTTTGATATTAAATGAGGCTGTTATTGTAACTGAGATTTGGTCCAAGCTTTACGAACTTCGTGGTGGTTTCGCATTCTATAAATCAGGGATGTTGCAGACATTCGCATCCGAATCCGCAAGAAGTTCCGCACAAATTTCAACATCCGCATCCGCCAAAATAGATGTAATTCACGAGAGAGATTCAAGAAAAAAGCCAAACGGTGCTTACTGCGCGAGTTTTACATATTTTCGCCATTAGTACACTTCTTGTCGTTTCTGTGACCAAGAGTAGACGCTTTTTTGATTTGTTCGCAGCGATTGTAATTTAGTATCAAAGTGTTTAAGAGGAATGCCTGCCTGCGATTTTCCCATACAAACGCTCTCGACTGTTTCCTCTTTGGTTTTCGAACATAGAGCAATGATTTTTTCAAATAAGATCAATATCATCAATATCTATGCCGCTATGTTTTGCTTTTTTGGATATTTTTATTTTAAAGAAACTTACAGCGCCTTGAAAATCGCAAAAACGGCTTGATTGAATTGGCTGCCAAAAAAGGTGCAGTATACAAATATGACAACAAATATCAAAAAAATCAAAACATAGCGGCTAGATTATTTCTTCTTCTTGCAGTTCCCAAAATTTTATAAATCATTGCCTTTTGGAGGAGGAAACAGTCGAGAGCGAAACCTCGATTTTTGAGTTTTTTGCGTGGGATTCTTAGTCCGAGCTGCAGTTGTCCTTATCGCACGAATTGGAGGCGGAATCCACAGCAGCGCGACAGAAACATTGCGTCAAAAATTCGAGATTTGAAAAGTTGCTCAGCTAGGCATTGCTCTTAATGATTGCGTGATAACATAAAATGGACGTTGTTTATTTACGCTTTTGAGTGTTTGACCACAAAATCGGCATCCGCCTCCGCATCCGCGTATGTCAAAAAAATCGCATCCGCGGCATCCCTGCTATAAATCTCCAGAATCTCTGGCGCTATCAAAGTCTGATGCAGTTCAACTCCATACTGTTCTTCGTCGTTTTCACTCTTGACAAGTCTTGATGACAAGTCGCTTCGCGCGCGACTGGGCGTCTCCTGTCTCACTGACACCGTGCAAATTAGAAAGAGGTGGGTAGATCTTTCTCGAACTGCTTCGCGGCGCGGCGTCAGTTGTGCTAGCAAGCTTCACAACACGCCGCCATTCCTCGCTGGCAGTCGCCTTCCTTATGCTTGCGTGTAGTGATGCATCTACTGCAGCTTTAATCTCTGTCCATCTCATTGGTGACCTACCCCGCGATGCACAGACCAGATCCATATTGTAGCCAGTACTTAATTAAGAAGGGTAGTGATATCAATATAAGGTTTCCAGGAGCACTTTCGTACCGAATACGTCAAGGTTCAGTTTCTAAAAACCATAGTGCCAGTAGTCCGCAGCCTATGATTACCGTCCATCAGAATAGTAATATAGAAAACTGTAAGTGTTCCTTATTGACGACGGAATCCTAGAAATCTGTTCCGCCTAAACTGAAATCGTATTTAACACCTGAGACCAGCCTGTACGTCTAGCACAACTTCTAGAGTTGATACGTATTAGGTTTTGTTTTTATTTTCTCTGTGTGCTTTGTACACGGTATAAGTTTGCCTATCTCGTTCTACATACCTTCCTCTCAATGGCTCAAAGGAAGAGATCCCTTATAGAAATAAGTTCGCCTTTGTACTTTGATCTATTGAGTGACATGTGTATTCATTAACCTATTATTGTGTACAATAAAGTGCTTACATACATACTTGCTACTCTGTAGCTTCCCGCGCGACTGAGCGTCTCCTTATCTCACTCGCACCGTGCACAAATTGTTAAGCATTTTGATCGACGATATCTGATACCCCGTGGGCTCGCTATTAAGTAGATATTTTGTCACTACTTAATCCGAGGAGATATAATCCATAGTAGCTAGTCAATAATAATAATACACTCTTATAACCGTTTTTACCACTGTACAAAACTCTTCATATAGGCTACGTTATTCATAAAAATACTTGTACTTAAGGACGAACTACGCTTCAAATGGCGAACAAATGATTGGCGATAACGTTACTCAAGTACACACTTGAGTTATGTGTTCAGTTATTCTACTTATGGTGTATATAATGTCGTTATACGCCAATATAGTTCGCGTAGGTTCATAAAGATATAAGACAAAGAAAGACTTACGTGTGTAAATTGATAAGTTCTATTATTTTACATTACAAATATTTTAATTGGAATATAAAAACAGGTATTTAGTAATGTAAAATATGCATAGTCTTACTTAATTGAGTTGTAAATAACTCAGTTTCAAGGAGTTACTTTTTGTGCCTTTAACTCGGATTTTGTAAAATTATTATAGCCTCACGAATCTCTATTCTATTTTTATTTTTCATTGATTTAGTTACTGTGTTACGTCATTTATTTGATAATATTCTACGTCACTATAATATGTTTTCTTCGCAAATGTGATGAATAACATTGTGCTTTTCGTTTATTATCCTATCGTCG
The DNA here is from genome assembly GCA_947578815.1 of Epinotia ramella. NCBI lineage: Eukaryota > Metazoa > Arthropoda > Insecta > Lepidoptera > Tortricidae > Epinotia > Epinotia ramella. The sequence goes on along the minus strand of OX388217.1, from coordinate 9,574,117 downwards.
TAATACACACTATCAAACAAAATACTGAAACGCTAAGTTCTACAACTAGTGTGTGTTCATAACAGCGAACGAAAAAACCATAGATTGCAAGCTCCTACCCAACTACAACAACAAATTTCGACCCCAACGCGTGCCTAAAACCCGGTATGCGCATGACAAACCAAACGGCTGCCTGGCATCGTTTTGACACCCCGCCCCCTACCCCGCATAATGGCAATGGCACCCATTGTGGGGCATAATATGCTCGTTCATAATATGTTATGTTTTTAACTATAAAGAACTACGCCTTCCAGTTTTATGCCAAAAATAATTGAGCGTGCCATTGTACATATTTACTATGGGCAGCACTTTATACTTAAAAAATCATCAATACTTATTATAATGTAAATATAACTAGCAGAAGATTGCGCTCTCTTCAACGGCCATACTACAACTTTTTGTACAGCCAGCATCAGATAGATTGTAGCTACCAAAGTGACCACCATAAGTTAGGTATGTATCGAATAATAAAAGACGTTCCGATTTATTTGGCTACTTTCGTCGCTGCTATGCTAACTGTGCGTAGTACTTACAATTTTGTATAAATATATTTTTTTGCCAAGAGTAATCCATACGAGGTAGACTTAATATATTTACGTCACACCTGGCCATCATGCGAGTTATACCGCACGCTGCGCGTACGGTAAAACTCGCATTGTGGCCAGGCGAAGACGTAAAATTGTGTACTCACCACGGGCGGTAATTCGTAAAGCCCCAGATCGCATATTTATGGCCCTCACCTTCGGTTCGGGCCTCAAACAACTGCGATCTGGGCCGTTCACGAATTAACCGCCCTAGGTACGTAATGTACTATTGTGTACCCGTCTTGTGATGCGGTTGAGTGTACACTCAAGCGCAATCAATCATTTGAGTACTTCCAGATTTCTTGTTTCGTCGGAATAGCTATAAAGAAGATTCGTTTTGTTATATACTGAACGTAACTGATTTAATAAATGTTGTATAAAAAATATGTTCTTGTTTGTAATATCTATAAAACTTGACCCTGTAGCTAAGATGTTCACTTCATCTTTCGATGCCGTCGAATCACGAAAAGAATATTTAAGTTTTAGTATTATGAAGAAACACAAGGGCCGTTTTTCCATAGAAACGTAGTCCCCTGTTTTCTCCCTGGATAATGGCAGTAGAGCAATTTTTTTTTCCACAAATCTATGCCTACTATTGACATGTTCCTATGTTTTCCTTTTTTTCATTAATTTATTCTTAAAAGAGATGTTAACCTTCAAAAACCTAAGAAAAATGCCAGATTTTCCGCTGTATTCAAACATCCAGAAAACAATTTTGACTAGATTATTTAAAAAAAGGAAAACAGGAGCACGGCCAAAGCCTTTCTTTGATTTTTAATAAAAAAAATAGTTAAATAGGTCAAGTTTTGGAGAAGAAATCGGGGGACTACGAAAACGTTGATTTTATGTACTTTTCGGTCCAAGCTGCAATTGTCTCTATCGCGCTCTGCGGGGGGAGGCTCGAGGTTGGCGCGACAGCGATACATTTTACAAATACCTATTTCTCAATTATCTCGCCCTCTTAAACGGACGGAGCCCCGCGGGTAGCTAGTCTATGCAAATAACACTCCATGCACATAACGTATCACGTCTATTTGCTGTTCATCCGTCTGTATGCGTGATTCCTATAGGTTTTGAATGCTTTTCGATCCGATGCACTTGGTCCATTACTCAACAATATAAGGTCCGAGTGCTCGACGCTGTACTATTTTAGTATATGGCATGGGCACTCTACATATGTCAAAGAGACATGGCTTAAATTCCATGGCTTAGTGCCCATGCCATGTAGTCATGAACCTATAATACTCTGGACAGGCTATTGTAATAATAATACCACGTGCGAGCGAGCATACAAATCTCTCATACAAGTGTGACAGAAAGGGAAATATCATTCATTGTCCTTGTCATAGTTCCACTTTTTTTTATTTGCCACAACTGATTTATACTTACCCGTCCAAATGAAGTAGGTTGTTTATTTATGGCAATGGTTTTTTTTTTTTTTTGATCAGCCATTTTAAGACTAGTTCTTAATTTAGCTACATAGGAGCCTTTCCGTCCTTCACTGTGGCATCGCGTACAGCCTGTCCAGAGTATTCTAGGTCCATGCATGTACTAGTATAGTACCAGAACGTAGGGTCATTTCGCTGGTTACGCGACCACCTTCGGTTAGTGACCACCAAGGAGAAGGTTTTTTTCTATTGAAGATAACATCAATTCTACACACCCTATTGAGACAATTACTTGTACATGCATTTTTTTGTTGTTTTAGAATAGAAATCTACTAAAAAACCGAGAAAATATCCTTTCTGTTCACCAACTCAGCTTAAGTGGTCGCCCACCGGCCCATTAACCCTTAAATGCATGATTTTTTGTATAACTTTTAATAAATTGAAATAGATGTGTCATGTTGTATAGATTGAGGGAAAAATAAAGAAAAAAATCATAGTATTTAAAAAAACATATATTTTTTCCAAAAAAGACTTGATGCATATATACATCACTATGCATTAACGTCTAAACGCTATAGATTACATATTTAACAGTAAAATTATAATCTGCAATTTATTATTACATTTGTTCTCGTATCTTTATAGCACAAAACAAATAACTTAACGTACAACAGATAGACTTCACCCCAAATAGCATTCTCCACCAGTCAACCTTTGGGCAAACAGAAAATTTAATAATTATATACCTATGTCTTTCCCGTTCACGGAACAATGTAGCTTTGCGAATCTGAATCCGGCCGAATGCTCATGACTAAGTTTTTCGAAATAGACCCTAAACAGGTTGAGCTACTTTTGGCAAAGTGACCCGTTTAATAATAATAATGAACATGTTTGAGACTCATTGGAGTTTTCTACATAATATTATTGATGGAAATATGTAAAACAGTTATTTCTTGGATTCAAACAAAGAGGCACATTACATTTTGAGCAAGACCAAGATGTTGTCCCGTTGCAACTAGGTATTTTGCACCTAAGACGAGTAGCAATCATAGGCCAGTGATCAACGCCATCTTTTCTTACATCTACGCTTGGAAGAGGATGACTAGTACCTTTTCGTTTCTTGGCTTGTAATTGTTCTTCGATGGAAGCATTACTTGGACGTCCTCTTTTGATGCCGTAAGTTAATCCAATATTGCAAAGGACATCAGCTAATTCATTGCGAAATTGACCAAGATTCGGTAGTTGTTTCTGAGGAACACCCTTTGCAATGCAATTCTTCTTCATTAAGATCCAGGAATTTATTACGGCCAAGTCCAAAACGTGATAAAATAATCGTAAGTACCATTTACGGCTCTTGACCCTGACGCTATAGCGGCCTAAATAGCTATCCATTAGGTCCACACCACCCATATGCATGTTATATTCTTGCACAATTTTTGGACAAGGTATTTCCACTCTTAGTTTTTGTTTTTTATCATAACGTGCAGTTTTTCCCATCGGCTGGGAACCAATGTAGTCAGATAAAAGCGTAACTATCTTGTTATCTTTCCATGCTGTCACCGAAAAGTCAACCCCGTCAAAGTGCGTAATCCTTTCTTCATGTGTTCCCCTTGGAACTGCTGCTTTCAACATCTCTTTTTTATCCGGTAAACGACAGTTTGGAAGTCTATTTTGCTGCACGGTACCAACGCAGTGTATTCCTTGTTTTGCCAGATGATAAATCAGAGGCAAGGAAGTGTAGAAGTTATCGAAGAATACGATGTGATTTCTCATCCTCGGAATCACCCTTGCTAAACGTAAGACCACAGTAACGGGCCATAAGTTCGTGCTAGTACGTCATTTCGTTAGTTTTGTTTCTGAGGCTTATAATAAGCAACTGAAATATTTTTTATTTAATTTATACATTTGTAAAAAAACTTTATCATTAAACCTTTCCAAAAAATCAAATTCAACAATTTTAACGACTAAACTAATAGCAACACAACGGTCGAAAACTGTCAGTCGGCCGAAAACAGCTGTACGGTGTGCGCGAACTTCTTGTTGACGTAAGGTGCTCGCTCCGACTTCTTAAGGGAATTGAAAGAGAAAGGGAAGTCCATTTGAAAAAAAACATTTAACAGTGCTTTGTCTAGTTCCTTAACAATGGATTTAATAAGAAATAAGTGTATATTTTGGTATAGGTGTCCCTTAAAATTGCAATAAATGGACTCACGAACTAACAGTCATTATATTTTTCGTCTGGCTCCTATTTCGTGTTACTACCGAATCAAGGGCTTTCTTTATACATCCTTGTATCCTTTGTATTTAAATGATACTTAAGAAATTGTAAATGTTAATTTATAAAACAGATATTGTATTTAATGACGTTTTCATTGACCTAAATTCGGTATATGTTTTATTCACTTGAATTCTCGTAAAACGAGGTTGAACGTGACCTAAATTTACAATTTGAAGGTGAATTCGCATATTTACGTGCAGCATAATTTTGTTTATTGCTCGATTCCTGTAATGTATTTTTATGTTTATTTATTACATATAGGATACTTAATGGTTATTGAACATAATTTAAAGGTGATCTACATTATTGATTGCGGGAATATCCAAGAAATAGTAACACGAAACAAGGGACTACAACTTTTAATACTTTTCCCCAAGTTCGTGACAGAGAAATCTATAGTGGTAGGACTGGTAGGCAAACACACAGATCAAATGTGTACCCTCGTCTGTTATTTGATATTCTTCTTGAAGAGGTAACATGTGCATTGATATAATGCAATAGTGTTGCCTGGGTAAATCCCGGGAACCTATTATTTTTGCGGGATTATTATTATTAAATGAAAGTTTACTTTGTACCCTATTAAACAGTATAGAATTGCTCTTTCAAAAGTGTGTCGTGTGTCCCATACAACATTGTCTAGATTTTAATCTTAGGTTACCTAATCAATCGTAGAAATAGATAATCAATACATACTTATATCTAACTATACGTTTAAGGAATATTGACGAAAATGATTGAAGATATTTATTATTTTTAAGATTTGATATCCCGGGACTTGCTATTCCCGGGACTTTCTTTATTTTTAAGGGTTTTTTTTAAAGAAGCGAAAGGTATCTTTATACCCTATTAAACAGAATATCGTTTACAGATACCTACATGTCACGTCCAAAAGGTTTTGCCTAGATATTTATCTTATGTTAAACAGTTTTGGTTAATATACTCGTAGATAGGTAACCTATGTGAGACACATTTTTGAAAAGGTGACCCTGTACTAATGGATAAGTTATTTAACCTTACATTTCATAAAAAAATCCTGGAAAAAGAAAAAATGTCCCGGGATTTTAAATACCGAGTTTTATCCAGACCCCCTATTGGATTTTTCCAATAATCATGCTAATTACCTCGTCAATAATCTTGTTCAATATCAAATAACAAATGAGGGTTCACAAACAAAACGTTTCTCTTACTACCTGGCACTCGAAAACTTTATGCCGAAACAGGGGCCAAGAACTCACAAACTTAGGAGCAGAGCCAAATTTTATCACGAAATGGGGTTCAAATACGAGGTCTACAAATAAATTATAAAAAAATAGTTATTGAAACTAAAACTATATAATTCTTGCATTACATAATAGGCAAGATATCAATGTTCATCACACAAAAAAATTCAAACCGATGTCATGTTCTGTATTGTCTTAAAAAAAATACTAATTCGTAAGAGGCTTAACATGCCGAAACAGTGGACGTTTACCTTTGTTTGTTACTCCCAGGTCCGGCTCACCTGTTGGTCTATCTTTATTTTCTTGCCCAGAATAAATTTCAAAGCGGTATGCATAACCCATAAGACTACACAAAACGAAGAGCTTATATCCCCATTTGTGAGGTTTATTAGGTAAGTAGATATTGTTTGAGGAAGTGTGCGATTTTGGTAGAGCACATTTGCTCGTCTATAGAGAGGCGTTGGTCCACTGGTATTGATGAAAACCTTTCATTTAAATGCTCTATTACTGGTCTAATTTTATGTAATCGGTCGTGATCTGGGTGCTCTCTTGGCAAATGTTTGGTGTTATCATTGAAATGCAGCAAACTACGTATAAGCTCAAATTTATTTACCGGCATAACGCTTTTTACAGGCTCGTAACCATATTTTTCGTGCCAATACGCCCGCACACTCGGAAATCGTTGGACAGACATAAATAAAATAATGCCTATAAATTGTTGGATGTCTCTGCATGTTATATTCTGCGGACGAGCTGGGTCTTGTTGACACGAATATAGATTTGTTTCATTCTAAAACTTTTCAATGACTATACAAAGAACGAAACAATAAAGTAAATTCTAATACAACCGATTTTGCATGGTGATGTATTTACGCATCACATATAAAACACAAATTTTCGGAAAACTATACTATTATTATCAAACCTGTTAATAATATACATTACACTTACCTTTTATCCTTTTCAGAAATAATTTTTACTTGCAGTTCTTATTAATATTTATCAATAAATTTTGAACTTGTAAATTTCGCGGCAACCAGTGTAGCAACTTACGCGCCAAAGATTGAAAATATGACACTACAGAAAAAAAAAACTATCAAAAGTTTATGGGTGCGTTCAGAATCTAACACGTAAACGTCACATTTATTAAATAAAAGTAATAAATGTGATTTTGGATAGCTGCATACTGAGCCACGGACCATCAAATATACGATGCATATATACATCATTATGCATTTAAGGGTTAAATTAGGTGGTCGCTAACCGGCGAAATGACCCTAGTGGTTATATTCTCTTTGATAGTACCTACAGCGTCGAGCACTCGGACCAGGGGCTGGAAACTTAGAAAAGAGGCGACACGCCGATTTATTGTATGGAAAGTAGTGACATCTCTGGCGAAGCGGATCGCTGTATTTAATGTTGTTGACAGAAAATGGAAATAGATGTCAGTACAATAGACCCACGACAATAAATTTTAAGATTTTGAAATGAAATAAAATATATTTTTATGTTTTGAGATAGAACTTATTAAGTATCCATTTTATTTAACTGAACATGAACAAATATCTCATTAATATGGAATTGTGTTTGTTGTTCGGCCTTTGTGGTTTTAGATGAAGTATACATACCTACGTGTCAGTCAGTAAATAAATGTCAATGTATTGTCTATAAAAACATTGAATGGAAACACATTTAAATCATATTTAAATAAAATCAAGAATAGTTTTAGCCACAGTATCTATTTATAAAAATAATATCTAGGTTTTATGTGTGCAGACAATAGTTTGAGGTTGTGTAATATGCAGTGTAGATCGGCTGTACGTGGATTTGTTAAATCTGGTCTAGGAGATTTAATCTCATGTTTTGAAGCTAAATCTCGTCCTTGTCTCGTGTTTTTTGTTAAAAAGGTTGTGCTTTGTTAAGTTCTTGTTACGTAATTTGTTATTTGTTAAGTTGAATAAATACTTTTATGAATGTTGCATGTTTCACTTTTCAGATCCATTTCATACTTAGTTGTGGGATTATTTTGAAACCTACAATGTGACTGGCAAAGTATGAAGGGAAGCGTACTTAGGTAACTAAAATGTGATTTATATCATGTTTTAGAAACGTTTTCTTCCTAACTTTGGTAGTCGCATTGTAGGCTTCACAATCAAAACAGAGAATAAAACTTGTTTACATGTGTGCGTGGAGCGTGAATATGTGTGTGTGCGTTAGTGTGTATGTGAAGCGTGCACGCTGCACGCATGCGTGCGTCAGAGTAGTTCGACCACTTCCTACTAGGCGGCTGTGGGACCAGTAATTTATTGGTGTTGCCACTCTTTACATAAATATACTTATTATACTCTTTGACTCGGACGTTTACTTTAGTGTGAACGTAGCCTTATTCCTGCGGAATTCCGGCCGTATTGTTGTTTTTCCGCGTTCGCTGTTACTGTCATGCGTCTGTAACGTCAGAACGTGAGTAATACCAAAGTAATGCTGACTCAGTATCAATAAAATTGTAAAAAACTGGAACAGTAACTTCGAAAAATCCTTGGCCATGGCTAATCGCCTGCATGACTGTCATCATCCTCCTAGCGTTATTCCCGGTTGTGCCCTAAACGAGCCCGGGGTTCGCTTTGACACCTAATCCCAAGATTTGACATTGCACTAGTTTTTACGAAAGCGACTGCCATCTGACCTTCCAACCCAGAGGGAAAACGCCTCATGCCTCGGCCGCATGCCGAAAGGTGGAGAAGAAAATGACGGAAAGCGGGAAATTGGCTCCAAGAGGTGTGAATCCATTGAATAACATTGATAATCGCCATGAAACAGCTAGAAAATCAGCTCAAAATTATCTGAATAAGCTTCTGAGATTCCGTTCGGTCATTCCTGTTCATGTTTTGTGCTGTGTTCGCGAATTTGCGTGTCAATATAGCTTAACAATTTCGTGGATTTATTACGATGTTCGGTCCGATGCGCGACCTTGTGTGGTGTAGACAGCGTCGGAGACCTCTGAAGACTAGTCAGCGGTTCACAAGCGGTGAGTTACTTTAATCCGCTTTGTTTAGCCAAGTAGATAGATACCTTAATATTATTCTCTTTACATACCTTCAGGGATTATTTTTTTACATTAACCTAATTTTTCATCATCAGCACGGCTATCACAAGACGGCGCGTGGTTCTCTTGATTTTTCTTGCACTATATGTCTCTTTCAAAGTTTTCTAATAAGAGAGAGACGTATAGGTATAGTGCGAGAAAAATCGAGAGCGCTCGCGCGCCGTCTTGTGATAGCCGTGCTGAAACGGAAAGGCTAGGTAGGTAATAGGTACAAGTTTTTGCAATTTCGTCATTACGTTTTGAGTGGTTATAGTGAAAAAATTGTGTAAATATTTACACATTTTTGAAGTGAAAACTTCTTTAGCGGCGCTGAGCACTTTTTGGGATGGGGAAAAATTGTTAAATACGCGACAGAGTTTTGTGACGTCAGATGTGAAGGAGGTCACTTTTTGCTGCTAGCCGATTCGACTTCATTCAAAACTGAACGCTATTCGTAAGAGTATAAATAATATAAATTAAGGGCGTTGCCCAATTTATCATTTAAAAATTGTATGTTGTTTTTTCTGCCTACTTTTACTAACCTAATTTAGATTTAAGTCGCCTGTTACTAACATACTATGGATCAACCGGTCTGAAATAAAGATTTTTATTATTATTATAAAGCCGTTAAACACTTTTTGCAATAGCATATTCTGCAAATAAAATTGTAATAATACCAACGCGTCCTTCACCGTTTTGCTATTGAGAAAATTCGAATAGTTCGAATTTGGGCGTTATTCCTAAAGAGATAAAGCTTAGAAAAATATTTATCAACGGCAAAAACAAATTGATATTTTGGTCGCCACCGTGCACCGCCATCTGCTGTTCTTGCAAATTCGAATACTTAGTTCGAATTTAGACGTTATTCCTAAAGAGATAAAGCTTTGAAAAATATTTGGCAGTGGCAAAAACAAATTGGTATTGTGTTTGCCGCCGCCCGTCGGCGCGCCGGACCCCGGCACCGTTGCGCCGCGGCGGCGCGTTGGGCCCGTCGCAAACGCGCCCGCGGGTCGTCCGCCTAAGTAATTGATAATTGTTTATAAATTTGCGTCAAATTAATTTTTAGGGTGACACCGTAAGATGTCACGTGACCTGATCGAAAATCTGTTATTTTTTTTTAATACAACGACGGTGGCAAACAATCGTACGGCCCGCCTGATCGTAAGCGGACACCGCAGCCTATAGACGCATGCAACTCCAAAGGAGTATCATGGGCGTTGCCGACCCTTGATATGTTTGAGGATTCGCCGTGTTGACAGCTCATGGAACAAATTCCCTCGCTCGCAACACAACGCATCCTCGGGAGCTCTGCCGACCTTGCTCACCTCCAGGAACACACCACTACTACAGAGCGAGAACTGTTACAATGTTATTGAGTTTTCACTTCTGCCGGCACTCCCGGAGTGCAACCCGGTCTTTTTTTTTATTGTGCTTTACTACTGTAGGTACTGTGTGTATGAACAATCACAGAAAAAATAAAGACATCATATTTTACCTATCCCAAAGACTCCATTCTGTAAGTAGAACTACCAACATACGTACCTATGTCTAATTTTATATATATCTTAGGTATTGACCGTGTTAGGTATCGATTGTTTGTTTTTTGTAAGTAGTAAACTGCACAGAATGACCCCCCCCCCCCCTTCCGGTGATCACGTAATTGTTGAATGATCCCTAACGATAGTAATGCGAGAAAATAAAATCTTTAAAGTAGGTAAGTAATTTGTAATCAATAAATATTAAAAAAAACTTATCATTACCTATCGTGTTTGTTTCGTTTTGTCCGCCTCGCCTGCGCCACGCTACCAGATTAGGTATAAATTTTCTTTAGAAGCTTAGTCTTTAGTTCCGTTTCTTTACTCATGTGTCTTCGTCGTACTTTTTGCTTAGGGAGTTAAGGTAAGGTAAGTATTACCTACCTACTCATTTTCTACACGCATGTCATTATGTTAAAAGAAAGATGCAGCTTTTACCTACCTCACCGTTTACGCATACCTAGTTGTTATCTATTAATTTCAGGGAACCAGCTATTTATCATGGTGTACCTACCAGTCCCCGAGAGTACCTACCCATATGCATCTAGGTAGATACAGTCAGCGTCATATAGTTAGTAGCAGCCAGAGTAGCCAAATATTTCGTAACACACCCTTACACCCCGTTCACACTGCGTCCGTTTCCGTGTCCGGGAGGCATCCGTATCTTTCGCACTCGGGCGAAACATCGCAAGCGAGAAAAAGAGGGATGCTTCCCGGACACGGAAACGGACGCAGTGTGAACGGGGTGTTATTCTTACAATCATAACGGCGTTACTGAAATATTTGGCTACCTTTGGCTGCTACTAACTATAGTTAGGTATTATGACGCTGACTGTAACAACCACATGGTAACCTTATCATTCCAGATGCACGATATAGTATACCTACCTACTAGACAGATTAATCCGAATTGTTTTGCAACAGTTTAACCTGAAGACCCTTTTATCACAATTATTCAAATTCCACTCAAATCAGCCAATTGGAACTTCTCTGAAAGCCGATCGAATTTGTCTAATCGTCTCGGATATTCGCCCTAATTAGAAGCAATCGAGTTTTCGCTCGCGGCGTTACTTGACAGCAGACGCTTCGGGCACGCGCAACCAACATGGGAATTAGACAACCACCTACTATAATCACCTATCTTCTATCTTCGAAACTGAAACTTTCAACAACATTGGCATACATTGCTGCGTTCGCATATTGGCGCTACGAACTTAACATTTGAAAGAAGCAATGGTTACTTAAGAAAATGTTTCTTCAGTGATAACTAAATTGATGATAAATAATTTGTTGATGGTCGGATTCGCAAAGTGGACCATGCTTGATCACAGTGTCGTAATCTGACTACGGTGGGAATGCATTTTGTTAATTTAAAAATAAAATTGCCTATTTAAATAGCGTTTGAGTTAGAGTAAACTTGACGAAATGATTAAAGGGTGTGCGTGCCGTCCTGTTCTTGAATATGCAAATGACATACCTACAAATCATAATTAAGTATAAGCAGTAGACTAGATGCCCGCGTGGCTTCGCCCGCGTATTGCAAAGCACGTAGGCAAAACCGCGTGATAAAATATAGCCTAATGATAATGACCATCCGGAACATTCAGTCTGATGTATACGCTGGTGAAAGAATTTTTGAAATCGGAATGGTAGTTTAATCTCACAGACTTTTCCTCTTTATAATATTAGTATAGGTAGCACCATACCTACCGTCCAACAATCCGAAATACATTATACCTAAGTACCTACCTACTTTGGTTTTAGGACATCATCATCATCATCATTTAGGTAGGTACAATCTGTAAAATCTGCAATGCGAAACAACCTTAGTGCGAAATTACCTTCGCCAGGTTAAGTACAGTCGCCATCAGATATTTCGGAGCGGCCAAGGTGCTCACAAATATCGGAACACGCCTCTATGTATTGTCGAGGCATTAGAGACGTGTTCCGATGATTGTGAGCAGTTTGGCCGCTCCGATATACCTATCTGATGGCGACTGTACTACGCCAGAGTAAATAAGAGGCCTATAGCTACACAAATCAATTAGTTAGGTAAGTCTCTTACCTACACGGATTCATAATCTTATTTTGCATAAATAAATAAATAAATAAATAAATATTAGGGGACAATCCACAAAAGCATAAAACACAAAACATAAGCATAAAACGATTATATAAAATTATTTGCTTTTGTTATCTATGCGTTCAGCGGCGTTTGATTTGGGACACCCGGGAGATGGGCAAAACGGCTTACCATAGTGTCGCCTACTTACGTCATGTAAACGGTCAGCAGGCAGACCACCGCACGATACACCAACGATATCTGCTGAAAAACAGCGAATGAGGTTGGCACATTATCGAAGAGAGTATCGTAAAGAAGAGACCTATAACTACCTACTCAACACGGGTGGGTATACCTACGACTGTATAGATATATGGTACATAATTACCTATGTATGTGTGTGCTGGTATTTAGGTAGTTTACATGATCTTTTTTATGAATGACGTGTATGCTGTTCCGGCAATACCGTCTCTGGAGACTACGAAGCGTGAATGATGCTCTGTCAGGCCTTCAGCAGCCAGCTCGTACATATTTCATTAATTTATTTGGCGATGATAAGCCTGGTGGACCTTAACTACAAGTTGGCGTCGGCATTTATAATGTCTTCGTCGCTGGCTCCCTTACACCTTCCATGAGTAGGAGAGAGGACGAGTTGTGGTTGATCTAGGTAACTATGGTTGAAGGTGGTTTTCCACCGGATGAGCGCGGATTGAATAGATTTTTTATTTGCACGCTAAATTGAACCGTACTGCTGTACTGTTAGAGTGCAAATCACACTGAAGATTATGTTCAAGCGCTTGACATCGCGGGAAAAGGGTCTAGCAGGCTAAGCTAACAAGATTGGCCCCCGCAAGCGATTTGGTTGTAATTTGAGGTGCAGTAGTGGCAGGTCCTAAGAAGACTGTATGCATAATATCAGCCTTCGATCTTCTTTTGTTTTAGACTTATCCACGAAAATGTCAAAATATCAAGGTAATTTTTAAACGGTTATTTCAGCTAAACCAAGCAAGCAAGAGTAACCAAATAAATTCAGAATTAAAGAGCATGAAATGAGGTTCATAATGCATATTTTTAAAGACATTCATATCCTTGAACTTGGATGAAAAAAAAAAAATTTTTTTTTTTCGCTTAGGTATATTTTTTGCCACTTTTCGCGGAGGCACAACTACCAAAAAAATTGCTTAATAAGTCACAACTGGCAACTACGTATACATTTAAAAAGATTTTGAAAAATCATGGTGCGTCATGTCAAAAAAAAACATTTACGAACTTATGCTTACTATAAAATATCATATCAATAGAGTAGTAGCGGCAAATGAGTCTTTAGTAGGTTTATCCTCTTTCGTTCATTATGAAATAATTAAATGACATTGTTTCATAATGAACGAAAGAGGATAAACCTACTAAAGACTCATTTGGTTTCTCATCAAGAGGTTTATGGTACCAATGACCGATCGATCAACGAGTCGATATGAAACCTCCACTTTTTTTATTACAATAATGTCTTTCAAACTGTATCTTAATTTTTTTATGACGGTGACTGAAATTGAGCTGTACCTAATTCTACGACTTCTGGCCTTAATAAGGGCCCTATCGTCGGTGGGATTGCCAAATCCGTTATGTGCACGATTTGAATTAAGAGACATAATACCATATGTGTAATTACTAGAGCATTATTTTCTTTGAAGTAAATTATGTTCATAACGCATTTGGCAATCTCACCGACGCTATGTACATTTCCCACAAACAACTGCCGATAATTTATACTAAACGGGACCTAATCGCGTATAATTAACTTATTTATTTACCTCACTGAGGTCTCCCGACGTTTCAGATGTGTTGCAACATCCATGGTCACGGGACAACACATCCAATGCAACACATCCGAAACGTAAATAAATAAAGGTAAATAAATAAGTTAATTATACGCGATTAAGTCTCGTTTAGTATAAATCATGTGTGAGAATCGTGAAAGTTTAAATCAATATAACTGCCGATAACTTTGTATGAAGTCGGTTTGATCATAATCCTTAGTATTAGTCAAATTGAGATAAGTACCTCGTATCTAATAGATTGAACAATGAGGCCGCCGTAGACCTTCGTCACATCGAGAATACCTATACCTCATATGAAATGCTTAATTACTAGGTATCATAGGTACGTTGTAGACGTTATTGTGACCAAGTTCCATAGTGGCCCTTAACAAATTCAATGATCATAAGATTCTTAAGTACAATGATGTAGTATGATGATGATGATGATGACATCATCGTCATATCTACATGAATGTTTCTTGCAAGGTCTTGAAGCGAAGTTGGTAAGGATTACTTAACTATAAGTGAGTGCAAAGCAATTGGCACTACGACTTGCAAATAGATCTAGCTGCCCATTACCTTGTTTACGCGTGACTAAGTACGAAACAAACAAGTATTCAAACCCGCGATAATAGCGGCATTAACCGTAACGAATCGAAATACCTATCGGGCTACATTAACTTACGACTTGTTATACTCAAAAGCATGCTTACAGTAAGTAACAAGCTCTGCGCTTGTGCTACATCGATAACAGACTCCTAGCCTCGTGGGCCGACATAATCTATGCCGGCCTGTGGCTCGGTACAATCTGAAATACCGACGTGTGTGGGTGCGCTACGTTTCGAACGAAGCGGCAGTCCATCAGGAGGGAGAGAGACGCGCGCATACCGAGTGAGCGGTGCGCACGAATACGCAGCCCGTGGGAAATGCACAGTAGTGGTCAGATCAGCCCGCGCGCGCGCCGGCCCAATGCACGTATTATTGTATTCATGCCTTTGCATTCACTAACGACGCAACTCTTTCAAAACCACAACGTGATCCCGACCTTATACCAAAGTCTTAAGACCCAATTTAGATTTGTAGACTAGAACTGTTTTGTATGCTAATATGGGCTTAAAAGTTATGTAGGTAGTTACGCGTCGAGTATAATGCGGTGATTTTTTTTAGCGATCGATTGAGGTTTGCGGCGAGTCGGGATGCAAATGCGTTTACGAAGTTCGCCGGCACACGCCTAGTCGGCGTCGTTATGGTTTATGTTTTAATAAACTCATTATGAGCAGAATTCAGGACATAGGGAACCTGGCTTATTTCCTTTTTGGTATCTATTGTTCATTAACACGCTGAAATTTATGATTAACTATACAGTAGAGACTATTATTTCTCACCCATACCGCTCTCTTCTGAAGAACTATCAGTTTTTGATATCGCAGCCGTGATGGTGCCTTGATTGTGCCTCATAGTTTGATGGAGTTGCTTGAAGAGGACGCTTGACATATTCAGACAATGAAGTCGATAAACGCCATCAGCCTTTCCTGTCGTCTCCGCCAACCGAAACCAATTTTGTAGGATTTCATCTCCACTTGACCAAAACATTTGATGTAAAGCAGACATGTTTTTAATATTGTCTTCGGTTTCCGCGATTATTAGCTCGACTCATAATCCGATGTCAACGGATTTGCATCCTCAGCGTTATTGTTTTATCTGATTTGACGTATCTTCATGGATGTTGGACAGATCACATCAGATCTTCGCTTCGCACACTTACGCTCTCCAGGCCCCGTATCATGGTCGGCCGTATCACGCAATAGAGCGTCCGTCTCGTTCTATCGAACGGTGACAGCCAGTGACGGACGCTCTATCATGTCACTTATCGTGTGATAAAGCCGACCATGATGGGGTCTGGCCTACACTCTTAATCAGATGAAGCCCGCAAGAGGGCGCTTTGGATGCTACTCGTTCTATTGTTAAATGTGTAGGTATGCTTTATCTGTTCTTAATGTTTCATTAACAAAGATTTCCGCTGAATGCGTCTTTTGAAATGAACCGAAACTAGAGCTGCTACTACAAAAGCGGTAATCGAAAGTATCGTCTTTTACTGCCATCCTGTCCTACTTATATATAATTTCCTCCGTCACCTTTTTTCAACGTTGGTTGACTGACAACGATGGTTGAATTGTAAAATACCATAATACCTAGTATTCGTATAGCCCCTCTAACATTTCCTTCACGAGAAGTAGAGCCTTCAGCTATCCTTCAAGGGAACATCTTGAAGATAATTCTCAACAGCATCTCAGTAACGATACTTTTGTAAAGCTAGCTAGATAGCTTTTGTTTTCACTTGAGACAAAGAACTGCATCTGCACGTCTATCATGGGACGGCCGCGACATACTCTCGATTTTTCTCGCACTATACCTCTTGTTCTAAGTGTTCTAATAAGAGAGAGACGGATAGTACAAGAAAAATCGAGAGAGAGATACTACTCCGGTAAACATGATATAATGTTTTTGGTACAAATCTGAAACTGAGTAGCAGAGTCTCACTTGCGACTAATCGAAATGTGGTCGTTTGTATAATTTGGTAATAATTTAAGACATTAAAAGTCGATATTTGTTAACCTTCAGATTCAATTTTAAACATCCAGTGCCCGCCCTACGTTTCATTAACAATGGACAATAATTCGTATCATCAACCCACGCACAGATTTCGCCTGGTCTTTAATTATTATAAAAATAACCTCACTGTAATCTGGATTATGCATATTTGAAACATTTAACGTGTATGTGTGTGTGTGAAGGCTAGCTTTGACTTTATACTATAAGAAACTGAAATGTTATGTCTTCATCATCTTCTCGGTCGGCGGCCGTGGATGTGCAGGGTAGGCGGGGGCAAAAGCCGACCTAAAATCATGCGGGAGGGGCTGCACCCCCTCTATATAATTTCTCGAAAAGTGGGGAAACCAAAGGATTCTAGTTTAGAAAGAGTAGTCGTGCGGTCCGGTTAGCACAGTCTCCCTATTTTAATTGAGGTTGGGTCTTCCAACGGGAACAACGATTCCTCATCAGGCGTAGTATCTGTCGATGTCGTCTTTTTCTTTCACCAGATCAATATTGATGACGATTCAGGTTAAGGGTAAGGGTTCATTATTTCATAATGTGTCCTACTTACTCGTACATTGCAATGTTGGTTCTATTATAGCCTATTAAAGGTTCTATAAACCAACCGCCCTCATAAGCCCTCATGACGACCGGTTTAGCTTAGTTGGTAGTGGCCTACGAAGCAAGAGGTCCTGGGTTGGTTATCCCTGTAAGGGCATTTATTTGTGTGATGAGCACGAATTAGTTCCTGAGTCGTGGATGTTTTCTATGTATTTCAGTGTTTATTTTTCTATATTACATGTATATGTTTATCGTCGTCTACGTGCTTAGTTTAGGACTAGATCGATTTGTGTAAGATTGTCAATTTTTTTTTATAATGTTTTTTAATATCTCGAAAAACATATTGCAATTTTTTTTTATATATTGTATATTGCCTCATGGCGGCTTTAAGCAAGGGTTGTTATTTGGAGTTAGTGTAATTTCACAAGTATTTTTGATTCGGTGCAATAACTAGATAAAATTATTTTTATGAAAACAGAAGCGTGTTCACATCCTTTGGACAGGTTCATTGTACACATCAATGAACCTGGGTATACTTAAAAAAGCAGTTTTAACGTAAAACGATCTACGAAAGCGATACACATGCAGACAATGATTTCAGTCCCATTCAACCTCACACATACACGGACAATAGCTTGAAACAACGGAGGGCTGGTCACATCGGATACATATCTTAATTAGGCCTCACAAGGCGTCGATCAGTTTCTTTTTTTAACCGTCCGTCTTGGGCGACCGTGACGAATACCTATGTACGTATAGGGATTTTCAAAACCCTTTTTTACGACCTCCAAAAATAATAACCACTCTTAATACCTTGTCAATAAAGACTTGGATTTCCTTAGAAAAAGGAACGATAGCTGGCCGGCAAGAAAGAGTTTCGACTATAATTTAGAAGATCCATTGACAAGCTCGTTTGTTTTTTTCACGGACGAGTGTTTAATGAATTGGTTGCTATTGGCTGTTGTAATGAAAGACTATGAATGAATTCGTTAGGTGACATGACGTTTTAAAAGGCTTTTATGTGTTGAACTCCAATGGAAACTAAGATAGGTTAATTTTATAGTTAAGATCTTTGACATAGGATAATTACTTTGCTATTTAGATAGATAATAAATTAGCATACCTAGTTGGATTGCCTAAACTTATTAAATTTGACATTTAGAGTTGGTATTCCTACAGACATGTGCAATATGTCCAATAAAGAATTATTATTATATAAAAATTCAACCCAGTCCATCAGGATATAAATATGTAAGTAATGGGTGGTTAGGGACGAAAATGAAGTGATTTTTGGGCACAATATTTTCTTGGCATCTAAGGTCAGAAAAGTAGCTTGACGTCTAGCTTAGGTCGTTTTTTTACTGATCTCAAACGGGCCAATAAAAAAAAAACATTTATGACAATTGAAAAAAAATGGACCCAGGAGACTGAGTATTGATACAAAAAAAAATTAACCGTTGTAATTATTTAAATAGATATATAATAACAATTATTACTTGTAAAATATTACAAGCTACGGTAGCCTAGTGGTTCAGCTTTCAAGCGGCGGTCGTGGGTTCGAATCCGGATTGGGATTAGATGTCAAAGCGAACCTCGGGCTCCTTTAGAGCACAACCGGGAATAACCTTAGGAGGATGGAAAGTTGTATTTTACCTGCGAGTGTTCATTTGAAACACGAGCTAGCGAAAGGATCCTATGATTGACCACGAGCGCAGCGAGTGGTTCAAAAATAGAATCCTGAGCGTAGCGAGTGTTTCAACACACGAGACGTAAAATAACTTTTCACTCGTGTATAACACAAAACTTTTCACCTCACTACAGCGAGGAAAATAAGAAAAAGGGTTTGTGTTTGTACTATTACTTGTATTGTACAATCTGTGGTACTTGTATTCTTTAATCTGTGGTACTATCAATTATTATTTATTTACCTCTTTGCCAATACAATCATTTTGAAGTATTAGAAGTATTGGTAAAATCGAACATATTGCAAAATAGCCTAAGCATATCCAGTATTTACGGAACTACTCCAATTAAATTATATAATTCCAGCCTCAGTAAGGAAGGTTTATCAAATGTAATATTAATTATATTTCTATTATATTATTTATTTATTTATTTAACATAATTACACAGCATTACAGTTAAAAACTAAGTCACTGTGAATTACAAATGATATATACACTGCATATTAATATATGACAGAAGAATTACGTCTATCCATCATCTCACAGTACCTTAAGCATTCACGATACACAATTCCCCAACTAGGTACTTCCAAAGACGTCCACATCCGGTGCTGATGCAAGAAGCGCATTAAGGCTGTGTAAAGCTCTGATGAAAGGAGAGTTTTTGCGCGCTACGGTGCGCGCCTCTGGAGGAAGCTGGAGCTGGAGGAGGATCAATTTTCGTCCGCGTAACCGGCTACTGCTAGAGTAGCCGGTTACGCGGACGAAAATTGATCCTCGACAGTGAAGGGACTAGCAGACGCACCGCCTGACCCACCAGCTCAGGGCAATCTGAACCACCTCGCAAGCGCTCCTTAGTAACACACAGTTACGCCTCACCTCAAGTGAATTAAAACCTGATACGCCCAATAAAAATTATATTCAATAACTAGGTACATTTTGACAATATATTCAGTTTTGACAAAATAGGAGAGAATTACAGTTTCAGAAAAGGTTTTTGCACCTTTTTTGTGTCTCCATGTACCTATTGAAAAGGTCAAACGCTTTCATTTATCTTAAACGGAATTTTTCTGGCAATAAGCACAATTCAGCATTTCGCACGGTTTCCCGTAATTCCACAGGTGTTAATACTTCGTCACTCGAATCATTAATTTTTAATAACAAACCAAACTAGAAAAACATGCGAATATTTTAACGTTAGCGGCTTAGGTTATTGAAAAGTGAAAAGTTTTGACTTAAAAGTTTTTTTTAATATTTTGGGTGCGTTTTGTTCGCACATCGACTTACTTGGACTGTCAGAACGTTTTAATAACCGTTTTCATAACAAAAATGAAGATTAATGTTAAATGCTGATATTTATGAATTAAAATAAAGTTTAAGACTGAATTTAGTGTTTTTTACTCGATGCAATTCATTAATTGTGATGTTAAAAATTTAGCACCTTTAACGTTCTACGTTTTGTTAGCTGTCACATGTCATTTAAGCTGCGCTCAAATGTCAAAACTCTTTCTTCACATGTGGATAAAAAGCGATTTTCTTAATAGGTATCAAACATACAAAAAGGGCTTTCCGGGCTAGTGAGGTGAAAAATATTATGATTCAGTGGTATCCGAGCGTTCAAATTAAGAAAAAAATACTGTTACACCTAACGACGAACATTTTATGTTCATACTTATTAATAAAGGCAATTCTATTCTAGTAACTTTAAACACTGATTAACAAGTTTCGAGGTATGGATTTCGTTTCTTTGACGCTAATTTCATAACCATTCACCATAAAGAAAGGAAGAAAGAAAGAAATAAAGAAAGAAATAAAGAAAGAAATAAAGAAAGAAATAAAGAAAGAAATAAATATATTTATTTGGTGTGATATCATGTTACATGTGTGTCTTACAATTGGAATTCACCAAAATGGATGCCACTCAGCATAGGCCACCAGCAATACATGCTAAAGGCGCTGATTTTCAGGGCACCCAGAGAGAGATACAGATAAAGATCTTAATATATAACTTAAACGCAACAGAACTTAATAAATGAGAAGGAGAGGTCAATGGTCAATCAAGTGTTTACAAATCAGGTCTAAGGTAAGTATGATGAAATGCAGGGGAGAACTCCTCTACCTACTTATGTGCACGTTAAAATATTCGGTTAATTCTTACACATTTTCAGTAGACACGTTAGTCAGCCTACTGAAAATGTGTAAGAATTAACTAAGAAATGTTCGGATTTTTATTGCTGCCGGAGAATTAAGAAAACGCGTCTAGGAAAGAAACGTAAATGCACTTTCTACATAGGAATAGCCATGAGATAACGCGCTATCATCCAAGAAGGCTGAATATAATCTCCAACAACCTTCAGTAGTATGCCCAAACGTAGTAGCCTAATTAACTTGCTATAAATTTTCCGCAAGTAGCCTGTCTTCTATTAATTCAGCATCAACCACAAACGTCATCTACTTATCCTATTAATGGCTCTGCTGACTTACAACCAACTGTACCCCTTCAAGCTAAGGTCTTCTTCGGCGTGGCCGGTCGTGTTAATGATTTAGTTGCATCCAGGGCATGGTGGCAGTAAATAAGCCGAGCGTGAGATACCCTGCAGAGTTCGCATCAGCTAAATGCACCCGGAGACGTTAGTTTTTCACTTATTGCAATAGTTCGGATGTCTGGCGCTTGCCGAATGTCTTGCGTGCTTCGGAGAAACCCATGTTTTGTTTCGGTAGTGTTTTGTTTGGACATGAGTTATAATATTGTCTTGTGGGTAACATGCGCTTGTGTCTCCAAACAAGTGCAATTTCGACATTTGGCGTGCTGTTCTCGTATCCGTGTTTTTTATTTACTGTGAAGTCGTATTCAGTAACTTTACGCAAAGTCGCAAACGAATCACTTCTGTGTTAGCGTGTCTCCCTTTCTTATGTACCTAGTAAGGTACATCTAAGGTTTGTAGCCCTAGTCATTTGCACTGCTTCCTTAATTAGTTTTTTGCGTAAGAACAATATTTAAGTTAACGTAATCCAAGTTCGAAATTTAACGAAGTCCCAAGCCGACTGCTTTCCTTGTATGTGACAGTCCTTTGACAACCGCCGAGGTGTTAAATATACAGGCGACAACCTTCAGGTGACATTCCCACCAGCTCATCAGCACGTTTTCCCCTGGCAGGAAAGAAAAAAAAAGTTAAGCGGGATTTGTAGAACGGATTTAAGCCGAGTTTCAGCCGCCGCGGGCGCCGCGGCGTGGGAACCTGCGCCGGCGTCACTCTCCAGTTGATTTAGCCTGTAATGCGTAGTTTCACTGCCCTACGTTTTGTTTCAAATTGATTCCATTTATTGGTGGGCTGTGGTGATTTATTGTTTTGTTTTTTGGTTTAGACGTTCGGTCTCGTAAGGCGCGCGAAGCCAACTAAAGTTAGGAAAGTAGTGAATGATAGAAACATCATTGGTTTGTTTGTGTGATCTGACGAAGTCTGCTTTGCGGGTGAATTGTTCAAATCAATTTAATATTTATTTTATGACAGAAAGTAGAGTTGTGTTTTTTTATTGGGACTCAATTAAAACGGAAGTAAATTATGTAACTATTTTGTTCAGTATTGCTTCAGGCACTAATTTTGAAGTTCACAAAAGTTATGTACCTAGTACCTACCATTTTTTTTTCATTATTCGTCCATTACATGACGACTCATAATTCTGTCTATGGAAAGTCTCTTACTGTTAAAAATAAGTTTAACAAATGGGCTTCCTCTGTATTATAGATACCTATACAAGGTAAGTTACCATTTGTTATGCAATAGGCTCTTGCTGTCGGTATAGGCATTTTAAGGGGATGCCTTGATTTGAATCGAACACGCCCCCTAGACAGAGATACGCTGATGCCTCCCACGCACTAGGAAAAGAGATGTAACGCTCTTCGGGAATGGCTTTTTCGGACAAATTTCGATAAATACCTAACTTAGTGAACTACTTTTTTTCTATCGAGGAAATTTTAAGCAATCGTGTATCGATAAAATCAGAAAAACAATCATATAGTCAAGAATCATATATCAAAAAATCAGACCTTATTGTATCTCAATCTAGTCAGAACGGCGTTTCAAAGCACGCAATAATTTCCAATGCACCGCCTTAATTGTGATCGTGGCAAAGATTTAGCTAAAACTATACCCGTCTAATTGTAGTCTTCAAGATATCTGAGTTGCATTTTTGCCTATTTCGGACACAGAGTTTGACTAAAGACTGTCTTTAAAATGTTTAAACCCTTCATTGTAAAGCCGGTATGTGTAAAATAGAGAGCGCTTATCTGGTTTTAGTGCTGACTTAATCTGCTTTAAAATCTGAAAAATGGCGTACACGTTTATCTTTGTCGCATGCCACGTTTTAGAATTGCATATCTGTATTGTTAAATACGTAAGGTGCTAGTACGCGGCACCCTTTGACCGAATAAAGTAAAGGCGCGTTTACATAATTACGGTTGGTCGTTTCAAACCGTCTGTAAAAGTTCGTCCGTTAAAATCTGATTGTATGAGAAGTTTGACAGTTCTCTATGGGAGAAAAGATTTGCAAGACAGATTTGCCCGCGCCATATTTACAGTTAGTCGTTTGAGGGCGAGTTGCGACTTACTATTACAGACCGATCAACGTTAAATATGGCGCCGGTAGCTGTCCTTCCATACAAACTTGACAATCCTAATTATAGTCTGTTCGTTTAGGTATTTAAAAGAATGTAAATAAACAAAACCACGTGACTTGGTCATTCAGCCAATAAGATAATACCATAGATACAAAATGTTGCTGCGGATAAGGTTGAATAGCAACATTTTGTATCTATGGTATTATCTTATTGGCTGAATGACCAAGTCACGTGGTTTTGTTTGTTTACGTTTTTTTAAATACCTAAAAGTACAAACTATAGGCTAGATGGGTATTTCCATAACAATTTTGGATTTAGTAGAAGATCTCACCAACAGGAACATGTGACAGTCTGTAATAACGTTGATACGTACAAGATTCGAATCGTCTTTGTTATTTTTTCATTTTATTTATTTATTTTGTTTATTTTTTTTGGTTTATGGAAGTTGACTGTAGATAATTTCACAACAAAGTCTGAATATCATCATCCTAGGGTTATTCCTGGTTGTGCCTTAACACATTCGAGGCCAAGAATCGCTACGCGCTCCGCTCGTAGCCGATCCCGTGGTTTTCCTCGTATGTAGCGGAAAGGGACTACGACCCGCCCGCTAGGCGGGTCCTGACAGTGAAAGTGTTAAAGGATCCCGGGGTCCGCTTTGACATAACCTTATCCCAAGATTTGGCATAGGCACTAGTTTTACGAAAGCGACTGCCATCTGACCTTCCAACTCAGTGGGAAAACTTATTGGGATTAGACCGGTTTCCTCTCAATGTTTTCCTTCACCGAAAAGCTAACGCTAAATATTCCGTACATATGTTCCGAAAAACTCATTGTTACGAGCCGGGATTCGACCCACGACCGAACGACAACAAAGTCTCAATATATTATCTTTTATATCTACCCCTTCCGCGAGAACACAAGCGTGTATTTGTTTCTATATGTATGAATGTAAATCAGAAGTGAATAAAGATCAGGATCGGGTGAATCTTAGTAATTGGTGCATTGGCAAGAGCGCATGTATTCCAATTCATAGTCTTAATCCAGCATTATATAATCGATAACTTTTTCTTGAACCGACGCGCACGAGCCCTACGCTCAATGACGCACCTTTTAAGTCAGAAAAAAGCCGACTGAAAAACTCGTTCCACGTAACGGCGCAATTACATTCTTCAAGATTCACTTACACGGACCGACTTCACCGATTGCTGTCGGTAGATTCTAATAAGTGAGTACGTAGGCAAAGTTACGAGTGAGGGCATTACTCTGACCGTTCCGTAAGTCATCTGTGGAGATGAATGGTCGGTCTTTACATGTTAGGACCTGTACAATGGTTTGCTTGTCCTATTATTACAGTCGGACCCTTTATGTGTACGTCAGGTTAGGCTTGAGTCACATTGATGTCGGGGATTTAAAATTTGACGTTTCAGGGATTGAATGGAATTCCTCGCGAGTGTATCGACTACGGGTTGATTGGTAGCAGCGCTTTGATCAATCAAACATGTTTGTTCTAAATTTACAAATTCGATAGTTGCAATTTAAAAAAAAAAACTTTTTTGAGCTCTTGAATTTTTAGGTTATGCAACAACATCAGGCTTGGCGCGCGTGGAACTGGGAGCGAGCGGCAATATTGTAAAATGACGTCAAAAACCAATACGTTTATTTTGATAGGCCCCATTGAGATAAGATTGCTATCAAATTGGAATGTAATTAGTAGTTGCAAAGTATCCGACCTATTAAATTATAGTTGTTAACATAGGTAATTATAAAGTACTGTTATGGCGTGTAGACTCATGGATTTGGCTTCGGCAATGCCTGGCCGATAAATTTGTATAAATTTAGTTACATATGTACCTAATGTTTATACTTATGAAAAAATTCAAATACTTAAATATGTACCTATTACTAAACCAAATTCGGTTTTAACAACAAATTAGCATTAAAGACTTTATTTAAGCAATTCTATGTTCCCTTAGGTTTAGTAGATATCACTAACATTTTATTTTATTTTCTACACAACGTGATGCGAACGTAAGCGGCATAAATAATCGTGTGCACACGTCATGCATGCATCGCGACGATATAGTGTTATACGGTTATATATGCCATATAGCTATGTCTACAGGAATGATCTCTAGTCTAGCCGTGAGAAGACACGTTTCTGAACTGTTGTTTTGTTTTAGATTATTGAGCATAACTGAGCAGTCACCGATTAGCTCTATTCTATGTTTATCCACGAAAGTACCTAAGTCTAATATTAATATTTTCCCTGTGAATAAACTGGTGAACCAATTTATACTCTTTTCCATATATGATTAGAAAAATCGTGCGTCAATCGTCGCGCGATTTTAAGGAAACCCATTTTGAAACGCAAGACATTAGCATTGTTATGTTCGGAACGCACTATAATCGAAATAAGTAAAACTAGTACAATATTTCCCTTTGATGTCCTAGACAAACAAAAAAACGTCCGTTTAAATTCTAATCCTATCCTATTCTATGCCTGCTATTAAACGAGCAATATTATTATATATACCTACATATCTACTTATGCGGGGTTGGGGGCGGGGTGTCAAAACGATGCCAGGCAGCCGTTTAGTTCGAACATGCGCATACCGGGTTGGGGCGCATTCTATGGCTTTTTCGTTCGCTGGACCATAGGATGTTTTGGCCCGGAGATAATCCTCTAAGAGGTGTCACGTAAGGAAGTGGCAGTTTGGGCCTATGGACTTAACGGTGGTGATTGTACCTAGTCGGAGCAGCGAACACAGCCTAAAATGCCTTTTAATAGAATGTTTTTGTAGGTATACAGCGTGGAACGGAACGATGGACTTTCCCGCAAGAGGAGGATATTTTAGCGTTAGTGCTAACAATATTCCAAATAAACTATGTTAATATTTCTGACCGTTAGATGTCAAAGCGGACCCCGGGCTCCTTTAGGGGCATTACCGGGAATAACGCTAGTAGGATGAATATTTCTGACCGTTTCCGAGTCAAAGTTCATCAAACTTTTGTGCAAAAATCTGCATATTGCAACTTTAACGGAGAATAAGGTCCATGCCATCACTGGTAAACAATATTTTAATGAATGATGGGAATTGCTGTCACCGGAAAGTTGAATTTGCTTGAACCCTGAATAAGTAACAGTGAAGTTGACAAATTATCGAGAAGCAAGTCTGTCATGGTAAACATTAACAGTTATAAAGATGAATTATGGTAGGCGCTATCATTTAAATTAATTTTTTAAATTAGAATTTTTTGTTTGCAGTATTTGTGTAATCATTACTATTCGATTCTACTGCCCTCATGTGACAATATATTTTCTTTAAGGTTAATGGAAAACATCCATCCTGTATATAACAGACATTTTTAAACAAGTTTTGTATTTGTTGTTAGTTACCTAGGTTATATTGCTAAATAAGTGAATTATGAATAAGTTATTCAGGCAGAGCGCGTTGTGAGTGGTCTTACGTGCCGATTTAGAACTAAGACTCAAAAAAACAGATGTCGGTTGACAATTATGTAAGAACACACCGCGGTTATTCGTAATTTACTGTACAAAAACATACATCATTGATTGTCAAACTTTGTCAGTCTGAGGTCCTGACCGCCCGCCGTCGTCAAAGCCTCCGCCAACTGACGGTGGTCTCTGGCCGCAACATTATTTGCGAAGTGTCACCACCAACGATGAGACACAATAACCTTTGTAAAACACCTTTTTACCGTTAAATAACTCGACCTCACACCTTATTACCATCAAAATAAAGTCTAAGTTAAAGCACAATAATCATTTTGGGTGTTTTTTGTCGCTGGCAGTTTCCTTTACTTAAGGCAATAAACGCGGTGCTATCGGTTTTCCGCACTGTTCCGAGAATATGAATTGATTTGAGCGTTTTTGAGACGTCTTGTTTGTCCGTGTGCGTGGTTTCAAACAATGTTGTCAAATAAAGACTTCCTGTGGGGTATATTCTAGATATCTTCCATCCGTTGTCTTTGGAAAATCTGTAAGTGATTTCATGTGAATTTTTTGCCTTATTGTCTCTGTCAATGTAATAAATACATGGTCTATCGACTTAAGTTTGCATGTAAATACTACTAAACTATACTTTATTCTTTTTATATATTCCTCGATGAAATAAATGGGACTATTTTCGTCTTGCGAATCTTCAAACTGTTCGGAAAATTTAATTTAATTCAATGGGTACTCGCTTTCAATTTTAAAACAAGACTGAAACGATTACGTGCGGTCCCCACCGTCTTCATCAACAAACAATTTTTAAAAAACTTTACTTCTCATTTCCAATTATGACAACTGAAAAAATGATGCAAAACTAGTTCTTAAAACGAAGGGATATAAGGTGCACTAATATTGGATGCAGTTTAATATCAATCGGACTTTTTCCAATATGGAATACTTTGGCCGTTTCGTTTCACATCTCAGATTACGGATCTGAGTTAAGATGTGTTATTTAAGTGGCCTCTAAAGTATCTCTTTACGTCTTAATGGTTGCTGACTCATTGCGTGAGGCATATTAGCATGTGTGAAGAACAAACAAATTAAATCATTTGGAAAGTTATTTACATTTGCTTGCTTACAAACGAGGCACACTTCCAACAACGCGCAGGTACCTACCTACACATGTATCTTGTATGTGAGATTGTGGGGCGCCACAGACCACTTAATGGGGCGCGTATGAAGGTACCTATATTTTTTTGTTTTATATTGTGATATTGCTGATGACCTGTACGTTTTTGGTGACTTGGCTGCGGTCCGGAAATGATTAAACATTCAATAATAATGTAGTCGGAGCTGTCGCTCCCGTATCGGCCTTACGAGTCATGTGACGCTGCTTAACCTTTTGACAGCCACAGTCGGCTGTGGCAGTTTGACGCCACGACGGTCACGGACGACGATAATTTTCATACTCGCTCGTAACTTCTAATGTATCACTGGCGTCAGGTAGGCAGCGTTTTGGTTTGCACCCTGGCTGTCAAAAAGTTAAATGACGACACTGAAAAACATGGAAAAATAAAATACTCTAATTTTCACACATTTATTGGCGTTGCCAGAAGGGGCAGTGCACATGATATAAAATTTTCAGTGCTGCTGATTCTTTACTTTAAACCATTTGGGCTATATAAGCATAGGTACTATAGCTTCTGCCCGCAACTTCGTCTGCGTGGACCTGGGAGAAAAACTATCCTATATTTTAATCCAGGCTATAAACTATCTTTGTGCAATATTTCATCCAAATCGGTTAAGCCGTTTAAGCTTGATTGAGTAACAAACATCCAAACACCTAAAAATCGAAACATCTAAACATCCAAACTTTCGCATTTATAATCCATACCAATATAGGTACTAATATTATAAATGCAAAAGTGTATGTGTGTGTTTGTTTGTTTGTTTGTTTGTTTGTCCGTCTTTCACGGCAAAACTGAGCGACAAATTGACGTGATTTTTTAAGTGGAGATAGTTGAAGGGATGGAGAGTAACATAGGATAGTTTTTATCCCCGTAATCATCCCCTAAGGGGGTGAAATGGGGGGTAAACTTTTGTATGGAGCTGCGATATAAACGAGTTCCACGCGGACGGAGTCGCGGGCAGAAGCTAGTATTATATATATAAAGTAGGATAATAAGGATGCAACCGCGATGAGTTTGGGAATGGAATAGTATATTCGGTTCTTTTAAACTTTGACGTATTTATATGGCTACACTGTCACCGCCAATCCCAATCTAATCGCGGGTAGAAGATATGTGTTCTGCATGGTAATATGAGAATATAACGTCAAAATAATGTTAAATTTCGTAGAAGCCTTTTCCGCAGATTATTGAACTGGTTTCAGACTTGTTATACCTAACTAAGGTAATCTGTTTAAAAACAGGGTTTTTAATTTGATATGTAGATTTTTTTTCTCGGGTTACATCCTACAAGATCTGCTACTTAAGAGTTCCCAAGTCAGGTTTCCTTGCGTTTTGCCTAACCGTTCTTCGCAAGAAAAATTGTTTCAAAATTGTTAAAAAGTATCCAAAATTTGCTCCATTTATTATATAAACACTCTCTCACTTATCTCTCACTTAAGTATAATAAATCTCTAAATTAAAAAAAAAATCAGCCAGTATCAAACTAAGCATTGCCGTGTCCCCGAATGATTTTGAGCTTCCCATGAACGGAAAAACATGTTACTTTTTTTATAAGTACATTATTACTCTAGCTTCCGTTTAGGATAGTTTTTATCCGACTGCGACGATTCATTAATTTTCGGAAACATTTGACCTCCTTAAATTTTTAATTTCTTCTGTTCGAAATTGTAGCCGCCATATCTGTCAACTGTCAGTGACGTTGAAATGGCTGGCTTGCCATAACTATCCCACAGTAATAATTTCGATCCGGTGTTGTGATAGACCTTCACAAAACGCATATTAAATTCTAAAGCATAAAAAAATAATCGATTCTGATATGGAAACTTATATGCGCTAAATTCGTATTGAGGCGTAATTTGAATAAATGTATATATATAAACTCAACAATATAACGTGAAACGTGAAAAGTCTGACTCGTCCTTTTTTTTAATGGCATGGCATAGCGATGTTCTTGCGTTCAGCCTTATACTCTATTTGATGGGGTGTATACATGTCACGATTTGTTAGCCCCAATTTATCAGAAACTGACTAATTGTTATCGTCTGGAGGCATGTTGCGCTGCTGATCCAACTGTCAAACGAGTTGTACTGACAAATTGTATGCACATCACAATCAACACAATGTGGACCATGGAAATATTTATGATCAGCCAAGTTTTCTGTCAGATAATTTTGAAGTAAAATATTTAAAATATTATACCTATAATATGAACCCATTAGCAATTTAGGAGACTATAATTATTATATTAATTTCTAATTGCTTACAAAATATGTATCTGAGGATCCCGTGGGACCTTAAATGTGTATGGATCTGACTGAAACAGAAAATGGTCGTAATTTAGTTTTTTTGTCTTGCTGCGATTGCTATCAAAATCGATATCTGACGATCTGCATGTACATCTGCATGTGATCTGATTATCTGCAATAGAACTTTGTCATCAAATCTGACACAAATCACTGAGACAAATGGCATCAACACAGTGCATCCTCGGGAACTATAAAGATATCCAGTATGAAAAATTTACAAAAACCAAATTTTGGTGATTAAATCAATAAGTAGTTTTCTTATACGAGTGTATTAAATCACACTATGGCCGTAACTGATTCCGAACTCAGAAAATTGTCGCAACTATTGCACGTTTACATACGCTTTGATTTTCCAAGATGGCGGCCTGATTGGAAGAAAGACGCCTAGAAAAATGTTCTGGGTGGCCAGTCTATACATCGTAGTACAGGTGCCGGCAAACTTCGTGCGCAACGCGGGACGAACGGGAGGGGCTGTTCGCAAGGCGAATTGTACGTGCGAGCTGTCCCCCCACTTCGTCCCGCGTTGCGCACGAAGTTTGCCGGCACCTGTAATGGTAGTCAATGGTTGTCTAATTAAAAAGAGATCGTTTGCTCCACATAAACACTTATGTACCGATCAATGGGTGCTCGAAAGGATTATCTATTATTAATTTCTAAACACATCTTTACCTGAGAGTTGGAGTGACTCAAGATCATTTCAGTTATCACGTAACAAATAAAAACGTGATAACTGAAATGATCTTGAATCACTCCAATAATATAAAACAGTGTTAAAAATATGTAGAGAAGAACATCAATAAACATTTAATGCTGCAGCCTGTGTCCTACCTGTTGGATCTATTGCCACAAACATATACTAAAACCCCCTTATTCATAAAACTTAATATACCTCTCTTAAATAAAACGAGTTTTGTCCCTTTCTTACTAATTTAAATATCAAAGTGACAGATAAGGACAAACGAATTTTAACGGCATTTTAGCTAAAATAGGTTTGTTCAACGTTTTACTTGATAGGTTAAATTAGAACTCCCACAAACAATACCAACATTACCATGCGAACGAAGTCGCAGGTACAGCTAGTATTATATATATTATTACATCATAAAACTAAGTAGGTATTATGTCCGATTTGTTATTTATATCAACAAATGAATGATATTTCAACGACTAACAACGTTATTCAAAAAATGCGTTGGTTTTGAATCCACACGACTTGACAAATTTTCCTTTGGAGCTTTTATCAGAAAATATATCCTGAACAATGGTGACTCAACTACCTTAATCCAAGTTAACACGCTGACATTTTACCCACATATGTCTGGGTACTGATTTATATATCTTTATAAAATAAAACATAAGATATAAAATGCTAGGCATCGGCAAAAAGCGTTGTCCTTACCCGTATTCCAATGTTATGACTTATTTGTCTCGCTTGTGCAGATTTATCGATTAAGGAATAATATCGATTCGATCTGCATAATACATTCATTATAGAATTATGCCGCACGGATCAAAAACGACAAAAGTGCCATTGAAAACCGTATATACATAGGGGTTTTAGTGTTGCTGTATAACATGTAAATTGATTTTTTTGCAGACGGACACCTGGAAATTTAAGATAGTCGAAATAAGTTGTAAATTTTACGTCTAGCTTTGACGTTTGTTTAAAAATAAACGATTTTAAGTATTAGTGGTGACAGTCTGTTTTTGTAAAGTGCTTTTATTATTCAAATCTAAAGTGAGTATTAAATATTACGTGGTTTAGGTATAGGTAACGCATGGTCCATATTTTAAATTTGGACACCCTCGATAAACTATTTTTTTTCGAGATATTGCTCTAATAAAGCACCCCCCTCCATTATCAAAACATTTGACATTCTATAATAAAAAAAAAAAGTCTTCGTAAAATTAAAAAAAAATATATATGAATGATTTAATAAAACGTTATTTATTTTTTACGTTACGTATTGTACTTAATTCATAAATAACATTAAGATTGTCTGGATATTGATCTAGATAAATGAGATAATATTTAGTAAACCTGCAATCCTAAGTAGCAAAATCAGCAGTGGCTATAAAACGGTCATCAGTTAACAAACGTCTGTCACCCAATTATTAAGGGACCGTTTACACTTGTCTCAATTTATCTTATGGTTAAATTTCAATGAAAGTAATCCTAAAGAATGGAAATAAAATCTTAGCATACTTGTTAATTGTTAATAAACATAAAGTCACGCCTGCAATCCCGAAAGGGGTAGACAGAGTCGGTATTGGTAGTTACATTAAGTTACATTTTCAGTGCATCTTTTAGCAACGGTAGGTGTAAACATAGAGAAAATGTGATACATTTATTGTAATTATATTGTTATGATAAGTTCCTAGCACAACGGCCACAATACTTCCAATCTTTTGCCATTGTCGACTAAAAAACACCCCGGGCTGCAAAAACCACCATTCTATTCGCACCCGACTGAATCAGGTAGGTAATTCAACAACTATGCAGTTTCCGGTGACTTAGTGCCTATCTATGGATAGCACAGCATTGTCATAAATGCAGCTATTTTTTGTTGCTCGTTGCCATGGCTACGTCTCCTGGGTCACTCTTTAAAACTATGATTGTAAGAGGTTAAAATCCACTAAACACGTGTTTTTATTATATTGGTAAACCCATCCCATGGCGAGGCATCTCCTTATCTTATCTGATCTTATCTAGATGAGGGCCCTTTCGGATGCACTTCGACCCAGTGGGATCTTTTGTGCACTTGCCCTCTCCTTTATGCCTACTCCCAAGCTCGCTCCATCATTTCCACAAAGCGTATGATGCAGCTCAGCGGAAGCACCTTGAATTCCTTTGGTTGCGGATAGCCGTTACCAAAGTAATTCATTCTTTGTCTGGCAAGGGCATGACATTCACACAATAAGTGTTCCATAGTCTCATCCTCCTCGCCACACATTCTACAGTCTAAACTATCCGATAGTCCCATCTTGGCCAAGATATCCTTGACCCCGAAGTGACCTGTGAACACCCCAGATATGATTCTGGGTTGCTTCCTACTGGATTTCCAGAGTTTGTTAGTGCAGCCCGAGTCCACTCCTTCTATGAAGAGCTTAGAATGCCTTAAGCCCGCCTCATTCCTCCACTCGTGTTGCTGTTTGGTTTTGGCGTAGGCTTTAAAGGCCGAAATTATGGTTCCCTGCGAGAGTCCCACAAATGGTTCTGGACCTACAATGTGATTTGTAGACCCCCCTCTTGCAAGCTCATCCGCTCTTTCGTTGCCGATGAAGCCCTCGTGCCCTGGTATCCAAACTAGTTGCACCTTATTGTGCTTTCCAAGCTTGTTCAGTGCCTGGACGCCGTTATAGACTAGTCTAGGATCCACTTTCGGCGCCGTAAGTGCTTTAAGGGCTGCTTGACTGTCACTGAGTATATAGATGGTCTGCCCTCTGGTTTGCCTGTCTATATTCTCCTGTACACAGGCAATTATGGCGTATGTCTCCGCCTGGAAGACGGTTGCCAAACTACCCATGCTTACACTACTACTGTAGTCATTCGCATAAATGCCTGCTCCCGTACCGGATCCCGTTTTTGATCCGTCCGTGTACCATATACTGTCTTCGATACCAGACCTCGGTGGTTCTAGACCTTCGGCCCATTCAGCCCTGGATTGAACTTTTGTTGTGTAGTTCCTATGGAATACAAACTTGGGTAGCATTTTGTCGCTTCCCATGTTTGTTATTCTGTCTAAGAAACCGCCAGTCTCCATGTTCGTGTGCTTAGTCTTTGGCTTGCTGTCGCTCCACAGTCCAAGAGTTCTTAGTCTGTAGAGCGATTTGCGCGCCTCTGACTTAATCACCAAGTGAAGTGGCGGTACGTCCAGTAGGACTTCTAGCGCCGCTGTGGGCGTGGTACAAAACGCCCGCTGTTATAGCCATGCATGCCGATCTCTGCACCTTCATCAGAGCATCTCTGCATGTGCTCATTAAAGTCCTTGGCCACCATACCAGGCTACCGTACAACAGTATGGGCCTCACCATCATGGCGTAGATCCACCTCAGTACCTTTGGGTTCAGTCCCCATGTTTTGCCATACGCTGATCTACACATTCCAAATACCCTCAGTGCCTTTGTAATGGTGAGATCTGTATGCTTCTTCCAATTCAGTTCCTTATCCAGTGTGACACCTAGATATTTCACATCATTGGACAGTTCTAGTACCCTCCCTTACAGTTTTAACTGCTGTACGCCGCGAAGGGTCCTTTTCCTAGTTAAAGTACTGTTGTGCCTGGATTAATGGATAATTGGTGCCGGTCGCACCATCTCTCCACTGTCTGCAGTGCCTTGTCCACGATTTCCGATACCGTGCCTGGGAATTTCCCATTAACCAGTATCACTAAATCATCAGCATATCCTACCGTGTGGATGGGACCTTTATTGAGTTCAACCAGGAGTGAGTTCACCACCAAACTCCAGAGAGTTGGTGAGAGTACCCCACCCTGTGGACATCCCTTTGTGGCCGAGGCCATTATCTCATCCCCCAAGAGAGATGATTTTATTAGTCTGCCATTTAGCATGTTGCCTATCCATTTACATAGGGCCGGCTCTACACCATGTTATGCAGCTGCTTCGCTGATAGCTTTATACGTGGTACGATCGAATGCTCCCTCCACGTCTAAGAAAGCTGCCAGACATAGTTCTTTATTCTATATAGCCTGTTCAGCCCTGGTTGTTAGTGTTACCAGGTGAAGTGCGGTTTCCGTTGACTTCCCTGGCTGGTATGCACATTGCAGTTCGTGCAGCGGATGTCTCCTTAATGGGCCATCCCTTATGTGTCCATCTACCAATTTTTACAATGTTTTGAGGAAAAACGACGATAAACTTATCGGCCTATACGATTTGGCTTCACTGTAATCCGCCTTACCTAGTTTGGGTAGATAGGTTACTTTTACCATCCTCCAAACACGCGGTACGTGTGCGAAGGCCAAGCACACACGCAATGTGGGATGCGGGATTAGTACATTAGCGCCTTCTTGTAGAAGAATGGGGTAGATTCCATCTGGCCCCGGGGCTTTGTAAGGTTGAAATGTTGAGGCATCTCCTTAGCATGAGGGGTCCAATTTATAGTATTTTTTCCAAGTAACTCTGTCACTGTTGGCTTACAGAATAACAATAAGCAAAAGTTGATTGACCCAAATACTGGAAGTTTAATGAACTAGCCATTTCTTGTAGCCTACCCACTTTCTTACCCCTGGGTGTAAGTTTATGCCTATGGAAGGAGCAGTTTGTGCCTATGAACTTAGTGGTTGGTGCTTTAAATACGGGTGTAGACTCAACATTTATTACTACTCCAAAAGAAAGAAGGCAAAAGAATATGCCTAGTGACAAAAATCCCATTCAGATATCTCAAGGAATTGCGAAGCTACAACCGTTTTAATATTGCTTCGTAGAGAGAAAAAGCTCACGTCTCGATCTGCGAGCGTCATAGTAAATGAGAATCGTTTCATATGAAGGTGCGTTTTGCGGAAAAGGGACAGGATATACCCCCTCTTAAAACTTTCGACACATAACTTTGTGATTATTTAATCCTCTGCTTTACTTTTTTTTCTATTTGTCAATATTTTTAATCCTTTTTCGGGAAAATTCAACATTATTGGTTATACTATAAGGTACTTTTTATATCATTATTTGGTGTCTCCACCCCTATTATGTAAATATATAATAGCCTATTTATTTATTGGGTTTTATATTATATTGCTGGATATAAGTTTGTTTTAAATTTGTACTTTTGTTATGTATATTTCTTACTGTGTCCTCCAAGAAGTAGAGCGGTAACACAGTGTGTTTGCTCCCTTAAACGTCTCACCGCCGTAAATTAAACATCGTTGGCCGCCATTTGCATTTTTATTGTCCCCTACACAAGGAATGGACAAAGGTTGT
This sequence comes from Epinotia ramella, assembly GCA_947578815.1. Classification (NCBI taxonomy): domain Eukaryota; kingdom Metazoa; phylum Arthropoda; class Insecta; order Lepidoptera; family Tortricidae; genus Epinotia; species Epinotia ramella. The sequence continues at coordinate 9,537,772 of OX388217.1, read as the reverse complement.
AATTTTATCACCGGACCGCAAAATTGAATTATTATTCTTAGGGCAATTATAAGGAAACCGCGTTTTCTGATTTCAATTTGTTTGGGCAAGGCCAATGGACGTTCATTATACACTTCTATTCTTGTGTCTCTTTTGACAAAACAAGTTGACCTCAACGAGTTATCTAATCATAATTTTATGAAAAGCTTTTCACGTTGTAACCTTACGGTAATGTAAATAATGTAGAGAGACTTGTACGCCCGATGGGATGATTTAGACCTAATGTGTCACATTAAAACTCAATAGGATTCAGCGATGATAAATCATGTTGACTTTTTTCTTCTATCGTGAAAAACCAAAAGTTATATAATTTTGTCACACTCTATAAACACCTAGATCTTATCTAGGTTGCAGCATGCAGCATAGCTCAGCTTGAAGCTAATATTGCGAAAACACGACTTTTTCTTTTTCATATTTCGAAGTTAAGTAGGTACACAATGATAACGAATTACGACAATCGATCGTCTCAAATTCCACCGCGTCTAGAATCCTGCTCAATGAATAACTAAGCGTGTGTGTGTGTGTGTGTGTGTGTGTGTGTGTGTGTGTGTGTGTGTGTGTGTGTGTGTGTGTGTGTGTGTGTGTGTGTGTAGTGTGTTAATATCTAAGTCTAGCCATGAACACAAACATATCTTATGGCCAATGTAAATCTGTATGACTGCGATCCGAATCGTGATCTAGGTAACTGATGCCCCCAGACATCTTAATTGTTACTAAGTCATCATGTCAGATTAAATCTACAATGAAATGCACGACGAAAATGGTTGGCATGAATGTTTTAGACTGTGGTTCTAGACTATTTTAATGGAATTATAGTATTTTTACCGTTTATTGTGGGCCTTTGTTCATTTACTATGTAAAAAATATTGCGCTGATGGGCAAATCGATTGTTAGGAACCATTTAACTTATTGATTTGCTCAATTATTTAATAAAACTTTGTGTGGATCTAAAAGTTTACATTTAAAAGTTAAAGCTTTAATACTTTGTCTTTCCGATCGTAATTACCCGATTCTTGACTACGAAACCCTATAAAGTTATTCTCGGGTCCTCGCTCTACACATGTAGGTTCCGTTGTCCTATATTATCAGCAGTAGTTACGAAATAGTACTTGCGGTTATCTCGCCTAGATATTTGTTAAATCATGTATACGTATTATATTATGTAGTTATTATAAGTACGTAAGTATTTGAAATACATAGTTTAAAGTTTGTTTTACTTTTCCTTAAAACAAAGCCTGCCCTCAAAATTCCTAAACATTTAATGACTTGGTAATTTATGAATATTATCACATTTTAATATACAGGGTGATTCAGGAGACATGAGCAGGATCAACCCTACGGATTCAATAGTTTATAAGCTACTCAGTCGTACCAGCATTGGTAAGATTAACGTTAATTTTTTTTTAGTTGTGTAGGGTGACCATGATTTATTGTGAATGAAACTTTCACACAAAATGTAAAAAAAAAAACTGTGGCCGTTTAATTTAATTACGATGGTAAAAGATCCATTAACATTAACTGTATGTGTAGGGTTGATCCTGCTCACGTCTCCTGAATCACCCTGTATATTAGACTTAATAAAGCGGATATTTCGCGAAGGTCGTAAAAAAGATAAAGTTATGATTTACACGCGACATCAGACTACCTGAGCGGCGGGGAATGCCGGGAATCCGGTGGCTGATTGCTGATTAACAGTGTCTATTAACCTCAATAGCGTCATAATGGTCACGGGTGAGTTTCTAGGTGGGCTATACCTATTGGGAACTGTATCCTGGATTAGCATATTTGGGGTGTGGGTTGTAGTGTAGTGTGAGCTAATGCTCGGACATTGCACCCCTACAATCTCTTCTTTAGTTACTTATTTATGGTATCCTACTGGTTGAAACCGTAACTTTGCTTGATCTTAGGCTCTGTTATCGCTTACCATCAGGTGAGACTAGGGTTGACCCTATATATACCTAACTAGGGTGGACCCTTTATAAAAAACAAGTGCCAATCACGTCACGCACGCATTTAACCTGCTACGGATTAACGGCGTATCGCTACGAGAGTGGCGGTGAATGGGTTAAAAGGTCAAAGGTGGCGTCCTCCAAGGATCAGCACAACAATTCGTGTCGTGTGCTATCTCGTGCCCTCCTCGGATGTTTTTCCGTTGTCCTGTTCAAATCATCGGGCCTAAGAAGGCAGCCCGATGTTCTGATCAAGCCTCCAAGAGAAGGCGTCCAACACTGAGTCTTCTATATAGACCTTGTGGTACATGGTGACCACCACTACAGAACCTTAACGCCTTGGCCACGACTTTGTTCTTAAGCGACCTGCGGCAGCGGTTTTTCTAATTCATTTAAACGTCGTTCTTTAGTTGCGCCTAGAATAAGGGGGTTGGTTAGAGTTGAGCTTAATTTGGTATAGGTACATGTGTTTCGGGCGCTCGTTCCTGTCGCAAATTATCTAGTTTTGACATCCGCATACAAGGGGTGAAAAAGCGATGTATTTAAGCAAAATATACATGAAACCTCTAAGACATTCGTCAGTAATTCTACCAGAGTATATTGATGAGCAGTCCTTGACCAAGTTCAAAGTGGGTATATGGTATATGGGTCCGTAATACGGGCGTAGACTCGACAATTATTATTACTCCAAAATAAAGAAGGCAAAAAAATATGCCTAGTGACGAAAATCCGATTCGGATATCTCAAAGAATTACGAAGCTACAACCGTTTTAATATTGCTTGTTAGAGAGAGAAAACACAAACGGTGTGTGACGTCACATTGTAGGATGCTGCTGGGCGGCCCGTCGACGGCGGCGCCGACCGCGATGCGGCGCGGCACGTTGCCGCCTTCTGTGACGTCACATTCTTCCAGCGTCATCGTTTCAATATGAAGTTGCGTTTTGCGAAGAAGGGACAGAACATACCCCTTCTTAAAAATTTGGACACTTATAACTTCGTGATTATTTAACATTTTGCGATGATATTTTCTCCATTTGACTACATTTTTTATCCTTTTTCGAGAAAATATGACATTATTGATTATTTTATTTAGTGTTATATGTTTGTTTGAGAAGTTTGACAGTTATTTAAAGGATGACAGCTGCTGACGCCGTATTTAACGTTACCGGCCAACAAATAAGACAATTTACTTGCTTGTATGAGTAAAACAAATGCAAAATCAATAATTTTCCCCTCAAATTCCACCGATATTCGTCGTCGCGAGCGATTTTAAACCGATTCCCTCGACAATCGCAGCATCCACTCGTTGTTAAAGCTACCGGCACCATAAAAGAACACCGTATCGTATCTCAAATCCCATCTGTAGGTACCTTATAAAGTGACTCAAACTAGTCGAACGCCTTCGAAAATGTTTTGGTTCGTCATTAGACCCGCGGTGCAAGCTTAATTCGTCAAACTCGTATATCTGCTCATTGTTTCGACGAAAAAAGAAGCGACAGATATTTAAAACAAAGTTCAAATTATAAAAAACGTTGTAAAGAAACATGAGATTGAGAAAGTAAGCAAGTAATGCGACGATCGCTTCGTGCTTTGTCTTTCAATCTTTTTGGACGGTGACGCAATTCATACCAAAACGGAACAATAAAATAGTTCGCACGCACAATTGAAACATCACCGTATCTTAAAGGTGCTAAAGTCGAAAATCGAATAAGGTCGGCTCAGTTGATCTCAGAAAGAATTGTCCGTTGACAACAGAGACATCGATGCTGTTCTTTTTTGAATATCGATTGTAAAGAGCATACTCATGATGTTGTGAGAACTTTCAAGAAGGCAGTACAGTCGTGGCTCAAATTCTTTATCCTATTATCCGATGTCAGTGTTTAGCGTTGGAGTCTACTAAGTACAGCCGTGCACACGAGTGTTAGGATAATGCGCTTAGTTGACGTTCGAACAGTAAGCAACAAAAGTGGGTATATCTTTTTGTGACAGTCGACCGATTGGGCATTATGGCTGTCACTGATCTATTTTTAAATGAATATTATTTACGGTGGCGAAGTGCATATTAGATTTTAATCTTAGAAAAAAAATTGTAGGTAAATATAATTTTGGTTACACGATCACGAAATTTTGATTTCCAACTAAAGAGTCATACAGTCTTGTCACTTTTATTTGGATAAATGTTATCTGATTGGATAAGATATTATGGTGTGTTATTATTTAAAACTAAGGAAGGTCAAGAAAACTCAAGAAAGATTTAGGTAGCTGTGCCTACCTGCCTATCTGTAGTCAGTTCTAACAATTAATAGTCTTTTATCCACTAGGTATACCTTAGTAACGAAAGCTTTGCTTTTCAATCGACTGTAGAACTTGATAATAATGATGAAAGAATGTATATAACTTTGTACAGTAGGTACCTCCTTGTGGTCTATGCCATACAATAATAAAAGAGTAATTAATGTAACTATACAGATTTTAAACGATTTGCATTCCATATTTCTTAACCCACCCCCAATATGAACGTGCCAAAACGAACCCACAATAACAACCATTAAACCGTATCGAAGCATTCCCATCTAAACTCTTAAGGTTTGTCGGTGTTTCCCTAAAATCTGAATCTTGATCCCTACTAATAAGATTGCTTTTAACAGCCCCACGCTGATTAAAATACGAGTTTGCAAGGAATATCTTACGGTATTCCATTACGTTCGACAGGATTCAAAATTGGAAAATTAGCAACGCATGTCACTGGCCAGTGTGGTCTCCATTCATGCGAGCAACAAAAGAAAACGCCATAGACCATAGTTTCTTTTTTCTATCCCTCTTGTTTCTGCATTGTGAGCAAACATCGGTTTTCATTTGTCTATGGATACTTCGCAGTCTATAAACGGATTCTTTATTCGAAAAACGTCTTATGTGTAAAGATTTTGGTTCGTTGATGCGCCGTTGTTTTTTAAGGGTGTGATTGTGTCTTAGCTCCCCGTAGTTTGGGCTAATGCATTCCAATTTTGAAAACAATTGGCCGTTAATATGTTTTGATGTTTTCGGGTATTGTCGCGTTGTTTGCATTGTCTGTGGCTGATTGGTTGTATGGCCGTGACGGGGGAGCTTTGAAAGCTTTGTGACATTTTGTTTTGTAGTTTTGTATACGTATTTAACGGTCGCGTGTCGGTCCGTTAGTTCGAGCCTAGTTAGAAGTCTTTGGTGATCAGTTTTAGATATTTTATTGGCTCACTTTTACTCATTGCTTTAAAGACGTTCTGTGCCTTATTAGGTACCTTCGTTTAATATCCTTTAGAGCTATAAAAGGTACCTACCCCCTACGTATTTTTCATATTAGATGGTAGGTTCATAGGTAGATGAACTAAAAACCTTCCTACTAAAGTAAACTAAATTTTGTCTGCATAATATAAAAAACTAGGTACTTATAGTAAATCCTTGTATCAAAAAAGAAAATGAGAATTCTCCTTTGAACTAGGTAAATATAAACGTTTTGTTTTTTATAATTTTGTCTGCTACTTTGTTTATAATGCCATAGCGAATACATATGAACACCACACAGCCGAGCATAGGAATGTAATCATAAACTATTATATTTCCATAAACTGTAGATAAATGTTAGTTTATACTTGTCAACAACACAAACAAAAATCTAATAAGATTAGGTAGGTATAGCATCCCTACTGCACGTGAGTTGCGCGTTGAAGTCTTTTCTTAGAAGTCCAGTCTGTTTACCATTTTGCTGCATATCTTGGGAATTAACAGAGTTAGGACTATAAAAATACTTCAGATAAGGGCATTTCCTTTAATTATAACATTGACATGTGTAATGAACGCCATATGAACTGACAGGTTTTTTTTGTATAAATTACTCATTGACTCTAAACTAGATTGTGAATGTTTCTATAATTAATAAAAAAAATAGAATTCTGCAACGAATTAATTAAATTTTTAATTGGAATATGCTCAGCAATAAACCAATTAGAACTTTCTATTCCGATCTCATGCACACATTTGTTCAGAAAAACGACGATTTAGTTCTGAAAAAACAGTGCAGCATCAAAGTTTAATATACGTAGTTAAGTGTTTATACAGTGTAGTGCGTTCATAAAAAGAGAAGGCGGCGCGTAGCACAGAAGCCGCACATAACCGCACGAACACCATTTACGACATTATTATTTATACATGCAATGCTAACACGCCAACCTATATAACAACGAGTGCGAAGGCGTAACCCAGTAGCCATCCGCCGTCCCGCTCCCGCTCGCCCCCGCCCGCGGCGGCTAAGCGAGACGAACAACCACAAATTTATTGAAAAAAAAAGCGGCTACTGCACTCCGCATCGGCACAAAACTAGATACATTTTTCCACGTCGCCGTGCGAGAGGAGCGCTTGCGTGCGCGCGCGCAGGGTCAAGCGAGACGGGTATAGGTGTGTGAGCGCGGCGCGAACTAAACGGTCGGTGATGTGGGCGCTGCCGGTGTTGCGCGCTGCCGGCACACCGAGCTCGCGCAGCGTCGCTGCGGCCGTCGCTTAGCCCGCGTGACCTTTACTTGGTGAACTTAGGAAGCATCGGCACGCAACCCCCCTCGTCCCGCGCCAACCGCCCGCCTAAACAGTCTTGGAGCGAAAGGGATGGGTGGCGGTCCTCGGCTGCGTCGTTGAAGGTATTCGTAGAATGCGTGATCTGTATCGGGAGGAGGGGAGCGGGGCGCTTTCGGAAGCGGTGGCAGCTCCCACTGACTCCTGGGTTATTCTTCCCCAGGCCACTGCTGCTCGAGCTACGTACCAAGTCAGTTTTTTCTCGCACTCGTTAAGACCGAGCCAACACGAGAAGTCGCCACTAATAAATTACAGTTTTTTACTGCCCCGTATCAGTCTGCGTCGCGATCTCGCCTTATTTATACGTAAAATAAACATTAATCAGCAATAACAGCACTTGTCAGCGCCTGCGCAGTGAGTACTGATATTTTCATTTTATCGTCTAATCGCATTTCTTAATCGTTTAAGCAATACTTTATGCCGTGAGAGTGAATAAATAATCTTATAAGCCGGTCGACGAATAAGAGATGCGATTGGATTTTATATTTTGTTTTCAGATTTGTGCTTCATATTGATTATGTTATTGTTAAAGTGTGTTGTGTTCAAAATATATGTCATATTCGGTACAAACGCTCTATTTCTATAAATTCAACTTTATTTATCTAAACTTTAATACTTGTTTTGAGTGATGTTTCAAACGCCTCTATTTATTACTATTTTGTCATGTGTTCTAATAATCCACATCCATTTTTTCTTAGTTCAGAAACCATTTTTCTGATTTCTCCCCATATACCTACTTATTTTTTCTTAACTCAATCAAACTTAATTTACGACCTCAAGAGTCACTCGCGAGCCTTAATCAACAAAATTTTATATACCGGATTATACAACATAAATAAAAGATGACCAGTTAAGGTCCTTTGATGTGGAAACACGCGTTATTTGAACGGGCACATTATTATGCAACGTGCCTTAGCGCCTCACGGCGCTAGTTCCACAAAAACGAAAAAATGTCCTTAATACTTTTTTTACCCCCATTCACTGCCCAAAATGACCATTATATAACGATTTATGGTTTATTTAACAATAAAGGACGAATGGTTTGTTGGGAAAAGTGGCGTTTTGTGACGTTCGGGAATATTTTCGGCAGTTGATGGGTTTTTGTTGTGCTGAATGCGAGCTGTTCGCATCATTAGATACAGCTTTTGACACTTTCGATACGAGAAAAAAATAAAATCACGCGTCATCACGATAAATTACGATTTTTATAGGTTATTTTTAGTTCAAAGTCGAAAATATTATAATGAAACTAACAAGAAATACCTACATTACACACAATATATTACACACAATAGGCTTCTTAGTTTAAGAGCTACGGAACTAAAATATGCAAAAATAATAACATTACCAACCTACATCTAACTACAACCCACATAATCAGTAATCACATGATTACAAATCCTCTTTTTACAATATTATAATAACAATCACTGCACCTACATATTTGCATAATAACACGTTAAAATCACGATTCATATTAAAGCAAAAAGAACGCGGAAAATGGCTGAGAACAAAAATAAATTAACTCTTTATACGCTTGACTTTAATTAAAGTTCATAAATAACACGGATGAAATAAAACCGATGTTTAAATTTAACCTTTAACTGTCTGCAGTGCAAATGCATTATATGCGCACTTAAGCAGCGCTATTCTTTTGTGGTTTGTGCGTATTTGCCCACATATTAATGTTCATACGGAGATATGGGTGCATTTTTGTTAAAAATTATTATTATACTTGTCCCAACATGAAGAGGTATTATGCTGTTAATAGCGAAAGGAGTACATTTGCGCCTAAGATGCAAGTAGGCACCTACTTGCTAGTTTTGTATAATACATAGTATTTTAATTATGTCTTCGTTCGGACTAATTAAGTTTTTGTACTTCGCTTTTTTGTTACCGACCGATAAGATGAGCTTCAAAACTGTTAAGATACGATGTGTGTAATTAGCTGAACTGATAGTAACTTTAGCTGTTACGTAATAATTATAAAAATCTAAAAATCAAAGGTGTTATACTTTTAGCGGTTCAGATAAAAAAAAAGACCAATAAGTAATTAAATATGCATTCCCCATTTATTGTAAACATTACCCAAAACTGGCTCGTCATTCATACGTTATTCAGTAATTTCTCAATCGCGGCTAAAACTAATTTTCATTCATAACACGTAACAAAAATAGGGCTGTACAAAATATTAAATGATTCCATTTAGCTGTCGGACGGCGGGCTAATTCGCTCTTGCGTAAACATCGTAAAGCCTGAGGCTTGACCGAATTTACATCCCTAATTACAAACAAAGTGGGCTTTATAGGCCAAGAGCTGGTGTAGCACTTTAAACGTCGTAAACAAAGTGAGGAGTTAGTTGTGGACTCTTTAGCATATTTTATGAAATAAAGCGTTTTTTTTTAAATTACTATAAGAAAAATTACATTCATATTATCATCAAAGTTCATTTCATTAAAAGTGCTACTTGTTCGGTTTGTATAAAATTATACAATAATCCAATAAAGTGTTGTAAACGCGTGCTTTTTACCACGGATTTTAACAGTTCACGTCATGTTTTTTACAATATACTTACCTATCTACCTACGTTGTATATTTGCTAGGTATAAGTAACTTGTATATTGAAAATACAAATGAGGAAATATAAAATCTGACCATTTGGTGACCGTTCAATCAATATTTTTGTAAACAGGAGTTATTATTATATTTCATTGCACATATTCGCATTTAATTGGTCGCTGGCTCCTAGTCTATATCGCGTAACACAGTAGCACGAGCCGCCTGCGCATTTTCCAATCGAGGTTTGTTTGCGATTCCAACAAATTATACTCGTATAATACCTTTTATAATACACGGCTGTTGCGTAATCGAGACGAATAGTAGGTGGATTATATATGGCTTTAAGTATGGTCGCAAAATGAGTGTTTTACGATACCTACCGAAATGCAGCGTAGGATGTGTTTAGTGGCGCTTCGGAAATATCTGATAAAAGCGGAAAAACATTATGTAAATGTATTGTCTTGATCAAAGACGTCAAGCTCATCTCGCCATCTCCTACGTGGTCTACCGCGACGCCGTATTCGGTTCTGTGGGACCCACTTGGTGGTGACTGTCGACCATAACGCTTCTGGATTGACGTCTTTGATCAAGACTGGTGGGAGGCTGCCCAGGTCAGGGATATGTGGAAGAAAAAGATGGATGCCTTTGCCCAGCAGCGGGACACTTAAGGCTCTTAAATAATGTATTGTAGTGTCTTTAGGATACTTAATAGGCACCACGTAATTATAATATTGGCGTGGGTAGGCCCCCCGCAAGGTGGACTGATGACCTCGTAAAGGTTGCTGGAGTCCGCTGGATGCGGGTGGCGCAGGACCGGTCACTTTGGCACTCATTGGGGGAGGCCTATGTCCAGCAGTGGACGTCTTTCGGCTGATATGATGATGATGTTGAATTATAATATTTATAATTATTTCACTAATGTACACAATAATTACTAAGACACACACGAAAGAGTATTTACATCAGTTCCCGGCGGATATACTGTGTTTATAATCAGTTCACCTATCTATTGCCTCATTACGATTAGTCATCATTGAATTTGCGCAATTTAGGAGATCTCTGCCATCTCCTTATATCTGACCAACCTAACCTAACCTCGTCACAATCTGCAGACCTGTCTTTGAATGTTGTCTACTTACCTATGACCCCAATACCTTGGTCAACGTTTGATCAACAGTATTATTTGGTCAAAACGAGGCTGTCGTATTGACTGGACAAATTAAGAGTTGCCAGGACACTCGACTCTCCATACAAACGAAGTTTGGGTCTCATCTTAAAACGACATGGTAGAATAACTTGAAACTTTGTGTACATAATGGGAGCCGGCGGCATCTAGGTTGGAAACTACTTTCTGTTGCTATAAATTCTAATATAACCGAGTGAAACGTTTGTCATACAAAGTCACTCGTCGCTTCATTGTTTCTATTATATTTACACAAAAATTTATAGGAACAGAAGCAAGTTTCCGAACTAGATATAGCGGATTCCATTTTGTACAAAAAGGTTCATGTTATTCCGGTATGCCGTTTTAAAATGAGAAATAAACTACGTTTGTATGTACATAGAGTCGACTTGAGTTGACTGTGGGGACTCTTAACTGGTTAATTAACCATTTGATGTGACAGTTTAAGGTTTATAGCACTGTTAAATCTTGCAAGACTCTTAGCCCACCCATGCAGCTGATCATGTTAGTAGTTGCTTCCTTGAGGTTCTGATAGACATGAACATTCACTTATAATAAGCATTCTAGCGAAACGATAGTAAATTTGCTTCGAGCTTTTTGGCGAGCCGTGCAATAGGCATGATGCCTCAGCATGGTCAAATTGATAACGCAGTGATGCTAAATGGATAGTAAACCATCAAATTATCGTAATAAAGTATAAATTATTAAAATACAATTGAAATCATAAAAAGAGACGAACCTTGAAAGTTTAGAAAAAATATTTTTTATTGTCCGTGAGTACCTAAATTTAAAACTGCCAATAGAGTCCTTACGCTTTTATAGAAACGAAATTGTTTGTCAACTATGTACTTAAACGCAGTATTTCGCGACCGAAACAACAATTTACCGGATTTTCCATGCAAAGATACAACTACTTTGTACAATTGTGACGTCATACTTGTGTGTCTATCAGTATGAAACGTTTTGCGCTGCCGCCAGCGCCGTCAATCATTGTCTCAAATTTTTTGGGTATTTATGTTCTTTAATTGTAGTTGCTCCCATATACAAATTTGTTCCTCTCCAAAAACTGGTTCTAATGACATCATAAAAAAATCTTAGTCATGCCTATTTTGTTATTGTTCCGCCGGCCTCCCTCTCCATCAACATCATCATATCAGCCGAAAGACGTCCACTGCTGGACATAGGCCTCCCCCAAAGAGTGCCACAATGACCGGTCATGCGCCCACCGAGTCCACCTTGTGGGGGCCTACCCACGATGCGCCTACCGGTACATGGTTGCCACTCGAGAACCTTTCCACCCCAACGGCCATCGGTTCTACGTGCCGTCCATCTCCGCACAGCATTCTTTATGTTCGCCAGTATGATCTTGACAAAAAATCTAACTAATACTTAGACCCTGAAAACATTACTCCTTTTCGTTGGGCTGTCGTGTAAACATGTTCGTAGCGCTGTTTGGCTTTATGCTTGGATCTGTTCGTTATTCGATCTAGTAGATTTACACTATAATCTACACTAATATTATAAAGAGGAAAGATTTGATTATTTGTATCGAATAGGCTCCGAAACTACTGGACCGATTTGAAAAAATATTTAACCATTAGAAGCCGACATTATCCCTGATGAACATACTTTTTACCGCGGGAAAATGTTTCATTCCTATGGGAAAACGGGTAGTCCGTGCGAAGCCGGGCCGGGCTGCTATTATATTATAATGTTAGTTCAATCAATTTAAAAACGGCGAGTGGTCGATGTTCTATTACAATGGTCAAGTCCCCGGTTCAAGTGAGCCTTGGCCAGAGGTTGCCGCCATCACCGCGGATCAGCAATAGAACATTTATTCTTATTCTTAAAACTATATATTATGATTTTGATGTCGCACGCCCGCGATCGATCATAATTTGATCATTGGGGGTCGGTAGTGCGAGTAGTTGATGGGAGGTTTCCAATCCGTCAGTCTTCTTTTCCATCGACCTTCAATGCTGGCTTGTCAGTCCCACCACCGCTTAGTTTTTTCCATGCCATGCCAGCTCTTCTTGGGAAATATATTCATCAGTATCTTTGGCATTTACTTACACGCAATCGGACAAATTGAAGATAAATATCTTTTTAATTGTTGCAAACGATTTTGTGCTAAAAATGTGCCCAGACGCTATCTACTTGTTTAGGTAGATATGTGTCTGTGTCAATTTTAAACTTCGCCAATAAAACTTTTGAAATAACGTTTAGTATTAAGAAGAAATAAGACAATCTTTATTGAACCACTAGCATTGCGACTTGGTTCGAAGATTTCAGAAAATCAGAAACAACATTAACTAATCTATTTCATACACTGAGATAAAACGTGTCCTAATTTTAGCCCAAGTTATTTTTGTCTACAGGTAAGTCAAAATATACAAAAACCGTTCGGTCATTTTTGCGTAGGTAATGGAGTAACAAACGTCCTAGTGCTCAAAAAACGATTACAAGGATATAATCGTGGTTTTTCGTTTACAATTATATAAGTACATACATAGGGTCGATATAAATATCAAAGCAGAAAAATAAGTGTACCGGTACCCGTAGTGCAAAAAACCGAGAATCACATCAACTACCTACCTCTAGCTAGCCGGCCTCTAAGGTCTCAACTGTCAACGGCTCAGGACATGCACCAATTCCTTTCTCACTTTAAAAATAGCGTTCGAATTTCAAATTCCGAATCGCGTTCCAAACGGCGCGGCGGGGCGCCCGCGCGCTCTTTTGACAACGCCGTCGCAGCGACAAAAAGACTCTTGCGCAGAACACGTATTAACACATCCCATGTTTATGAGCATGGGAGGAATAATGTCCCAGCAATGATTATTTATTACCGCTTTTGTTGTACCGCGAAAGTTGAATTAGCATTTTGATGCTTGACCTCAGATGCAAACTAGGTTTGATATCAAATAATTGCCATGCAAATGGGATGTAAATTTGTTGAGACGGTATTGTCTTTGTGTTTCGAGATGAATGGGCTTTGAAGGGAAAGTATTGATGGTATTAATGTACCAACTTATATTGTTCACTGTTGTTGTTAGTGGCGTATTTTGGTATGTTCTACTAAACATTAAGTTTATGTTACCTACATGAATATGTTCATTAGGATAAACAGAAATATTGCAGGAATTTAACTCAAGTAATAACAAAACTTTTGGCATTAAGTCCGCCTTTGTGCCTCAAGGTTTTCTCTTGTATTCGTTTAATTTCACCTTACAGCATCGAAATACTTAGACTGAAACGTAGCTTCTGACGCTGCTCGTTGACCCATTGCGTTGTGAAAATAAACACAACGAAAAGTAAGGCGCCATACGCTTAGAAACTACCTCTTCCAGCAGTCAATATATTCCTAAATCTTTGAATTTATTTACTGACCGGACAGGTAACCAATGTAACCATTCAAACTTCAAAAGTCAATAAGCGATACCTTATTTGTACATAACAAACGTCCTTTGAAACGCGACTAATTTGTCATCTAGAGAGTGCAGGAACGCAACAGGAAACGTTTGTTTGTGCTAGATAAAAGACAAAGCTTGGTCGAGTTTCGACTGGCTTATCTCTTGGTAATCTTGGCGTGATAGATAAACGAATTCCTTTCTTGGGATGTGTTAAATATCAACAAATAGAGCGCTAAAGTTTGAGCGCCATTGCCTTTTCGGGGTTGACAAACATTGGGCGTGCTTTTTCAACATTTGGTTTTAGTAGGTTCATTCGGTTTTCTTTTCTAGGTACCTATTACTATTACCATACTTTACATATTCGATGAGGTATTATCTCTAATACTTAAATATTTTTTATGTTGCTGCAATCAGTTTACTATACTAATAATAAAAAGGTAAGTAATAATTACTATGAAATTTCTTTCGATTTTATAATGCTTTTCCAGTAAATAGGTATAGAATGGATTTAAGAGATGGTAGAGTATTTATTTAATACCGCGTGGCGTTGCCTGGTTTTCTTTGTAATACGCAGACAGTTACCTAGTTAGTTTGTTAATTGGAACACATAAATGTACATAATGGACGTTGATATAGCAAATTTAGGCAAAAGTTATTAAGACTCACATTAACATCGAGGAGTTAAATTTCAGTTCCATTTTTTTTAAGTTCGACACCTGTAAAATAAACGAATCAGTCTGCCACGATAATTAAGAGAAAGCATATTTTTAAATACCACTTAGTTAAGGGATAGGTACCTATCCCCGACAAAACCTCCACATGTTTATCCGTACAAAAGCCAGCCTTCCCAGTAGTTACACCGAGTAACGCAACTGTCAGATAATGGTCGATAACGTATCTGCGTGTTTGCGCGGTCATGTGCTCCTTTGTCCACGATTGCCAGATTTGCCGACAAAAGAGCGGATAAGTGATAACGTTATGAATAATACATACGAGGTAATGCTTTGTACACAATGCGGCTTCTAGGATTGAGTTCGTGGTTGTTCTCGATAGCTTTGTTACGGTGTACGTGGTATTAGATTTTCCACTAATTTAGAAGTAGGTTGCGGGTAAGGTAGTGTTGTAAAATAGAAGAAAAAAATGCTATAAGTAAGAATAACCTTAACATTGTTGTGATGACCTCTGTTGAATGGTTTCCTTATCGCTTTCGGTCCGACGCTGACGTTAATTTTAACCGACTTCAAAAAATGATGAGGTTTTAAATTCGTTTGAATATTTATATGTATGTTCCACGATAACTCGAAGACGACTGACCGATTTGAAAATTTTCTATATCAGTTACTTTTCAATTTATGTAAAAGAATGTGATTCCTTTTTCCCGTGTCAACTTACCACATATTAATTTAGATTCTAAGAACTAGTAAAATCTAAATTCCGATCACCGGCTACCCACTATACTTTTCTTCTCAACGGTTGTGTCCAATATTGCATCAGAGCAGGGTCCACTTTCTAGCATTTCCTCTTAGCATAGTCTGCGGAACTATTTTATTTGCTCCAAGGTTTGTTGTTATACTTTTAAAACGTTTACACTTTTTTGCCGCTCGCAGTTAGCACGTTCATTCACAATTCGTCCACTCATTGATATGTTTGTAGAGGTCAGTTCGCGCCAGCGTTGTTTGACCAAGGCGCGTTCAAAACCAACACTTTGTGATAGCCGAGCGCCACAGGTGAAGTACCTGCCGTTTTTTTGGAGAACAGGGAGGTTGGTAAAGGTTTACTTCCTTCAGAAGGGCCGTCAGTCGCTGGTATGGTACTTATTTTGGTGTTAAATAGGTAGGCTCGTTCCCAAAAAAATACCACATTTCAAAGTGCTATAACGAAAACAGAATTCGAGGATAAATATTTGCAAGAACTACCAAATTTCAGACAACATAACAGATATGATACAGAGAGAAATAATATAATGGAAAAAAAAGCCATCTTCGTCTGTATCATATTGTTTAAAAAATGATCGGGGGTAACTTCCTCGTTAAAAATAACACGAAACAAAAATATTTAATTAAATAATTTGTTTCGTTATAAAGGTATAACATAACAGATCTTCAAAATATAATTATGTGTGGATAATGTATTTCGAGATTTTCGAGGAACTGATAACTTGGAAATCGGTTTATTACTGTCTCATAAAATAATATGATACTTTGAGTAGCGCAACCAACTTACGACTTCTGAATTCTAATATTGAACTTTCGAAGAAACTGACAATTTTTTTAGTAACTTTTTTTTCATTGGCATCTTTATAATTATGATCCCAACTTGAATATGTGTGAGCGTGTGAAGCGAGCGGCTACCGGGCACCAATCACGAAATGGGCGGAGCGCGTAACTCGGAGGCATGTTTAGGGCTCGTCGGAGAAACCGGTTAGTGATGTAAAAATTTAACAAGCATTTAGGTACTTATTAGCCTTAACTATGCATCTACTTGCGGTTAATTTCATCATAAGAACGCGGGTAGCCATGAATATTACTATGTTGAAATACATGCACTTTACTTCCGTCTTTTTCGAGCGCATAGATATTGTAGGTATAGGTAATGAATATACCCATACGCCCATCCGAATTTGTGAGGTAAAACAACTTAAGTTTAAATGCGCTAAAGTATTTGAAGCTAGGTAATCGGACTTTTTGTGACCCGATGCCGTACTGTATTTTAATTAAGTTTTATCGGAATGCATAGTAATCGCTCTTTGGTATCAACGACATCCGTTTTAAATTACACTGTGCCCGAATCTGATGATGCCATTAACAATTTTAACGGCTGTGTTTTCATCCACTGCGTTACGCGATATTGGCCTCTAACGGCTTATATAGAGTTAGTAGGTTGTTAGCTGGGTCGCCTACGAGATCGCTCCAGGTGGTAGAAAGTCCCCCTCCCACGCTGGAACCACAAAAACCATCGTATCGTGTTAGAGGTAAACGTGTGGTTCTGTAAAACGTCGGTAGTAATCGCTGGTCCATGTTTTCGTGCTATTTTAGTTTATGTTAGCAGTTAGCTACGCCGACAATAACGCAGAATTTTTTTTTTCCTAATTAAATACCTACGCCAGACTTGCTGTCGTCATCCTAAAGCGCAGGGTTGCTATATAATTATAACACCACTATAAAATATGATTTATTATAAGTATAGCGGGTTTAGACTGGACGAAAAGCACATGAACTGTCCAGTTTTCTTATCTAAAAGTCAAATTAGATGCCGATCCCGCGTGGTTAAATATATGAAAACATGTCTTCTTACAACTTTTGGATATCCGCCCTTAGCCCAAGAGCATTCAATTCTATCCACCATTAATTCCTGCATTATGGCATATAACACACCCATACGCATCAATCAAGCGTGTCCCATGAACCATTCAACTAACTTGCCCACTTATTCACTAAACTTAACAAAACTAAAATATTCTATATCCCTTTCAAAACCGCAGATGTCAAAGT
Source organism: Epinotia ramella (assembly GCA_947578815.1). Taxonomy (NCBI): domain Eukaryota; kingdom Metazoa; phylum Arthropoda; class Insecta; order Lepidoptera; family Tortricidae; genus Epinotia; species Epinotia ramella. The sequence continues at coordinate 9,520,542 of OX388217.1, read as the reverse complement.
AACAGATAAAGACCGACTATTTTTCACAGAATTTTAGCTAATACAAGTTTGATGAACATTCATGAATGGGGGCATATAAATCAAGTAAGATTTGCTTCAATCGTCCAACTCTCAACCGATCCCTCGCCTCGAGCTCCACACATAGCCCTTTGATTGGCCGCCGCGTAAACCAGTAGCGGGCTCCCTCACTTACATACAGTATATAATGTAGGCGTAGCATCCGGTAGCGGTATATAGGTATGACTCCGGGCTCCCGGAGGCCCGCCCTCTTAGGGAGGAATTGAGAGTTTGGGGAAAGTGATTTGAGGTACAGATTTTGTAACAGTGACTTGATTTATATTTGATGGATTTGATTGATGTACAATTTAGTGTGAATACGGTAGCAAGTTATCGTTCGCTAATTGAAAAGGAAATATCGTGCCGATAGTTCTTTTAATTTATTTCAATCAACAAGTTCCATCTTTAGTTTACCAACGACATGGCGTAACCAATTCATAATTTTTACTTACAAACAAATGAATACGTAATATTTAAATTTGCCACTGTGTTTTTTTACTTAAACATTTAATTTCATCACTGACTGTTTTGTTCACGTCTCAAAACGCTGCAAAACTAAAATAATATGTTCATAGGAAGTTTATAAGATACAAACCACGCTTATTAAAAACTAAAATAAACTAAAATAAGATATTCATTGTAAGTTATAAGATATGAACCACGCTTATTAAAAACTAAAATAAACTAAAATAAGATATTCATTGTACGTTATAAGATATGAACCACGCTAATTAAAAACTAAAATAAACTAAAATAAGATATTCATTGTAAGTTATAAGATATGAACCACGCTTATTAAAAACTAAAATAAAATAAGATACCTACCTATTCATTGGAAGTTTATCAGATAGAAACCAAGTTTGATAATTAGTTTGCTACCTACCTACTCAGATTATTAGCAATCTGCTAAGTAAGTTGCTTGAGTAACGGTTGATTTCTAAACACTAAAACCCCCGACTAAAACGTAGCACCATATGAATCAATACTGATTTACTGGCCCGTGCTCCTACCATTATTACCAACCTTTATTTACTCGCAATGCAAAAATAACGATATAATTCTCACCCTAACTTTAAATCCGGAACTTTATCAAGCCCGAAGGCTCGGAGATCGACGCGCTGCGCCGGAGGCGATTCGAGCGAGGGCCTAATATATCAGGCTGGGAGAACTGCGACTGCCGCGGAGACGACTTGCAGTTAAAATGACGACTTAGGTTTTATAATAAAGGTGCCTTAGCCTAAATGTCACATGAAATTGTAGTAATTCGATATTTAAACGATATGATACAGAGAAATAATATAATGGAAAAATAAACCATCTTCGTCTGTAGCCCCCGACAGATATGTTTCGTGATAAGGGTATTTAATTCGATATTTTTTTTGATTTTACTGATCGAAACAAGGTCTAACAGATCTTCTTAAAACCGGAGGGGTTAATATGCTGTTTGAATGTGACCAGCATAACTCACCATGGTAAATGAAATACTTCGTGACGGGAGCTCATATTTCAACTCATATTGTCTTATAATGGAGTAATAAATTACATACTTTTCATGTGTCAAAGGATAATTTATTTTTCTGTCAGTTTTTTCGAATCTGACTATGCCGAAATCGGTGATAGTAGGACTCACCTAAATAAGTTACATTCGAAATAGGTTCGAAAAGGTTTCAGTATTATAAAAAATGAAATTCAACGTGTCCCACAAATATTACCTACCACTAATTTTTTTTTTAACTTTTACTATACTTTAAATATGTAGATTGTAAACTGTATAAAAATACGTTTTAAGCCTGCAAAAATGGAGATGAATTTTTCATTCAATTAATATGTAGGTACCTATATAACATTCAAACCCTTAATTATCAGAAATATTCCTTGTCTCAAAAAGTATCATTTCAGAAATAGAAAAAAAAACTTTAAGCACAATACCGTCTCCACACATTCCCCTGCGCGTGAGCATCGCATACCGTTCCTGTGGGAACGCACGAGACATAAACTGTTTCGTTATTTCTGCTCACTCATTTGTATATTATAATTTGGCTTCGGTTTAGCGAGCTTGAATTTAAATTGTTATTATTACCGTCATTATGTACTGCGCCTATGTAATTCTTGAGAGCGATTCCGATTAAATCACGTAGCGACTAAGTTATAGATGGGAACGCTGTAAAATCGCCTTTATAGCTTGGTATGGTGTTCAAGTAATTTCTGAGGGAATAGGCATGGTGTCTCATGTTCAAATTGGTAACGTCGTAGTGATGCTAAATGGATAATAAACCATCAAATTATCGTAATAAAGTATAAATTATAAAATATAATTAAAATCGTGAAAAGATATGACCCTTGAAAGTTTAGAAAAGATATGCACTTTTTTTTATTGACCAAGAGTAAGTTTAAAGTTACCAATAGAATCCTTACGCTTTTATAGAAACAAAATTGTATAACAACTATGTACTTAAACGCAGTATTTCGCGACCTAAACAACAATTTACCTGATTTTCCATACAACGATACATGTAACTTTGTACTAAAAAATGTCGTTGTGACGTCATACCTGTCTGTCAATCAGTATGAAGCGTTTTACGCTGCCGCCAGCGAGGTCAATCTTTGTCAATTTTTTGGGTATTTACGTTCTTTAATTGTAGTTGCCCCCATACAATTATTTGTTCCTCTCCAAAAACTGGTTCGAATGACATCATAAAAAAAATCAGACACCATGCGTATTGGTGACCCTTCGTAGGCATCTGCGAATGGGGGGGGGGGTTTGGATAGTTACTCCAGCTCAGCGAACCAAAGTGAGCCACACAAGCTCTTCACTTTCCGCTCTTCGGAGTGAACTTTTGTTTCCCCTATGATATTAGGTTCAGCCATCAGATCATCAATCTCAAGATTTTTTAGGAATCTCACATTTATATCCGGTCTTCGTTTTGGGCCAAGAATCTTGCATAGAATACTATTTACTTCTACAGCCATAACAATATCTTTTTCTGACTTTCAAAATGGTTTCAATCATCAAATAAATCTAGTCTCAATCTATTGGGATACCTAAGCCTCAAGCTGTATTCGATTCTTGGAATTGGTACTAAAATTGTGTCTGCAAATTAAATGCACTTATTTTATATACTTAGTAATATATATCCATTGTGTTTTTCTTCTAAGAAATTCTCAATTTGTACCACCATGATGCAGCTCATAATTCACATTCTATCAACACATTCCGACCTCGTACTTGCAGGACGTAGATATTGTATCTCTTTTATTCCTACTATCACTATAGCCAGGAAAGACAAAGAAAGGACATCCCATTGTTCGACAGAATGACACTCATATCTTGTTTGAAATATACCTAACCTTTGAATATATTTTGTGTATCGAAAGGTGTTAAATGTTAATTTAAATAATAACGTTTTCTTATATTTTTTACAATATTGCTGAATGAATTACTCAATTTCCACGGTTTAAATAGGTAAGACATAGGTATTTAGTTTTAGCCCTACTTAAATTTCGTGTCCTTAAAAAAGCTAGGAACTTAGTCCCTTTCTTGTAAAATTTCTTAAAAACTTTAATAAATAAAAATTAAAACAATACACGAGTGATTAATTAACACCGTTTATAAATACAAACACAATTAAACCATCCGTTATCCAAGCTAATATTAACAAAGGAACGTCGATACATTCTCAAACGCCGACAAATTCCTAGAAAGCCGAAAGCCGAATGGACTCACGCTGACTCGGCTATTTCTCGTCACAAAGGGCTCAATGCGCTTTAATAGACCGTATTTGATGCAACTATAAAGGCAATGGTACAATAACTTGATAAATACCACAGTTTGACTATTCACATCAACTGCTATTGTTGAAAGGACCTGGAAGATTTCATGTACAATTTTACGTATGTCTTTAATTAAGGTGCAAGAACACTTCGAAGGGCACTCTATTTCTAGCGCTATTTAAAAATACGTTTTATTATCATACAAAATTACCTAATAGCTTTTTAAGGAATTAGCAAAGGATCTAACAATTATGTTGAAAGAAAAATAATCCTCGACTTTACTGTATGGATAGCATTATACTTATGAATCGGTAGTATTCTTTCAAAAGATAAACCAGAATATAATGCTCGTTTTAACCAGGTTAGCAATGCGATGTGCCATTGATTCAGTGCCTTTACGAGTAGACGTCGTATACCTACGGCTATAATATCTAAGTGTATTTTGTGACTTCGTAAGTTTGTCGTAACTACTCACTCGATTTCAAAATTCTTTCGCAGTATAAAGAATAATCCTCCGGGATGGGCAAAGGCTATATTTTATCGCTTGAGTTGTAATGTGCGGACACATTCCCGCAGGCAGCTAGGAGAATAAACGGTGGTTTTAACTAATTATTCGGTTGATACCTTTCAAACTAGTTTAGTTACTGTTTAGGTATAAGCTTGTGGTTTTCTTTTTTAACGATGCTTAACATTTTTTGGCTTGTGGCGTTTTTCTCCTTCGCCTTTAACATTGTAATTTCGGTAGAAGCTTTCCGGAACCTAAGAAAATTGGAGCTAAAGCAAACCACATCAGATCCATGAACTAGGTAAAGTAGCAACAGCTCATGATTCCTATGGGCCATAAATTAATGTGCTACAATTAGCGAGCCAAGCTCCACGCATTAATGTCTATTAAGGTTAATAATAAGCAGGTGGTCGATTAACCAATTTAATTATCAAGTCAAACAATAAAGCATTCTGCACCATTACCACATCCAGGCTGTAAATCAAAATTTTCGATTGAAAAATGAAACGGATGCAGCAAGCCGAAGACAGGGTAAAATATTGGGGGAGACCTACGTATGTCCAGCACTGGACTGATGACGATGATCATATGAAAGAAATATTAAGGACTACTGTGCTGTGGGACCACACCATGATAAAACTATTAAGGACCACTATCCAGGGACGCAAATACCTAACAAATAATGCATTGCTGTTAAAGGTCATGACGTTCAGTTTTTGGTTGAAATTACTGATTTGATCAGACTCGGTTACGTATGGGTTCACGTTATGGTTGCTTTTACGGTTTTCATGAATCTATGGTAGGTATGCTTAAGAAGTTGACTTACAATTAGTAATTACACACCTACCTAGCAAAATGTTCATCAATAGCGATTATAGTAATAATCTTCTTATTCTTGTCAAACAATAAGTATTCCAGTACCCAATATCCACTGTAACGTGTCTCGCTGTTGGTTAACAGAAACTACACTCGCGGTCAAAGAAACCGGGTCAGTGACGAAAACCTCAATATTTTGTAAATCGTTGGTCGTATCTGCATGAAACTAACTCTGTTTTATAGAGAATTTAATATCCTTCTAAATCCAACCTTCAATGTTCTACGTAGTAACTGGAAAAAGGTTTAATTGAAAAAAAAAGACCAATTGGGTACTTATTTGAAATTGCGTTCGTTTTACTTTTGCTTGTTTTTAAGCAATTATTTTCAATCTGTCAAAGAACTATGATAAAAGGCTGTCATTGTTTTATTTTGTGGTCATTCTTGAATGTCTATCATGCCGCTAACACGAGATGAATGTACGCGTATCATCACTATGTTAGAAGAAGGAAGAAGTCAGAGGTATACAGCGAGAAGAACAGGTGTGTCACTTTCTACAGTGCAGCGAGTCCTCCAACGTTACCTACAAACTGGGCAGAACCTTAGAAGACCAGGAACCGGCAAAACAAGATGTACTACAGCTAGAGAAGATCGATTTATTGTTACAACCATGCTCCGAAATCGGCACCTCACAGCAGTTGAAGTGAAAAATCAGCTTTTAGAGACCCGAAGGGACGGCATCAGCGAGCGGACTGTCAGGCGGCGGCTCAAAGAAGCAAATTTGACCCCACATAGGCCGGCCAATGGCCCAAAACTTGAAAGAATACATCGAACAGCAAGACGACTTTATGCCCGCGATCACAGATACTGGGGTGACGAAGATTGGGCAAGAATTTTGTTTTCCGATGAATCCAGATTTATGCTCTATGCAAATGACGGGCGGCAAAGAGTTTACAGACGGCCTGGTGAACGTTTTATTCCAGCATGTTTTGAGGAAAAAGTGGCGTTCGGCGGTGGGTCAGTCATGGTTTGGGCTGGAATCTCTTCAGAGAGTCGCTCGGAGTTAGTTTTAATAGAAAATGGATCATTAACGAGTGCAAGATATGTAGAAGAGATTCTTAATGAGCATGTCGGCCCATACTTAATTAATATGGGTGGAAATTCTATGTTTATGCATGACAACGCCAGGCCACACACAGCTCAAATTGTCAGAGATTATTTTTTGGAGGTTGGTATCAACTGTATGAACTGGCCCTCGAGGAGTCCGGACTTAAATCCGATTGAGCATGTATGGGACGAGCTTGGGAGGCGTGTAAGAGCTCGAAACCCCGCCCCAGCTACACTTAGAGACCTGAAACAGGCGTTAGTGGAAGAATGGGACAATATCCCGCAAGAACGCATAAAGAACTTAATAAACAGCATGCCGAATCGTCTAGAAGCTGTAAGAAGAGCCCGAGGAGGCAATACGAAGTATTAATTTTTATTTTTTGTGTTGTATGTGAAGTACCTACTGCTATTTTTGTACGTAAAATTGGTTGATTTTTTGTTTCCTATGTAATTTTATTAAACAAAAGAATTACGATTCCACCATTTGATGTTATTTAATTCAGTATAAAATTATCTACAATATGCAGTTTAATTCATGTCCCTAGCTTTATTATTTTAGGAGATATTACAAATTTTCGTACTGACCCGGTTTCTTTGACCGCGAGTGTATAAACTTGAACTACCTACTCATGAAAATATACTGCTGAAAGCGAATCCCAGATACATGTACTTAGTAGTACATACATTCCCTAACTAATACATATGTAAATGCCAAGAGGGGATAGGATAAGAAGAAGGAAGTCAGTAAACTTGCTAAGCATTTTTGTATCCTGTATTTATTTCTAGTGCTTCAGCACGCGCCGTCATTAGTCGGCCATCTTTAACCATTACAATATTTACGGCACAAAACTCCTCGCTAATATATATTATGACGAAGAGATACTTTAGTTATTCATACGTCTTGAATAGAGGAAAATTACCTTTGAAATAACGATCGTTTCAGCTTTTTATTCCTTGTGATAAATTTTAATTGCGACCCTTTAAACCGAAGAACAACCAGTACCGTTTATAGCTCTTCCATTTAATTTTAATCCTCGGTTCAATAGTTCAATAGTTCTCGGTCATTAAATGCAAAGACTCAATACCTATAATAGATTACTCGTTTTTGCAAGTTTGCATGCGAAATCTTTTGTCCGCGAACATACCATTGCGTTGTTAATTAGTGTGCTGCAGACAATGTTGATTGCTGAAGGAGCAATAGATGCCGTGTTTATTACATTTATCGAGACGCCGACTAAGTTGCAACAGACGAAGGTTTTTGTGGTACTTGCCAGTGCATTGTGTTCGTTGTGGAATTTTGCATTATTAACTTTGAAGTGGCACTTTTTATGCGTAATTACGACTTGAGTAAACGGATGTGTGATATTCGATACAATGTTATTAATAAGTTGTCGAGCAATTATGTTTATTGTGTAGCGAAGACTAGTAAAATATGAGATCTATGTGAAATAATAAAACACGCTATAAGCTATAGTTGTGTTCTGTAACGTTGTGGTTGTGAGTAATGGATAATTCCATTACCTAATACAATCAGACTTTATAATGCACTTATTATTAATATTATTATTGTTTTTTTCAAATCATTACGATCCATATAGATTAGTAAGTACAAATAAAATGAAATCTTATAACTAGCTCGGGTTAGTGACACACTGAAAAACATAGCACATGAACAAAAATACAAAACATTAAATAATAAAAGATAAAAAATAAAAATAAAACAAATAAATCTAGGCAATCTAGATGCACCACCTCTCAACATCTGTTGCTGCCACATGTAGGTCATTCCAGTGCTTGAGCAGTGGTGCATCCATCTTACCTGCCAACGTTTTCAGGATACTGTTGTTACTGCCCCACAGTCTCCATATCAGTGATGCCGATCTGCTGCGCATAACTTACTACCTTGACTTAGAACAACTATATTTGTTTAATAAAATGGCGCGCTATTCAATGTTTTCACTTTTATAAACATTTGAAAGCCGGTAGCGGATCTTTTAAGAGATGATTAACGCTGACATTCTTCTAAATCAAGATAAAATTAATAGGGTTTTTATTAATCATCATTAAAATGACTCAGAGCTTTCGAAACAAATGTTTCAACCGTAAGTTGCGGCGTGACGAGTTCATTTTATTACGTCTTTACGCGGCCAAGAAACATACCTTCTCGTATATTTTATACCTACAATATTTACCAGTGATCTGCATTCAAAAGTAAAAAAAAATTATTTTCTCTCGGCAAAACTTACAACCTATCTAAAGCTTTCAACGTGTCACTGGTAGGAATATGCCACCACCACTTATTAAATCATCAAACCTCTGACATTAAAAATATCGAAGACTGAACTTGACGCGTGTAACACAGGTTACTCTATTATTTTGTATGTATTTTTTTAGTCACAATGAAGTCTAAGAAGTTAATGAGCAATTTTCTGTGAAATGTCAATAGTTCAGACATTGTCTTGCGACGTGAATCATCGGAATATTAAGATGAGGCCGGTCAAAGTCGCGATGAATATGACTCATGCGCATATCCGTTTCGTGAAGTTGATATTGATTTCATCAACATTGGGACGAAACTAACCAATGTTACGAAAAGCTTAACCAATATAAATCGTGCATTGTTAAAAAAAAATATATTTATAAAAATTTTGAATACGAGTGTATCCAAGGTAACAACTAAATGTTAAGTTAGGTTGTAGTTAAAATTAATAATAAATAATAAAACTTCAACACGAATTTTGTATGTTTCGTACGGTAAGAAACGTCACATAGGATTCGAAATCAAGATAAAACTAGAATTAGATAACGACGTCGTTAATTATCTCGAAAAAACGGTTGTCGACTGTGAATTTAAAGATTCAATACTCTTTTGACTACGTTACTGCGATAATATGTCTCATTATCATTAGGATGCTTTTACGACAAGTAGGTACCTACCTATCAGTCCGCAGCACATACGTACCTATGTAGCAGTCCGTTGCATGGTCTCTAAGACGTTTGGTTGTCGTCGTTGTCTGCTATCAAAAATTACGTAATTACTCAGCAGTTTTTACTTGGCTACAAAGCGTCTCCTAAATATATTCCTTACAAACGTACCTCGAGCGTAATACGTATCTCTTAAAGAGTAACTCGTGAGCGAATCAGATGTTTATCAACGTGAAGAGCTTTTAAAATTCCCGACTGCCGTAAAAGGCATATTCCGAGCCAGATGAGAGATTGCCGAATTTTTCACTTTTATGTAAGTCCGAGCGGGCCGACCACTGTATTTGGTGCTAAGAATTCGTGCTACCAGAGTTTTTTGTGATTGCTAAGAAACAAGTTTTAAAGCTGAAGTTTTTATTTAACTATAGGTTCTTTGGAACTTAAATATCCTATGTTAATTTTATATCAATACCTGTGGAGCTTGTTCGGATTATTTCAAACTTAAAAAAATATATAAATACCTATATTATATAAACATGCCTGGCATATTTACATTAAGAAGACGTCGTCATGTCACCACTGAGCGCTTCATGGTCCAAATTAATTCCAAAAACAGCTCCTACTGTGACAAGGCTGTGATATCGGAACGTTTGCCATATTATGCCCCTTTCAACTGCGTACCTATACGTGGTCGCCCGTTTTCTCTAAACATTAATGGTCACCTTTTCAGGAGTTGTCATTAAAATTCAGTTCTGTTCTGTCATATTTGAGAGATTTTGCGAGAGAATCGTCAAGATACTTCTAGGGTGTCAAACTGTTGACCTTTCGAATTCTGGCATAATTATATACAATGAAACGAGCAACATTTAGTACGTACTTACATTTTTATTTGTAAATGGGTCCTCGAATCGATGAGATTTACAATATAGGAGTTGACGGGGATGAAAAACCGATCTAGCAAGATCTCATTCGCGGAACTTTCGTTTTGCTAGTATTCAATGTGATGCGCGAGCTCGCTTCACAACTCATTGATCGTCTTGGAATTCCAAATGTCTAGTAAGATTGACCTCATCACATACGACTTCACAACACGACCATTAAACCGGCGAAAGTTCTGTTAACCAATAAACCTTTACTACCCTGAAATAAACAAATGTCGGATACTTAGTTAGCAGATACTTATGATCGGTCATAGAATGAAATCTACGTATGAATGCGTTCATTACGACTTGTGGGTGCGTTTTGAGTTGCATTTGTTTTGTTTGAGCGACGTGACGTAAGAGGCAAATCACGTTTTCCTGGTACCTAAATAGTTTAACGACCATGTTTTGTTTCACTACAAACGAAGGAAATAGAGGAAATCTAGTGTTGTTCAGTTGCAGGCTATTTGTTAAATGCTACTTTTAGCTATATATATTATCTAGACTTATTGGTGGCATTCTTGCCGCGCTATTTCTAGCCAGATGTCATACTCAGAAGTTCTAGTTGAATTATGGCAATAACCAAAGTTTGGTCCCATGAAGTTTTAAATTTGATGAAAAATACAAAATTATTATTTTAATGATAACAATAGATGTAATATGTCGTTTTTTATAGTAAAATTAGGAGCCTAAGACTGCCTTGTACCCACAGAAAGTAAACCGCCATATCACTTCGTGCGTGTCGAACACAGGCACCGGCATACGTAAATGTCACGTTACATGCACCGAACTAAATGTTCTAGAAAGCGTCCGCCTCAGGGCGCGGTAATGACAGAAGTCAAAAATCATCAACAATTGAACACTCATTCATAAGGGATAATTCATTGCAAACTAAATTCAACCTTAATGACGAGCCAGTAAGATTCACTTTCTAAGTATAATTAAGATGGTTATACGGGTTTTTAAAGGAATTTACTCAATTTACGGGGTCGGCGTCATGCGCGTGAGTGGATCGCACGGTAGCCGCGAGCCGACCGTTCCCACGTGGCTACGGTAAGTATGTAATGGGGAGAATATTTCCTAATTGCCAGGAAAGTACGGAAGTCTAGAAAATTGTTGGGTAGAAATTGTCTAAGGCCGGCCGGCCAAATCTTCCGTCAAATTGTGTATTCGTCAATAGGACGAGTTAGTACAGCTAAGAGCAACAAAATCTTTCGTTTTTGGATTTACATGTGATGAGACTGGTTAGTATAACGACAGTATCATATAATAGTCACTCAGGCTCCCAACCGTTATTTATTAAGAAATCAAAATGTTGTAAAATCAAGAGCGGTGCTTAATTTTGTGGGATATTTCCATGCTAATTAAAATGAATTTCAAAATATGTCTTTAAAATCATGGAAAATGAAAACTGAATGCAAAAGCTTCAGCTTAGAAAAACGTACTAGTCTGTACAATCTATCGATGACTCATTTCAAGAAAAACGTAACATCACAATTGCAATACCGACCAGTTTACAAATGCCATAAAAATCCACCTGCAACCATTTAGCTAGCACCGGCCGCTCCGTATTTCCCCGGCTAACACTCAGGGCATAATGGAGTAACGGAGTATGGAGGTTGCACGTAGTTAGTACCTTCTTTGCGACGGCAGCGGCCTACCGTGGCTACTTCATTCACTCGTGCGCACGTGGAGGGGGCTCGCCTTCCGTGTAACGTTATCAGTAGTTTCTGCACCCTCTCGGACTCAGTTGCTAATCGCCCCTGCTCCCGAACGCACGTCTCTCTCGACGCCTCTTGACACTTCTTGGTAACTAGCTCCGTGTTTTTCCTCGCGATCTTAATTAGTTTAATACGCCATAGAAAGCGTTTTTTAGTTAAATCAAAGGTGAATGTGGTCGTAAATCAGTGAAAGTGTTAATACATAGTTCGCTTGTAAAGCGATTAACTCGTCTTCAAGGTGCGTATTCGATACTTAGGTTAATTAAAGTTAGACGAAATGATTTGTTGATAGTAATTTACCTTAATTAAGCTTGATTGAGTGAAAGAATCCATTGCCGTTACATAACATCTGTTTATAATTTCATAAGCGTTTAAACGCGCACTTGTATCTATTCCATATTCATCTATGCAAATGCACAATAATAAAAGCAAATCTTACCGACGTACCTACACTATCACATATATGTACCTGTGTATAAAACAAACAGTATTGCAACATGACACTTAAAACGAAACTTTAACTTCTTAATCTTAAGGTGTGTATTTCTTGTGACGTGTTGTTTGATAAGTTATCATTGTCGCAGACGCTCTAGCCCCGCCCGTCGCACAAGCAAGATAGCCCAGACAAAATGTTCGCAGTGATGCAAATCGACGAGGACCACACACGGGACTTCCGGCGTAAGCTGCGCCCAAAGTGCGAGTTTGTGTGCAAATATTGCCAGCGCAGGTTCACGAAGTCCTACAACCTGATGATCCACGAACGTACGCACAAGAGCCCTGAGGTCACATTCAGCTGTGAGGTCTGCGGGAAGTCCTTCAAGCGCCAGGACAACCTTCGCCAGCATAGGTAAGTGCAATTGGAATAACGGTGGTGTTTTGTTTTAGCGGTTTGATTTAATATTGGTGATTTGGTGAAGGATATATAATCAACAAAAATATAATTACACGTGTTTAATGATTTGTATTGAAAGAGTGTAGCATTTTCGTTCGCAACAATGAATTAGGTAGGTGTATTTATTCATTAACTACAACGGAGGTAGGATGCTGTAATGAAGACTCAGTTTTAGTCACCATCGTCTTCCTAGCGTTATTCCCGGTTGTGCCCTAAAGGAGTCCGGGGTCCGCTTTGACACCTAATCCCAAGATTTGCGGCATACACACTAGTTGTACGAAAGCGACTGCCATCTGACCTTCCAACCCAAAGGGGCTATATAGACCTTATTGGAATTAGACCGTTCCCTCACGATGTTTTCCTTCACCGAAAAGCTAACGGTATAAATATTCCGTACATAATAAGTTCCGAATAACTTATTGGTACGAGCCGGGATTGGAACCCACGACCATTGGGCTACCGTAGCTCACACCTATTACGTAATGTACACTTAAAAAAACCATGAATAACTGCACTTTTAATGCCAAAACTTGACAATTCGCCTCTCACTTTATAAAAAGAGTACATATTATTATTTTAGGCATTAAACAGACTACTTCATCAAACGTATCAAAATTAAAACCCTCTGTTATATGAGATAGGTGTCATGAAGTAGAGTTAAAATATTATAACTATTATAGTTAAAACGGCCTTCTCATCTTAGCTATTCCCGCTTGCATCCTAAACGAGCTCTAGGTACGGGTATTGGCGTAAACGCAGTGTTTTCTGAAACGACTGCCAACCCAAAAAATAGATATTTTAAGACAGTTAAATATTTCTTTATAAAAAAGTAAACATACAATGACATTTTTCTGAACTGTAACCCATAGTGCGTTTAGCGCAGACTTCGTCCTAGATCGCGGTTAACTCAGGTGCTGCAAGGTCGCGGTTGGCCGTCGGGTCGGATTAGGGTCTGGCCGATCAGATCCGCCCGGCTGAACCAACTACTGTTACATGGTTTCACAACCGAGATGTGATCACCTATGGACAGTACATACAATACGTATGGAAACTGCCCCTTATTGCCGTTGTGAGAAGGGGAACATGACGGGGAAAAAGGAAAAGAATCTTGATAATTTATATTGAAATATTGATTGTTAAGGAAATTGGACACATTGTAAAAGTGACAAAAACCAGCTTTGAGCCAGCGTGGGTAGGAGCGCATTTCTTCTTATCCATAAAGAGATCTCCGCTCTCATTTAACAAGTTAGTGTACGCAATGCTCTTCCAAAAAAATAAGGATTAATGAATGAGAAAATATATGCGAAATACTAGCCTATACCTAGATTTCTAGTTTGAATATCACATGTTACTTATATAAAGTGATGAAAAGGGCCTCAAACGTAAAAGGAGCCGTAAACACATTCACGAATAAAAAAGGCATAAAGAACGTCGTCAACCTCCGAAACGGTGAAATTTATCAAGAGAGATAACTAAAATATATGCTAACATGAGAGATACGAAACGCTCTTGGACTCAATTTGGAATTTATGTAGGTACGATAAACTTTGCCTAGCCTCTCATAGGGCATCGACTTGTAACTATACGTCTGTGACAATAAAGTATCACGCAAAACGAAACTGCAATTAAACGTTACGTAGAATCAGCTAGCGTCATATTTATCACAGTTTTATTGTCAAAGCCCCAAAAAACATTTAAAACATCTATCTGTCAACGCGGGTTCATTCAACTCATCAAATCGTAAAGCCGAGTTCACACCGTCGCTCTTGTGTCACTCAGATTGCGAACCGACGGTTGTCACCCACAATTAACATACAATGTGCTGGTAGCGACGAGTTATAGTGACGGGGTCGCGACCCTCACCTATGCAAATATCATCTTAGAGACAATGTGACGTTACGAAACTTTCTCCGCTAAATACCATCCATATAGGCGAGCGGAGGCAGACGAGTCGTGAATATAAAGTACTTTGCGTGCCATTTCAGATGCTCTGACCATTTCTGGTTTAGATAATGGTAAATGTCAACGTTACACATTTGCGGTAGGCTTGTAGTTGCGCAAGTTTAGATTGCAATATAAACGGTTATCCTAGCGAAGAGCTTAGGCAAAATAGGAAAAGGCCTAGTATATTGACTAGCGATGTTCTTCGCGCGTCCTTTGGCGCCCTCGCGTTCACTTCACCTAGAAAGTACGGTCAACAGAGAAAACAAAACGTTCCGTGCGACCCATCGCACTGCATCGCATCCGCTACCGAGATCGTCGATAGATCGCTCACGCTCGAGTCGTGAGTCGTGACGTGCCCGTGTGTTAACGGTTCTTAATGGGCACTAATGCTTCCGAAACTGTGCGAACGCGGACGGTAGCCCGCAAGACTCGGGCACACGTGACTACCACGGTATAATTTGCAGCTTATGCGCCGACCGTACAAGGAACAATGTGTACCGCGCCTAACAGTTCCGCAATTTGCCGCAATTTCATGGGGCTACGTATTTTATAGTCTGTTAGAATTTTATCTACCTTCAGCAGGCAAGATTATCTTGTCAATCTTTACAGCCTGCAATTGGACGTTGCAGGACTTTGTGAAACTTATCTCTGATGTTGAAGGAGCAGCCATTTTGTGGTAGACAATGCTGTCTAATTGTACTATGTAACTTTACTGACTGGCTTAAATTTAAGAAATTTTATTCATGGAAGCACAAAAAATATTTTGATTTCGTATAACATAAAGAAACGCAACCAAAGTAAACCAATACATGCTAAGTCCCACTGTCGATCAATGTATACTGTATAGAATTCAGGTTTAACTGCATTAGTATAAATAACCTATGTTTTGCCACCAGAAAAAATGCTCATATGTTTTATTTCTTTACAATTTAGGCTTTCATCTCACTTTGCTAAGTAATAGGTACAGGTGTAAAACGAAAGGATAGTATTGGTCCATATAGTTATGTTGAGTATTCTTGCTTCATTCTAAAATGTTACGCTGCTTCGCAAAGTTCTAAAAAGTGAGAATCGACAATGACGGAAGCGTAACCCTAAAATGTACATCCATGTAATGATGTAGGTACATCATATTCATATGTGCATGTGCATTGCACGTACGTGTCCGTGTGAACCTTGCGCCGCGCCGTGAGTGCCCTAGGCGCGGTACCGCTACCGACTGTCGATTGTTTGTTGAAATAATTACATATCATCCACTTCCTGCTATCGGATAGTTTTCGGTAAGAGAAGGGACTTTGAATTTGAGAATCAAGTTTAAAATACTGATATTGGTAGATTAATATCAAGGACGCGTTCTAATCGCTTTTGATCGTAACTTTTGAAGATCTCGATTTCAAAAAATCCTGTGCAATGTCGCACAGGATTCAAACAAAAGCATAATATTTGAAATTTAGAATCACGATCAGAAGCTACGGTAGCCTAGTGGTTCAGGCATGCGGCTGTCAAGCGGCGGTCGTGGGTTTGAATCCCGGCTCGTCGTTTTCGGAACTTATGTACGGAATTTTTATCCGTTAATAAAACTATTCAGGAAGGTTTTCTGTTACGAAGAGAATACCTTCCTGAATGGTTGTTTTTGTATGTTCCGAATGTTCCGATACACGTATCGTTGCTTCACCTACCTATTGTCGACAGCAAGCTTATTATTCACACTTTCAACCTTATTTCAAAGTAATAGCGATTCTAACAATTATTGGTCAATTATTCGTAGCATGAGTGTCAATGAATTGTTGTATTTTGTAGTATTGTTCAATCTAAACGTCAATCACTATGTCAATAACAAATGATACCTACCCCCAAATATCATCCTAAACCTGAACGTTATAAAATGTATATAAATAAGGTTTATAGACAAACGCTGCACGTTTCAAAATAAGGTTTAAATGCGCGGCGCGATGCCCTACTGAGTTAGCGTAGTGTGCCATTGGATCGGCGCGTGCGCTTATCGAACATCTGTAGATCCCAGCATCGGGAATTCCTTTAATTGGCTAAATTAAGGTACAGGGCTTACGTTCCACGATATATTTAACGTTTCAATATTTATAAAAATAGTTAAAACTAGATGGCGAATTATAACTGTTTATGGATAACTAAATAAAATTGTTTTTTTTTTCGTGTTTTTCTTTCTCAATCTGTATCTGTGAAAATTCGAATTTACAACAGCAACTCCAAAACAACACAATGTACCTTACAAACTTGTTTGGGGCTCTTTGGGACTTTCTCAACGAGCTATAAAAACAGCACAAAAAACACGTTTGTTGTATGGGAGCCCCCTTAAATATTTTTTTCATTAATTATTTGTAAATATCATCATCTGTGAAAATTTCAACTGTATAACTATCACGGTTCATGAGATACAGCCTGGTGACAGACGGATGGACGGACAGCGGAGCCTTAGTAATAGGATCCCGTTTTTGCCCTTTGGGTACGGAACCCTAAAAAGTACAGTCGGCAATAAAAGCTTTTGCCAATTTCTTTTTTTGATGCGAAGTTATTTATCTAACGATTATAAACGGTTGGACGATTTTTGAAAAAAAATGCTATAATTATCATGCAAAAATCATGTTATTATCATTAGGTAAATAAACTTAATAAAAAATATAGGTACGTATTAAGATATTCAAACGGATATTTTTTTTTTTAATTCGCAACCAAAAAGTTAATATGCTGTGTTATGTTAATGTACAAAAGTTAATTATGGGGCATGAAAAGGAATAGGCAATGCTAGATTATTGGAGTCAGTGCTCCCATATAAACCGATCTCGCGCGATCGTTCGCGCCTGCGCCAAAGGTGGCAAGAGTTGGCTAATTAGTATTCCTCGGAGCTGTTACAGGATGTTCGGAACCAATTTAAATGAGCTGCTATATTACCGAGATGCACATCATATATTTTAGATTGGGAATCAAATTTGACAAATGACTATCGGAAAGTACGGTTAGAAAACTATGAACAACTTTAATACACATAAAACATGCTAGTAAAAAAACATATACCTAACCTAACACTAACTTAGAGAATGACGTAATTTAATAAATATATCATTATACATATGTAATATGTGTATCGTAATCGTATTAACGCGACGATTGTCTAATTTAAATTAATATAGCAATTAGTATTAGTAACAGCCTGTATACAGAGACAAAGCGCTCAGTTCCCACAGTCACATACAGGGTGCTCACGAAGTAACCCGCTCGCGCGGAAGTGGATAAATGCTGTCACCTGGCGCCCTTTACACCATTGTGGCCGTATCTGCTGATCTTAACACTTCCACTCGGAATCGTGTTGAGAAAACCATTCCGAATTAGACCTTAGCTTGAATAGTATCCGAATATTTGTGAAGAGTTTTTTTACACATACCTACACATACATAGATTCACGGCTTTATTCCCAAAAGGGGTAGGTAGAGCACATGAAGCTTATGTTCCAGTGCCACTTTTAACATAGATGTTATATCATATCGCAGTGATAGGTTGCTAAGCCATCGCCTTCAACAAACTTCAACCCTGCTCCCTTAGTCAACTTTTACAACACCCACGGGAAGAAAGCGGGTGGTGAAATTCTAACCCGACACCACACGGGACCCACTTTACGGGGCACTACTTGCACAGTCATATTTAAATTTATTTGAAGATATCTGGGGTTTGAGAGGAACCCCTTGCCTAACAGTGGTACGTATATTTAGACGGATGATGATGTTGTTGTTGATGATGATGATTTGGGGCCTAGAATATTATAGAATCCCCACACTATTATTACTATCAAAATGACAGTGACATGTGACAAAAGCGTAATTCTACTACGTCTCCTGCCATTTAAGACATAGGTATCACGGCCCTGCAGTCCTTTGGCTACCCCTACTTTTGAGGAAAAAAACTTGATTTATATATAAACGAAAAAAAGTGCCTAAAAACAATCGCTTAAATAAAGACAAGTTTTAATTATTCTATTGTTTGAACACGACCGAGTTAAGTTGGATTAGATCCAACAAAAAATCGATCATCTCACAGAGATTAAGATGTCGAGCAACCGACATTATGAAGAGTGAAGACAAGACATAATAACATAATCACGATTTCATGTAATTGCTGGCGACATATTAACTCTGAAACCTAAATGCATTAAGTATATTAACGGAATTGTTCCAAATTCAATCACAATTTAATTCAATTGATGCTATAATGTAATTAACAGGTCGTTTGATTTGAAGCTCTTCTGTTTAAAATGATATACAGTTGAATGACATTTTAAAATTACATTCGCGATAATAATGTCACGTTTAGTGTTCTACCTAGGTTTTTTCTAGGTACGACTTACCTAGAAAAAACCAACTAGTGTTAAGCCAGGGACTCATCAGAGGACAAAAATGTCCCGGGACACGTGTCGTAAGTTACGTCAGACGTAATTGCACATTTTGGATTCACATGTGATGTCGCGCAATATTGTTCTGACGACACAAGATTTAATAGTTACACGTGTCGCGTGACATGTATGTGAATCCCTGACTTGATTTTGTTAAAGTACTTTCCCATTCATTATAATTATGCTCCACACAGCCTCGTTTTCTCACCCATTTCTACGGGGTAGGTTCACTTTTGAAATTAGTAATTTCGCGGTGCAAAAGGACCGTAACATTCAAAGTTTGTTGCCAAATATTTTACGACTTATTTTAGCGGACAATTTTCACGGCTCAGAATTGAGTCTTTAGCCACGGTTTAAGGGGTTTAATATGAATAACGTCGGCACGTTCGACATTAATCCTTTTTAAAACGTTAAAATACTTTTTTTAAAGTCGAAACTGTTCATTGTTGCGGACGGAAACAAACCGAAAATGCATTTTAGGGTCTTACTTTTTAAGGCGTAAAGACATAATCTTGTTTAAAGCGACGGTGTTTGTCTTTTTTCTTAAGCTGTACTCGGAAAATCGGCAGATTAACCGAGTACCGCAAGAATGTTTTTAAAGTTTTTTAGTGTTTGTGTTTTTGAGATTTACTGTGCTTTAGGATGATAACAATTAAGTATGTTTTTTAATGCCGTTTTGACTGATGAAAATGTAAGAGTTTAAACATATTTATTTACGTTATTCTATTACATATTATCACGATGCATCTGTCAAAATGGCGTTGGTTAATGATCTCAATTGAACAGTAACAGGGTGACCATAATTTAAAATTCAATGGGCCGAGTATTTGTACTTAGTTACGATTACGAATTTACATTATTTGCCATAGCCAGTGTAGTGAGGTGTATGAGTGACATGGTACCCTGAGACTGATCTAATGAGAGCACATTTTTAGATATTTTGATCCTAAATTACGATACCTGGTTGCACAACTTGCTCATAGCCTTTTTACGCACCGGTCTAACACCTCTTTATTCTTCGGTGTCTTAATTGCAATTATAACATGATAATGTAATATTTAATTGAAATTGATTTAACATGTTTTTCTCAATTGTTGTAGATGTAGTCAATGCTTGTGGCGGTGAAGGAAGGAGAAAGCACGATTCAACTCAGCGGTCTCTCTTACACGATAAAGTAAGGATATTTTATTCCTACTTTGATAACAAATAATGACTGTTATCATACTCAATTAAGGAGTTGTATGGAAATGACATCATTGCCGCATCATTTTCATTTAGTTTTATACAATAAAAATTAGTCTTGAGGACCGCACATAAAATATTTCAATAATGGATACATATATATAATCGTGCTACTACGCAAATGCCCAAGCATTTGAATCTTAACACAAAAATCTTGTTAACAATATTTGTGAACTGTCCTTTTCATATGAACTTGCGACTTATGAACCACAATAAGTTTACACGTTTCCATGAAATCGATTTTTTACTTAATTATAGATACTAACATTGGTATTTTTTGGATTATCTTCCTGACACACTTTTGAACCAAATTCATTAAAATTTAATTTGTTTGACTTACTTCATTTGCTGTATTTGGATAACTCACACGCATTTTCATAAAAATATTTTTTAAAGAGTTTCAATACAGGCGGTCTACTGTTTTGACCATGCCCTGTACCATATAAGTACATATATTAAATTGATGGCATACAAATATCTTAGTGCATCGGTTGTATGGAATATTTGACTCAACTCAACGTTACAAAAAATAAAGAATTTAAAAAGATTTGTATTTTACCTATATTACAGAAGAAGGCCGATGCCAGATATTAGTTAAATGGAGTTTTAAAAATCATTTAATTACATTTTAATTATATCTTGTTCATTACTTACTGTATATTTATTTGTTACAGAGAAATCCATTACAACCCAAACAAGGAGGCCGCATGTCTAAGATGGTGATCAAGACTCACATGTATCTGCTTTAAGTAATAGTCGGGATAATCTCTACGCAACAGTATTCGTGCTTCATCATTAACCCCGCCAGGATGCGATCTTGTTATTGTTTGAATTTAACTAAATTATCACAGTTCTGAAACAAAATCGTTAAGCTACAAATTTCCGAAGCAAAAATGTGACTAAATTAAGAACGTTCTGGTGATCTGTAAATAGTATTTATTAGAGTAAGTGATGGTAGCATTTAAACAGCTTAATTGCTTAGCTTATATCTTAATGTAAAAAATATTTATATGATATTTAAAATATTGTTATGATTTTAAGCTACTAATACGTGGAACGTACACAAAAATCTTTTCAAATAGTAATGTATTATCGGAGCAGAATTATTTTTAAATATGAAATGTATTTCCATGATTTCTTATTTATTAGTATTTAGTAAGTACTAAGTAGCGTTCCATAAACCGCATAATGTATATTTTGAGGGTTGTTCCTAATACTTAGAATGTTAGTAAAGACTACTTATAGAGATGTTTGACCTAGATATAGCACATAAGAAAGATTTATGAAAACGATAGTATTAGTAATGCAATAAATGCTTTCATTTATGCACTTCTCTTTATGCAGGCGACGTCAAAGACATGTTTACACATTTGCAACATAATTCGATGTAACAAGGCAACTAATTGATTCATATTTTTGACGTCAACTGTACAAGAGGGAAAGTACATCCTTTTACTGTTTAAACATGATTTAGAGGCAATGTATCAAATGCTGTTTAATTTTTAAATTAAAAAGTCCGATAATTTCACTCGACACATGGTCACCCTCGACTAAAAAAATTTATAAGCTCTAGTCTTGTAATTTTTTCAACGTTCTCAATTTTGAAACGTTAATTACTAGAAAATTAAAAATTTTCTTTGATTTTGGAATGTTTACGGAGAGTTTTAACAAGATATTTATATAATTGGCTTCCTCAATAACTTTACCTTTATTTCGACGCTTTTGCGAAATAGACGCGGTAAGGTTGTAAAATATTATCATTTATTGTCTTTATGCACAGTATATAAATATTTTTATATATGAAGTGTCACAAGAGACACTATTTGACACTGCTATATTAAAACATTGGAAATTAACAATAATTTTATTCATTACGTATTGAAATAATGACATATGTAGGGGTGGTTGATAATGAAAATAATCCATGTGCCAATAATTGACAGAAGTGTCATTCTCTGGGAAAAGGGTACCTTAGTGTACTTAAAGCGCTTAAAGGTCTCTTTACCCAGAGACAAACACAGAACGTCTGTCGCGTAGCCATATTTTTTATAGGGTAGTTGTGTAAAATAATATTTTTTGAATATGTTATTATGTATTCCATTTCATTGTGTAAATCAATGATAATAAAGATTCAATAATAAATACGTGTTGTTTCCCTTACACAATGTAATACCCATAACACACTACAAGTTACAACGCTATACGACCAGTCAGTCAGTTTTGTAATGTGTACAAAAATGTCAAGACATTTGCGAATTACCTAATGATGTTGAATACACTATGATCAAAGCAAAAAGAACATTGGTCACTAATCGTGTGATAAGGCCGACCATGATACGTGGTCTGGAGTCCCACACACCCGTCCGGTCCCCCTTCGACCTGATGGACGCTGCATCAAAGCATCCTCGACGGAAAGATAAAAAGGTGGAAGAAAGTTTGAAGTAGAAGGAAAACAAACTGAAGAATAATTTACCTGTCCCTGCCTCGATCAGTCTGAGGGCTCAGCCTCGACTTGGAATTGGAACAGCGACGTGCCATGCGAGGTAGGTTACAAACCAATACTTGCCAGTTAGAAGAAGAATTTACCTGTCCCTAATCAAAGCAGGGCCAGGTAAATTTTTCATGTAATTGACAACTGAAAAGTACTTGCCTATAATTACTGGACTAATGAAGTGTAGGTAGTTTTGACCCGAAATCTTTAGGACTGTCTTAGGCTAAAGAAAATGGGAGTCTTTGATGTAAAAATACTACACAAACTGTTGAACGCCCGTGGGCTAAAACCGGAGATGGTTCTCTAAAACTGGATTGCGATTCCATTGATCCCTAGAATATCGATTTTGTTTTTGCCTGATATCCTTTTGGTGACAGACATATTAAAGTGGGTATGTTACACCTATGACATGCCATCAGAGACATCACATTTTGTCATCTTGTTTTACACCTGTTCGCAATTTTTGTTATATACTTAAACACTTTTCGCAATCGAATTTCTTTGATACCACTGAACCTGGATACAATAGTACAATAGGACTTTATTTTATTTGTCACCAAAACCGTGACAACCAAATAGGTAATTATTAAGCACATAAAATGCCTGTGACATACAAGCTGACAGATAGTTCCTGCCTTGAGTACGGAATCCTATAAATAAGGATTCTGCACGTTTAGCACGAGACAGAAACAGAGCTATCTCGCGGCGAGAAAGACTTACCGTCTCTTTCTAAGTGCTATAATAAGAAAAAGACGGATAATTATTCTATCTCACCGCGAGACAGATCACGCGCCGCGCCGTCTTGTGCTAACCGTGCCGGCCAACAGCGAGCTGAATTACGATTGTTAAAAGTGATAAGTAATCCTACCAATGTATTTGATGCTGTGGGCCATTCAAAATGCTCACTGCTATAAAATATCAAGAACGTATTACGCTACGATACTGTGACAGTTGAGACCAA
The DNA here is from genome assembly GCA_947578815.1 of Epinotia ramella. NCBI lineage: Eukaryota > Metazoa > Arthropoda > Insecta > Lepidoptera > Tortricidae > Epinotia > Epinotia ramella. Next base: position 9,496,779 of record OX388217.1, on the reverse strand, counting down.
CTTCTCCAAAACACAAGTTCTCTCTAGTTTTTTACATTTATTCTCAGACAATACACGACGGCGTAGGTCTCCAAGATATACTACAGGGTGTAATTGAATTCGTGATACAAAATAGCAAAATGTGAATCTATCCATGATTCTCAACAACTTTTACTTTGGGACTAACTTTGTGTTATGCAAAAAAAAAACACCTGTTCATACATTTTCGACAGTCTAAAATGAGCAAAGTTAATGAAATAACAGTTGGATTTTTTTGGCTTAACACAAAGTTGGTCCCATGGTAAAAGTTGCTCAGAATCATGGACAGATTCACATTTTGCTATTTTGTATCACGAATCTTATTACTATCTGCTTAATTACTTCACACCGATATAAAACAACCATTGATCTCATAAGCGAATACCGAGCGTAGGTACTTACTGGGTAATTTGTGAACAAAACTGGTTAGCGCGTAACGCGGCGGCAGACTGCGGGGCTCCGCTTAGTCATCACCGGGACTTAGGATATAAATACTAGTTGTTTGGGTTTTATTCGCTTGTCATAATATTGCCTAATGTTTTTGCGATATTAGTGCTAATTTATTATTAAGTAATAACCACCCAGTTGACAAATACCTCTATTTGCGTAGCGTAACACAACGAACGTAGTATGAGTAGTTTGACTCTTTTACACTTAAGTGATATTTAAAAAAAAATCTTAAGAAATATTAAATTCTTGTACAGAATACAGTTACTAAAAAAACTCATAAAACTCGTATAAAAAACATACAGTTGTGGCTACATCCGTGTCCGACGCCCTAAACTAAAACCAAGCGCTGGAAAGTACCAGGGACCCAGCGCTCAGCAAGAGCCGTGATTCACCGAGTCGTTTCGCGACCTATCAGTCATCTCAGATCGTATCTACGGTCAGGTCGCCCAACGGAAGCCCGAGCGGCGAGAAAGCAAATTTTTAGTAACTCACATCAGTCCCGGGTTCCCACGGCACAGTTTTGTCACAGTGACTAAAGGGTTTTGCAAGTCTAGGCTCGCGGTTTGACACGGATGTTGCGCCAGTCGGATGTTTGCCGCACCCGTATTTTTCCATGATTCAAAACTTTGCTAAGACATATTACATGGCGACTGGACATCTGGAGTTGGAGTATGTCACGGCAACAAATGCAATCAAGGAATTTAATTTCCGACCCAGCTAAGGCTCAATATTGTATAGCAAACTGTCACCATAAGAGCTAGCTAGAGCACGACGTTCCTTTGACATATCGCATGCATTGTTATATGTTAGTAACTAGGCAACCAGATTAACTACGTTGACATGGTGAACTGAAATTTTAAACGTGTTATCTCCTCAATCCCCACTTCCTGGTGTAACTCTGCTATTTCTAGCTCTTAATAGATCACGGTTAGCGGCAGGTATTTTATTTTTCAAATTAATAACGTAATTGAAAATTATTTTTCAGATTTCTCGATTGACACTGACACCATGTTCGTAATTAGAAAAGCAAATGATAACTTTTCGCAAAGAGGTTATCTGTAATTTGAAGTGACAAATAAATATGTATTGACAATTTGACATTTCAATACTATTACTGAAATTGAAGTTTCGACCTTAATGCATTGCGAATGTCTAACGACATTTCAACGAAATGGGTAGGTATTTAAATTCCTTGACTGTACATAGTTAATAGACAGCGAATTATTGTACATACTTCAAATCTCCTGATTATGATGTTATACTGCCCTATACTGTCATCGAAGCGAAAGAAGTATGTAAGGACCGTAGTATTTGGCGTTCCTTAGTCTCTGCCTACCTCAATGGGATACGGGCGTGAGTATATGTATGTATGTATGTATGTATGTACTGCCCTATAGTTTTGTCATCTTTATCTAGCACAAAATATGAGAGAGAGATGATGAATCAAACGTTACTGTCGAAATTGGGAATCGGAAAAACAAGAATCGGCTAATCGACGTCAAACATAATCAAAAAGACTTATTATCTATTGTATGCTTGCAATAGTTGCAATCATTACTCAAACAATACATATTCATGAAATGAAATGAAATGAAATGAAATGAAATGATGTTTATTGCAGAAAATGGGTACATACAGGCGGTATATAAATTATTAACAGGGCGCCAAATTCGGCTTGGGTAAGCATGCAACAATTAACTACTTAAGCACAGATTGTATAATAGTTCGAACTTAAGTCTAAAAATTAAATTATTTACAGAGTGAGTGTTCATGTCTATCAATTAGACCAGTTTGACACTGGCTTTCCACGAGGTTTGACCCACCTGGTCAAAAGCTGTCGCTGAAAATGGCTTAATAATTGAATGGTGCCCAATTCGTGCAGACTACCCAGGTCGAAACAAAACAATCCACGATCTGTGAGCTAATTCCCTCGCGGCGCACAAAACGCGGAAGGCACAGAGAGCGTGCGCGTTATTGCGGTATTGTGACGTAGGTTTCGGCAGGGTAATTATAGGAAGAATACTCTATGATACTTTTGCTTTAAGCAACTATTGTATTCGGTATAAATACGTACAAACATATAGAAACACTCGACAAACATTATGCTCGTTTCTGTAACAAACACTGGCTTAACTGTTTATAAAAGAAAGTTTCCCCCGTGTGGTGTCGGATTAGAATAGCACCACCCCCTTTCTTCCTGTGGGTGTCGTAAGAGTCGTACTAAGGGAACAGGGTTGGAGTGTGTTGTGGGAGCGATAGATAGCAACCTATCACTGCAATATTTATTTATTTATTTATTTAAACTTTATTGCACAAAAGAAAACTTATCGTACAAAAGGCGGACTTAATGCCATATGGCATTCTCTACCAGTCAAACCTTAAGGCAAAGCGGAAAAGATTATCACATTTTATAGATCTTTTATGCCCACATGTATGCTTAACGTGGCTCTAGATCATAAGTTTCAAGTGCTCTGCCTACCCCTTTTGAGAATAAAGGCGTGAATCTATGTATGTAAAAGAAAGTTTGACCAATGTTTATAGCTTAATTCAGTTTGAAAATTAATCAGACAAATCGAGCTCTCTAAAGCTAAGTAGGTTCTATAAAATATGCTTATACAGAATATACTTAAAACTTAAATTATTACAACATGTCACAAGATACCTAGATGGATATTAACAATACTTTTGTTTTTAAAATAAAATAAGAAAAAATAAGAGCCTAGCTAGTAAAATTGATAATTCAGCTACCTACGTGTATATGCATCGTCAATAATTACACTAGCAATTTATAATTAAGTAAATAATCATAGTTTATAGAGTATAAGTAATGTCAATGTAAAATTATACCTATAACTGGCAAATTTTCATAAGTATACTCGGATGTCAGAGGAATATCTCTTCTTTAATTTTTCTGTCTTTCCGAATTAGTATAACAGAGACATGAAATAAAAGCGATATCCTAAGGTTGTCTCTATGCATACTTATAAGGCGAATGGAATTGCGGCCCTGGTCAATAGTAAGCGTAGGTGTAATCACTAATGAGTGCAGTTCACACACATTGTCTGTGAAACAAATGTCTCTCTCACTGTCTGTAATGTACTTACCTACGCGAGTAATCGTGGCTTATTAATGGCTAAAGTTAATTAGTTTTGGAGATCGCGTATAAGTCATTTGTGTAGAAAGGGAAACCTTTAACCATAATCTATAAGTGTTTTTATGTGAATAGGTATAATCACGAGGTAAGTATTGCGTATGACAACTATGACCGCCTTTGTGGGTTAAGATAAAGTGGCATTTAAAAATCATGCAAGCTTTACTTTCGTCTTAATGTCATGCTGACTGAGTAGGTACCTATTGACTGCAATACCAAAATATTCGATCTGGCGTGTTGTTGTTTTACTTTCTGGTACACTTACAAGTGGCATACATACTCTATCTTTCTAACATATTTAGGCAGATTAATACCGCGGGGTATTAACCCGCCTATGTAGTTAAACGATAAAAGGTAATAGGAGAGACTCAAACTTATACAAAATTGTCCCTCTAATTTCTTTTCACGTACCGGAAGGCGCAGCGTGGGTAGGCCGCTGGATGCGGGTGGCGCAGGACCGGTCATTGTGGCACTCTTTGGGGGAGGCCTATGTCCAGGAGTGGACATCTTTAGGCTGATGATGATTTTTTTTGTGGTATCAAATTGACTATTACTCCGCTGTATTGACCACAATAGTTTCGTTTGGTCACCTCAACGCACCAATCAAAAGCGTAAAAAACAAAAGAGTTAATTAACAAAACCCCAAAATCGTTAAAAACCATAATGTTCCAGCAATTTCCTCTATTGATTCTCGATTCAAATTATTATTATGATAGCTTTAAAAGACCGATTGTTTTTAGTTTGGAATGAATGGTCCACTTTAATGAACCGATTTAGTATGGAGAATGATTCGCGTGTGATGTGATCGTTAAATACGTTTGGACAGCCCGCCGTTCAGGAAATGGTTCATTCATAAGTTAATATGACACAAAACTTCATTCCATCTAATTTGATAATTTTAACGCCAAGAATCGGTCATTCAACGCCTTGTGGTTTCTTTAATCAATGGCGATGAGTTTATGAATGAAAATCGGATTTCGGAGAATAAAATGTGACGATTGAAACCGAATATTTTAGTGGTTACATATTATAACTGATGGGAGTTTTAGTTTACTAACGGCTTTGTAAAGATTTATTAATGGTTCTATGATAAATTATGGTAGGTACCTATGTAAAGAAGTCGTAAATAAATAAATCAACGATTGGTATGTACCTACTTATATTACCTATATAAAGAAAACTTCCATGACTCAGGAAAAATATTGTTGCACACAAATAAATGTCCTTACTGGGATCCGAACCTAACAGTAGCTTTGTAGCAAGGCAGTGTTCCTACCAACTAGGCTTAAATTGATCCTCGACCACTTCAGGTATTTCTGACTATTTAAGATGCGCTATTAAAAATAAAATGTCACTAGGTATTTAAATAGGTACACTTTTTTATTACTTAATAGCGAACTACATGATTTAGATTTATATAGACGTTACATCGACCAGCAAATTCTACAATGTGTATAATTTGACAAGATTTTTTTAATTTTAACTTGACCTGTTCGTTTGTTTGTTAGTGTGGGACAAATCTTGGAACTAAATTTCGTACCAGTTGGGGTGATGAGGCCAGACGAGCGTAATTTGCGAGCTGTGAGTCGTGTAATTTCGGTTCGCCCGTAAATGTCCATCCAGGGGCGGACCGAAATTACGCGAGTCACAGCGGGCAAATTACGCTCGTGTGGTGGCCTCACACTTAACCTCAACCGATTGAGCTGAAATTTTAGGTATAAATGTAGTTTGGATGACAATTTAACGTTATGGTACCATCGATCTGATCTGATGATGGAGAGAGAAGGTGGCCATGAGAATTCAGTACCTATTACCGACGTAACCCCGTTGAGTTTGGGCTCGTTAGAATTGTCTCAATGTTGATGACGGTATACTGAAAAGTACAGTTGGCAATAAAATAAAAATAAAATAAAATAAATAAATATTAGGGGACAATCTTACACAAATCGACCTAGTCCCATAGTAAGCTAATTAAGGCTTGTGTTATGGGTACTAGACGACGATATATATAATAGATATAAATACTTAAATACATAGAAAACTTCCATGACTCAGAAACAAATATTCATGCTCATCACACAAATATTTGCCCTTACCGGGAATAAAAGCTTGTACTTACCAAATACGTTTTTTTTTTGACATACTTATTTTAAAATTATAGATTAAGTTTAGTCTTTATCATACCACAACAATATTCAATAAGCAAAGAAAAGTAAGGTTAACGTGCTCCACGCTGTACTAGTATGTGCCCATACTGCTTTATGCATGTCAAAGCAATTTTCTTCATTCGGTTCCATGTCACTTTGACATAGACTGCCCATGCCATATGCCAAGTTACTTACCTTACCTAACCTTTTGTGGAATAAATGGCAATCTTCAGTGCAGATGCAGACGTAATAATTGGTAGGAACCTAGTATTCGTAGCTGAATGGGACACCGTTTGATGTGTGGAGAAATTGTATGGACAATAAATCAGCATTGTGCAATTCAAAGTAGGCCGCACATTTGTATCCACATACAGCTACTAAAGATTTATAGTGAAGCTGTGATCCAAATGTTTCAGTCCCTGTATTCTGTTACTGTAGTTGTGTCGACATATATTTCTTACCCTTTCTAACAATAAGTCTAATAAGGGCGAGTTGTAACTAACGATTACATACCGATCAACGTTAAATATGGCTCCGGAGCTGTCATTCCATAGAAACTTGTCAAACTTTCCATACATTGAAACTATTTAAGTTCTCATGAAGGTTTCAAGAAAAGTCTAAGAGCCTTGCTAGTTTGACATTAGTCTATCACACAATTTCAATGACATACTGATAGATCCTAATATTTAGGCCATATAATGGCTAATCATAGAACTATTTTAACCTTTATAATTACTAGAGATCGGAAATTCGGGAGCTTTTATACCTAAACCTAGCAAAATCCCGGAAAAAGCGAAGCAAGTATGGAGTCGGCTTCTTAAAAAGAATATTTTAATTATTTAAGTTCCGGGATTGTATAAAGCATCATGAAAAGCATACCTTTTTTTTTAGGTTATGACTATTTTCAGCGATTTTTGTCAACATACACGTTGGTAAACAGTTTTTATCTACGCACATATCATTAGTGCTCTAAAATGCGTTCAGAAACCGTAGGAAATGACCAGCATTATTACAACCAATTTTACTATGAGAACTTTCTTGTCTGTGGTAGTAGGTAAAATCTGTACTGTAATGTTATTACAGTACAGATTTTTGTAAGGTTATGAGTTTAAATTTGGAACAGCTGTCAAAACTCAAGTGGGTCTCTATTCTAGTATCCATAGATATTAAAACAGTTATCGATGCGAAACGTCAATTCAGTATGTTTTTTAATATAAACCGCACGACATTTGATCAAGAGTGACATGAGAACAGGGACATCATTCGTTTGTCTATGATTTAAAAAAACATTCGTCTTGACGTAGGATCAAATTGCCGCCATTACTTTTGTCATTTCTTTGTTGGTTTTTGCTGCTACGAAAGTAGAATTGTGAAAAGTTGTTTGTAATTCACATTTTAGGTGAAAATATGAGTAGTAGTGACTCCGAGAACGATATGCACACTCCGCCGGATATCGTAAATGCAGCCACGATTGCAACAAAGATATTTTACAGGTAGCACTATAGTAGCAATGCAGGTCATTTTCCTACGGCTTCTGAACCGATCTTAGAGTACTTATGATATGTGTGTAGATAAAGTAGTGTATGCAACTGTACATAATTTAGCCTTAAAACACTCGTGTGATCCTATAAACCACACTCGTATTTTAAGGCCTCTGATTATGTATCAGTTGCATAAACTACTATAACGACATACATTAGACAAGGACGGAAATGCAAAAATACCACGTCTGTCGCTGTAGGTTGATTACCTATTCACTTTTCTGTGGCTATGTACATTTGTTTTAATTTATTGATTTAACAGAGATACTTACGTTTGTACCATTATTTTTAATAAAAGTTACAAAACAATTTTGGTTTGATGTTATCTAACTGTTAGTTAAATGAATATATGAATTAAATAATCTTTTGTAAATAGGAACAACTAAAATAGTTTATTTAAATACTTTAATACGTATGTGTTCATGTTATCCTAATTTTCGGTATTCCGGGAAATCCCTGGAAATTTATTAGTAAAATTAAATAGAGTCCGCCTCCATGCTACTCAACAACAACGCGGTGTAGGTACTGGGGTCGAAGTTTAGGTATAAAAGCTCCCGAATTTCCGATCTCTAATAATTACTCACTTTCATACAATAAATTATTTATATTCGTATCCAGAACGTTATCTTTGCGGAAAAAGCGCCCTACAACTTCAAACTATAGGAACAGTACTTTATGTTGTGTATAGGTACCTATTAGATATATTTCGATGCCAACAGCGTACCACTATAAGCAGTCCAGAGTGAGCTTCTTCGTGGATTGAGCGATCTATATTTCTTAATCCAACCTAAACAGTACCTACTACCTTCATGATAGTCATTGTTCACGGTACTCCGTGTTCGCGGAAGGTGAGTGATGCGGTCAAATGCTGTGACGGCGGCGTGGCGGTTGCGGTCGCGCGCAAATCGACGGCAACTCTCGGGTTGGGTGTGAGTAGGATTGAAGGCGTCACTATACATACACTAACGTATACATACATACATACAGCGCTTAACAGAATAATAAATAATAAAATATTGAATAAATAATAATAAATATTTAGCGGAAAATCTTACACAAATCAACGTAGTCCCAAACTAAGCAAAGCTTGTACTATGGGTACTACGCGACGATAAATACTTACATAGATAAATAAATAGCAACTTAAATAAATAGACCACATCCATGACTGATGAAAAATTCGTGCTCATCACACAAATAAACGTCCTTACCGGGATTCGAAGCAGGGTCACTGCCAACTAAACTAATTATAATTACTTACCACTACTTATACATATTAAGGTGAAGAGCCGGCCAGGGCCGGTATTCCATCTGCAATATTTGACAGATAGTTATATTATCCCCACTTTCATGTCTCTATCTCTTAATGGCGGAATGAAAATAAATTAAAATGGGAATAGGTTCTGTCAAATGTTCTGTTCTTCTGTCAAATATCACGGATGTAAGTCTTACTCTGTACTCACTCACTAGGAAGCAGGGTCAATAAATAAGGTTTGAGAACGAATGTTGAAAATATTGTTTATAACGCGCTATGGAATGCAGTGTACTAGGTGACAAAAGGACGGATCGGGTCCGAAACACTACACTGCGCTCCAAAACACGCATAGCTGATGGTTGATTGGGTGCAAAAACTGCCAGGCTCAACAACTGCCACGTCTGTCGCGTGCATCCAGACAGGTGGGCTAACAAAGCTACCAAGTGGGTGCCACATGACGGGCGACGCAGACGGGGCCGACGTAGTCGAAGATGGCGGGACGACCTGGATGTATTCCTCTGCAATTGGGCAAAAGAGGCACCTAATAAGGACGCATGAAGATCACGGGGAGAGGCCTTTGCCCAGCAGTGGTACACTCAATAGGCTCAAAAAAAAAAAAACTTTGTTATGTTCATCTTACTTACTCCTTACTTACGCAGCGACCCAAAGTGGGTCTTGGCCTCCAACATGACTGCTCGCCGCTGATCCCGGTCCTCGCTCACGCAGATCCGCATTCACCACATCCGCCCATCGTTATCTAGGCGGACCGACCGGTCGATCGGTTATGTTCATCTAACAAAAAAAAACTTATTCATGGAAGTTTTCTATGTATTTAAGTATTTATATCCATTATATATATCGTCGTCTAGTACCCATAACACAAGCCTTAATGAGCTTACTATGGGACTAGGTCGATTTACTGTAAAATTGTCCCCTAATATTTATTTATTTATTTATTTATTTATTCATTATTCAACAAGTGTAGCTTAGCAGAAAATATTTGTAAGTAGGTATACATACCTATGTATCTTTAATACTGATAAAAAAACAATACATTTGATATATTCTTATCAATGTACGATGATCAGGGATCACTTACACAAAAATAACCCTGCTGAAGGTTAATCATCCTTTTCCCATATCACGATTGACAGACATTACCCTGAAATCTTAAATCATTCAAGACAGTCTCAAGCCATCAATAAATGAGGCTTCACCATAAATATTGTCGGCGGGTCTGCATGTTTGATACGTGAGCGTTAGCGTACATCGTGTTGAACATGGCGGAGCGTTCAGAGAGCTCATTCAAGGGAATAGACTTGGTTAGGGCTGTCTGTAGTGGGTACTACATATATCCTAAACTCTGCACGTGCAGCTAGTTGAGGATAGATGTAGATGGATGTAGGTCGTATAGCATATGTCCATCCCAAAGGTCTATTCTTTATAAGGGTGAGAAAAAACCCCTACACAACCCAAACTTAATTTTCACAGACATTACCTCTTTATTATAACACTAGCTGCCCAGCCCGGCTTCGCACGGATTACCCGTTTTCCCGTAGGAATGAAGCATTTTCCCGCGGTAAAAAGTAGCCTATGTTCATCAGGGATAATGTCGGCTTCTAATGGTTAAATTATTTTCAAATCGGTCCAGTAATTTCGGAGCCTATTTAATACAAACAAGCAAACAATCAAATCTTTCCTCTTTATAATATTAGTGTAGACTAGTAGCCCGCCCGGCTTTGCCCGCGTAATGCAAAAAATGCAGTCAAGTCTATAACCATCCTTAAAGGCCTTTCTACACGCAGGTGAAACAATATATGAAATCGGATAAACGGTTCCGGAAATGACCCAAAACATACAAACTTACATTTTACAAAGCTACAAGGTCACCGACATTTCCCCTTTATAATATTAGTATAGATTAGGTATTGAACGTCTTTCATGTGCCAATGGAGGTGGGAACCAAATTTTCCATTAAACAATAATAAATAGGTATTATACATATAGTATTTATAGGTTTGTATGCAGCGAATAATCTCCGAAAGAAACTTCTCATCCGGATTTAAAGTTTTACAATGCCGCTTTGTTGTGATAATTCTTCAAAGCTTGCTTGCTTGCAAGCAATAATTCATTACTTACCAATTACCTCTCCTAATTTTTGTGAAGATAAAGATGAAATGTAAAAGCTAATCAACCCTGTCGGAATGGGCAGGGATGTAACCGGAGAGGTTACTCCATTGAATAAATGGCGGTTTCGCGCGACGAGGGCGAGGAGCGGGCGCGTGCCTTTGGCAGGAGTCCTCAACGTAAGACATTTAATTAATGTGATCAATTCATCCAAAAATTCAAAATAAAATGCATCACAGGTGTTGTTTAAACAAAGTTAATTAATCATAACTTAAATAAGTATAAAACTATTTTCAATTGAACAAACCTTTTTTTACATCAACTTGGAATAAACATAATAAAAGTCAGAAATAGATTTGACGAAATTAGGTGTTATGAAACACTTTCTAAAAACTTTGCGCTTAATGAATACATAGAAAGAACTACAACTCTTCGATTTTATATTTGGCGATACAAAAATAGAAAAAAAATATGAGTAAATGTTTACTAAGCAGAAACGTCGGCTAACGAAATTCCAAATCTCTATCAAAGTGCAAAAAAAGAAAAATTAAACGCTCTCGCTTTTGGCAAAAGAAATATCAATTTTCTTTGATCGAAATTTACAAAATATTATAGTCTGCATAGGCTTCTATATTTCCTTTGACACAAATGTACGTTTAATTCAGACCGTAAATCGGGTTCTTCAGTCAGAGGCACCCACGGTTGAACATAATACCACCGTCGCCGCCTATTCGTCTGCCTGTAAAACTAATACACAGATTTCGATAAATCCTGATTTCATACTAAATATTTGTTTACTTTTTCGTTTCCTGTATTTGGTTAGCTTTTGCAAACACACGACAAATACGAAAAATACAACTAACGATTAAAATATCCATCCACTAAGCGGATTAACACCATTCAAGTTTCAAAAGTAAATCAGGCGTGTTTGTTTAGGTACGCGCCCAAACACAACTTACGTATTTAGACAAATAGAAAGTCGAGAGCACCCACATCAATACCGACCATTATAAATGACAGTGTATCGAAAATTAGACGCACGTGTTAACAATTAAAACTCGTATTTACTAATCACCGCTCTCAACAATTATACTGTACGTGGTCACGGCTATTACCGGCCGACTAACGGATCGGACAAATCTCAAATTATAGTTTAGCTATGGTGGTTTCGCACCCACACATTTCCGCGTTGCCTTAATGTTCCGATATTATGTTACAATATTGTGACTAGCTAGTCCCGTTGTCAATTCACAGACGTTTAATTGGCTTGAATGAAACGACAATAAAATACGTGGGCGGATTTCGGTTTGTGGAAGTGTTGATTTTTATGACGGGTGGATTTTTTGTTTCTAAATTGGTTTGCCGAAGGTTGAGGATGGGAGGCTTGCGAAAGATATTGAACGATCCCGTGATGTTATGTCACGAGCGCGGGGCGGCGCGAGCGCCGACCGACCTGCGTGGGCGGCGGCCTGCCAGGGATGGACAACTCTCAAACTTAGGTATCGATAACTCTCGAATTAAATCTTCAACGTCGATTGTTATAATTAGCTCATACCTACTTATATTTATAAACAATATATCATGCACCTACATTTTTTTTTATTGGGAGGAAAATCCTTTACGGATACCTCCGCGCCACGGGGATAGCGCGGAGGTTATGTCGGACTCGCACCGACTAAAAACCCCCCGATGGTCCTCCTTGACGCATTTCGGACGGCTCTGAGATCTCCTACGGAACGCACCAGTGCCCTAGCGTCATGCGTCTGTGGGCCCTACCTTTTTTTTTAACGATTGCAGCCCCCAGCTGAACCGTGTACCACCCCGAGGACCCCTTTTAGTCGCCTTGTACGACAGGCAGGGAATACCGTAGCCGTATTCTAATGCCCGGGCTACACTACAGGGCGCATCATGCACCTACCTACCTACCGGGCAGACACAATATTAAATAATTTACCTAAAGTTTTTTTTATTAGAATCCAAGTCAGTGGAGTTTCATTAATATTATTCATAGGTCATCATCATCATCATATCAGATGAAAGATGTCCACTGCTGGACATAGCCTCAACAAAGAGTCCATATAAGACATAATAATTTAACGAACGGTTCAAATAATAAAAGTAAGTCTTCAGGAACTCAAGGAAAATAATAAGTTATCAAGCGTACCGTATCACAATAAAATAATAAGTTATCAAGTCACTAGACGGCAAACAACTTGACCAGTTTTCTTTTTATTTCTTACATTTCCAAGCGAGTAGATAGTAATTAGTAAAAAACCGGCGAAGTGCGAGTCGGACTCGCGCACGAAGGGTCCCGTACCATTATCTACAAAAACGGCAAAATAATCAGGTTTGTTGTATGAGAGCCCCCTTAAATATTTATTTTATTCTGTATTTTAGTATTTGCTGTTATAGCGGCAACAGAAATACATCATCTGTAAAAATTTCAACTGTCCAACTATCACGGTTCATGAGATACAGCCTGGTGACCGACGGACAGACGGACGGATGGACAGCGGAGCCTTAGTAATAGGGTCCCGTTTTTAGGGTTCCATATTCAACAAGGAACCCTTATAGTTTCGCCATGGGTTTACCATTGAATTGCCGACAAACATTTAATCGAATATTATTTCAAAGACAACGTTCCAAGTATTTTCATTTCATCAACAAGTCATTGCGTCGAGGACTCGATACTAGGTAATTTGAACCGAGGTCTTTTAATTGGTAGTTGACTTATTTCAATAAAATTCATGTCATGGCTTTTCATTTCGGGGTTTTTTAATTCATTTTTTTACATGTAATAATATTTATTCCGCATAAAATTATTTCGGATCTATACCTGAATCCCAAACATTTTTTTAACCATTTTTGCCGTGCAGCGAGTCGACGCCACCCCGCTGCGCCGGGTGTCTATTTCTGGTCTGAGGGACACAAGTGAACCCTAACCTAACCGACCTAACACAGAGTTCGCTTATGACAACCCATTTTTGTCCGCCCTGATATTTTTTTGTAATAAACGTTCTACGCCAATGATTCTTAGTTTTATTATAAAATATATATATATTAGGGGAGAATCTTACACAAATCATTATACATACATATTAAACATATTTGTATGTCACACATTTAACTACATAATTTGAATAATGTTTCAATGTGCAAGTAGGACATATAAAATTGTATTAAAGTAATACGTCCAAGAAATGCATTGTAATGTTTTGTAGTTGTATCAATTAAGATAATTTAAAACAAATCAGCGATTAAGTAATATTCGTTGAATAGTATTTCTACGTAGTAAGATAAATTTAAATAAATAGTAGTTGAAATGAAATAACTCCAAACAATATTACTAGTACTGAAGTTTCGATGAATCGTTGTCGATGAAAAAATATTTGATGAAAAGGTTGTCGACAAAACAAGGGTACACCTTCGCCATGTCCGTCTGGTCGTCCGTCCGTCCGTCTGTCCGTCCGTCTTCGGCTTAGCTCAGTAACCATTACTACTAGAAAACTGTATTTCGGTATGGGTACCTCATATATAAATCAACCACGCCAACAAAACAGAAAAATAAAAATCTTGAAATATATTTTTTGGGATACCTTCCCTACACCTAAAGTGGGTATGTAATTTTTTTTCTTGTTAAGCCCATAGTGTGGGGTAGCGGTGGATAGCTTGTTCAAAAATATTATGGGTTTTTTAAAACGATTTTTCAAATGACTGATTCGTTCAACATATTGGGCTTTAAAGCCCCAATTTTTGTTCAAAATTTAAAAGGAAAACTATCACGGCTAAGTAGGCATAACTAGTTACCGAGTATATAAGTCTCGATGTAACTAAGAAAGACAGGCAACTACGGAACCCGACCCGTACTTGGCCGATTTTTTACTCTTTGGGTACGGAACCCTAAAAATTACACATATATAGATTATTACATAAAGTAATGTGATTCCATAAAAGCGGGGTCCTTTTTTGATCGTAGGATGCGCAAACCTTCCCCCACCATGTCATCTAATGCTCAAGAAGTTTGCCGGCTGTTATACTTTCTTGAATTAAATATGACCGATACTCCAGATATTCATTTTCAGTGCCAAGAACCCGCTAGGTTGGTGCTTCGATGCTAGGCGCTTTCCTCTACATATGGGGTTTCCCGACGTATCTGCTACGAACGCAGCGCTACGAAATCTAAACAAACTTTTTAATACAACGACGGTGGCAAACAAGCGTACGGCCCGCCTGATCGTAAGCGGACACCGCAGCCTATAGACGCATGCAACTCCAAAGGAGTAACATGGGCAATGCCGACCCTTGATATGTTTGAGGATTCGCCATGTTGACAGCTGAAGGAACAAATTCCCTCGCTCTCAACACAACGCATCCTCGGGAGCTCTGGCGACCTTGCTCACCTCCAGGAACACAGCACTACTACAGATAAAGTAGTAGTGTTATTATGGCTGTGGTCTTCTGCAAGGCGGAGGTACTTCCCCAGTTGGGCTGCTCCAAATTCGAGCGGGATGACATTTCGCTGTGCCCTACCTCACGAAAATTCATTAGAGCCAGTCAGCAAGCTAAGTAAAAATGCCTTTATTCTAACACTGACAAGGTTCATTGCCCGCAGGGGAAACCAAGGTTAATCTTTTGTGATAACGGGCGTAATTATGTTGCTGGCGCTAAGGAAATAAATAGCTTTTTTAAGTTAGGTACACAAAACATTTATACTTATGGCTTCGTATGGCTTACTCACATGGCCCACAATCGCCCAAATACATACACGCTCGTAAAAACACCGCAAATACGACTTGGCTGGAGAAGATCTTAGAGCCTCATTTACTCCGCTTGTGGTCTCCTGTGATGGCATTGTCGGAATGGAATATGAATCCTTTATAAAGAAAACATCTCTAAAGCTATGTGAAAAATGGTCCAAACCATACTGACAAATAATAAGCTGGATCAAAGTCAAAATACAAGTATCAGTCATCAGAGCGGTCTCTATGAGAATTAGAGGAACGAGAAGAAGAATAGAAAGATTTGGAGGCGAAGACGGCTGCGGATTACCCACCATAGAACATTAAATTCCTCCTCTTTTTCTGATATTATTTTATGTTATGTATTATTTAACGTAATTAAGTTTACTACTACTTCTATACTTATGTGATTTTGCAGCTCAGCGAGATATATAATTTACATTTTCGCTTGCACGCTCCTCACTTTAATGGACTCGCTGAAGTCCGCTCAGCCAAATTTCATATCCGTAGGATATTAGGGCAGACGCATTTAACTTTTGAGGAACTGGCTTCTCTATTTGCCCAAATCGAAGCTATCCTCAATAGCCGGCCCCTTTGTCCCCTCAGTCCTTCACCTGGTAAATAGTAAATGAAGTCTTAGATTTTTTTTTATCGATATGTACATCTATCGACAGTATCCCAGCGGGGATGGCGCGTCGCAGGCGCAATCTCGCTAACCCGTAGCGGCTGTGGCGACAGACAACATAAGGTCACAATCGGGCCCGTGAGCCCAGGCCTTTAAATATATAGCCTTGTGCGTTAAATGTCTAATGCTGTTTCATTTACAGCATTCCATTAAAGATGCGTTCGCAGCATTGCTTTTATATGGACACCCATTGGGTCTTTATTGCCTATGTGTGACGCTTGGAAAATTTCGCTGCTTCAATACGTATCCGACTGAAAGTTAGTTTCGCCCCATTTATAGAAAATGAAGAAAGTACACTTATTTCGGAAATATTTGGGTCAAGGAAGATATTTTAGAGCCTTGTCTGGACGTATACGTGTTGTATTGCTAAAGTATATTGTATTTTTTTAAAAGCTTGTAACCAATTTTAAACAATGATAATTTTCTGATTGATTACATCAGTCCAAGTCATTAAAAGTAGGCAATTGTTTCTGTTTCTTATAAAGATTGTGCTAGCTCTTTTGGGATCTACTCACGCAGGAAATCCTTATGAAGCGGACATTTTATAAGTAGGTATGGAAATCAAGATGGTACAATTCTGTTTTTTTATATATTTTTTAAGGTAACGGCAAGGTAACTACCGAGGATATTTACTAATAGGTAAAAGGTATAAACCTTTTAACGACGAAAGAGTGCCTCACACAATTTACGATAGGTGTTGGATTTTTGCCACTTTTAAAGAACAAATTGACAGTGATGTACCTAACGTAGTTTCAACGATCAATACAAGGGTGTTTTTTGCGTCAATAAAGTGTTCCATTCTTGAACAATTTCGCTTCAAGTACAGTCGCCATCAGATATATCGGAGCCGCCAAAGTGCTCACAAATATCTGAACCAGGGATCTGAACCGGTTTTTTGCAAAAACCTTGAAATAACCACATATCTCGAACTGTTTTATACTTCATATTTATGTAGGACTCAGTTGTGTTTTATGGTAACGGCTGCGTATTATTAGATTGCCCAATTAGAAATGAAATAATTAACAAAGAACGAAAAAATAACATTTTCGTTCCCATACAAAAAATATCGGTTTCCGATCCCTGGTCTGAACGCGTCTCTATTGTCGAGGCATTAGAGACGTGTTCAGATATTTTTGAGCTCTTTGGCGGCACCGATGTATCTGATGGCGACTGTACCTACAGTAAAATCATGTAAGAGCAAGTCTACCTGACATGATGTTGAAAATAAACTGATGGGTAGCTCCGAGCGGCGTCCCACTTCTTTGCTATGTAGGTAATTCGAACATTATTTAGAAGCGCCTTGGACCCGGCATTTTACAAGTATTTGTTCCGGCGCCTATGCCTAAATAATATTGGTGGGCAGTAAATAAAGGCTCTTTGAAGCGCCGAACAGGAAGTGAGATGACGCCATGTTTGTTCCTTTGCTGTTTTAGCCGACTGCACCGAAGCGAAAAGTTGAATATTAAAATTTTATAGACATAGCAGCTTACGTTTATTGAATAATCAAATTATCGTTTATTGCCTGCAATGATATAACACAATAAGTTGCTGTATTTAAAGAATCGTATCAGTAAAAACAACAAAATTTAACTTTAGAGAACTAAACATGTTTATTTATATAAGGAGAACTAAAGAAGCGAAGAAAGACGAGGAAAGCTGAACCCACTACCATGTGGGATACATAGCTAGGAAGAGAGATAGAGATATAATATAAGGAGAACCAATAAATACACAGACTGCAGCGCAGCTTATTTAGTGATACCGAGTCAATTACTAAAACTCTCCCTTTATCTGACATGAACTTCCTAACTTGTTCGTGTTTCCAATGTCAGTTACGAGTAGGTACTTACCTAGATATTTAGTTACCAGGCCCCTATTTCACCAACTTGACAATTGTCACCTGACACTGACAATTCGCCATACTTTGCTTGTTCTAGAAGTTAAGGTGGTTGCTAGGTTACTTGTGGATCCAGCAATGTAAGGAGAATTGTCGTTGTCGGTTGACAATTGTCGAGTTGGTGAAATAGGGGCCTGGTATTCATCCTTAATGTAGATATGTTTACTCGCAACCCTTATACACTTATATCTAACAAGCTTTCAACCCCTTTTTCCCCCTTAGGGATGGAATCTCGTAAAATCCCTTTTTTGTGGCAGGTTGTATAAATAGGCTACTGTACAAAAATCTAGTTTCTAATTCCAGTAGTTTAGGCTTTGAGTTGATAGATCAATCAGGACTTTGCCTTTTTAACCTTTTATTATATACATATATACTATATAGGTACAGTCAAGTGTGAAAAATATGGGTGCATTAAACTTACTCATTGATATGACCCATAGCTCTTATATCGCCCGACAAAAGAGTTATGGGACATATTTATGAGTAATTTATATGCACAAATATTTTTACACTTGACTGCTGTACACTCAACTTTCAGGTGTAGGTACTTTGTATAGAATTTCAGTACAAACTGTACCCGAAACTTTTGCTCTTGACTATATTTCAGAGTAGTTACGAAATGTTAGGGTTGTGTCGTTTCGTTGAAATTAATGACCACCCATAAGTTTTGTTTGATTGACTCAAGAAAAATATTACATAGGACTCATCATAATTCTGTACGGAGAAGGTACCATCATTGTGTAATGCATAGTGAGGCATGCTCGCGAAGCCGCGGATACATCCGCTGTTTCATACAAATGTTGCATCTTTTTCGAACGTAAAAGACACATGAAAAGAGGATTAGGTTATTTCAAGGAATCCTTACTTGATAGAAACAAAGGTCGTAAACTGCGGTATGGAAGGCGAGAGGGAAACCACCACGCTACACTTTCCTTTTCCTAAACTGGAGTAGGTAATGGAATAATGTAAAATAAGTCAAAAATTACACCCACAGCTCTAAAATATACAAGACAATACAAATACTCCTTATTGCATTCCTCAAAACAAAATATATGATGGAAAATAAAGAGCCTAGCCTACCGGCGCGCTAGTCGGAAAATATCTGACAGTCAGTGATGACAGTCAGTGATGACAGTGGTTCTTGGATAGCAAAGACCGGGTGAAGTCTAGTGATTGGTTCAAATTGAATAACAATGGCTTAAATTAGGGCAGGAATGTGACATAAAATACCTGAAAATCGAAGTGCAAAACAATTTAGTAACAACTACCTATTACTTATTATCTATTTATTCTTGGGGCTGTATTTAACGACGATATACGACGTGTGAGCATTACCATGAAATAATTAAGATGGCCTTATTTTATTTTTATTTTACTCTTTTTCTACTTCATGACTAACTTCACCTTCTCATTTTAAATATTTTTTAAGTTTTATATTGTAATTTTATCACGGAATAAACACATATTATACTAATATATCTAAGATTAGAACTACCAATAATTAAGTATTAGGAGACTATTTTATGCAAATCGAACTAGCCCGATAACTATATAAAAGTAATAGCTTGTGTAGTAGACGCCAAAATACATATTTAACAGATATAAATACATAGAAAATATCTTAGACCCAGAAATTTTATGCCTCACACAAATATTTTTAGCGTTTCCAGGATTTGAACCCAGGACCGTTAGCTTCGTAGGGCTATCCACTAGGATAAGTCTGAGCCCGCTCATATGTAAATTCGTATGGCTGCCTGCATAGAACCGCGCGCCCGTAATGAATGGACATACCCTTCGGCACTCGTGCAAGCCGCGACGCCCCCCATTGTTTTGGGCGACAGATTATAATAATTCCGCAGCAAATCAAGCATTTGGGGATCGAACGATCGGCTTCGTTCAGGTTATTAAATCAATTCGTGTAGCTCGCCTGACATGTTTTGGTAGTTGATGGTTTCGTTTTTGCGCGGATCGTTTAATTTGAAGTCATAAAATTTATTGTATGCAAATAGAAGCTTTGATGAGCGTCAATTTAGTGCCACAAAAACTGTCGCTGTTTAAAAACAATAGACAATCGAACATCAACGTGTAGCAATTAATGCTCTAGTTAGGCGTTTTAAGGTCGATTTTCGAATGAGATTATTTTATTATTCAAGTTAATGTATTCTAATTTTAAAATATGCGTTGTGTACGTAGACTTTGCATGCGGTAAAACTATATGTCTTCCGTCTTATTCTATTCGGCGAACCTTTGAACATGTTAAATGTTACATACACTACTAAGTACTTGATATAATTAATTAATTAATTAATTTATTCATTCCTTAAATTAACACTAACAGTAGGATATTATACAATAATCCTGACTAGGAATAACTAGATTGTGTGTGCCTATTTTAATAATTAGGTACTTTTTAATGTCGTTTATACTCAAAGAAAATAGCTTATAAGATGGGATGGCAAGCAAACCTCAGGTTCCATTCCATCCTGATGATATTTTGTACAATAAAGTGCACACGAGGAGAAGGATTGTCTAATCATCTAATGCATGGTGAAATAAATTGAAACATACACCTTTTATCCCTTACTCTCATCGTGATTGTGACAAGAACGAAAATGTAAGTGTTTTAATTTCATCGACTTTACGTCAAATAGAGTTTAATTATAGCTATAACATAACAACCCGAAGTTTATCTGAAGAACTCATTAGATGTTTGTAAAATACATCTTAATGGGAGGATTAGGTCAAAAATGTAAAGAGCTAGTTATCAAAAACATGTACTTTGTCGTTTTTACCTCTTCATAATCCCTCAGGTGGGTTTAGGTAGCAAAAAACAGATCAAGTATCAAAACATTTATCTATATAGGGAAGTCGTATAGTGCACGTACTATGTAGATTCGAGTAAGTATCTGATGCATTGCTCGCTACGTGCATATTTCAAGAACAATGATAAAGTTATAAAACCATCACGAGATAAAGTATAGCTTCGGTGAGGCCTTTATTCCTTTTAATAATCCATATCGCTGTCACCTGCAAAAAGGTTCTACGAAGCCAACCATGAATTCATCTCTTTGATCTTAAAAGCTTTCTTTGTCGTTTTAAACTGCCACAATCACATTACTTCAACACAATAGAATCTAAATTCAATTAAAATGCTACCTTAACAACTTACGCTTGAGGTAGGGATTGCGTTGTCACGTTTCGGAATGCGTAACTCCGGTAGCGAGTCTTGGGAATCTAACGACATTTCACCTTAACTGAATATTTAGTGGCGCTACGAAAGGTACTTTGCATTGTGGTATTTGAGTATATTTTTGGTTGTTTTTTAATGGTGTTTAAGGCTTTTTATGGGTCAAGTTAAGCAGGTAAGACCGGTAGCCGGCGGACAATAAGCGATCGCTCATCTGGTTAGATAGCAGGCGGGATGATTGCCCGTTCACTTTGCGCCTTAGGATAAATCTGAATAATGCATTGTGTGGAGTAAACTTTATACGTTGTTTTATTTTTTGAGCAATTTGTGCCATCTTCTAGTGGTCAATGAATCGTCCCGTTGTATTTTCATTTAAATGTGTATAATTAACGGATTGATACTTAGTGATCTTATAGATCGTCACAAAACTGTCGGTCAATGTTTAACGCATGACGTTTCGTCACAAAGCTTCTTATAATATGGAAATAGCTTTATAAGTGTACGTAAGTATAATATAATAACGTCAAATGGATGGCTTTAGAAGAGACATTGCGACATTACTACACTATACTGTTGTCAATATACGCCTTATATATAAGAGTAAGTAGGTACGTAAAAAATCAAATTACCAAATACAAAACATTTCATATTCATAATATTAATAAAATGTTTAATTCATTGCAAAATATTCTCACTTTAGTTTACGTAACAAAACCACACTAATATTCTTTAAACGCAAAACAGGCATTTTTAATTGTTATAATAAGAAATATAATAAACTAAATTCATCACTATCTTACAAGAGGTCGGGGTTACTTACGACAAGGCCAGATTGCAAAAGCTTGTCATCAATATGTATAAGTCACGTACCGTTTTTTGTTAATTCACAAAAAAAAGAGTAATGTACATTTTGGCCCGAAAGTCTGAGATGACGCACGAAAATACTACCTGTTTGTTCTTGTACGAGGCGGTCTAAGAGCTAGGTGATTATTTGAAAGCATTTTTAAATCCCCGAACACAAACAGATCAATCGATTTGAGAGCGTTTTTTTATTGTATAAGTTTTTAATGATTCTTAGCTATGTTTGTTATGTCGGTTTTAAATGTTTGATTTGTTAAACAATGATTTGATATCTCTTGAGAGATTGGTTTATTGCAGTTAGTTTGAAGCTTAGTGTGCTTAGAAATATACATGACAAAATTAAGAAACTTTGACTAGTTATAAATCTTAAACCACTGGTTCAAATGGAATGAAATTCGAAATATATCGTGTTTATACAATGCGTGCTTGGTTAATGAAAATGCAGGCTTCTAGTTTCATCCACAACGAAGTAATAGGGGGGTCGAAAATGGCCTGAACTGCTTCGAGAAAAGGATAGTACGGCCGTGCCGCTGTTTTGCTCGACTTGGCGAGGGCACTGCCGTGCCCCCAGATATGTAAACCCATGACGTTTC
The DNA here is from genome assembly GCA_947578815.1 of Epinotia ramella. Lineage (NCBI taxonomy): Eukaryota > Metazoa > Arthropoda > Insecta > Lepidoptera > Tortricidae > Epinotia > Epinotia ramella. The sequence continues at coordinate 9,474,128 of OX388217.1, read as the reverse complement.
TCACAATAGGTACATTTTGTAGAACCTGCTAAATCCAAAGTACCTTATTAAGTAAATTACAAAGATTGAAAGCAATAAAATATTAATAACTAGATTAACTAGCTACCCGGCCGCGTATTAATAGAAACGAGGTAAAAAATATATTTTATGTCCATCTCGAATTTAAATTCTATATTATACTCGATTTTTGGAAATCAGGAGCTTTTCCGGAGATTGCCCGTTACAATCAAAGCTAGAAAATAACAAACATTACTACTGTTCGTATATAAAAGTCCCCACCTCTTGGCTTATCTAGTACAATCAGAGGTTTTATCGTATGTCGAGTCAATGTTTGAAATTAATCACGTTTAATAGACTCGTCTACGTTACTATTCGGTTTCAATACATCACACCCACACATAGAAAGTCTTGATTCACTGAATTAAGACTTTAGAAGTAACGTTTTCTTTTATAAGAGACATATCGTTTTGATTAATTGAGAACTGGGAGAAAAGTCAGTTTGGTAATGCCTTGTCTGTTATTTCCTAGAGAGTAAGTAGGTACCTAACATCATTTTAATTATAACTAACCTGTTTTGCCAAACTGTTTTGTTTCAAGCCGACAATTGAACCTGGATAGAAATACAATTAGTGGCGTGATCTCGTTTGCAAGACCCTTTCAGAATATTTTCAAGTTATAGCTCTATATGATTTCTCATTGAAATTCCTCTATCTCTCTGATCAGCCTCATTATGTAATTTCTTGCAAAAAAATCAACCTGCTTATTGAATTGCCCATCTACGTCAATCACGTCTAATGCAATATAAAAAATCCAAGAAAAAAGAAACAAGACACCATCGAACTCAATAAAAGTTAAAACTATGCCACCCATTCGATTAAAACATTAAAATTAATTCAACCCTCCAGTGACAAATTAATTTTGTTAATCAACCACGGCAGAGGCGCCATACATCAAGCGGACAGCGGTCGGAAGATAGGGCGTGATATATGAGTGACCATCCGAGGTGTTAAAACGAGGCGGAACGGTGAACATGTTCGCATTTTTGGTACGTTGACAAATTTTTTGGATGTCGGGACGAATAATGGGTGTGGTATTCCAAAAAGTTTGGGTGTTGGAAATAGTTTGCGGTTTGTATTAGGTGAAACTGGTTTTAGTGAGTAACACGTGGATTTTAATGAGTTGATTAAATTAAGTAAAGTAACTTAAGGTTTAATAATAGTACCCAAGATTTACTAATACATGAACGCTAGCGGGATGACTATGACTACTTTTGAGTACTACCGGGAAAACGCCTCGAGGATGATGAGGTATAAAAATCCCTTATTGTACACAAGACACAGGTAATGTCAAGAAAACATCGTGTCGTGAGGAAACCGGCCTAATCCCAATAAGGTCTAGTTTTCCCTCTGTGTTGTAAGATCAGATGGCAGTCGCTTTCGTAAAACTAGTGCCTATGCCAAATCTTGGAATTAGGTGTCAAAGCGGACCCTGAGCTCTCGTTTAGGGGACAACCGGGAATAACGCTAGAAGGACGACACAAGACACAGGTAAAATTACAGACAAATTAGGTTACATCGGTTCAAATACGCGTAGTAAGAGATCACGTCCCAGATAACCTTTAGTTTATTCATTCGAGTTGCCGATCATGGTGGTATTCTTCGGAAGGCTAAGTTGTTTTCTATTGTCAATGATATTGTTTGTGATGTTTCTGATGAAATAGGTCCTGCTAGATTAAAATTATAATATCATCGTCATAAATTAACAAGTCGAACTCTTGTCGGTGAAGTAATTGTCATTCCATTTTTTGTAACATACAAATTACTCCACGGTAAAGTGGAGCAAATGCAAACGGACAGTAGGAGTGACACTTATAAACGTTATGAAAAAAAGCGAAATCATAACGTTATATTTAACAGAATCAGTATGCCCCATAACGATATAAATATCATAACACAATGAATATCATAACATTATAAAATATGGTCGAATAACGTTATAATGGGCGAAACCACAAGTGCAAAAAAGACACACTATAAGCCCTATAACGTTATTAAGCTATTATATCGCTTAAGAAAGTATTGTTATACAAGGTGTAAATCATATAACTGAAAACCTGAAAGTAGTTTGTTCAGAATCGAAAGCTGAATCGATTGCACCATCTTTAAAGGTAGGTTGTATTTTTTTTGAAAAATATTTTTTTATTGTGCCGGGTCTAAAAGTTACGAAGGCAACGCGGCAACGACCGACGACCGACGAACGGCACGACAACGGCATACGCGAATCAGATAAATGGTGGAGGATGTTGTTGTGAGGTGAACGTCAGGATCTACGTCACTGACAAGTACTGATTAGTGATTACAAGTGTAGAGTTACGAATCAAGTAGATCTGCTTGATAAAGAAAACCAACGAATATCTTTTGAAATAATTAACGTATTTGTAAATGGACGTATTAATCTTATTAAGGATTAAAAAACTCAGTTGGGGTGTCTGAGGTTTTCAGTATAATAAAATACACCTTGTATATACTATTGGTTTCGATTTATAACGTTAGTAAAGGAAATAATCTGCAGGGATTCTGGGCTTTTCCGTCCCCGTCAAGCAGATATGGACGATTTTTCACGGACTTGTACAAAAAACGACATGTCACTAAGATTAAAGATCAGCAATAAAAGTGTTCACTAATTATTTAATTATTTTATTCAAAAAACTCAACCCAATCTCGGGCTTCCAATAACGTTGGTCATTTAGATAAAACAGTGTCCCAACACGGAGTGGATACGAGAACAACCTTATCTGTGGTGACCACCTAGGTGTCAGTATTAATGGCGCTGATACTAAATTTTTTGTTGGTTTTTATGTTGGCATTAGTTACGATTTTCAATTTGGCAGCTGTACCGGATCTACACATACTGTCGTCCTAAGAATTAATAAAACTAAAAGCCACCATGTAGCTAGGAGATACTACGTAACCTACTGTGACCGAAAACGCGACTCGAAAGTGACTCACTTTATCATAGTACACACTAATATGGGTAACCCTTTCTATTATAGGTAATTATTATAATATCTGTATACAGGGTGTTAACGGGGTCATGATCCGGAATGACAAAAAGCGAATAAGATGATCATACTGAACAACCTTTCCCATGGGACAAACCACGAAATCGCAAAAAAAACCAGGTATTCCATACATAACTCTCAATTAAATCGCAGTTAACTCACAGTTAACTCTTAATTGGCTCTTTTTTTTTGCGATTTCGTGGTTGGTCCCATGGGAAAGGTTGTTCAGTATGATCATCTTATTCGCTTTTTGTCATTCCGGATCATGACCCCGAAAACACCCTGTATACGTACATATTTTTTAATATGGCAATGAGTGGGAAGGCGACACACTGTAGACAAAGTAAGGCTCTTTCGGGGCCATCGGGCACTTTTTTCAGCTTATCTATGATTACCTAACTCAGAAACAATCTAGTGACTACAGTAGAATTATTTGGGGTTTACCACTGACAGATAGTTTGCCTTCATTTAATTTTCAGCTTTAACCTCATACAAATTAAGTAGTTATTTCTAAATCGGTAGACGTGGGTAACAGCTGAAAATTGCTTTATTTGTATGACATTAAAGTTGAAAATTAAATGAAGGCAAACTATCTGTCAGTGGTTAACTAACAGTAATTGTACTGTACAAAGAGTTAAATTTTTTCTAAAGATTTGTTTGTAGATTCTCCCCTTATTGGCTCCATGGTGGGCACCTACTTAAACTAAAGTGAGTTTCAGTACTGTAATACTTGTCACTTAGTTGTTATAGTATAATAGTGCAATTTACGTACATAAACTTATAAAACTTATAAATGGGATAACAAATGTCAACGTATCGAGTACTATCGAAGAAATTATTCTCACTAGAATATTCATTAATTCTCGTTTGTTGGTAATTGAGAATAACTAAGTACCTACATTAACTATATTTGTTAGGTATACATATCGTTAGTCGAAACTCGAATTCAACAAAAAACGTTTATAATGATAATGACGAAGACTTTCAGGAACTTTATTTAGTAATACGCAGTAGTAGGCCTTTATCTTCATTTTAATGTTATCCCGGTTGCATCTGATTTTTCACTCTAAAAGGGGAACAAGACTTTGGGGCATTTAATTTTAATGCGTATCATTAAGGGCTGGTTATGAACGAATCACAAACCTGACGGTCAGAATCAAACGTATACGTTTCGACACCAAACTGACAGATTAGCCGCGAACAAAACCAAATGTGAAGGGGATGTACATACATGCCAATGTGAATATATTAATATAGGTGTTTCATATAAACAATAAGTTTACCGGAGAGTATAAACCTATTTAAAAGTAATTTCCGTTATCACTATGAACAGATCAAAGCTAGTAGTAGAAAAAACAATCCAACCCCAATTCAAAGATTTCGTTAATTTTTTTGATACCTACCGACCCCTAAAACTAGTTAATTATACGATAACAGTCAATAATGATTATTGACCTTGTAAAATCATCAATAGAACCGAACCCTGCACAAAGGGTTCCGTCTGGAAGGGACTTTGAACAAAGCCAATTTGGTCTAATAAAGTATAATTAAAAAACAAATTTTATTGACGGCACCCTTCACGCGTTTGTCTTTAATTAATCAAATAGTTTATGAAGAAGCAAACTTGAAAATAGGAAGGATTGGTTCCTGTTGATTTGTTACGGAGGCTGTTAAGGGTTAGGGGTGCAATAAATAGGTTGTAAACGACCCCGAGGCATCCGTCGGGTTAGTTTATTAGTAAACTTTGAATCGATTCTTCAAAGCCATCTAATTTCATACAACAGAGAAGTGAATCAATTCAATATATTTAATTAGGTATATCCCTATTATTTATCCCTTCATCACCGAGATTAATTATTGTGAATTGTTACTTAATAAAAATATTGACCGTGACGTTGGAAACCGAATCAGCGCAGAATGGAGGAAATGGCGACAGGTTACGGCAACAATCTGCGACGACCGAATGCCCCTTCGACTGAAGGGCAAAATTTACAAGACCATTATAAGACCTGTTGTCATGTATGGAGCGGAATGTTGGGCCGCAAAGATGACGGATGAAACGAAATTGCATGTTACGGAGATGAGAATGTTGAGATGGATGTGACGAGATTTGATCGTATAAGGAATGAGTATAAGGAAGCCTGAAAGTAGCACCGATAACTGAAAACCTGAGAGCAAATCGTCTACGGTGGGGTATGGACATGTTATGCGGAGGGTTGATAGTCATGTTACTACAAGGGCATTAAGTATGAATGTGGAGGGTTGTAAGAGATACCAAGGACCAAGGAAAAGGTGCAGGATGGACTGCGTGAGAGACGATATGAACAGGAAAGATGTGTGTGATGAGTTGATGGGCGATAGAGAGGTATGGAAGAAAAAATCATGCTGCGCCGACCCCAAGTAAATGGGATTAAGGACAAGCGAATGATGATGTTGTAACATCCTTTTTTTTCCTTTCTGAACGTACCCTAAGGCATTCAGTCTATAGATTAAACATTGACCATCATTCTTTATTTTTGCAGCAGGCAACTTCCATAGGAGTATTTTTCGGATTAATTTCAAAGTATAAGCTCGGTCATATTAAATATCGTAGTTCTAAATTTGACTTGTAGATAATATCGTAGAATACATAAACCCAGATATAAATTCTTTCCAAATTATCAAATCAGTAGTGAATGATATTTATAGTTGGCTGAATGTCCGAGAGTTTGTTTCATCCTGGCAACACATAGGGTAGGTTAAAAAAAAAAGGAGCTGTCAGATTTTTTTCACAAAAGGATAGAGGAGAATCTTTTGTAGAGGATTCAAGATTGTTGTAATCGAATTGCATCTATAGTTCTTACGTACATTAGCAGCGAATAACCGTAAAATAGTGAGTGCGCCGTGAGCGACGACGGCGTAGGCCGTTTCTTTTAGCAATGGATTGGGCTTAAGTTATTAGAGCCAACCGTCTGCTGATCATGCCCGACGCTAAAGCGATCAAACTTCCGTCTAAACCTTTCCGACAACAGTGCTTAAGCTATTAAAGCCAACCGTCAGCTGATCATGCCCGACGCTAAAAGCGATCAAAACCTACGTCTAAACCCTTGCCGGTAAGTTAACTTTATTTTCAGAAACGCATTAGGAAAGGGTATAGTTAAGTGTTACCGAGTTCATGTTTACCATGATACCTTATTCTTTTACAGAAGGAGAAATGCGACGCGGCTTTGAAGCACAAGCTTTGTTTAGCCGGTATAAACAGCTGAGTGAAGAAATTACTTATTAAAGCCCTTGTCTTAAGGTATGTAGTGGAGTATGCCGTAGAGGTTAGACGTAGATAAGTGCACCACAAGAAGGAAAGGTATAATAACTGAGACAATCTTCATTTCAGGGCTTGTGGTATGACCCCGGTATGAAGGAGGTGAGCCTGTACCGTCAAGAACCTGGAAACTAGGAAGTCCCTGCGGACCTAGCTGTTTGGCAGAGTGTGTCGGCGTGACAACGCGCTAAGGAGGAAGTAATTGCAAGCCGGTGTGGGTTTTAAATGCAGATCGCAGGTTCAGTTCGCTCTAGAAATAGTTTCATATAAAAAGGCTTCCCGGGTGAGTAATCTGACTACCTTTCTAGACACACACACACACACAGGCCCTCTGTAAGGATCGTGGTAGGAGTCAAGTTAGAAAATATCCAGGTCGATATAGTACCTAAATCTAAGGTCGACTCATCGGTGGGGACGCCTGCTCGATGGTGGGAGACATTTGTGCCTTGTTAATTTAATTCATAAGTTAGAACTTGTGTACTCGGAATAAGATAGTGAATATGAATGCATGTAAAATAGTGGCAAGGATTACATAACTTTCTATACTTTATTGGTTTCATTGTTCACCACTTACTTGAAGGGAAACCGTTTGAGAGTGATTTACAACTTTTTACTTGTATTAAGAAGGCGCCCACTTACTTCTAGTTTTCCCACTTTTGGGTAGGACTTTATTTGCTAAAATAGCCGGGGCTTATGCTCCTTTAGACTCTAGGTAAATCACTCCACAGGCTAGGGAACCCATTCACTGTGATACCGCTATCTGAGCTAGTACGGGATTAAATAAAATAAAATAACGGTATGAGGTTTTAACGTTATTTTTAATAAAATAACGTTACGACAAATAATTTTAATAAAATAACGTTACAACAAATACACGTAATAAAATAACGTTACAGTGGCGACCAACGTAGTGGGCCTGAGGTTTCTTTGGTGGTGAACACTGATCGGCAGTGGCTGTGTGGGTGTGTGGGGAGCTCGGGAGACTCATCCGCACTTATTATTATTAAAGTGTACAATTCCTTTGCGTGCCTATATATATACTGGGACGGTTGTCGACGACCTTTTTAAATAAGGGAGACGTACGTCTCTGTATTTAAGTGTTTAGTAATTTAATCGTTTCTCTCGGGTGTTACCTGAATAACTCTGATTTCTTAACTTAGGTATACGTATACTTGTAATATTATACCGATCATGGATATGAATATTAAGATAGAATACCTCCTTAAGGAGGAGTTACAGTATGAATTGAAGGCCTTACACATACCTTTCGAAGTTGATGACACAACTGACACTTTAAGGAAGCTTTTGCGTCAGACGCGAGCTCTAGTCCGGCGGGGTAGTTTTAAACCGGCATCTCCTGTTGCTGCGGCAGATGCAGCTCTGGATTTGGGAGTTTGTAAGGCGAAGGTGTTTGGTTTGAAGTCGTCGGTTGCGGACGGTGCGGATTTGACAGAGGCCCAAAGGGATAGGTACCTTGCTCGGGCTAACTATTATTTGAATAGGGTGGACCGCATCACGGGGCACGATGAAGAGGTTGAGAAGCTGCGTGGCGTGCTGGTGGGATGTTTGTCCCGGTTGAACGAGACTGACGTTTCATCGGAGTCAGAAGACGATGACACCCCGGCGAAGCAGCAACCTCGGGGGGTTTGCCGCGCTGAAACCCGACACAACCTCAATAGTCTGAACCTGCGTTTTAAGGGAGACTCTTGTGTTCGGACGTTTATCATGCGTCTCAATGAGCTAAGGCTGGCTAGGGAGATTCCTGAACGGGTCATCTATAATGGCTTCCCGGATATCGTTGACGGAGCGGCTCTCTTCTGGTACCGTGCTAATAAGGACCGCTTTTCTAACTACAGGGAACTCCTTGAAGCTCTTAAGGCTGACTTTGACATCCCTGACTACGACCACAAACTGATGAATGAGATTAAAGCGCGTACACAGGCTCGACACGAATCTATAGTCGTGTATTTATCGGTGATGGGAGGTTTGTTTTCGCGTCTCTCTACGCCGCCCTATGAAGCGGAGCAACTGGACATACTGCTAAGGAACATCCGGCCTGAGTACAGCCGTGAGCTCGCCTTGAGGGAAATCCACACACTAACTGAATTAAAAAGGGTTTGCATGCGACTAGAGTTAGCGGGTGCGCGCGCATCTAGCTTTGTCGAACCCGGCGCGTCCAGTCAAACCGTGGCTCCCGACATGCAATATAAGCCACGATACGTGCCACGTAGACAAACGGTGGATTCCGTAAATAGGGTAAAGGGCCCTTCCTTGGTTTGTTTCCGTTGTCGGGGGCAGGACCACACTGCAAGTCGTTGTCCTCGGTCTCGGGAGGTGTTATGTTTCAGATGCGGTCGACCTGGCGTGCGCACACCTGAGTGTCCGGAATGCAGCCCGGTTCCTTCTCGTCCAAAAAACTAATTTGGCCGGTCTCGCGGGATGCCAGTGATGCGACTGTGCCTGGTCCTGGTGAGACCTTTTTCTTGCCTCCGCACGATGACGTCCGACCTTACCTTACTGTACAAGTCCTGGACGTCAACGTGTGTGGACTGCTAGATTGCGGTGCTAGTTGTAGTGTACTGGGAGCTGGGGCTCACTTGAAGTTTCTACAATTGGGTATAGAAATGCAAGAATTTAGTCATCCGAAGATACTGAATGTGGCTAATGGTATGAGTTTCACGTGTAGGAACTTTATGAACCTTCCGGTCCAGTATAAGGGGGTAGTTCAACTCGTCCAATTCCATATTCAGCCTGAAATAACTATTCCGATTCATTTTGGTATCAACTTTTGGAAAGCTTTTAACGTGGCTCCCGAAGTTTTGGCGTGTTTGCCCGAGCGGGTTGATTCGATGACGGTGGGTGGTATTGAGGAGGAAGGCCTTCGCGATTACGTGTCTCTGACCCCTATGCAGAAGAAGGAGATTGAGGAAGTGCGGTTGCTGTTTGACAATATTAACACGGATAAGGCAGGATTAGGTCGTACATCGTTAATACAGCACGTGATTAACACCGGCGAAGCTGCCCCAATTAAGCAGAAGTATTATCGGCTCAGCCCTCCGAAGCTTCAGTACTTAGACGAAGAGCTGGATCGTATGCTTGCCAAAGGAATAGTCGAACCCTCTCACTCTGAATGGAACTCACCTGTTACTATGGTGCCTAAGTCGAACGGGGACATGCGTTTGTGCTTGGATAGTCGTCGGTTGAACTCAGTATCTAAAACTGATGCGTACCCTCTCCCGTATATCAATTACATCATCGATAACTTACGTGATGCTAAATATTTGATATCATTAGACCTGAGCGCCGCCTACCACCAAATACCTTTACATCCTGACTCAAAGGAGAAAACCGCTTTTACTGTACCTCGACGTGGGTTGTTCCATTATAATGTAATGTGTTTTGGACTGGTCGGTGCCGCCGCCACGATGCAGCGTCTAATGGATAGCCTATTCACTGCTGAGTTCGATAATAAAGTTTTCGCTTATATCGACGATATCGTTATTTGCACTTCCTCTTTTGAGGAGCATGTGAGTATACTAAAGCGAGTTTACGAGAAATTAAAACATGCAAACCTAACTATTAACACGCAGAAATCTCAATTTTGTCGTAGCGAATTAAAGTATCTTGGTTACGTAGTGGATCGGTTCGGTTTAAGAACAGACCCCTCCAAGGTTGAGGTGATAATGAATTTTCCTACTCCTAAGGACCCGAAGGAGTTGAAACGCTTCCTTGGATTGGCTGGATGGTATAGGCGCTTTATAAATAACTTTTCTCACGTTGCGCGCCCTCTTACTCGTCTAACCAGCAAGAAAGTTAAATTCCATTGGACAACAGAAGCTGAGGAATCTTTTAACACTCTGAAGTCTGCGTTGATATCGGCTCCTATACTGAGATGCCCCGACTTCTCACAACCTTTTTACCTACACACCGACGCCAGCTCTTTTGCGATAGGTGTGGTTTTAATGCAGAAAGGGGAGGAGGGCGTTGAGCATCCCATCGCCTATAGTAGTAGAACTCTAAACGCGCAGGAGGCCAACTTTTCTGCCACTGAACGGGAGCTGCTGGCAATTTTGTATGGTTTGGAGCAGTACCGCGCTTACGTTGAAGGTCTGAAGTGCTACATCGTAACGGACCACGCATCTTTGCAATGGTTTTATAAACTTAAGAATCCTACGGGACGGTTGAATCGATGGGCTTGCCGCTTAAGCCAGTTCGACTTCGACATCATACACAAGAAAGGCAAGGAACACGTAATACCCGACTCCCTTTCGCGTATTAAAGTAGATTCCATCTCCTTCCATCCTGCGACGGTTGTGGACCCTTGGTACTTAAAATTACTCAAGGATTGCACTGAGAACCCGCGTTTGTTTCCGAACTTCACGGTAACGGACGGTCGCGTCTTTCGGTTGTCCAAAAACAAATATAGTTTGACCTCGCAGTTTGAGTGGAAACAGGTAGTGCCGTTGGAACATCGCGGAGCCATCATAAAACAGTACCACGACGACCCTACCGCGGGCCACTTCGGAGTGTCGAAGACTCACAAGCGAATAAGCACCGCTTACTTCTGGCCATCCCTCTATCGCGATGTCGAGGAGTACGTGTCGTCCTGCGAGGTTTGCAAGTGTTATAAACCGAGCAACACCGCGAGAGCGGGTCTTATGGGGAACCCCCGTACCGTCACGAAGCCATGGGAGGCGATCTCATGCGATATCCTGGGACCCTTTCCCCCGTCGTACGCAAGAAACCAGTATTTATTCGTTTGCTCGGACTACTTTAGCAAGTACGCGCTTTTGTTTCCGTTACGCAATGTCACTGCAAAGTCTATTGTAAGGTGCATGGAGAAGGGTGTGTTTCAGTTGCATGGATCCTGTAAGTATATGTACGTGGATAATGGACCCCAATTCACATCGAAAGAGTTTAGGGATTTGCTTCATAGGTATAACGTCCCGAACATTTTCTATAACCCCCGTTACCATCCCCAGGTTAACCAATCGGAAAGACTGAATCGCGATATTGTGCGCGCTGTGGCCTCTTACGTGCGTTCTGACCATAGGAAATGGGATCAGAACATATCTGAGATACAGTGTGCCCTGAACACCGCCGTACATGCAAGCACAAAGTTCACTCCGTTCTATTTAAACCACGGGAGAGAGATGATATTGGATGGATCCCAGCACAATCTGGATGGGCCTGTCGATCCAACATCTATCACTATTAATCAGGAGCCATTTGCATCGAATTTGCCTCGACTTAAGGAAGTTTACAAAGCGGTCCAGGGACACCTGCAAAAAGCGTATTCTCATAACGTTAAATATTACAATATGCGGAAGAGGCCCATTGAATTTCAAGAGGGCCAGATCCTCTACAAGCGCTGTTTCCCTTTATCTGATGCTAACAAGTTTTTCAGTGCGAAATTGGCTCCCAAGTTTGTGCGGTGTGTAGTAGAAAAAAAACATTCTCCCCTGGTTTACTCCTTGAAATCCATGGAGGGGAAGCCCCTGGGGAAATTCCACATCAAAGATTTAATCGAACGTGGTGACTCTTGGCCACAGGGTGCCGAAGCCACATAGCGTTCTTCCGTGAGGATGATACTATATAGTTCTTAGCGAGGTCGATGCTATTGGACTGTGAATCTTTCTTTGTTCTATAGTCTACAAAGCTAGCCTACCAAATGGGGTAGTGCTGGGCGTAGCTGGGTGGTGTTACTTTCTTCCAACGTTAGATATATATATTATGGTAACTGCCCTTGGAATGGTGGATCGTCTGGACTGCAGGAGTGCAAAGGCTTGGAAAACATCTGTCCCGACTGCTGGTTTATAAAGGTTTGTTTTATGGTGCTAGATAAGAAAGCATTAGGATATACATAGCTATATATTGTTAGTACCCCGGGTTAGTATAAGTATAGCGTAAAGATTAGAATAGATATTCAGAGAAGGGTTGTTGTAAACATTACATTTAGTTAGCATAAATAATAATTAAATATATTGGTTCTTACAGCTAATGCTGGCTCGCTTTAGGCGTAGTTTGAGTATAATGTAAGGCATGTTAAACTTTAAGTCTCAGTTGCTTACGACTTGTGCGTAACCGACATGCGATCAAAACAAATGAGAGTTTTTATCTTAAATGTTATTCTAATAATTATGTTAGGTCCACTCTGCGCTGCAGAGTGCAGTTTCCGGTAATTAATTTCGATTGATCAGTCGCGCCCTGCGTGAGTGCAATCAGTGTTATTCTTATTGGAGCTCTTGGCTGCGTGTCGCGCCCTCCGTTTCTTTTAGTATAATTCTTATAGGAGCTCTTGGCTGCGTGTCGCGCCCTCCGTTTCTAATGTTAAGTATTGTCGAACTGTGTATCACACAGGTGACATTTGTTTCGAAGGGCGAGTTGTTTTTTTTTTGTAATTGCGAGAAGCTCTCATGCGTGCGGCTTCAGGTCAAGCTTGTCTCACGCGAGATTGTTAGTTTAAGAATTTAAATAATTTCCCCCTGCGGGCGGGAATTGTAGGGTTCTTATGCCAACATGAGTTTACACCTCATGATGGAATAAAAAGACTACACACTTTCTGATGGCAAAGGGGGTTATCGTGTCTATCGTCGAACCTTTCCATCTACATTAGGGACTTATTCATACCTTCGTCGCTTCCACTTTTCGTTTCAGATGGTTGGGCAACTTTGAGTCTTTTCTTCAAGAAATAGGTATTTCCTATTTCTATCATCTCTCGGTAGTTGCAGTCTCGCCTGCCGCTGGGAGAACAATTTTTGTTTCAGAATTTGAAAGATTCTGAAACAAAAATTGTTCCGACAGCTAAAGGGGTACTGTAACATCCTTTTTTTTCCTTTCTGAACGTACCCTAAGGCATTCAGTCTATAGATTAAACATTGACCATCATTCTTTATTTTTGCAGCAGGCAACTTCCATAGGAGTATTTTTCGGATTAATTTCAAAGTATAAGCTCGGTCATATTAAATATCGTAGTTCTAAATTTGACTTGTAGATAATATCGTAGAATACATAAACCCAGATATAAATTCTTTCCAAATTATCAAATCAGTAGTGAATGATATTTATAGTTGGCTGAATGTCCGAGAGTTTGTTTCATCCTGGCAACACATAGGGTAGGTTAAAAAAAAAGGAGCTGTCAGATTTTTTTCACAAAAGGATAGAGGAGAATCTTTTGTAGAGGATTCAAGATTGTTGTAATCGAATTGCATCTATAGTTCTTACGTACATTAGCAGCGAATAACCGTAAAATAGTGAGTGCGCCGTGAGCGACGACGGCGTAGGCCGTTTCTTTTAGCAATGGATTGGGCTTAAGTTATTAGAGCCAACCGTCTGCTGATCATGCCCGACGCTAAAGCGATCAAACTTCCGTCTAAACCTTTCCGACAACAGTGCTTAAGCTATTAAAGCCAACCGTCAGCTGATCATGCCCGACGCTAAAAGCGATCAAAACCTACGTCTAAACCCTTGCCGGTAAGTTAACTTTATTTTCAGAAACGCATTAGGAAAGGGTATAGTTAAGTGTTACCGAGTTCATGTTTACCATGATACCTTATTCTTTTACAGAAGGAGAAATGCGACGCGGCTTTGAAGCACAAGCTTTGTTTAGCCGGTATAAACAGCTGAGTGAAGAAATTACTTATTAAAGCCCTTGTCTTAAGGTATGTAGTGGAGTATGCCGTAGAGGTTAGACGTACTGCCGTGCAATACTTAAACAACAGTAAGTGCAAAAAGTGAGTTACGAGAAAAACGCAAAAAACCCTTTCAAACAGGTTTTTTTGGTGTTCTCGACGATTATAAACAAATGCTTGAATGTCAAAATATAGCATGGAATACATGAAATACGAATACGTGAACACTGTTTTATTTTAACAATTGGTTAATAAATTATTGCTATTTTTCAATTTTTAATAGCTTTACTGTACTCTCGAAAAGAACTAAAAACACAATAAATGCAGAATAAAGTGCAGTAAAAAAGCGGGTTACTGCAAACAATCGTCGTACACTAATAGCTACTTGAATTAATTGCAAGCTAAAGTACAGTATTCATAACAATTTACTGTAATTTACTTAGTATTCAATGTCTACAATGGAGTGCCCATATAGCCGTGTTGGCGCGTAAACTAAGTTCAGCCGTATATGCTAGAAAAAATAACTGACCAATGTTGAAACAGCTCGACTAGTTTATCATAGTTATTTTCATAGTATTATGTCGTACGGTATTCTGGTTTGGGGTAAAGCAGCTGACATATAGACAATCTTTGTATTACAAAAAAGAGCCATTCGTTCTATATAGGTATAATAAACTGAGAGCAAGAGAATCCGTGAGAGAACTCTTTAAAGAAATTAGCAGTTGAACAGTAGCGTCCCAATATATCAATAAAATATTGTTTATGGCATTAAGAACATAGATTCATCCTGTAAAAAATCTGATACCCATAATTTTAATACACGAAATAAAAATAAAATACCAACCAAAAAGTTTCGTGTTTGTAAAGTACCTATGCAAGTCATTTTCGGGTTAATGTATCCATTTTTATAATAAATTACCTAATGAAATTTTGGCTCTTCCCTTTCCAGCTCTTAAAAATTACTTGAAAAAAACATTGAGGTCGAAGGCAGGGTTGAGGACTAATCTAACTGGCAGAAATGCATGGCCCAAACCAGAGCCTAAAATAGCTTAATTATTCATATAGCTTATTCGGACTGTGTTCTAATAGAACAACGCATTATGATGATTATTTTCCTTTGTAGTCATATTAAATTTGACTTATTAAAAAAAATACTGACTGTTGAGTTTGTTTCGGCACTTCTTAACAGTGGTCTTTTTTTCAGAAACACTGTTAGAATTTTGACTTGTAAAAGTGCCATTACGGCCTACTTGCAGAATAAAGTTCATTTATTTAATTTATTTATTTCGTATAAATATTGATTGAGTTCTTCCAGATACCAACAAACCTAACCTAACGAGCCCTAAAAACTGCAATTATGACATGGAACAGGTTCATTCATATTAAAATTTATTATCAAAAATCAAGCTTTACGTAAATTCAATCCTTGGAAACCAGCAGCGTGTGTCGGAGGTGTGTAAACTGTAATTGACCTAATAGGGGATTAATAAGGACCGTGTTTGACAACTTGTAGGACGATCATCAATGACCGCATTTCATCAATGGTATCGATATTATCTAACTTATGTCCTACAATGTGGTTAATCTATCTAACTGAAACGACACTTGAAAACTAGTTCTCTCAGTTTATAAACATACATAGAGCTACGAGTACATTCATACTAACAAACTCGGCAAGTTCAATAAAATATTGTCAGAATGATAGACAATAATAAGTCCACTACCTATACAATTAAAGCAATATAACAAACAAGTCCAGTGTTACACGCGCCCGGTCTGCCTCGCACAGCGTCGGAGACTAGACTGAAGAGCAAAATTCAACCTAATATACAGTAAATTGCTGTCACGATTGCAGTAAACACATTTGAAAATAGCCAAACGACAGTTTAAATCACAGTAAGTGAGCTTAGTAACTGTACTTTAGGTTGTATTTTGCTCTCTTATTTACGACAGTTCGATCACTTAAATTATAGTGAGGAATATTATTACTGCATTTTAATTAGTAATTATGCTGAAAAATCAATAACATTTCAAACACAGTACAAATATTTTAGAACATTTATATTGTACTGCATTTTAAACAGTTTTTGGCGTAAGTATTACCTTCTCATTACTAGTTAATTTAGGATTGACATGATACCTTTACTGTATTTTAATCAGTGAAGTCTAAAAATTCACAGCCGACAACGTTATTACGGCAGTTTAGTTAGTTTTACCTCCATAATTTACTAAATTCTTCTGATTTACTGTACATGGAGCCTTCGATTTTTATATGTTCCCATTGTCATAATCGCACGTGGACTATATACATGTGTGCGTCTTGACACGGTGGTCCAAGATCAAGAAAAAACAAAAAATCGCAAAAGTAGCACTTACTGTTGTTTAAGTATTGCACGGCAGCGTAGATAAGTGCACCACAAGAAGGAAAGGTATAATAACTGAGACAATCTTCATTTCAGGGCTTGTGGTATGACCCCGGTATGAAGGAGGTGAGCCTGTACCGTCAAGAACCTGGAAACTAGGAAGTCCCTGCGGACCTAGCTGTTTGGCAGAGTGTGTCGGCGTGACAACGCGCTAAGGAGGAAGTAATTGCAAGCCGGTGTGGGTTTTAAATGCAGATCGCAGGTTCAGTTCGCTCTAGAAATAGTTTCATATAAAAAGGCTTCCCGGGTGAGTAATCTGACTACCTTTCTAGACACACACACACACACACAGGCCCTCTGTAAGGATCGTGGTAGGAGTCAAGTTAGAAAATATCCAGGTCGATATAGTACCTAAATCTAAGGTCGACTCATCGGTGGGGACGCCTGCTCGATGGTGGGAGACATTTGTGCCTTGTTAATTTAATTCATAAGTTAGAACTTGTGTACTCGGAATAAGATAGTGAATATGAATGCATGTAAAATAGTGGCAAGGATTACATAACTTTCTATACTTTATTGGTTTCATTGTTCACCACTTACTTGAAGGGAAACCGTTTGAGAGTGATTTACAACTTTTTACTTGTATTAAGAAGGCGCCCACTTACTTCTAGTTTTCCCACTTTTGGGTAGGACTTTATTTGCTAAAATAGCCGGGGCTTATGCTCCTTTAGACTCTAGGTAAATCACTCCACAGGCTAGGGAACCCATTCACTGTGATACCGCTATCTGAGCTAGTACGGGATTAAATAAAATAAAATAACGGTATGAGGTTTTAACGTTATTTTTAATAAAATAACGTTACGACAAATATTTTTAATAAAATAACGTTACAACAAATACACGTAATAAAATAACGTTACAATGTTACTTAATAAAAATATATTTATTTTATGTTAAGAACTTACTATGTAAATGCACAGAAACATGCCAAACTTAAAACACACAAACTTCCTTCAATTTTGATAAGTACTGGCTGCGAAAAAGCACTGCTGCACAAAATGTCACAATTGCCAATTTGAAGTGGAATTGTTATAACATCGGTATAACACAATCAACGAACAGCAATGACGTAGCATTGCATCATACCTTTAAAAAACATTTATTTTAACTTAATATTGGGTAGGTAAAAAAGACACTTTATTAATTTAAGACAAGTGAGCCTAAATTGATGAATAGGTGAGGACCGAATTCTTGGCCAGTAGTTAGCCTGGCTAGTCAGTAGTTAAGTATCCATAAAAACTGAAGAAGTGAACAAAGTTCTGTTGTGATTTGATCTGTTGCTATTTTATAGAAAGTTAAATTGAGTGAGTTAGGCTGGCCAAGAATTTGGTCCTTACTCAAATATGTATATGTCGGAGAGGAGAAGTTTCATGCAGCGCCCTCTATTACATTCATCGTGACTTCGGTCGTAATGTGCTCCACTGTCAATCTACAAATGTCATCATTGAAATACATGCGAACGAGGATATATTTGTCTGGGCAAACTCGGGAGCTCATTAGTTCCGCCGTGCGCCAACAGAGGGCTATGACGAGTATTATTTTGAATTAAAAACAGAACAACGGACGGTTGTGTTCGCTGTCATTGAGGAAAAAGCCTGACAGGAGGTGGTTGCTCTCTTGGATGGAGAATTAATCGTGTAGAGAGAATGGTGTGACGGAATACGAGAACCGAAATTGCCAGTTCACTGTATTTCACATGAATTTTGTAATTATGCTGTGGAGAAGTCCTTAGTAAAGTTTGTAATCATAGTAATATCGTTTCCTATCAATGCCCGAGAACCCAGGATACGCCCACACCTCGACATATACAATATCTTTAGAAAGGTACTTAAATATAATTACAAAGTCCACAACCAACGTGATATAAACCGGATCCATATAAGTAGGTATATGTACCCAAAGGTTGTCTGGAAGAAATCGGTTTTTGTCTACCATTGTTTAGGTGTAATTTAATTTAGTTTTCTAAGGGGCACTATGTTTGGTGAGTAATTATTAAGTATTGTAATGTAGCTTTTAAAATTATTCTAAATTACGCTGTCAGAAAGTTCTGAACCTTATTTTTAATCGTAACATCTACTCCTATCTGTACTTACCATTCCAGATAGCGTTGTACCACCCTTATTTCCATAACACCGCCTAAGCCTGTAATTGAACAAAACAACTTTACGAAACGTTGTTACGTAACAAAAACCTCATAATTTACATCTTTTTGAGCGACGGGGGCAGATAATTGCACTGGTTGCAGCTCTCGCTTGACACCGGTCCTATTACGTATGAACTTAGCTATCCATTAATATGTAATTATAATTTTGTCCGTCTGTCAAAACGTCCTTCAGTGGCATAAGACGACTGACAACCCTTCAAACAACCTACTATTACAAGCTTGAAACTATAAAGAAATTTTACCGCCCGGTTTTAAGCAATTATGTGTTACGGATATTTTTGATATCAAAAAAGTTAATCAAGCACTGTTTTTGTCTATGTGCATATTTATATTAAGGTGGGTATTTTAATTATTTCAGGAACACGGAGAAACGCAGAAAGAGGAAGAATTTTATGCATAAGTAAGTTGTTATCACCTTTTCTTCAGATAAGTATCACCTAACTCTCTCAATATACAAAATTCTGCAAGTAGGACCTAGAGCCAGGGTTATACAGAGATATAATAATAATAAACCATTTATTTCAGACGTGTAAGGCCCATAGCAACAAATAGGTACGTTAAAGCCTAAATACATACATACAATATATATAATTATAAAATACAACCTTTCGACAAAATAGGCGCTCCTATAAAATATCACATGGATATTCGCCTAATCTACACATTGTCATAGTTACGATTATAGTACATTGTGATACAAGTGAGGTATGTTGTTAAATACAACAGAGGCAGAATTATCACGCGAGCCGCAGGTGAGCGTGATAAGAGAGCCGAGGATGTAATTATCAAAGCTCACGCGTTTCATACGACGTTTTTCAACACATTTTGCGAGGAAAAAATCCTTTTCATAAGATGAAAATTTTATAGGCCTGCCAAGTTATTTTCTTTACTTATTGATGTCAACAGGTTTTTACTCACATGTTGTATACATCATCGCCAAGAATTTCCAGTGGCGTCCATTCTATTTATCACTTTTCTAGTCACCACGAGTCAACATTTATGTTTATAACCAAACACGCATTAACAATGTTTACATATATCTGTGAAATAACCTATAATGGCGCGCAACAGTTTTTTTTCGTGAAGATTGCGCAGTGTGCGCGTATTAGATGAAATCTCTAAACAGCCAATACAAAATAAAATAAATATATTCGTTTTAAAATGTTATCTTTATTAATTCATGTAAAATGTTATCAAAAGTGAATTGTTTTACGAAATTAAACGTTTATATATCACACCCAAAAAGATATAGCGAATTAATTAATAAAAATGATTTAATTTGTTTGTTCGAGTAAGAATCCATTTGCCGAGAATTAAAAAAAAAGCTGTACATTCTGTACAACCCGGTTAATTTAAGAATGCACCGTTTGCATGCATACATCTTGCTGCAAGGTGCCAACGTGACTTAATCGGGATATAATCATAACACACAAGTGTCGTAATGTTTAATAGCCAGGATTATGAGCCTAAAAGCAACACAATAAGAGGTACGTTACGAGCAGTTGTGTTGAAAAATAAATTCATTTAATGGCCGGTTCCAATAATCAATCCACCGAGTAGCTTTCCTTACCGGCAGTTACATTTTGACAGATTACCCGTAGAAAATGTGTCAAAATGTCTGTTGGTAAGGAAAACTATCGGTGGATTGATTATTGGAACCGGCCATAAGTAGATATAATAGATCAAACGTCGTCCTTCGTCCGTTACTTCAGTGCTTTATTTTGCAAAACAAATACATATTATTTATACTAAACGGGACTTAATCGCGTATAATAAACTTATTTTATTTACCTCACTGAGGTCTCCCGACCGTCCGTTGTCCCGTGACCATGGATGTTGCAACACATCCGAAACGTTGGGAGACCTCAGTGAGGTAAATAAAATAAGTTAATTATACGCGATTAAGTCCCGTTTAGTATAAATAACGTGTGAGAATCGTGAAAGTTTAAATCAATAAATACATATTAGCAATAAAGTGCCTTTATAATTATAATCTATATCCGAGAGAGCTTAATCCCACCAAAACATAAATGGGAAAATGGCAGCCAAGTTCACTATTAAGAATATGCGTGATTGTCAACTTCGCCGACAAAAGAATTGATATATAAATGGGTGCCAAGTTCAGTAGATAATCCTTACATAAAATGTATTCTTTAAGAACGTAAAATTTCTTATTTTTTCTACCTGAACAATATCTAGTACCTACCTAATAGTATAGACTAGTATAGAGTTACATTAATATACGTTATAGCTTAGTATAGAAAAGCCTAAACCAACGGACTTCATTGTCGAAACCGATTTGTTCCGACTAGACTGTCTATTGACTATTTGTGGGTGCTCAATCTTGATTTCCTGTCATTATGATCCGGATGTCCGGTGATCGTTTAGGTGAACTTTGTTTAAGAATTGATGAATGAGTTCATAACGATTAATATACAAGCAATATTCTCAAACAACATAATTTTTTTTGACGCGATATTTTTTTACCTTTGCATGGAGCGTTGGCAGACTGGGGCGACAAGCTCCATACAAATGTAAAAAAAAAATCCCGTGAAAAAAATTTTTTTTTTCTGTTTTTTCTTATCAGAACACGATACCTGTTAATCCCTTGATCGGTTCATACCCCATTTATGTTATACCCTGTAATATTAAAATTATTTAGTAATATTAAGACTATCCCATCCACGCTCTTATTTTACTAATTGGTGGATGAATGATTAGTAACTATATTACTCCCGTAGGGCAACAAAGAACGTTCAGATCGCCATCGCCCGCGGTGAGTACAATTTTTTTTGTCTCACCTTGGCCAGGAAGCGGTATTTCCCGTACGCGTATAAAGGTAGTACGAAAATAAATTATTAAAATTTTATGTTCTGTCAGTTGTTTATTTTTAGTTTCTAACCCCCTTATAAAACTTAAAATGGCCTCTGCTAAATAAAATGTGCTTTGTCCCTTTCTTACGAACACAAATGTCAAAGGAGGACAAACGAATTTTAACGCCATTTTAGTTAAAACAGGCTCGTAGTACGTTTATGAATACGGCCGTTAGTTAACAAATGCGATAGGTATCTTAAGTAAACAATCTCAACATTACAACTCAATTTATAAAAAGTACCTGTGATTTCTAAAAATACTGCAAGCAATTTGCCTAAAAACAACCACAGAAGCAAACCTTTTGTAAAAGATAGGCTACAAGTAAAACCCATTAAGGGCTCGCAATAATTGCCTGTTTTTTTGTTCGGTAGGTCTAGCTGACTTATGCGCCCACTAAGCAGGTTCGTCACTTTGACAAGCCTGACGTTTTTCATTTAAAGCGCCTGCACGGGATATACAGGT
This sequence comes from Epinotia ramella, assembly GCA_947578815.1. NCBI lineage: Eukaryota > Metazoa > Arthropoda > Insecta > Lepidoptera > Tortricidae > Epinotia > Epinotia ramella. The sequence continues at coordinate 9,452,215 of OX388217.1, read as the reverse complement.
TGTTCGATTATTGTCAGGGTATATTATATTTATTAAGGGCCGATTTTTCAATTCCCAGATAAAATTATCTGTCAGATAAATCTTAGCTCTGTCCTTTTCTTTCATATGACTTAAGAAAAAGATGGTGATAATTTTAACCGACGGACAATTTTATTAAGAGATTGAAAAATCGGCCTTAAGAAGTATTTTTGAACTTGACATCCATACTAATATTATAAATGCGAAAGTGTGTCTGTCTGTTACCTCTTCACACTTAAACCGCCGAACTGATTTAGAAGCACATTGGAATAGAGATAGTTTGAGACCCGGGGATGGACGTAGCATAGATTTTATCCCTGAAATCATCCCCTAAGGGGTCACCCCAAGTTTTTGTGGAGCTACGATATAAGCGAAGCGACATTTACACAACAGCTTATTTAATGCAGACAGACACAAACACACACACAAACGCACATATATATACACACACACACACACACACATACACATACACACACACACACACACACACACACACACACACACACACACACACACACACACACACACCACATTTTGCTTACCGGGCGGCACCATCCCCTAGACTATAAACACGTGCTGTATTTTACGAACTAAATAATTTTATTTTTTAATTTTATTTAATTTAAGCGAGTTCCACGCGGACGGATAATCGCAGGCAGAAGCTAGTTAGTTATATATATTTCAATTGCACATGTTTCGAACTTGCGTTTCTTACCACATTCACTGCCTACAATTTCGTAACCATTTGTATGTGAAAGCGCCTGCGAGGTGCCCTATAGTTCGGATTATTTACAGTGACCGAATTATTATAAAACTGTCATAATAATTTTACCCCCTTATTCATAAAACTTAAAATGTTTCTGCTTAATAAAATGTGCTTTGTTCCTTTTTTACGAACACAAATGTCAAAGTGACAGATAAAGACAAACTAAATTTGACGGCTTTTTCGTTAAAATAGGCTTGTAGAAGGTTTATGAATACTGCCGTTAATCTTTACCCTCCACGGTAGAGTTACTTTATGAATGGACTAAGTACTTAGATGCAATTGGGTTAGCTTATATAATCTCAAGATACCACTTCCTGGCTCTGAAAGTTTTAGTGAAACCTTATTTTCAGGATAAACATAATTACGTTTTATCGTCACATTGATACTGAATATCATGTGTGTTGTGAAATTAAATAAATCATTTTGTATCATGCGTCCCTCTTGCGATAGGCCAAAGTTAAAGCAAAGAGAGTGAGCGCGATGCATTGCCAACACAGAAGTATTTTTTTTGTAAATGATAGCTATAAATTAATTGGCATAATAATGGTAGTTGTAGATAAAAGTTTTTTCCAATATAACTCTTAATGACAATAGCATAAGATTGAGTTGCACCGCGTCTGTGAAAATGGTTTTTTCAGTTTTCAGGCTCAGTTCTTCGTAATTGGTCAATCAATGCAAATGGCGATTCCACTATATTTAAGCCCTTATATTCTCCTTCTGCCTTAGATTTTTCCGTGCATGGTCAGAATGCTGGGGTCATTTAAAAAAAACCTTCGGGCGTAAGCTGGCCCCCCCTGGCAAACAGGCCCAGTTACGCCACTTCATACTTCAAGTTTGCTTTTCTTCATAGTGTTCGGAACTTCTAAAAACCAGGACACAGGGAACACCCCGTAAACATCGGCCCGTCCACATTATCGGTGCGATCTTGCATCTCGCATTACGTACAGACAGGAGCACAAATGCAGGCGCCTAATGACCAGCGCTTAACTTAATCCGAACCGATCGACCTTGCCGCCCTAATAAGAGTAATTGCACTTAAAATAAGCAAAGGTGTCGTTAAATTTTAATTAGGTTCGTTTTGCGGAGCCCATTTGGAAAAAGATTACTTATATTGCATTTTGTTGTTTTTAGTACCTACCTACATATGATGATATTCAATATTTCTTCAGCCTATTTAATTAATACCCCTGTTCTGTCTACGACGCTAGACGCTAGTTCTAGATTCGATTCCAGGTAAGGTCAAATATTTGAGCCATTATGGACACGAGTGTTTGTTCCTGAACCTTGGGTGCTTTACATATTCTGTATTTAATTAAGTATCATTAAACCGCTCTTAGAATGGGATTGAAGTTGACAGTTTCGGCTTACAAATACGTCAATATGTACTGTGAACTAGCAGCTATTTTATTTCGGCTATATGAATAATATGTATTTATCTATATTAGCACGTAAAGTACCTATATTGGCGCCTAAGTAGGTACTCATGACTCATGACATAGGCTTTATTGAGCTTACTACCTACTACTACATTGATTTGTGTTTAATTGCCCCTAAAATTATTTTCATATATGTATGTAACAAAGTGAGATGGAACAACATATCGCGCGACAAGACAAACCGCGATCAGTCACGTAAGCCCTTGTGGAGACGGTGTTTAATTAAAAAGAAAGTTAGAAACCTTCTATTTTTTTGGATCGTTCATAAGTGTAAAAGAACGTAACACCGGCAATTTAAGAGAGACAGCAAAATTGCTCGCGATTGATAAGGGCTACTGCATAATCATTGCCCACAACTCTACATCCAACCAAACAACGTATCGTGAATCGTAAAAAATCTCCTGTTTAAGGTACCGTCCATTTTTTTTTCGGAATAAGTAACAAAACTTTAATTTTGTATTAACAGTTAAATGTATCTTTGGTTGTCGTCGCTAGTTTTTTTTATTGGAAAATAATAAAACAGTATTTTTTTCTTATCTTCAATACAAGTTACGTCTCGTGGATATATCCCAGGACTAGGGAAATTTCAAAGTAATTGTTACCAACCCTGACATGAAATTTTTGACATGCTATTTCTAGAGAATGTACTGAAATATCTACTTTTTTTACGTGATGCTGACGAGTCTAAAATTGCGTTTATTAAAAGCAATTATACTACGATGATAAACCACCTAATAAATTGATAAATCAATATGGTATATTGGGAGGCAGTCTCTCAAAACTGTGGTCTTTTAACATTTTAAAACAGGCGGAACCCTTTCAATTCTTTTAATTGTGTACTTTACAGATTTTTCATTAAAAGGTTATCGTTCACCGCACTACATATAATTATCTAATCTAAAACCTTTTAGGTGTAAAACCGAGGAGTTACCTACTTCTGAGAAACGTATCGCCGATCGTGGGACCCTGATATTAGTGCGGGTGCTGGTAGGCGAAAACTTTGCGTCACTATTACAAAAAAAAACTTAGCTTGGCGTTTAACAGGTGCGATAAGAAGCAAGTACCTACTTACTTAATAATAAAAAAAAATGAATTGTATCAGAAATGTGATGTCTGTATTTCCTGAGAAATACGATCTAGGTACCTTCAAAACAGAGTGAATAGGCTATTACTGATTCAGTGAGCTTCATCTTAGGCTCTGTCGTCGCTTACCATCAGGTAAGACTAGGGTCAATCACTTTTATAAAAAAAAAATGTGCTCGTAAATCGGTGCAGCAAGTATTTCATTTTAAATATAACTAGTAACCGACATATCACATATTTCGTGTCTATGTTTGATATCCTCACCGTTTTATTTTTCTATTATTCAAATATTATTTAGGTACCCTAGCCCACAGCGTGACTCGATCTAGATGACAATCGTGGATAAAGTTTTTAGTCATATTTTTTTATTTTTTCAGCAACCTAAAAATGGTCCAAAAACAGTTTTTGATACGAAATTCAAAAAACACGACTACGTTTTATTGGGTAGATCCGATGACTGTTGTAATATATCGGTCGGCTTTCAGACTAAAATCAGTATCGGCGTTTAATCACGGTTAATTACTAGTTTGGGCTATCACTGGGATAGACAGTGCATTAACAAAGGTCTCCGGAGAATGTCTGCCGCCATTGTTCTCTGACCCCTGGTATTTGGGGGGTGCGGTGTGATTGCAAACATTAGAACGTATACTTGTTGAAGAAGATTTCGGTTTAGCTTTGTTTGTTAAAGACTGTAGTTTTCAATTGCATTTTCATATGACGTACACGTAAAGAGAGCAAAAGAGTAAATATTTATTTCAGAATAGATACATTCACATAACCATACAAAAAAGCAGTGGCTCACACTAGGCTAAGCCTGTCCTCTGACACCACATTATAAAATCACGAGAGTGCATCATTATTATTATTATTAAATACATTAAAGATAATTTAACATTAGCATTAACACAGTAATTAACATATCCGATAAAACATCCTTGCATTTAGGTAGATTGTCTTGTATAAAAGGGGCATTTGGAGTATAAAAGTTAAGCTATTTCAGAATATGTGTGAATGAGTATGTGTGTGTATGTGTGGTGAGTGTGAGTGTATATGTATGCGTATGCAGGGCTGTTCAGTAGATTACTCGTAGTATGTATGTTTTCAGTTTCGGCCCGCCTGATGGTAAGCGGACACCGCAGCCTATAGACGCATGCAACTCCAAAGGAGTAACATTTGCATTGCCAACCCTTGATATGTTTGAGGATTCGCTGTGTACTTTGACAAGTATTGCCTCACATCGGGTGATAAGTTAGTAATAAATACCAACATTTTGTTCAGAACGTTTATTAGGAAAATGTAAACTATGTCAACTGTTTCTACTTGTGTTGACACTGGTACTTGGTTTTACTAAACGGGACTTAATCGCGTATAATTAACTTATTTATTTACCTCTCTGAGGGAAGTTTTGGATGTGTCGCAACATCCATGGTTACGGGACAATAACAAACAGCAACATTAGTAAAGTAATGTGCGAGAAACGTGAAAGTTTAAATCAATAATTATATAGTGCTACTTTGTACGTGAAAAACCGTGAGAAGGTGGCTGACGATGTAAGAAATAAAAGATACGCCCATTTCAGTGTCGAAGTTTAGGTAGGTCCGCTGATATTATAAATCATTGTCGTGACCATGACGTATTGATGCACCGCGACAAAATATACGATTATAAAATGATTTAAACATTTGCGCAAACCATTTTGCCAAACGTGCTTGCAACATTTTTGCGCAATACGGCACCACTAAAGGATAGTATACATTTCTTCATAAACAAATGAAGCACTCGCACCCAATTTCCCACGGCCCACATGTTCTGATCATCTATAAATCAATACAACAATTGTTCCTGATTGATGGCCCATCGCGGAGCTAAGTAGTTATAATTACAGGCCGCTGCCCGCGAGCCCATAACGTTTTGACAGTTACACAATGGAGCTATTTTGCGTAGTGCGGTAAAGATTCTGAAGTGTTTCGAGTAATTAAAGCTTTTAAATGGCTGATAGATTTTGAACACACTAATTGTAGATAAAAGGAAGAAGGAAGATAATGGCTGTAAAAGCTTAATTGTGCGTAAAATGGAATTAGATCCCGGATTCGATTACTGGAGCGCAAACTCGAAGATTTTTCCAGTGTTAATACCGCCTGCCTGATAGTGCCGCAGGTTTTCCCAAGCTACGTTTCCACCAGGCACTCCTATCGCTTTAGATATCAGGCCCGTCCTAAAATGCCACAGTACAAAGACGAGTGATCAGGTTTTTATTGTAGCAACGAAATACACGTATTATACTACACCGTATTACACTACACCGTATTACACTACATCGTATTACACTACACTATACCGTATTACAATAAACCTTAACGTCATTTACCATTCTGACTAAGGGCAGGTCGCTAGGAATATAATTATTCCAAATGCGTATAATTTCCTAGAGCTAGGCGGGCTGAAAACTGTCTATCCCACTAGTCCCATTGTGGGACAACTGAGACGATTTCATCACAGTAGTTCCGTGTGTTGGTGCTTGCGCCTATAATGAAGACTACCGTATCACTGCCACACAAATCGAACCGCCACGGTTAGCACAACACGGCGCGCGAGCTGTCTCGCTGCGAGATATACTATCCGTCTATCCATCTTTCTAATTAGAGCACTTAGAACGAGATGTATAGACTATCGCGCCGCGAGACAGCTCGCGCCGTCTTGTGCTAACCGTGCTGTATAGTTACAAGGGCTCGCACACATAGCCGCGAGCAAAGATTAGTTAAACTACATCTCCCTTTATATTCTCAGCAGGACTTGATAAAACAGTGCAATTAAATGATCGATCATCAGAAACATGATACTTAGCAAACATCTTTTATACTAGTATTTTCTTAACTCATTGACTGACTAGTACAGACAAAGTTTCAATTTCAAAGAAACATTACTAAGAAGGGCATGTAACACAATCTGCGGTCTTCACACTGTCATAAACCGTGATACCACTAGATAGCAATAGCTCGTTCAAGAAGGAATGTGAGGTGCACCCTGCACCTATTCGACTGAATACGTCGTATTATGGTTCATTTGTTTGCGGGTCACACATAGATACCCACAGAAGTATATCAAGATAGAAGCAAAGAGCTCGTCGATTAGTATGGGAACCGAGCGTGTAACATTTTGCGTAGGTACTTTGACGTCACGAGCGTAATTTAGTGACGGGAAACATAACCCGCGCGACATCGATTCGTCAACATCGATTAGCACGCGGCAGTTGCAATAACTAGTAGCTTTATTTTGTATCGATAAGAACCGACACAGGAAATGAAAATTGTATTAATAAAAAGGTCTTAGTTTTTGTACACTATAGAAGGAAAGAACTTGTCGAGACTTTTAGTATGTTCAGTCCCTAAACTTCCTGAACAGATTTCTGAATGGATTGCTTACATTTCTGCTCACGGACGCTACACTTCAATCACTGGCCGAGCTATATCATAAGTCCTCTAATTATGCGACCAGATACCGTAGGTAATGGCCAGAAGGAAACCCAAAAATGTAGGAAACCATTTTTTACGACCAGTTGCGTCAATCCATTTATTTTTAGTATCAGGAATATCAGGATCATTCGGAAAACTGAAATAAAATTTGGCACTCTTTGGGGGAGGCCTATGTCCAGCAGTGGACGTCTTTCGGCTGTTATGATGATGATGATGATAGAAGTAACCATAATCTGTTTGTTAATAATATTTGCTTTGCACTACGTACATTATATAGCTGCATAATAATATAAGAACGTAATTATCATTTCCTCTGTTTTACAAATCGATTTTAATAATCGAGTAAGTAAGTAAATCACAGTGTACAGCACTATTCTTACTTTCGACAGAAAAAATGAGAAATCTACCTTGAACATGACTCGACAGTTTGAATAGCTTATTTTTACATCGCTGGTTTTGAACGCACACCAAGTCTGGCTCGTCAAATTAAAGCCGCAATGGAAAACTGGCGTTGGCACACTATCACCGGCTACTGTTTTGATGAAAATAATGAAATAAATGGTTTTTTAATTCATAACAGATATTTAAGGACAAATTCTACTTACCAATGAAAGGATATACCTCGATTAACAGCTCCACCTTTATTGGAAGTGTTTGAGCAAGTAATTATTGCGCAAACAACCATTTTGTTTTTAAAATTTGACGTCGCACGCAGACCGCGGTCCCGACCAGACTTAAGTTCGCGGCGAGCAATGGTGCCACCGTGTCATCATTTCGCCACCCGAAGTACATACACTTATTCCTTCTATCTTGATAATATATTTCTGTGTAGATATGTTGCATCTTTCCTGACCACATTTCAAAGTTAAGCTATACCGAGTTTTTGGTTGCACTCTGAATTCGCGCTAAAAACATCGCCTCTTATTATTAAGTATATTATTTTTATATTGAACCCGTTATGTCCCACTGCTAAGCAAAGGCCTCCCCCTCTTTTTCCAATCTTCGCGGTCTCGAGCAATATCTGACCATTCTTTTAAAAGGGAGTCCAAGTTATCCCGCCATCGCCGACGAGGTCTACCGCGTCTCCATTTTGAGTTTTGGGGCTTCCGTGGTCCCTTTGGTCCACACATCATTGGGCATGCGGTTGACGTGACTAACCCAGTCCCACTTTAACTTGGCCTCCGTCCGAGCTACATCTTCTGGGTCTTGGAGCGCAGCGTGGTGTTCCGGATGCGATCCATTAGCCTTACACCTAATATGCTGCGCTCCTTACGTAACTTTTTAGGGTTCCGTAGCCGACTAGGAACCCTTATAGTTTCGCTTTGTCTGTCCGTCCGTCCGCGGATAATCTCAGTAACCGTTAGCGCTAGAAAGCTGAAATTTGGTACTAATATGTATATCAATCACGCCGACAAAGTGGTAAAATAAAAAGTGTTTTTTGAAGTGAAAACTTCTTTAGCGGCGCTGAGCACTTTTTGGGACGGGGAAAAATTGTTAAAGACGCGACTGATTTTTGTGACGTCAGATGTGAAGGAGGTCACAAACTTTTATATTTTGCTGCTAGCCGATTCGACTTCATTCAAAACTGAACGCTATTCGTAAGAGTATAAAGCCGTTAAACACTTTTTGCAATAGCATATTCTGCAAATAAATTTGTAATTTTGTCCAAGCGTCCTTCACCGTTTTGCTATTGAGCAAATTCGAATAGTTCGAATTTGGACGTTATTCCTAAAGAGATAAAGCTTTGAAAAATATTTACCAACGGCAAAAACAAATTGATATTTTGTTCGCCGCCGCCGTCTGCTGTTCTGGCAAATTCGAATGGTTCGAATTTGGACGTTATTCCAAAAGAGATACAGCTTTGAAAAATATTTGGCAATGGCAAAAACAAATTGGTATTTTGTTTGCCGCCGCCGACGGGCGAGCCGGCCCGTCGCACCCAACGCGCCCTCGGCCCTTCCGCCTAAATAATTGATAATTGTTTATAAATTTGCGTCAAATACATTTTTAGGGTAACACCGTAAGATGCCACGTGACTGATCGAAAAACTGTTACAATGTTATTGAGTTTTCACTTCTGCCGGCACTCCCGGAGTGCAAACCGGTCTTTTTTTTTTATTAGGGTACCTCCCCTATACGTAACGTGGAGAGTGTTTTTTTATTTTTATTTCAACCCTAACGTGTGATATATTGTTGGATAGGTATTTAAAAATGAATAGGGGTTTGCTAAATCATTTTTTGGTAATGTTAATATTTTCGGAGATAATCGCTCCAGAAGTAAAAAAAACCATATACGTTTTGAACCTTAAGTTTTAAAAATATGAAAAAAATCTCAAAATTTGAACTTTATAAAAAAAATCTAGGAAAATTATTTTGAACTTGATAGGTTGAATAGTTTTCGAAAAAAATTACAAAATAATTTCTGGACGAAAAACTACGGAACCCTACACTGAGCATGGCCCGACACGCTCTTGGCCGGTTTTTTTTATATACGCCCGTCAGGCCTTAACTACTGACCACAGAAATACTAATTTGGTTTATTATAATCTGTATGACACTTCAGAGTGTCTGCGTGGAAATCAATTGGTACGGAGATTGGATTTGAGCAAATTCAACTCGGATAGTTAACATGATAAATATGAGTGATGTTAAGCATTCGCCTTTCACTAGCAATTAAGTATGTCAGACGGCTGAGTCGGTCGTAACTAAATGCGATCATGCTACCAGGGAACCGATTTTTTTCTTTCGAGCGCTCGAAATCAAAAGCGAGCGGTAGAAAATTTGACACTATTATTTTCGCATGAACCCACTAATAGCTATTTTTAAAATCATCACTCGAAAGCTAGTGATTGGCTATCGATACTTTTGCGTTTCGTTGTATGCATAAAGTAGATAATTACCGGTTTTTTCAATTTGAATTTTCAACATACCTAATATAGGAGAATAGTACTTTATTGGAAGTTGTGTATCTTTAATATAGTAAATTGATTAATTTTAAATATATTATGCGTTTCATAACAGAAAAAAAATCAAAAGTAAGTATTGAGTTATTTAAAACGAAACGTAGTTGTGTGAGAAAGAGACAGTATGAGAGCGTGACCTGAGAAAGAAAGGGATATAGGAATGAAAAGGATAGGAGATTAGTTTCAGCGAGAGTAACAGAGAGAATAAATTCATTATGGCCGATCCGTTGTTTCTTTACAGAGTAATAGTAAACGACGCTTATGTTCCCGCCAATAGACTAACGATCTTGGTTTTCAACCACAAACTTCGGCAAGAAATTATATGTATATACTCGTACACCAGCCAATCACTTAGCATCGAATCAATATATTTTATTTAAAATATATAGATATATCTTTTAAATTAATAGTCAGTCCAAAAATAAATCGATAAAGTGAAGTGTCAAAATTTTCTACCGATAGAATTGAATACGAGTGGTCAACACCACTCGTTTTTAAATTTTCTATCGCTCGTATTTCAAAAATAGCATTTCATCGTTTTTGACCGTTTTCGAGTGAAAGAGTCGAGCGCTCGAAAGTCAAAAATCGGTCCCCAGTGCTGATGCCTGAAGACACGTCGAATGCAGGTACGGTTGACGTCAAAGACATGTTTACAGTTTTGAGCCTTATTTATTTGTAATAATTAGCAAAATATATCTTTTTGCTGTCCACCGTACATACATGGTACGATATTCGGGGAAAAGTATGTACGGAAAATGTGGGGTTTGACTGTGTAAAAAACCATAATAATATGTCTGTACACATGTATTTTTTCGATCGGTTTAGCCTAGAGTGGTTATTGATAGTGACCCTGCCTACAAAGCTGACGGTCCCGGGTTCGAATCCCGGTAAGGCGTGAATATTTAGTTTCCGAGTCATATGGATATTTTTTATGATATATCTATAAACATATCGTTGTCTAGTACCCATAACACAAGCCTTATGAGCTTACTGTGGGGCTAGCTAGATTTCTCTTAGATTGTCCCCTTATATTTATTAATTAATACATTTTTATGTATTGGAAGAAAGATTGACAAGAGGTCAGACGTTAAAGATATGTAAACGGAAGAAAAATACCATCTCATCTGCAGCAGCCCCACGTGAACAAACCAACGAATAAGGAATTAATTATTTGACCAAAACAATTCCCTAAAATAAAATGTTAATTTGTAAACACGTTTAAACATAAACGCAACCTTTTTGCTACCAATAATTAACAAGAACCCAATTAGCTGAACATTGTGTTTCGCAGTTTCGTACTGCGACCCTATGATTATCGATGCCTAACTACCAGTTGGCATAATCATTTAATTTTGAAACTCATAAAAACATTAGTTTGCAGTTAGCAATTATGATTCGAAATTAGTTACAACCAATCATTAGTTCTGCGATAATTTTTAATTTGCAGACTGGTTCTTTGATGCATTTGCTTTTTTAAGAAGAGCAGTTGTAGATAATATAATATAATAATAAGGTACCTAACTTTAGGTACTGTCTCGTCCTCGTCTATAAGTATCTATGTGTATTTTCGTCTAAGAAATTGGACTCAAAAGTGTTAAGATAGTTTTAGAGCTGAGCGTATAGAATATTTTTACATTCCTATTAGAAAATTTCGCTATACACCTCTAGTTCATCGCCCATCTTTATTTGTAGAACCAGCAATGTAGCGGACCCGTCATTGTCGGTGACAACTGTCACTTGGTAATATATATATTTTTTATAAAAAAATGGGATTGCGTCTTGCCTTAGTTTAATTTTTTTTCTACTGTTTTGCCAGCGTAATTGAACTATATCATCATATCAGCCGAAAGACGTCCACTGCTGGACATAGGCGTCCCCCAAAGAGTGCCAAAGTGACCGGTCCTGCGCCACCCGCATCCAGCGGACTCCAGCAACATTTACCAGGTCATCAGTCCACCTTGCGTGGGGCCTACCCACGCTGCGCCTTCCGGTACGTGGACGCCACTCGAGAACCTAAAAGAAAAACCACGGTCCCGAGGTTCCGGCGACCCCCGGTACCCTGGTTGTGGTTAGGGGTGCGAAGAATCTCCGGCCAAGATCCGGCTGCCACCACCGACGACCCCTGGCTCTGGCAACGTATAAAACGCGCACACTGCGGACCGACGAAAGGATAGCGGAACTGGAGGAAGGGTTGAGCAAGTTGCGTTGGGATGTCATAGGGTTATCTGAAGTCTGATGATAGGGGGAGGACACGATAACCCTCAAATCCGGCAACTTGCTCTATTTCAGGGAGGGCGACCAACAGTCCCAGGGAGGTATAGGGTTCCTCGTCCTTCGTGAATAACGTGTTGAAGATCGAGAGTGTGTCGACTAGGGTGGCGTACCTAATACTCATATCCAACAGGTACTCATACAAATACAAATACAAATAGTTTATTTCTCAAAACATACTTAATCTATTACAATAATACTGACCCCCACACTAGGCATTGCCTGTCCCGTGGGGGAGATATGTACTACAGTTGACGAACAACATTTAACGGCTACTGGCAACAGTAAAAATTTACTTAAACTAATAATTTGAAGTAGATACAATGATATAAGCTGTGGGCTTATTTTAAAAACAAATATATATCTGTAATCTTCATAATAACAAAAACATTAGACTCATTGAAGGTCATACAGGTTTACGCACCGATCTCGGCACACTTCGACGAAGAGGTGGAGGTTATGTATGAAGATATATCGAAGGCCAAGCATAGTTCCAAAACTTACTTCAATATGTCCATAATGCTACGGTTGTACCTCTCCGCTGTTCCATTAAGCTGGTGTACATATGGTGGACAGGGTTTTATTACTATTCCTTTCTCTCTTGCAAAGTCAAACATTTTATTATGTATGTACTCAGTACCATTGTCACAACGAAGTTCCTTAATCATTTTTCCAGTCAAATTTTGCACCTCATTTACATATTCTATAAAGCAGTTTAAAACTTGATCTTTGCTCTGAATGCAGTACCTACACTTTAGCCAATTTACTGTAATTATCAATGAATGATAAAAAATATTTCTCACCTTGGCAACCAGTTTTCGGTGTGGTCCATTTAGATCTGTATGAACGATTTCCAGAATATCACTTGCTCTTCGTCTATTATTGTTGAAAGATAAATTATGCATTTTGTTTTCAATACAGATAGCGCATTTCATATATTCTAATTCTATTTCTTTTGGTATTCCTTCCAGTAGTTCATTTTTGCATATATAATCCAGCTGTTTAAAGTTGATATGACCAAGGGTTCGATGAAGTTTTTCTTTTACTGTAACATTTACTTGGATATTTTGTTCACATACATAACTTTTCATTAGGTATAAGCCATTTTCTTTTTTTGCGATTGCTGTCAATTTACCATCCAGGTTATATATTTTTGCTACTAGTCCTTTTGACACTATTGAATGTTTATCAGTTATTTTGGAGTAGCTTAGCAAGTTTGCCTTCATTTCTCTGACATAGAAAACGTTTATTAATGTTACCACTGATTTAGTCCCATATACTGGAGAATAAACATGTAGTTTCCAACTTTTGTGGCCTCCAAAACTCTGCCATCACCCACTTTTACTTTGACAGGCCTCTTGAGCGTTTCACATGCATCAAAATCATCTGTCCAAAAGCCAAATCACTTGTCCCTCCTTTGATATGTCACTCGGGCTGGCTGTTGTCATATTTGTTTCCATTGTTGTGTGAAAACAATTTCCGGACTGGAAATTTTCTCCTGGCTGATTTTATGTTTTTCCTTTGTAATGGTTTATACCATGGCCACGGCCACGACCACGACCAGGGGGTCCACGGCTCCTACTATAGTTGCCGCGCCCACTTCCTCTATTTGTATTTCTGTACCAACAGAAGTTCTTCATGTGGCCGGCCTTTCCACATTTATAAGTGGATTTTTATGTGTGCTGTTTCATAACAGCAATTTTTGTTTTCTGACATACCTGTTTTGTTGGAATCGACTCTAAACACGTTCGTGTTTTCATATGAATTTTCAGCGGATGCATAATTTTTTACTTCAAGATTTTTTATATTAATTTTGCTCTTTAAGTAGTCAACCGTTCTATCTTTTTCATGTAACACATCTATAGGTATTAAGTCTCCGATGTGACTGTAACTTGTAGGCAGAGATTTTAGCATGTCGAGGGCTGAGCGGTCAAACCCGATAAGTAGTTTTTTTTAATATTTCTAGTTATTAATGTTTCGTACCCTACTTTACAAGCTCTTTCTAGTGGTAAATACAGATATCGTGATTTAAACCTGCATCTACGTTTTTTAATGTGCGGTAACCCAATAAGTTACTTAATGTCTACGTATGTCTTTTTGTAACAACCATACAAGTAGCAATAAAAGCATTTTTTTTTATAAAATCCTCGTGCAAATACTGTATATCTGTTTGTATAGGTATTTACTACACAAATTATAAGTTCACGTTTACTATTCTACAATTTGGTAAGTACCGTTATGTTTACCTACCAGGTTTTACTTCATAGGCAAGTTTAATTATTTCGCACACTTTTTTACAGTAAAAACATATAACTATAAATGTACGATTTTACCATAAAAATATAAACAACATTTCATAGTCAAAACGTTTTATACGTTTTTACTTCATAAGATAAACAATATACTCTCATAAAAGCTTTGGAAGAAAAACCAAATAAGTGCAATTATCGTACTCAATCACAGAGCCGACACCACGTTGCTTCATCAGTTCGGTTTGACACTCGTGCGCCGCACTTCGTCGCGGTCGAAATATTAGTCGAAAAAATAGTTAAAGGTGCTTAGTGATTTATTTATTTATAAGGAGTTGATAAAGTGACATTGAATTTCATCGAAATGAACCCGTCAAGGAGATTAGTGAATTTAGCCCGCCATGGGCATAAGGAATTGGGTAAGTTAGTTGCGCTTTGTTTTTATAATCTTAAATAATCTAAAGACAAATACAATGTCGGACTTGGAAGGTTGTTTTAAATTAAAGTGCTTCTATAAATGAAATGTTCTCATTTGGCCAGTTTTGAAAAACACGCTTTCGAATGGTAACGAAGATGTACTGTTTAGAAGTAAAACCCAATAACTGTTGTTATTTGTTTTCAAGATATCGCTTAACATTTACAGGCACAATTACGAATCATTCGGCGGATGACTCTTAAGCCCACAAGGCATCTAACTTTGAACTCGAGGAACTTGGTAAGTGTAGGTAGCAGTAGTTACACAAAATCTTATACTTAATTGTAAAGGATTCAAAAACATTTTTGGTAGAACCCTATAAATCTCCTATTTATCTCAAGATGTGCAGTTATTGGAATTTACCTTAGTTATTGAATACGTAGTTTTTTATTTTTTTCAGAGTCATCTCAGATAAGTAGTCTTAATGACAAGAATTCATCCGATTTTAATGACATTCAACTGAACATCATTAACAAGATCGAAAATTACGTTAATAGGAGTGAAATATTCTCATCGGGTAAGTTTTATGTTATCACTTGTTTCAAACTTAGATTCGGTAGGTACCTACACTAGACGCGTTTGCATCCGTCGATAATGTCGTGTGCACGCAACCAAAAATTGGTAAATAATAAGAGCAAACGGAACTGAATATGTACCTACGAATAATTATCGTTGTAGGTAACATCTAAAAAACTGAATATACTAAAGGCCTCCATACACTGTTCGCGGTTGCAGGTCGGGCGCGGGCCCGCGCAAGTTGTAAAACATTGAAACTACACTTCAAACACACACCAAACGCCGTCGGAACGCGGGCCCGCCGCGGGCCCGCGGCGCTTACTACTCGGGCAGCGCGGCCGCGGGTCGGGCGCGGCGCGGGTCGGGCTCGGCGCAGGTCGGGCGCGATGCGGGTCGGGCGCGGCGCGGGTCGGGCGATTGTTATCTCTCTCACTACCAACGCATTTAATATCTCTATCACAATCTCTATCACACAGTTGCGCAGGCCCGCGTTGCTTCCGCGGTGGGCCCGCGCTACTGTGTGATAGAGATATTATAGAGACGCCGCCCGCCTGCGGTGTGAATATACCGCTTCAACCGCGCCCAACCCGCGCCGCGCCCGCCCCTCGCCACGCACGACCCGCGTTCGATGTGTGGAGGCCTTTACACACACATTTTTGGTGTGTATGCCTGTTACGTTAACTTTTATATGTCGCCATAATATTTAATATTAATAGGTAGATATAGAACTAAGAAAAATATGTTGAAGAGGTAATGTTTGTGAGTTTGTATGTTAGGCGTAGGCTCCGAAACGAATTATGTGATCTAAATATTGTTTCACCAATTCGTAATAGCGTTTAAGGCAAATGCAGGTCGCCCCCCGCTGTAAAACCACGTTCCTGGCATGACATGACCCTGATGTGACATGTAGCTCTGTATTTATTATTGAACCACCTATTTGTACCATGTTTAAGCGAATAAATGACTGATTACTGATTACTTAATCCTTGGGAGCGTTGGCTACTCACCTCCTGGAACACCATACTACATACCTACATAGCAAGTAGTGGAGTTATTATGCCTGCGGTCTTCTGTAAAGTAGACGTAACTAGTTCTCCAGTTGGGCTGTTCCAAATGATTTTGCGCGAGATGACCTGCTGCTGATGGCTTACTTTTCTTCCTTCTCTTGTGTAGCTACTACCTTATAAATAAACTGATCTAGTATCATACAGCTCATAATTAAATTTGATTGCAGATCCCTCGACAAGAAATCAAGCAATATCTTTTGATTTGGACGCATTTAGAGAATTATACAGTGACGAACACTTGTTTGGGAGTGACTATTCTGATTTAGACCCGGATTATATAGAAAATGGATCTCTCCCTTACAGATAAGGAGTACTCGAAATACGAGAAAACGTGCTCAATCTAATCCACCATCCGTTGCACAAATTGATTACCCATCAGAAATAGAATCGTTGTACGACAACCCTTTGCCCATAAGTATAATAGTAAAGAAAAAAGATTTAGAAAAAATGTGCGAAAAAGGTTCATCATAAACTTAAGAGCCGGGCTCTTGTCGGTGGAGTAATCGCCACTCTGTTCTTCTCTCTGCCACTGTTTTGAGCTCTTGATACGAGATTACATTTACTTTCTCTTTAGCTTGGTCCATAAACGCACGTCTTGGTCTTCCCCTGCCTCTCCTTCCATCAATCTTTCCTTCAATTATAGTTTTTATGTAATTGTCATGTCGTATCAGGTGCCCCAACATATTTCCCCTTCTGTTTTCAATCGTTTTTAGTAGACATCTTCTTTCTCCTATCGAATTTAGAACCTCTTCGTTTGTTCTTCTTTCTGTGTTAACTAATACCTAACATCCTTCTCCATGCCCACATTTCAAATGCGTTCAGTCTCTCTCTATCACGCTGGGTTAGAGTCCACGAGAAAAAGGCATTATACCAGAAGAATTTCATCCCTGGATTCGTGGTCTGGATTCTGTTAACGACATTGAACCCACTTATTGCGACAGTTGTGATTCAGATTACTTTTAGATCATGTTTCAGTAAAAAATGTTGATTTGTTTACTAATAAAACCAAGTAACTCCGTAATGTTTACAATTATTTCAAACAAAAACCCCATAAGTCTCTTCCGTAAATCAATAAAACTGTAATATAACATGACTACAAGAATTTAAATATGTTTATAAGTCGTAAATGCATTATTCGATAACAATAGTTTTCGTGTAATAAACATATACATTGCGATAATCTATGCTAGCGGATTTGTGGACCTCTAAACTTTCAACACCAATTTTCTCAATACATAGGTTTTAACACTTATCGGATTTGACCACTCAGCCCTCGATGTAATTTAATTTTTCTTGTTCAGTCACAATGGCGCCGGCTTGTTTAACTCGTTTACGGTGCGCTCAAAATCGTCAAAATATTCGTTAATATTGCTATAATTTTTCAGTTTCACGTTCTCTAACTTGTTTCGACATATTATTTGCAAAGACGTAGACGTTTTAAGATACATTCCGTCAAATTTATTTATGATTTTGTATGCCGAATCCAGCGAGCCGACATATTCCAATTGCTTGTTGCTAATGGCGCTGTAAATGTAATTTGTTACCAAAATATCCATATCTTCCCATTTATCCTTATCATCGTTAGCATTTCTCTCGCGTAACACAACATCTTTACATTTCTTTAGTTGCAGAAATGTAAATAATCTCAACTTCCAATTATTATATTCAGGTCCGTCAAAAACAGGAATTATCACTTCACCTTTTACAGACGCCATTTTTCTATAACAAGTTTATTGCGATGCAACGTACAACATGAGTTTTTTTAGTTTTCTTCTTTTTGTAGCAACCACGGACTGCTACCATGTTAGATTATTGGATTTACTTAATGAAATACTTTTATATGAGAACTGAACACTTTTATTTACTTGAACTAATTGATTTACTTGAAAAAAAAAAAACATAAAAGGGCAATGGGTACCCGTCTCAGCCATTTGCTGGATATGTAGATTATGTAGGTATAATACTCAGCGTTGATTTTCAGACGAGTCCTTTTCCTATTCCTACAGGTCGGTCGCTACAATATTGCGACCGGCGCGGCTGTGTGTTATCTTAGCGAGAACACTACACTAAAAAAAAATGTTTAAAATCAGCGGTTTAATAATAACTACCACATACTGGTAACAATCTGACTGAGATGCACATAAATCACAGAATACACATGACAAACCACCGGAGACCGCATACAAAAAAATAATACAACGTCATTTTGATCAAACGGTACAGATAATTTATTCTAAAATAAAAACAGAACCCTTATAGTTTCGCCATGTCCGTCTGCGGCTTAGCTCAGAGACCCTTACTATTAGAAAGTTGTAATTCAGAACTATCCAGTTAGGCAGGTCCAACTTCGAGAAAGAAGTCAATCGTCGAATCCGACTCGGCTGAGCAGCGTTCGGGAAGCTACGGCACATCTTTTCGTCCAATATTCCGCAGTGTCTCAAGACGAAAGTCTTTGACCAGTGTGTGTTGCCAGTGATGACATATGGCACTGAAACGTGGTCGCTTACTATGGGCCTCATAAGAAGGCTCAAATACACCCAAAGAGCTATGGAGAGGGCTATGTTGGGAGTTTCTCTGCGTGATCGCATCAGAAATGAGGCTATCCACAGCAGAGCCAAGGTAACCGATATAGCCCTCCGAATCGCTAAACTTAAGTGGCAGTGGGCGGGGCACATAGCAAGTAGAACCGATGGCCGTTGGGGCGGAAAGGATTGAACTATGTACCCATGCTGAATTACAATTTTCTAATAGTAAGGGTCTCTGACCTAAGCCGCAGACGGACATGGCGAAACTATAAGGGTTCTGTTGTGGCCATTTAATTTATTCATTTAACAATACAGGGTTGTGTCCTGTCTGGCTCTCATTCTGGCTTCGGAACCCTAAAAACCAAGCGCAAAGCGTCACTCTCACATATTTCATCACGATACATCGGCTAGTGACGTCCATGTTTCGATTATTGAGCGAGCATCGATACGTCCAGTCGATTATGGCCGAGTAGTTCATAAGTTCAAGCCATGTTGGCTTGTCCGCGACGGCGAGGCTTAGCAAGAGATTATACGACATCACTTTTTGTTTGGATTAAGGATGGTTTTATGCAATAACACACCAAGCAGTTTTTTTTTTTTACGTTCATCGGCAAATTAGTCTAACACGTCAGAACTTAATAAGTTAATTAGTAGTACTGGGCATTTTTCGCAAGTCGACATTCAGTTTGCCTATTTTGCGTGAAATCGGTGGGGTAGCGCTACTCTAACCACCCCAGCCCCTCTAGAAAGTTGGTGAGTGCCTTGGTGTTGCTGACTGCGTCCCGTAGTGTGTCTGGAGACCCTAGGTGCTTTTTTCTGTATACTTCTACCTGCTTGCAGTTCAGTAGAATGAAAGAAAGAAAGAGAAAGAAAGAAAAACATTTATTCGTGACATATAACAGATGAGGTATGATGAAAATTAGAAAATAAAATAAAACTAAATCTAAAAACATATTCTGTTAGTGTCACGAAAAGGTCCCGCCTCAGCATAATGCCGGCTCAAAAGTGTGTTTTGTTGTTTCTTCTGCCTCCATGCACGCTCTGCACATGTGGCTGTCTGTGATACCTAAGTTGTATAGGTGTCTGTTCAAGGTGTTGTGGTTTGTGGTGCACTAATAATTACCTAAACAATTATTATCATAATCAAATCTAGAAATGTTTACAAAATTTATTGTACAAGAGGGACAGATAGTCACCGACATTATTCCATGAGTATTTGGCAAGAAACGGCCGTCAATCACTTATAAACAAGTCATGCTATATTTGACGACCGTTCAGTCTAGTGGGCAGTGACGCACGCTGCCTATTTATATGAGGTTGAAGGTTTTGGCTTCGAATCCCGGTAAGGGCAAATATTTGTGTGATGAGCACGAATATTTGTTTCTGAGTCTTGGATGTTATCTATGTATTTAAGTATTTATATCTATTAAATATATCGATGTCTAGTTCCCATAACACAAGAATTATTGAGCTAACCTTGGGGCTAGTCCGATTTGAAACTAAAAACTTTTTTATACTTACAACCATATAATGAACAATTTTTACGAAACGGGATTTAATCGCGTATAATTAACTTATCTATTTATTTACCTCACTGAGGTCTCACGACGTTTCGCATGTGTCCCAACATCCATTGTTCACGGTACAACTGGCTTGAGCGGGTATCAACATCTTCTTGCTGCGCGGGTTTTCCGAACTACCCGCATTTGGTCTTTATTAACCACTTGTACTCTGGGGTTGTCACCCGGCCGACACACAACACTAATAAAAACGCACGACACTAAAAATAATGTGTGGGAATCGGAAAAGTTTAAATCAATATACATATCATGAACATTTCGATCAATCTCCGACGCGGTTCTATCTTGATTAAACCGATCCACTGGCGCGCTCGACATGCGATCGCGGCGACAAATCGCGAGATGCGCACGCTTCGGTGCCCGCGCCTGCCGTATTCCATGCGCCAACTTACTTCTAGCATTAAAGGTGATAGAGAAATGTCTATAGAAAATAATATTGCAATAATTGGAAGCGAGGATTGCATTTATTTGAATATCTGTCATTTCTGATATTTACTTATGAAGCTACGTTTCCGTGCGAGTGCCAATTACCATCGCTATTTCGTCAGATTTTTGTAAAATAGCTTCGATCTGGTAGAAAAGTATCTTAAAAAACTTGTAAGAAGTATACAGTACTAATCGATGTATAAAATGGATAGGTACCTTAAGAATGCCCAATTTTTACTTTGGGACCATAATCATGTCGACATATATTTTTACAAGCTTTTGTTTAACGTGAACTGTTTGTATGTTATTATGTAAGTTGACCTTCAAAATATGCAAACCATTCTTCAACCACTTGCGATTACAGGCTGATCAACGTTAAATATGGAGCCGGCATGTCATTTCATAGAAACTTGTCAAACTTCCCATACATTACAGACGGTTTGGTGCAACCCACCGTAAAGCCGGCTGTACACATTGGGCCAACGTTGGCGCGTGAGCAGGATGCAGCTATGCAAACGCATGAGAACGATATAAAGCCCTCTTCCTCTAACGCATACCTCCATCTGCTCACGCGCCAACCTTGGCCCAATGTGTACAGCCGGCATAAGCTGAAACTTGGCAAAGGTATGCCAATTCAGTGACAACGCAAACATTCCCAATCAATTGTTTCAGTCAACGTTTCGCACAAGCAGGAAATATTACAACTAAACGTAAACCACTCGACACTCATCTTGCAAAAATCCAAGCGAAAACGTACCCACACCATAAACAGAATTACATTTATAATGACCATAAATCTGTATACTAAATCAATTAAATACCGAGTCATCGTCAACAATAAAGCACGCAGGAATTTACATTACACAAACGAGCCAAGCGACAGGGTATACTAAACTAATGATATAAAAGAGGTAACATTTCCTTGCGACGCAATATCACTTACGTTCATCACAACTGACCAAACACACATGACCCCTACTTACCTTGAAACATGTAAAGACCTGGCTAACCTGCTGAAGGCCTTCTTAAACTTGTCTTAAGCACATGAGTGGTTTTGAATGTGTTATCGAGGCAGTACATTAGTGGCGAGTTGACACGACCAGTCTTCTGTAAGGGCACGGCTTGTATTAGTGGCTCCTAATTTATTGGGAACGATAGGACGACGGACATCGGCCACCCTGGCCACGGGCCCATTCAGCCGGTTGGGGAGACGGGGGAGAGACGGAATGAGAAATAAGATGTTAATTGCTAATTAATGCTCGAGAGCTACGGTAGCCTAGTGGCTGAACCACGCATGCGGCTGTCAAGCAGCGGTCGTGGGTTCGAATCCCGGCTCGTACCAATGAGTTTTTCGGAACTTATGTACGGAATATTTAGCGTTAGCTTTTCGGTGAAGGAAAACATCGTGTCGTGAGGAAACCGGTCTAATCCCAATAAGGTCTAGTCTTCCCTCTGGGTTGGAAGGGCAGATGGCAGTCGCTTTCCTAAAACTAGTGCCTTAGCCAAATCTTGGGGGTTAGGTGTCAAAGATTTTTGCAATTTATATATACCTATAGGAATGTTGTCACGTTTTTATGTGGTAAAGTTACCCAAAGTATTCTGATTGCCTTAATACATAGTATTATTAGGCTTTTCGGTTCCGGCGTGGCGTCAGCTTTGTAACCATACTCAATGAATATAGGGAGCAGATGTCAATGCTTTACCTAAATTAGTTCAACTCGGTGAATGGTCTCGTGATGTGGACCCCTAACCCTACTACGCTACTCACGACAACTGTATTCACTGAGTGTGGATCTGTGGGAGTAACATTTCTACGACATTTGCATGCCTACTTATATCGTTTCATAAATTTACTTCATCAATCTTTCCTTGCTTCACTTCCCTTAATTGGTTTTTAGTATGATGACCGTTTGCTTTGTTTCTCTTAATTATTTAGTTTCAGGTCGTTCTCGTTATTCTACATTTGTATTTTGTTTCTCAAAATATCAACCTTCTTAAAATGCACTCGAGCCTATCCGCCCCGTCCTCCCCTACATTTTTATTAACACCCCAAGCCCGATAAACAGGATACTGGAAATATATTTATTTGTTCACTCATCAAATATAAGGGGTGTTCTCGGGTTACACCAAATGAAACCGGGACGCACGTGATTTGTTGCGATAATCTAAACTAATAAATAACACACTCCGTATAACGATTGAGCTGCCTTCTTTGAGATAGGTTTCAGGGCCTTTTGTTCGGACATTTTTATTTTGTGTTCGTGTTTATTGAACGGAGGAGGCGCCTATAGGTACCTGGGTTATCGATTACAATATGTTTTGAAAACGCAAACTTTTGATTGCTGAGCTAATAGGCAAGTATCGTTTACATTGAATTCAATCCAGGCGATTTAATTTGTTAATATTTCAGTCAATTGAATTGAAATTGTCCTGAGTGACTTTTGAATTACTAATTACCAATAATAATTACAAAATGGCCACACATTAATTGTCCCTGCGGATGATATGTTTTGAATCCTTTAGTTCTTCTTTCGGAAGAGTGTCATCGTAGCCCCGCCGTTGCGGTCCGCGTTATCGCGTTTGACCCACGAGCTGAATATTTCAGTCGATTCAGCCAGAAGCCAGAGATATATTTCAGGACAGAGGGTCTAAAGATATGCGTAACGCATTTCAATTTGGTTTTTAGTTGATTTCAATGTGTCAAGCGTTCAATGTGCTACCCGTGACAACCGCGCTAAATAGATAGATAATGGTAATGGATGTCTGAGTTGTTGCAAGCATTTTTCGGTAAAAATTTTCAAAAATAAATGGCTTTATTCACAAACATCCATCAAGCCTATTTATTTTATGTCAAATACCGCTTAAATACGTTAGTCACTGAAAATTATGTTTGTGAGGAAGGAAAACACATTTTAGCTATCAGATGTTTGCTACATTTTATGATTGAAGCACCAAGAATTTCATTTTACATAATCAAAAATTACCTAACGTTCATTATACTCGATAAGAAACCACAACTACTAACTACCACAGATACTAGATAAACAAAACTTAAAGATGCCCACAGAATAGCGGGGGCCTTAATAAAAAAGATATTAACATAAAACAAAGACGACGTTCGGACACCCACACTCCACTACTTTTATTATGCTTTCTATCGCATCGTAAACCATGCGACTCGGCGTGTGACGATAGTGATTGCGGAAGCTATTCGGTTGCTAAAGTAGGCATCAGTAGGTACTAGGCATGAGAGGTAGCGGGACCAAGTACAAAGAAAAAGTATACTCTGGAACAAGTATGTGCCAGGAACCCGCCTAGAGGTCGCCTACGCCGTAGACACTTTCCGCTACATACGGAGAAAACCACGGGATTGGCTACGAGCGTAGCGCTTAGCGGTTCTGCAGTGAGTGTGTTAATTTCAAGTGGCGGGCGTGCCATAGTGGAAATTTCCCCCGAAAGAAAATCCATACAAATGGTTACCCCTGGTATTTAATCAGAAGAGCGAGATACAGCTCCACTTTTCTTAAATAATGCAGGATCTGTTGCGTTGTAATTGTATTTGAACTAAGCTAGGACGCTTAATCACCAGCATTTCAGTTTGTGATCAGTACGCAACTTGCCTCAGTCCTGAGCTAGACATATCCAGAAGTAACTTGCAATCTTCCAAATGCTGGTGACCCATACTACCCATAGAGCTGGTGGAGGATCAACGCTTTTACTTGGAGGATTTTTTACGGATCCATCCGTCCCTCTTCGTTCCGGTACAGCCGCATACCGGGTAGAGTCAGTCCGCTTCCAGTCGGGCCTAGCTAAGTTTCTTGCTGTACTCTTATTAGCTAGGCTAAATTTAGTGAACCAGCTATAAAACTCCCAGTAGTAGTAGTTCAACAAATCCCAGTGGAGTGCAAACTCGTAGAGTATTCC
Organism: Epinotia ramella; assembly: GCA_947578815.1. Classification (NCBI taxonomy): domain Eukaryota; kingdom Metazoa; phylum Arthropoda; class Insecta; order Lepidoptera; family Tortricidae; genus Epinotia; species Epinotia ramella. The sequence continues at coordinate 9,427,441 of OX388217.1, read as the reverse complement.
AGTATTTAAAGACCTGCGGGGTCGTACTGGAGTTCTCCCATGGATTTTCCCCAGGCTATATACTCTCCAACCACTCAGTTGGACCACTTTATTGGGTTCGTCCTATTAAAACAACCATCAAGGAAAAACACCGCAGCAACCGTGGTGGATGCCATCAATCCATTTAAATTAAAAACCAACGAACGCTAAAAAACGACTGACGAGGAACTTGTGACAAGGCGTGTGTCAACGCCATTCGCGAAATCCATTAGGTTGGTAAAGTAAGTATCGGTACTAGTCATAACTGTCATGTCAGAGGTAGCGGGACCTTTCCAACTCAAGACCATATTGGAGAGAACGCTCGCTGACGTAAAACATGTGACGGTAGCGATTGCGGAAGCCATATTTATGTTGTATACTCAAGTAAGGTTCAAGTTACAAGATATTCCATAAGTTCTACTGCATAATATAATTTTGGTTGAGATTATTGAATGTAGCCGATTTTTTGTAAAACTGGCATTGGAATTGGAATAATACCCTCGGACGGTAGAGTTGCTTTTTGAATGGATAAATTTGATACAATTCGGCCAACTCAAATAATCTCAAGTGCGAGTATACTGTACGAGTACTATATTATCATGTGATATGCAAATTCTTAGAAGTACTCGTTAAGCCTAGTTTAGATTTCGTGGAATACAGAATTCCAAAAGGATCACGGCCGTGTCATCGGGATTATCCCACTTCAGATTATTAGTTTTATTTTGAGTATTTCCTAAGACCAACAAGATAGCAAGTACGTCGAGTGGTGACCACAGGAAGATGCAACGTCGGTAGGGCCCAAAAGTGGGCCTACTTAAACTCAAAATTGACGGGACTGGAGAACCTTAGTCCAGCAGGTGACGTCTTTTGGCTGGAATGACGAGGATGGTGAGGCATTTCATCTTCCTTTCATCTTGAGTTACATCGTCAGAATTGTTTAGTCTACAAATTAAGAGATTGATAAAAAAAAATACTGAACGCTTGTGTCTTTTCACTTGTCCCATTCTAAAATGCCCCGTTATTTAGTAGGCAAGTAAATTTACTATATGCTAGTGTACTTACGAGTCACTTATTTAGTCCAGGCAATGAACTGACAACTTGTATGGAAAAAAATATAATTTTGGAAATAATTAATATTAGCTTATTTTTTATGTGTAACGGATATATTATCAATTAAATAGTTACCCAGCGAATTTTGTCTTTATTTTGGTTCATTTACATTTGCTCTATAATATTGAAGATAAATCGTACAAAAAAAGATAATGCATGCTTCATTTAAATCTATATAATTACTTCCGGGTGGAAAGTTTGTCGAATTCTTGACTAAATCATCTTAGAATAACATTTTCAAATGAAATCAACAAAAAAAACGCTATTATAAATTAATGTATTTCAAAACCGTATTTTGCCTGGAGTAAATTTACCTTTAGATCTGGTTTATAGAAAATGTACTATTGATTTCGTCTGTATTCGGTCTTCTATCGTTATGTTGTGTATGTAGTAAGCTACTTACTCGTAATTGTATATGGGATTTATTTGCTTTAGAAAACAGAAGTTCAATATACTTGGAACATAACCGCTCATAAAAATCTTCAACCTGAGCTGTGTTGTCAATAACGCCAATGTATGTTCATGCAATATCATTAAGTAGAAAAGATAATATTTCCGCACTTGGCCTTCTTATTTGCCCATAAATAACCAGTAGCAGACAAGTTAATTTTCACGACTTGAAGTTAATGTCAGATCAGAATCCTTTTATTAGATAAGGTGTATTAAATAATACGTTTTTTTTAAGATTCATTAGTTTGAACTTTTTTTAGACGGTAGATAAAAATGATTTGGAGTTAAAGTTAGATTTGCATTTAACGGCAAATTACCTTAACAACGACTTAACTTATGACCGTTCGTATAGTGCAATAAATAGCGCTGACTTCGCGCTGTAGTTAGAAGCAAGTACAGACTAGCTAGCATTACCAGTGTTACGGATACACAAGGCCATTGTATAATATAGCCTAGCCACCTAGCAATTTGTCAAAACAACGTAGATAGTGTAGATACCCAGCTATAAGATGGAAATATTAAATGATAGATGTACAGCACGCTTCACGTAGGGACACAGATTATGTAGTTTTACTAGTACAGGCAATGGTGTAATATAAAAAAACGGCAAAGTGCGAGTCGGACTCGCGCACGAAGGGTTCCGTACCATTATCTATACCAACAGTAAAAAAAAAAGTTAGTTGTATGGGAGCCCCCTTAAATATTTATTTTATTTTGTTTTTAGTATTTGTTGTTATAGCGGCAACAGAAATACATCATCTGTGAAAATTTCAACTGTCTAGCTATCGCGGTTCTTGAGATACAGCCTAAAAAAAAGTGTTTGTTGTATGGGAGCCCCCCTTAAATATTTACTTTATTTTGTTTTTAGTATTTGTTGTTATAGCGGCAACAGAAATACATCATCTGTGAGAATTTCAACTATCTATTCTTGAGATACAGCCTGGTGACAGACAGACGGACGGACAGCGAAGTCTTAGTAATAGGGTCCGGTTTTTACCCTTTGGGTACGGAACCCTAAAAAGAGGTAGATACGTCGTCTATACCAATATTCCGTGTTTAATAATGGCCACCAAATCTGACAGCTGACACGTTTATACGTTTCCATTGACGATGCGAAGCGAAACTGAGGCAAGTTGGTGCAATTGACTCGGTTTTAGTGTGCCACTTATGGAGCGTTTGTAACCTATCTAAGATACCTCTTTTACACTCTTCTACAGCGGGTGTCTCAATAAGAGTGCACTATTAATAACAGTTGAAAATTGCCAAATTTTATAGCTCTTCTAAAGCGGGGCTATGCCGCCTTCTGTATATTGCAGATGGAATGTTGAACGACCCCCTTGAAGTAACAATCACCTGAACTGTCCGTATTTAGTTACAAGTTGGCCGGGTATCGTCAAAATTTATGTTAAAAGAAGAGAAGCGCGTACATTAGCCCGTTTCACGGGTGACAATTGAATTTTATAGGTCCTTTACACGCCTTGCGATTTACGAGCGAATCGGCGGAATCGAGGCTAAGGGGTGACGTTTGAGCCAAGCCGAGTTTAATCCATTTTATAGGGAGATGTGGCGGGCCTGTTTTCACGTTTCGTTTTCGCGAAAAACGAACGAAGTTTTCAAAGTTAAAAATGTTCCATTTTGTAATCCGTGTTTGTTTGTCGACATGAAAGTACTAAGTTCCCACGATTTTGGCACAATGTCCAAAACCAAAGAGAAGTGATTGATCTTGAACACCATCAGCACTCGAAGGGGGAAAATGATTGGTCATTTGATACGGCACGACAACTTCTTTAAAACCATAATGGAAGGAAAGATAGAAGGAAGGGGAAGACCACGACGCAGTTATATGGACCAAATAAAGGAAAAAGCCGGTGTCGTGTCGTATCAGCAAATCAAAGGGCTGGCGTACGACAGAGAGAGATGGAAAATACTCCACCGACAAGAGGATAACTCTTAAGTTAATGATGATGATGATGATGATGTCCAAAACTATGATAGCGTGTGCACTACGTCAAGAGCTGTGATAAGGACAACATAGTGTTTCAAAGGCAAAAATGAGTTATTCATCGTCCTGTTTTGGAAACGCGGGAGAGACTTCGTCTGTAGTTAATTTATGACCCAAAGCCAAGAGTTCTACAGATAAATACAATCTTTACTAAAAATAATTGATAGACATTTTTTTCTTTTCGATTACGGAATCCTAAAAATATACCTACATTCTTATCTATTTTGATCAAGTTGTTTTCACATTAAAGTGGTAGTTACTACTCTGAATCATAAATTAAACAGTTAAAATCATCTTTCAACTAGACTTTAAAAACACAGTTACTTAATAAAATAGTAGGTGGTCCAAAACAACAATATATTACGAATAAACCCCGTTGACGTACGACGATACATTTGAAAGTGAGAATGTCGTAAAATATTTATCTTGACCATATTTTAGAACGTGAACGGCACGGCACGGTTAGAGCTTCTACTTTGTCGGAAGGCGCTTTTGTAGTTTATGCGATGTTGTGTGAGGCCTACGTTTGAGGCGTGCAATGTGATATGGCTGTGATACTTGCGATGTAGCTATCTTTACATATTCACTGTCCGGCGAGATATCGTGCATATTAACGAAGTTGCCACTGATGGGTTCAGAACCATGGCAACGCCTGATTTGGCCAACTTCAAAACATGAAGAGAAAAGAGTCATTTGTTCGACAGCATATTTTACCCTTTCATAATTTTGATTTTTCAGGATTAATACTAACCAAACCTAACCTATTTATACATTATATTTCATTAAATAATCTGCGTCCATGTTTTCGTTTTGAGGAAAATGGCGTTCGGAATTTTGTAATTCCGGAATAATTCGGACAAATGACTCTGGACTTTTTCTGTGTTCCCGTGGACGACCAGGTATCATTTCACTCACAAATCTTTTGCCACCTCTGCAAATCAATGAGCTCTCTCTGGAAGACAATGCCGCTTCCATATACAGATTTACATAGTCACCTAAAAAGTGTTCCACTCATGGAAGAAACACATTTTACAAAATGAAACTTTTCCAACTTTGACCATGGCTTCACTAAAATGGCAACTCTTCTTGTGAAAATTGCTAAATAATCCCATCATATGTATAGACTTCCTATAACTAACTCAAACTGTATTGACATATCACTATTTTTGTAATAATGACTAACCTAAAATTATTAAATACTTTACCCGCCAACAAATCCTTTTGAAAAAATGTTGTTAAATAAAACATGACTTTATACTTAATGATTATAATGAAGAGACACCTAAAGACCTGTAATCTTATAATAAACTTAATCAATGTCATTGCCAAAGAATTGACTCATTTGCATAATTTGCTCATGCATTGGGTTGTATACCAACATTGAGTACGAATTAATTACGTAGTTATAGGCCGTGTTTGCACACTAAAGGGTCCCGCAATGGCGACTTTGTGGACCCGATGTTAGAAAAGAACTTCTTCTTTTCTGTGTGTTTAAGGATTTAACGTGGACGCAAAATTGATTTGGATAACATTACACGAATGCTTGCAAGAACTTCTTAAAATAATAAAGCGAAGAATTAATTACTGATTACCTTCCTAAATTAATTTTGCTGTTATTTTGAGATATTATCTAGTGCTAGTGTTATCAGATCTATTATTTTCCATCCAAGAACAATCTACAAAGAAGAACACAGTCATATCATAAACAGGTTTAAGGTAAGTACCTATACCTACTTATTAATATTTTTGGTAAGATATCAGATATCACACACGATTCTAGTTACACACACATATATATAAACAGACACCTATGTTCCCAAACGGCAGAGCACATGGAATTTAATGTTCAGTCCCACTTATTGCAAAAAATGAATATTTTCAGGATGTTTCATAATAGTTACTGAACATTGGTAATAAATAGCCTAAGTCAATTTCAATAATCGTACCTACTCGATCGAACGTAAGGTTTAAGACCAAAAAATCTTTTTTTAATTTTTGATTATTCATAGCCAGGCCAGAATTTTTTGCCAAAATTTAAAAAATATTTCGCCTACTTCGATAGGTACCTATAAAATACTATTTATCCATTTCATTAAACATATGGCAATGGATGGTGGTCGTGCCTCTATTCGTACCTCCTACTATAACATTGCGTCCCCGACATTTTTTACTCACATTGCGCTATAGCCGGTGAACAAGTCTTTACGAGACCGACCTTTAAATGAATGCAACATGTAATTAGATGCACCTCGGGGCGGGGCACCATGCGCCCGAGTACACTGATGTCATTCGCTCATCATTGATATTTTAAAACTTTTGATCATGCTTTGGTTTCAATCGATTTTGATGATTTGAATCGGTTGATGTTAAAGTACCTACCAAAGTTAAAAAATAATAATAATTATTATAAATAAATAATAAATATTTGGAAACAATCTTACACTAATCGACCTATAGTCCCAACTAAGCAAAGCTTGTACTATGGGTACTAGACGACGATAAACATGTATAATCTTATTCTTTCTCGTGTGAAGGGATCAAAAAAAACTTAAACTATCGGTCGGGGTGTAGCTTTCCTAAGGTCATCCTCAGTACACGAAGCCGTACTCAGGGAGCACTGCGTCATGTGCTGAGTCGTCTGCACGGTGCCACATTCGCAGAGTACGTTGCTATTTCCTGGTCTGATTGCCCATTTCTGGAGGTTATCTTTAGAGCGACCAACTCCCGTCCTCAATCTGTTTAGAGCCTTCCACGTGATCCAATTTTCATTTGCTCTAGGGGGCAGGTGTTCTGCAGGTGCGATACATGGTGAAGCTTCGTTGGGTCGCGACTTCCATGCCTTTAGGCGAGCTTCCTGGGGCGTTTGGTGCAGTAGGGCTGCGTTAGTAGCGAAACTCCTACGGGAGTTTAGTCTGCTGGTTGCAGGAACTTGCACATACATTGGATGTCGGGGTTCGTGCAGTTGTTTGTTGCGTTCCACGGCAGCTGCTACATCTCTGCGAATACATTGTGGTGCAATTCCGCTTATTTGGTTCACGTGGTCGCATCTGGTGGGCTTCAGGCATCCGGTGATGAGGCGGCAGGTTTCATTGAGGGCTATGTCAGCCTGGCCTGCGTGTGCAGAGTTCTTCCATACTGGACATGCATATTCCGCAGCTGAGAAGCTGAGCGCCAGTGCCGTAGTGCGAGTGTATGTGGAGTTGCACCCCATCTAGTCCCAATAATGCGACGCATGACGTTGTTCCTTGCCGCCACTTTCTGTTTGGTGTTGAGGCAGTGCTTTTTAAACGTCAAAAAAATCGGGGAGTAAAAGTGTGGTCCAATCGGCAGTCTTCCCATATAACGTTCAGTTCTCTACTGGCCTGGCTATTTTTAAGGTGAAAGGCACAAACTTGTGTTTTGGTTGGGTTTGGTTTAAGTTGGTTATCCTTATAGTATGATGAAAGGACCGCCAAGCCTTACCCTAGGCCGTTCTCTACCGCGACGCGATTTTTCCTGCGACGTGAGGGCGAGATCGTCGGCAAAAAGGAAATGCCGTATGTTACTATTAATGGGTTGGTCATTAGTGTAAACATTAAATAGGGCTGGTGCCTGGACGCTACCCTGTGGGAGGCCGTTCTCGAGTAATCTCCACCTGCTTCTTTTGCCTTGGAAGGAGACGAATAATCTTTGGTTAGAAAGCAGCTCGGATATAATCTTTGGTCGTTTGGTACATTTTGGTCGCCAACCTCATATACATACTTATATAGATAAATAAATTTATTTAGAAAACATCCATGACTCAGAAACAAATATTCGTGCTCTTTACACAAATAAATGCCCTTACCGGGATTCGAACCCGGGATCTCCAGCTTCGTAGGCAGGGTCACTACCAACGAGGCTACAGAGGTCGGTCGAATTAAATGAATAATATTTGCGGACAATCTCACACAAATTGACCTAGTCCCAAACTTGTTATACTTAGTTTGTTAGTGCGTATGGTTGAGATTATTTAATGTGTTACTTAGGTTAGTGCGTTCTCGATTGACTTGGAGTATGTAGGTATGCGCTATAAATGTGTGAGAGCTGGGAGCGCATTACGCGAGACTCTTTTGTACGGGCGATTTTATATTTCAAAATTCTACCAGCGTTTCCGAAAAAGAAGAGCACTGTTAAGAAGAAACGCCGAAACGAACTCAACAGTCTGTAATTTTCTGCTATCTTTTTTGGTAATTAGGTAATTTTTTGAAATAATATTTAAACTATAATTACTATCCTAAAGTGTCAATCCTTCACACAAAAAACGTAACATAACATTTTATGACATACAGGACAAAAAAGTAAACCCTTCACACTTAACTATGACGTCAAAACAATCGAAGTCTCACGACAAATTGCCGCCAGTCGGGACGGAAGCCGCAAAAAATTCGCTCCAATTTGAGACAAAAACTATTTTATTGCAGCTAACGAGGCAGCCCTGATGTTATCGAGTGTGCCTATTACTTTCATCCCTTATCTGCTGTTCTGTTGACCGCGCCCTTATAATTTGGTAAGGGTTGATACACATGAACATATAAGATTTAATTTTGTTGTAGGAACGAGTATAAATATGTGTAATTTGAATTCTTTAATTCTACACTTTTTCACTTGCTCTTTAAATAGCAGATGAATACAGGGATATAAATTTTGGTTAGTGTTTTTTTTTCAATTGAATAGGCTTTAATTACGACTGCCAATCAAATAAGGCACAGGCTCATTATAGGAAGTCAGTAAGTATGTCATTCATTTTCATTATCATTTAGTTCTAGATAGTTTGTAGGTACCTTGTTGTAAAGTTTTTGAAATATTAATAAGTTCTTTGTACTAATCTTCATACCAATACCTATACCAATATTCAAAGGAGGAAAGTTCTGTGAGATTGTAGCTTTGCAAGTTTGTATGTAATCGCCGGAACCACTTTTCCGATTTCAAATTATTTTTTGCCCGCGTGTAGAATAGACTTTCTTTGTAGATATAGGCTATATATTTTCCACGCGGGTTTGCATGCTTTCTTTGCACGGGCAGCTAGTAATAATAACATACAAAATCTCTTCCAATTGTTACTTTAAAAGTAGGTAAGTACTTATGGGGTAGACATGACGGATTGTAAAGCTCACCACCACACCCGACGTGTCGATCACAAACGCTCTACCAAGAGTGTGACGACAAAGACGAGACAAAGTATCCCCATGTGAGTCAACGTTTAAACTTTTTGTCCACAGGTTACCGATAATCATGTCACGGGTTTTTTACCGAAAACCACACAGGACAAAATGGCGTTACCATCAGATTATCATAGCCTTGTGGTTGGATTATTACTTAACTTTTTTAACACTCTACCTGCCGTCCCAAAGATCTTCACATAGATAGGCCAAGGATATGTGAATTGCTTTCACAAAAACCAGTTAAACTTGATACCTACCTCCGTAGACATGTCAAAGCTTGTGTAGGTCTTGTATAATGGTTAACAGTTACAAATTAATAAGGCAAGCAAGCTTCTTAACCGGGTGAATATTTTGTTTATTATACTTATTAGAGATTTGTCGAAACATTTTAGGTATTAAGATAAACATGTTGATACGTCAACTATTTCATTATTATTCGGGATAATATTTGTGGAATGTGTTAAATCGTTGTTCAAACTTGCGATATGAATAGTTCCAGGAGTTTGACAGTTTATTTTATGTCAAAGTCGTCATTGTACGCCTCTCGGATTGGATTGGCTATCGTGATTTATAACAAAAATAATGTATAATAAACATGTTCACTTAAAAGTTCAGATTTTTCACCTTTTTGTGTCACCATGTTTACTAAGCAGGCAAATTATTTTACCATATTTAAATTAGGTAGCTACATCGTAGGTTGAACCATGTACTCGTACGTACTAGTTAGATTTTTAAAAGAATATGAGTAGCCTACATATAAATGTCTTGATGATTCTAATTTTTGTCCACATTATTAAAGCCGTGAATATTCGTGATTTTACGTTTATTTATTTAGCTTTCTACGGTTTATTCAGAATCATATGCTAATTGATTTATTTACTCTCATATATTTAGTCATCATTACATTAGTGTTTTATAATTGCATCCACGGCTGTGCAGTGTGCACAAAAACAGGAAAGTCCCGTCTAGGTCTACGAATAGATAAACATAGTTACGTCACTTTCATGTCATGGTCACACGATAAACGCGGCCATTCTAGGCCTTTAGCATGATTCTAACTTGATTGAAACGCCCGACTATGTCGTTTTTCGTATTGCAGCTCTATAGATCCCGTGAAATAGGATCGCTAATCGCTGGTGAAATGATATCATTCTCGTGTGCAAGCGTGAACGATTAACAAACCAAGTACTGTCCGCAAAATAGTTCTCGAGTATTTTTGTCAGTCGTGAATGAGATGCCATAATTTTCATTTCAAAATAATAACGTAGCTGAAAGTAGTTTGAAACATAATAATAAACGTGTCCATAATCTCAAGCACAGTTGACATTTTGTAATGAATGTTCGGTTTGTCTTAATAAAAAATGAGTTACTTTATGGTATTGTTCGTAGTGTTTTGTTGATTTTATAAAGAAACCAAACCAATGTTAAATTAAAAGAGAAACGTAGTTTAATTATTATTATTAAATCTAAATAAAATATTAAAACCCAACAACATACCTACACTACACTTCAGTAGTCTTCCTAGTTCCAATATAGTTGGGTGAATACCTATTGAACTGAGTAGGTATCCAATTAGAACCGTTAATAATAGTATACTTAAAGAATTACTTAATCAGTAAGTGAAAACAGAAATTCAAGCAAATACTATTAATTAAACAATTAAGTTTAATTCGTCTATTCATTATGTTTGCGGGCCGTATCAGTTTGACGTCTTTATACGAATGCATGAATGCAATAATATGCACATTATTTAAGCCCTCGTGCAATTTGATCCTGATTTAAGGCCTCCTTCTATTTTCTTACTGAAGTAGCGAGGAAACTTATACCGCGAGGCAAATTATTCACATTTTAGTAGATGTAAAGGGTCATATTTTACTGAAAATATTGCCCTTTACTCACTTATTTTATGTGAACGGCTCACTTTGCTAACTAAATTGTTTACTCCGGGCTAACTTTATTTTTTATCTGTAAGAAGCCAGTGTGTTTACGAGTCTATGTTCGTCAAGAAATCGTTTTGCAACTAAGTAAATAGTAAACAGGGTATTGCTTGCGCCATTTTCGTGCTTTCTTTATTACTTGAAGTCCTTCAGGCATCAAGTTTGCCATTTGCACTTTCTCGTATTGTGTAGTAAATTTAAAACAAATATAGTTTGCTTGAAAAAAGGAACCAATACTAGGTTACGTATATGTTTTAAGAGACTGTAATGGAGGTTTTACAGTCTCTCTGCGAGAGAACCGAGCCGTTTCATCATTGTACAATTGAGACGGGATAGGTATGTAGGTACACACTCATTGGCAATTAAGTTTGCAGTGTAACTCTTTTTGTTTGTAAAACCTAATTTTCTTCGTCAGTCTGATGTTTACTTCACCCTATCTGATATTACTTTTGTTCATATTCATTTAACTAGTCTAGAAATCTGCATTCCCTAATTTAAAAGCTACGGTGCGAGCATGCGTCTCTCCAATCCAACTGCGCTCTTGGGTACATATTTCCGGGAAAAATCGTATTCCACTGGTTTTCACTCACAATACAGAATTTGCGTTTAATGATTGGTAAATTTGCATACATGACCGATTAGCCAGTATAGCAAGACCCAAGTAATAAGGCGCATGAGTTAAGCAATAATAGCCTCTCGCTCAACTACTTAAGCGCCTTGACGCGCTCTATATTAATTGTGTCGATCTGTACGTAGCTCAATATGGCCAGAACGTGGACTAATGAACTGACGGCTCAAGAGTTCCCTGATGACATTATTTATTGCTTGTTATTGAGAGTACTTTTTTGCGGTTATCAAGAAAACCAGGAAGACTCCGAGCAAATTCCGTCTCCCAGGTACTATAAAACAAAAAGTGAAATGTAGCAACCCTTATAAACAAATGAAGTCGTGAAATGTAACAGGAAACAGCCACCCTAGCGCCACTAAATAACTGGACAACCCTAAATCAACAAATGTCAAACCGGAAGACAATAGATGGAGCTGATAACATTACCTAATCGATAATTGTATCTACGACGCCCGGACTCACACGTAATGTCGTAAAAAGGTGAGAAAGTAGATGGATAAAACCACAATAGACACCAAGTTAACTTTACATGTTTAAATACTAAAAGTTTAGCCAAATTGGTACTTATGGCTTGATGATAAGGTGATATCCAAGTTTGGGAAGTGGTTGAGAAATGGTGGTGTTGTAAAGTCGCAAAGAGCGTGGCAATAAAAAGGCTGAAATGTGTCAGTGCAGGCGCCGGGTCTGTCCTGACGCGAGGGAAATGTATGCCAGTTTTAAAATACAGTCTCTATATCTTTATTTGTTAAAAAGAACTAGTAGGTAGTACTACAGTCACAGGTTTACATAAGCGTGTATCAATTACTGTGTAGATTAAATGTAAATTAATTGATGAATTTCATATTTGTGTGATCGAACTCTATGTATTTTGTCATGATATTGTTTGATATTGTTTATAATGATACGATCTAATCCCAATAAGGTCTAGTTTTCCCTCTGGGTTGGAAGGTCAGATGGCAGTCGCTTTCGTAAAACTAGCGCCTATGCCAAATCTTGGGATTAGGTGTCAAAGCGGACCCCGAGCTCCTTTAGGGGCATAACCGGGAACAACGCTAGGAGAATGATGATGATTGTTTGAAATGATAACTAATAAATGAAAAGGGCGGATTTAACGCCTCAATGAATTATGCAAAGTTTTTGATGATCTTCTGTTTACTTTGAGGTACAGTTTTTTGTACAGGAACATATTGAATTGTTACCTTAAAAGAAAGATATAAAGAAAATAATGTTTATTCAAAGCACAGATTTTTATTAAACAAAGTTTATTTTAGACGACAGCACGAATGGTAGAATATGACACTGTAAAGAATACAATAATATTCTGGTTCGATTTAGGAATGACCCGGTGCAGACAGGGCTATATCACCGATAAGGGACCACCATCGTGGCACTGGACCCACTTTTAGAGCTGTTTTCCGGTTTTAGCATATTAATGTAACACCTGAAATATAAATGGTGGTTTTTGGAAGGTAAGTACATTATTCAATACGAAAGGAACCCAAGATTCTTAAAACTAACTAAAATAATCACCAAAAAAAAAAATTCGGCTTCATCTATTTGAGTAATTGTACACCGTTGGACTAAAATTTCCCACGACCACTCAGTGCGGGTTGGGGATTTGTCCTAGTCATTATATACATTTATCCTATCGCGTCAGTTCTAGTTCTAGCTCTTTGCTTTTAAATAATTCCAAATATAGGTAATGTAGGTTCTAAAGCCATGAGAACCTCGTAGACCCACGTTAAATCCCACACTCCGGAATAGCCTGTCATCGACCGACAAAAAACACTTCATTCACAATTTCAGTATAAATCTAATTCCAAACCGCCATATCGCGTTACCATTGAAATGTGCATTACCGTTTACATTTCAAATTTATCTCAACACCCAATTCTAGCTCTTGTAAAAAGAGCTCAAACACCCTAATGTGAATAAGGCGCATAGGATTTTTATTGAAAAGGGTCCAGAATTGAGCCATAACTTTGCTCGGCGACGGGACCCGCCGGGTGAGCCGTTACGTTAATGACATTTCCAAAAACATATACGATTACACTGAGATACCAACTCGTTACAGTTGAGGAGTGTTATAAATGTGTTATAATCCACTCTTATACGACCTTTAGTGGTAGTAGGCACCTCTATGGCGTGTTCGAATCAACTCGGTTGGCTAACGGAAAATGTAATTAGGTTGTAGTTAATTATTAAGTTGTTAAATTGGTGTTAATTTGGCTATTTACAACAGCGCAGACACATTAAAGCGGGATCTAACGAAAGTTAATTTTGTTTGTAGACAACCGCCTGACGCGAAAAAAAAATTACCATCTTTTTGGTAGAAGAATTTGTAACTAATAGTTAGAATATTAATTAAAGAAAGAAGCATATTTTACTGAACCTCTACATCTCATCAGCTTAGCGTAAAAATTATTAAAAATATTAGTATTAGTATATAAATAGACGCAATTAAGGAAAACATATTATCTACTTACTCCCAAAGTGTAGACACACGGCTTGAGTGCCCGCGCCGCTGTAAGCGGGTCTTGCAGCGTGCTTATAAAACAAATGCAATGTGTATGGACGCACCACGCCCCGCTCGTAGCGTCGTAGCGGAGCGTGCACTCGGGCCGTACACAATCTTCAGTCTTCTGACTAAATCAGTCACAACACAAGCCACTTTCACAATTTGAACAGTATTTGACTGGACATTGAAAACAAAACTTACTTTCCAAGTCCCACGGGAAATAAGATTCGGAGCGGAGAAAAAATGAAAGTCCGGACTAATCTCGCTCCTGCTGCGTGTGACAATGCTTTGGTCAAATATTTGCAAAGTTATTTACACTAACCTACACAGGCGGCCGTCACATTGAAAACGAAATTAGTTATTTCGTTACATTCAGTTAAGCAATGCGTTGTATTATTTACTTTTAACAAAATTTATTCTTAGTTGTTCAGTCAGCATCGAATTAGTAGAAACGTAGTTAGTAGAAACCAAATTAGCCAAATATAAAATGACGTGTACCGAAATATTTGGCTACTATTATATGACTGCTCTAATTATATGATGCATTCTGTACCTACCGATTCATTGATATTGATTGATAATACTTAAGTTCTGTTATATACTACATATTCGACTTTCATAAATTCTTTTGATTTCCTACTATATGTAAGATCTGAAAAATATAACTTCATATGTCAGACTCAAAAGATCACAGAGGGTAGATAAATACGCAAATGCCAATGTATTAACAGTGTTCATTTGTTTATTTAAACTTTTTTTCACAAAAAAGTACAAAAGGCGGACTTAATGCCTCAAGGCATTCTCTACCAGTCAACCATAGGGCCAAACAGAGACTTGCAACAGTACTTACAACAACTCATGTTCCTTTTTTGATATCTTAGAACGCGCAAAGAAATTCCCTCATCCGAAAAATATATCGGTTCCTGCTACTCTTTGGATTTGTATAAACTACAGTATTTAATGTAAACAATAGTTTACTTAATCCAGCAATGTTAAAATGCCGTTAAAGATTAAGTGCATTCTCGCAAATTTAATTAAGAATCTGATTCATAAAACTAACGGAAAACAGTCGAAGCGCTAAGACGGATATTTTAAGAAGATTCAGCTTAACTAGATAAGATTAGAGTTAATCCAGCGTCCGAAAGGGTCTTACCCAAGCGATTATCCTGCGGCTGATAAACAAAAAACAGTATTAAAGACAGTAGCAAACCTTTCTTATTCTCTTTCAATTCTAAAGTCATAAATCACTACTAACTATTGTCACACGATTAAGATCCCAAGCTCCGTTCAATTGTTAATTCTATTAGGTAAAACGTAAGGTTGAAGTCTCCCTGCTTAGTTGACGTCCCTGTCAAAAAATTGTCCTTAAGTGTCGTAAATCCATCAACGGAAAACATTGGCTTATTGTTAAGGCTTTATTTTAAATATCCCAGTCTGGGTGGGATTATTTTTAAATAATAACTTTTACTAACACACCAAATCGGATTGACTCGGTTGACAGGGCTTAGGGATCTTCGACGATTGAGAGACAAAGCGTCTGGTGTGTTTGAGGATTTCGTCCCATTTTACTTAAGGGTACTAAACAAATGGATAATATGCAGTTGTTTGCGGTCAGCACGGCAAATAGACGATGGATTCACGCAGATGTAAACTCTTTAATGGCGCGCGTATGGTGACAATAGAAAATAGAGCCGGGAAAACACAACTGGATGGATTCCTTTAACACCTTGAAGTGACGTTAATAAGTGATGTTGCGATAAATTGTCAGAGCTGGATTCTAGTTATAATGAGTATGCATGGCAGCATTACGCGCATTGCCACTGCCTGACTATAATATAATATGAATCGAGTTTCTTACCGATACCTACATTTCTACTAAGTAAGAACGCTTTTTCCGGAAATACGGTAAACATTCGATGACGCTAGATTTTACGCAGCGTAAGAATCAGCGCTAACAGACTCATGATCTTAATATACGCTATGTATTCAGTGTATGTGTGCGGATCGCGAGGTACCTTTTCTACTCGTGTATAAGGCCATATCGTGTGATTTTGCTTATGCTAACAGGGAGTTCAAATGTACATAATTACCAAATGCTAAAACAAAAGCAAATTAGCGCGTGGGTATCGTGTCATTTGTAGCATATCATATTTAAGAAGAGTGCGATTAAAGTGTTACAATATAAGGTTTATTTAATCAAACCCTTTCGACGGGAAACTAACTTAATAGGTCAATTATCCGACGGGGCTCGAAGTTGCGATCATTGTATCAAATAATTTAAGTCAAAACAAGGATCAACACAAATTAAATATGCAGATATATATTTCGCTACTCTTAGTAAACATTCGAAACTTTTTTCGGGCATAATTATAGACATGTTAAAAGCGATCCAATATTTCGTAACATGATCGCATCCGTTAATGCTGCACCTTAAAAGGCGGGCAGGTACCAACAGGCGCCGCCGGCTTTCTCATGCAGAAGACGACTGCCCTGATGTAACGAAGTCTTAATACGCGTTGACGGACACAACAGGGCCTAATTAACGCGTCGATATGTGGAACCAACCACCACTTTAACCTGAGCCACCCTGCTTTGCAACACTAACCAAATAAACCACGAAACGGGCAATCGTGAAGGCTCACCTGTTCTGGTCAATCCGCTTCGCCCGATGTCCCCTTATCTTATCGCCTAGCATTGATTTTGAGATTCGAAAATCTCGGTGTGCGGTTTCGTCTCGATGCTCTGTTATCGTAACTCTTTTGAGTAAGTTATAAAAAGTTTTCGGTATGGAATTGTGTTACGGAAATATTTTTATGATTTGGAAAGATTAGGGGCAATCGATAAAATAAAGAGATAACCGGTTATAGAATCGAAAGAGGTATTGTAGTTTAGAAAATTCTCACAAGTATTGTTCGCGGTAAAATGTTTCCCATAAACAATCTTGATCCTAATGAGCAACGAAAATGCACTGACAGGCGTTCTGACGTAACCTATACAATAGATCGTTATAAGGTTTTATAAAAAGCTTAGCGAATCTCAGATAAAATGAAGACAATAGTAGCAGCATATCTAAAACGCCGTAAGACCGCGTAATATCTTAAGCTTATACGATCAATAGATTGGAGTCGGGATAAGGAAGAATGTTTGATAATCTTGTCAGAGACTGTGAAGACGTCGGCTTAGCAAAAGCGGTACAAAGATAGTGTTTTATCTCATTTCACGTTCATTAGTAATGTTTCAAGCATAGCTACATGATCTGGACGCACTATGCCATGTCACGATTAAACATAGTTAAGTAGTCGATGTTTTATTGCGTTTTGTCATAATAGTAGACTGGGTACAATATAAAAATAGAAAAACAATATTGCAGCCAGATGTGACGAGGCATAAGAGACTGCAGAGCATTCGTTATGAGATCCTGGTCTGTTATTCGCTACGCGCTAATTCAGCTCACCCCGCCGGCACCCGCCACGAAACCAGACCTCTACCTACGCTTAGTTACTACGCATTGCGGTGTCAAGATATATTTGTGGGTGAGCGTTGAGGTGAGCTTAAAACAAGTTACAGAATAGGGGGGGCTGTACTCCTCCGCATGAAAGATGGTGGCCGCCGTGAAGTTTATCATCATCATCATATCAGCCGAAAGACGTCTACTGCTGAACATAGGCCTCCCCCAAAGAGTGCCACAATGACCGGTCCTGCGCCACCCGCATCCAGCGGACTCCCGCGACCTTTACCACAGACTTTACCGATGGGCGTTGAGGCGGAAAGGTTTTCGAGTGGCGACCACGTACCGGAAGGCGCAGCGTGGGTAGGCCCTAATGACCTGGTAAAGGTGAAGTTTATAGTAGACAGCAATACAACATAATCCAGTCATCCCCCAAAGGCAGGGTACCTACATAATTCGTAAGTTTAATCCATGAAAAGCTTGCGAATCTTACTATCTTACTAATGTTATAAATGTGAAAGTGTTGATGTTTAGATGTTTGGATGGTATTAAACGGCTCAACCGATTTGGAGTAACGATGAAAGCCGAACAGATCATCGAGTACTTGCGTTTGAAGACCAAGCTCATCCTGAGGGTTGAGAGGTTGGAGTCCCGCCACAAACCGAGTTTCAATTCATTTGTGGTGAGAGTAGCAACTGACAAGCTGTCGACCTTCATGAAGGAGGAGATCTGGCCGAATGGTGTAGTTTTCCGGCGATTTCGAGGCCGGCTATTTGACACCCAGAACTTGCGCCGCGCGTCGCCGTCTTAACGTGTTTATGTGTTATGTTATAAGTTTTGTATATTGTTATGTATGTTAGTCTGTAAGGTATTTTAAATATGGGCCTTGTTGCCTGACTCAAATAAATAAATAAAATAATCCCGGGTACTACACGCAGACGAATTTGCCGGCGAAGCTAGTCATATATAATTTATTGTATTTAATATTTCATTCATGTTTTTGGACGCATATGTGTTAGTTACAATAAATTAACTTAAGTGTTAGTGACAAAATAAATACCTAAATACTACGCTCTACTCGTATGTATATAAATATATAACATATATACGAGTAGAGTGTGCTATTTTTCATCCATTTCGGTCTTGGGGGGTCTCACCCTGTAATAATCCAATAATTAGAACCATAGTAACTACTACTGAAAAATTCACAATATTAAGAAACTATTTACAGAAAATCTGGATTCGTGAGGATTTTTATCAATGTGGTATATAGCAAATAACTACGACATTTGTTTGCCTCTTTAACACTCGTCTCTAGAACACAACTCGCCCACAGCGACCAGTGACGCGTGACAAAACAAGGAACAAGTATCATTTGACAAATCGAATCGCATAAAGCGGTCGCAAAGGGCGCCACCACTTGTACCCTGTCAGGGCAATTTTTATGCGTCCTCACCTGGCGAGCACGCCATGCATTTTGATACTTTTTGCTTTAATGGAACTACTAGCGTACCTATAGTAAGGAATGTAAGGATGGAGTCGTTTGTTGACAATCTTCATTAACGTTTAGGTAGCTTAATAAAGACTGATCTTCAATTCGAAGAGACATGTTAAGTGCTTTTTGTGACACAGAAAATAATTGTATGGAAACACCTCAATTATCGATTGTAGTACGGGTCAGTACCCAACTTTAAGCGGTTAAAACGGCTCTTCTTTTTCTTTCAGGACGATGTGGCGATGATCATAACGCATTAGATGACGATGATACTGGTATGATGTAGGTACTTACTGATATGACGCTCTATCTTTACACCTCCTCTATCTATATATATATCTACTAGCCAACTGATCTCAGAATAGGTAATCGGGAGATGAAATCCTTAAGAAATTGGTGTAATTATCCAATAACTATTTGTGTATAAAACCTATACTTAAACGTTTTTTGTTCCTGCAGGAAAATGGCATAAATTTTACAACGCGCGGACATATCAACTGTAATTTATATTGTGCAATTTATATTTCACCGCGCTCGATCGAAAAGTTACACAATACGATATAGTTGATAACAGTGAGGCGAAATATAAATACATAAAGATCAAAAAAAAAAAAATATTTTTGTTATAGAAAATCGTAATATCATTTGTTTTTATATCCCTACAAACTTCATGACAACAGGGCTTTTCAACGTTTCATAAAGAAATACTGATTCGACTGCATATCAGTCAACGTACCATCATGAATTCCGTAAATTATGCGTAGTTCAAAACCAACCGATCTTATTAGATTTTCCATGATTTTCCAACTCGGAACATCACATTCCTTATTGCTTCCTCAACAAACAGTAGGTACAAGTTGCAGAACATTCTAAAAACGGTAGGAATATTTCGAGAAAGGCCAAGAAATTCACGAGACGTAAGGCAAGTTTCCGTTCAGAAAGTTCCCTCAAGGCAACATTTATTTTGTTACAATAATTTAATAATTGACAACTTTGCAACTTTAGGAACGTCTCGTAGGTGCATTGCTCCCCAGCTCGCTAGTTCAACACAAACCCGTGACTACCCAAGCAGTTCTATAGTCGTGATGTTCCTTTATTTATTTTCAAAAAGACCGATGAATCGAGCCCCGCCTGCCTACGCCTCGCGTTTTGAATGGCGCATTTTTATTTCGTCACATAATAACTGTGGGGCGAGCAGGGCGCGACCCGCGATTATTGAAGTTTTTTTATTTGCACCGTAGATACCTTTTACATCGCCGTTCAATTACTGAGAGTGCGGTTGACGGAAGAATTGTATGGATGCGGGTTTATTAATGTAACTTTAACCTTTTGAGGTACCTAATGCCACTTATAGTGGTTCATACTCATTATTAAAATTAACAATAATATTTATACGATAAACAATGGCATTTATTGCTGTTCATGCGTACCTATTAAATATTAAATAGTGTTGCTACCAACACTATTTAATATTTAATAGGTACGCATGAACAGCACGTCGGCGTCTCTCAGTACCTACGTACTGAGAGACGCCGACGTGAAGATAGATTATGGACCCGAAATGCAAAACTCTCCTGGAATTGTATTGAAAACGACTACTTATATGCAATGAAAAGGCGTTTCAACACGGTTTGAGAGTAACTAAGCACAATATTAATAGTGAGTTTTCCTTCACCACCTTCACACCTTCACCTTCACACCAAAATCAAGTCATTTATGTTTCATGTAATTTACTCGCGTTCCTTTTTGAGGTTCCAGTCGAGCCATCTCAGTGTCTACTGACTGACTGATTTATTTATTTACTATAAAGAAATAAAGGCATGTCCACACCAGCGCGGCGCCCACGCGCGCTGATTGCGTTCGCCTTGACATTAGTTCGACTGTCGCGCCGCACGCGCCGCGTCGCGTGAGCGCGTACATTCGCTGGTTTTAATGTTATGTAATGTTATGATTACTGGACTATTGAAAGCTTACAGTTACTCTTATTTGTCAAACAACTGAACTGCATGAATTTAAAATTAAATGGAAAAAAAATCCTTACTTAGAATGGCTCGATCTGCAGAAAGGTCGCTGGTTCGAATCCAGCTCGAGGCAATGTTTTATTTTATTGTGTTGAACAGTAATGTGTTCATTTTTTTGTCTCATAAATAAATTTTATTTAATAAAGACGTCATCGGTGACCACCGGAAGATGGCGCAATGACCGTCTTTTTAAAAAAACTTTTATTTATCTTGTAGTGTAGATATGTTAGTGAGTTTGTTTAGGTCAAATCTTATTTTTTTTATAATATTTACTTATTCATGTATATTAAATCTAATAAATATGAAATCTCTCTGTGGAGGATGGATCACAATAGTTTATATAGTCAGAACTTAGATGATGCACCTATTCATTGAAATAAACAAAGTAATAATAACCAAGATTCGTTTTTAAGACAAATCATACACTGGTCTAAGTACGAATAAAATGCGCAAATGACGCAACGGTTGACAAAAAAAAAACACGAAACCTTCGAATTCCGTGCTTTGGAGCTCAAGTCTCAATTTCCGTGAAATAATAAAAAGGCCACCTCTTTTATTGGATACGAAAATACAAGGGAAAAATAAAAGAGCGCGCAGTTACACAGTCCTATCAGAAAATAAATAACTTTTTTTACTTAGGAGTTGTTCTCAGTTCTGTGGAACGGGGCCCTAAAATTTATGATTCTTTGAAATATTGTCCTTAGTACGATACAACGTAATCCACCGTTGTTTATCGAAAGACATTGGATAAATACACTTTATAAATACTTCGTACGGTGAGGTAACGGACTGACGCTGACGATTGCTTGAATTTACTGTTATGTGACTTTTTAGCTTGTGCACTCGAAATACGGGGATGTTAAAGATATGAGAATCCTTGCTTTTCATTCATGTACGTGCACCGAAAATATTTTCGAGTAATTTGATATTCTTACTCGCTCATAACTGAACGAGCGATCAAAACGAACGAAATTATCCGTTTCAGCTTGGTCAAAAATGCGTTCATATGTCCTTGCTGATCTCCTCTACAGGAGGCATTTTTCGTGATTCAGTTTTTGAAATTAGAGAAAAAAACTTAATGTTTTAAATGAGGGTCTTGCTAGGTATTCAGCTCACAGTGTTCACTAGGGGTTGGTATCAAAACGACTGGATTCTCAAAACGACATGAACCGCATAAAGACTGGATCGCAAAACGACCACAGCTGCAAAAAGTCTTTCTCGCATAATGACTATGTAGCAAAACGACCACAGCATAACGTCTTAATCTCAGAATGGCCTACTATCAAAATTACTAGATCGCGGAAAGACCACCTCGTGCAAAGTCTACCTCTTAAAAGGCCCTAATAGTTAAAATGGCCAGATCGCGGAAGAACTTAATATCAGAATGGCATGGTAGCAATTAGTCTTGTTAGTAAAATGGCATGAAACAATTCCATCGGCATCATACCATCATACTCGTAATAAATACTTCTCGTGTTTTGACAGAAAAAAAGAACATGAAATCCGCTTTGGCACCTAATCCCAAGATTTGACTTTGACCTACGTTTATGAAAGTGACTGCCATACCAAAGTATGAAACTTAAAAAATGTTCTCTTTCCCTCTTTTCTATTCTTACACAAACTCTAGTAGATAATACAGGGCTGTTTCCTGTAATAGGAGCAATAAATTTTAAAAGCAGCTTTTTGAGCCTATCAGTGATTGTTTTGTATCGGTAGTGGTATGGAGTCGATCTGGTAACTATGTATGTTGTACTCATCATGATCATCATCATCATATCATCAGCCGAAAGACGTCCTCTGCTGGACATAGGCCTCCTTCAGATTACCACAATGACCTGTCCTGCACCCGCACTCAGCGTACTCCCGCGACGTTGACCAGGTAATCAGTATGTTGTATTAGCATGTGATATATATCATCATCATCATCATCATATCAGCCGAAAGACGTCCACTGCTGGACATAGGCCTCCCCCAAAGAGTGCCAAAGCGACCGGTCCTGCGCCACTCGCATCCGTGTGATATATATATGTATATAGAATGCGAACACATGATTTCACTAACAGACTAGTCTTCTACCAAACATGATCCATGCTGTAGTTAAATCTCTAGTGTTCTATAGCAAAATAGGTAAAATTGAGCACTTATTTAATCACTTGTCCTTCCATCCTTTATAAGAGTTTTTGTATACGCCAACTATTGTAGGCATTAAATGATATGACACAGCCAAACCACTCACTTTATTTGCCGCAAGTTAAAAGGCAATATTTTGTCAAACTCACATCTGTTACTCCAAATCGCAACAAAAAGGTCACCCTAGTTAACCCTACCCTACAATTACGTGTTTACCCAGACTGACGCGTTTACACTGATTACACGTTTACAATTTTTTTATAACTCTAATGAAAATCACACTGAAAAAAGGATAGCTCATAATCTCATGATTATAGAGTGTTCTAGAAACATTATAAAACCATTATAAATGCATTCTACCCTTTAACAGTCTAAGTAGGGATGTAAAACGTTATCGCTTAGAAGCAATAAGTCGGATCTCCGGAAGATTGTGAGCCATATTGTTACTGTTATGAACTGAGGTGTAAAATGGTCCTACGCTGGGGTTACTTACTGATAGTCTTTTAATACTGGTATCTGGGTTAAGGTTTTTGTTACTGTTCTATTAATTACAGATTGTGGTAGAACTTATCATTTTGAGATTTAAGTGCAAGCGCATTTAGGAAGGGACCATTTTGTGTGTGCTTGTGTTTTTTTAACTTAACTTATACGTACATATTAACTATAGAAATAAATTTATAATAGATCGTAATATTGAGCCGCAAGTATTTATACGTCTCAGTAAAGTGCTTGTGATCTAGGCATAGCTTGACATGGTTTATCCACGACTATATCCACGACTACAACACCAGAAGTAAAAACAAGATCGCAGTGAAGGCCAGTCGTCTCCGCAAGGTTAGCACGTCGTTCGTGGGGAACTGCATACGTTTTTACAATAAAATACCCACTGAAATTGTTAATTTACCGTACTTACAGTAAATTTAAGTCTCATGTTAAGAGTAATTTGCTAAGCAAGGCGTATTATACTGTCAACGATTTCTTAAACGACAAAAATGCCTTTAAGCCAGTAGTAGTCTGATTCTATTAGGAATACATGTAATCATTATAAGTACCTACCTGATATAACTGTACCGTTTTATGTAAGAAGAGAGCACGTAATGCTGTTTCTCGCCGAACAAGTCGCTTAATCTTTGCTAATATCAATGTCCGGTGGCTTGAATATGTCATGCTCGCTTAAAGGGCTTTGCTTACGGTGGCGTCGTTGATCGGGTCGCCACCTTCCCTAACATATGGTTGAGGGAGGCGATGGCTGAGATATGCGTCATACTCGTGATCGGGTGCTGTTTGTGGAGTCCGGACTGTTCATGCTTGCAAGGGCATAGTACCTAATTAACTACTTAAATACTAGTGTTATTATTATTATTATCGTATTGACGAGAGACATCATTCTGATCTTGACACGTTTTATTGTTATTGACCCTGTACATCTCTGACAATATAACATAAACACAATACAACATAAACATATAACATTAATGTTCCTTTTTTGTTTTGACGGCTAGAGACCGTATACATCTCTTAGAATAATTATTAATTGTATTTGGACGCTCAGAGACCTTATACATCTCTGGAATACTGAATAATAGCATTAACTTCTGTTAATGCTGATACAGATCTTATATCGAATGTAATGGTCATATTTTGCAATTTTTTTGTTTACATTAACTTAGTGACATTTAGTTTGTAAACCTTTTATATATAATTTTAAATTATTATTGTGTAAGATTACTATTTTATTGTAAATTACCGTTTGACATGTAAAAGTGGGCACTTTGTGGCCTATTTGCAGAATAAATAATTGATTGATTGATTGATTGATTTAGACTTTAGAGGCATAACGAAAATACCCTTTCCACATGCCAACGAAATTCAATCTTATTTCAATATTAATAAGAGTTTGTCAGGGATTCTTTTCTCACTTCTTTGGCCTGTTCAGTTGAGAGTTGAGACTAAGAACAGATATTATAGACTTTATTAGTTTTTAGTTAAAAAATCCAGTACATACTGTTACATTAAATAGAGTGTTCAACATGTTTGATCACGGAGAACTTGCGATAAAATTCAATGTAATATAATTATGATTTGAAACGCTAGTGAACATATAACGGTCTCTCGCATAATCTGCCATACAGTTGAATTGTATTTTACAGGTAAATCAAATCATTATATACTTCAGGTTATCTATAAGAGTATTCTGTGACTCGATTTCATATCTCTTCTACTACTTTATAGTAAGTACATCAATTAGTACCAGACTACCAGTATAACTTATATCATCAGCATTAGCTCATAGTATAGATTATCGCATACCGCGACCCATAAACCAGTCGGAATGTCCGAACAATCGTTCATTGAGGTACTTATTTATTTTAAATACAATCATCAGGGGGGCCTCCTGCCGGGTCGCTCCCGGGGCGCTGTCGCGGGCCCCCAACCTCGGTCCGCTTTCGGCCCCCTTTAATCAACTGTCATGCTGCCAGTGCGATACCATTACCCGGCTATAAAACTTATGTCACTAACAATATTCTTATGTGTATGTGATTAAGGTTGATTTTAGATTGGACCGGCTGATGTTGATATGATTGCGCGTGGATTATGGTAAAGACTGTCCGCCATCTTTCTTTTTGGATTGCGTTGTATTAGATCTAGAGCATGTTTGGGTGAGGGATATGATGGAGTTACTCATGAATATTTGTCACAGATAATATTTAATGTAACTTCTAGTGCACTTACATGGCAATATTCCTTTAATCTTCTTTAACACTCGATACATTAAAAGCAAAAGCGTGTTTGCAATACATTACCCAATCAAAAATCGAACCTTTACAAGCGCAATCACTAATGACTCTATTCAAAGCTATCAATCGGATTATCAATGATAATAATTATTACCACAAAAGGCAAACTACCCTGTCTGCACCGCATTATTAACAATAAGTTACCATCATAACATTCATGCGGCATGACCGACCGTCAAGCGCGCCGCTGATCTGACGAATTTGTTATGGTCAGAAGTAACGCGTGACACACGCGCGGAACGGTCGGCGAATCTTTTCAAGGCTATGGACCGAACTGACGCGTATGGTTGAGATAATTGATTGTGGCCGACGTTTTATAAAACTGACAATGGAATTTGAATCTTCTATCTTAGACGTCAGTGGCTAATTGAATGGACTACTTTGATGCAATTCGGCCAACTCAAATAACCTCAAGTATAATTTCCTCAACAGACTAAGTCAGAAATGATTTTCCGTGTCAAAATATACCTAAGTCTGATTTTCACTAATGAAAAACTGTAAAATTTTGAATGGACCCCAAATAGTAAAAAATAGAATACTTCATCATTTATGAAAGGGCAAATTGACGTAATTAATATCGGAAAGAAGAGAGCAATCTAATAATTTAGTAAATCTGAAAAAGTCTCGCAAAAACATTAATTATTATTATTTCATCATCCTCCTAGGGTTATTCCCGGTAGTGCCCCTAAAGAAGCCCGGGGTGCGCTTTAACACCTAATCCCAAGATTTGGCATAGGCACTAGTTTTACGAAAGATACTGCCATCTGACCTTCCAACCCAGATGGGAAACTAGACCTTATTGGGATTAAACCGGTTTCCTCACGACGTTTTCCTTCACTGAAAAGCTAACGGTAAATATTCCGTAGGTACATAAGTTTCGAAAAACTCATTGGTACGAGCCGGGATTTAAACCCACGACCACCGCTTGACAGTTGCATGCCTGAACCACTAGGCTACCGTAGCTCTCCGGGTGGGTAATTATTATTATTTATTTATTTAAAAACTAAAATTACACATAAATACGCTCCACAAAACGGAATTATCAGTTTGAATGTGGAGTCAAATTACATTTTCATTTGTCATTCATCTCTATTTACAAATGTAATAAAGTGTCTTAAATATCTACTATGTAGACTCTACATTAGTATCATCTATTTAAATGTGCATGAGAATAGGATATCACATGAATGCTATATAAGGATGGGATCCACGGATGCGCAAAGAGTTCTTGTAATGCAAAAACGTGCAGTTCGAGTACTTCTAGGAGTCAAGCATCGTCACCCCCGTCGGGAGTTATTCTCGACGCAACGCATAATGACGCACTACTCACAACATTTGTTCGAGCTTCTCTTATTTGTAAAAAAAAACATCTCCCAGTTTGCGCGTGTGAATGTAACGGGTAAAGAGCTTCGTTCAACTGGGCGCCTAATGACAGTTCCTCGTCGCATGGCGCTTTCAAAGAAAAATCCCCGGGTTACTTATTGGGCCTACTTATTTCGAGCACCTACCCGCCGATATAAGAAACGAACCTTGTGACGAAACACTTGGGCGTAGACTGAGAAATCTTTTGTTGGATAACCCTCTGTACTCTGTTCACGAGTTCATGGAAATAATGTTTTAAGTATAATTATTTGATTTATTGATACCTAATCTGATACTATTTCTTGTGTAATATTTATATTGTATTTCTACTGTGAAATCGTAATACGTAAATTAACATTGTTTATTTTTGTTTGAATTTAATTGTCCACTAGTTGTTAAATGATAATGCGTAATGTATTGACATTTTGAATATTATTTAATTTTTATTTCTTATTATTGACGATCGTGATAAGGATTCTTATAATTTTGACATTGTATGCGAATCTATATTGTAATTTTTATCTCGAAATAAATAAATCTAAATCTAAATCTAAGAACCTAAAAGAAGATTTCTACAGGGCATCCTTAAGGTATTTGAGGTAGCTTGTCATAGAAAGCAGTTTTTCCTGAATGGAACAAAACACGTATGAAAACTGTTACATATGTAAGTGAAGAGCATGATGCATGCACCAAAATGAAATATTTAAGATAGTATTAGTGTTCATTGTGGTGACTAAAATAGAGGTCGTTTTAGAATTATTCATGTTATTCAAGGATTTGTTCATGCTAAAATGGAGGTTCCAATATGCGTAATTGATCTAAAAAGTAATAATGCGAAGTGGTGCAGTGTTCTACTTTAAGACATATTATTATTTTTATAATACTAATATTCGTTAAACAAATTCAAAAAATATTCATATCTAAAAATATGCCATTATAAAAATAAACTGATAAAATCTAATAATTAAAAAACCATAAATGTTTTTCGGTCTCCGCACCAGTATGCACAGGAACATTTCTTTTTCGTGTCCTAAACGGCCCATAAGTAAAGCATTGTGCGCCGATTGGTAACAATAGGGCCATAATGGCCGGCCATCGATACCCTTTCTGTCTCGGAATTTAATCGTGTGATGAGGTGTGGTTACGAAATTTTTTGTTCCTGGGCCCCGATTCGAGATTCAAGATGTGATGGCATGTCATAGGGATATCCCTACTTTCGTGTCTCTTTCAAAATGAGATTGGCAGAGATATTATATGAAACATAAGAGTTATCTTAGGGAACCCTTCTGTCATTAGACAACTAGAATCGCGGCCCATAACTCAGCACTTTAATGACAAAGGGGTCGACCAGGAACTTACGTTTCGCATTCTAATTTGCTATTAATGTGTTTTCACGCTTTTCTGACTGGCTCGGTACGCGAAATATAAAATTACACTCAAGAGCAAAAAAATGGTACACCCTGTGGGGAAATTCAATATGTAGTGTACCCTCTATTTTTAATCTTGAATGTAGATTGCAAAACG
Source organism: Epinotia ramella (assembly GCA_947578815.1). Classification (NCBI taxonomy): domain Eukaryota; kingdom Metazoa; phylum Arthropoda; class Insecta; order Lepidoptera; family Tortricidae; genus Epinotia; species Epinotia ramella. The sequence continues at coordinate 9,398,817 of OX388217.1, read as the reverse complement.
TAAATGTACATTTTATTCTATGTATAAAGTACTGAGATACCTAAGAGGTAAGGGGCCTTGAAGAAACTGTCACCTTTCAGTTCTAAAATATAATTCTACCTATGGACTGTAGAGGTTTTCTGTTTTAGCGGGCGAGCGGGGCGAGCCATGCAAAAAGAACGGCTTCTATGTTTTAATCTGAGAAATAAACAATTTGTTGATTGATTCTGCGGTAATCCTTGTATGGTTGCAGACGCTGTAGGTATTATATTTCAATACAATGTTATGGAAAATGTATTATAATCATATCGATGAAGTCTGAGTATCATTGAAGAAGTTACCGACCCCATACTTAATCATCGTGGCATTCGTGGCGCTACCCTGAGCTCCACTACATCCCCATAGTTACCTACCCTAAAACTTCCCAACTACCTATTCCTCCTTCCTAGTCCAGAAGAACAAGTATGGACCAAAGTATAGACTAACTAATTGCTGCCAAAACTAAGGACTATTTTAGTTAGGTCACCCACAATAATAGTCATACACAACCATGTAACACCGTGTTTATTTGGACAATAGGTAGGTGATTTGGCTTATAGTTGGGTAGTGGTGTAGTGGGGAGGTTTTACGGTATTGAATATTCGTGTACATATTTGCTACAACATTTATATTTGTGTCACCCAAATGCCCAAATCACACACAAGGTTTTGTGTTCAACAAAGGTTACTGTGTAATCGTATTCGCATAATAATATTTACGATATTTCTGATGCAGAAGTAAAATATAAATACGCAAATGCTCGGTCACTTGCACCTTTCATGTGTATTCATCGCATACCAAACAAGTGAGTATACTTTAACTGTCATAAACCAACTGTTTCATTACAAATTACAGGCAAATAATCTTAATTCCATACTATATTGTATCATTAAGTAATGCATATCAATGCAACATTAAATATTCCCAATGCGTGCAATCAATTAAAACATACTTGCAAATTAGTTAACATATAAACATGCGATTTCGTTAACACCATTAAGACAAACATACGTCTTAATTTCTTAGAGTTCATTAATATTTCTGACCCTTATGTTGATAATGGTAGAGTTGAGATTAGCGTGGTGAAATTGTGAACATGATCTTGCAGGATCATATTCGTTATTCGATTACCTCCCGCCAAGACGATCACCGCGTACGTGTAATAAACTGTTGCGAATTATTTCATTATGGTTTTAGAGCCCAAGAACCGTTCTGTATCGGTTTTACGGGAGGTATTTGGGTACGAGTGGACTAATTTTACATTGAAATTGCGTCGTATTATGATGATTTTTATTGATCTTGGATTCCCAACTAAAAAGTTTTTTATGAAATCGAATTGGAAGTTTTCCAAACAGATTCCGGGAAAAAAAACTTGATCTTCCGTGGGAAAAAAGCTAGGTTTTTCATGTTATAAATAGTAAAGTACCTCATTTTTCACATTGACAGGTAGATATGAATAGAACAAATATAGAAACCGATCTAAGACCTTCAAACCTTCAAAAAAAGAGCGTACTCCCATCTTAAAGGCCGGCAAGGCACTCACAACACCCCTGGTGTTGCAGGTGTCCATGGGCGGCGGTAATCGCTTACCATCAGGTACCGTCTGCTCGTTTGCCTCCTATAAAAAAAAATTGTTTAGGGTTAAATTTAAAATATAATAGGCAAATGTTCGAGGTCCCATTTAACTGTGTATTCTTAAATGAAGCCCCTACCAAACCAAACATAACCAACAATTTTAATTACCTTGTTTTCCCTAAATCTATAAATTTCTTCACATTATTACCAAATGGTTAAAATGGGAATCCGTTAACATATATCCCGTGCCTTGATTCTGAGACATAAAATGCTTGAACAATCATAAATAAGCATAATTACGTTTTTAACGATAGATTTTTGATTGGTGCACTCTCTGTGAATATGGTTATACTTAGTTATGATGATATAAAATATAAAGCAGGGAGCTGGGTGCATATTTGTGTGGATATAAAAAGTGTAACGTCAACAAATTTGTGATTTTATTACGTGCTGTTGAGGTAGCCTCAAATTAGTTGGATGGCCTTATGCAATTCCATAAGTAAGTTTATAAATATGCCATGATTGGGGTCAAGCTGTTTTTAATTCATGCTTGCCGTTGCGTCTTATGCAGGCACAATAAATGTTATTTTAAAAGTACATCCTGATGATCGAATTGAAAAAAAAAAACATATGAAAGGAGTAACATAATTTATGAAACACCAGTTGGATATGGAATACCTACTCCTATTATGTAACCAGTTTCATTTTCTTAGTTAGTACCTACTGAAATAAAATAAAATATAGGCTGAAGCATTTTATTTCGAAGAACATATTCATAGAATCAGATTATCGTATATAAAGAATTAGAAACTGCTTGCAGAATAATAATTGTCAAGTTTAAAAATGTGATTGTTCAAACTTTAATTAAATATTTTTTGGGTACTTATCGAATGAACCGATCCAAATTAGATATTATATTTTTTGTGACCAGCGTTCCATAAACACAATATGACAAGCCTCTGGGCCTTATGGCCTTCTTTACGACACGCATTATATTTATTCCAAATTATTTTCGGTTCCTGGTTCATTTAAAACTGCCGAATTGAGCATTTTATTTGCGCCCTGTTGTGAGAATTTAAAATTAAGTGCAGTGTTGTTTATTCGGATAATGAGCGTTTCATATTCTGTCGAAGAAGGTCAATACCGTATTGGCGGTATTGGAATGTCGTTCAATAAAATTTACGTAAAAACAATGTTGTTAATATTGATAAAGCGTAATCAGCGGCGCTACCACGAACTTCGGAAGTCGAAGTTCGTAATACATGCATCCCTGTCACTCGATTAAGGGAGTGCGATAGAGATGGAAATACCCGAACTTCGACTTTCGAAGTTCGTGGTAGCGCCGCAGAACGAGTATAGTACAATGAAAACGAGTCATATATTTGCGGTGCACGGCGTTCGATGTTATGGTGGGTTAAGATTATTTAATACACACTACAGTTTATAAAAAGTCGGCCGACTTTTTATAAAACTGTCATTGGAATAGGATCCTTTACGTTGGACAGTAGAGTTGCTTTTTGAATGATGCCGTTCGGCCGACTCAAACATAATATAACGTTTGCCACCATTTCAGGGGTTATTCGCTACGCGCTAAAGCGGCTCACCCCGCCGGTCACCCGTCACGTAACTAGACCTCTACCTACGCTTAGTTAGAACGCATTGCGGTATCAAGATATATATGTGGGTGAGCGTAAGTTACAGAATAGGGGGGCTGCACGGCTATCACAAGATATCTCTCGATTTTTCTCACACCATCCGTCTCTCTCTGATAGGGCTTTATACGGCTGTAAAAAGTCAGGTTTGGTAGAATCACCTGCAACAGTCGTAGGGTGACCAGAGATGTGCACAGCTGTTTTAATATATTTGAGTCCTATAGCTATCAAGCAATGCGAGCACAGCTTTGGTGGATATTCACCTTTATCGTAATTAGGCCTATGCTGATTTGTGGACATTTCGAAAATGGGATCGAAACCTTTAGCAAGGCTTTAGGGAGGCTTTAGCAAGAGCACCATAGCTTAGTTAAGTGATTATGTCTACAGCACGGCTATCATGAGACAGCCCGCGAGCTCTCTCGATTTTTCTCGCACTATTCGTCTCTCTCTTATTAGAAAACTTAAAACAAGAGGTATAGTGCGAGAAAAATCGAGAGTACCTATGTCGCGGCCGTCTCATGATAGACGTGCTGGTTTCATATAATGCGATTCGCCCGCGTATCACTAAGAACGGAAGCAAAGCTGCACGACAAAATATATCCTACTAGCTGCCCGCGACTCCGTCCGTGTGTAACTCGTTTGTATCGTAGCACCATACAAACTTTCACCCCCCATTTCACCCCTTTAGAGTATGATCTCTGGGATAAAAACTATCCTATGTCCTTCCCTGGTACTCAAACTATCTCTAGGTATACCAAATGTCATCCAAATCGGTACAACGATTTAAGTGTGAAGAGATAACAGACAGACACTTTCGCTAAATAAGATAAAATAAAATGAAATAAATTAGCGATATTTCGACTGTTGCTGGGAATTTTTATATCGCAGTCCTTTAAGTATAGGCTGTAATCGAAAAGGACGCAAAAAACATCCTTCCAGTAACTTCTTTATAATACTTTTAAAGCGTTATAAAACTTCATGCATAGGTAGTCCAATAAAATTAAGACATTTTAATTATGTGCCCCTATTTTGTAGGTTTTTATACACGGTAATGAACCGATGGACGGTGGTCTAATTCTTTATAAATAAAGCTGTTAATTAAGAAGGCACTCCGGGTAATATTGGCCCCGTAAAGTAATAAACCACTTGATCCTTTAAGTTAAAAAGGACACAGGTGCTGATTGTAAAGACTGATTAATTAGCTAAGAGTCCTTTTCAGAATAAAGTTTTATGCGTTCACTATTTTCCCTTGGAACATGTCCAGGGTTCAATAAAATAAATGAATCGGTTTATAGGTGGCTTAAATAGGCCTTTAAGACTAAACGTGACTAATCTGGAATAAAGACTTGGTCTGAAATTATACGTCAAAGTTATGTGGACTGATCTTGGAACAAACTATTCTTTGTTCGAATTGACAATTAAAGGGCTTTGATGCACATGTTTAAATACTTTAAATATGATGAGATAAAGAGAGCATCAGATTCCACCAAAAAGAGATGAATGTTTGATTGAATGACAGAATTTACATTTATTTATATTAGGTATTTGCGTTAAAGAGTACTGTTTACTTATGAATTGTCAGACTATCGTGTGCTATGGTGATCGAATAATTGGAACATAGTTATTAGCCAATACATAGAAGACAAAGATGCCGATGCTGAGAATGGAAGCTTCTGCATGACCACCACCTGGTACCAGCACCAAATGTAACTGGTACAAGTATTATATAAAGGTAGAATCAGTTTTTGACTTGCAAAAGTGCTATGAGAAAGCCTATTTGAATAAACATTAACAATAAACAATAAACAATAAACAATATGTACAGTGGAGTTCTCCAATATATATACCGACAACCTTTCAAAAATATCCACACCTGTGTCTTATATCAGTTACAATAAAGTCTCTGTATAGATATTTTTAAAAGGTTGTCTGTGTAGATATTGGAGAACTAGACTGTACATGGATTTTCAATTATTTTAATTTCATTAACCTACTCTTATAACCTATATGCATGCAACGGATAAGCTCCAGGAATGCCGCCTTCGTTGGTTCGGTCACGTCTCTCGCAGGCCATCTGACTACGTAGGGAACAAATGCAATGCCTTGGCCTCGTCTTCGACGGCCCTCGACCCCGGGCAGACTTAAGAAGCGATGGCTGGACGTCGTGAAGGCCGACATGAGCGAAAACGGGCAAACAAAAACGCCCAGGATCGTGCAGTGGAGGAAAGCTGACCATGGCAAAGGCCGGGATAACGCTAGATAGAAGTAGAACCTATATGCATTACACTCATAATGTTTCATTTTCATCTATAAATTCAAGCAAATGAGATGTGTATTTTAAACTCAAATGCCTAGTTTCCGAGAAATCCCTAATCCGTACCAATACGTCAATTACCGAGGGAGATAAGAGTTATTTAACATCCGAGAGACAAACCGACAGACACACGAGCGCCTGTCAACAAACAGCGGTGTTTGGAGCACAAATATGTGATAAGATAGCTTTAGGTGAGGCCGACACAATGGGCGGTGCGGTGTCAATATTTGTCATATGAATGCCTTTCAACGTTGCGAGCGCGTGCTGGGGCGTGGATGTCTGTCACACCGTGCTGTAATGTATTTGACTACAGTCAAATCAGCTTCTTTTTATGAAACGTCAATAATCCCCGTTGGTATGATATATATATTTTGTAATGAAACCCAATTTATTTTCACTGTTGTATCCCTATTAGAGTGCCGGCTCCTATAATGTACGGCCCAATGGCCCGGCTCCTATAATGCGTGCAGGTGTCCTCTATTCTCTCTCTTTACACATGAGTTAAAAGAGACAGATAATTATATTTGACGTGGATTATTGGGCCGTACATTATAGAGACCCTGCCGGGCTCGGTGTTAGGAGCACTCTGATCTCGGTCAATTGGTCATGAAGTTAGTATAGGAATGTGCAACTGCCCTTCTCAAGAAACTCGTTAAAAATATTCAATTACGAACATTAAGCATTTTTTTTCGTCACACGTACGGTCGAGGTCATAAATACGTTTACACTTTTGCACCTTATTGCCTTGTAATAAGGTGCAAAAGTGTAAACATATTTATGACCTCGACTGTACCTCTCTGGTCAGTGAGAAACATAACACTTAGTAGGTACTCACAATAACTGCTACCTATCCGTCAAGCACTTAACCAAATTGACTTTCGTAAATTGACAAAGCGCAAAGTTACGCAAGTTTCTTTCTGATAAGCGCGTAGAATAGTTGTCACCATACTATTTTTCACTACAAAAGGTACCTATGTGTAAATATATTATTGTATATTATTAGGGATTTCACGAATGTCAGTTCTGTTACATTCGCCAATGCGAATATTTAGGATGCGAATGTGTGAATGCGAATGCACATTAATAACGTACGTAATCACTTTTTAATCATTTTATTTAACAATCACAAGCATAAAAAGCAATCACAAGTCACTACCCAAGTAAAAGTGCATTCTATTGGTTAAAATTAATCACGTGATACGGGTTGGCGCGCTTTGCGCATGCGCGAGTCGGCGCGGCGGCTTGGCGGCAGGCGCCCGGCGCGGGCGAAACACGCCACGACTTGCGCATATTCGCATTCGCAAAACATTCGCATCGTTTGATGCGAATGTTTAAAATGATGCGAATGTTGATGCGAATATTTAAAATGATGCGAATGCGAATGCGAACATTCGTAACATCCCTATATATTATTTTGTATATATGTGTAAGTATGTTTATTATTATTATTATAAGTATGTTTATTTCTGTATGTATTTGATAAAAGATTATCTTGAATTTAGTTTTCATTTAAATTTAAATGTTTGCACCAAATGTTTCTGTTTTGCCCAATAGTTGACTGGTAGAGAATGTCTTATGGCATCAGGTCCGCCATTTGTTCTTTATCTCGTATTGTGCAATAAAAAATTAAATAAATTAAATGGGCTGTAATACAGAAAACCTCTTAACTATAGCATATTTGACGACCGGTTAGTCTAGTGGGTAGTGACGCTGCCTACGAAGCTAAAGGTCCTGGGTTCGAATCCCGGTAAGGGCAAATATTTGTGTGATGAGCATGAATATTTGTTTCTGAGTCACATGGATGTTTTCTATGTATTTAAGTATTTCTATCTATTAAATATATCGTCGTCTAGTACCCATAACACAAGCCTTATTGAGCTTAGTATGGGACTAGGTCGATTTGTGTAAGATTGTCCCCTAATATTTATTTATTATTATTTATTTATTATTTATTATATTTGGCATCAAACCTGCAAATTCAGACTGTTTGTTTAACCACCCTAGTAGGTACTGACTTGATTTCGGATTTTAAAAAAGGTAGCTTAAATTGCTTTTTTTCTATCAATGCAGCCCGTAGGTAAGTTAGGCAACGGCAGTTGCCATTATTAGTATAGGGGTGCACGAAATTGGCAACTGCGGTTGCCAAGAGCAAGTGAGAAACTGGGTGAGTAATTTTTTTTATTTTTTTATTTATTTAACATGAAAATATAAATATGTGTACCGTAAATACATCAATTCGCCAAACTGCGGAGCAGTTTGTTGGCGATGAACTCGCTCGTTTTATGACAAAAGTAGGTATACATAGAAATTACGCTGCACTACCCGCCCGACGTAACCCATTCATATCTCATAACATATTATTTTCCATTAAGTGCAAATCAGATGAATGAGCCACTGGCGGGGCAGGAGTACAACGGTGCTTATAAACTACCTTGTTTTAATGCTGTTTGAACTAACTAATTAATGAATGTTGATACATACTCGTAATTAAGTATAACAGTTCACGTTTAATTATTTTCCTTCGTAATGTAGAGTATTGTAATGTAATGGTATTTAGTAACAAACAAAAGTCAAAATTACCAGTACGAAACAGTTTCAATCCAACTGTAATTTTTTTGTTTCGTAGCGATAGGTATTTGTGTTTATGACTGAAAAATTATTATTCATCAAAATTCAATATACGCACCTAATATCTAAAAAGAATGCATGGCTTACTTTTAAGTAAAACGTACTTTAAACGTACGCCACGTTTCTTTAAATTTTTTGTAACTTTTGGTGCTTTTTACCTACTTTATTAAGTAGGTATGTCTATACTTTCTAGTTATATCAGACGTTTCTAATAGGTATTTATTCAGTAAAAAAAAACCGGCCAAGTGCGTGTCGGACCACGCACAACGAAGGGTTCCGTGCCTATTAAAAAGGTCGTATCGCTACTGAAATCCTATGGCACTTACGTCCTTTTCTTTAGGGAAGGTAGTTTTTTAGAAATATCTCAAAAACCTTTGAACCGATCTTGTTCAAAACAATTTTCGCTGAAAGAATTTAATAAGCCCTGTGTCCATGTTTTTTTTTCATATTTTTAAAATACACTGTTCAAAAATTTGAGGGGGGGGGGCTCAATTTTAGTGACTTTCGGGGCGATTATCTCCGACTCTATTCACTTAATCAAAAAAATTGCTGAGAAACCTTATATTTATTTTGAAAGGCCTATCGACTGATGTGCCACACAAAAATTGTTGACTTTCAGTTTTATGTATGGAGTGCACCCCTAAAAACAAACACACCTTATAGTTTTCGAGTAAAATGCCTGTGACATACGGACGGACAGACAGACAGACAGACATGACGAATCTATAAGGGTTCCGTTTTTAGCCATTTGGCTACGGAACCCTAAAAAGATGCACCTACTAAACATTTTTTTCAAGTCACTGTAACTTTACCGGCCTTCAATTTCGTAATTCATAATCCTGCACAATGCGTTGCTACGGTGTAATACAATGCCAGTCTAATACTCATACAAGACTTCACACTTGAGATAGTTATATTCCAGATAATAGGTTTTTTTAAACTTAGTTTAACTACATTTTAAAATAAACAAAAACTAAACTTCATGAAAATGAGGAACTGTCAGAAAACAATATATTTTTTTAATTTAAATTTAAATTGTTACAGATTTTTGAAAAAACAATTTTAAGTGGTGTTTTTGACAGTAAGTGTATACCAATTAACCGTTCTAAAAGTTGGTTTTGGAATGATTACTATAGTGTGCATTTTTATTTCCTCGCACCACTCGCATTCTTATCTCGTTGCTTTGCGATGAGCAGTGATTGAAACTTTCCACACGTGTTATAATGTCTTTTTGTGTTTTTCTTTAGACCAACTGAGAAAGGCAAGGCTACTTCGCTCAGCGGATTAGTAGGTATTGCTATTCAGCGAGGTAATGCTGCCAGCATCTTTAGTATGATGCCACAGGATCGGAGGGTTGTTAGATATTGTTATTTTCTCAATTTAGCTTTCGTTCTTACTAAGTATTTTTAATTGTAAATAGTTTTTAGTAGGTTTTTCATAGTTATATATTCGTTTTTTTGTAAAGTCCCTACCTATATCGATATATCCGTTCCCTGGTATACCGATATTCACAGAGAAAAATATTATATCTACCGACAATAATTCTGTATAACGGTGGCAAATGCAAAGAGATGCCTAGGATCCGGCAGGTTGCATCGATCACACTTACTGAACTGACGGTAATCGTTTAATATGGTGCTGACCGCTGGCAGAACTAATCAAACTACCCATACAAACAGATTTTAACGGACGGTTACCGTCTGAAATAACCGAGCCTAAGGCCGCGTTTACGCACAGGCGTTATGCCCGGCGGTGGCGGGTATTAACACCATAGTCGCGTGCCTAAACGTGGCCTGATTCTGTGCCTAGGTATATGTAGGCAACTGTACTGTGTATAGGCTCGGACAAGAATAGGTCTACGGTCTCCTCCGCCTGTCGTAGAAGGGGGTCAGCATCGGGGTCGCAGTGTTCTGGCGGGGGCTGGGGGCACTCGCTTAAGAACCAAAGGGAAGGCGACAACACCTCTTTGCCCTAGGACGAGTCAAATGTAGCGAGGCACGAGAGGGGCTCCAGTGCTTTCAGCATGAAATCCTGGAGTCCCATGAGAGCGCAGATGCAGGGCACCGTGGAGTTTTTAGTGGATATAGAAATACCACATAACCCAGTCATCCCCCGTGATTGGGCACCTGGCAGGTCTTCTCGAAAGAAAAAGGTATCTGTAGGCAGAGGTGAACATGTATTACACGGAAAACATAATACCCATGTTACTTATACTGTTTAGGTGTAGGTATAATCTGTAATTTGAATACAAAATGGCGAATTCTGAAACTAGAGCTATTGTTATTTTGTTAAAGAGTTGTTTCAAGATAACTCCGCCTGTATTGCTCGCATTGGCTAAGTGCGTTTGGTTGTTTAAGTGTGGAAATTGCCTATTATTTGTATAGGGTTTCCAGGTAGATTATCTCGCGGTTCCTATACTTATATAAATATTGAGCCTTGCGTTGGTTCTGAAAAGATATATAATAGCATTTTCAGTGTTGTTTTATGTATGTCTACAAACTAGGTACCTAGTATAATCGCATTTATGTCCGACATATATAAAGCTTTTGTCCCTTACTAACGAGTATGTGAGAGAGGGAGGAATGCATTATGTCTGATAAAGACTTCTCAGCGTCATTATCAGCTAGTCGATTTCGTAAAGCATTGTACGCGAGTCAGGCAGATCTAAATATCACTTTTAGTATGGGACAATGACAATTGAATGTGTGAATGTCCTAACGCTCGTTTGAAAAGTTACTTGTTTATCCTTCAGATGTAACATTTTCATATTAAACTCGAAAGAAAATACAAATCATAATCAGAAAGTCAAATGTCATTTAAGTATCTACTTACCTACCTACCTGTATTTACCTATCTAGGTAAAAGTAGGTGACTTTTTTGTTGGGGGAAATCCTGCGAACCAACTAATGTTCCAATCATCGGGGGATGACTGTATTATGTGGTATTCTATCCATTAAAAACTTCACGGCGGGCGGCATCTGCGCTCTCATGCGGACAGGACTGGATTCTGTAACTCGCTTTAAGCTCATCTCAACGCTCACCCACAAATATATCTTGACACCGCGATGCGTAGTAACTAAGCGTAGGTAGAGGTATAGTTTCGAGACGGGTGACCGGCGGGGTGAGCCGCATTAGCGCGTAGCGAATAACAGTCCAGACCCCGTATGGTCGGCCTTATCACGCGATAAGTGACAAGATAGAGCGTCCGTCACGGCTGATACCGTTCGATGGAACGAGACGGACGCTCTATCTTGTCACTTATCGCGTGATAAGGCCGCCCATGATACGGGGCCTGTGGCCTGGCCACATTCGGCTCGTCCTAGGGCGGAAAAGATACCAAAGAGTATCTGCTCCCATCGAGCAATATCATCCGGTTTATGCGAGGTTTAGAGTAAGCAAAAAGGACGGGGGCAGTTGCAGAAAAGATCCCATTTGTTTGATGTGCATCCGATAAGGCCCTAAACCTAATAAGATAAGATTACTTATGAAGGCTGCCAGAAGATCTAGTTCAGAGACTATCTCAAGTCAAGTATCAACAAAAGTGAACTGAAATTTGCATTCTAGGTCCTTGAATCCATTTAATTCATGTAAAACAAACCAATAATTTCTAAACCCATAAAATAGCTAGATCGACAAGCCTAAGGACATTTTCTAGTCGATTAGGAGTTGTTTCTATCTACTAAAATTGGTACCTAAAGGTGTTAGCACAGTAAAAATATTGTAAACAGTATCTTGACTTGTGGCATGTTTGTTCAATAATTTAATTGGTATGATTTGTGTGTTTGAGCACTATGGGAGAGCATATATATAGTAAGTATAGCTACAATGTGTTTGGTTAGGTTACAATGCATTTAAAACGGATCATTTACCTATGAAAATGATTATCAAATTCTACCAGGCTATACAACTGATAATTGTATCCAACTTTGCTTTAAACTTTTAATCTATGCAATGTAAAATTGTAATTTTATGTCTCGGGATACAGGTAAAGCCTAGTGCAGAGACCGGCACTTATATGTAGGTACTACGTGTAAACGATTTGCTATAAATGCACAATTGGTTGTTTGGTTTGCTTGACTTTCTAGGTATGCATGTAACACCCTCGACCTCATCATCACTTACCATCAGGTGAGATAGTGGTCAAATGCGTACCTTTACGTAATAAAAAAAAACTTACTGTCTTAATAGTATTATTTATAAAGTTTGATAAATGATAACTATAAGACTTGACTGAGTAAGGGTTTTTTTTGTTGAACTGAGACTACATATGTCGATGACCATATATGCATATATTATCTCAATTGATATTGGAATTACTTATATCTATTTCTCAATGTTACATAAGTACCTATAAGTATATTATGGCTTTCAGTTTCCTTACTTGCGTTACCTACATTCGATAGGTATATAGGACGACGACCGCTTTAGCCTAGTTGGTAGTGACCCTGCCTGCGATGCCAGGGGTCCTGGGTTCTAATCCCGGAATGGGCATTTATTTGTGTGATGAGCACGGATTTTTGTTCTGAGTCATGCAGGTTTTCTATGTACCTACATAAGTATTTATTTATATTAATTAGTATGTTTATCATCGTCTAGTAGGTACCCATAGATACAAGCAGGTGAAGCAGGGCAAGCATTGCTTAGTTAGGGATTAGGTCAATTGGAGGTGTAAGATTGTCTGCAAATATTTATTTTATTTATTTATATAGGTACCTAACGTTAACATACTGAAGACAATATTATATTGTTGTAAAAGGTGTCGGCATGTTGTATTTTGAGAGATTTAGAACGCTGTAAATGTAGCAAATTGTTGTTGGTAGCGGGTATTAGGAACGCTGAGTGCTGAATATAACCCGTCTATAATTTGTCACTCTATTATTATGCATTAGGTACACCTATTTGCACCTACTAGGTAAGTACATAAACGAATTAGTTTGCGTTGTTTGTTCGTAATATTATTAGTAGGTACCTCTTCTTTTTAGGGTTCCGTAGCCAAATGGCAAAAAACGGAACCCTTATAGATTCGTCATGTCTGTCTGTCTGTCCGTCCGTATGTCACAGGCATTTTACTCGAAAACTATAAGGTGTATTTGAATAAAATTTTCAGGATAGGTGTATCTTGTTAACCGCTACATAGTTTTGTAACTCAATTACTAAAAAAAAATTTTTTAGGGTTGCACTCCATACATAAAACTGAAAGTCATTTTTTTTTTCATTGCAAGCCCACGTGTGGCACGTTACATCAATCGATAGGCCTTCCATAATAAATATAAGATTTCTCAGCAATTTTTTTGATTAAGTGAATAGAATCAGAGATAATCTCCTCGAGTCACTAAAATTGTGTCCCCCCCCTCTAATTTTTGAACCGTGTATTTTAAAAATATGAAAAAAAACATGCTCATAGGGCTTATTAAATTCTCTCAGCGAAAATTGTTTTGAACAAGATCGGTTCAAAGGTTTCTGAGATATTTCTAAAAAACTGACGTCATTAAAGAAAAGGATGTAAGTGCCATAAGATTTTAGTAACGATACGACTTTTTTAATAGGCACGGAACCCTCGTTGTGCGTGGTCCGACACGCACTTGGCCGCTTTTTGTTTTACTCTCCGTATTCTATAATTCTCGAAAACGGCTCTAATGCTTTCAATGAAATTTGGAATAGGTATAGGGGGCGAAAAATCGATCTAGCTTGGTCTCGTGTTTGGGAAAATTCTTTTTCTCCGTTTTTTCTCTATTTTCTCCCGAGCTCGGTCGCCCGGGGACTTTTAGTAATGAAAGGAAATATTTAGGGAGGTACTTACCTACGACTGTCTTTTAATTCCTATTTTGGGTGAAACTTTTTAATAATACTTGTAGGTAGGTAGCTAAGGTACTTGACTAAACCTATAGTTAAGTAGTCTTAGGGAGATTCGAATGTTTATTTTCACGAACACAAAAGATAAGTAGGTACCTACTTCATATTTGCTGTTGAGACAACCGTGAAATTATTAGTATTACTAGCTTCTGCCCGCGACTCCGTCCGCGTGGAACTCGTTTATATCGTAGCTCCATACAAACTTTCACCCCCCATTTTAGGGAAGTGGGGGGTTAGAAAGAGACAAAAAGTAGCCTATGTCACTTTCCATCCCTTCAACTGTCTCCGTAATCACGTAAATTCGTCGCTCCGTTTTGCCGTGAAAGACGGACAAACAAACAAACAAACACACTTTCGCATTTATAATACTAGCTGATGCCCGCGGCTTCGCCCGCGTGGTTATAGGAAAATGTAACATATTGAATTTTCCCGTGGGAATTAGATGTTTTCCCGCTGGAAAAAGTAGCCTATGTCACTCTCCAGCTTCTAAAAAAACATAAAAAAACCACATCAAAAAATCACATCAATATGACGCTCCCTTGCGACGTGAAAGAAGGACAGACATACAAACACACACACTTTCGCATTTATAATATTAGTAAGGATTAGTATGGATTTTAAACATGCCTCACGAAAGTTTAAATTCAAAGTGAATGAACAAACTTATTACCAACAATGGAGAAACGTAGAGCTAAAATTTGCTATTTGATACAAAACAAACTAGTACCTAGCTGTTAGCTTATAATAATAAATAACACAGCAACGAAAATTTGCTACTGGCACGTCTACCATGAGACGGCCGCGACATACTCTCGATTTTTCTCGCACTATAGGTACCACTTGTTCTAAGTGTTCTAATAAGAGAGAGACGAATAGTGCGAGAAAAATCGAGAGAGCTCGCGGGCTGTCTCATGATAGCCGTGCTGTAGATATAATCACTTAACTAAGCTATGGTGCCTAGGTTTCGATCCCATTTTCGAAATGTCCACAAATCAGCATGGGCCTAATTAGGTACGTTAAAGGTGCTTGCTCTCGCATGCTTGATACATCTCTGGTCACCCCGACTGTTGCAGGTGATTTTATCTACCAAACCTGACCTTTTACAGGCGTATAAAGCCCTGTATCAGCGTCTAAATTATTCTAAGATAGGCTCGACCGTCGCAGCCAATTTTATAGTCTCTTTACCGTAAATTACAATGGCCATTTATACGCGTTCCTTCCCGGACCACAAGCCCATTTAATTGAACTATTAGCCTCTACCACGTAAAAGAACGTTCAAGACTGCCTTCAATTGAATTGCATTCTTTGCTTATGGTAGAATTGATTGCGCCGGGGCAGTCGCGATCGAGCAATCACGGCGCGCGCGTGCGCCGGTGGGCGGGGCGATCAATAACCGCGCCCACCGCCCCGTTCAACGATTTTTAGTGAGTATTGGATTACAAAGATCTTAGACTTTTTAATTTATTTGCTACATTGAGTTGGTTTTTCTGTTTGCTTGTAAGATTTTTGAAGTGGTGTTAGGTTGCAATTAAGGATTCTGAGTTGTTATGGCTGTTCTTGTCCAATGTTATCAATTCCTTTCATTAGTTTCGAAATATAAGATAATTAATAAGATTGAAATAAGTTGGCAACTGATTTCCTGTTTAAATTGATAATATATCTTTCCTATCGTTATAACGTTATAATAATGTGTCGCACCTCAAACCAACCCTCAATTGGGTCTTTTAACATGTCGTTCAAACCAGGGCTGCTATTCTGAACGGGATCATTCGCCTCACCTCACCCATTGCCCCTAACGAGATTAAGTTTAGTTACTAACAATCTCGGCGTCAAGATATATTAGGAGTGACGGGTGAGGTGAGGTGGGGTTAAACGTGTTACAGAATAGTAGGTAGGTACCTTACCTTTTACCTAAAAGTAATATGTTTTTAAGGGTTCCGTAGTCAACAAGGAACCTTTATAGTTTCGCCATGTCCGTCTGTCCGTCCGTCCGTCCGTCCATCCGTCCGTCCCTCTTCAGCTTAGCTCAGTAACCATTAGTACTAGAAAACAACATGGTATGGATGAAAAAAAAAATATTGGGGTACCTCCCCTACACCTAAAGTGAGGATTTTCTCGTGAACCCATAGTGTATAGGTAGTTGGATAGCTTGTTTAAAAAATATTATGGGTTTTTTTAAAACCATTTTTCAATTTAGTGTTTCGTTTGCGAGATATTGGGCTTTTTAGCCCTAAATTTTGTTCGAGTCATGTGTCCCTCTGCTGGCTAGGCAACTACTGGGGATGTGAAAAAAACCGAGTAATAGTCGACCAGCTTAAAATGTAAGTACTTAGAAAGGCCAACTTTCCTACAAATTCGGCGGACGTAACCGCACCATTTAGGTAGTTGAAGCGCGCGTGTCGATGTAACTAAGACCGACAGGCAGCTACGGAACCCTACACTGCACGTGGGCCGATCTTTTTACACATGAGATGGAGCATCAACAGTTTTGCTAATACCTACCTAATTAAAGCCAATAAAATCAAATCATTGATCGATTGGAACATTATTCATTACCATAAAATATGAGTACGACATTGATAAAATACAAAAATAAACATTCAAATTAAAAAAAAAAAAAAAATATAAAAAAAGTGGGTCGATTCTCAAGAAAGGTGTCGTGGCGCTGGCTCAGCATTATGATATACTAGCTGATGCCTGCGGCTTCGCCCGCGTGGTTATTGGAAAATGTCACATATTGAATTTTCCCGTGAGAATTAGATGTTTTCCCGCTGGAAAAAGTAGCCTATGTCACTCTCCAGCTTCTAAACTATCTCCATACAAAAAATCACATCAATACGTCGTTCCGTTGCGACGTGAAAGAAGGACAAACATACAAACACACACACACTTTCGCATTTATAATATTAGTAAGGATAAGGATGTTGCAAGCCACATTGCTGGTACCTATTCTGCCTATGACACTGACTGGCGCCGAACGACGACGGGTCAAATGTGGTTTTATTTTTAGCGTTTTTTTAGCCTAATGTACCAAGTTGAAGTCACCTCTGCCGTTAATCCTCTGCTTTCATTAGTTATCAAAGCGGTAATAAGTATAAATACGTGACATATAAAAACAATGTAGTAATAAAAGCATTCCTCTTCTTATATCTATATAAATAGTCTTGCTTTCTACCACGAGTGAGAAGCATTTGAAAGTATTAAGCCTAACCCTCTCTACGCTCAAGTGACAAATAATTTAAACGTCAGTGTCCACTTTACACGCGCCTTAACGATACCGGTAATTGGAATTAACGGTATCACTGCAATGCGAATGCCAGTCGTGTAATATGAACATCGAAAGCTTAAGTGCGAGGCGAGAGATACGCGTGAAGGAGATTAGATATCCGCAGAGGATGCATTGCTATGAAATTATTGGTGGAGGGAATTCGTAATTTGACTTATACCCTATTCCCCTACCCTACGCTACCCATTTTGACGACCGCTTTAGCCTAGTTGGTAGTGACCCTGCCTACGAAGCAAGAGGTCCTGGGTTCGAATCCCGGTAAGGGCATTTATTTGTGTGATGAGCACGAATATTTGTTCCTGATGAGTCATGGATGTTTTCTATGCATTTAAGTATTTATTTATCTATTTAAGTATGTTTATCGTCGTCTAGTACCCATAGTACAAGCTTTGCTTAGTTTGGGACCAGGTCGATTTTTGTAAGATTGTCCCCTAATATTTATTCTATTTATTTATTTTTATTCCATACAACATTAGAAATATCGTGCCTTATCCGTTATGCGACTTCCAGGAAAATTACTAGTAGGTTTCGTTTTCCAAACAACAAAACCTACAATTTATAATTCTACAGTTAATAATCGAAATTAGTAAAACAAAGTACAATATTTCCCTTTGAAACCAGATAAACGAAGAAACGTAGACGAATTTTTCCGTCAAAATCTAATGTTAAATATATGGAATGGGGTACAGGTAACTACTTACTTCTATTTAATAGACAAATCAATGATCACAGATGTCCAAGAACTTATGTGGAAATTGATCGACCAGCAAAAGAGTTTATTATTAAACAATAAAAAGTAGAATTAAGTATACTCCATACCCTGGGCATGGCCAATCTACGCACCGGAGTGAATTTCATTTCATCTGTTTCAGCGGATAACTTGCCTTGCGAAGAACCACAGAGATCAGCTTCTGCATCCCAGACAGATCATCAGTGGGGTTCTCCAAGAAAGGAGTGTTATTTTGAAAGTGCCGGCAACTCACATGTGACCCTTGAAGTTGCAAACGTTCGTAGGCTACAGTGGCCACTTACCTCGGAAGACCAGCATTGGCTGTAAAGCTAGCATCATGCAGAGTTGGGTCCATTTCGTGACACGGCATCTTATATCTTAATCATATGTGTGTAACTCTAACTTTTGACTGTTTGTCACTTTTTTATCACCGTCAGTCGGGCCGTCCGCTTGTTTGCCACCGACGCTGTAATAGGTAGATTGTACTGGTTTCCTCTGCGCAGGCGCTCTTTGCCCGCTGCCCACGCGCCTGTATCGTCGCGGACAGTAACGGCGTCGTCGCGATAGTCGGCTAGATTGTGCCCGCACACGATGGCGATGCGACCAACAATTATTACTCGTTAGTACGTACGGAAATGATTACCAAATCCCTCTAAATTTCTCTATCTTCTATAATATTAGGTACTTTAATTTTTTAACAGCAACACCAACAATTATATTCCATCCGACGCCAACCGTATTGGCTTATCAAAGAGAATTTTATTTAAATCCACAAAATATATGTCTCATTTCATCTTCAGATCTTCTTTTTAAAATTTACCATTAAACCAATTTGGTTTGCGTAATGTGGGTATATCTTTAAAATTTCTTCTAGTACCGCATTTACTAGAATAACCACATCAATCAGCTTAGAGTGTGTTCATTTGAGAATTTTTTTTTTCTTGCCGCAGAATTTAAAGTAGCTATCTCGAAGTATTTGTTTTTTTAACACAACTTTCATAAATTCTGATTGTATAAATTATGTCACTTTAACAGATTAGTTGCAAGGGCAAAACATCTCGAATATCACTGATGATTACCTTAAAATATGTTCACCAATACCAGCTTTAATGTGTACAAAGCCCCGAACAAGAAAACGCAACTCAAAGACAAACAAGTCAAGCGAAACCGTGCTTAACATTCGAAACTGCGCGGACGCACGTTCCAAGCGCATTGTCAAAACACCTCATACAATTCCACGAGGCAGAAAAAAAAACACAGTACCGTGTGTGGTCGCGAATAAAAACGCTCCACTAATAAAACGCACTCAAAACGGCAAAAGCAAATATTTTTCAAACACCTTCGAGGGTAAACATAATCCTTTGTGACAATCGTCGGTAATTTCGGTGTCGATGACAATGTGATGTTTGCGAAAAAGGGAAAAAAATAAGCACAGTGACACAAGTTTCACTTTGCCGTCGGTTGACCCTAGAGAGCCCTCAGCGAGTACGAAATTAGCTTTTATTTTCATAGCCACACGTGCTCTGTGACTGCTTTTGGTATGAATAGCTGCAAATCTAGGGTTGTGTTTTAAAAGTGTACTATGTTTAACCCAGCGGGATTTCCGATTGGGGTGATTGCTATGTAATTTGTGAATAATTCTCGGCTTGAAAGGTCTAAGATACGTTGTCCCATTATTATGTCTCCGCAGTGCTTAATGTGAAGTGATGCGCTTTTGAATGCTTTTGTATTTGTAATGTAATGTCTTGATCTTTGTTATTGTGTAGTTTTTGTAGTCTTTTTCAATTTCATGTTTTATGATGTGTCCTTAGCCCTTTCCGTTTCGCTATTTTGGGCTGTATCTTTGTCACTTTGTCAACTGCACCTTGTTAGTTTATAAAAAAATGTTGCTCTTAGGTTATTAAAATATATATATACTATTTTCCTCAACTTCACATCGGCAATCGTGTCTTTAAAAGGTTCGCCTCACTATTACAGTTATTAAAAACGAAAAAAAAAACCGAGTGCTCACCATCGCTACAAATCAATTGAAGTGCATGGTATCATTAAAAACCACAGTGTAAAAGCAAGTATCGGAAAAAAGTGTAGGTACAATCAAATAACCACAACGCTGGCATAGCCGTAACGAATAACCCGTCATGTGGTTAAGGTATTATCCAATACCGATTGTATAAAAAATGATTTTAAAAAAGCTGTAAGTAAGAAAAAAATGGGAGAAGTAGAACTATTACTTCTTGAACTGGAAAAGGGTGAAAGACCAAGATGAAATTTATATCAACTTTATAGTTTAAATACTACTTACTTGTACTTACTGCTCAAAATTTGCTCAAAATAACTGTGACATCTATTCAAATAAATGTTTTTGTTCGAAGGAAACATGATAAATGGCCTATACCTAATAGCTTCGAAACACTAATAAATTCTTTAAAATCTACAACTTTTAGATGTTTTAAAAATGTCTGATGAGTAGATATTAGTCATTAAAGAAATCTTCATTGTTTCCATCTGTTACAACATTAAAAAATATCCCCAATTTCATGCCTTTCAGCAAATAACTCGGCCCGGAATCCACAATCTGTTATCTACCTTTTTAACACATCATCTATTTCCAGAAATGTAAAAACCGAAGACATGTGGCCCATTACAAGGTTATTTTGTATAGTAAGGTTCTCTATGTCATTTTGATACACTCAAGATCTTTTGTGTGGAACTACAATGGGTCTTTTTCTCCGTGTGAATCGGCGACGGTTCTCCGTAGATTTGGATGTATTGAATCGATTTTTCAAGCTCAGTAGTCGTTCTTTGTTGTTAATAGTCGTACAAGAGGCGACAGAGATGTCAGGGGATAGGGAACCTTATTGGGTGGCAATAACTCTGTAACATTGTGTGGTGTGAGTTCGGATTGACCTTTGTAATTACCACTTATAAGGTCTGTTAATGCGACGTATTGTTCAGGTGTGATAGATGGTTTGGCGGAATGAAATCAAACATCTTCATATGAATAATATGTTAACCAAGTATTGTAGCAATTCGATGTTGATGTCGTTTTAGATTTAAGTATTTATTTTAAAACTTAAGTGGGATAAGTGATTGTTAGAATTAATCGCTAGTTTCTGAAAGTACTTACATTGCAGGCAAAAACCGGTTTGTTTTTCTCGACACCTTTAATTGACCGATATTGTTTTTTTAATAATTTTCGTGTATGTGTAATTATTATACAATCAAATGAAGACCTAATTTTCTATATTAACTAACTAATCACCAATCATGTAACTAATCATGTAGATATATTCGTTTTGTAATATCATCAGATACAATTTGAAAAGCATCACAATTGCATCAGGTCTGCCACAATATCTTTTTCATTGTGATACATGATAAAGTTTAGGAAATTTGACACTGACTAGTGTCAAATTTCCTAAACTGTATCACTTAGCTTAGCCAAAACTTTTAACCTGATGAAGGTTTTTTTTTTATTGAAACCTTTCTCTCATAGCCTAATCACCATTTTTACCTAATTCGTAAATAACACAACCGCTCATTTAAGTAGAAGTTCCCACAATCCATTTTCATTATTTAATCAATCGTTTTTTTATTTTTATACAACGACGGTGGCAAACAAGCGTACGGCCCGCCTGATCGTAAGCGGACACCGCACCCTATAAACGCATGCAACTCCAAAGAAGTAACATGGGCATTGCCGACCCTTGATATGTTTGAGGATAAGGAGGAAGTTGTTTTTAAAATTTAGTCCATGATAATTATACTATTTACTTCGTCCGGATGCTGTAAAAAGTCATAGACAAATTTCTACTACGCCCTACTGCGGATTACGATTAAGTCTTATCAATTTATGAACTTAGGTAAGTACCTATAATAATAACAAATGTTTATTTTAAAATACAATGAGTAATTGCTGTACAATGTCCGCTGGATGCAGGTGGCACAGGACTGGTCACATTGGCACTCTTTGGGGGAGGCCTATGTCCAGTGTACGTCTTTCGGATGATATGATGATGATGATGACAATGAATAATTAGGAAATAATTGTAGGCAGGTACTGATTGCCACTGTGAGCACGATAGCTCGTGATCGCTTTCAGTTGGCTGGCGATCACAAAGTTGTGCCTGAAGCACCTACGGGAATTTTCAATAATAATTATAAACATACAGGAATCGTTTTTTTAAGTAGTTAATTTAAGTAGATCAAAACTAAGCCGCTGATAGAGAACGTCAAAAAATATCTATATATATTAAACCCCTAAATCCGTTGCAAGATCCGTGCAAATTAATAGTATTTAAGTAGGTAGTAAGTATATATATATAGTTCTGTTCCGATAACTAAATCTATTATTTTAATAAAGCTATTCGTAATACTTATAATTTTGATTTGTGCGTATTTTCCATCGCTATTAATATTTTTGGCTTTCTTTTCCTTTATTCCAATTATTTATTAATTTTCCTACAATAAAAACGAATGTGACGACGGCACCAAAACGAATTTTCGCGGAGTATGCATAGGGTGTCGCATCGACAGTTCTTTAATCACTGGTTGATCAACTCGAAACTGGGCACTTTGTCATATTTTGACCAATCTAATCTGCACGGCTAGCACGCGACGGCGCGCGAGCTCTCTTGATTTTTCTCGCACTATCCGTCTCTCACTTATTAGACCACTTAGAACAAGAGGTATAGTGCGATAAACATCGAGAGCATGTCGCGGCCGTCGTGTGCTAGACGTGCTGTACTCATGAAGAACGTTTCATGTGATTATCGGAACAATATGCCCCTACATTTAAATATTCTTCACTCTAAATTTTAGCTAGCTCTAAAATCTAGTAAGCTCGCAATGTGTGCTATATTTGCTCGTACCTAGTTGTAAAGTCCTGACGTGAACCCTGTTCCTCTGGCTCTTACCGAACGTGCATACCTATTAATATTAGATTCTATATGTAGAAATCAAAATTAAAGTACTTATTGGTTATTAGGAATGTTTAGATCAATTCTGGCCCGATGCTTTATGCATACATTTTTATTATACATTTTCCATCCAATTTATTAACATAAATTCTAAGGATTCCACAGGGATTGAACACTAAAATTTATTTCTGTACCTTACTGGATCCAACTGAGCAATAAATAAATATAAATAAAACGGAGTATTTAAAAAGGTCGGATATTAGGAATTTCTTTTTTACTAGTTAAATAGTACCTAATATTACCAAATATACGTAACCACCGTATTTGGAATAATAAAACAATTTTAATAATCAGTTTCTTCATTTTATTTACATTAACAATAATCTCTCTTATCATTATTTTCATGCAGTTTACTTTGTACATATTTTATGCATAAGATTTTTAACAATTCTGACCGAAATATGTCAAGGAAGACTTCGATTTAATTACTACCTTGTCAATGAATAATGTCATAATAATTGATTATGAAAAAAAACGAGGCAAATTTCATTTATAAGTAATGCATTAACAATAATAACATAATTTGAAACTTCATACAATTTCACAACTATTTGTTTCTTACAAGCTAGAGGACGGCAGAGTAATTTTTTCAATAAGTCACTCTTAATACTATATACAAACACAAATGAGATCAGATAATTTACAAAATGATACAGTCGAAATAATACTTAAAGATCCAAATAATTTTGCAAGCACTAGCACGATGTCCCAAATACACAATAACATTATTATAGATAATCTAAGTACCGTGGGAAATCTTAGTGACACAGATTAGGCAAAAAAGTAGATTTAAAGTACAAAGGCACTAAATTAAGATGCACTTATTCAGTCTTTTACTTTTACTAAACAACAATATCAAAGTCTTCTTTTATCACTAACAACAGTTTAATTTTCATCTTCAGTGTCCAGAGCATCGATGGGGAAGTTTGGATTTAATATAGGACTCTTGCCATCACTGCCATTAGGTGAGGTGGCTACGGAAGAAATTCCAACGAGGTTGTGGGTCAAGCTGTGGCGTCTCAGGTCGCAGTTCCTCCTAAACACCTTCCCACATGAAGAGCAATTGTAAGGTTTAATGTCTGTGTGAGTTAAGAGGTGCGTCTTCAAATTCGATCGTTGGTTGAAACTTCTGCTGCACACTGGGCACTTGTGTGGGGATTCCTCCATGTGTAGAATTTTGTGAACGGCTAGTGTTCTCGATTGGCAGAATCCCTTTCCGCATTCCAGGCACTTAAACGGCTTTTCCTTCGAATGTATGTACCTGTAAGAAGGAAATAATAAATTAAAACCCAGCGAAATTGAAAGAAAAACTTTTGAAATAACCTTTAATTTACAAGTTACAAGGATAAGTACCTATTTAGTTGAGGGGTTGTGAGAAAGGGACAATAAATATATCATGTCTGGAGGCGCCGAAACGCCGGCTTGCGTGTTCTGGACACCTCGTGGGAGAGGCGGGAAGCCTACAAGTGCCCTCGGGATATTGGTAATAAATTGGCAAGCTCTCTCATTTTTATTCTCGATGCTGTTCATTTACGTCAGACTGAGCATGCGATTTTAATACTTATTAGTAAATGCACACCTGGAGCTATGCTTTATGTGGCTATGCATCAAAATGCCCGTCTATAAATTCTCATTAATAATTTGATTTACAAAATTGCATAGCGGAAGGTATTAATTAAAATCATCGAACGCGCACGTACCTATGATTTTAAATTAAATTTAAACATACAAGATATAATTAACACGCGGAACAACGTGTAATCAATAATAACATAAAACGATAAAACCAGCAATCGGCTCTCCGATTCGAGAAATCATCTCCGTATCGAATAAACAAACAGACTCGACGCGAGTAAATTACGACGTGTTCAAAGTAACGTAATACGTGTAATAATCGTTGGGATTAGTTAGATGGGCGACGATAAAGAGACGTTTCGAGATGGTGAATGAAAGAATAATTTCAATATTAAAACACAAGATGATGACCGTGATTAGGTCGGCCGGCGTTCGCGCAGCGGAGCGTGGAGCGACAGCGCGCCGGCGCGCACCGCGTTAGGCCTAACTCGACCCAACACGACAACTCCCTGATTAATTAAGCTCGCAATGCATATTGATGGCTCGTGAACGCCACATGAGACACGTCTTTAGTATTCGTAATGTACTCGAACCGATCATCTCGCGTTCAGAAATAATAAAGCACATCATTGAATGCCAAAATTGGCAGTATGAAAAATGATTATCAAATTATCAAACGAGATAAAAATTAATTTGAGGTTATTTAAATTTTCAATCGACACAAAAAATACCAAAGACCCGATACAAAAACTCGACTTTGTGTGCAAGGTATATTTACTACGGTTTTTATTTTTTGTCGTCCATATTAATCCTCACGTCAAGATCGCCACGTGCTTTGTTCGGGCCCGTCGAAGGCCCGCTCCGGTCCATTATAATGTATCGTGTCAAGAGACACCGATTGAACATCGACAGGCGGCCGGGCTCGGGTTAACCCTCCGGCGTCTACACGAAATTTATTTTATTGCCACAGAGATACGGTGATTTGAGAGGAAATCGCCGAGACAGGTGTTAAAATCTCAACACCTTTAGCTCTTTTTGGGTGTGGATCGACCCGATAAGTAAAGAAATAGATTAACTGAGATTACGAGTTGTTGTTTGGATTATCTCATGTTTTATAGCATTTAAGATCTATGGGACGTTTGAAGTTGGGAATGCTTAAGTGCCTATCGGATCTACAAAAATGTATGTTATTACATTCTTGCCAAATACGTTGGGTTGGGAAGATTACGCGCAAAGATTGGGAAGGAATGTGTAGAAGAAAACAAAATGAGGAGGCAAAATTAAAACATTGGATCGTCAGAGATTAGCGGCGGTTTTGTGAAATAATTTACAAGCGTGACGAACGACTTGTCGATACCATCTGCCCGGGCCGTACTTAACCCTTTTTGTTTTATATATGTTTCTTCAACGCCATTATTCAAAAGTTCCTAATAAGATTTCGCGTTGGAAATCGACGACCATAATGTTTTACTGATATCTAAAATGGAGAGTCGTGGATCTTTTAAAATATGTTATCGCTATATGAAAGAGTTATGCGTGACCTTACCAAATAAGAAGAGACGTGAAATAGATGTTTGAAATAGTTTTCTTCCATTAACGATTATAATCGTTACATCTCTTCGTGCATTTAAAACATGCAACGACTTTACATTTTATTACATAGATTAAAATGTTTCAAAAATAAAGGACGATTTATTTTAATTCAATAATCGACAAAGCAAAATTGAGTTACAAATTGGTTTTTACCTGTGGTCTCTAAGGTGATCTTGCCGTCGGAAAGCTTTTCCACAGATATCACAGGAGTATGGCCGCTCGTCTGTGTGGGTTCTTTCATGTATCAACAAGTTGTAAGATTTCGTAAATTGTCGATTGCAAAATTTGCAAATGAACTGCTTTTTTGTCCTAGGTCCACTTCCGGCCGTCTTTTGCTTGGTCGATATGGTGCTGCCCGTTGAAGACGTTGAACTATTCGTTGATTTAGAACTAGATGTGTTTGATGCTTGTGGTGACAAAGGTGCCTGAGATGGACTTCCATTCATTTGTTGTTGATACATTGAATTCATTAAAAGGCTTGGATACCCATTATCTAAGCTCGACGACCCGTAGCCGTAGCTTTTTGATGTGGATTCCAAATGTTGTTCTAATGTGAATTCATCTTCATTGTCTAGTAAAGCCAAGTCTTCTTCTACTTCTTCCGATAAGTCTACATCTTCAGCAGCTATAGCATCGGAAAGTTGATAGTCTTCAGGCGTTTTAGGGGAAAATTCCCGAGAAGTGTTATCTGTTGCATCTATTTCGCTTATCTTAGCGCTTGCCGTCGCTATCCTCAATATGTCTTGCTTTGACGTTGAATTATTTTCGGATGCATTAGGTTGAATAGTGCTACTTACAGATGAAACTGATGTTAAACGTTGAAGAGTCAAATAGGATTCCAATGCTTGTAAATTAAGAGCGGCGGCAGCTGCGGAGTTAGATGGCAGTAAAGCGGCTTGTTGTAACGAATTCATCATGGCATTCTGCAAGGATATGACAACGCCTTGCAGAGATCTTTGAAGCATGTTTTCTTGCAACAATGCTGCGGATGCAATCGACAAGTTCAGATTCGTACTTGCTGTTGTGCTAGGACTCTTACTTGTGTTGTTTTTCGAATCCGGCCGCGGAGAAGGCGGGTCAACGGTTAGCACGCTGTTCATCTCTGAAGAGCTCTTGCTGTCTTGTATCTGAAGATTGTTCTTGAGCTTGAGGATTGCGCTTTCGAGAGAGTTCAACGTGGATTTGCTTGAACGCGACGTACTTTGCTCTTGCATGGTGGTTAATCGAGAATCATCGGTGGGTTATTGTGAATGCACGTGTTTGAGGGAGGGGCGCGGAGGGTATCGCGTGCGCGTGCGTCGTTCCGTGGCGCGCGAGCGTGCGAGGCGGTCGTATGACGCGGCGCGACTGAGCCGGCGGGCAGCCGGCGACCGCCCCGCCCCCTCCCCTCGCCTCCTCCCGCCTCACAAAAGCTCTCTATTTTAGGTAACTCTTTGTACGCAGTAATGGTCACCTCACGCTGCCCTAACGACAGACACGTCCATGAGAGCGCGTTGCGCCAGATTTGTTGTAACCCTTTCAAGTGTAATGAGATTCCAAATGGAATCGTCCCGGGCAGCTATGGGAAAACAATGGTCTTAGGCGATCGGTCCGGTCAACCTCAGTTTATTGTACAGACATCTATTTATAAAATAACTCCACGAATAGGAGATAATCAATTACAATGGATAGATATTAAAAAAAAAAACTTAGATAAGTATGACATAAGTAGGTATTACAGAGATTTATATTTTAGTGTCAATATTTCTAATTAACAATTTCAAAATGCTTCGCAATCGTAATTCAAGAGACGGTATACTCGTAATATAAGTCAGTCATTTAGAATTAAGTTTTATGTTTGAGCGATGGATATGGGCATTAAAATTAATAGTGGCATTGCAGCCATAAAGAGTCGAGAAACGAGCTCTGAGACAAAAGTGGACTTCAACCAAATAAATACCAGCCAACCTTGTTTGCTTAACGCTGCGAAGGGCTGGTTTTTATATTTACTTATTTTTGAAACCATTACAAGGTAACAAAGTCAATTCGTATGTATATTTGGGGTAGTCATGCAAACTTCTCAAAAAAATCGAAGCTTTGAACTTGAGAAGTAAAACTGGATTGAAAACAGCTGGGTAAATCGTTACATACAAATACTTTAAAGACTTTAAGTAAGTAAATAACATATTACCACAGTGAAATACGCTGTAAAAACCCTCGTTTGAAATGTATAATGTATGTAAGGATGCAGACCAAAATAAACAGCCATATTTGCTTAAGGCATGTTTATTATGTTTGACCAATTAACAAGACATGTGTATTTTGTGTTGAAGACTGCAGCTAATTTGATCGTGCAGCGTGAAATTTGGAGTTAGTAATGCAGTTAGTATACATACAATTACACTGTTGGTTTTAATGTGTATAACTTAATAACCCCTCGCGTGTAGATATACTGTATAATGACCAGTGATTGTATAGGTGACTAACCTGTAACCCCGTTGTTCCCTTAAAAAATTAAAATATATATTATGTATATAGTTATAGAGGCTTGAGGATTCGACAAATTCAGTTAAAAACCTATTGAAGGCGAATTTCTCGTGCGCCGGTCAATTTTTTTTTTGAACGCATAAAAATATACATTAAACTTTGGCATTGTTTGGAATTAAGAACAATAAATATGTAGACACTATGTATAAAAACATTTGAGACCTTCCTATATTAATACTTTCGGGAAAGTTAATAAAGGCCATAATTGATTCACATTTTGAAATTTAATAATCCGTTTTGCACTGCGCACTGTCTTCCGTAGTTTGGTCGACGAAGATAACTAAAATTTTGCGCTCATTTGTTTTCTGGCATGTCGCAAGAACTTACAAGCGGCTAATTCCATAAGTACTAATATTATAAATGCAACAGTTTGTCTGCCTGTCTGAATCCTCTTCACGCTTAAACCGCTGAACTGATTCAGATGAAATTGGTCATAAAGATAGTTTGAGTTCCGGGGAAGGCCGTTGGATAGTTTTTCCCTGAGGGGGTGAAATGGGCGATGAAAGATTGTATGGAGCTACAATATAAACGCCACGCGGACGGAGTAGCGGGCAGAAGCTATTGAACAATAATTTTAAACTACGGCTTCCTGCCCTCTTAGATTCTTGCATGAATATCGGGCGCAGCGTTTCTCAGGGAAAATAAATCTACCTCCTTCCACACGTAATTTTCTAAATTCTATTAACCCAACATGTTAACGAGCGACAATGGCGGCAGATAAACCGTACGCGGTTTTCGCTCGCTGTTTAAAAACAAAAGTAAGTAGTTTTAAGTTCTTATTTCGGATAAAAAAAAAAGTAATGTCAAGTTCGGAGTTTGTTTGTTGGCTATTAAAAAGTAATTTGGGCTTAAACCCGCTAATCCTAAAAGGACCATCCGTGGAGACTTCCCCCTTATTAATAAAACTTAAAATGCCTCTGTTTAATAAAATGTGCTTTGTCCCTTTCTAACTAACACAAATGTCAAAGGGACGGATAAGGACAAACGAATTTTAATGTAATTTTAGTTAAAATAGGCGTGTAGAACGTTTATGAATACCGCCGTTAATTTTTATACCCAATGCGTTTGCGGTGTTTCATAAAAAAAAATGTGTTAAGAAAATGAGTTCTTCGGATCATCCTACTAATATTATTAAAGCTCGTGTTATAGGTGGTCTTCCTAGGCTTCAAATCCTGCCAAGACTAAAAAAAATATGTACCTATTTTCAGCAATAGAGTTAAGTACTTGAGTTTTGTAAAGATAGAAGAAATAGTTTCTAAGGCGTTTTACAATTGGATCATACAAGTTGTGCCAATGATGTCACGGACTGTGAGCAGAAACAAAAGGACCCATGCTCCAATAGAGCGTGATAATGGCAACAATTGACATGGGAAACAGGGGTTCATTATGCGAGTCTAGGCAGGTTGTATCAACATCCTGTGTACTATTTCGAAATCTTCTTCTAACTGGAGGCTTAGAAATACATCCATCCTAATTGAATAATCTGTAATTTTTGATAAATAACTCTGATGGAAAGCTGGCCCTCCACGAAAATACTTACTGGTATATAAAAAAATCAATTACTCTGTCATGTTTATTGAGGCATCATACGAGTTTCACTGTTAAACCTTCAAAATTGTGGTAGACTCATAAACATAAATTGACCATTGAACAATTGACTCTCACCTAGAAACCACAAACCAACCGCTCTGGCATTGGCAGTGGATGGAATGTTAATTACTATAAAATGACTCCTGGCAATGTTGATTTAATTGAACAAGAAGGAGAATAAAAATTACGTCCTCGGCACGTCATAGGGAGATATATATCTGTATTTTAGGGACGTCCCCTTTCGTCAACTCTGTTAAATGACAACGTAAGATGAGTCACCTAATATACGACATATGAATGCTAATTCCTTTCTTCTACGAGAGTTCATAAATACAGAATACCAAAACTCGTTTACTTTTAAGAATAGCGTTATTTTTGTTTCAATTTTTAATTAGGAACAAAGCATAATTATTATTAAGAGCATAAGAAATCTTGAAATAAGAATAGTATACCTTCGGAGAGACATAAAATTCAACTCGAATTTTGGAGTCGTCTCGCGTGACAAAAGCTTTTGAAAGTTTATGCTAATTATAGAAAATTATCACAAAAATGTTACCTATACTTTTCTGTTCCATTTGGTATTTACTAAAAGTAGGTACAGCCAGTACAACTAAGGTCTTTTGTGCAATATGTTCCGTGCAAATTCGACACGGAACAGCATCATGAGAAAATTAAAGCGCAATCGCTAGTAGAATTTGTTTGGTGCCTTAACATAAACAAGGCGTAGTTATGTATTTTATCATAACCTAGGTATATCTTTACTTGGTGTTCTTGATGTTACGACACACGATGGGCCCTCAAAGCGCCATGACACCCGTTGACAAGCCATGTATCTGGCCTGCATTAGAGGCACGAGCGGTTCTCACGCCGCAACTGCCCGGAGGCACAGTGCGCGCACGACTCACAGCAGATATAAAATTAATTTATCTATACCGTGGTGTTACTATGTTTTGAGGTGGAATGAGACTAGTCACGTAATAATATATTTTTAGATACCATTTTTAAACTAGCTTCTGCCTGTGACTCAGTCCGCGTGGAACTCGTTTATATCGTTGCTCCAAACACACTTTCACCCCCCATTCTTAGGGGATGATTTCTGGGAACAAAACCATTCTTTGTCCTTCCACGGGACTCGAACTATCTCTACACCAAATTTCATCTAAATCGGTAGAGCGGTTTAAGCGTGAAGAGGTAACAGACAGATAGACAGACAGACAGACAGATCGACAGACAGACACACTTTCACATTTATAATATTAGTATGGATATGGATTGACAAATGAGTTTTGATTGTTGTTCATTTCAACTTTTATTACATATTTATTATGATTCTTCTTACTATTATTTTGACATCTCTAGTCTTGCTTTAGTCTTATATTATTCTTGAATACTCTTTTTTTAAATAATACTAACAGTTACACGGTTTAACTCACGTATTCAATGTCACTACGGGCGACATGTTTCGAACTCTTCGGGAGTTCTTCTTCAAGATGAGTGTTTTCGCGGCGCTGTGTGACTGTTAGTATTATTTCAACATGTCTCACGAAAGTTTAAATTCGATTACTCTTTTTTTATGTCTGTTTTTATGCTGTTATATGTATTACTGCATGGATTGATTCCTTATTGGCAATAAAGAAACTGAATTACTACCGATCGAACAAACGAGCTCCAATCAAAGTAATCGACGTAGGCCGAATTGCTGTTGTTAGGATTAGGGAATATTCATGATATATATTTTTTTTTTTATCTGTTCTATAAGTAATTATATAACCGGAAAAAAATATAACACTTACACAATATTATTAAATAAGCTAAAAAAAAAAATTATGATTTTTGTTGATCAACAGCTGACTACGAGTGTTGATTTTGATCAAGAAACGTTTTAGCTAAGTTTCTTTGTTTGCACTGTTGATCGAAGAATGAGTGACGTACACAAATTTGTTTTATTTATAAGCCTTGACGATAACAACCTAGTTTGTTAAAGTTCATAAAGATGTTCTCAACATTTAACATTCCTAATACGTACCTACATATCTTTGATTATATAATACTAGCTTCTGCCCGCGACTCCGTCCGCGTGGAACTCGTTTATACTAACTTCTAAAATTTCATCCAAATCGGTTCAGCAGTTTAAGCGTGAAGAGGTAACAGACAGACAAACAGACAGACACACTTTCGCATTTATAATATTATTAAGTAAGTATATATAAAATATATAATATAACTAGCTTCTGCCCGCAACTCCGTCCGCGTGGAACTCGTTTAAATCGTAGCTCCATACAAACTTTCACCCCCCACTTCATCCCCTTGGGGGATGATTTCCGGGATAAAAACTATCCTATATCCTTCCCGAGGACTCAAACTATCTCTATACCAAATTTCATCCAAATCGGTTCAGCGGTTTAAGCGTGAAGAGGTAACAGACAGACAGTCAGACAGACAGACAGACAGTATGGATAAATATCTACTAGTTTTTTATTCCACTTATTTAACAAAGACACCTATTTGAAGTAGTTTAAAAGTCTAGCTATTTGAATCGCCAAAATAGGTTATAATTACTTAATTGACCAATCTCACGAGTATAAAAACAAGGAATATGAAAATTTATTGAATATCTGTAACTTATTTACTTTGCAGCTTTTACTCCATACTTAGTTCAGCGGACGTAAAGTCACAAATATTTGCGAAGTACGTATTAAATTTAGTCATCATGAACACATCAATTTTAGGCAGATTATCCGACTGTGCCTTGACAAAACCGCCTTCAGTCATTGTGGCGAGTCTTTTTTCACAAGGAGTCACAGCTTTCAGTTAATAATTACCAAAAAAAACCTGATTATTTATCATAAACAGCGGCAAAACAATGCGAATAACTTTCAATAATCATACTAACGACGCATGGTGCACGGTGACGTCACGTTTCGCTCCGCCAATAGCGTTGCGTTTTGGAAATTTGCGAGGGAATTTGAAAAATGGTACTTTTAAACAATTAAATGTATCAATAGAAACATGATAATTTGCAAAAATAATCATGTGTGTAATATTTATTAAGCAATATAGATTACACGTGATTTTTTTTGTCCATTTCTAAATCACATGCATATTCCCTATTGGGCCGGACACATCTGCCGTATGCCAAAATGACTGAATGGATCACACCGAGTAGAGTTGGGTGCAGGGGTAGCCCCAGACAGAGATGGTGGGATGACCTCGACGCTTTTCGGAAAGACTGGCCTAGATTTGTAGTCGATAGAGAAGAGAAACGAGGAAAAAAGAGAGGGAGGCTTTTGTCCAACAGCGGTGTACGGGCTAGGAATGATGATGATGAATGCATACAATGACTTTTCCAAAATTTTCAGTAGGTACCTTAGAACCTAGGTACTTTAGAAACGTGGCTAAGTTTCGTTTACGCGAGAATCTGAACCTGGATAACCCGAATGTCGCAGGTCACAACTCGTTAAAAAAACTGTAAAGGAAATTCGCAAGCGTCAATCTCGATGGCCGAAAACATAGCAAATTGGAATGCACAAAATGACCTCACGCAGGCACGATCCTCAATCGTGAGGATCGATGAATTAGACGAAGAACTAACAAAGCACCTAGAAGAGAATTAGATAAGTAATGAGATCTGCGTGACATCAGTGAGCTCTCGGTAACGTAGGAAATACAGCGTATTGAGTTCGCACCGCCAAGTAACAAAGCGACGCGACGTTAGTCAATTATTTACTGAAATAGACCGCCTCGTGGTGACTTGCCAAGATAGGGAATAATACTGTGCTATTAAGCTGGTGCAGAACGGCAGCTCAGGGTTCAGAAATATAGTTTTTTATCAGTCTCAAGAAAAACACAATACTTGGTTAACCTAATGGAATATTTCGGACCGTTTTAGCTTTCTCCACGGTATCGCGTGATTTACGAACTCGCCAAACTCGCTCGTGATTTTGGACACAGGAGGTCACAGTTAACTGGTCTATGTTGGAAAACATAGGTTTTACGACCTGTTGAATCGTGGTAAACGCTTTGAATCCCTTGTCCGGAAAATATTTATATTTTTTTGGCTGCGGTACGGGCTGCTACTGTGGGGCCACACCACGGACGCTAATGACCTTTTCATTTTGAAAAAGAAATGCCTCCGTATGATCCAAAACATACGAAAATCTGAAAGTTGCCGTCTATCAATCAATGTATATCTTGGATGCAGAGTTATTTGTAAAAAAAATACATGGCCCTGTTCGATTTTGTTACAAGCTCACGGCGTAAAAACCTGCAACTGACCGGCAACTAAAATGGATATATACAAGAAAAGCCCATATTATAGATGTATCAAAATCTATAACAAAATACCGGAGACAAAATAGAACCAATGTTTTCTACAATAACTTAAAAAATAAACTTATTAATAAATGCTATTACCATTGGAATGAAGCTTTGATAGATGAGAACCTTAATTTAGCTTGCTGATCTAAATTTAACATTGTGTTAACCAAATTGAATGATAATTCCTATGATATAATGTTACCTAATTGGAAATTTATTTGGACGATTGACACCCTTACGTAAAATTGTGACGATTATTTTTGTAAAATGTTTTGTTTAAAGTTTGAATTCATGCATTCATTTCGAATTAATATTTTTATAATTATGTTGCTGTGCCCTAACAGGGCTATGCTGGAACTGTATTTATAATTTTATATGTATTTAAATGTATGAATTATGGATTATTAATCATAAATCGATGATACGAGGATTTGGCTATTCTATTTGGAGTCTTAGAACGATTGCACAAGTAAGGTCCATAATAACAACACCATGTTATAATTTTTAATAAATTTTACAATTTGACATTCTCATGTAATTGCAATCAAAATTCTTATTATGTTGATGCTATTTCCTAGGGCCAATAGTAAACATTTAACGTGAATTAAGTAATTTATTAAGTTAAGTTGATACAGTATAAATAATTTTCTCAATACATTTAATTATATTAATCTGGATTTAAGATCAACAAATATTGAGTGCCCTTTAGGGTGTCATGTACCTACCATCTATGCTTGTAACACCTCAATGTACTTTGAACATGACTACAATACCTATAATAAAGAATAAAGAATAATTACGTATTAGGCTTGCACTTTAGATACAATATCCACATTTGCAGTATCAGAGGCACGGTTTTATAAAATCAGCTAAAATATTATACTTAAGGTAACTAATTTGTACATATTAAAACACAATTTTTGATATAACTTACTGACATAATGTCAAGCCGATCCCAAAATGGTACATTTCATTTATCGCTTTTTAATATTCGAAAATTAAGCGACTAATTTTTTTAGTTTTATTTAAATCCTTTACAACACTAACGAACTACTTCAGAAATATTTCGTTCTAAAATAACATTAGAACAAGACATATGCGCATTGTCTACTATGTCTGAGAGGCCCTTCACCTCTAATCGGTGTCATACTTCACCGATAGCAACCGAAATTATCCGCTTAATCATAACGAGGTAGAACATTACAACCCACGCGCCGATCTTCCTCCGCATAAAACTGTACGTAAAGTATAATGCATGCGATAGAGATGAGTTAGATAGCGGTCTAAGTCATAGGCATACAGGGGCTAAGCTGACATACCTGTGGTCTCTCTTTCTTAGCAGCAAACATATAGGAGTAAGGAGTCAAAGTTTATGCCTTCTAATGAAGAAGTAGTCCTCCTGCAGGTCGATCACGTAACGCATTGTATGTACGGTAGCTAAATCTAAATGTCAATTTTTATATGAAAAACATACAGTTGAATTGTCCTACCTAAAGCGCGTTCGAAAAGTTACGTGATTACCCCTTAAAGTGGACTTCCGACCAGCGCGGCTCCGGCGTCACTAACGCAGCGACAGTGGCGCCGCGCCAGTGACGCACGGCTGTAGCGGCCGTGCAATGCTCGCGCAAGCTCTGTCGCGTGGCTCGCTGCGATCGCACGTGCTTTTTAGGTTATTTTCGAGTAGAATATCTAAAAAATGGACGATAATAACGTATTTACGGATGAGCAAGACGAGGCACTAATAAATTTAGTGTTGCAACATGCAATTTGTACGATTTGAGAGAAACGGGCTACAAAAACCTTCCCTCCTCCGACTTTTGAAAATTGGGTCTGTTGGGCTTGCCTCCATACTATAGTAGTAACGAAGCAAAAGATCATCATCCTCTTCTTCTTCAAATATTTTTTTTTTAATTGATCGGTTGTTTCCTATATAACTGTACCGCACAACCGTCAGGTATCGACTAATAGCTGTGACTGACGCCGGAGTCGCGCTGCTCGAAAGGCAATCTGCGTCTTAGCCGCTGCGACAGTGACGCAGCGGCTAAGACGCTGGCGCTGCGGTCGTGGCGATAGAGCCACGCTGTTCGGAAGTCCACCTTTAGTGTTCACTAGTATTAAGACATTATGACATGTAAAATATTTTTTATCAATAAATGATCGTATCGTATCGTATCGTATTACATGCTCATTTTGGGCACTCGTGGATAATGTGATGGGTAGACTGTAGTACATCAGGTAGCCCGCAATCACACCTGAACATGACTTTGACACGCAACTATATACTAGGAAAAAATACGCGCATATGATACTAGAGGTGAAAACCAAAGCAGATCAGATTGTTTTTTTTTTGCTTGCAAGCCGGTTAAATAGGCAAAGAAAGTAATTTCTGATCACGTATCTGTGATATAGTATAGTTCTGTTCCTCACTAAAGTGGACCTTAGATTCTGGGTTGAATAAAGTTGGAGCCGAGTTTGAGTTTATTGTAATTAGAACAGTGTTCGTTGATATTTGATTCTCCTATTCTTAATATAGTTATTTCAATTCCCTTTAATTTAACGAGTCAATCAACAAATAAATCATTAAATCCAATCATGTAATTTTATTCTGATCAATTGTGCTATAAACTATCGACCCCACCTAATGTTTATTTTTGATCTTTTACACGGACAATCTGACCGTAATAAAAATAAAACAGATCGACGGAAAAGGAGCACATATAAAGGATCAGACTAAAATAACTGTTCTCGCTACATCTTGTGCCTCGTTCACATGTTATGCAACAAGTCAAGCGTGCATGACCGACTCGCACGTGCACTTGATAGACAATTTGCATCAACGTCCACGATATGACGCCTTAAACTCCGATACCGTAAGTGCTAAACTTTGTAATCAAGTTATTTGTACCCGCCGTAGAGTTATCTGTTTGCCGTGAATTTAGGTACGAGCGAGGCGAGTGATTGGCTGGTTTTAGAATGTCTTGAGAAGATGGTGTTGCATTGCCAATGAGTGTTTCGTCGAATGTTGTTGTTATCTATTGTATAATTATATTAGGTTCAAAATTTTGCTTAGAATCTGCAACGTGCTAACAGCAGTGTAAATATAATTAGAATTTGTCTCAATTGTTGATGAATTATATATTACATTTCCATGTTTTTTTCCGAAATCCTGAATAGATATTTGCAAACGATATTATAAAAATATCGTTCTATGCTATGAATCTTTCGAAAGCTCAACTAACTTAAGTAAATAAATAGATTTGTAACGAAAGTACCCGATGTTCCATGATGGAAGTATAGTTTGCAAGCCAACATCTAATTGTATATTTCTGATGCTCATTCACGTTTCAATGTTCAACCCAACTCTCACTTTACTTTACCAAAGGCAGGTTTGGCAAATCCTGACCTCCGACCTGTTTGGTCTTAATTTATAGCTCAAACCGGTTCCAGTATCTCAACCCTTCGATTCCCGATTTATGGGTCGAAACTCCGTCGATATCTTAAGCGTCATCTTACTCACACTTACCCGGTGAGTGAGAGATGTGAGATATCGAATGGAAAGTTCAGTATCGATTTCGAGCATCTAGAATGGTGTGAGGTTTTATTAAACAGGTCGATCAAATTAGGTAAGATATGAATTAGTCGTTAAACTTGCATGTTTGACAAACTTTAATTGTATTATAGTTGTAATTGTAGTTCTCTTATTATTGTTCAATTGACTCAAATTGCCATATTTCACGTGATACTTAATTCATTATTGCGTTTATAAAATATCCGTAACACATCAAATTGAAAAGTTTGCTATAGGTACCTACTGAATGGATACGGATAAGGTAAGTAAGTACCATAAAGAAATGTATTTGGATTTATACTAAAAAGATCGAAAGTCATAATGATTCAGTATAATTATCAACAATAAAAGACATAGTTACGTACAATAACTCAGTTCACACAAGTTTCTTACTTTGGGAACACAGAAAAAATAGTAATTTGTCCAAAACCGTGTGCCGTGTGTGTGTAATATCGAATTAAAAAAAAATCCGAACGCTACTTTCAGCTTAACGAAAATTTGGATGGAGGTAATTTAATGGAATATTTTAAATAGGTTAGGTTACTATTATATCCAGAAAACCCAAAACAATCCTTCGGGATTCGGAATTCTTTAGTGTATTTAAAGTTTTAAAGTTACGTAACTTAATTTGCTTTTTAGTGTATTTGGACGCCACAACCTCATCCGATGAGAGCTATGTTATTTATACATATAACATAGTCATATTATTCGTATTGGTATCATGTTTCAATGTTTTCCTACGGATCCCCGTAGGCTCCGGTTACAGAGATTCAAGCCCTTCACGCGACTGATCCGAGACGACACGGCTATAATGTTTTATGGCCTCGCAATGTTTTACGATTGTCACATTTAATTACTTCATTGGACGCAATTAATGTTTGTGGAAAGCGATTTTTTACATTTTACTGCCGCATTTGAGTAAATAAAATGTTTAATCAGTCTGTTTGTTTTTTACCACACACGAGCTTGGAATAGTGATGGCGTGGATATTTGTCGATATTTCGTCATGACCTTGTAAATCATTAATTACTCTCGGTTACCCGTGTTGCGAATTTATTTATTGATAATTTGACAATATTCTTACTGCTGTCTGCATGTTAGGGCGAACCTATCTATTGTCGACGTCCCAAAATTCGTTGCTACGTTCTAACTTACTTCAAAATGGTAATATGTATCTAGGAAGAGTTGGTCGCCAGTGTATTTTGGGTTCCAATCAGAGGGTATTTTACTTTGTCACAATATTTGTGACACTTACTCGTAGACATCACATTGTCTTTATGGGTTAATAACTCATAGAATAGGGCAAAAATACATCTATTCACATATTTTTCTTCAAGAAGTCATCTTTAACCGTTCACATATTTTATTCTTCTACAACAAGATTGCAGGCGAATAATAAATTTCAGTTTGGAATTCAAAGTGGGTAGTTAAAATTAAAGAGAACGATTTAAGTATGTACCTAGGTACATATTAATGTTAATTGACATTATTTATAAACTGATTCCAATATACTGGGTACACTGACATGGCCCGACTGCCCGTTGCTACGCCCACAATCTAATCTCAGCACATGACAATAATTCTTCTTAAATGTTCGTAACACGTTGCTCCGTAAATTTGTGCCAGCACGTGCGTTGATGTCGATATATCGATAACCGTGCTCGTTAATGGCCCAATCGATATCGGTTTTAAATTTATTATAATCACTATCGCAGCTTTGCAGTATATGAGTAAATTGATAAACAAAGTTAAATGGTCATGCAAAAAATTAACACAGTGATTCTAATAGCATAATGAGCCTTCAGCCTAATTACTACAGAAAATAAAGGATTGCTATTTTATGGGTTGCAAACGAAAAGTTTTTATTAATCTAATGTATCAAATCAGTAAAAAAACCCTCTAATTCAATACTACCTATAGCGCTTTTCAAATTGCTTTGTGACATACATAATCCCAGTACATTTTATAACCTCTTTTACGATTTAAGGTTGGTCTTAATGGCTCGTGGGGCAATTATGCCAGCATCAAGGTTGGAAGCTAATACGCGAAAGTCGTCAAAAAACTGTCAAAAGGATCTACAGATGAAGATTTGATCAGTTGAAAAATATCTAAAACAAGAAACAACACAATGTTAGACAAACTACAATATACACATAATTAGTTAGCGATTTAAGGTTATAAATCATATTGGGATGACAGAGACAGGTGTCACCTAAGCTATATGAAAAGCTTTATATTAATAACATAGTTAAACCTAATAGTATTTATGGACCGCCACCTAATTAAATTCATAACTGAATATTGCAAACTAGCCATTTATACTGCCTGAACAAAATAAACGTCTTGATTGAAATATTAGCCAATTAATTTTGAATAGTATTATTACAAGAGTCATACATCACATTAGATGAGTTATACGTATGACCTTTGCAATTACATATCAAAATGTTATATCCATGTATGCAGGGTTATCTTCATCTTACGGAGCACAGAAGTCGATTTCAGAAACAACTTTCGTTTCGTGTTTAGGTCACAGCTGATATTCTGCTATGGACAAGTGTACACAGTGTTTTTAACTGGAAAACTAGCACATCTCCAAAACCAAAGAGCATCAAGTCTATTTACAAATTTGTTCTAATTTTAAATTAGCTACTTTGTAAATAAGGTGTAAAACAGGAATAGTTGAGTGACCTTCTTCACGCTCTTTTGTAGATTGCAGCTTGCAGCGCCAAATACGCGAATAAATTTAAAGATGGCCGCCAGAAGCACAGCATACTTACTAAGCGCTACATTGAGAAGTTCACATGAGACTAATTTGAAATTTATATTAGGTACATTGTTTAGAACAATCAAACTGCCATTTAATGCGAGGTGATCTATGAAGAGTAGTATAATACAAGACGGTATTTGTCTGATATTCAAATCAGCAACTAAAGCAATGGAATTTAAAT
Organism: Epinotia ramella; assembly: GCA_947578815.1. Classification (NCBI taxonomy): domain Eukaryota; kingdom Metazoa; phylum Arthropoda; class Insecta; order Lepidoptera; family Tortricidae; genus Epinotia; species Epinotia ramella. The sequence goes on along the minus strand of OX388217.1, from coordinate 9,357,662 downwards.
TTAAATTCAAATTAATTAATTTATGTTTTGTTAGTATGAAGTTTGTAGTGAAATAGGTGCAGAACCTTGCAAATGACATATCTAAAGATTTTCCATGGTCAACCATCGTCCATTTATTAATCTTTGTGTTAAAATATCTTTAAAAAATCAAAACTAAGTTTAAAGGTTGTTATTAGTAAGTATTTCAGTGAGTTTTAATTGGTAATGTAAGAATAATTTAGTTTACACTGTTGACAAATACCGTAAGTACTGGTTCGACGACCTATAAGTACCTATATAATAACACATTGTTGACAAATCCGACTTGGAGTGAAATTTAATGTTTTGAGAGTTTCCGCCTTATTCAACCGTCCCATTCAATCTCTTGAAGTGCTCTAGCACAGGAAAGAGAATGAACGAAGGTATCCCTTGCAAAAAGGGCGGTATTACCAGCTCCATGTATTTACCGCGTCGGACAAATAGCGTGCTGAGCTAATCTAATTACTTAGCACAATGTCTTATTTGTAAGTTTGGTCGTGCAATTAAACTCGCCGTGTAAACAGGCTGCGATGCGCCCGCGCCGATTTGTTCTCTACGCGGGTCGTGATATACGTATTAAGTATTATTAGCGGTTATTTACTTACAACGCTCGTTTTATTTATGTTATTCTGTGTTTAGTAACGTAGAAAACATGCTGTTAATTGGCTTATATTGCCTGTATTTTTTATAATTATTGCGTGTCGTGGATGCTTGTAATTACGTATATATCACGTAAGCACGTTACGTATTTTATTTGATTACACATTATTTTATTCTATGCTCTAAATACTTTATCATGGCGATTGGTATGTATGATGCAGATATTTATGTATTCCAACGCATAAAAAAAATGCCCTTTTAATTTAATTACGATAAAAATCGTCTTGGTTCATTATGTCCCTTATATGTATATAGGTCCTAAGTCATCCTTTTTTTACAAATACCTACCTTACCCACTGTAAGTAGGGTAGGTATACATAATGCACGACACTATAAGAAGCCGAACTCTGTATAAATAATAGGAATTGCATAGACTGACAAAGAATTAAATACCTTAATAAAAAATACATTTCAAAAGGTTGATTTTACTCTTCCCCATGTTTTAGCCATACTCTTGAGTCACGGAAGGTATGCGATCTTATACAACAGATAATTTCATCATATGTTAGCTTATCTAGACTCCACTTTTACGAATCTAAGTCTGGTATTCATTCACTTATCTAATATAAATGGACACTTTGCAAACAAAAAGGAATTATCGGCTATAGAGACGCGTATGCGGCGGAGGTCCATCTGACACGACATAATGCACATCATATATTGGTACGTGTCGTGCGTAAACTGTCTCGCGAGGTAGACTATCTGCCTCTTTCTGACTAAGCACTAAGAAAGAGACGGGTATTTTAACTCGCGTGGCGCGTCAAGCCGTGGTATCAATGTGTGCGCATTATACTCATATATCTGATATCTACGCTTTGGAGCGAGCGCGCGCAATAAATCACAAACCAAAGTGATAACATTATGTTGAACCAGATAGACCTCTCGAGGCAAACGTCGTCGCCACCAATTAATTCGATTACCACGCTTCACCGGTCAAAACATGACGAGATAATGACCAAAAATCGATATTCTACTCATTAATCTAGTAGGTGGTTTTCCAGTAAACTTGTTTGGATATTCATTCGCGTTGGTGGTCATTAAAAGTTTTTGGACGTAGCAGCCGACAGTTTGCTGTCAAAGTTTGATTGTGCATCGGTAACCCTGGGTCACGATTCCATCTGCCTAATTTTATAGAAAGGTTGTCCCTAGGATATCACTTTTGTGCCATATCTTTGGCATTCTGATTTTGAAAAACAGAGACATCTCTGTGACTATTTTCTCTCTCGTTGGACCAAGTTTGGAGGGTCAAAGCACGCGTGCTTTGAACGCGATTTTTATTTATTAGGATGAATATAGTCCCAGCAGCCGCGACATACCTACTCTCGATTTTTCTCGCACTATACCTCTTAATCTAATAAAAGAGAGACGGATAGTTCGAGAAAAATCGAGAGCTCGCGGGCTGTCTCATGAACTCATGATAGCCGTGCTGGTTGATAGACTGGGCAAGACCAGAAAAAAAAAATAACGTTTTAGGTAGATATGTGATAAAGGCGGAGACACACAAACGTTAGACATAGCAAGAAACAGGATGACGCCCTGTTTGGCCTAGTGGGTGGTGACTGCCTGTGACGCTGAAAGTCGTCGGTTCAAATCCCAGTAACGGGATATTTAGGTGATAAGCACGAATATTATTACATTTATTTTTAAATCTTGAATGATTTATATGTATTTCAGTATTTGTATCTATTAAAAATTTGGGTTAAAGTACCCATAACCTAAGCCATATCGATCTTACTACGAGACTAGTAGTAATTTATTGCTGTTAAAACGGAATGAGTGGGCAAGATATTAAATAAGAAAGAGTCGTATTTTAACCAATTATATACATACATGTCTAGACTAACCAAAAAGAACAGCTCAACAGAGAACTTCAATTGAAGTTATCGTATATTTGACTCTTCAAGTATTTTTTACCATTTGCAAATTAAAAAAGAACAAGAAACACAATCGTGATCCCATCAAAATAATAAATCGTAAAACTGCAGTAAAATTATAGTGCTTTAATAGTAAGATAAGTAACTCTTATTTAGAGGCCCAGTGGTAGCACAATAAGAAGAAAAACAACAAGTTATTAATGGCATTATACACATTCCATTATTAGATTAACAGTGGGAGCCCACTGGTCGGGGAATGCAAATGTATTGTGGAATCATAAGTTTTAATAATGATGCAGACGAGACATTTACTTCAACGATGTTCATGTTAGCGTGTGATGTTTTTTTTTCAATATTATATTGATATAAACGCAAACACGTTATGCGTCGTATATATAGCTGTGTAAAGTCATGCCTGTATTCCCAAAAGGGGTAGGCAGAGCAAATTAAATTAAATTGTAGGAGAAAATGTGATTTTGCAGTCATAATTATGTTGCTAGCCAATCGCCCGCTAGACGGCTCAATTCTATTTTCAGAGTCGAATCTTTTACATAACTTATATAAAATGGGTCTAAAAATAATGAAGGTGTGTTGTATTCCTGTTGATGAGTTAGGTCACTATACTCTATGTTGCGAGTGAGGGTCTGCATTTATCTTCTGAAGTCGCAATGTGTCCATAGGCTACGGTGCCTGCTTACCACCCGTTAGGGCGTATGCTTGTCTGTCACTATTGTGGTATAAAAAAAAGAATTTATTATTATTATTTTAAAAGAAAAACATGGGCCGAAAAATACCACAAAATTCTTGTAGATAAGTAGTAGAGACTTTGCTCCTACTGTGTCTACGCTAAGAGTTCCACATGACAACGTTGGCCCTGTGGCAATTTTAATAAAAATATCACATTCACTCGTTATCCCCTTACACTGATCATAAACATTCGCAATTATAATAAACATATTAAACACACACAAAATAACAGTAAAGCATATAGCTACCGCCACGTTTCCTCGCGAGGCTTGATATATGCCGGAGCACGGTCAAAATACGCTCCTTAATGTACCCGTCACTGCTTCCACCACATACGGTGATGTCATGACTTAAACCAATAAACGTGAAATATCACGTTATCGCAAGAGGCATGCGTGATGTCTTTCGTGCTACAAAATAGCTTCACGCAACCAATATTATAAGACAACATTTCATAGATATCTAAATAAAAGTTTAATTTAAATGTTTTGGCATTCGACACAAAAACAGTGAACCTGCTTAAAAGTTCTTAAACATTGATCCAAAAAAATCACCGCATCATACAACAGAAGACCGCAACCGATATATCGGTTAGGTTGTAGCATTGTAAGTTGTGATAGATCTGATAGGCGAGAATGACAACGCAATGATTTAAATCGAAAAATACGCATGCTGCAGTTGACAGTAATCATGGTCCAACAATAATATAAAATGGAGCTTACGGTCAACGCTTTTCGATATCAGAGACACGATCAACTCGTTTCATTTGTCAAGTGACTCAGCATTGTCGTTGACGTGACGTTCACAAAATGCAAATTTTTGAAAAACTGAACAATACAAATCTCGATCGGTCCGTCTCGATTCGTCGACGGTATCGAGTTCTTGTCTCGCCAAGCAATTGAATTCAGTCGATCACTAATCGATGTCTTGTCCGTGATAGGCGCGGTCGGGGGCCACGGCAGCAGGGTGCCGACTTACCACACAATCCATCGTTAACTTCTTTCTTTCATTAACACCATTACTTACGATATCAACTTTATGTACTGCTTTTGTAGAGTCCATAATTCTATAATTACTGTTAAGTATTGTACCTTTTGGTACTTAATCTTCTACCGCATTTTCGTCAGCAACCTCAAGTGCGCCGTCATGAATCAGGACCGTATAACTTATTGCCAGGATTAAAATTACTTTGTACTTTGCAAGAAGATAGTCCCTTTTCGAATTGATATTTTGTATTAACCTCATTACCTATCTTAATACAGGATTTGCCCTTTCGCGCCGACTAATCACAAATGAGCATGTAAAGTCAGTAAATTATGTTGCATTCAGTTCATATGGGTGGTGTTTTTTACTTATTAAATGCTTATTCATAATTAACCCCCCTTGAGCTTTATTACTTCTGTATGACCAAATGAATGTGCGCAGTTCTGTTGATTTGAATGGACTGGTGTTCTGGAGTGACAGTGTTCTTGAACGTCTATCGAATGCTTTTGTTGATAAAGGCAGCATGTGTTTATTAATGAGCTCTCCGCTATAGCACTATATGCAATTATATTCTTGAATCCTATGAAGTTTATACGTATACCTGATAGAACTATCGTACCTCTATTTTCTTCCGAGTTCAGTTTAGTTACGATCGTTTTAAGGCATCATCAGTAGATTGCTTTCCCATCGGTAAAGCACAGTACTTCAAAGCCATCCATTTCCCTCGCTGCCATATATAAAGTGTCGAAGGCCCAGCTGATGACGACCGCAAGAGTTAAGAGCAACCGCGCTCGTGGTAACCCCCCGCCGCCTCACGCCGGGTGCCGCCCGGCCCGCCGAACTAAATCAAATAATGACTAATCGATTCTCTCTTATATTGCACAGTAGGTACACGTCAAACTTTATTCCCTTTAATTTTTCTTTTTCCTCTTGTTTGCATAAATCCAGATTCGTTATAGACAATGCCGTGATTGATTCGTTGGAACTTTAATAGTTCCAAGACACTTGATTGATGTTTATTAGTTCGGTAGTCGGAGTTTTGGGAATCATTAGACCAGTGCAGTGTTTTATGAAGAATGATTATGGCACCGCTTGAGGTACTCAACTTAATTCGAATTTGACTGTGTGTAATTTATGATCCGTGGGTCTATGCGCTGTATGGTATCACAAGCGGATGCCTATTAATTTAGTGTTAATTGAATAAGTTTCCAATATATCATCTGGTTATTCGCGAAATATGTACCCGATGTTCAAGAGGTTATTATATCGTTCCTTAGGCTACCACGACCACGGCCATATCAGGTGATCAAATTAAAAGTTTCTAACTGGGAGTAAAACGAAACGGAATTATTCTAAATTGTCGATTTCTTCACACCTACGTAAGTAAGGACTAGTTCACGCACGATACATCAAAAATGATATGATTAGGTCATTAGTAAGATAAAAGATACAACTTATATTAGTCAAATACATAATTTCGAGCCAACTCTATGTATAGCTTTATCAAAAGCTATTCATTCAGTTACTGATGTATCTAAAACAAGTCAAATATTAGTATTGTCACCAAATACAATATTATTACGTTGCGTTAGGGGTCCTGTCACTTTTGGCCTAATGTGGACCTAATATTTCACTAGACCTGATGCATTTTTCTTCGAAACAGTGAACTTTTCGGGTTTTTTTGAATAAGTATCAAATATAAGTCATTATAGGTTAGGTTAGGTTTGTTTTGCAATAATCCTATAAAGTTTAATACTTATTTAAGAAAAAAAATACATGAGTTCAAAAAATGAAGCATTTAAGGGCTAAACTAGTTAGTTCTAACATGGAAGAACCGTTTCGTAACTAGTTCAATCATTCCAAACGCGGCCTAATAACAAACTGTCGTTTTACAATATACCTACTAACGCTGTAGCGTCGTCAGCCGGAATAGAAACTCAAACATTTAATAGCAAATAAAATGTTTATTCATCGAGTTACACGATTGGTCGCTTATGGCTTCATTTTAGGGCCCAGTTTTACTACCATGTCTGAGTACCGACCACAACAGTTGATTGTAATGTAGATTATTGGCTGTTGTGAAGTGTCTATTAAACCTTCTGCCTCTCAATGATTTGGTGTCTTAGTTTTCATATGAATAAGCTGCTGTGCGTCTAGCTTAACTGCAATCTATATTAGATTCGATACAATATGATCGCTTTTATCGCAATAGCACACTCATCATGGGTTATACGCTTCCTCGCCAACATAATATACTGTAGGAAAAATATAAAGTACTCCTTTATTTAAAGTATATGGGCTGACGGATGCATTACCTATGTACTGTGATAAACCCAATTTTGGACAAATCTTCGGACGCCATCTTGGAAATTTACAAATCTTTTTAGGTATGTGACTCGTCACTGATTTTAACACAGCAATTTGCAGTAGTATCACCCTTAGGTGATTAACCTTAACGATTTCCTATGAAGTATTTTGAAAAACTGGTGATTATTAAAACACTGCCTACATGATTTGTTTCCTTGCTCAAAATAATCGTACAAGCTGCATTAAATTTTAAGAATACAAGCAGTGTTCGTCAAATTGATCGCAACGCAGTTAGATTAACAAGGCCCTTGGGTAAGAATGTGTTCGAATAAATTTGTTAACAAGATTCGATAGGACTCAAGGATTCGCAATTAGCTATGGCAATTTTGACTGTATTTTTACAGACATTGAGCTGAAAATTGATCGTGGCGGTGTAGCGGTTTTGGTTTTACTGGATGGTGATCACAATGCGAATCAGCATGTTCACAGCGAGTTCGTACGGGAGTCAGGCAAAGTGACAAATAGTCACGCCGTTCTGGAAAGGTCGGGGCCAGCGTTATGTCGATGTTTTTATTTGTTCAAGTCGATGACTTACTATTGTTTAGTGATGGCAAATATCGACATGGGTACTAAAAATAAGTGGGTCTGATTGTGATGTGGTAAATAAAAATTAGACAAAAAGGACGAAAATGCCACTCATTTCTTTTTCCCAAAGAGAATTATATAACAACATTTAAACATCTTTTGTGCGCAGGTGTATACTCATACATGTGTAGTGATAATGTTCAATTCAATTATTTATTGAAGTAATTATGTTTGAATTGACGTAGTAGTAGGTACAGGAGCCTGGGATGAAGAGCGCAGGACGCTGTGCGCCACAGTAGGCCATGACCTCTCGCTGCCCACGGTAGTACGCAATGTCGTGGACAGCGACAGGGCATGGAGAGCGGTTCTCGCCTTCTGCGAGACCGTAATAGACCTGAAGGAGGCGGCCGAGAGACAGAGGGAAGCAACCTCGGAAGATCCCGGTCGTCAACGGCGAGCAGGCCGGAGGCGGCGAGCCTATACCCGTCACTTCCCACCCTAACCGTGGTCAGGGCCGGCTGGCTTGGGGAAGTCTGCCGGCCGTAACGCTAACTGGCCCGAGATTGTGTTGCGTGTGTTCCCACGCGCCACTCATTGCGCTGGTGCAGGTTGGGTCTACATCCACCTGATACAAAGTTCGGGGCCTCCAACCAGGCCAGTCACCGCCGGGTCGCGGAAGAGTGCTTCGGCGTGCTCGTAACCCGGCACCGTGGTGACGAGATGGAACACCGTGGGGTTTTAATCGGTAGTCCGGGCGGTTCCCGGGAGTCCGACATACCTGCCCTGGCTTACCCGGCCGGGCGGGATGCGTAAAGGCATTTCCCCAAGCAAAAAAAAAAAAAAAAAGGTAGGTTAGGTTAGGTTACCTACTGAATTGGTAGATACAAATTATTCTATATATGCTCAGTTACAAGTTACTTAATAATTCAGAATTTATAAACTACATCGAGTGGACTAAAACATGTAAAATGTAGATTTGTTATTTTGTATGAGGCAAAAGAAAAGGAGGAAACCGGTGAACAGTTTATTTCTCATAGATTCTAAAGTCATTAGCAAGAAGAGGAAAAAGGCAAAACAAGGAGAATACAAATATTTTAACACATAGCAGTAGGTAGCAACCTTTTCGTCGATTGTCGACAACATTTCCAAGAACGATACAGTAGTTTCGCATCCCTCATCTTATAGATTCATATCTCTTAAATGTATGCATTCAGCAGCACATAATTCAGGATTACAAATTGTTTGTTTTAGGCGGAGACACCAAATGCATTGGCGCGATCCCAACTTTGAAAAAGTGGCGATAAATATATGAAAATCTGATTGGGCATTGCCAATGGAAGGTCGCATTTTTTAAAGAGCAACGTTTTTCTTATTTGCCTGCCAAAGAACGGAGAATATCAATTTGTTTGTGGAATACAGTCATCAACGGGTTCATTTTTATTAGCTTATGCGTAATTAGTGCCCTCTGTAAACGAATAATTAAAGCCCAACCTCGTACTTCTTTGTTAAAACAAACTAAAGTCTTATAGAAGTAAAGAGAAAATGCGTATCCTCGTCTTCACTAAAATCAATAATTCATCAAATTATGATATTTCCATTAAGTGCTAATAATGAACATAAATAATTTTATCGCCTTATAAATTTCATCGATAACCGTTTTAAGGTTATCGTGTCCATTTCCATTGAGGAAAAAATATAATACATCTATATTTATAATCATTGACAGTTCATAGCAAATGATTATCATTTATGTGCAAATTTACTATTCTTCGGTTGTCATCAGGCTTTATGTTTCCTTTTTAACTTGTTTTAAGCGTTGTTTTATAATTTATGGCAGCGTTTGCGGCCATATTGATAAAAAGTAAAAATATTTTAATGGCAACCTTGTAATCCGTGCATTGAATTGATTTTGGAGGAAAAACTACATCATTAATATTGTTGAGTGGGTTTTTTTCTTCTGTATTGAAAAGATTAGCAATATCTTAACTTTTTGTTTCATTTGTAATGCCTTCTGGTTTTTATAAATATTCAAATTTCAATAAAATCTCAATCTATATCTTTAACACCAAAGTATTATTCTTAGTAAAATAGTAGTTATACTTCAAGGATATCTCTGAGTTGTCCTTTTTAAAGTATATCCTTTAACATTCGCAAATACGTATTGCACGATTGGAAAGGCACAAACACCACTTCAAAGAAACTTATTGGTCGCGACGACGGTCAGAGTTGAGCGTTTGACCCCCAATGACCCGGCCAATGGCTATTCGTACCGGTCGGGCTCATGTGACTCAGGCTGGGACAGCGTTTTGGTTATAATACTTAAAAGCTTGTAATTAAAGAATGATGTAAGAGCTGTCGCTTTGGGAAATGAGAGTGATTTTAATTATATTATGAATCAAATGACTGTTATTATATTGTAACTGAGGCTGCACTGGATTTTTCCGAGTGCGTATTCCATAATATGATAACCGTAATGATGTTTGTTTTTTTTAAATATACACTATAATTAAAGAGTCGCAGTGTCTTGGAGTAATATTTATTCTGAGGTAAAGCTGCTGATTGACGGTTGATTGTACATAGTAACCACAAAACAAGATAGGTAGCATAGCAACCATCTACTTAACAGCTTGTTATATTATATTAGATTCGTGCAAATATAGTGATATTTTTTTACAGTTATCAGTAGTACTATTTTGAATTTAAAATCGAACACAAAATTTGAAATTAGCATCAACAAATTAGTCGAATTTGACATACATATCGATTTTTCTAAAAAATCAGGTACATCTTTGTGTAAATTGATTATTCTTCTCCATCCCTTTCTAAAGGCCGAGGGTTGTGACCACTAGAAGAACAGTTTTTCACCACCGTTCTTTAAAACCCTATATTTTCGGTTAGTTGGAGTGCATGTTGATGTGTGGAATCACCGATGGTATTTGTCGAACTCGTAGATGAATCAATTGATTATGATGATATCAAATAATTGGATGTTTCAATTGAAATCTACCAACGACTTGCTCCGGCTAATTAAAAATACGACATTTTACATCCGTAGTTGCAGTCACATAAGAAATAGAAAAGTACTTGGTACCTATGCAAATACACATAGTAATTCAAGTAATAAGTGAATAACTAACGTTTCTTTTTAGTTCATCACTGTTAATTAACACCGAGGATAATAACTGAAGGTAACTAAACACTAAAACGGAATTAAAATTTAAATAATAATACCTTCGACCTCTTCCATTAAAACCACTCATAACTATAATTATCGCGCTACTCCACACAAAATCAGCTTCAAATTGTTTCAAACAAAAAATATGTGTCCTATACAGGACTGAACACAAACACGATATATTCAAATGAGGCCAGTAATGAGTGGCGGCGGAGGTATGATTTCGGGTAAAATATGTGCATTATTTAGGTGCAGCCGAGGGCTGCCGCAGGCGCAGCGCTAAATTAAAAACACGTCAAATGTTAAATTGGACCGAGACATCTATTAAGGGGGTAAAGCTGGGGTTACGTTGGAGCCACGTTGTTAAATTGTGAATATACGTAAAAATGTGTGAAGTCCATTTGATTGAATGATTTGCTGAAATGATGCTTTAAAAAAAACTGTATAAGGAGATTACTTGGATGTTCTTTAAACAGGCATGACAGTTAAATTGTCGCAACGCGCGTTCGAAACGTTACGTGATTACCCCTCTGGTGCAGTGGATGTGATCCCGTTTTTATAAGTCATACACAAAATGCTCACGGTTCACATAAATCTAAAATATCTGCTTCTCATTTCACATTCTGATATTTTTGCATGCGCAGATTTTTCCAATCTTCCAAGGTAAGGCGAGCTTTCCTGAAATTGGACCTGTTAATTCAACTAATCTTTATTTGTCGACCCAGAAAATTCTCCTGTTTGCTTAGCATTTGCGCAAAGTAGAACAAAGTAAGGTCTCCACCGTAACCACAGCCTAACAACCAACTAGAGGTATCAAGAAACAAGAGCTGGAAGGCTTTTACTTAATTCAGAAGCACAGCGGGTGTTCCCCAAACCATTTGGCCGAGACCGTGAAATATGAATCGGGCAGTCCTGTGATCGGTGAGCACCTTAGGCCATGTCCTGCGTATCTCGAATTCTTTCCACTTGTAATTCTAAATGTGGAACGATTTTAAGGTATGATTGGCTATTGTTTTCTTTGTCAATATCGTTCAGTTGATTGGTAATTTTATTTTTATTGTCTCTGATAGGAATCATGTGTATCTAATATCGTTTGTGAGAATCTAGGATTATGTTTTGGTTACAAAACCACTAAGGTGGCTTGTGTCTATTAGTAACGTTTATGATCAATATCATCATCAAAGTGCTAATGTTTTATGAGGTTTTTTTTACAGCATAAATTCATTATTAGCTTGTGTGAAGTCCCTCCCAAAACTCATGTCGAGGTCCTCATCATTTAATTTCATAACTCACTAAACGCAGTAAATTGCCCGGAATAACCGTGACGATGCCTTTCTGTCGGCGTCTCAACAGAATGCAATTTACGCCAAGAACACATTTATCACCGCAGCAAGTGACGTTTAGAAGTAGCAAAACAAATTGTGAGTCCTTTTTCGGTCCAAAAGCTTATTTAAAATTTATAACTCCCCAGAAAAGTTAATTAAGTTTTAATAGAATTCGAACCGGGAGTGGTTTTGGTAGCCAAAAATAGGCGGAGTTGTTATAAAATACAATTATCTTTTGGGGTTAATGATTCGATTTTTTTCACAGGGAGTTTTGGCTTCTGAACAGGAAATGTAAACAATTAGTTCGCTTTGTCTAAATGAGATTTGACTTCTGAGTTTGTCTTAGCATTTTTATGGGTTTGTTTTCGATTCGAAGAAATTCATAGCTGCTTAAAACTTAATGAAGAAAAATAGTTAGAAAGAACATGACAGCGTAGAATTGCCTTTTAACGAAATGTCTTTGGTTGTGAGACATTTTGTCATAATTAAAGTTAATAGAGTTTTGAAATTTTGCATTTACGAGTGTTCCTTGAAAATGAAGTTTCTTCCAAGTATAATGCGTTGCAAAACAAACAATCAATAGAGTGGACAGACAGCTGCTAACAAGGACCATGGCTTGCGTGATCTTTACGACTTATTATCATTACGGACTGTTTCTTATAGAATAACATGTCTACGTTTTATTTATTATAATGATAGACTTATATTTATATACAAATTAACATAATATGGTCTCAGAAAACCTTGAACCTCAGGCAATCAAGCTGTCTTACTTACTAAGCGAGATCGTTTGTTAATTGCTGTCTCTTAAATGTCATACAAAATAACTTGTTTGCTCAGTTTTATGCAAGAACCAACACGACAATGCTCCGTAAATCGTCACGAAATTCCTGACGAGTCGACTCGCGGGTAGTTTATGACTCCATTGAAACTTGTGCCCGATCGTTTTCACTAAACATGTTACCTATAAATTGTGTATTATCTTATGTCTATTTCACACTATTGCAGCACTTGATTCTTGGTTTTTAAATTATTTACTGCCAAGAATCGCTACGCGCTACGCTCGTAGGCGATCCCGTGGCTTTCCTCGTATGTAGCGGAAAGCGACTACGGCGTAGGCGCCCGCTACACGAGTTCCCGGCAGTGAAAGTGAAGTAAGAAGTTAGTGATCAAAATCCTTTTGAATATAAACGCTATAAAGTCATGATGCGAAGTATTTAATACTTATATAAATGAGTTTTTCACGTTACAAAGACACGCACGACGCACGAGCTTGCGAAAACCACACCGCACACACTTTTTCTGTGTAAGTTTAACCCGTTGAGGTTGCAAAACCTCAAGCTTAATGATTTCGGCACCTTCGCCGTATTTCTAATGCGCGTATAAAGTATTGTCAACAATATTTATGGTAACCGAAACGATGCGGCGGATCGAATCGATTTAATTCCATTCTGTCCTTTGTGCGCGATCAGTTTTACGATTGATTTCGCGTCGGCGAATATTATTGTGCGAGTGGGTGACTCTTAATAACGTCGCATTTTAATTGTTACTTATAAATCATTATTCCTCGTTAAGATGCTGGTGATTTACTTACTGCTTTGACACGCGTGCATATCCTTTTAAATCAGGTAATGTCGGTGCTTACGCGTTAAAATTCCCTTTGTCATTTCATGGCGGCTTTATGCGTGTTTTAATGAGATGCTCGGATTGAAAAATATTTGATCTCTCGTCTCGAGCACATTAAACTTTATCGTTAGGTTTTGAAACCGACTTGAAATAAATTAGTGCCCCGAACCGACCTTGTAAATGTCACTACATCATTAAACTCATCAGGTTTTAGCGAAGCGCGTTCTTAGCTATGCGTGATCTTAAACAAATCTTTGTTTCTTTTATTAACTAGTATAACATTATGAGGCTAGTCATTAATAACTATATTAAGCATAAATAACAGAACGGTTCCGGCGTTCATTAAGCGTCATATCGGACAGGTCGTTTTTCATACGCATTGTTTGTCAGAGTCGATGAGAGAGCAAAAAACTTGTAAACTAGTGTTTGCTTCTCAATTTACAACTGACGGATTGGAACAAAGAAATTAATTGGTGTTAGAATTGAAGACAAGTAATGAATGGAAATGTGTAGAGTAATGAAATGGTAACAGAGAGATGGGGAGGATTCTATACAGTAAGGTCCCGGCCACGACTTCCAGCGGCGCGGCGCGGCAGCGGCAGGGCAGAAATTGTTAAGGGTTTCTCAAATAAGAGCCTAGTAGGCAACGCTGTTACTAGCCCAAGACGGCAGATCTCTCAGGGGCACGATTCCATAATTGAAAGAAGGGGATATACCTAAGATATCGCATTTGTTCCTTATCTCTGCCATTCTGAGTTTGAAAGGATGAGACAAGAAAAAAAAAGCTTCATTTGACGTCTTTAGCCAGGGGAAAAGTCTTACTATTTGAAATAGAAGAAATCTCTGTACCATCGTTTACTCTATCCGAAACCCGAGGGTAGTCAATTTCATCCATCAACGCTAGCTTCAGGCCATGTTCGTCTCCTTCGTGACTTCTGCGATTGCCCGAGCCTGCCTATACTTATACTTGTTTACTTTTAATTAGCTGACACAGAACATCAGTTAATGCTGCCATAGACAGTATAAACAAATGAATAGCGCAGTGGTCACCGGATAGCGTGGGAATGATATATTGGGTTTGAAGAATCGATTGGTTTCGCATAGTGGGTTTTGATTGTGGAGAAAATGCTAGTGGATTAGTGAGGTTTAAGACAAATTAGTGGTACCTGGGCATTGTTGAAACCAATAAGTAAGAAAACTGTAAGATAGAACAGTTTACTATCTATATCACTAAAATTAGTTTCTTGGTTTCCAAAAAAAATATGACGGAGATGACGTCTCATTAAGGTGGAGCTCACGATGTAGCTGGTACCTAATTCCGGGATGAGATAATATTGGATCTAGCCTTAAAGTATATAAAAAAACAAATAATACTTGTACTTAGGTTTTAGAACCAATTTAATGTAATATTTCATGAAAATAGCTGCAATACCAAAACAATTAAAATAATACCATTCGTCTAGAAGTAGGCACATTGGAATCAATCAACAATAAAAACTAAAAATGGCTGCCATAAGCTCACCTACTCAACTTAGATTAATCGTAACAACAGCCAGCTACAAATGACTTCTCACGGCACAATTTATGCAATTTTTCATTGTCAACACGCTCCAGATAACTGAAACTTTGAAATAGTGCATAATGACCGGAGGGCAAGGCTTTAATAGTTTCATTCTTAACCTACAACCTTGTATGTGCGTCTGTTCGTGCTGGGGCTATTATTCTTAAGTCTTAACGAAAAAGAGCTCAACTACTTTAGTGTACCGAAGAGAGTTGTACCCTTTTTTACAATAGCTTTAGATTTGAGTCTTCCAGTAGAACTTCACAGCGGGGAGCACACCCTTAATTGGGTACGCCATATATCATTGGCAGTGTGATCTTGTTTCATATTGGTCAGATGGCATATTACTATGAGTGCACCTGATGTTATTAATTAAGTTCCCTGTTTATGCTTCGGATCGACTTGTCGAAGGGGCTTTTGATTTTAGGATATAAAAAACAGTGCTTTGTCACATTTGTGAGCATGGCATGATGGGTTCTCAACTTTTCACATTCAAAAATTGATAAGCATTACAATAAAAATACAGAATTAACATTTGAGCAAACGTAGGCGCCGAAACAACTGTACCTGAAAGTTTAATATACTATATGTAATAATAGCGCAACATTTTTAATGTTAAACTTAAAACGCAGTTAAATAGACTATGTATTTAGTTTTTAGGTGGAATAATTAGTTTTATAGAAGAGAAGTCCAAATAAGGGGCTAAGCCGCTAAGTAGCTAAACGGCGGGGAGACACATAGGGCTTGTCTATAAGGGTTCCTTTTCGAAACACAAAACCCTAACAATGGTGCCTGACTTGTGCCTGATACTTTACTAATACTTTTGTTCTAAGTTGCTGTACAACCCCGTACGTGAAATGCAGTGCCGGCATACATTCCTCTAAATGTTTTGTCTTGCAAAAACTACTGTACCTATTATAACGAAACTTTTCAGTGAAATAGCTTTGCCATCAGAATAGTTCCTAGGCTTTGCTATAAATATACGCTTACAACGTCGCAGGCAGGGTTTTGTCATAATTACTGGTGAAATAAAAGTAGCCAACACACATACCTACATATTTACTCGCACAAATCCTTGCTCAAAAAATATTTCATGTTAGGGTTAGGACAAGTACTACAAGAATCGTACTCAGATAAGTCTTTAGTTCACCAAGTGCTAGGACATCTGTAAACCCTTGCATACTAAATGCATAACCCATTATCGTGTTATTAAAGCCATCAATATTTTCAATTGGCATCTACCAGTCTTTATTATTTATAGTTCATGCTCAATTTACTAGATGATTATACTTGATGGTAAGGGTCCGCTTTTCTTCATGCTTAGTTAGCGTTTTGAAATAATTGTACATTAGTTTCGCTTAATGTTGTATTCTCAGGGTGGGTTCGATCGACCACACTTTAATGACCATCGTCATCTCCTCAGCTTGTAGTTGTCCACTAATTGGCACCACCATACCCGATCCTGAGCTCTCCGCATCCAACCGCCGGACTGGTAGGTAAAAATTAAACATGACGTCCGTCGGCTGCTGTCATTTCTTAGATACTGTCAATCTTCCCATTCCCACAAAAACGGATTTTTACAGACGGAACGGACTTAGGTACTTTTACCGACGGTTTGGCCTTAATGGTCTCCATTCTTCAACTCCTCCATAAATCTTCTTCTTCTTCATAAATTGATTTATAGAAACAAGATCTATTTTACGTTTTCAATCAAGCCTACACACAAAATGTAGACTATATGACATTTGAATGCATCTGAATTTGGCTCATTTCTTGTACAATGAACTCCTTTATAAGTAAAGACAAAGATTGTAAGTCATAGGTCATAGACGACATTGAAAATAAGTAGGTACATCATATCCTGAAATATTTAGCTCAGATGCCCTCTGATTTCACCTAATTACGTTAATAGGTAATGAAAATCATGTCCGCCATTTTCTTTAATAATGAATATTGAATTGCAAAATACTCTGTGTTATACGTTTATAATGAAAACGCTACAAGTTTACTTTGCATGCAGCCTTACTCACATCACCAGTTATTTGAAAAAGACGCAAGTGACGAGGCTTTACTTACAATAATACGACTTTATCTATACAACGACAATGCACTTCATTAGTTGGTCAACATTTTATCTCAGTTACATGCGCAAATTGCAATTTACATGGGTGTGTATCGGAATTCAAATTATTTATGCTGTGACTTCTGTTATTTCTGCATTCCTGAAATAGCTGATTGCCAACTTTGAGGATTTCACAACCGGGTATTATGATATACGCAATCACATTTTACAAATAATACGGCTATTTAATAAAGATTGAATAAGAAAATGTAAAAAAAACCAAGTTGAACAAACTTATTTCTTACAGCAGCGCATTTTTTTCCCGTTTAGTGTTGGGATATGGATATGATAGGTGCAATTTGTCATCAACTTCTTAACGTGTCATTAATATCTAGGTATTCACTATACATGATCAATGCTGGACTATAATTGTTTGCCAATTATTCAAATGTACAAAGTACAAAAATGTGTTTACTAATAGATACGTAATTAAGCTTGTTTTTTTGCACATGTAGGTATCATGGCTAGTAGACACACTTTTATGTTATGACACAAGGGCCGGTATTCCATCGGCGATATTTGTCAAAATTATATCCCTCATTGATGTCTCTGTCATTCTGATTGCGAAAAACGTAGGAACACGTTATCTTCTGTCGAATATCGGGAATGACAGCTACTGGCGCCATATTTAACAATTACGAACGACTGGTCTAAATTAATTTTGTATTAAGCACTAACGTCTGCTAACGAAATTTTTAATTTCAAATTTTAATTACATATTATTCCAATTTTAACTTTAGGAAAAATTTAAATATGTAATGCTCCGACCCGGATTCGAACCCGCGACCACACCACACCAGCCGTTGTAAGGCATTTTAAGAGGAAATTGATCAAAGATTTGGTGACCGAGGTGGATTGTTCTGATAGCTCAGTTACCTAAGACAGGCGATTTTCGAGCGTAGCATTCTTTTTTTAATTTTCTATAATTTGATGAGTTTACTGATCTGTAAAGTCTGGTCGACGCAACCCACCCTACGCCTTACTAACCTAACCACCACTTCATCCCATCATCAAATGGTTCACCTACATTCGTGACACGCCTTCCAGTCCATTTCCTTGTGACTGACGCCTGACCCAAAGCCATCAGATTCAACTCTAACCCCATACATCCCTAATTAAAAATAATGTGCCCACTTCATTCACATCTCATGCTCTTTCAATCACAGACACGTGCGTGCATGGATACTTTTTATTAAGTTAGTGGGCGACGGAGATGGTGTAAGAAATGGAGAAGGCAAGGTAAAAAAAAAAATACGGGCAAAGAGGATTTTTCTTCTTTATCTTCTTGGTGGATACGTTCTTGCCAGAACGGTCGTGGTCGTTATGAGTGGCGAGCAGAAGTCACTCGCCTCATGATTTCTTACCATTTCGATCTATTTTCGGCCTTTCTGGTACACTCATACAATTGACCGCCCACAGCAGATTTGATCTGATCTGTACATCACATGGGTGATCTTCCGCGCGACTGGGTATCCTCAACTCTGCCTTGCATAACAAGACGCTTGATGTAAGGCGCCGTCTCGCTTCGAGATTTCGACTCGGATTTTTCTTAGCTATTGAATATTTCCAGTTGCCATCTAACCGTCCACGGCCTGAAGTCTACCTCAGCCACGTTTTGCTCAATTGTGGTAACACTTACAATAAGTATATCATTTTCATTTCTCCTGTTGGTTGGTCTATATATTCAGCGAGTATGATGCTGAGTATTTATAAGCATCTTCTTTTCATCATGCCACGTTTTATTACTTTGTTTTCGCTATTTACTGTCAATTAATTAGGTATCATAAGGTTACTCTACATTGGTAACCGTAAATACTACGGGTGAGTTATGGAGGTGACATTGGAAATGTGCGAAGATGTGTTTGAGACACCACGCATTGTATGTCAGGTAGGCGCCAAATATTATGAAAATACACTTGCATCTGTGATTGCTATTCGCCCTAACGAGAAGATTATAAAGTCGGATTCCATGTCCTGTATTATTTGAACAAAAATAACATATGCCATATCAAGTAATTCTATAGGTAATTATGAACGTAAACAAGTCTTAATAGTATTGGACAGAAAAAATAATATTAGAAATACTCTCTTTCCTCAAAACATGGTGCCGCGTTAGTTAGTAAAGATGTTGAAAGTCCCAAAAGCATGAAAAATAAACATAATCTCGTCATTAATAAATGATTTGACACCGATGCTAAAGTTATCATATCTAGTTACCAAATTCATTGCATAACGAATGAATATGAATATTTGTTTCTGAGTCTAGGATGTATCTATTCATTTAAGTATTTACCCTAATATTTATTTACTAAACACTTATCCAAACACTTATTCCGACATCAATGACGATAATGTATCAGTGAATGTATTCGAATTGATGATTGATTCAAACATGGCATAGTACTGATAGGAATAGAGATACATAACATTAGTGTCGTTCAGTTCGGCAGATGTTAACCTCACGAACTATCAGTGTCGACAGATGGTAGGTGTGTGCTACATGGAATTGATTTGGGGATCGAAGAAAGTTCAAAACTTTGAATTGACCGTGTGTGATTGTTGGTTTTTCACCTTTTTAACGCAATGGCAATGGGGAATTTCTATTTTATGCATCTGTTGTGTTCCCTATTTTCCATAGGATGAGCTCTTATATACTCATGATAATTATGGAGTACTTCAAGTTTCGTAGGTTGAAAACAATCAGTGTATTTAAATATCAAAAGAGTTTGACTCATGTCTATAACTTTTTTGAGATAATTACATGATTCCAAAATCAATACACGCCATAACTTACTTTTGCGGGAAGTATCAAGAATATTGCGTTATAATGTGTTACCTGAACCATTTATATCATCAAATCCAAACAGAAAATATGACAGTAACGGTAGAATTAATTAGGAGACAAAGAATGTTTTTTCTGTAGTGAAATTGATATCAAATATTTCACTGTGATGTATAGCCGAATTAATTGCTATTATTCATACATGTAAGCAATAATGTATTCCAAAATCACCTGAGCCCAGGGGTTCCACTCTTCCTTTTAATATTGTGATTCCCATATTATTTCAGCTATTCTCAAGCCTCTTCACTAAAATGATATTTTTATTTTTTGTCGTCACAAAAGACGTCGCCGCCAAAAGGTGGCAATTAGCGACAGGTGAACCCATTTTTATAACTCGTATAAATTCTACATTTATTTTTTTCCATTCCCACTTTAGTCGTGTAAAAAACGTGTTCTCGACTGAGTTTACCCCAACACCCTTTGTCAATGTCATATTCGCTACCATTTTTGAATAGAACACAATGTATGGTGACATGTGGGGGTGGATCATGAAAGCGAGGAGTCACGATGACTTCGAATTTTGGGATGTCTTGCTATTTTGGATGCCTGCTCAGAAATCAGTTTTTGCCACTTTTTCACCGCCCTCTTTTGTTTGTATGACTGGCGACTTATAGTCTGCCAGCTCACAGGATTACATTCCTTTGTGAAAATAATTTAATAAACTGTTCTTTTGTTACTTTTTCAAGAAATAGAAAAAATATTTTGATGCATTCCATTTTTATAATATTAAAAATCTTTTGGGATGCCAATAGTGGCTGTTTCTGGTCTTTAGGCGAAAGAGATACAAAATTACTTTAGCGATCTATACAAAGTTGAAGCAAATCTCGTCCAAAAATGTAATGTTGACACTTTGTTATAAGCTAAAAATAATAAATATGGACCATTAAGTATAAGTATATTTTCTCTTCAAAACAATACTTGGTTTTGCGAGCCACATTAAAGCGCTTAAAATCCTATAATGTTTAACTGACGAAATAGCTCCACGGCGAAGAGGACTGTATTATTATAATTTTCTCTTCATAGTTGTACAGGAAGAAAACAAACAAAATATACTATTCTTATTCAACTTGAAACTCAAATTCCGTATAAACAAACGAATGCCACCGCAGTAAACAATAATACTAATCTCCTGTTATGCGAGCGTATTTAAACTACAGCTATACTTAATCGAATTTTAATAACAAACATATAACAATATTTTACTACAACCATCATTGTCTGCCCACGGTACTACATGTAGATTAAACGAGTCAACATCTCCACGCCTCTTCGGAGATCAACTTGCGTAGAAAAAACGGTCATTTGATTGGGAGTCACCGTGGAATCCATGAATTAGTTTAAGTGGAGACATGAACGCTCGCACTTCAATAAGTAGAGTTTTTTTTTATTAGTTTTGGGGCTTTCCCTCCATGTTTATTTTGGCAAGGGTTATTTCGCCACTGTTGGTGTATATAAACATATACTTTCCACGAGAGGAGATTGATCGGTATGTGAATTTAGAATTTTGTATAAAGGTTTCTTTAAATTAGTTTGAGGGCTTTCACTTCTTGTTTGTTTGGCAAGGGGTATTTCGCCAATTTCGACGTATACAATTATAAACATATCACACGAGAAAAGATTGATCTATACGTAAGTTTTGATTTTATTTTATTTATGCTGTGGATGATTTGTCTGGGAACTCAAGGTGCTTTTGTCATTCCTTTAATAGAGTTAACAATGCTAGTAATTAATTAGTGCCAATGTGGTTATCGAAGGATTGGAATTATAATTGCAGGTTAGTGTTTGGGTTTATCAATTTATTGCAGCATTACTTACTTTGTTCACTTTTTCTTGTTCATTTATGAGATGCTTTTTTGTGTATTAAATAATTTCCAGGTTATAACTAAGATTTACATAAAATTTAACATTACAACAATGAAATTTTGAAATGGCCAATATATTTTAACTTACACAATACCACTTGTGCAATTATGAAAATGCCATTTTTTTCCATATTTTTTTTTTAAATATTGTTAAGGCACGATATTTCAAACTGTTAACACTTAGGTACTTCGTACTTATATAATAACTAGCTTCCGCCCGCGAATTCGTCTGCGTGGACCCGTAGAAACTATCCTATATTTTAATCCAGGCTATAAACGATCTTCGTGCAAAATTTCATCCAATTCGGTTAAGCCGTTTAAGCGTGATTGAGTAACAAACATCCAAACATCTAAACATCTAAACATCCAAACATCCAAACATCTAAACTTTCGCATTTATAATTTTAGAAGGATTTCAATGCATAATCGGTTATTATAATTAAAGTAATAATGCGATACAATTATTACTTACCTACTTGATTAAGTTTCATTTAGATTCCAAAATCACGTCAGTAATAATAATCTTAATATTTTAAGTATTTAAGTTAAAAAAACTGAATATTCCTTTTTCTGAGCTTTTTATTATTACAACAAACTTGAAATAAAAAGCCCCTTTGATATAAAACTACTCTGTATCAATATGTAAATAAACAATCTTTTTATTTGATATCATGGTCAACCTAATAAGTATCGGACAATAAAAATGCCTTACGGAATCGGTTCACGAACAAGTCGACGCTTTGTATAGTCAAAATGTTAATGTTCTCAATTCTGTTTTGTTGATTTCTATAAAATATTATAAATGGGACGGCTACCACTAAGGGAATGACCAAATATTATTTCTGTTAGTACGGCTCGACGAAATTGACGACGTTGACCACTCGAAGTAGTTAAACAAAACCAGAAAGTTGGGTTTGTTTTAATATTACGTTAATATAGTTTGGTATAATTATTTGATGTCGATTATACAGCTTGATTTGTATTTTTGCAACCTATTTGGTACTAATGGCTACTAGATTTGTGACCGATAATTCTGTTGTAGAAAACAAAAAATAACGTTCACGATTTTAACTTCACGATAGGACACAATTGGTGATATTCTTTCTGTCCACGAGCGTTGAAACTTTCGTCCACCCATACACCTTATGCAATATGAATCCAGAAAAATGGATATTCTTTATATTTTATCACGGCTGGGGCTCAACAGGTAAGCATGAATAAATTCCCCAGCCGATGACAAAGACCGCTCTCTGTAGGAGTGCGTTTTTCATAAAGTGTCGGCCCTGTTAAACATTTTTTATTTGCCCATTCGCTACCAACTGCGTTATATGAAAAATGATTCGTAACATCGTACCCTTTTCTCGTGTTTTTTTTTCTGAATAAATCATGTCATTAAATTTTAATAGTCACCGTAAGGCTGGCCAGGTTAGTTAGGTCTTTTGTTGCCCCGAGTTTTCGAGTATCCTTTGGTTTGATTGTTACTATTTAAAGCTATTGTAGTCGTTTGATGGTTAACTCTACTAAATGCCGACTTAATTTCATTAATCTACTGCTTTGTAGAAATTAAGATTTAAGTGAGTCGAGGTTCTTTGTTGAGCATTGTTGTGTTGAAAGCCTCAGAGAATAATGCGCGGAATGCGTGGTATTCTAAAGGCGTCTTAATGATGAACACATGTTTTTGGATGATCGCGTGCTTGGAGTCTTTTATTTTGAAGCTCATTTAGAAACGTCACGGCTTACTTACGGTATCGTGTTTTACGGAAACGTGCGGTAAAGTGAGGCTTTAAAGGTCGCTGGTCGGCTAACCGACCTAGATTCTGGAGTTTTCTGTGCATGCCCGATTTTGTCGATTATCTGCAAAGTCGTGCAGGTTCACCGAGTAAATGGCTCGGTTTCGAATCGATTGTGTTTCAACCTATGCTCTAATTATAAGTAAGTGTATTTGTATGTTTAGTCAAAATGACTTATATTATTGGTTTGTGCAAGGTTAATGGCATAGTCATGAATGTCGACGATTTACTTTAAGCTACCCTAGGTATATCATATTTATGAACACGGATTCTTAAATATTCTATTCCTATACAATTGAGAACAAACGTAAGTACTGACGTATTTTGCAAATTTTATTTATGAGAGAACTCCAGATGAAGATTAAATGATTACACCAAACCGCTTGCCAAATCTGTTATCCAAAATTAGCGAAGAAAAGTCCGATTATTAAGTACATTTTAGATTATATTCCCGAAAAACTATAATGGCTCGCTGGCAGTTTAATAGAAATGAAGACATAAGGTTTGAAAGATCTTTAAGTACCATCAGATTATTATTAGCACACGAACACCTTTAGCCATCTGTTTAATTGCAGGTATGAATTTGGTGCCAGACGTATTGATTTTTTAGTTTGATACCAAAAAGGTGCGGGGCGGGATCGCTACAGGCATCGCATGTGGGGAGTGGGGGAGGGGGGATCGGATGAACAGGCGAAGGGCAGAGGTCACGCGGGCTTAAGGTGCGGCTAGTGATGTTACGATTATTGCCGATATGTTATCGAGATCACTGGCCGAATTCTGGAACGCGTTTTTGATTTTGAAATTATATGTGAGTCATCTTGGTCCATGCGCTTGTGCAATTCTTAGCGAAGTTTGTGTGTGAGGACAAAACATTGTTTACAAAAACGGGGTTAGAATGAAATTGTTGCATTTGGACTAATTTATTTTAGTAGGGAGTTTATTATCATCTAAATAATCAGTTTGAAATAATGATTATTAAGTGTTTTTTTTTCTAGTTTGCAAGTATTTTTTTTTTATATTTAGTACTTAAGGCCAACACGTTATATTTATATATTAAATAACTGCTTTGACTTAATTTAGACACCAGTTTATTTAACCATGGTTTTTGAATGCTTAAAATGGAAGGAAAAATCTGTTATTTTCAAATAGATGGGTTTTATATACTTGTTTAGTGTTTTTTTTTAGTTAAAAGATGACACTGACATAGAGAGAGAAAGCAGGGCGCTGTCTGTAAGGGGGAACATGCTGGCTCGTAGATTTGCTGGTTGTACACTTGATGTCAAGGTCACGCTTTTTGAGGCATTTTGCCAAACTTTTTACACTAGCAGTCTATGGACTAGTTATACCCAAAAAGCCTACAGTGCCCTGCGTGTACAACAACCTGTTCCGGGCGATGGTGGGGCTTCCTCGACATTGCAGTGCCTCTGGCATGTTCGCTGACGCACACACAGATGACTTTTAAATACATACATAATACATACATATTAAGGGACAATCTTACACAAATCGACCTAGTCCCACAGTAAGCTCAGTAAGGCTTGTGTTATGGGTACTAGACGACGATATATATAATAGATATAAATACTTAAATACATAGAAAAACTTCCATGACTCAGAAACAAATATTCATGCTCATCACACAAATTTTTGCCCTTACCGGGATTCGAACCCAGGACCTTCAGCTTCGTAGGCAGCGTCACTACCCACTAGACTAACCGGTCGTTAAATACGTCTGTACACGTGTTAGTTTGTCTATCTTTTTGTTCCTGATCTGAACTCATTTGCTCAAAGGTTAACTGGAAGAGATCCCTTACAGGGATAAGTTCGCCTTTGTACCGATTTAACTTTTTTTGTCTGTATTTTTACCCGTGTCTTGTGTACATAAAGTATTTAGTTACATACATACATACTTTTATGCGCTCATGCGCAAGAAAGTCGCTTAATACGCCGAGTGAGGGGAAGCCCCAACAGCCTCCTGCACTGCAGGTCGTAGCGGGCAGGCAGGACAGAGCGCCGTGCTGGTTCAACGAGTTGCACGCCCCGAGTGCGAGTGCACCTCGGTGAACCAGCGCTGCCAGTTTAGACTAATTTAATTCTTAATTTTACTTCTAACATAGGTTAAGACGCTGTCAACACCAAAATGCCCTTGAGGATTTTGGATAGCGCGCACACTGTCTATTTGTATCGGAGTAAACGAGAGCGAGTGTTACTGGGCGGCCCGGTTTTTGAAGATAATAGTACATAAATATTGAAATAAAAAAAGGGTGGATTATTTTTGAAATATGACTCGCTAGCGGTTTAGGTATGAATATGTTGACTTCATGTTTTTAATTGCAGACCCATACGTCAAAAAAATAAAGACATAGAACCGTTTAATGTGATTTTGAGACCAATCTTTGCAATTATTTACCATCGAGCCGATTTCGTCAAATTGTGTATCGAGCCCGTCTACGGTCTTTGAAATATGGTGAATGTTAACATATATTTTATTTGATGTGTTAGAACAAATAGTTTTTCTTAAAAAAACTGCTTAAATAACATCAATTTCACCAAATTAGGTCTTGTCAGCCTCTTAAGAGTTTAAATATGTTAACTAACATCCTATGGACCTAAAGTTGTCTGATAATAAAGATATTTTATTTTATTTTATTTATTTATAATATTTAACGTCTAGGTACATCACAAACATCACAATAAAACATAAAGTCACCTTAGCAGCCACTTATCATCGACAGCGATATTAATTTTCGTCGATAACGCTTCGTGACCACACGCCTCTACGGACCACACCTTGCTCTACCTACATCGTCATGGCGAAAATGTTATTTTAATTCTCCTAGTCATACGAGGAACATTCCGCTTCATCTGTGCTCTAATGTTTTTTATGCCTGACATGTTTACGTCAAACAAATGAATAAATTGTTTTTCAACACCTTCATGAGGCAATCGAGTTTCCATTAATCATAAGTGACTTTAAAACGACATTGCGGAGTTATTGGATGCGTTTTGAATAATGGTGCTATATGATTGGGTTTGCGGATGTTTTACGTTCGATTCCACGTTTTAATGACAGCTCGTGACGTAATAGGGATATAAAGCCAATTTCGATATAAATAGCGATGCCCCGTGATATTTTAAGTGCGTTCAGGTACCTACATAAAATTGACTTATAGCAACTTTCCTGATGTCAGGGACAGCGTCACAAATTAGACCATGCTAAGAGTGGTCAAATACCAACCTAAAATAAATGCTGATGTTAATAGAATTAACGGAATAAATAGGTACGATTAATAATTGTAAGATTACCAGTTTGACATATCAACATGTATCCTTGAACCTTTTTAATATACCTCCTAAGTACACAATACTATAGTAGGTAGGTATGCACTTTAATTCTCACTTCAACTCAATCAATTAGTACAAACTTTTTAGGTAGTGATATGTCTTTAGCTGTCTATGTTTGTGTTTACGTGTGTTCCACCGTAGCGCTTAAGATACTGAACCGATTTTGATAAATGATGTCTAAATCGATTAGAAATTTTGCTTCGTGTGACAGCTACCTTTTGTATGAAAAAGTACTTCCTTTTTCGGGGTTCCGTAACCAAAGGGTAAAAACCGGCCAAGTGCGAGTCGGACTCGCGCACGAAGGGTTCCGTACCATTATATATAATAATAAGTTACAATAGAATTTGTACGAAATTATTACTTCTTGAAGTACATTTTATAAGTTGGTCGACTATTACTCGTAAACGTGTAAAGCCTACTTAGCTGTGATAGTTTTCCTTTTAACTTCGTTATATGTACTACTACCATGAATTTTTTCACATATCCCAAAACAACCATTTAGCTAGCAGGGGGTGGGGACACTGGAGTCTAACAAAAATTAGCACTTTAAGGCTTAATATTTCACAAACGGATCGTTTAATCGAAAAATTGTTTTCACAAACCCCCAATATTTTCAAAAGACCTATCCAACGACACCCCACACTATGGGGTAGACGACAATAAAAAAAATCATCCCCACTTTACATGTAGGGGAGGTACCCTAAAAAAAAATGTTTTTCAAGATTTTATTTTACCACTTTGTCGGCATGACTAATATGTATATTCATGCCAAGTTACAGCTTTCTAGTACCAAGAGCCTCTGAGCTAAGCTGCGGACAGACGGACGGACGGACGGACATAGCGAAACTATAAGGGTTCCGTTTTTGCCATTCTGGCTCCGGAACCCTAAAAACGGGACCCTATTGCTAAGACTCCGCCGTCCGTCCGTCTGTCCGTCTGACACCAGGCTGTAGGCAGTAGTTAGACAGTTGAAATTTTCACAGACGATGTATTTCTGATGCCGCTATAACAACAAATACTAAAAAAACAGAATAAAATAAATATATAAGGGGGCTCCCATACAACAAATGCGATTTTTTTGCCGTTTTTATAGATAATGGTACGGAACCCTTCGTGCGCGAGTCCGACTCGCACTTGACCGGTTTTTTTTAAACTGTTTATGCTAAATACTACGACGGTGGCCAAAAATCGTAAGGTCTGTCTACTAGTAAGTAGACACTGTCTATGAACTCTTGCAGCTCCAGAAGAATCAGAAGCACGTTGCCTACTCTTTACTGATTTGAGGATTCATTGTGACAGCTAGAGACAAATGCAGGTCCGTCACGTTCGACACAGCGTATGCGCGGGAGCTGGTGACTTTACTCAATACTAGGCACTCACCAATAGGTAGGTACAACACCACATACCATCTTAACAAAAACCGGCGAAGTGCGTGTCGGACCACGCGCAGTGTAGGGTTCCGTAGTTGCCTTTCTGTCTGTCTTTGCTACACCAACACGCACGCGCCAAGTATATAAATAGTGGGAAAGTTGGCCTTTTCAACTACCTACATTTTAAGTTGGTCGACTATTACTCGGTAACTAGTAATGTCTACTTAGCCGTGTTAGTTTTTCTTTTAAGTTCATTGCCACGAAGTTTTTCACATTCCCAGTAGCAGCTTTTAGCCGGCAAGGGGTGGGGACACTGGACTTGAACAAAAATGTGATATTGGGCTTTAAAGCCCAAAGTTTTAAAGCCCAATATCACACAAATGGATCACTGAGTTGAACAATGATTTTCAGAAACCCATTACATTTTTGTACAAGCGATTTTATTCTACTGTTTTGTCGGCATGATTAACGTTATATACCCATGACGAATTACAGCTTTCTAGTAGTAAGGGTTACTGAGCTAAGCCGCAGACGGACATTGCGAAACTATAAGGGTTCCTTGTTGACTACGGAACCCTAAAAAGTGGTGATTTCATGGCTGCGGTCTTCTACGAGGCTTGTCTGTTCCAAATATGAGCGGGATGACGTGCCTCTGTGATCGCTTCAAACAATAATTAAAACCACAGTAATAAATAACCGAAAAGAGCCGTCAAATAATTTTGCAAGTACAGTCAACTACCTGAAGATGTATAATTTTATTCACCTTATCGCGTTATATTAAGATGAAACAACGGATACATTGTTTGTAGTCGACTGTACTGGATAAGCAATCTGATAAATTCCAAGCGCGCTTGTCCCGGTACTTATTATCCGGTTGTGTTCATGCAGGGCAATGAAATCAAGTATGTATTTGTAACAGTACCTCTCAAACTGCTGTAGATACTTTTATATGTCAGACCTACATCGATGACGCACTTATTTATTCACAACACAAAAGCTCAAAGCAACAATGAATGCAAGTGAAAAGAAAACAAAATTAAAAGAGTTGTTCCGATGCAATCTCGACAGAATCGATCGGTGCTATTCGATATCATCGACAGCGGAATGCAATCGACACTTGTTAACCGTGATGTCTCTTTTACTCTTATCTTTAAAGTCCACGTGTGAGTGAAAAGGAATTGATTTTATTTAGGTATGGGTAATGTCTGATATAGAATCGGTTTAGTAACTCGATGCAGATGGACTGTATGTAAATAAGATTGGTTCGGGAAAACAATGAAGGTTCCTGCTGATAATCTTTCGGTAATACATTATTCGAATAATTAGTACATAACATTTCGGTGCTGTGTTAAAAGCGAATTCCTTTTATGTATACCAAGCGTGTAAAAACTTTACTACGAGATACATTAAGTGAAAAGATTTTCATACAAAAGTTTTTCCGGAAATTGGCGTAGGTACAAAACAGTTTCATGTAATTCGGTAAGATTGAATATAAACAACAATATAATTGATTCTTAAAGCAGTATTAAAATGAAACTTTTTGACTCAAGTAAATTTACTCAAAACGTCTCGGAACATAAAATAAGTTTAAATTTTTTGTTGCACCCACTCGCTTTTAGTTTTTTCAAAAAATCACAAATAGTCAAATTCGCATATGAAGATTGTACCGTCTAAAATGCACTTTTCTTGGCTGTTTTGCTGTTGATGACATTGTAAAAAGTGGTCCGTGTCCGTATAAATTCTGAAAGTAACCACATTTTGAAAAGTAAACAACATTTTTGTAAAACGACAAACTTTAATTTAATTATATGAATCACCCAGATAAATCTCCCAGTCATATCTGTTCGCTATAAATCGCGGTCGCTCTAATAAATAAGGTACGACAAATACCGGGCCGTTGTCATACGGACGGACGCCGTGTCGTGTAGATATCGTTTACACTAACGACTGGCATTCACAACTTTACACGGGTTTAAGAGGCTGACAAGACCTAATTTGGTGAAATTGATGTTATTTCAGCAGTTTTTTAAGAAAAACTATTTGTTCTAGCACATCAAATAAAATATATGTTAATATTCACCATATTTCAAAGACCGTGGACGGGCTCGATACATAATTGGACAAAATCGGCTCTATAGAAAATAATTGCAAACATTGGTCTTAAAATCACATTAAACGGTTCTATGTCTTTATTTTTTTGACGTATGGGTCTGTAATTAAAAACATGAAGTCAACATATTCATACCTAAACCGCTAACGACACCAAATAATCCACCCTTTTTTTATTTCAATATAATATATATGTAATATTATCTTCAAAAACCGGGCCGCACAGTAACACTCGCTCTCGTTTACTCCGATACAAATAGACAGTGTGCGCGCTATCCAAAATCCTCAAGGGCATTTTGGTATTGACGGCGTCTTAAGGGCAGGCATATCTAAAATCTATGCTTGATATCACTAGTGGCTCTGTGAGCTGTAGAACTCTTGAGCATGATTAAAAAAAAAAACTAAAAACAGGATTGACATGAAAATTATAATGTAAATATTGACCGAGCTCACAAAATTTCACGAAAATAGGTTGAGAAATGCGACCTTTTTAGGGTTCCGTAGTCAACAAGGAACCGTTATAATTTCGCCATGTCCGTCTGCGTCTGTCCGTCTTCGGCTTAGCTCAGTAACCATTACGACTAAAAAACTGTAATTCGGCATGGGTATATAAATCAATCACGCCGACAAAACAGTACAATAAAATCTTGAAAAATATTATTTTTTAGGGTACCTCCCTTACACCTAAAGCGGGGGTGTATTTTTTTTCTCGTTAAACCCATGGTGTGGGGTATCGTTGAATAGCTCGTTTAAAAATATTATGGGTGTCTTAAAACCATTTTCCAAATCAGTGATTAGTTTGCGAGATATTGGGCTTTAAAGTCCTAA
The DNA here is from genome assembly GCA_947578815.1 of Epinotia ramella. Lineage (NCBI taxonomy): Eukaryota > Metazoa > Arthropoda > Insecta > Lepidoptera > Tortricidae > Epinotia > Epinotia ramella. The sequence goes on along the minus strand of OX388217.1, from coordinate 9,326,532 downwards.
TTTTTGTTTGAGTCCTGTGCCCCCCCCATGCCGGCTAAATGGCTATTACTGGGGATGTGAAAAAAATCGTGGTAGTAGTACATATAATGAATTTAAAAGGAAAACTATCACGGTAAAGTAGGCATAAGTAGTTACCGAGTAATAGTCGATCAATTTAATGTGTACCTGGAAAGGCCGATTTTCGTACAAATTCGGCCGACGCAACCGCACCGCACGTCGATGTAACTAAGACAGACAGGCAACTACGGAACCCTACACTGCGCGTGGCCCGACACGCACTTGGCCGGTTTTTTATATAAGTTTCTGTCAAAAATTTCATTTTTGATACAAGCTTTTATTGCCGACTGTACTTTGCTGTATACCGTTATCAACTACTCAGTGAGACGATTTTAACGAGCCCAATCTCAACGCGGTTACGTCGGTTAAGTACGGAATTCCCATGGCCACCTTCTGTCTCCATCATCAGATCAGGTCGATGGTACAATAATATTGAATTTACATTCAATCTATACCTTTACCCAAAATTTCAGCTCGATCGGTTGAAGATATCTGCTTCAAAATTCAGTTGCAAGATTCCATCCGGACAAAGATACATTGCAAGTTGATTAAAAGCTTGCAAAAAAGCTTGTAAAATAAAAAGACTGTCCAGTGATTGACCGTAGTCTCATCTGATGGTAAACGACGACAGAGCCTAAGATGAAACTCGCTAGTTGAAGGCCTGCAGAGGAGAAAATCCGGACATACGCCGGAAATACGAAAGAACTTTTGCCCATGCTGAAACGGAGAATTTCGTTCTCTTCGCTCGCTCGTTCAATAAAATACCTAGACGAATATATAGCATTTTATGCAATCGTTATAATTATAATGTATGCTGTTTCAGTCGAGTACCACGTTTAGGCCACGAAGCTTGCTGAGTGGCCTAATTAAGGTACGAGACTTAAATAGCTAATTCATTATACAGGATGAAATAGTAGTCACCGTTCAAATTTTGGCAGGTGATTCGGTGGGTCATCTCGATCAAAATTGGATAATAAGTTGTATCCAAATCGCAAAAAAAAAACCAGCTGCTCCATACATTTTGGCGGCTGATTGCACGCCGTTTTGTATGGAACAGCTGGTTTTTTTTTCAAATCAAATCAAAACATTTATTCGTGACAAACACAACACAGATAATAAAATAAATAAAATAAAAGGAACATTTTGCTTTGCCACGAAATGGACCCAGCTCAGCATGTTGCTAGCTTTGCAGCCAGCGCTGGGGACCGATTTTTGACTTTCGAGCGCTCGAAAATCAAATAAAAGTAAAAACTTTGTAGTGTCAAAATGGCAGGCACTTACTTTCTACCAATGTAATTAATTACGAGTGGTCAATACCACTCGTTTTTTCAATTTTCTATCGCTATTTCAAAATAGCATTTCATAATTTTTGTCAGTTTTCGAGTGAAAGAGTCGAGCGCTCGAAAGTCAAAAATCGGTCCCCTGGTCTTCCGCTGGGTCCATTCGGTGAGAGCACGGAGTGTAACAAACAAAAAATTTAAGGAAATATATACTTAACTAAAATACAAAGATAAATATACACAAAAAAGGAATAATCAGATTTTTTTTAATGAATAGTAATAGTTTGTTGGCCTGCAAAAAGTTGCATCCCAACAAACCACTACGTGCGTATGGGCCTTAATGGTAAAACTGAACGCACCCATACACGAACAGTACTACTAGCGCCAGAGTGAAAAAAACAGAAAATAAACTACTAAACATTAAACGTCAAACAAAATAGCATGTGATTGGGCTTATAAGAACAATACTCAATAAGTATTGTTCTTATAAGCTATGAATTAAACTAAGTTGACAAATTACATATTGAATTACGATGACCAGCAACCGTATGGCAATGAATGGAATTGCAGATGGGGGTCCATAACAGGTGAGGTGTTAAATGCAGCTAGTTTCAAGACACAGATTCCCCTGTGTATGCTGATGCTGATGTTCTTGCACGAATTTTTTGAGATTAAATCTAAATCTATTAATATTTTCGCAATTCGGATACAACTTATTATCCAATTTTGATCGAGATGACCCACCGAATCACCTCCCAAAATTTGAACGGTGAATACTATTTCACCCTGTATAACTATTGTATACAATACTTTTTCTACGATTCAACGGAAAAAATAATTTAGCAAACAAACTTGGTATCTATTGAAAATCGCCCTCCTGTAACGAAGTGCAGCCAACCGCTTTTTTTACGAGTTGATGTTTTTCTGTAAATCGAGCCTCGTGATTGGTCAAAATTCATTTTAGTTCTGCGTACAATTGAATAATTATTATTTCGATTGTCCATAGAGCATAAACTTTTGCATCAGAATAAAAGTATTCAATTGCGTTATGGTTTGCGAGTTTCTAATTTAAAGATCGACGAGTATTAAAAAGTTATTTAGGTCATATAGGTATAATTAATAAATGACAGATATTTTACGTAATTTTCCTGTGGACTAAGTCAAATTCAAGAGCTTTGGAAGCTTGATTTTTGCCTGTAATCTGTAATCATAACGATTTTAACGCATAAATATAAACTACTAGCTTCTGCCCGCGACTCCGTCCGCGTGGAAATCGTTTATATCGCAGCTCCATACAAACTTCAACCCCCCATTTCATCCCTTTAGGGGGTGATTTCCAGGATGAAAACTATCCTATGTCCTTCCCCGGGATTCAAACTATCTCCATACCAAATTTTATCGCAATCGGTTCAGCGGTTTAAGCGTGAAGAGGTAACAGACAGACAGACAGACAGACACACTTTCGCATTTATAATATTAGTATGGATTTCTCCTTTTGCATATTACATTTGTGTGATAAAAGCATAACTTACATGCACATTAACTGACCACACTAACTAATGTCATGAGAAAGGCGACTTGTTTTTCAACTCTGAATAACCTACCCATATTGTCTTTTCCAATTACATATAAATAAATACATTTCAATACATGGGTACAAAATATTTAAGAGCGGCTGCGTATTGGTAAATTAAATCCGCTAGAAAATTCCATAAATCGGTCTGATTTCAACTTATACCTACCAAATACTCGTAATCGATAAGAAAAAGAACTCTGGTATTTTTATTCAGGAATAGGGGTAAATTAAAAAGGGTAAATTAACGTTTACTTAAGATTTAATTTACCGTACCTAATTTTACGAAATTATATGTGATTTTTTTACTTGATTGGTAAGTAACACCTTTATTGCTGATGTTGTAAACAAGTATGATAATTTATCATACTCACGGAATACAACATTAGTTGTACCTAGAATGGTGACTACCCTTGATGTTTTCTTTTTATTTATTATTCCTTTACCACTTAGGTCCTTATTGAACCTAATTAAACCAGTTTTCTTTGCGGCCTAGTCTGTTTTCTTTATCTAATGCAATGAGCGCAGGGAATTGCTCACCACATCTTAATGGTTTTGCAATTTGCTTGAACATCTAGTACTGCAAGTAGAGCGCTAGATGGCGCTCGCAATGCTGCGCTCGCGCCGCCCGCGGCCGCGGCCAACGAGCTGTCGACGCGCCCGATGAATGTAGATGCGCTCGCGCCGGAGAACAACCCAACTGAAATTTCTATTGTTAACGAGTAAAACAGGCCTAGGCGAACATTCGTTCTGAAGGATGTTATTTAGAAAATGGCCCTGTGTTTTAATTGCTTATATATTATGGAACTAAGTAAACATTAAAAATACAATTTTATTTACATATAAAAGGCTTTGATAACTTCACAATCTTTATATAATGACATTTGCGGTGCTCGATGTTGGTTTGACGGAATTCAATTCATTCACCTTAACATAAACTTCTACAAGTAGAAGCTGGCTGGCTGGTGGGAAGGCTGCGCTACGCGGCCGCGGCCAACGAGCTGTCGATGCACCCGATGAATGTCTAGGTCTAGATGCGCTCGCACCGGAAAAAAATGCAACTGAAACTTCTACTGTCAGCTAGTAAAACAGGGCTAGGCGAACATGTAAAATATTATATTATTTGTAAAGGATATTTTAATTTGAAAATAGCCCTGCGCTTCAATTATTGATATGGAACAAAGATAAAAATCAAATAAAATTTGATCCTATACATATTAGGCTTATAATAAGTATGCAGTGCTCCGATGTTGGTTTGACGGAACAATGAAGGCACCTTAACATCTAGTTCTACAAGTAGAGCGCTAGATGGCGCTCGCGATGCTGCGCTTGCATAAGCCGATACAGCCAACGTGCTGTCAACGCGCCCGATGTAGATGTGCCGGAAAATAACGCAACTGAAAATTACTGACTAAGATTAAATTGACATTAGTAAGTTCTTCCATGGAAATTCCATTTTGAGGTTTAGTTTATTTTCTATTAGGTAGTTTACCTTACCTAATAGACAATAAACGTCCTCGACGTTGCAATAGTGTATGACTTGGGCACTTTATGTGACATGGCTTAAATTCGAATGAAGAGAAATCACCTTTGTTCGAATTTAACCCATATAACTTTGACATAAAGTGCCCGTGTAGTGCAACGTCAACGTCGTTTTTCTTACATTATTATAACCGCTTTAACACCAAGTTCTACAAGCAGAGCGTTAAATGGCGCTTGTAGTGCTGCGATCGTACTGCCCAGGGGCACGGCCAACAAGCTGTCAATGCAGCCAATGAGTGTGTAGCAACGCGCCCCGGAGAACGACACTACTGAAAATAAAAACAAAGTGTTACGTCATTCCAAAAGAGGAAAGGTCGTTTCGACTTTATTTTAAATTCTATCAGACAATTTAACAACTAGCAACAATGCGCAACTTTAAATTAATGTCTGAAACAAAATCCGAGACAAAACACTTATTTTTCTAATCATTGACGATATTGACATATTTTACAATATATATAATATACAACCTACGCGCGCGGTGTATAACGGTGGTAATGCTCCTGAAGATCATATTCACTAACGTAAAAACAAGGCAGCATAGTAAATGTACAAATTGTAGGGTTAGTTTTAACTTAGGTACCTTTAATAACCGTTGCAGGGCCCTTTCTCCATTGAAAAGAGATTATTTTAACCGCCGTAACATCTAGTTCTTCATCAAGAGGATTGTTAGATGGCGGTCAATGAGCTGTTTGCCTGCTTGATAAATGAAGCAACGTGAGCGCTGGAGAACGCTGCAACTGAGAATGTATTGTCAGAAAGTTATATAGGGCAAAACGGGTAGGTATATAAAATTATAACATTACAGATAGCCTATTATGGATGACCAGAAATAAAAACTTAATTTTACTTCTTATTCTCATTAACATGGTGTTTTGTAAGTAAACAGCTAGATGGCGCCCAAGCGCGCCCGTGTTGATGAAACTCAGAAAACGTCAACACTACACGACTTTATACAGACGTTATCTGGAGTACTTACACTCTATTTAAAGTTGGCTGAGGTATCGCTTCATTTGATTTAAATGGGTGTATCATGACAATTTTACCTCCTTCAGTAGTTTGTGGCAACGTCCATGTACAAACTTATTACTATCATCGTTATAATCAGTGATCGGATTATACGGTGCAACACGGCGGGATATCGAGTAGAGATATTAATATGGTTGTGACCAAAATCTGTAAAGTTTTTTTTACATATTCTTGCCTACCTAGTCTTCAGAGACACCAGCTTAAAATAAAATACGTACTGAGATTTTAATTCCTTGAAACCTAGGAAGTGCCATTAGAATTACCAGTTTAAAACATAGTTTGGCGTGATCATAAAGCCTTACTAGGTTTTTGAATTGGGAAAAGTCGTGCAATGAGGCGAGGTATGACACAGTGTAGACTTATATAATTTATTGTGTTGAGCTAACTATGGGACTAGGTCGCTTTGTGTAAGATTGTCCCCTAATATTTATTTATATATAACCTAGTAAGTAGTTAGGGAGTGATCATGATTCATGTTCTCTCTCATCCCTATAATCATGAGCTTAATATAAACACCCCATAGCTGGGCACTGAGCTTTCATGGAGGGAAGGAAATGGTAGGCAATTAAAGACATTGCATACATTATTTAATTTATTTTCACATTGTAAGCCTGATTTTTCACGATATTTTCCTTCACTGAAAAGCTAATGGTAAATATATAATGATATCCCATTTATTCCCTAGCAACTCCTTAGTAGCCAAAATACAGGGGTCGAACGAACCCACCGCATTCCTTTGAAAGTAATACAACCACTAAAACCTCTTAATAGATGTGTACCTATTTGTCTTCAAGGAAATTAAAACATGGCCTTATCGTTGGGACTAGACACCAAACCGTGTTGACCGTGAACTTACAAAGATGGAAAATCTAACAAAATATCTAACTAAAACTCACTGACAGCAATCTTCGCTTGGCCCGCCGTCCCCGGTAATGGCGCTACAATAGCGCAGTTTGTCGAACGCTTGACTCCGACCCCTGACTTATGCCTTCACACCACACGCTATCCGACGACAATATGATATTTATTGAAACCCTGTCAATATTGTCGTGGCATGTTGAATTATCAGGTAATTTGAATATTCGAACGAGGGTGGCGTCTGGATCTGTAATCTATTTCAATGTTGACTTTAATGGATTAGCTATTGTATGGTAGTACTAGTACTACAGAATCGGGAAAATTAGTTTTACACAAATTTTCCAGGTTCGAATACCAGTACCTAAGGGCAAATAATTGTGGGATGCGTATGAGTATTTGTTTCTGAGCTTTGGATGTTTTCTATGTATATTTAAGTATTTATATCTATTAAATATATCGTCGCATCGTATCCTAGCTACGGCACATCTTTTCGTCCAATATTCCGCAGTGTCTCAAGACGAGAGTCTTTAACCAGTATGTGTTGCCAGTGATGACATATGGCACTGAAACGTGGTCGCTTACTATGGGCCTCATAAGAAGGCTCAACTCAAATTCACCCAAAGGGCAATGGAGAGGACCATGTTGGGAGTTTCTCTGCGTGATCGCATCAGAAATTATGCTGCCCGCAGGAGAACCAAGGTAGCCGATGTGGCCCTCCGGATCGCTAAACTTAAGTGGCAGTGGGCGGGGCACATAGCACGTAGAACCGATGGCCGTTGGGGCGGAAAGGTTCTCGAGTGGCGACCACGTACCGGAAGGCGCGGCGTGGGTAGGCCCCCGACAAGGTGGACCTGGTTAAGGTTGCGGGAGTCCGCTGGATGCGGGTGATACAGGACCGGTCGCTTTGGCACTCTTAGGGGGAGGCCTATGTCCAGCAGTGGACGTCTTTCGGCTGATATGATGATGATGATGATGATGAAATATATCGTCGTTTAGTGCCCATAACACGAACCTTATTGAGCTTACTATGGGACTAGGTCGATTTCTTTAAAATTGTACCCTAATATGTATTTATTTATTTAAAGTAGATACTTACCGACTACACAAGAATGTCCGACCAAATATTTTCATGTGTAGCGCTAATCTGTGAGTTCATCCTCCACCAAGAATCCACTATGGATTTCTATAGCATGACTTAACAGGAGAACTCCATATTGTCCAATGATAGTGCATTCTTCATATTCATCTGGCCACAAGGGCCAACAAAAGTAGGACAAACAAGAAAATACTGGACTTATAAGAAAACTTAACGACTTGAACTTATATATTTTATCTGCAGCTATCTTAAGACAATAATATTGTCTTAAATCAGCTGCAGATAGTATACTAGGTTCAGTTGAGTTCATAAATATGTGCATGAATAAAGATCAAAAATATAACACGTTCTTACCAGACTAGACCAGTAAGCCTAACCTCCTTCCTGTTGAAGACGTTGGAAAGGATGTGTGACAGACATCTGAGAGAGAGGGCGCTTCGGCGGGTGCCTCTGCATCAGAACCAACATGCCTACAGTTCAGGTAAATCAACAGAATCTGCGCTTCATGCGGTGGTTACCAAGGCCGAAGCCGCGATCTAAAACAAGTCAATGTGTCTAGGCACCTTCATCGACATCGAGGGAGCCTTTGACAAGACTAAATTCACCAGCGTAACCGCAGCACTGGTAAGACACGGAGTGAGTGGGGTTATGACGAAATGGATAAACAACATGTTAAGTCAAAGAGTCATCAGGCTCGGGGAAGACAAGACAAAGCAGGCAAGGGTAGCGAAGGGGTGCCCCCAGGGAGGCGTCCTCTCGCCACTACTCTGAAAATGGAGGTCAACGACTTAATCACCAAGCTAAACAACAGTCATCACTACACCATCGGGTATGCTGACGACATAGCAATACTCACAAGTGGCATCCACACAGGTACAGTGTGCGACGTTACCCGTTACGCACTCGCCATGGTGGAGGGCTGGTGCAACGACAATGAACTAACAGTCAACCCAAGGAAGACCGAGCTGGTAATGTTCACCTACAAACGGAATCTGGGGACCTACCGCCTACCCAGACTGTTCAATACAGGGCTCCAATTGTCAGCAGAGGTAAAGTATTTGGGTGTAATACTAGATGCCAAACTTAACTGGAGCAGTCACCTAGACAACAAAATCCAAAAAGCTACAGTCGCTTTCTGGCAATGCCGCAGAATGGTAGGTAGGACTTGGGGGCTAAACCCCAAGATCACTCTATGGCTTTACCAGGCAATAATTCGACCAATAGTAAGCTACGGAGCCGTAGTGTGGTGGCCTCGCACCACACTAACCACGGTCGAAGCTAAACTACAACGCCTCCAGAGACTGGCCTGCATGGCGGCTAGTGGCTGCATGAGGACGACACCGACTGCAGCCCTGGAAGCCATCATGGATATTCCGCCGCTACACCTCTTCATCAGGCAAGAAGCCGTGGCGTCAGCCATACGGCTCAAAAAACAGCATCTCTGGAGACTGCCCAGGGTTCCACACACCGAGGTACTATACGAGGCTGTAGGTAGGGAACCCCTTTTAGAGGCAGCAACCGACATCATTCCCAAACAGTTCGTCTTCGACAAGAAGTACAAAATCGAACTATACGAAACCCTCCAGGAAGGACTTAACCCCAGGGAGTTAAGAATATTCACGGATGGGTCCAAGACAAGGTCAGGCACCGGATCAGGAATGTTCTCGGAGGACATAAACATACGAATCTCGACACCATTAGGAATCCATAACTCAGTCTTCCAGGCCTCTGCTCTCTGAGTTTTGGATTCCATACACTCTTGTATGGGCATTATAATGGCCGCTCATGCAATCGCCTCCAGGGAGGTAAGGGGATATCCCATCCGCATACTTTCCGACAGTCGATCTGTACTGCAAGCCCTGCAAGGTTACACAACAACGTCTGGGCTGATACACGAGTGCCACAAAATTCTATCGGAGGTATGTACCAACTGCGACATAACCCTGCAATGGATCAAAGGGCACAGCAATTCACGTGGTAACGACGCAGCGGATGCACTATGATGGATGGAGAAGGCTCAGAATCAGAAGCCATAGGACCGGAACCTATGATCCCTCTACCCCCTGCATGGCTGCGGAGCACACTGCGACTAAACACCAAGGTAGAACACCAAAAAATTTGGAATACCCTAGGCACCTGCCGGCAAACCAGGGAGGCCCTCCCGACAATCAATCCCGGATTGTCAAGGAAGCTAAAAAAGCTAAAGAGGCCGGCACTCCGTCTCATGACAGGAGCCATAACTGGTCATGCACTACTAAACAAACACCTTTTCACTCTAGGTATTACAGACAGTCCTCTCTGCAGAGCCTGCATGGAAGAGGAAGAGACAGCCGCCCACGTCATCTTGACGTGCCCTGGGGTGGCAGAATACCGGGCAAAACACCTCGGAACACCGTTGTCGCTACCGGAGGCCGTCGGCAACGTAAAGGGTTTGCTAGGCTTCCTGGTGGAACTAGGTTGGCACGAATAACAGTAGTGCCAATAACCCATACGCAAAATAGGCGCTATTATTTATTTATTTATTTAATCATTTACATAATAGACTTACAGTAGTGGTACCAAAGCGCCTACAATGTTAGGACATAAAATAACATAAATATATGACAGTTACACAAACAAATAAAAAGTAGCACTAACTAAATGTGTTGCACATAGCACTTATTTTAGTTAGCAGGCTCTGCCAATTGTCTGCAAACACGTCGGCATCCTGCCTCAGCACCAGCTCATTAAGAGGGGGCGCTCCGCGAAATCGGGGTTCTTAGATTGAATATTTACCTATGACAAACTAAAGCGAATGCCAGGAAAAAGAACATACCAAAACTACATCATATTTGCAATTGAATCGCCTGAACAAAACCATACAAAACCAAAATTGCCTCGATAGAAAAGAACCGCCAAAACATGTCTTATTTTTACTCAATTTCAATAGTGTGAGGTTCCCGTGCATATAAATTAAGTAAAAGTTGAGTGTATAATAGCTTTTCACATTACCTAATGAAAGTACTAGCGGGGTATTTTTATGTAGTCCCTTTTCAGACTTATTGAGGTGAAACGTATTTGGCGTATAGGCCTTTTTTATTTAGCGCGATACCCTTTCTCCCGTCGCGTGTTTCGTGCGGTTCTGTATATCTTTTGTTGCCGTTCGCGGGCGGAGTCAGTCGTAATCGCTCCGCTGAGACGAGAGGACTACGTTCTGTGCTCTCACGACAGCACGATGAACATAATTATTTCAATAATATTGTGACCCAGTATATTCGTCTAGTGAATGAACGTATCATTACATTCCAGTAGATATTTTGCTACATTTTGAAATAATATATTTAATAGTCGACCTTAACATATATATCTTAAAGTTCAAAATACAACTATAAGATTACGCAGCGATCGGCGGTTGACCGGCTTCTTTGAATAATTTGTGCAGTACATGCAAAACTAGACGAACATTTTTCTGTCGATCGTGTATTCACTTTATGAAAGATTATCACTATCACTACATAGTATAAAACAAAGTCGCTTCCCGCTGTCTGTCCCTATGTATGCTTAGATCTTTAAAACTACGCAACGGATTTTGATGCCTTTTTTTTTAATAGATAGAGTGATTCAAGAAGAAGGTTTATATGTATAATATAGTATCCGTGCGAAGCCGGAGCGGATCGCTAGTTGAGAATAAATCCGGTTATGTTCAAAATCGATGTCTGAGAGGTCTAAATACGAATTCATAGTCAGAAATATTTCAAAAAGTGGTCGCATTATTTAAATTTTTTGAAACATTCGTTGTAAATTAATATGCGCGTTTTTTTAAAGTACAACATACATTGGCAGGCTTCTCGAGGGTGAAGATTCTAGAAATTATGTCCATTTTGAATTCCAAGATGGCGGACATTGCTTTTCGAATTTAAACTTTCGTGAGACGTGTTGAAACAGTACTAATAATTACACGGTTCAACTCACGTATTAAATGTCACTACGGGCGACATGTTTCGAACTCTTCGGGAATTCTTCTTAAGGATGAGTGTTTTCGCGGCGGTGTCGCTTGAATCTTGTCGTGATTCAAGCGACACCGCCGCGAAAACACTCATCTTGAAGAAGAACTTCCGAAGAGTTCGGAACATGTCGCCCGTAGTGACATTATTGACATTGTTTTTCTTTAAAGTCATCACGGGTGTCGCTTTTAGGGTTATCGAGAGTGCAGATTCCAACAATTATTGCCTGCGAACTTGGACATTTTGATATTAAAAAAGTGAACATAATTATGCACTTTTTCTTTAATATGTTCAAAATTGATAACTAAAGGGCCAAAGCGTCTCCATTGTCTCCAAGTACGAATCCAAGATCAGAATTGAAAAATTTGGCCTGAAAATCTGACTTTCATAGACATGATCGAAGTTTTCATAATATATTACAGTTTTTTTTTAATGCTACTAATAAATTCACGGTTAAATTCACGTATTAAACGACACGACAGGCGACATGTTTTGAACACTTCGGGAGTTCTTCTTCAGGATGAGTGTTTTCGATGTTTGTTTTGAAGAAGAACTCCCGAAAAGTTCGAAACATGGCGCCTGTTGTGACATTTAATGCGTGAATTTAACCGTGGATTTATTAGTAGTATTTTAGACATGTCTCACAAAAGTTTAAATTCGATTATAGCTTTTTTTTGCTTTAGGCTTTTACGAGCCATTATTATGCTAGCTCACAACCGTTACGTGATTTAGTAAAAAAACGGAAGGCCATATTTCAGTTATAGCTCCGGTGGTTTTTTAAGCAACAAAATGTAGGTAGTGGTATTCCTTGGGTAATTAAAGTAATTTGTACTCTATAAAGTGAGTGTTTTCGCGGCGGTGTCGCTTGAATCTTGTCGTGATTCAAGCGACACCGCCGCGAAAACACTCAATCCTGAATAAGAACTCCCGAAGAGTTCGAAACATGTCGCCCGTAGTGACGTTTAATACGTGGGTGAACCGTGTAATTATTGTCATTTTTTTCTTTAAAGTCATCACGGGTGACGCTTTTAGATTCCAACAATAGGGGCGTAGACACTAAATAAAATAATGTGATATTTTCTCGAAGAAGGAAAAAAAAAATTGTCAAATGGAGAAAAAAACAACGCAAAAGGTTAAATAATCACGAAGTTATAAGTGTCCAAAGTTTTAAGAAGGGATGTGTTCTGTCCCTTTTTCGCAAAACGCAACTTCATATGAAACGATGACGCTGGAAGAATGTGACGTCACAGAAGACGGCAACGTGCCGCGCGCATCGTGGTCGGCGACGCCGTCGACGCGGCCTGCTGGCAGCATCCTGTAATATGACGTCACACACCGTTTGCGTTTTCTCTCTCTAACAAGCAATATTAAAACGGTTGTAGCTTCGTAATTCTTTGAGATATCCGAATGGGATTTTCATCACTATGCATATTTTTTTGCCTTCTTTCTTTTGGAGTAATAATAATTTTCGAGTCTGCACCCGAATTATTGCCTGCGAAGTTGGACATTTTTATATTAAAAAAAGTGAACACAATTTTGCAGTTTTTCTTTAATACGAGTATGTTCAAAATTGATAACTAAAGGGCCAAAGCGTCTCCATTGTCTCCAAGTACGAATCCGAGATCAGACCCCGTATCATGGTCGGCCTTATCACTCGATAAGTGACAAGATAGGGGCATCGTCTCGTTCTATCAAACGGTGTCAGCCAGTGACGGACGCTCTATCCTGTCACTTATCGCGTGATAAGGCCGACCATGACACGGGGTCAGAATTGAAAAATTTGGCCGCCACACAGTGGCCTGAAAATCTGGCTTTCATAAACATGATCGAAGTTTTCATAATAAATTACAGTTTTTTTTAATGCTACTAATAAATTCACGTATTAAATGACGCGACAGGCGACATGTTTCGAACTCTTCGGGAGTTCTTCTTCAGGATTAGTGTTTTCGATGTTTGTTTTGAAGAAGAACTCCCGAAGAGTTCGAAACATGTCGCCTGCCGTGACATTTACGTTAATTTTTTAACCGTGGATTTATTAGTAGTATTTTAGATGTCTCACAAAAGTTTAAATTCGATTATAGCTGTTTTTTTGCTTAAGCCTTTTACGAGACATTATTATGCTAAATTACAACCCTTACGTGATTTAGTAAAAAAACGGAAGGTCATATTTCAGTTATAGCTCTCGAAACTCTGACTTACTAGCGAAAATTATATCTTCAAATATAGGTACTTACAGATTTTGTCTTTCTTTCCACTTATTATAATTATCTATAGGTATTCATCATGTTTCATCTGACTGTCGGGGCATATACTATGCGAGAAGGAGCGGGGCAGCAATAGACGCATCAGCGCGGCAGGTACGGGGCGCGCGGGTGATTTCTGATTTTTCCCTGGCGATACGCCCCCTCTTAAGCAGCGCCGACGCCCGAACGCCAGGCGCGTTACTCGCGCGACGCGTGCGCGGCCCCGCCGTCGCCCGCGCGGTAAACAGCGGGCGGCGGCGGCGCCCCGCGCGTCCGTACTGCTCTGGGACGAATAGAGGAATGCCTTCCAATGCCACTGGATTGTCAATTTGCCCCCTGAGTAGAAGACAGTAGTGGACTGCGAGGTGCAGTTTACGTCTGAAATGGAGAGTCTCCAGCCCGACCATACCGGCTACAAAAAGAGACGGATATAAAAAAGGATAATATCCGTACTGCTTCTTGTACAGGTGACGTGCAAATTTCCGCTGAACCCGCTCGAGTAAGATTTTGTAATTTGCTTCGATCGGATCCCATATAACAGAGCTGTACTCCAACTTGCTACGTACGTATGCATTGTACAAGACGATAGGTACAGCCGTGCTAGTAAATTGTGGCGCAGTGCGTATTACGAATCCCAACATTTTATTTGCGCTCTTAGTGATAGAACTAATGTGGCTATGGAAATCCAATCTCGTATCTACCTCAACGCCAAGATCGCGAATAGTTTGGACGCGGTCAACAGGATCACCACCAAGTAGGTATGTATAGGCTAGAGGGCATTTGCTTCGACTAAGGGATATTACTTTGCACTTTTTCCTATTAAAAAACAGACGATTCGCTTGACTCCATCTCGCCACGGCATCAATATCCTGCTGCAATACACCACAGTCAGAAACAGCATGGAACAACTTGAGATCGTCAGCAAACAGTAAGCACTCGACACTGCTAACAACCGAAGGAAGGTCATTGATCATTACCAGAAATAGAGTAGGTCCAAGCGTACTGCCCGACAGTTGCACATATTGTCTACGATCACTCAAACAACTACCGAATAACTTTAATAAATGTGGCGAGAAACCAAACGCTGACAACTTGCTGAGAAGAATATCATTATCCACGAGGTCGAATGCCTTCTGGAAGTCGAAGTAGGCAGCGTCCACTTGACGAGATTGGTCCATATGGATAAGAGTGTAATCAACAAAGTTGCCGATGTTAGTGGCGGTGGACCTACCCCTACGAAAACCGTGTTGCTCCTCCGATAACCGACTCGATATAAGAGGCGCAATATATCCATTGATAACTCCTTCGAAAATCTTACCAAAAACCGACAGAAATGCGATAGGTCGGACGGTCGGATTATGACGTCGAGTTGCGGAAACCAAGCCCGCGTACACCTATAACCTATATATAACACGTTCTTCGATAAGGACATAAGGATGTTAAAATATGGTTTACCTTTAGGTTAATAAAAACTAGTGCCTCCGTGAGCTGTAGAGATCACTAGCCTGTCTTTATTTTATATGTTATTTTTATAAATCTACTATGAATAAAAACTAGTATACCTATATATTCTTATTTTTCTCGCACAATAGGCACAAATTAAAAGTACCTAAGTCTAACCAGATATAAAAAAAACACACAACTATAAAACTAAGTACTAAATACAACAACAAGAAAATATAAACTTAGTAAATAAAGGAAAACAATAAAAAAGTTATAAATAAAAAACTTGGTCCAGATCGGCGCCAGGCGGTAGGGTGCCCAGAAGGCTGGCGGCGTTGCCACGTTGTATGGTTGTATAGCAATGTTACGGCCAAGTTGCCGATATATCATAAGACTCCATTTGCTTAGTATATGCATTTATTGCGTTTTTACAATTATTAAATTAAAACATTATACTTATTTATTTGACAATCAACTTATTTTTTGCCAGAACATTTTCTTCACGCAATATCGTAAATATAATCAAATCCATCGCCTCCAATGAATTCTTGCGTATTTATATATCACGTCGGGGTCACCAAGACAAAAAAAAACTTTAAAATTCGGTTTAAAGAAACTTTATTGTCTAAAGAAATTAAGTATTTCACTTACAAGACAACTTATAAATAGTTAACTTATCTAAAGCTATTACAATTTAACGCAATAAGCAAGCATTTATGACAATGTTTAACAAACAGTGATATTTATATTTAACTTAGGGTTCAGAGAAAAAAATATATAATTTAGGAATAGACCCAAATTATTGAACCTACTCACAAAATGTCACGAGTGTCGGTTGAAAAATGGGACCTCTAGAACAGGACAGCCGGACAGTGGGACAACCGGATATCTGAATATACGAATCAATTTTGGCCCAAGCTGAAACGGAGAGCTTCCTTCGCTTCGCTCGGTCGTTCAATTACTTGCTTATTGTAAATGTATGCCATACGATTAAAAACATTATGTTATACTTATAATACTTAAGGCCTCGACCCACCGAACGCGTGTCGTACGCGGCGCGTGTCGTGCGCGGCGCGTGTCGGGCGTGGTTGAAGCGGTATTTTCATACCGCAAGCGGGCGGCGTGTAGCAACGCGGGGGTACGCGGCGGGCCCGCGCGTCATATCTCTCACACTACCAACACATTTAAGATGTATCTCACTATCTCTATCACACTCAGCAGCGCGGCAGCAGCGCGAGCTCGCGCGGGCCCGCGCGTCCCCGCCTTCGGACCGCGTTCGATGTGTGTTTGAAGTGTAGTTTCAATGCTTTACAACTTGCGCGGGCCCGCGCAGCACACGCGCCGCGCACGACACCCGTTCGGTGGGTGGAGGCATTTATATAAAATGTTGTCGTACCATCGTGGGGCAGCCCCACGATGAAGATAAGTTTATTTATTTATTTAATCTTTATTGCACAAAATAACAACTTATCATACAAAAGGCGGACTTATTGCCTTAAGCATTCTCTACCAGTTTAAGCAGTTTAACAGTTTACGCAATCATAGATTGATAGATAGTTAACATTACCTACATAGGTAGGTACGAATTATATTTAAGTAACGTTAAAGTAGAATGAATAGAAATCACAAGTAAGTATTAAGCGGCATTCACACTGCTGCCTATTCAATAATAATTATGGTAAACTAGATGTGATCGCCGCACTCCGCCCTCGTGTCAATCAATATTATTCAAGATAGGATTTAAAAAAAAGTTGCCTCTTGTCCATCTCTATAATTTAAGCTTTGTACAATGCTAAATTGTACCACAACTGAGTCTGTAACTGCGGCGCTACCACGAACTTCGAAAGTCGAAGTTCGTAATACATGCATCTCTGTCACTCGAGTAAGGGAGTGCGATAGAGATGTCAATACCCGAACTTCGACTTTCGAAGTTCGTGGTAGCGCCGCTGTAGTCCATACAAATACAAAGTCCTTTTCAGTCAACATGGCTTGAAAAATACCGGCCAAGTGCGAGTCGGACTCGCACACGAAGGGATCCATACCAGTATCTATAAAAACAGTAAAAAAAAATTGTTGTATAGGAGGCCCCCTTAAATATTTTATTTTTAGTATTCGTTGTTATAGCGGCAACAGAAATATATAATTTCTGAAAGTTTCAACTGTCTAGCTATCAAGGGTGTTGAGATACAGCCTGAAAAAAAAAACTTTGTTGTATGGGAGCCCCCCTTAACTATTTATTTTATTTTGTTTTTAGTATTTGTTGTTATAGCGGCAACAGAAATACATAATCTGTGAAAATTTCAACTGTCTAGCTATCGCGGTTCTTGAGACACCCTGCCTTACAGCCTGGTGACAGACAGACGGACGGACAGCGAAGTCTTAGTAATAGGGTCCCGTTTTTACCCTTTGGGTACGGAACCCTAAAAAAAGAAAATAATTTATTTTTTGTTATCAATCCATTTTTGTTGATTATGGCCACTGTGAATTTTGATTGATTTGCAATACTTAGGTGATGTGACTAAGTGAAACTATGAAAATTGGTACTTACTAAATTATAAGGTAACTGAGCAATGTAGTTAGGTATTTCGAAAAAAGTTTGTGTGGAATGTACTTGACAAAGTTTTACACACTGTAAAACCTTTTTTCGCTATGTAAAACATAAGTTCTTATCCATGTTAAAAATGCACCAAAAATGCATAAGTAATTATTGCATCGAAATGCATGTGGACTCGGGCTAGTTATCGACGCGTGCTATATCAAAAAGAGCTAAGAGAATTACCTTTAAGATCCATGTACGAACGAATTGTTCTAATCTCTTCATTAGTTTTTCTAAAGCACCTCTATTCCAACGCAGTAAAGATTATTTTCCTTCGTAACTTCAAAAAATTCTTAAGACGATTTGTTTTCTTCAGAGAGTGTTACCCAAGCGTCTCCACTGCGTTCTAAAACGTCATAAAATATTCTTTCGCCAATGTGAATAAGACTTTATCGTCTACGGTTGAGAGGCATTTCTGGGTGCAATTTTATGGATGGTACAGATATATTTCACGAGTAAGTAGTGTCGTGGGAAACGAAGCGTGCCCTCAGGCATGTCATGAAACTCTGCAAGTGAATGGGACAGAAAAAAAGAAACTTGGAATTGAGCGTATTTCGATTAGCTTTTATGTAAGAAGTTTTGTGAATTATAACTCATTATTATTTAGGTGCGCAATTAGTTCACCTAAGCATTAAAATTGGCATAGCAATACTTGGTTAGTACAAGATATGCCTTTAATGAAGAAAAAAATATATGAAGTAACATTAATCATAACATTATACATAACACACGACATACTTCTCAACGAGCATTTTTAATTTAAAGACTAATTTGTTTGATCCCATCCAAATTCAACCAGACTTTAATCTAGATATAAGTAAAATTATATTAGGTATATCTACAAGTATTTACGACATTTAGGTACCTATGCAGTGCTTGTGTGCATTCTCAAAGCTAGTCGTATACAATGTAAGATCAAAGGCAGTCGGAACGTTTCATATCCATTCACTTTCTTCCCTAGTTAACCCGCGAATAACAACAATAAAAATTCCGGCCGTTGTCAGTAAAAAGTGTAAAAAGAGTCGCGGGCGCACGCCGAACAAAGTTACAGGGCAGGAGGGCGATAAATTCCAATCAGGGCCCGCGGAGGGCACTGGGTCGCGGGAGGGTTAAGGGAAAGAATACTTGCTAGAATTGCTCAGTATTAGTACGGAGCAGAGCAGTACTATAAGTGGTTAAGTGGTATAGCTCAATTTTATCGCAGAACTTCACTGACAATTTAATTTGGGGAGTTAAGATTTTGGACTTTGGACATGTCGCTTTTGGATCACTACCCAATAAAATCAGAAATTTGAATAACTTTTAATTTTTTTTTTTTTTCTTCGTACTATTTTCTTAAAAGTAATAGAGAATATAGTAGGTATTTTACTTACTTAATATGCAAGAAAATAAGATGTTGACCTTAAAATAACACGATAAATACAAAATTTTGTGCACTTGAAATATAAAGGGATGCGGACTGAAATAAGAAATTGTTAGAAAGAGATGTTTATGGAGGTCAAGTCGAGAAGATCCTACCTACATGATTTAGAATTTTACGTGCACCGAGTTAAATGGCATACTCTCCCAAAGAGTCCCACAAAGGCCGGTTCTGAACCACCCGCATCCAGCTGAATCCCTCGGCCTTAACCAGGTCATCAGTCCACATCGGGGGAGGCCTATGTCCAGCAGTAGACGTCATTCGGCTGACATGATGATGATGATGATGAGCTAAAGGGTCAGAACTACAGATATAGAACTGCGATGTTTGCAAGTAGTTATTGCACACCTCGGCATTTTGGAAAAAAACGGAACTTTCTCGGTGGATAACGGACGGTTTACTATCGGCGGAGTATGCCCAATGCGCTAACATGTGCGACACAGCCGCCGGCGGGTGTCGGCTCTATGTATAGTATTATATGCTCTGAGGTCAGAACAATTGCGCAATGAGTAGGTACCTATGTTACAATACGATAGGAATTTGAAAGATATGAAAGAATCTAATTGAACAATGTTATAGTTTAGAAATCCACTATTCCATATAGGTACCCAACCAACATGTCTTAACTCAACTCAACGAGAATCGCTCAATCCAACGATGACGTCAACCGATAAAGAGATCGTTCCATATCCTTCGATCTTAATGTTGTTTCCCCTTAATTCGGAGATAATGCTCAGACACGACGCATTGTAGCACGTGTGTGATGGGCGGGCTGGATCACATGTTTGCACATTTCCAAAGGACAGGCTAGAGGTACGAGTAATGTGGCAATGTGAATTCACGAAGTAGTTTCGAAGGACTTCGTAGATTTTAAATCAAATCTAATCAAAATACATTTTATTACCAAAACACAAATAAAATACAACACTCATAATAAATAATAATAATAATTAAGAGAGCTTATAACTAGATACTTACAAATATTTATTTGAGTGATAGGTAATCTGCGTATGCTAGGCATGCAGCCCAGCGCTTCCCCCTATGCTATAACATGTTTTAAGCTCACCTCAACGCTACCACAAATATAACTTGACACCGCGATGCGTAGTAACTAAGCGTAGGCAGAGGTCTAGTTTCGTGACGGGTGATCGGTGGGGTGAGCCGCATTAGCGCGTAGCGAATACCAGCCCAGGTTTTCAGGTCGGTCCGTACGACAGGTTCGATCGGAACCCTTCGAGCATACAAAGACTTAAATAATAATAACAATTACAAAAAGAGTTCCGTGCCTATGAAAATGATCGTATCGTTACTGAAATCATATGGCACTTACGTCCTTTTCTTTAAGGAAGGCAGTTTTTTAGACATATCTCATAAACCTTTGAACCGATCTTGTTCAAAACAATTTTCGCTGAAAGAATTTAATAAGCCCTATGTTCATGATTTTTTTCATATTTTTAAAATACACGGTTCGAAAATTAGAGGGGGGGGGGGGGGGGACACAATTTTGGTAACTTTCGGGGCGATTATCTCCGACTCTATTCACTTAATCAAAAAAAATGCTGAGAAACCTCATATTTATTTTGAAAGAACACGTACAATGAAAAAAAAAATTGGCTCAGTTTTATGTATGGGTGAGGACCAAATTCTTGGCCAGTAGTTAGCGTGGTTAATTGGTAGTAGTTAAAAAGTTCCGTTGTGACACGAAAATTAACCATAGAATTGTATGGCTAATTTTCGTGTCACAACGGAACTTTTTAACTACTACCAATTAACTAGGCTAACTACTGGCCAAGAATTTGGTCCTCACCCGTATTACCCCTAATTTTTTTTTTTTGTAAATTAATTACTAAACTATGTAGCGGCTAACAAAATACACCTATCCTCAAAATTGTATTCAAATACATCTTATAGTTTTCGAGTAAAACGCCTGTGACATACGGACGGACAGATAGACAGACAGACAGACACAACGAATCCATAAGGGTTCCGTTTTTTGCCATTTGGCTACGGAACCTTAAAAAGAAAGCATTAAGTAAGTATATTAATTACAGTAAGTACATTTTGGAGATATAAAAACATAAAAAGAAGCCATAACCCACGAAAGACATAAAGTGGTGTTTGTGTTTATGTTTATTTATTTAATTGTGTGTAGTAGTAGTGTGAATCGGAGAGTACAGCGTATGTAAGCGTTATGTGGTACGGAGGGGATTAAAAAAAAAATATGTATATGTTTTTGTTTGTGTGTTTTATTTTTGCCGCTGTATTTGAAGTAGACGTATTTAAACTTTTTTTTATTTAATGGTTCTTGACTATTATTTACTTTGGAATTTTTGGTTGTTTATTTCTGATTCCACGTTGATTGTATTGTGTCTTTCACTGTATCTTGAAGTATACTTGAGATTGTTTGTGTTGGCCGAATTGCATTATAGCAGTTCATTCAAAAAGCAACTTTACCCTCCAAGGTAGATGATGCCAATTCCAATGTCAGTTTTATAAAAAGTCGACTACGTTACATACGAATCGCATTGAGTAAGCATGTTTAAGTAGCTATGTGGTTTAAAAACAAAAAAAATAGAAATAAATTAATTATAATATAAATAATACTCCTTATACCAAGGCCTCTTAAGAGACTGTCTCCACGCAACTTGACTCAGCAAGAACACGAAATCCTACATGTGTTTCCCCTTAATCCAGAGATAATGCTGAGACACGACGCATATATAGCACGTGTGTGATGGGCGCGCTGGATCACATGTTTGCATATTTCCAACGGACAGACTTGAATTTACAAATTAGTAAGTATGTAGATTTTTTAAATTAAAAAACCAGATTTTCTTGCATTATTTTGTGAGAATTCTTCTCATACTCTACAATTTGAATGTTTGGTATAAACTGATATTTAACATTTTACATTATTTCTGGAAGCTGGAAGAAACTAGTCTATTAGATTAAGATACTTAAGTTTAAAATATGATACTTGTTTAGTTACAATCGATTTTTTTAATATTGATCGATAATATTGTAACTCGAAGGAGTAAGATCTATTTTTGCAATGGCACAGTTTGGTCACTTTTTTAAATCCTAATATCTACTTACTTACTAGTAACTAAGTTTTGACCTTATTTAAGCTCAACGCATATTTCAATCGTTCATGATCCAGCTAATGGCCGATACAGAATGAAGTTTCTGGGCTTTGTGCTTGTCTTCCTTAGTCGCTAGGTAAATAAACATACTGCTAGGTTTGAATATTAGTTAAGTTAGCAGTTATGACTTGTTAATTTATTTAATTTATAACAGTTCTCTCTATTGGCATCATAATGGATCAAGAATTACTTTGAGTACTTAATTTACATGATTTTATTCTAATTATAGTTATTTTTTTCCCTGCGTGGAAAAAAAAACCCTTCACAGTTCGTAAGTAAAAAGCGAAGCACATCGCAATGAGAGTTTGCCATTCAAATCTTACTCAAATGTTCATTTAATTACTAACTTCCGTTGCAAAAATCTAAATTTCCTTTCATACTTAGATGATGAGTACCTACATACCTAACGACTTTAAAAGCGAAGCAAACCGCAATGGGAGTTTACCATTCTAATCGTCGAGAAACGTGAAAAAATACACCCACGACGCGTGCGCTCGCCGGTCACAAAAAGTGTAGACTTATTTTATTAGAGGATGCAACATAGAGCGGCAAATACCACCTCATTGATAAAAATAGTACCTACATATATTTTTACTGAGCTACGTTTAGTTTTATAAAAGAAATACCTCAAATAAAATACTGAATATTAGTATTTTATTGGCATTAAGTATAACTGTTGCTGCAGCTTAACACTGCAAAAAATCTTACCAATCGAAGTGTATAAACAGTATTTTATTTACTTGAAACATTTGAACATGTTGAAGTTTACAATACAATACAATACAAATATTCTTTATTGCTCACCAGAAATGGTAGATAAAAGAAAAGTAGAGGTAAATTAAACATTAACAATGGTAGACATCATGCGGTTTACTTTGATATCTATCGTTATCCTTATCAACCAACGCAAACTTGTAGTTTATAATTTTTCTGCGTCACTTTTAAAGTTATTTGACTTAATAAATAGGTCGTTCTTTAAATAGCTGGGTTTTACGGGCTGCTTAAATTATATCTACACTAAATCATTTTACGACGCACGGTTTTTTTACTGTTGTCAGACTGAATTAAAATCAAAAATAAAATGATAAATAGCTTTGTTGTTGTTTGATTGTAACGATTATTGGAATACATAAACCCTTCCAGTTTCAAACGTTATTTGAGCTACAATTTATCAGACGAGCTGTGATGCCCATAGATTCAGAGGTATAAAAGTTATAGATTTAAAAATGCCCAAAAATCTACGACACTGTTAGCACACGACGGCACACGAGCTCTCTCGCCCTATCCATCTCTTTATAAGTTTTCTAATAAGAGAGACCGATAGTGCGAGAGAGCTCACCGTGCAGGCATTTTAAGGATGAGCGTGGTCCATCTTAAGCCTCGTCTTACCTTTCCATCAGGTTAGACAAAGGTCAAGCAATCCCATTTCATTTAAAAATAAATCGGCGTAGTGCGACTCGGAACTCAGCAATTAGTGTTCCGTACATTCAGTTATTTTAAATGATTCATACTCTATCTCCTCTCTCTCTCTCTATACTTTAAGTCGGCATATGTTTAACGGACCACCAGATATAGTAAAATATGAACACAAAAAAAATACTTTTGACGACCAAAAATAGTAACTGAGCACCTAATTTTTTTCACCATTTTAATGTGAAATGATAACCTAAATAATAACATCTTACTATCCTATTTAAAGAAAATGTCTCCTAATTAATCATTGCTAACCCATAAATAGTAAATGATCACCAAAATGTTACCACCATTTTAATGTGAAATAATTACCCAAATTATAACATCTTACCATCCTATTAAAGAAACTGTCTCCAAACTAATCATTGTTAACCCAAAAATAGTTAATGAGAGCCAAAATTTAATCACCATTTTTATGTTAAATAAATGAAAACCAAATTATAACATCTTACTATCCTATTAAAGAAAATGTGTCCCAACTAATCATTGCTAACCCAAAAATAGTTAATGAGGGCCAAGATTTAATCACCATTTTTATGTTAATTGATAACCAAATTATAACATCTTACTATCCTATTAAAGAAAATGTCTCCCAACTAATCATTGCTAACCCAAAACTAACTCAGTCTCCCGCCCTCCGCCCGGGCTCCCGCCAGAAACTTGCTTCGTCGGCCCTTCGTTTCACGTGCGCACTCGACCTACGCTCCGCTCGGGAGGTCGCCGGCTCGCTTCGCTCGCCACCTCCCCCCACTCGCTTCGCTTCGGCCTCGTGCACCAGCTCAGCTCAGGACCTCCTTCGCAAGCTTCTGTCTCCGCGGGCTTTTATATACACTCTAGGGGTAAGACAGAAAGACCACGTGGAAGTGGGGTACGCTGATTCGGGTTTTGGTAGCTATTTTTACCTTTCGAGTACTTTATTTGGCAATATGCATACATTTTATGGCAATCATAGTGACTTATTTAGGTAGACATATTGTAATAATTTCTTCGCTAAGATTAGGTGCTCAGTTACTAAATTTGGTAATCATTTACTAAATTTGGTCTTTAAATACATTTTATAGCAATCATAGTGGGTTATTTAGGTAGAAATATTGTATTAATTTGTTCGCTAAGATTAGGTGCTCAGTTACTAAATTTGGTAATCATTTACTAAATTTGATCTTTGAATACAATTTAATTGTGCAGTCGTTACTAAAACAGGTAGTACCATTGTAATGGTAGAATTCTTTTTTTGGTGTTCAGTACATTTTTTTGGTAAGAAAGCTTGAGGGTATCAAAGTATTTTCTGGTGGTCATTATATTTGTTCCCCTTTAAGTCCAGTATCCAACGTCATTAAATGGTCGGTTCCCGGGAGCTTCTCGACTTCTTTCGAATGATACCCCACACGTTGCTTGCAATCCAAAAAAAAAATTGCGAAACCCCTTATTACCCCTCAAACTGCCCCCTTTATTGGGGTTTACACCTTTTTCACTTTTTTTTATGTAACTGGATACATTGAAATAAATAAATAATAAATAAATATTAGGGGACAATCTTACACAAATCGACCTAGTCCCATAGTAAGCTCATAAGGCTTGTGTTATGGGTACTAGATGACGATATATATAATAGATATAAATACTTAAATACATAGAAAAACTTCCATGACCCAGAAACAAATATTCATGCTCATCACACAAATAATTGCCCTTACCGGGATTCGAACCCAGGACCTTCAGCTTCGTAGGCAGCGTCACTACCCACTAGGCTAACCAGTCGTCAAATTTCACACACACATTTCTATATCTATACTCAGCTTCGCAGCTGACAGACGGACAGCCTCCGGAGTGATCGCATAAGTGTTCCGTTGGACCAATTTTGGTACGGAACACTAAAAAAAGAAATTCCATGCCTTAGGGCATTAAGTCCGCCATTTGTACTTTATCTTGTAGTGTGAAATATAGTTTAAATATATAAATAAAAACAAGAATACTATCGAATACTAGTGTGTATGAAAAGTTTACAAAATAAATTATTGCAAACCGAAATAACCCCATCATAATTATGTTCTTAGTAAAAAAACATAACAACACATAAAAAACTAGCTTATTAGATACAATACTTAATACATACGATCATTATTTAAATACCTACGTGCGAATATTAAATCAAGTGAAGAAAGTTTCAAAACCAAATTAAAGAAATCTATTCCATATAAATATACATTTTAGGAATTCATTGAGCCAATTGAGTTGAGTAGGTATGTACGTTTTCCACAGGTGTGCAGATAGCTGACGCAAATTGAATTTAAATTATTTAATTTTAATTTTAACTAAGATCGATTTAAGTGACAAATAAATCGTTACTACAGGCACCGAGATCATCGGAATTCCTAATAGGCTGATGTGAATTTCGCACTTATTTTTTGTGTGTAGGTACAAGAAAGTTTGTTTGATACTTGTGCTTATTAGACATGTAATCTTAAATGTTCTACATTTTCACCTACATATTTAATAGTCATAAAACAATGATTAGGTTGTAACAACTCTGAGTCATTACATATAAGGTAACGTTCGCCGATCCCAACAATAATCGACATTGTGAGTCCAAAATAATGTCGGGCCGAATCCACTCGTCCTTTCATACTCGAGTTATTTGCGAGAAATATCTTCCCACGGCAATTAAGACTATGGCATTTTTCCAGTTTAAATAGTATCATGAAGTACTTCTTATATTGTTAGATTCATAACACCACCTGACCACCACGAAATTGTGCAACACATCGCAGTCATAGTGTGTTTTTGTAGTTATTAATAAGTTTATATTTATATATACGTATTTAAGGTATTTGTAATATAGGCCTGTAACAGTAGTGTAGTATGTAGATGTAATTAATATCGTTGCCTGAATTAAATAAATAAATAAAATTATTTAGATAATATATGCCAAAAATTAGTTCGCTTATAATTAAGTATACGATGTTATATAAAAGCTCGATGCAAGGGAACTTGAATGAATTTTTGCTGTTAAAAACCCATGTTAGGTTAAAAGGATAAAAAAAATATCATCAGTAAGATATAAATGTTAAAATTTTCTGAAGTCGTTTCCCTGACTAATCAATGAATTAGTACCGGAAAATCTGTCATCAAAATCGTGTATGACGCATAACCAATGATAAACGTTGTTTTTTTAACCCAGTGTTTCTTTTTCTTTTCGCACAAAACTGACTCGAAAAGTTCACACAGACCCAACCACAATAACACGAATTATCGTACAGTTAATGACAGAAATCCAGTGGAATGATTTAGTATTGATTGACCAGTGATCGAAGCATTAAAATAGCTCGTTTGATTGGAGTTCTCAGGCATATGCTGTGAGAAACGGGGTAATAGGTAGCTTGCAACACAGGAGCAAATAGTCTTAAATCCATATGAAGCCAATACACACTTACTGCGTTTTTCTTTGAATGTCAGTAGCGTTCCTACGTGCGCGTTTGCTCACCGAATGATTCAGATTAACCTACATTTATTTGAAGTTGTTATGGCAATGAAGTTTGATTTCCATTAACAATACGAGGACAGATCGCAAAAATGAAGGATCTATTATTAAGAGATTGAAAAGTAAATCAGTTATGAATCATACCAATTCATGTTTTTAGGGTTCCGTAGTCGACTAGGAACCCTTATAGTTTCGCTTTGTCTGTCCGTCCGTCTGCGGATAATCTCAGTAACCGTTAGCACTAGAAAGCTGAAATTTGGTACTAATATGTATATCAATCACGCCGACAAAGTGGTAAAATAAAAAGTGATTTATTTTATTTTATTAGGGTACCACCCCTATACGTAACGTGGGGAGTATTTTTTTTTTCATTTCAACCCTAACGTGTGATATATTGTTAGATAGGTATTTAAAAATGAGTAGGGGTTTGCTAAAATATTTTTTTGATAATGTTAATATTTTCGGAGATAATCGATCTAGAAGTTAAAAAAAATGTGTCCGTCCCCTCTAACTTTTGAACCATAAGTTTTAAAAATATGACAAAAATTTCAAAAGTAGAACTTTATAAAAACTTTATAGGAAAATTATGTTGAACTTGATAGGTTGAATAGTTTTTGAAAAAAAAAACAAAATTATTTCTGGACGAAAAACTACGGAACGCTACACTGAGCGTGGCCCGACACGCTCTTGGCCGGTTTTGTTTTTATTATAATTAAGTTGTGAATATGTTCGGTATCCTACTAAAATTACTGCAATAAATTGCTTAGTTAAATTTTTATACCGTCGTTTATTTGGTGGTACCGATGATTATATAATTGGTGTGTGATCATGATCAAGGTTAAGTGTACTCACTCGAATAAATGTTGAGACATTTTTAATTTGTATTAGGTACATTGTTTGTTTGTTTGATATCAAAATGTTGAATTAGAATTATCGTCAAATGAAAGTTTACTAGTATACTTACCTACTTATTTACGAGTAACTACCTGTATACCTATATGTTGCTTGTTATGGACACGACAAATCTCATTTCAAGTTAGTGTTAATAACTCTGAAGAACCAGTCATGTACACACGAAGGATTCTCTCCTACAGGACATAGGTTTAGGTAAGTTCTCCAGTGAATGAAGAGTACTGTATATTTCTAGCATACTGGGTATTTTTTTCTCGATTAGAAGCATTCACTGCGACGGTTTTGTAACATTTATATCAACTAAGCGCAACAGTTACTAAATGAGAGAAGCTTAAAGTTGACGGGCTACGTGAGTGGACTTTTTGGATGAGCCGGTAAGAAGGGGACAAGTATTTCACCTTTTATTTGATGTGCCATTGTACTAGTTTCATAAACCTGAGACTTATGGTGTGTGGTTTTTTTGGAAATCATAAGAGTGAATTCGTACTACTAAAACATCGTTTTAAGATATTCAAGTTTCGATTTTCGTTTATTAAGCGGTGTTTATTAAGCGGTGTTCTGTAACTGAACCGGAGTGTTCATTCACTGGCAACACCTGTTTTAATGTTTTCACGATATCTTATTTTCTAGTGATTGTAATAAGATTTACTTTTTATTAACATAACCACCGTTGGCCCAATGTTCGGAGAAACCTCATTTTCGAACATGAAGTTAGTTCATTCACTGGTTTATAGATATCCAGTAAATGAACATCGACCGATAAAATTACCTAGTTCATTTATTGGATTTACTATGTTTTTAGAAACCAGTTAATGGACGAACATTTGTTACAGTTTAACCATTTACTAGTATTCAGTGTGTTAGTATATCGATATAACTCCAAACAAAATCGCTAAACAGCGATTTAAACCAAGAAACAATAACGATAACAGTAGTTCATTCACTGACTGGTTCTAGTGGTTAATTTACTAGAAAACCGTGTTCATTCACTGGTGATTTCCCATTTTTCTACCTAAAAGTTCATATAACTTAAAATTATGCAAAACTATTGGAAAAGTAAAGTAATATAGGCAAACTAGAATACTTGTTTGAGCTATACAAACAGTCATGGCCGATATTAAGTATATAAATCACAAAATAAAAATGAAATCAAAAAATCCTTAAGCGTTCATTCATTGGAGACCCTATAACAAAACGTTTGTATGTATTGTCGTTATTGAGTTAAACGCTAACAGGTTTCTTGCAAACCTTTTTGAATATGAACTTTATTTTATTATAGCGGACATAATAATAGAAAGTCTGTAAAATGTGCTATTAATAATAGAAAGTCTGTAAATTTTCTATTACGGATCAAAATATACAGCACCGTGACCAGTGACAGACGAACGGACAGACAGAGCTTGTGATACCTACAAACCCGTAGCCCGATTGCACAATTTGGTTACGAAACCCTTAGAACAAGCTACATATCAAATGCAAATCTTTAGCAGTTATTTACTGATTATTTGAACTTTCGATTGTATTTTCTATCCACCCGTATAATTCCCGAACTTGACACCTTCCAATTGACTCCATGCGTTTCCTCATTATTACTATTAATTAAGATTGGGTCAGCATCGAGGACTGGGACCTTAAAACATTAGCACAATTTTTCTTCAACCATACAGTAAAGCGCCGACAACACTGAACTCCTACTCAGTGGTTATTGTAAAAAACGCAATAAAACTCTGTCCGTGCCATACGGGGACAGCCGGGGGCCAAAACCTAACAAATACGCTCAAAAAACGCCTCGCGTGCCAACACGGGTAGCGTCCAAACACGCAATAGGAGTACAGCGTGATTTAAGCGCGCCAGCGAGTGACTAATGACCTTTATTATAGGTAGCAATCAATTTATTGGGTCCCCCTATTGAGATATCCTTAAGGATTTGTGGGAGGCGGTAGCCATACAAATGTTTCTTGACAAATCATACGCTAAGCGCCAGGCGCTAGTCGGAGAAGCAATTTCTATGCATGTCTGTTTTCAGCCGTATCTTTGACCGCCTCACAAAACGGGATTTTTCACTTCACGTAATCGTCTAGTAGTAAAAGTGTTTTTCTGTCATTCCTCTTTTTTTTATAGTTCTCAGTGAATTTCTCTTTTATATTACCCATACACAAAACTACTTCGTTAGTTGGTCTCCCCCACTGCCAACGTAGTTACTAATTTGTCGGTGCCGCTGATTTGCAGTCATTATCTTTTTTTTACATATAATATATGTAAGTAGCGACTATATTATACATATTAACCTTTCTCTTGAATCACTCTATCTATTAAAAAAACCGCATCAAAATCCGTTGCGTAGTTTTAAAGATAGAGATAGAGAGCGGGAAGTGACTTTGTTTTATACTATGTAGTGATGACGATGAGATAGGGAATGGATCGATCCATCTGTCGTGAAAGCCACCTAGTGCCTCTATTCGGCATGTGCTTAATCAACGCAAGCCACGAGATTCAATCACGCGGCAACACTGTCGCACAAAGTGTTTGACGTTTAGTGTTCAACTTGAATTTGCTAAGTATTTAGTAGATTTACAAATTTATTTACTACCTTCCAACTTCAATAATTTTGTTTGTAGGGTGACCGGCCTTGGTCCCGCCGCAAGCATCCTTAAGACCAAATAAAATCATTATTAAGTGACCACAAACACGCAATCCAAGCTTTTTTCAAGTAACATTGCTTTAATTTAATTTTCTTGGATAACAAATTGCGATTTATGTGCGAAATTTGTTTACTAATGACAGACGCTGTGTTCAGTTGCTTGTTTTGCTTGAAAGTTTATTGAGCCATTTGTCAATACCTTATTATTAAAGGGATCAGTTCAATTAGCAAAGATTTGTACATTTGAAATTTTTGCATTTGCTAATATACCTACTTCGTTAAACCTGAAATATGGTTGGTTCTCTTGGTTTTTTTAATTCCATTGTAAATGTTAATTTCCTTAAATCACACAAAAGGTGACTGCTTGCTTATTACAAAGTAGAGAGCGATAGATCTCGCAACACAGTTATGTTAAGTATAGGTCATGTTAAATTTTCCGAAAAAGCAAATTCTCCCGCTGCTTTTAGTTACCCTCTGAATACATTCCCCTTTTTATTTTCCTCCTCCATCCTGTGATTCATGCGACCCGTCCCATGTCTAGCGATTCCCCATTCAACAAGGTTAATTTTTCAATTTTTTTTTTTTCTATATTGATGATGAGGATAATGGTGATGATCTCCTGACCGACAGTGTGTTCTAGTTCTAGATTAGGTTTAACGATTACCTTCATCATATTCGATTCCCGCATCTAGGTAGATACTTACCAACGAATTCCTATTTGTACTAATTCCCACATCTCCATTTCTTCATGCAGGCTTCCGTTTAAAAAAATGTTTTCGTGTCTATTGCTAGCTAACATCTAAAGTACATTTAATCACTGTGCGGTTCAGTTGTATAGTGTGTACCGGCTTTGCATTTTGCATTAATTGGAGCAAAGAGCCCGCCTGCCGGTGCCGCCCATCGCTTATCAGATGGATGCGAGGCTCGGTTGATATGCATTTCCCGAGTGCCTTCTTCCGTTGGGATGCGTTCTAGATAATGCACCTTACTGTACATAAAGTACGTGCGCACCTATGCATGTACTTATTTCCTCTTTGCCAGACTGCGGCAGAACCGAAAGGAAAGTATATGATTTCAGCAGTCTGATGATGATGTTGTATTTACGTGTCTTCCACCGTAGCGTTTAAGATACTGAACCGATTTTGATAAATGTCAATTGATTGGAAATTATGTTCCGGCTGACATAGGCTCATATATCTTATCTTATCATATCATATCTTTTGTATGAAATAAATATAATATTAGTTACCTTTTTCCTAATATTGTTACAAATTTTGTGAGCAGGAGGGATATTCTTTTTGTGAATTCAGTGTTTGAATTATATATTTTTTTAAACATGTTGCATAGTTCTATATCTCACGGAGACACTATATCTTTAAAAAAAGAGAACTATAACGGTAAAAACTTCTCTATTTTTTGTGTATTTATTGCTATATTGTATGTGGATTCGTAAAGTATGGGTGATTATTCTTCAAACTGATTCTTTTCGCTGTATTTCCCCTGGTTGGCGTTTCGCGATTGTAATCGAAGAAAGCTAACCTAGACTAAATCTACTCCTACCCTAATTTAAAGATATTCTAAAAACTCATGAAATAAATAATGAAATATTTGCAACATAAATGCGTTCGGTAAAGCTATAACTAAATAATTTTCCAATTGAAACAGATCCCACCGTATCTCCCATGTCCGCAATAAAAGTATATACAATTCTCACGGTCTTTCCAGTCGCATTTCCATTACGACTTGACATTTCTAATAAACTTATTACCAAATGAAACGCTTAAGATCAACAGTCGTGTCCCAAGTCATATGGGCCTAAATTACTGTCAATCCACGCACGTACGTTCGCCGGCTTGTAATTTGTGCGAGCGTGACCAGGGTTCGATTCTCGGTCGAAGGTTCTCAGACTATTAGAATGTTTTCGTAACTTATTGATAATGGAATTAGTTTAGAAACGAATGTGAGTGCATTCATAATATTTGTTGAATTAATATATTTTTCCTATAGGGACAGGACAGTATGTTTATCGTCGTCTAGTACCCATAGTACAAGCTTTGCTTAGTTTGGGTCTAGGTCGATTTGTGTAAGATTGTCCCCTATATATATATGTATATATATATAGTCAGTTTAAAAACACAAAATCGCATATACTCGTACCTACTCGTACCTCGGAAGCTATACATTTCTGCGAAAGATTCAGATAGAGAAGGGTCGATAGCTATCCGGGTCGTCTTTTGATCCACTTAAAATGGGACACCCTGTAGACTAACGTCAACAAGTAACAGTTTGTCTAACAGTTGTTGTGTACAACCTACAGGTTACGAAAAAAATGTTTTTTTTTGGAAATAC
The DNA here is from genome assembly GCA_947578815.1 of Epinotia ramella. Taxonomy (NCBI): domain Eukaryota; kingdom Metazoa; phylum Arthropoda; class Insecta; order Lepidoptera; family Tortricidae; genus Epinotia; species Epinotia ramella. The sequence goes on along the minus strand of OX388217.1, from coordinate 9,293,416 downwards.
ATGTATGTATGAGTTGAGAAGAGGGCGAGGCCATTCATGCATTTGGTGTGCGGAACTGTATGCGAGTATGTGGTATCGCCCAGATTTCTCGTTAATCGCCTTAAGGGGGTACACCAAGACATTCCCATACAAACGTTGTGCAAGCACTAGAACTGTCAGTGTTATATTTGCGCAGGATGATTATTCGTTCAAGTTCAAGCTTATTCTCAGCACATGCAGTACTGCAACCGTACCGCCTCGCTTCCGTACAGCCCGCACCAATCACATAGCACTCCTTGAAATGCCGACAGTCAAGACTCTATCCTGACTTGTCACTGACAGTTGACAGCTTACTGATACCACACCTCGGACACTGGCGATCAAACGTGGCCTCCGCTCTGCGCACCGCGTCGTCGCGTCCTTGCCAGCCGGTAACTGTGAGGTAACTGAGAGCAGAAGTGTCCATACTGTAAGGTCTCTCTTTATTATACTGTGCTGATACGGCACTAACTTCGCACCGCAACCTAATGTGGAAGTGTCCTTAAATGTTTTATAGACACTGCCAGACTTTTCAAGATTCGCCTGCAACGTATAGTATACCTATACGTTTTTTCTTTTTCCCAACAGAGTTTCCTCACCTATTGTATTTAAATACTAAACTAGATACGTCACTGGTTATCTGATAACTAGAAGGCGTGTTCTGCAGTGAAATGTAGCCTACTTCCCTTGTTACTGCACTCGCCGCTGTGACGGGAGCTGTGCGTAGAAAAGAATGAAGATTAACTAAAGTGTGATGTAGTTAAGACCTTTCTTAATGCCGCTGTCGTATCAAGGCATCTAGATCTATGTGCTTGGTTTTGTATAGGAAGTAGGTGTAGTGGGAGTACGTGGCGTGAGGCAGAGATAACCGCACATCGCCTGACGCACTTCCACGCTGGCACAGAACAATATTATAATATGGCTAGTATTTAAAGGTAGGTAAATTAAAAAAAAACCTAACACCTTACAAAATACTGATTTGCACAGCTAAAATACTAATCGTTCATTGAAATTTAGTTTTGAGTAGCCAGTAATGTTTTGGTAAGCGATACAAATTTTCCCATTTTTTAGACCATTATAATTAACTTGACTTTTTTTCGTCTAGCAAATTTATCTAAGTTGTCGTTTCTTAGACTAAAATTTAACATATCTCTGTTAGTTAAAAGATGTTCAGTCCCGTTTTTACAAACACAAAAGTCGAAGTGTCAGATAAACAAACAGGAATTTGAAGAGAATTTTAAGTAAAATATGTTTGATAGGTGGATTGGTTTGGGGTGGGTGGGCACATTGCACGTAGAACCGATGGCCGTTGGAGCGGAAAGGTTTTCGAGTGGCGACCACGTACCGGAAGGCGCAGCGTGGGTAGGCCTCCCACAAGGTGGACTGATGACCTGGTAAAGATCGCGGGAGTCCGCTGGATGAGACCGGTCATTGTGGCACTCTTTGGGGGAGGCCTATGTCCAGCAGTGGACGTCTTTCGGCTGATATGATGATGATGATGATGATGATGATGATGATGATGGTGAGGTTTGATGAACTTTTGTGATCAGGTCCAGGGCCATAATTATTTATCCCTCTTCGAATAAGTAGATATTAAAGTGAACAAAACTAGTATCAGAGTCAATCTACCCATATTAACTCAATACTCAAACTACAGAAAAAGCATGTTGTATTAACGGGGCGACATTTCACAGCCAACTAGCGTCTAATAAACATAAATCCTCCACAAGCCCAGCGACACTTCGACACCCTACTTATTAAAATTACTAATAACATTCACATAATATCTGCCCCTGAAATAAACTGTCAGTTTGACACTAACAACGCATCGGCCCGCTATGAATCAAGGCCCTGGCCACTAATAAATAAGCGATACCATAAGACCGTTTCACTCTCGCATTCTCATACATCTCAACCGTACCCCATTGCTAATTCAACTGTAAGCTCTTCGAAACAAGGTTGAATTTTTAGCTTCACAATTATGTTAGATGTGAGTTTTGGAAAATAATCAGCCTATAAGGTAATTGCTCGGTAAATATCTCACCAAATGAGCATTAATGAGCCGAGTGCGCCGCGTCTTCATTCTTCATTTGATAAATTTATGTTCTCATTTTAAAAAGTTTTTCAGGAACGCGATTCGAATCGCGAACGAATATTTTTGAGTGTGAGTCACTCATTCATTCTATGGGACATTTTTGGAGTGGGAAAACTTGAATAATAAAACGGATCCATTTTAAAGTTTGGTGAATCGGTGAGCTTATTCAACGGAATGCATATCTGGTGCTGTTTTAATGATTACTCGGCTAAGTAAAATAAAATAAAAAAACACGTTATTGGGCTTTAAAAAAGTCGCATAACACCTAAGTTCAAGTAATACTTTTACTTATTGTTAGTTATTATGTCACTTTTTTCCTTATCTAGTTCAGCTGCATCTCTCAAAATTGAAATAAGTAGGTACATTCGTTTTTTTTTTACAGAACCGTCATTTTTTTTTTAAGAATAGAGATCAAGGACCGTGTAGTTCTGTTTTATGATAAAAAAAAAACTAGCAAAACAACCAAAGTGAGTGAGTGAAACGGTGAAAAGTATGACACTTTTAAGGGTTTTTTTTGTAAAATATTAGTTATGAGCCGAAATAGCAAAACACGTGTCCATTTTTTTTTCATGTTCTTCAACATACATTAAAACTAGTAATTAAGCAGTTTGCTTGAACAAAACTCTCTTCCGTAGTTAGAGGGTTTCGCCATTTTTCAGTACTTTGGAGGACAATATCTCCCGACAGGTTGAGTTTGCGCAGCTAAGAAAAATTACGTGTCGGTTATTTTAGACTACTCTATAACATATATAAAAATCATTGAAATCGGCGCCGGACAGTTGAGTATGTTTCCTTGTTAGTTATTATGTCACTTTTTTCCTTATCTAGGAGATACAGAGGACTGAAATCTCGGTCACTTCGGTATCAGCTGCATCTGGTGAAGAACCTTCACTTTACAGAGAACCCAAGTAACACTAAATAATTTAGTAAGTTCTTATTAGTAACGAATGAAGAAAGAATACTAACTTAATCTATATTGACTCGTAGGCATCTGCAATAACACCTCCTGGCCCCTATTTGACCAACTTGACAATTGTCACCTGACACTGACAATTCGCTATACATTGCTTGTTCTAGAAGTTAAGGTGGTTACTAGGTTACTTGTGGATCCAGCAATGTACGGAGAATTGTCGTTGTCAGGTGACAATTGTCGAGTTGGTGAAATAGGGGCTTGGTGGTAAATAAATGAGGTCACCAGAGCTGATCCCCAATGCAAAAATATATTTGTTGGTGAGCAGGTGAGCTTAAAACATGATACTTACAGAATAACGAGGCAGATCCCGAATGCACTGCACGACTAGCACACAGACCTCGCATACGATATAACCTACTCGTCTCTATCCAAGTGTTTTAAGAGGAAACACTAAGGTCGCGATAATTGATAAATATGTATTTATAAATGTATTGCTGTCGCGCCAACCTCAAGCCTCCCCCCGCAGGGCGCGATAGAGACAACTGCAGCTTGGACCGAAAATACCTATTAAACGTACATAAAATCAACGTTTCGTAGTCCCCTGAGTTCTTATCCAAAACTTAATCTATTTAACTATTTTTTTATTAAAAATCAAAGAAAGGCTTTGGCCGTGTTCCTATGTTTTCCTTTTTTTTAAATAATCTAGTCAAAATTGTTTTGTGGATGTTTGAACACAGCGGAAAATCTGGCAATTTTCTTAGGTTTTTGAAGGTTAATATAATATCTCTTTTAAGAATAAATTAATGAAAAAAAGGAAAACATAGGAACATGTCAATAGTAGCCATAGATTTATGGAGACATTTTTATTGCTCTACTGCCATTATCCAGGGAAAAAACAGGGGACTACGTTTCTATGGAAAAACGGCCCTTGTGTTTCCTCATAATTACAAAACTACGTCTTGCATATGCAGGGTAACAGGGTAGAACCTGTGAGAGGAGATATATTTGTGTTCCCTGTTTCCGACAATTTTTGAAGTCTGAGTTGCAAGTGTATCGGACAAGAAAAAGATTGAAGTTTGTAGCCATAAATCAAACCCTAAAGAATCTATAAAAGTAGTAAAGCATACGTCATAACAGCTCAGTGTTTTGCATAAAGGTCGTTACCGTCCATGATGGATGGGGATTCGCGCGATCTCCGCCGACGACCGAACCCATTCACAAAACCTTGTATTCGACTATCAATGTCACCAAATACAATTGATCTCTGAATTAGTAACAATTGTGTAGTGTTGGAGGGTCTTATATTTGTTCGTCTGGGGCTATGCATACGCTTGGACGGAGTCGTAAATGAAGCCCGGTACCGAAGCAGTGGAGATAGCTGCCGGGTATTCACAACTCTTACAGACATTTATCAGGTAGACCAGTTTAAGACAGACCTCCGTTGACGCGTAGTTGTATCGGAATAAAATCGAGTTGCTGCTGAATACGAATGGTGAAGTGAGACGAGACTTCTTATGAATGTAGTAGATGCCGCGGGCGACTGAAGCTATCTCGCGCATTGAGCTATTTAAATGAGTTGTCAATAATAAGTTGTTGGTAATTTAAAATTGTTTTGCTTACCAAGACTGCATCTACATTCCATGGTCATGTTTAGAAATAACTGGGGCTCGATTCTAGCACGAAAGCACGATTACCAAAATTGCACCAAACCGTCTGTAAGCGGTGTTTGTTAAAATCTGAACGCGTGGAAAGTTTGACAAGTTTAGTAAGTTTAGTTAAGTTTAGTTTGACAAGTTTAGTTATGACCGCTGCGGGCGCCGTAAGTAGACAATGCAACTCTCCCTTAGATAACTTAACTGCTACCTAAGTAACAATTTTGGCTCACTAATCCATACACAGTCTTGGCCTCTGAAACGAGAGCACGCCACTTATTCCGATTCTACGCACTTCCTGCCGGTTTACGGCTTGAAGCTAACTAAGATTTGCCTGCATAATTACAATTAGAAAACTTGATATGAAATGTCATGGGACAATTATGTCCAACTGGTACTGGATTATAGAGGACAAAACTATATCTACTAAGCTATTACAAAATGTAATGATCCCTTACGGTCGGATTGTACCAAATACTTACTAAAGCGTTTACTTGCTACTAGATTGGGTTTCTCATTCGATCTCTTCGATTCGGTCTCTTAGTGTCATCTGAGACCATGGTCAGTTCATCCAGTGTCCAGCCAGACGTCAGAAATAAATGGAAATAAATATCACGTTAGAGCCGTATATAAATATAAAGCGTGTGTACAAAGCCTAACTTAACTTATCATATTACACTCATAACCAACACTTTAAAATGCACTACGCAAATATATCGATCGTTAAGTTGTAGTTTGTTTTGAAAGCTAATCAAAACAAAACGCCGAAGCCGCCGTATAATGAATCAAGATCGTGACAATCATCAAGAGGCAAAACCGTAAACGAACCTTATAATAACCCTGAGAAGACCGCCTTAATGTCTCAGAAACCTAAACTAAAAACCGCTTATGTCCTAAAAAAACCCGCAAGGCACAGCGTGAGAACGGCCGACGGCGAAACAGTGACTCTCATATGATATATCGCTCTAAACGTGCTATTTAGCGCTTACGCATCCATTCTTAAGTATAGTGGAACAAATTAGAAAAAAAATGTAAACACTACATTGTACGAATTCAATAATTAGATTAAGTTTATAATGAGGGGGTTGGCCGCCCTCGGCGACGGCGAGACGAGCGCCAGTAACCGCCCCGTGGCGCCTACGGCGGGCCCTTTTTGACCCTATTTGTTTTAATTACCGACCAATGATCTTTAGGACAACACGGGCTCTTTGAGCTAGCCGAAAATTTGCCCTAATTGGCGGTAGGCCGTAACCAATCGAGTTAATCGAAAGGTTGTTTGAGGGTGGCGACGGCCCATTGGTTCTATGAAGGACTTTTAATCAAGTTGGGCATTTTCATGTACCAGGAAACTTTGCACTTCTGTTGCTACTACTAAGAAATTGTAATTTGGAATTCGTATTTTTTTACGGAATTAGTATATGGACGGGTTGTAAAACAAAAGGATACATTCTTACATTTACTGTATCAGTCCGTTTTTTCGTAAAATGTATCGCCACACACTGAAACACAGACTAATTAAGTTAACTGCTTAGGTACGAATTTATGATATTCTTCTTAAAAAAAAAAATGTTTAATCATTTTCCAAAGTTCTGTTTACTTTTATCAACATGATGTAGAAATGAGATTACAGAAGGTCAACATCATTTAGCCTACTCTCTAATCGAGACCCAATAACCCTTCAGAAGGTTCATAATCTCCACGCATTAACATAACTCAGCTAAACATAATATTTAAGAAATCATACGTTCCTGGAGGAATTCCTCACATTTTATTCCCTCGATATCCCGCCCGATCGATTACTGAACAATTCGGTAAACGCTTGTAATCACCTCCGCGGTTCAGTATCGTTATTACGTTGAACGTACAGCCTCAAATTATCAACGTTTACCATTTATAGTCGGGAATCTGAGAAAGGCGACGTCGGATTTCTTCTTAATCCTTTAATATTGCTTATCCCTGATCGTAACCGCAATTTAAGGGTTAGTATGGAATTAGGGAATCTCTATCAACCCTTAATCATGGGTTTCTATAGATTGGCAAGGAACTCTAAGAAGCTTGTGAGATTAGATACACAAAACCACGTTACATTGAAATTAATAAAAAACATATTGAAACTTGACTGTATTATAAAATTTCCAAATCAACAACAAGACCAAGTTTCACTTATCATTAATAAAATCTTGGCCTCATGCTTGTGGTCAAAATCCCACGGTCATAAAAGAAGTTAAAGGTGAGAACCCAGATCTCTAGCCTGGAGCAAACAGTAGATCCACTGCAGCAGCAATAGCGTCCGTACATGAACCCACAGACTGGGCCACTGATGCATCACATGATACCACAGATGAAACTTACAGACTTAAACTCGGCGTGGATACTGGCAGTTTGGAAGTAGTTGATGAAGGAAGATTTTTTACCTGTGATGGGTTTGATGAATGAGTGTTAGTGATGTGAGCGGACTTAGTTGGTACAAGAGGTCGCACGCAATCCAAGCATTCGGTGCACGTGGGAAAGAGGCAACTAAGGCGGGGCGCCCTGCGGCAAAACGCCACAGTTGACGATCGCCTTGATAAATATATGTAACATTAGTGGCGGCACAGAGCAGAGAGACATTGAAATAGTTTTGTTTATTAAATATACTTACAGAGATTCGTAGAATTTGGATCAAAGTAAAATTGAGTTTTTTTTCTCTAAGAATGTTCACTGTTTGATAATTGATTGACTACTCATGGTTTTGGTTAAAATTTATATGAACGAATATAATTTTTAGGAAACCGCATTCTCATTTATACGAGTACTGCGAAGGTCAAACAGCGATTCGTTAAATAAAATAAATAACAATAAGTGTGTTGCAAGATATGTTTCTTATGGAGTCATGTTTCTTATGGATAATAAGTAATAATAATAATCATTACTTACTCTTTATTGGACCACGACAAGAGAGAAACGTCTTACAAAAACTTTGCTTAATAAATCACGTTAACAACAGGGGTGGTATTTTCTTATAGAACTACATAATATAATAATGTCCATAATCCAAATGATTATTGTTCAAGTGTCACAGCACCGCTATGATCATGATCATTCTCTACTCTGTACACTTTCTTACAGCCAGAGGGCAAATTCCCCAAAAACCCCAGTCGGCGGGGTCAAATGTCGAACAATTTATTGCCTCCTCAGTGAGGCCCAACCGTTTGCGGCCTTTGGGAAGATCCGCAAACCTCTAATTAGAGGGATTATGAAAATATTCACACAGGTGCGTGGTACATCCCTAATAAGCATCTTGGCTTGGGGCAAGAGTCGTGCGAGACCTTCGGTTTAATGTTTTGGGTGTTGGTGCAGGTGATTTCGGGTCTTCGTTTTTGGGTCGAGCGATCTAGGATCAGATTTTTTGTGCACCTGCACTTGTGTAAATATGTGTGCAAAGCTGGCACATCCACAATTTTATCTGATTTAATCCGTACAAGGAGAGAATAAGTTGGTAAGCCACGATGTAAACTTTAAGAAATTTGAACTTAGAAGACGGTTGGTTGATTCATAACAATTTTAAATTTCTTCAATTTTACATCTGGACTTGTCAACGTATTTCAGCGGATATGCTCTACCTATAAAGTCACAACATTCGTCATAAAGACCCAAAGTAGAGTGAATTTTATAAGTTAACAGAATTCTAGTCAGTAGTCTCAATATATGTCTGAACTCCAGCAAGACCTATGAACGTGTATAGGTTACTGCTATATGCTTGTTAGCCACCGCCGTTTATGAAAAAAAAACACGTTATTTTAATGTGGTGGTTAGCGAATGAAGATTTGGCAACTAAACTCATAATTTCGTTATAATCGTACAATATCAACCGTGTCAAAGCAATCAAAACACTTAAACACAAACTGGTTTAAGTCGAAAGTTTATTCTATCAATAGAGCCATATAGAGGACAGTGAAGTCAAGACTTAAGAATCATCTTAACCTATGACCGGTATCTCCGTAGTTCAGCGCGTGCCTTTCACATTAATATCTTATCACAGCCGAAATTTAACCGTTTACGGTAGTTAGGACCACCTATGAGCGCAATCAGGACAATTTATCTGTCACATTAATTTAATAATGTTCTAAAGATGTGTCTAAAGCGTACATGCGTGGAGTAGATTTTATTGCTATCGACTGCTAGGAAAGTGGACGGTAAATCTGAGAATCGTGATGCATTAAGGAGTTTTATTTATAGTAACTCCACGCACGGTCAACGCATCATGTTATGAACAAAACTTTTCGATCTTAGATTAACGTTTATCTTATGCACACGAGGTCACACAGATACATATATTTAAGCAAAAAATTAAAAAAATAGATTATGATGAATTATTGAACATGATAAGATTAGGTATATCTACGCTTTATTGCAAACTTGCAAACTATTAACTACTTTTACTTTTTGTTCGCAAAGTTTGCTCTTTCTAAACGTCCATTCATTCTTTTTTGCACCTTGAAATACATTATTGCAACACATTCGCAACCGTAACTTTCCGAATCCTACTTCATAACGTGGCCCCTAAAATTCGCTCTCATTATAATTATAGTAATAGAGGTCTGCCGGAACCCTGGGTATATGTAACGCCATAATTTTTGACATGTCGAACGTAAACACCTTCCATTTGGTCAAAGATAAACTTAAGCATCAAGAAATATGACGGTGACGTCTGAATTGCTGAATTGATTTGCCTACCTCCTTGTCCGCAGTATTTCACATCTTTATGGTTTTGTGGGACCTATCCTAAGATACAAGTAGTAATTTTGGATGATGGACACTAAAATGTATATGTAGAGGCATTTTTTAAGGAGCGAACAGTTGCGAACTCAAAAACTTAAAATATCGACGCTTATCTAAAACAAGTCGGTATCGAGAAATAATCCGTTTTGCTACTAAGTATAAGACTAGACGCAGAACACGTTAAAGTTTATCGTGACTAAGACTCACGTGTTCTAATTCAAAAAATTGCCACCGTGGCAGCATTGTGCCGTTATGCCATTGGTGGGGTGTCGACGTCATTTTATCTGGAAGACCGTCCGTAGGCCAGATGAGCCATAGCGATCGACGCCGTCACCACGTTTTTTTGTTGACTACCGGCACATCCCTAAATAATTCGTTAAAACACATCAATTTGTTTGTACAACAGCGGCATTACGCGAAATAGCTCAGTGGAACACTAGCGAATTTTTGTGCAATATAGGATTATTCATGAATGGGACACTTTCCGTTAAACAGTAAGTACCGATGTTTTGACTTAACAACAAATAAACGAGTATTCACGAAAATAATGAAAGTTGGCTTGTTCATGTAAGCAAAATAAGCCCCTATACTACATAATACTTACTTCATTATTGGTATACTATACGAATTTGGCCTATGTTCATCATAAATATGCATTTAGTTTCTTGATTCAAAACGAGAAAAGCCACTATAAATAGATAAGCAGCACGATGATAAACTTATTTAGATGTTATATGTATTGCAAAAAATGTATGTATGTATTCATATCAATTAAAATAATAATATACAACACAAGCCTTATTGAACTTAACTATGGGCCTAGTTCGATTTGTGTAAGATATTATTAACCTCTAATATTTATTTATTTTGTAATATCAAATAAAATAAGCATAAGATACATACCTACTACATGCTCCATGTACATGGGGACTTCAATTACTCGTGTGCGCCTCTGTTTTGTATAAAAAGTGATATAATAACAATAATGATTATATTTTTATTATGGACACTATTTAAGGGTTTGTCCTGCCTCACTTTCGTGGATGAAATTTGTGTCAAAGATTCAGTAACTCTTTCAGTTGACTATATTATACTTTGGTTATAGAAATGAACACGCGAACTGGAAAAAAAATCCGACATCCAGCTTAGCCCTCTCCATTGCCCTATGGGTGACCCCGAGAGCTTTCAGCTGGAACTCCAAAACCGTTTCCATTGCCTAGGTTTTGTGGAACCTGTTCGTGCCACTGGGTCTATGTTCTTCGAGGCCCAGCGGGCCAACAGAACTAAAAGGCTCTCTAGCTCCACTCAGAAGCTCATGAAGGAAAAGAGTCAAATGATTCTGCAGTCTTCAAACGATGCGACTTTATACCGGCAGCTAAATAAACAGATCTCCAAGTCCCTTACCCTCGATCTGCGCCAATTCACTACGAACCGTATTGAAGAGGCCATCGAGAGAAATAAGGGCTCTAATGTGTTCGCACGAGATCTCGATCGAAAGAAAGAAAGAAAGAAACAAAGATATATTTATTCACAAACACACAGGACACACATTAAATAATAAAATAAACAAGAAAAGCACATAAAACATGAAAAAAGTGTGTCTCTGCGGCAGTGAACCGGACACTGGCTCAGCATTATGCTGAGGTGTCAAGACACCTACAGCGCTGATTTTCAGCCAGCACCGTTGGTGACTCACGGAAACGTCATACAATTTAATATATAAACTACTATACTAATACACTATTTGGATAGACGAGAGATAAATAAATATAAATACCAGGTGATATGTAATGTAGGCCTACCTACATGCAGCAAGGTGAAGACGGAATTACAGCCAAACTCACGACGGCGGGTAGAAAACCGATCCTTACGACCCTTCAGAAGTTGTTCGACACCGTCCTACTGGAAGGGAGCACGCCAAAGGCGTGGAACAGAGGTAAGGGGTGCTGTTGTTCAAAAAGGGGAACAAAATCCTGCTGAAGAATTACCGACCCATGATCACTTCTGAGCCATGTTTACAAGCTGTTTTCAAGAGTCATTACGAATCGCCTCGCATGCAGGCTTAGTGACTTCCAGCCTCCCGAAAAAGCCGGTTTTCGAAGAGGTTTTAGTACCGTAGACCACATTCATACGCTCCGCCAGGTTATACAGAAGACTGAAAAGTAAAACTTGCCTCTCTGCTTAGCGTTCGTGGAAAAAGCTTTCGATTCGATCGAAACCTGGGCTGTACTACAGTCTCTCCAGCGGTGAAAAGTAGACTGCCGCTATATCGAACTACTGAAGTGTTTGTACGAGAACGTCACTATGTCAGTCCCACTCCAGGATCGGAGCTTGAAACGTATTCCGCTACAACGGCGTGTTAGGCAAGTGAATGTTATTTCCCCAAAACTGTACACCGCTGCAATAGAGGATGTTTTCAAGACTCTAGACTGGAGGAAGGCTAGGCATCAACATCAACGGCGAGTACATCAATCACCTTTGGTTTGCTGATGATATAGTAGTCTTGGCTGAGACCATGGAGGACTTGAGTACTATGCTCGATGACCTCAGTAAAGCCTCCGAGCGAGTTGGTCTAAGGATGAACATGGATAAGACAAAAATCATGTCAATCGGACACTTTCAAGACTTCTTCAGACTTTCAAGTTAGATAGGTCCAACTTTGAGTAAGAGTCCGACTCGGCTGGGCAGCATTCGGGAACCTACGGCACATCTTTTCGTGCAATACTTCGCAATGTCTCAAGACGAGAGTCTTTGACCAGTGTGTGTTGCCACTACCTCACTGTGTGATGACGTATGACACGGAAACGTAGACGGTTACCTCATAAGAAGGCCCAAAGTCACCCAAAGAGCAATGGAGAGGGCTATGCTGGGAGTTTCTCTGCGCAATCGCATCAGAAATGAGGCTACCGCAGCAAAACCAAGGTAACCGATATAGCCCTCCAAATCGCTAAACTTAAGTGGCAATGGGCTGGGCACATTGCACGTAGAACCGATGGCCGTTGGGGCGGAAAGGTTCTCGAGATGTGACCACGTACCGGATGGCGCATCGTAGCTGGGCCCCCCACGAGGTTCAAAGATTTCAAAGATTCAAAGATTTTTATTTTGCTCGGAATGCAGTTACATAGTTCTTAAAAATACAACATAATCGTCCAGTGCATTCAGCCTGCGTGCAGGCGTGCAAAAGATTTTTATGGAGCCTTAAAGTCCATATTAATATATTATCTTTGAATCTTTGAATCTTTTAAAAAGAGTTACTAATTTACATCCATACCAAGTGTTGTAATGTTGTAAACTAAACTATACCGTTATTGTCTATAAAGTTTAAGTTTTATTGTGATGTATGTCGTTTAAGGCCATTATTGTCCATATTAAAAAATAATATTTGAGAAACAAAGCAAAATAAGTCAGTATTCTTTAAATATTTTACATATACGTTTGTCTTAAAGACAAATAATACACTATTATTCATAAGAAAAAAATATTTTTTTGAATTATTTTCTATTGAGACGTTAGTACACATAAAAACTTATCCAAAGTATATAAATATCGTGTCACAACTCTAAACTGTAGTACATTTTTGAGTTTTTTTTGTGTAGTTTTTTGTTGTTTTCTTTTTATTTTCTTGGGTTTAAATAACTGGATGGCAGAGGAAACTGTGACTAAAAGAAGATTTTAAATTGGTTATCTTAATAAAAAAATATAACAATATCTTTTTTGTGTTTTTTTTAAACCTCTGCCCTGAAAAAACACAGTTTTTGAGATACAGAGTTGTTTTATATAAGCATCGATATATTCATGATGTATATTGCTACATTAAAAAGCTCATTTTATAGATATAAATTACATACTGAAGACGATACTATTTAGTTAGTGTTTAGTTTATTTTATCCAACAGTATAAAATAATCTTTATGATATAAATATTATGTAACACCTCCACTATAATATTTTGCATCAAAATAATAACATGAAATAACTTTCAAATTAACACCGAACGCCTCACTGAGGCTCCTTAATGTTACCTTTCAACTTTCTGTATTACAACATTTATACTTTTGCTTGTTTCCTTAACCTATGTTGGCAGTTTCCGAAAATGACGGCATAATGACCAGTTGTGTTTGATTAGTTTGTGGTGCGGGTTGTCTGAGCGGTGGCGCCTATAAATTAGTCACTGCTTACTAAGAACTGAGCATTTGAGGGATGACTTAAAGTAATCTTACCTATTGTCGGCTCTTTTTATTCATAGACACATTCAACCGTATTTCATTGTCATAGAGACGATAATTGTGCAAAAAGTAGTTGATGCGGAAACAATTTTGTCGAATTGGTCTTGACTATGCTGGTCCCATTCATAACTTTATCAATCGCGATATTCGCGATCGAAGGGCTGTGATCTCATCAGCCCACAATTCACCAAATGTCTTTCTATATTACGTGTCTACTGTTACTCAGGTTAAGTGGAAATTTACTTTAAGGTACCTACATAAGAAATTATATATAATATAATAATTAATATTGAAAATGAGATTTCAAACTACCTGTGTTAATGGAATGGACCCATTATGTCTTGTTACACTGTTCCGTTAAAATTGTTCCGTACCATTACACCAGTCGATTAATGAAACATAGACTTCAGAAACGAGTAAACGACCCCAGTTGCACAGGGCGGTTCCACAACGCTTCGGGAGCACAAACACCGCGAGCCATCCGGTTGCCTCTCGGACACTGAAACTACGCGTCATTGCTTTAACTATATTGCTTTGTTATGAAGTACCCATGTCAGAAACTAGTGCAACGTCGAGAACTAGAAGGTTAACCTTAATATATGAAATTGTGTTAAGTGGATTAATAAATGGAAAAAAATTAAGACCCTTCTTGCTATTTCCTCTTTCATTTGATAACGATTCTTGATAAATCGAATACTTAATGAAGAGTCTGCCTGTGTCTCGCAGTAATATAAAATATAAAAACCAGCCAAGTGCGAGTCGGAGTGTTCCGTAACATCTATAAAAACGGCAAAAAGACACGTTTAATATATGGGAACCCCCTTAAATATTTATTGTATTCTGTTTTTTAATATTTGTTGTTATAGCGGCAACAGAAATACATCATCTGTGAAAATTTCAATTTTCTATCACGGTTCATGCGATACAGCCTGGTGACAGACGGACAGACAGACGGACGGACGGACGGACAGCGGAGCCTTGTAATAGGGTCCCATTTTTACCCCTTGGGTACGGAACCCTAATATTAGACTCCACGTCAAATGTTAGATGTAACATCTAACCCCTGGAATGCGTTTGATGTTATAATATGGTTACTATATAATTTTATGTCACTGCCATAAAATAACCAGAATTGCCTTTTAAACATTCGAATTTGTCATAAAAATTCCAAACAACAGTAAAATCATAAATCTGTCATGCTCGCTGTCATTAATGACAGAAAATTGGCAGTGTCTATTTATTACTAAAATGAATACGACCCTTTTGAATTGTCCCTATTAGTTCGCAAAATGACATAGCCGAGGAAGGAAGGCACGTTCGAACTACCGACCGCAAAATGGTACAAAATTAAACAATGGAGTTAGGGTTGCCAGGACTAGGGGAACAATAACGGCGACCCTATTAGCATTACAAACATGGTACATATATGTAGATATAAATATTAATACCTATAGAGCAATAGAAATACTAATTTCTATTGGATTTTAGGTAAGGTGAGTCGGGGCAAGAGTAACCTTATTATTGTTACATACATTCCTATTACACATAGTTCCATCTACAAACTTTTTTTTTTTTTTAAATAGCTTATTAAAAGCTATTTTGTAAGTTGTAATATTGTTACTCTAATGTAAACTAACGTTTCCAATCTCGGGTGAGCGGTGTCTTTTTCTCTCTCTCGAACACAAGTATCTTGTATATTGTATACTTAAAAAAGGCATTATCCTTGATACTGTTAAACACGTTGTAGTTAATAAAAAAGAATTTTTGATTTAGATTTTTTAATCATTCTGTACACCTAGTTTTATGTAACAATATGAGATATACTTTTTGTTCATTAATAATAATAATAAATATTAGGCGACAATCTTACACAAATCGACTTAGTCCCATAGTAAGCTCAATAAGGCTTGTGTTATGGGTACTAGACGACGATATATTTAATAGATAGAAATACTTAAATACATAGAAAACATCCATGACTCAGAAACAAATATTCATGCTCATCACACAAATATTTGTCCTTACCGGGATTCGACCCCAGGACCTTCAGCTTCGTAGGCAGCGTCACTACCCACTAGACTAACCGGTCGTCATTATTTATAATAACACTACACAGCACATGGTACATACAACGATAGGAAAAATAGAATTTTGAAATGTTCTAAGCTCATGATAAAATTGCCACAACAAAGACCGATTTTCCAAATGAACATTTATTGAAAATATTTGTTACACTCGTGAAACTGCACCAAACATCTGCCGTGACCGCTAATCTGAATTGTTCAGCTTCGGTCCACGACGGATCATCCAATATAAACGCTGCGCTCTTTATTTGCGGTGACCATTTGAAACATGTGGCAACCCCCAAGCAAAAAGTCACAAAATTACGTTTCTAGCCCCGTATCATTCGAGCGACTATTATAACCGCATTTGCTCCTAAAACCTACACTTAATAACTGGTAATACAACGCTGCGAACATTTTGATCTTTTATAATTATAGGTCGGACTTTAAACATCGATTCCCGTTTTTTAGTCTTACCTGGTTTTACTTAGAAGCGGAGCCTTCTAGAGTGAGATGCACTTGTACCCTTTCAATTCGTATCATTTAATTATTAGTTACTATTTCACGGTAATAATAGATAAACATTTTGATACACCTATAATTTCATCAAATGTTTGGCCGACATGTAGTTATTAGCGGGATATTTTGGTATAATTATTCTAATTATTGCAACAAGTAATTTAACTGTCTGCAGCATCGGTAGTTATGATACACCCAAATGCTTACTTACTATTCTATTAACGCTAAAATAGCTTAGAGTAATTATGTGACCGGGATCAATCTTTAAGCGCGCAATGGCACCGACGAGTGCCTCAGACTCGCTTTCAGTGCTTACTCACCGAACCCTTCCACACTTTGGAAGCATGTTAAGCCGCTGATTCTGGTGATTGTCTATGACAACAGAAGTTTAGCCGAGTTAGAGGAGTTTGAGGCGGTTTAAAAACTTCTAACAGTAGGTACCTTAAGTTGCTTACTCACTTGACAAGTAACGTCTAATCTTATTTCTGGGTCGGGGGGTCAGACGGCAATCGCTTCGGTGGGACGTTTTTCTTAAGACGAAATAATAAACAATGAATTTGGTGAAAGGAATTATAAACAACAGAAATAATAAGGGAAATAAGAGAATTCAAATGCATCTCGCGTACTTACTTTCCTTTCATACACGATTATTATCGGTATTGTATTGCACACCTAAAGGAGCACTATCTGTCTCTGCCATGATACCTCATAGTTTCTATTTTACAAGCTTTTATTTAGTTTCACCTGTCCCGTTGTCTGTCCGTCTGTCTGTAATCAAATCTTGCAAGTTAAATTTGATCCACTTCCCGGTGACCGATTGAGCTGAAATTTTGGGTATAAGTGACGACCGCTTTAGCCTAGTTGGTAGTGACCCTGCCTACGAAGCAAGAGGTCCTGGGTTCGAATCCCGGTAAGGGCATTTATTTGTGTGACGAGCACGAATATTTGTTCCTGGGTCATGGATGTTCTCTACGTATTTAAGTATTTATTTATCTATATAAGTATCTTTATCGTCGTCTAGTAACCATAGTACAAGCTTTGCTTAGTTTGGGACTAGGTCGATTTGTGTAAGATTGTCCCCTAATATTTTATTTTAATTCGAAACACACATGGTGTACATACCTAAGTATTTGATTTCTGCCTCCTGTATTGTAGACTATTATTTTATGCCTTTGGTTTTATTTTATTTTTTCTTATCCAATCTTTTGTTTTTACCACACGTTCCGATGTCAGCGGAACCGTTACGTTACCACATTCATTTTATCACTAGTTTTATAACTTCTTTCTTCTATAACTATAGCAATAAGGGCTACAATCGAATTGCTCGATTGGTGAAGGCGTTGTAAACCGTCCAAGGAAGTACACATTTTGACCGCCTGCTTGTCAAAGTTTGACGTTTGTTTGACAGCGGGGCTTGTGTTGCCTTGTTCGGTCAAAGCTATATTTAACTATAGATTGCCCTTTGCCGCTTTAAAAACTCTCGAAAGAAATGAAGTCATGTTTATTGAAATATTATTTTTTTGTAGGTACGGGCGCATATTGATTTTAGGGTTCCGTACCCAAAGGGTAAAACAGGACCCTATTACTAAGACGTCGCTGTCCGTCCGTCTGCCAGTCTGTCCATCTGTCACCAGGCTGTATCTCATGAACCGTGATAGTTAGTCAGTTGAAATTTTCACAGAGGATGTATTTCTGTTGCCGCTATAACAACAAATACTAAAAAACAGAATAAAATAGATATTTAAGGGGACTCTCCCATACGACAAACGCGATTATTTGCCGTTTTTAAACATAATAGTACGGAGCCCTTCGTGCGCGAGTCCGACTCGCACTTGTTTATTATTTCACACTTGTGTACTCCAATTACTAAAATAAACAATATATCAAAAATAGAAAAGGTAGGGATTAAGAACGTTGTCTTGAAGAGATCACTCTTTAGCGATACGACCCCCTGGTTGTTACCTAGTATTCATGTTTTATGTTTTTTGTTCGAAAATATTTATTGTCTAATAAATTAATAATGCGCACGACACAGGCGACACGGCGCAGTAGACAATATGTATAATATGAGGCAAGTACCTACCGGCAATGAAATAAGTTATCTAGTTTAATAAGTATTTATTCAGCTTGGTATTTTAAACCTAAAATTATATCCTGTCAAGACTGCATGTACCATCAATCTAAAAAAAACACACTATTCATGGTACTTATAATAGAATAAAAAACAGGCCAAGTGCGAGTCAGACTCGCGTACGAAGGGTTCCGTACCATTATCTATAAAAACAGTAAAAAAAAAGATATGGGAGGCCCCCTTCAATATTTATTTTATTTTGTTTTTAGTATTTGTTGTTATAGCGGCAACAGATATACATAATTTGTGAAAATTTCAACTGTCTAGCTATCGCGGTTCTTGAGATACAGCCTTGCGACAGACAAAACGGCAAAAAAACACGTTTGTTGTATTGGAGCCCCCCTTAAATATTTATTTTATTTTGTTTTTAGTATTTGCTGTTATAGCGACAACAGAAATACATCATCTGTGAAAATTTCAACTGTCTAGCTATCGCGGTTCTTCAGATACAGCCTGGTGATAGACAGACAGACGGACAGCGAAGTCTTAGTAATAGGGTTCCGTTTTTACCCTTTGGGTACGGAACCCTAAAAACTGACAAACTGCCGGAACATCTCTTCAATACCGTGCACAAGGAAACTTTTACACACTGTTCAATTACAAAATCGATTAAGAGACCTAAAGGTCAAATTAACCACAAAACAAATATCAGTCGAGATAATATATGTTAAGGAAGTTAGTAAATGCAATGGGTACTAGGTACTAAATTGTTACTTCAACCTTGAGGTTGAGGTTGATGTTAGTAGGTTGACCTAATAAGGAAATAATTTATTTTATATACGTACACCATTTTTGCTCCTGACTGGTTAAGGACTAAGGTGCTTTAAGTTAGTGACTGAATTCCGTCTGTATAAGACCAGCCTTACGCATAGCGCATAAGCGTAAGGGCGGTACCCCGACACACGTACTTACCTAAGTACTCCAGGAAAATTACGGTTTTGCAAGACATTAATTTATAAATAGCTTATTAATTTGTTTATTTCATTTATTCTTTACTAGCTTTTGCCCGCGACTCCGTTCGCGTGGAACTTCTTTATATCGTTCCTCCATACAAACTTCCGACCCCCATTTTACCCTTTAGGGGATGATTTCCGGCATAAAAACTATCCTATGCCGTTCCCCGGGACTCGAACTACAGCTATACCAAATTTCGTCGAAATCGGTTCAGTGGTATAAGCGTGAAATAGTAGCAGACATACAGAGTTACTTCCGCATATAGAATACTTATTACTTATTAAGTATTATTATGAGATCGGGATCATTTTCGGAATCGGAAAGCTGACAATTAAGTAGCACTTTAACGAAAGTATAGGGTAAAAAAGCATAAGTAAAAATCCTCGCGTAGGTTTGATGGACATTTATGAATAAGGGGGTACATATTTAAAATGTTGATTCCATCTTTAAAAAATCCTATAAGGGATGAAAACGGCATTACGGATTCAAAATATAGAGATATTCAAAATATACCAAATTTTATTTGATGTTTATAGGGAATGATGATTTCCCGGATAAAGACTGCCTTATCATCTTCCATGGGCCACAAACTATATCTATACCAAATTTCATGAAAGTAAATCGGAAAAAGTAGACCATAAAAAAATATTTAAACCCCCCCCCTCCACCCATCACTCACCAGTAAATAGATGATATTCGGGATAAAAATTATCGTAAGGCCCTCCTCGGAACTACATATAAATATCCCTAGAACAAATTTCATCCAAATAGGCTCAGCGGTTTTAATAGCTCCTTGCAAATTTTAACCCTCCATATGAACCCATTAGTGAATTAATATCAGAAAAAACTCTCCTTTATCCTTCCCCGGGATTCAAAGAATCTTTGCACCAAATTTCATCTAAATAAAATCTTAATGCCATATGGCACTAACCCCTTAGGGGATGAATTTCGGGAAAAACTATCCTATGTCCTTTCCCAGGATTCAAACTATCTTTGCACCAAATTTCATCTAAATCGGTTCAGCGGTTTAAGTAGCTCCATACAAATTTCATCCCATTAGGGGATTAATATCGGAAAAAACTCTCCTTTATCCTTCCCCGGGATTCAAAGAATCTTTGCACCAAATTTCATCCAAATAAAATCTTAATGCCATATGGCACTAACCCCTTAGGGGATGAATTTCGGGAAAAACTATCCTATGTCCTTTCCCAGGATTCAAACTATCTTTGCACCAAATTTCATCTAAATCGGTTCAGCGGTTTAAGTATCTCCATGCAAATTTTAACCCCCCATTTCACCCCCTTAGGGGATGATTTTCGGGATAAAAACTATGCTATGTCCTTTCCGAGAATTCGAACTATCTCTGCACCAAATTTCATCTCAATCGGTTCGGTTTAAGTATCTCCATGCAAAATTCTAACCCCCTATTTTACCCCCTTAGGGGACAAATTTCGGGAAAAACTATCCTATGTTCTTTTCCAGAATTCGAACTATCTTTGCACCCATCTCAATCGATGCAGCGGTTTCAGTATCTCCACACAAATTTTAACCCCCCATTTCACCCCCTTAGGAGATGAATTTCGGGAAAAAAACTATCCTATGTCCTTTTCCAAGATTCAAACTATCTTTGCACCAAATTTAATCTAAATCGGTTCAGCGGTTTAAGTATCTCCATACAAATTTTAACCCCCCATTTCACCCCCTTAGGGGATGATTTTCGGGATAAAAACTATCCTATGTCCTTCCCCAGGACTCAAACTATCTATATACCAAATTTCATCCAAATCGGTTCAGCGGTTTAAGCGTGAAGAGGTAACAGACAGACAGACAGACAGACAGACACTTTCGCATTTATAATATTAGTATGGATGGATATGGATTCAAGAATCCAACGAACTTTCCGCCCCAAAGTATTATTTGAATGAAGCATTCATGTTGTTTTAGTATGATTGATCTTGAATACTACAGAGCTAAATCTCACCTTTAGAACGGAACTGACCTAACTCAAAAAAACGTCAAATTGAGTTGTATAGATATATATGTAGATCGACTCTAAACGACCTATTGCAGCAATAGGTCGTTTTGACGTTTTTTTGAGCTAGGTCAGTTCCGTTCTAAACGTGCGAAACGAACATAAATAAAGATTAAATATGTATAACCATTTTTTTCCGAATTAACCTATAGATTTTTTGATGTCTGATATTTTCTTGGAATTTGTCTGCTATAATAAATTATTTCCAATTTAGTTTTTTTCCATACTAGGTGTCAATAAGATGACTGGACTATTTAATTCAAGTGTTACTTAAACTAGGTAGTAGATACCTTACCTACAACCTAAACATAGTGACGTCTATAAATATAGGACCTTAAGTACCTTAACCCCACTAAAACAAAATAACCGCCTAAATCGTGTTTAACTTTCATTGGCCATCGTGTCTGGTTTTATTTACGCGTCTCATCGCCCGGTGGGTGCGACCTTAATTGGCCCAAATATGAGTATTATATTCCCTGATTTGTGCTGACAGCTGCCAATCTACATTGCGTGTGCGATGGTTTGAAAGGGATGTAAGAATACGCGGTTAAAAGGGGGGGGTTAATAGTAACTTTGGCGGTTATACAAATGAGGAGGCAAATGTCCATCCCGGATTGGCTTATACAGTTACGAGAGACATTGAATGTCCCTCGCATATAGACGTTTTTTAAGTCATCGAGATTTTAAGAGTCGCCAGGACTATCGACTCTCCATACGCACGTAGTTTAGTTCTAATTTAAAAACGACATGCAAGTTTTG
The DNA here is from genome assembly GCA_947578815.1 of Epinotia ramella. Lineage (NCBI taxonomy): Eukaryota > Metazoa > Arthropoda > Insecta > Lepidoptera > Tortricidae > Epinotia > Epinotia ramella. The sequence continues at coordinate 9,271,294 of OX388217.1, read as the reverse complement.
TTTGCACCATGGAATCCGCCATAGTAAAGTTAACAATTTCAACAATAATCACCATAACCAATAAAAAATGGAGATACTTGCAAACCACACTTCCAGCAACTAAAAGTTTTAACATTACCAAGCATTTACATCATCAAGGCATCAAGGCTCAAAATGCATTCAAATAGTACTTACGTTATGGCCATCAAAATGTATAACCAATTACCAGATACAATTATACTTACTGTAAATGAATATCTAAATGAAAAAAACCGGCCAAGTGCGAGTCGGACTCGCGCACGAAGGGTTCCGTAACTTCCGTATCTATAAAAACAGTTAAAAAAAAAGTTTGTTGTATGGGAGGCCCCCTTAAATATTTATTTTATTTTGTTTTTAGTATTTGTTGTTATAGCGGCAACAGAAATACATAATCTGTGAAAATTTCAACTGTCTAGATATCGCGGTTCTTCAGATACGAGTACAGCCTGGTGAGAGACAGACAGACGGACAGCGAAGTCTTAGTAATAGGGTCCCGTTTTTACCCTTTGGGTAGGGAACCCTAAAAATTAAGATCAAAATTAGAAATCAATAATATTTATTATTATTATCAATTAAGTACTTATATCAAATCATTAGGTTAATTTTACTTACTATGTAAAATTCCACAAGTACCTGTATACAAGTTAAAAACACTAGTTGAATATGTAGAATAGTTAAATAGTTGTGGTTGTATCTAAAATTATAATATAAGTACCTAGAAATTACCTAATTTTAGAATATAAGAAAATTGCAGTGCCCTAGCAGGGTATCATGTACCTACTTATTATAATTCTTGACATCCGTTGTATAATTAACATGACTATTGCAATAAATTAATTGAATTGAATCGAATTGAATTGAATTTTATAGCCAAAGTGCAGTATCCATAGAAATTTAGTAGCGTCTTCTTCCATAGTTTTACTTTCCTACCCGAGGTTTGTCGGCAATTAAACATTAGATACATAATTAAGACTAATAGTTTCTCTGTTGACCGTCAAACGCACAAAATCTGTCAATGCTCACAGCTGAAAACAAAAGAGCGTCTTTCAACAACATTTTATAGCGTGTGCCCAGCTACTTGGACACATAATGAGACGCTAAGACAGCCTCGAAAATCCAGTCATCGTTGGGGACACAGAGGTGAAAATATAGGCCGCGCACTGGTCACACACATGGTCGGACCAACTAAATAATCCAGTCACACCAGCACTTTACACAGTCGTTAACATTGCAAATGAGAGGAGCCGATGGAGACAGTTCGTACGTTCCAGACTTGCATCCCACCATGACCACGATCTTCAGACATGGAGGACCGACCAGAGACTGAGAGAGTTGGTCTAATAATATGAATAGTTTGTAACAGATAAATAACATTGCAAATGACAGGAGCTGATGGAGACAGTTCGTCCGTTCCAGACTTGTATTCCACCATGACCACGATCTTCAGACATGAAGGACAGACCGGAAACAGAGAGAGTTGCTCTAATAATACTTGTGAATTGGTTGAATATAGTATTTATTTATTTATTGTATATTTGCGATATATATATTACATATCATAGTGTGTATTATATTTTATATTGTATATTTATATTGTATATTTATATATGTACTAGCTTCTGCCCGCGACTCCGTCCGCGTGGAAATCGTTTATATCGCAGCTCCATACAAACTTCAACCCCCCATTTCATCCCCTTAGGGGGTGATTTCCAGGATGAAAACTATCCTATGTCCTTCCCCGGGATTCAAACTATCTCCATACCAAATTTCATCGCAATCGGTTCAGCGGTTTAAGCGTGAAGAGGTAACAGACAGACAGACAGACAGACAGACAGACAGACAGACAGACAGACAGACACACTTTCGCATTTATAATATTAGTATGGATGGATTGTATTGGCATGTTTTTATTTGTCTAGGATTAATACCTATTAGGTTTTGTTTTCATTTTCTCTGTGTTTTTGTACACGGTAAAAGTTTGCCTATCTCGTTCTACCTACCTTCCTCTCAATTGCTCAAAGGTTAGCTGGAAGAGATCCCTTATAGGGATAAGTTCGCCTTTGTACTTTTATCTATTGTGTGACATGTATATTCTTTAACCTGTTATTGTGTACAATAAAGTGCTGACATACATATATACATACATAATATTAATAGTTTGTAACAGATAAATAACATTGCAAATGACAAAAGAGCCGATGGAGATATTTCGTCCGTTTCAGACTTGCATCCCACCATGACTACGATCGGACATGGAGGACCGACCAGAGACAGAGAGAGTTGCTCTTATAATATTCATATCTTGTAACAGCTAAGTAGGTACTTAAAATGTAACGCTCTGTACTTATCTAGGAATAAATGTACCTGTATACTTAATTATCATTTCTAAACACAATTATTTCCTAACTCTACATGAAAGGTTTGTGTTGAGTGACAGCTGCCGATGAGTTGCGTGTGCGTGTAACAAGCTGCGCGTGCGACGATGGGAATTACAAAAGGATGTTTGGAATTCAAAGAGAATATTTCCTCAAATATGCAGTGAATTATCAATCGTAAAATAGACGACGAAGCAGCTAATTGATACGCTGGCAATGGATTTTTGGGAAGTATTAGGTAAAGTTGAGCAACAAAAATATTGAGCGCTTTTAATGTTCGTCGTAATGGCAATGTTATTTTTAGATCACCTTTTCCAAGGCATTGTAATAGAGACAGAGTAGGTATAACTAGTTATATTTTTGAGGGCATGGATTAGTGAAGATATTTTGTGTACTAAGAGTAGTTTTATTAAGATCCACTGTAGCTGACTGGTAAGACCAGCCACTTTCAATATGGAGAGTGGAGGTTGTGCGTTCAAACCCTGGTTCGTACAGCAATGAGTTTTTGAAAAAATCTTATGTACGAAATATAATTTTGTTTTTCAACATTAGCTTTTTATGAAAAAAGTTCTTTGGATTAGGTGCCAACCAGGAAAATATGAATAACATAAAGTAGTTTTATGAGCCATGCCATGTTTTACTAATTAACACAATCGAATATAATAAATTGGATCTACCTGAAAAACCAAAAAGATGCGAATCGGTAAGCTATGCAGCTATCCGAAATATTCGGTCTTCACTTCAAACCCCAATTCAAATCCAACAATACATCAAACCTCCCGATAAAATTACCCAAAAAGAAGCATAGCTTGAAGCCAAAACATAAATCTCCTTCAAAAATATCGGTACAAGACAATTATTATCTAAGTCGTAATAAATCTTTATATAATTCACCAATTTTTTGTGTGCTACTTCAGATGGTCGTTACGAACGCTTGAGGGCGAATCTTCATTAGGGTACATTTTATTGTTATCAGACCTAATAGAACAAGGGCTCATCTTAATATGAGATCATGGTCACTTGTGACTTTCTGTCACTAAGGATTACTTATGTCAAAAGTTTCGTAGATTGTTTCATGCGTGCTGGTAATGGCGATGACCCAAGTAGCAGCCATTAGAGTACAGCTAGCTTTTTTGTTGAACATAATTCAGGAGTGGGTATGGCACGAGATCGACTGCTAGTAGGTATGTACATTATTATATGTAATAAGATAAGTGGTACTAGATGAGGTGAAGGGATGTGACCAAATATATTCTTGTAGATATCACCCGGAAATGGAGTTTCAAAAGCTTTGTAAACAAGTCCTATCATATAAATATAGCCTAGGACCTAGACAATACCTATCATTGAAACAAAGTACATTTTGAGTGGAACAACTATCATGGCAATTCTTATCGAATTTTTACCTGTTTCTAATATTGCCTATGAACGCCACCAGGAAATATAACAGAAATTTTAATTTGAGTTGCTCTTTAATTTGTTCTTCTATTTACGTCACAAGACCAAATAAAGGAAACTAGACGTTTTAATAACACCGTGTATTCCTTTGTTAAACCATAAACAAGATTTACCTAGGTGAATATAATCTATTAAATTGCTGAAAATATTAATAAGCTACCAATTCAATAATGGCCACTCATTTCAATTACTTCATGATCTACGATCATAATGAAACCTAGCTACCGTAACATGGAATAAACTAGATTGATTTCCTATGATTGAATACAATTGCCTGAATTTACTTCGATAAATCAGTAGAATTGCTCATAAATCATTGTAACGTCAGTCAGTAATACTGACAGACTCAATTATGTGAAATATGGCGGTGGTTTCTCGAAATACGACTATAATCCTTACGGAATTGCTGTTAATTGGTCCAAAAGAACAGAGTTGTGGATGCGTTGTGAGTGGACGCTAGGAGCCTTATATGTCTTACTTTACTAATGCATTTCGCCATCTTATAATTTATTATTAATTATTATACTTACTTATAATGTAACATACCTACATTTAATAAGGCAAATGTTGTACAACCTAATCAAAAGTTAACCTCTTCTAAAAACAGGTAAGTAGATATCAATTTCAATTAGTACTTAGAATACAGACATCCATGACTCAGTTAGTTTTTTCATTTGAAATGAATGAAAAATAAAATAAGTTTATTTCGCAAATACAAAATTTCTCAATTTTTACGTTCATTTTGACACTTCGTGAAATGCGAAAAAGGAGTCCACTCATTGCAGCACAAATGTCGAAACACAGCGGCCCGGATGACTCGACGCTGATGTTATGTGAACTGTAACACTGAATGTCATACTGCACCTAATGTAACACTGATAGGTACCTACTTACAGTTAATTATAATGTTTTACTAATGGGAAGCATTTCTTTAGTCACGTACCAACATATAGGTAACTCCTATTATTATTTTCATAAACATATACTTACTGTTTCTGTATATCCTTATTTATTGCAATAGGTTTAAAACAGACGCCAATTATCTACCCATGCTGTAAAACAAAAATTTGAAATAGTCATGGGAAAAGATTTGGGTCGATTCTCGAATTCGACCACAATTCGACCAATTCGAGCGCGATTAGGGCTCAATCAGAGAGATCGTTGCAATTTCCATTGACTGGCAAATTGCGGACGTTAAGACTTCAGTCATCAATCTAAGACGGGACTAAATTAGTCATTTACGCAATTAAATTGGAGAAATCTAATCGGTTCACACGAAAATCGTTTGTTCGCTGAAGAACCTAGTATACACTTAATTTCGATTTCAAGGTTATATCGTATTGGAATAATAATTATACGATTACCCTTTAATTGTGCTGAGTGGATTATCCACTTGTTCAATTTTTTTAATGGATTTAGGTCATAACTTCTTTGTAGTTTCGATAAGAATCGCATGGTATCCTATTTCGCTATCATTTTCAATATGGTACTTATATGTAAAGGATAAATATTAAATTTTTCCAAAATCATAGTATCATAACATAAGCAATAGTAATTTAGTTACGCATTCGACGCAAATATAACCTACAAATCGAATCACAGCATCAATAACTCGGAGTATTCCGAACTCTACACTTCTTACGGTCACCCTATGAGATGGAATCCACCATGTCATAACTCTCAATATTACGTTACCCGTAGCGACATCGCGTCGCGACAAATGACATCGCTTAGTTCAGCCACTCGGAACTAGGTGGCGCCACAAGGCGAACCCATAAGGTATAATAATTCCAACCCAAATTAGGTTTAATCATACTCCGCCTATTATGGGTCGTTTTAAGACCCTTAATAGTAAATCGTTGTCGTATCTGTAAAAGAACTTTATTTAGAACAAAATTGGTTTTGCTGTTTATTAGTTTTTTATATGTTTACCGAGTGTTTGGTATTTTTATGTTTGGTAGGTAAAATATTTGAAACTTGATTATTATCAGTTATGTTTAGATCCATTTTTATTCGGGTATCTTACCGATGCTTGCAGTAGTGCTTTTATAGCTTATAGCAATAACTAGTATAATGTTCATTGGTCTAACATCAATCGATTAACTACATGTTACTTATTTATGTTCTTCTTGTTAGTAACTTATTTTTTTAAATATAGATCCGTTTTCTTCCTCTCCGATTTAGTAAATTAAGACTTTTCTCTTCTTTAAATTATTCAGTCTTTGCTACATTCATCAGCAATATTAATTACTTCTTAAACATTGTATTACCAAACGTTATTGCTCCAACTATCACGAATTTACCTTTCGCAAACCACTTTCAATCATCTAAGTTGATTATCATTTCATAATGTACGGCCCTATAATTATGATTGTTTTTGTATTGCAATATTTAAGATGTCTGTCCATTCAACGATAACTGTTTATCATAGTTAAAACAATAATGGTTGAGTAAATCACGCTATCTCTGTGGTCATTATGTTTTTTAGTAATTTCGGTAATGTTATGATGAATTATGATGTGTAGAATCACAGATCATAGATAGAAGCTTCTTTCTATGACCCGAGGGTAAGATGATACTGAAAGAAGTTACAATATAACGGCGCATAATGTAATCTATGTGTACTTTAGTAAATGCAAATTATTGTACTACCTAAATAATAGAACGCTAACAGCTTTGGAAATAAATTATGATTTCTACCCAGATATAACTGTAACTAATATAATTCTTCCTGCTTCTAATCTCCTTAGTGATGTTTTTTTCCAAGATTACTCCGGAAAATGTTGTCATAAAACCTCAGATGCCCTTAAGTATTCCTATTTGGTCTAATCCGACCTTAGTAAGCTTGTCGGTTGAATCATAAACGACTGATCTCCACTTATTACCGAACCTCCTAGATTGATAAGAGCATTAGATTTACGGATGCGATTTCCATTATTGTGATCAGACTAGTAGCTAATATGTTTATTTTAGTAAACAATACTAATACATCTACCTAAACATGCCGCTAAAAACATATGTGTAGGCTGTAGACTTAGACGATGTCCTCAAATATGTATCCCACCTATAGATTTGCTCACTATGGGCATATGATACGAAATAAAAATTATAGTAGCAACATTCTTCGTATCTAAATACGGCTCTTTTCATTTCAGGACTTTCATTATTTGTTCAGCTAACCTTAGCCTATACTTTATAGATTTGGAATAGCATCAGTGCATAAAATAAAACAAGTAAATTAATTTTCAACGCCATTGTACTTCCTTTTATAATTAAGTTTTGTTTTAATATTTATATAGCCTCGTCGCCTTAACTTATAATGACTTAAAATAATTTACAAACATATTTACAGGAATGTACAAATTAAAACTAACCAGATATTCAAACACACTACAATCATTATGTCTACCAATTTGAAATGCTCAGAATTGTCATAGCCACGTGATTTGGAACAAAGAATGTAGGTACTTAAAAAAAGGTAATACTTTTCGGTAACTTTAGTTTGAACTTAAATCTAATTAAGTAGTAAGACTATCACAATAAAATAAACTTCCATGAAAACATAACAACAATAATTATATGCTAAAACAAATATTTCAGTCTTTACAGAGATGAAACGGGGACTTAGTATCTAATTGTATTTGTTTTATGCATTGTTATTTTAATGTGGGTTGCTCAAGTCGTGTCTATTGGAAATAATCAGTCGAAATTAAATTTCTTTGGCAAAAAATAAAAACTAACCACTTGACTTAGCAGTATCAATCAGGTTCTAAAGAAATTCTAAATCAACTAGCAAGTACCACTACTCGAACTTGGAACTAGCTATGTACAGCAAATTGTAACAAAGCTTCAAGTATGAATATTATTAACGCTTCATGATATCTTCTATAGAAAATCCTAACGTCTTCTTTGGCGCGTCCACAGGTGATTGCTGAGCAAGTACTTCTGGCTGTTGCTGGTAAGATTGCAGCGGTGGGGATGGTTTCTGAGAGAGATCAAGTAGAGAGTTTTCAGCCTGACTTGTCGATGATACCTCTTGGCATCCCTCAAGGTGCTCCAAGTGATGTTTGTTGGCGTCGCTGTGCGTCAGTAGATGGGTCTTCAGGTTGGATCTTTGGTTGAAGCTCTTGCTGCAAACTGGGCATTTGTGGGGAGATTCTTCCATGTGCAAAATTTTGTGCACCGCCAGAGTACGCGATTGGCAGAATCCTTTACCGCACTCGTTGCATTTGAACGGCTTCTCCTTAGAATGAATGTACCTGGAAAAATAAAACTAAAATAAGAGTTTTGAACTTTATCTCACGCTAGACGCGCTTAAAGTAAACAACCACCTAGCTGCATTTATGGCTCAATAAGGCGACGAAATAATAACTTACGAATGAAACGGAGGTAATTCTACATTACGGACACATTAGACGGGTAATGAATTTGGGAGGAAAAAGTTTGTCTCGTAAAAGCGAAGAAATATAACATGTAATTTGTTCGACAGCGGAGCGAAACAGATATGGTGATCGTAAAAATCCTAACCGGTTCTCGAGACGCGTGCGCCCGCCGCGTCGCGACCTCACAAAAAGGTACACTTTTAATTCATTTTTTTGGCTCTTATCGCCAACAATGCGTTCTTGAAACAAGTCTTAAATCACCTGGTTTGTATTAGATGTGAACGTTAAATTTAATTTGTAGTTATTGTGATAACTATTGATAAGACTAATGGCGTTTTATGGGCTGTTATGTCAGTATGGTATTAAGAAAGGTGGTTTAATAAATTAAGGATATCTCACCTATGATCTCTTAGATGGTCTTGTCGTCTGAAAGCCTTCCCACAGATGTCACAGGAATAGGGCCTCTCGTCGGTATGAGTCCTCTCATGGATGAGCAGGTTGTAGGACTTAGTGAACTGGCGGTTGCAATATTTGCAGATGAACTGTTTCTTAGGGCGCGTGCCGGGTACGCCAGGCGCCCGCATCGGTGGCGGATTCCGGCCAGGCATTCTCTGGGCCATGGCTCCGGGGTATCTCAGCGAATGATGGTACAGCGCTGCGTTTCTGATCCACTGGTTGACCAGCATAGCGTGGTACGGGGCCGTCGGTGGTAATGTCGCGACTTGAGCTTGAACGTAGGCAGACATCGCGGGGTGCGAGTAATTCGGGACTGGAGCTTTCTCGTAAGGGTAGGGTGTCTGCATGGCTGGCCGGGGGTAGGTGGGGTAGTGAGGCGCGGGTGGCCAGTTAGGGGGCTGGTGTCGGGAGATAACTACTGCCGGAGGCGTGTCGTCGGTGGGCGTATGCGGCGGCGTCGGCAGAGGAGGCGACGGCCGCTCGAGCTTCACCAAGGCTTCGATGGGAAAGTCTGGAGGATAGCCTGTTGGCAAAAAAATATATTTAACACACGGTCACCTTAGTTTACTTTCAAATGTATCTTTATCAAAAGACTTTCTTATCAAAAAATATGTATGCAAACTCCGAAGTGTCTATTATTGTAAATTAAATAAATTTTCCTGATCGTATATATTTTTATATATCTATATTGGCTACAGTTAAGACAACTTTCAAGTTGTTACATTAAATAAAGTACCAATGTTTACAAATACGAAAAGATTGAGTTATAAATACTAAACTCATGATTAAATAAAATACTTAATACAAAACTTACTGTGATTGTCCTCTATATGTTCTTCCTCTTCTTCGATTACAAAATCGTCAGAACTATCCACACTGTACGGCTTATCTTCCATTTCCACAACTAATAATGTCCAAACAAAACTAAACACTAGGGCACTGTGTCTTTAGCACTTCACTGTATGCGTCGGTAAACCGGTTTCAACTGACAACCGGCTTGGGGGAGAGCGCGGAGCGTTATGAGTTTGTGTGCGTTCGTTATCGGGGCCTACGTTTGCTCGTGGGGAGGGGAAGGGGACATCAAACGCACCGCGCGGCCGGCGCCTGTGTCGGCTCCCGAAGCAGCTGCCCTCCCAAGAGGCGGGGCCTACCGAGCACTGCCTTCGGAATCGATCGACAACAATCGCGAATCGCTCTAACATCCGAACCATTTAACTCGACCAAGCCCTAGGCTTCCAATTTCACCGTCCGAGCTAGGACCTTTTCGTACTAAAGTTTAGCTACTTCAGCCGTTTTGGATGCATTACCTGCAAGCTTGATGCAAATTTTTGGTGACACAGCGTCCCCAGTGAAGCTATTAGGTGAGCGGATTGCTCTAGTAATTACGTTTCGTAGGCAAGTCTTTGTATGTCGGCTTTTGTTCGGTCTCTTTGAAATGTTTTATTGCAACTAGGTATCATGCACGATAGCCTTTAGTAGTGAAAGCTGAATCATTTGTATTTGGACTAATTGCCCCATTTGTTTAGTCTTTAGTTTGTTCAGTGAAACTGTTTCTTAACAAAAGTTTGTCGGGTAGTATTTAAAAAGGAGATCGAGAAGATTCTGAAGAGTATCGTACTTACCCACCGACAGTTTATTTTGGACTATTCATTGATATCTATACCTACATATGCTTTATTAGGTTCAATGCCTAAGTAGATAAGTAGTTCCATATTTCAGAATATTTAATTACCCTCAAGAATGTAAGTGCGTAAAACTGACGTACCTCTAGATACCTACTTATTACTAAGCGCTCGTAAAAATGATCACCATCATAATATCCTGACGGATTTTAATCATGGCAATGAAAAAAAATTGCTAGAGAGAGCATATTTCCATTGGTTAAGTCAGTCATACATAATTACATAAGGTAGCTGACTTAGTCAATTTTTCTGCATTATTTAGGATCATCATAAACAGCTCATTATTATGGATAGATAAATATAATACTGAAAGTGTTGATCTACTCTAGTCCTCGTCATATCCTTAGCTGATACTTTGGAGCCCGGGGTCAAATTCTCATTACTATAGGAATGACATGTCTATACCATCAGTTGCTTACATATGATTATCACTTAAAACCTCATCAGTTATCAATTTTTGGGCAAAATAATGCTTAATGATATCAAAGGACACATTTACCCTGCTGTGCTCCTAATCACCTTGAGCTAATAAATGCTAATTAATCTTATTTCTACATTGTGTTAATCATGCATGTATGTCGAGTTACAGTGAAGCATTAATTAAACAGCAGTGAAGTGTTGGGAGTTACCCAGTATTTCTTAATGACATACGAATTCCTCACGTTATTAGGTACCTAACATGTTGATTACAGGAAAGTACATCTACTAGGTAGGTACTACATCAAAATTAAAAACTAATTATTTTAGTAGTTTTGGACCTAATAACTGTAATAACCTATGAAACGGATAGTTACGGACAAGCAAGTTAAATAATGTCTTGTCTTATTGTTATTGCGACAAGATTCAGTCATCAATTTTAAAATTTCGTTGTTTATAGGTACCTACTTCATCCAGAAGTTGGTTTTAAGAGTAGGTACCTGTACCATTGCCAGCGTAAAAAATCTGCGCCTCTCTCTACTAACTACTTGCCTACTTAAATTGAAGAAAGTGTTGCGAGGAGGCGAGGATAAAGTAGTGAATCACACTCTTTTATATGAAAAAATGAAGGACTTTGATAATGAACAGTGACTACCCATTCATTGCGTCTCCTGTTTTTGTATATATATTTTCATACCTATGTCAACTTATCTTAAGAGTCCTTCAGTCCAAACTCTATCTGAAAGCCTGAATTCCTTTGAAAAGACCTCTGTCATTCAGTCTACATACTGAATTTAAAATAGATAGGGGTAAAAAATGTGTTCTTTAGAACTTTACATTTCAATCCGATTAGTTTTTAGAATTAGTTTTCTTAACGTATGAAATTATAAAAGTTATAACACTCAAACATAACTCATAATGATGCATTCTGTGAACAACACAACTGCGATCATTTCTGATTTTATTATTTAGTCGGCTTATGATTTTAATAATCAATGTCATTTTACATGCGTCGACCTCGACATGGGTACGATAAAGGCGTCTCTTGTTAATAAGCTTAGGGTTGTCGGAAGAACTGAGGGAACTAATATAATATATTTATCCCATAATTGAAACCTCGTTTATTCCATTTTTCTCTCTGGTTTTAAACCTTATTGTTTAGTAACAAATATTGTTTATTAACGTTTTCTTGAACGTGAGAATGTTAAACTACATAAAGTAGAGTAAAACATTTACGTTAGCGATATAGTATTGTGGGTGTGTGATATAGATACATACCTACCTATAAGTGCTAAAAAAAACACACATTCTACTATAAAACAACCGGAAGGAAACTCTTACTGTCTGCTAATTACCTGCCTTTTCGCGCTATTATACCAAGAGCTGAACCAGTTTAGATATATTTTGGTATGAAGCCGTATAGGTAGGTAGTTTAAGTTTCGAAGCAGATAATAGTTAGGACAATTTTTTTCCTCGGAAATAATTTTCTAAGTGGGTAAAATGGGAGAACAAGAAGTTCCACGATGACGAAGTTACAGGCTAGCAGTAGCTTTAAAAGAAAATTGCGAAGATATTATCTCTTAACCTATTCAATTCAATTAATTTTATTTCGAACAAAGTCCATAACGTGTTAGTAACATTTTACTTAAATCTATGGTTAATATTATATTAATACACATTAAAACATAACACACACACATTACCTAAATAATTATTAGCTTCTTAACGAAAACACATATCCGTCAGAAACTTTCCAAAATTATTTTCTAGAAATGATGAGAAAGCTAAAGGCATACATAAAGTCATAAATAGAAATACCTTGTTTTGATATCAATTAATTAGGTAATGGAGACCATTATCCAAGTATTAAGATGCACCTGCCTGATTGTACGCGTTGCTCAACTCAACAACCATCAATGGAATGTACGTCATTTGTTAATGGGGTATATTTAAGAAAAATATATTTTTATAGATATTCGGCTATTGCAAATTTATCGTTTCTATTCTCTTCGTTCAAATGAACTTTGACAGACGATCAGGGTCTGGGGCATCACGTAGATGTAAATATTACCGTGATAAATAAATTAAACTGATATTGTTATATATAACTATCGCGTCTCGACACGTCACGTCAGACAAACGTCACACGTCACCTTTAAAATTGTAACTTAATACAATGGACCACTGACGCTCGTAACGCTGAAGAGTGTAAGTATTAGACCGTATGAGGCATCTCTCGTCTTTAAACGAAATCTGTAAATAATACAAGCGGACGGTCTCCTACACTTCTGCCCGATGGACTGAACTGCTGAAATCACTGACTAAAGCATCCGTGGTTGACTATTCTCGCAACGTTTGCAACTACCAGAAATTGATAGATATCGCGAAGAAAGCGTGAAGTCAATCAACGGAACATCCGGAACCGAAGACCAACAACTTACATCTAAACTGCCATGACCATGCTGACAAGAATAGGACGACTAAACGTAGACTCTCTTCTCAATCGTTACACTCTTGACAGAGCGGTCGTGGACTCGAGGTTGTCATATAGTCGCATTACTGGCAGTTATTCTCCTCACAATCTTTATACACCTGTGCTCTCGCCATTTCACTCTCCATCGTATAGGCGATTTACCACGTGACCTGGTAGGTTCCCTCTACTCTGCCTTGTACCACGAGACGTTAAAATGTGGCCGATAAACTTAAGGATGCAAGTTTTATTTGAGCTAATAGTTGACGTTTGAAGCCGAAGTAGAAGAAGTAAATTACTTATACCGCAGTTTGGCAGCCCTATCACTCGCACATATTGGACGCATGTCACCATGTTTCACGACACGAGCGTTTTTGATGGCCCACTGCAAACATAGGTCAGGTGGGCGACGGCCACACGACCCATCGCGGCGCCTTTTGTGCCACGATCAAAAGCGCCGACGCAAACATTCCACCCGACGACCAAACTTTACCACAACTCGGAACGGTACCACGCGATTTTCACTCCGACTGAGTCCAACACGTGTCCATTAAGTGTTATAATTGCATGAGCTTTAGTTGTAGTTACGCTGTTTGGTTCTGATTGGTGCCGGCTGCGCGTTGCCACTAGACACCTTGTTGAGTCTAGATGTTAGTTGTAATGATGCTAAGTAAGGATTGTGTTGGCAAATCAAAGCAACGGTCATATGAAGCTTCACTTTTTATTGTATCATCTACAACATGTAGTAATAGGTATATAGGTATAGTCTTGACCTACGTATTAGGTAGGTCTAGGATGTTATTTTCATAAAACCCATCTCTTAGGATTTTATGCATTTGATATACGGAATTTACTTAATCTTCAATACCTATCTCAAATTGAAAGGGCTGTTTTGGAAAAGTGTCTTCTCAATATAAATATCGCACTCGAAAATATCTTAACCCGGACTCTATTGTCGTAGAAATAAAGTTATGATAAAGTTTATATAGAAAAACTGTGTAGATAAGTAGACATGAGACAAAAACATAACTGGTAATGTTGTGTTTACACTTCGCTTCTGTTTCAAAGGCACTGTTGTTTGGAATGAGATTATATTCTCGTCTTGAGATTAGTAAAATATTATGTATACCTACCTAATATACAGAATTATATTTTATTAATAGATTCCCTACATGATACTAAAATATCGAATCTTATTTATAAATGACAAATGAACTATTTGTTAGTAAGACTGTTTATCTGCTTTTTAAAGATGATATATATTAAGCTTAACTCACTTTTGCCCGCGACTTCGTCCACCTGTATAACTAAATATTAAATTTAAATAATAGAGATTCAATAATTAAGTACGTTAAAACTAAACAGAATGAGCAGCCACGTCACAAAAAACTCCCAATTTTTGTTTGAATTTCCACCCCTTCCGCTGTAGGTAACAAGAATATTTACATCGATTCATATCTCTGAATCTCAAATTCAACGCCAAAAGCAACTCCCTGCTGCGAGACGATCCAAACTAAACCCATTTAACGGATCAAAGTCTCTAACAGCATATTTAATACGTCATTTGTATTGAGCAAAAGCCAATACTTCGTACGGCCCTTTCAATACAAATTAATAATCTAGTTTTACGCTACATGTCATGCCAAATTGATTTAACGACTCGATAAACAACTTACAAATTTTTACCGAATGACAAAGTGGTTCTGATGTAACTAAGTGGCTGGCTTTGTGAGCTGTAGAACTGCCAAGTCAAATCTATATAATTATGAACCCGCTTACAAATGTTTACGACAATCGGTGGAGAAATGCGACCTGTAAGGGGGGGGGGATTCGCTCTCCCGTTCATAATAATAAAGAATAAAACGACCGGGTTTCTCCTGTGCAATCATCATCCTCATAGCGTTATTCCCGGTTGTGACCTAAAGGCTAAACGAGCCTGGGGTCCGCTTGACACCTAATCCCAAGATTTGGCATTGGCACTTATTTTACGAAAGCGACTGCCATCTGATCTTCCAACCCAGAGGGAAAACTAGACCTATTTGGGATTAGACCGGTTTCCAGGCGATGTTTTCTTTCACCGAAAAGCTAACGGTAAATATTCCGTACAATAAGTTCAGAAAAACTCATTGGTGCGAGCCGAGATTCAAAACCACGACGGCTTCTTCTGGGCAATGACTGCATTAAATAGAAAAAATACGACAATGTTTTTTTACGGCTCCTTCATTACCATTTAAGATATAAAATCGTAATCTAGTTCAAATATGGCGAGCAAACGAAAATCCGTCGTAATTCCGCTAATAAACTTTACTTCTTCATTTACACAATGATATATCTAATTAGAGCAATAGTACGAATTGACAGAGAGTACCAGGCTATCTTTATTTGGGTAATTTAAATAAGCCAAATTCCTTATCATAACTGTTTGAGGCCGGTTCGGGTAGTTGATTGGGTATGTCTTAAAAATTAAGTAATAACTAACTGCATAACTTGTTTAAATTGATTATTCTGTGTCATCAAGCCGTTATTACGTTAGTACTTTAATTGTATTGAAACCGTACGGGGGAAAATAACAGCGTTCTCTCAATTACACTTGTGGAACTCTCCAAGAATATTACACCTGCAGGTCGATCAAGTAACGCATTGTATGCGTGGCAGATATATCTAAATGTCCCCGTGATTACCCCTCTGTATTAATTATCCATTAGGGAGGGGAAGCATCTCCAAGTTAATGCCGTATCGCTCTCTGAAGATGCTATATTCAGAATGGTATAACAACTGCCGAAGCAAAACAACAGATATTTAACACTTCCTAACATTAGCGGGCGAGCGATTTTTGAGGGTCACAGTCCCCTTACACGATCTACCTATATGTACATGGCAAATATTAGTTTTCAATTGAGTTGTTAAAACAGCCTCTCAACGCAACCTGATAGTGACGCTGTGTGAGAATGACGATAAAGGATTACTCTTGAGACCGCATAGATCACGACCAGGACACGCTCATTAATTGTTTACGTTTTAATTTCGAGAAATTAAAACGATCGCCTTGGCACTAAAATATTGGCAAAGAAATAAAGATGCTTAGTTTTATTTCTTTGCCAAAAATAATATGCTTATAAAAAATCTCTGGTGCCATACGAAATCTGAGTCGTTAGTTAAAATCGGAATATCAAGTAACATATCTACAGTTCAGCAAGTCAAACCTCGGTTCAAAATTCAACATGGCTACCGACCAACTTTTAAAACCAGACAGCACTCATCCTTGTAGGTATACAATTTGCGACGCCTGATCGGTCCAATTCCCTTAACTTAAAACGAGCCGACTCAAAAACAATGGCATACCGACTCTGGTTATAAACATACTGAATGATTGTTTACAATGGAACAAAATAGTAATACAGCGTCTTATTTGCCACTGCGAGTCTTTGCCTTTACCGCCTTGCCGTACCTGAAGCAGATAAAGAACAAAGGAACAATGACCCATTGAGGCTGATCCTAATGTGTGTAAGGTCTACTGGTGATAAGAAAAGATCTTGTGAACTGGTAACCTTTCCATGAACGCTGAGGTTTTCACCACGCAAAAGGCATTGTGTGGTCATTTCGAAGTTATCTTTGGAGGTCAAATGTGACCTTTGTCTTATCTCACACCCTTTGGTGTAAAATAACCGTGAGATAAGAAACAAAATATTTTTACCCCGAAGTACCACATATCTAACATAACTATTGAGAGTTTGTGCTATTTACTGTTTTTGGTAGATTTCTAAGCTGTATAAGGTTTCAAATATAAACATATCATTGAGGTTTGGGTCAAGATCGTTCAACTCCCATCTAATAACTAAGTAATAGAAACATATTGCCTATAAAATTGGCTATTCTCTTTTGGTTTCTTTGTTCGCAATAATTCTTTATATCTTAAACCCAGTAGAAACTTGTAGAAACCAAAGGAAAATTATGACAGCTCATATCAAGAGCCAATCAATCTCATAATGTAATTAAACATGATTACTTAATTAATTCCGCGTGTACTCGTAATTATGCAGATAATCTAAGATAATCTGGGATAATCTTGGTTGATCATGAGAGCGGTCATCAGGTATTCGATGATACTATAATAGTGTTCCCGTGATGCTAAAAACCGTAATAAGTTGAGGAGCATCGCGAGGGCTGCTTTATCCAACATCAGCATGAAACCACGACAACTTTGTCAAGAGTGACCGTCTGAAGAGAGAGAGATACTACATAATAGGAAATGTGTATG
Source organism: Epinotia ramella (assembly GCA_947578815.1). NCBI lineage: Eukaryota > Metazoa > Arthropoda > Insecta > Lepidoptera > Tortricidae > Epinotia > Epinotia ramella. Next base: position 9,253,778 of record OX388217.1, on the reverse strand, counting down.
TGTATGCAGGAAACGCATAAATGCGATGTAATTGCAGAATGCAGATATGTGAAGAAAACCTTTTACTGCCCACTTCAAAGCAACCGCCAATCTTGACATCGAAATATACATACGTGTACCTAGCGCACTAAAATCGATAGTAATCATTTAATTTAATCGATGCAGTCATGTGACTTAGCGAGTAGAAAATGAAGAAAGTAAAAGTGTCGATGACTTTTTCGATTATTCGTTTAGTCCTCGGAATTTACATGTCATAGTTACATGTGTAGGGTAGTAGTCGACGACCGATTTAGCCTATTAGTGGGTAGTGTCCCTGCCTACGATGCTGACGGTCCTGGGTTCAAATCCCGGCGAGGACAAATATTGGTGTGATTCTAAGTCTTAGAAGTTTTACTATGTATTTATGCCTGCTTCTGTAAATATGTAATAAGTGTAGCGTAGACTGTCTTATTTTTTGTTGATTCATTTAATGAGTTGTGGGATGGGCAGCATCAGTAAAAACACATTTTATCTGGAAACTATGTATTGCGACCATGGAGGTTAGCACAAGAAGAAGGCAGGGTCATCGTGCCACAGATAACATTACAAAAAGTAGTAAAACTAGGTATAAGACTACGGTGAACGTTTGTATAAAATAGGTAGTACCAACTTAACTATTGTTGGAGTCTCCAACAATAAGAGTTTACTAAATTTAAATTAAAGGAAAATTTTCAAAATGTAATGCACCGAGCCGGACTCGAACCGGCGACCACAGGCATGCATGGCCCGTCGCTACTCAACAACTGAGCTATCAAGTTTCATATTTAATTTGAGTTGGGTTCGAATCCCGATAAGAGCATTTATTTGTGTGATGATCACGAATATTTGTTCCTGAGTCATGGATATGTAGTACGTATTTAAGTATATATTTATCTATGTATATAGGTATGTTTATGTTCATCTAGTACACGTAGTACAAGATTTGCTTAGTTGGGGACTAGGTTGATTTGTGTATGATGTTCCACGCAAATATTTATTTATCTATTACTATCATGTATATCGTCGTGTCGTACCCATAACACAAGCCTTATTCAGCTTACTATGGAGCTAGTTGTCCCCTTATACTCGTATTTATTAATTATTACTTATGGTTACTGAAAACTTTTATTTGTACTACAATACCAAAAGAAGACCTTGTCTTTTACAAGTCTCATATTAATGTCAACTGTAACAGTATGTTTGAATACTGTACACAGTAATCAAATTTTGCGAGTTGTTTTTCCACCACTACCAAAAGTGGTATCAATGAAACTTTGCAGTAACGTTGATCTGATGATGGAGCAAGAAACTTTTCAATGGCTGGCAACAAATTCCGTTTTAAGGTTCGAACTAAAAATATAAAGGATTTAGTATAGACGTTAACTTACAATCTTGATCATTTTCATAGCCTAAGTAAGTAGGTAGTAACAGTAGTATGTAGTTATACTCGTATTGTTAATTTTAGGGTGTCCAATGCCTATCTCAAGTTTGTTTATGAAACAACACGTGGGAACGTAATCAAACGGGTCAAATTAAACACTTCAACTTGAAAAACAGTGAATACTGGTACCAGCTATATGCAGTTACGAGTAGTTTTATATCAGTGGCGCCGCGTGTAAATTTTCGATTGGATGCTCGGGACAAAAATAGTTATGAAAGAGTTCAGAGTATTGTCTAACTAAACTATAAGCTTGCCTAAAAATGAGAGAGAGGCAACCCCTTGTTGTCACGAGTGTGGCGCGCCTGTCGACACAGCCACAGAATAAGTATAATCACATAAAAAACAATCCATGTAAATAAGAGGCTAAGTCTCAAAACTCTACCACCGTAAAAAGTTGTGAGATAATTCGTAGAGCCAAGTCTCAGGCATTCTTATTAATCTTTATTTGCTTGCTAAATAAAATTCTGCAACTTGGTAATCATAATCACACAACTTTACTGCATTTATGGATTTTTGCTAACTATGTTAAGTTATAAGGACCGAAAATATTTTAGTTCTTCCTTGATTAATACACTAAACACTAATTGTATTTTAAATTTGAAGCTTCTATATCTGTTAGAAGTGCGTTAGACTTTTGATGATCGGTCAGTGAGTTAGTCAGTGACAAAATTATGAAACTGTGACTAGTTATCATTCTTAAACAACTGGTTCAAATTAAATGCAATTTTAAACATACTAATAATAATAACCAAACAGAATGCGTTTGGTTACTGAAAATTCAGGCTTCTAGTTTTATCCACAACGAAGTTATAGGGCGGTCGAAAATGATCTGAACTGCTTCGAGAGAAAGATGGTACGGCCGTGCCGCTGTTTTGCTCGACTTGGCGGGGGCACTGCCGTGCTCCCAGATAGTACACAGCGCTTCACACTCTGGAAGAGTGTACCGTGTGGGAGCCTTCACGGACCACCTTACAGGCGGTAATAGGGGCAAACATCTCGCTGCCGAGTGTCGTCAACAGCCATGCAAACGATTCTCTCGCAGGTCCGCTTCGCCGACGACGGACTGGACGGCTACTGTGGACTGCCCGCCGGGACGTACGCAGTTGAATGCCAAGAGCGATCCTGCAACGCCCCCCTTTACAAGGCGGAGCCGGATGTCGTTGGTGGTTTTAGACGGTAGTCCAGCTTCGGTTAGCCCGTCATCCCTGTCCTGCCTCCCCGGATATGGCGGGATGCATAGGTAAACAATTTCTCCAACGGTAAAAAAAGGCTTGTCTAAAAATACATTTGGGAATCGGCTTTTATGGGCGCTTCCCAACTGGTAAATATGAGAAAGAAAAAGCCAAAGTCTATTTTTAGCATGCAGAGACCGTCCATAATTGTTTATTTTAGCAAACGTCGTGAACGTCAATTTAAAGTTAAGTTTGAGCAGCTCTAAGAGCCTTATCACACTTGCGATTTGCGAGCGTATTTTCTATACAATTATCAGTCGCGGCGTACACGCTGCGTCAACGCCTTCATACAAAATACGCTTGCAAATCGCAAGTGTGATAAGGCTCTAAATCTCAATTTTTATATGGAAAAATGGCAGTTGGATCTACCTAACGCGCGTTCAAAATGTTACATGGTTATCCCTCTGAACTGAATGTCACTTTGAAAAATGACAGTTAAACTGTCCTAACGCGCGTTCAAAACGTTACGTGATGACACCTCTGTATAAAGATGTGTAATTGTGTCAAACTATGTATAGAGTTTGCTTTGTATTTATCGCATGTTCTAAGTTCTGATTCAGACAACTTAGGCGCGGCACACTAGACGCGTTGCAGCACGTGTTGTGTTGTGCGGACCGCGAGACCACACGTTACACACGTAGGGGCGGGCTCACTCCGACGTTGAACTTTTAAAGTTTCGAACCGCTTGAACACGTAACGCTGCGTTGCGCGGTGCCGACGCCGACGCCTCGTGTATTCTGTGCCTTAGTGCAGCACGTCTACACTGCACTGTTGAGATTGAAGGACCTACATTTGTCTCTTACTGTCAATCCTCAAAACGATAAAGGGTCGATTCCGCGCTCACAACAATTCCTTTGGAGACGAATGTCGTATAGGTCACGATTTTCGCTTTTCATTAATCAGACCGTATGTTTAGGAGGACGATAGTCAAGGAATTAACAGCATTATGATAGGGGGAGGGGGTCAAAAATTGTCAAATAACGATGACGCAATATATGGACAAGCCCTAGCAACGCCATGCCGCTGCCACTCGAAATTGTCGAGCCGAAAGTGCGTTAACTCTAATACAGCCCCAGTTATTATCATTCACAATAACCCAAATTATTTACTACCGGCAATTTGTCACACCACCAAAGTGATTCTGAATACGATAAATTTACACACACAGACATGCATCATTATCAAAACATTATCCATTGTATATAAAGGTGCACAATACTCAGGTAGTCAAAGATATGATTTCAAAGTATTTGATAACAGATCAAAGTGTGCCGACAATTGATAAGGAAGATCTAAAGAGCCGACACATTACAGTAGCAGGCGTGAAACTAGCGGTGTAATGTGGTTTGCGATATGTTTTGATGTGACCGAGTTTTGATCATTTATATGGATCGAACATTTCATTCAAGGATTACGAATATTCGTCTTATAGGTGGAACGACGGCGTGAATTTTCCATACAAACGTTTTTGGACAACGTTACTGTAAGGTTTAGTCACTCGTGTCAATGTTTCTATGAAAAGTTATGAAGTAACTAGACGTATGAGTCACTTAACGTGACTGGCATACGATACTACTTATATTCATCATCATATCAGCCGAAAGACGCCCACTGCTGGACATAGGCCTCCCCCAAAGATTGCCTAAGTGACCGGTCCTGCGCCATCCGCATCCAGCGGACTCCCGCGACCTTCCAGGTCATCAGTCCACCTTGTCCGGCCTGCCCGGTACGTAGGTCGACGTGGACGGTACGTGGTCGCCACTCGAGAACCTTTCCGCCTCAACGGCCATCAGTTCTACGTGCAATGGGTTCTACTCATATTAAAGTAATCTAGTTTTCCTTAAGGCAGCTGTTCTGGTCAAGTACAAAGCGTAAACTAAGGATATAAGTGACCTTACATAAAAATTGCTACGTCTCTATTGGTAGCATTGTATTTATTGTATGATGCATAATAGAAACCTAAAATAAATTCAAAAACACTCGCTTCTAAAATCATAATATTAACTGATGCTACCGGATATTGTTTTCTTTTTCCACTGAAAGTTATACATGGTTAACAAAACACGAAATGTTAATTAGATAATAGCAAACACATAACGTTGTACCGTATCTATAGCCATAGCCTCCACGGGTATTAAAACATTAAAGACCACAATAAAAACGACAGCCCTGACAAGTCTATTGTGACAGTGTTATCACAACGTCTATCAACTGTAATTAAAGTAAGTCACAAGGTACGAGCGATTATAATTTATTATGTTTCCTCGTAATAAATAAATATTTAGGACAAAATATGACGTGCATAATATAAAAAAAAAGAAAAACAGAAAGATAACGAAGCTAAGAATGCTACAGGATAGCTAAGGAAATAAAGTTAAAAGTCACCCCACACCCCTCCTTGCATAGTTATAGTGATTGCGATAGGATTATCGCAATCACTAAACTTAATTTCTCACCTGTGTCGTGATCGTAATATCGTAAAAAGCCACTTCTCTCGAAGACCCCAAAGATATTTTTTTGAATGTTTGGTTTGTTTTATAATAATCCTGAAAACTTCAAGGTTTCAGAGGAAAACGGCTTCTTGCCGAACTGAACATTCGGACAAACGATACAGTTGGAAAATGAAAATTAGTGATTGCGATAGGTACCCGCGAGTGTGGTAAATATATATTTAACAGCGGCCTAAATGTACTAAAACGTCTCGTCATATATACATAGATTTACGCCTTTATTCCCAAAAGGGGTAGGCAGAGCACATGAAACTAATGTTCCAGTGCCACTTTTAGCATGAATGTGGGGTATAAAAGATCGAGAAAATGTTATATCACAGTGATAGGTTGCTAGTCCATCGCCCACCACACACGTCAACCCTGCTTCCTTAGTCGACCGCGGGAAAAGGTGGTGGTGAAATTCTGAACCGACATCACACAGTGCAACGTCACGTCAAACCTTACCATGAAGAGTAATTCTACTAGGCCTGATAAGCTGGTAGGGCTGTAGTCTGTAATATATTTGGGGAAACGTCACTATACAGTGACTTAGACCACATAGTGACAACGGCTAATGCGTCGGTGTTATAATGTAACGCAACGGCACCGCCGCATAATCAGCGCGTTAAAGCAGAAGTGCTTTTACGATATCGTACTAGTACCAATAAAGATTTCACTGACGTATGTGTGGTTGGTTGTTTACATTTTATTGGTTCGAACAGTATTTTTGGGCATATGGGTTACCGCTAAGACGTTATGATATGTCATTTTAAGAAAGAATTCGCCAATAAGAGATTTGTGCCCAAAATACTCAAAGTTATTTATTTTTCAATTTAGGCATATTACATGCACCTATGAATGTCGAATAGAATCAAATGTAGAATTCGTTAGTGAAGAAGCTAATAGTTTTTAAAGGCCTGCTGGCATTGAAAAGTGTTATTTAATGATGTATTTCCAATGTGCCAACAGATTTTAAAAGTCAGCTGCGTCGTAAGCGTTACGATGATGCGTCTCTGTTAATCTCAGTCTTTTATTTTTTCTACCTAACTTCAACTTCAAGGGTTGAAAAATTTCATTCATAAAGACAGTCAAAACCAAATATTTGGTTACACACGTAAAACAAAAATAGGAACACGAATTTCAATATAAACTCTATGTCAAAAGAATTAAGTGTAGTTTGGAATATTTGTGGTTTGAGGATAAAACAAACAAACCAAAGACTCTTCGCGATGACGCCACTTAAGGACCACCCAAGACGATTTTGCGCAGTTTTGGAAAGTACAGTGTGTCAAAAATATGTTTAACACACGCCTCACAGCCTGGTGCTAAAAAAGGGACAGAGCATTGAGATAAGCAATCACTGGTCGTTAACGATACATTTGCTGATGCTAAAAGTAAACCAGACTTTCAGAAACACGTGCGCGTAAATTTTTGTGCGATAAGGATTGTTTGGATATCGTGTTATTTCTGATACACATATGCATCTACCGCCAAGTCTCGGTAAAAAGGGAAGGCCCATAAAATATTGGGTGGACGGCGCCAGAGATGACATGCGTTCTAACGGTGTAACAACCAAGGATACAGAACATGGAAGAGAAGGGAAATGGAGAACATAGCAGGAACCCCGTCTCCAAGGTACTCAGGATGCAACTAACGCTTAGATGAAAGAGAGAAATGTACATACATCAGTGTGTGAAAACTTGCCATGATCACTAATTTACAAGATATTGATTTTATTTCTTTTAATATTGTGCCGCTTGCTTTCGTCTAATGCCTCTTCTTTGTAAGAAGAAGTGAAAGTTGAAGTTTGTTAGCTATAGGTACTGCAACACCGTAGGTACTGATTTTTAGCCAAATATAGGTACTTTCAATTCAGTAGGTATCTCTTCTTCTGCTTATTTAAGAGCTAAGCTCGTGTTGGTGTAGCTCAAAGTATCTCCATCTACTCCGATCCCTGGCAACCTCTTTGACATCTCGATACGACCTAACATCAACATACGACCTAACAATAACAATCAGTAGGTATATAAGTACAAAAATTACATTGAAGTAGATATCACTATGATCTGGGCTAAAATTGTCACTAGTGAGATTTAGATAACAAACACAATAAAATTGAAAACTAATTTTTATCTCAACCATCAAAATTGTACACGATAAATGCAATGCTGTACATTTCTAAGCCAAAGTTAGAGATTTGTTTCACACTCGATTAGCCTAAGAAGAGGGAGCGACACTATTATTCAATACATTCGTCACTTCACAGCCACAGTTAACACAACAACCATTATCTTACAACTCTAAGTCCGAAATGACGTAACTATTTTACATCTCTAACGCCTTTCCGTCTATTTGGGTTTATATGACAATGTGACGCAATTTCATGCAATTTTGATTCCAGTGTAATCGATGCTACACATACGTGGACCACACAGCGTTTAATTTTTTGCCAGAGATTCAATAACATTGATAACCGTTCAGTAAACACGAATGGATGTCATGCGACAGGCAAATATGAACTTAAAATCGTGGATATTAAAGATGAAATTTTATTGCCAAACAAATGTAAAGCATTCTGTACTTACGCCACTCGCCCTGCATATTTGATCCAGATTTCGTTTTCGATTTAATGACAATTGAAAGGTAGGTACTTTGCGTTGTACTTACATACATTTGGTGGGTACAATTGGTAACGTAACTGAATGTTCGGTCGTGTAGAAACCAGAACGAACAATATAAGGATTTACTTTTACGAGTGACATATATTTTTTATGAGTTCGAGTCAACGGTTTCATATTGGTTTTATTGACGATGACTTCGAAAATTCTTGATTATATTATTTGAAATATTTTTATATTATCGGCCTGATTCTACAAATTGAGCTAAACGTCACAAGAGACGTAATAATGTGCTGAACGGTCACTACAGATGATCATAAAAGTTAATCCGATACATAAACCTAAAATCACGACACGATCCAACAGTCATTTGTAATACGTTTCGGTGACAATAAGGCAACTTTCGGTTCGTGTCAAATAAATATCCCGGGGATTCAAATAACTTTATTTCCATGCAGACAAAATTTCAAAAAACAAGGAAATGTGAACCTTATTACCAATGCATAAGACGTCGATGTAAAATCTGAAAATGCAACAAAACGGCGTTTGGTAGTAATGTACGAATGATGTTTGTCTACTGAGGATCCCCTGTTTGAACAACAAATTAGTTACATTATACCCTAAGTATAGTAACACAATAGCGACAATCTTACTAAGGGTGAGCAAGAACTATGTCTCATTCCCTCTCGTCCAAGAAAGGAGGCTTGTGTCCAGCAGTACCTATATAGGCTGATTATGATACCTAACATATAAGTGTAGTGTACATGTAAGTAAAATCCTAAAACAAATTAAAATCGGAACTGAACCATGCACGCTTTACGCACAGTGTAATATTTGAAAAATGTAGCAGATGCTGTTTTGTCATAATGCGAAAACGTGGGAGGTATTATTGCAGGTAATCTTTTCCTTCTTCAAAGAGAATTAGCCGATGAAGGACTAACAACTCATTTAGAAGATCCAAATCCACGAAGACAAAATTTGCATAACTCGAAACCTTTTTGCGTAACTAAAAACGAAGCATAAAAGACAATGGAGCGTGCCTATCACATCGGCACCTTTAGAAGTTAGTTTAAATGGGCTAAGAAACAAGAACAAAGACGAATCATAAACATCCATTTTTCCCTACAATAAAGCAATTTAGTCCTACTGTGGAGGAACATTGTAAACTTCTGAATTGTAAAGCTGTGTAGCTCTAACACATTAGCGGCTTCGTTGGACGAAATGTACAGCAATGGACGCAAAAAAATATTTAGCTTTATTGACGCTTTTGCAGAAGGCTAAATTGCATAAAACATTTTCACATTTATTGCACTGGCAAATGTAGGTACTGAGGTCTCGAGGAAAATGGCATTATTGCGCAAAAGGTTTTTAGGGCCGGAGAAATTGTGATAAAAAGTAATGATGGTAATTGCCTCGTTGGCTTTGAAATTGCTTTCTCTTTGGGGCCGCTAGGATAAATATGAAAATTACAGAGAAACGGGATTTTGTTAAACTTTTCAAATTAATTATCTGGGTCAAATTCGCTGTACTTTATAATTTGATTGTTCATTAAGAAACAATGTTTTCAAAATTATAGAAACAGAAAAGGAAATGTGTTGGTTCGTATATATTTTATGTGGTAATCACAATATTCGGCCATAATAACAATTTATAGGACTCGTGAAATATACCATACTATAAGACTTGCTTAGTTATCGTTCTTTTGGTAATAAGTTTTTCGTGTATAATTAATGTTGGTGTTTGATCTTGATTATTAGCAAGATTTCACATTCTGTCATCTTTTCTACCTTGGAGCTGTAGAATAATACTGATTAAAACTTGATTTAACGAATGTGATCCAAATGTATTTTTATTTATAGTTTATTTACTTATCCAATCAGTTATTTCATAATACAGACGATCACATTGGAGAGCATCATCAAATAATAAATAAAATGTTAGTAAAGAGGTATACTTTTATAATTTTGCAATTAACGTTAAAACGTTGCATTTTATGTCTAGCCCTAATTTCTTGCACATGTTGAGTTGAGATCCTTCGGTACAGTTAAACGAACGGTCCAAGGTAGCATTTTATGATACTTTCGGAACATTTTTATAACCGGCTACTTTCTTTCCGTACCTTTGAAAGTGCCGACAAATGTTCCCGTTTGTTTTGTTGTATTGATGATACCCGTTACACTTACCCTGGGAACAGAGACAGTTAAATAAATGAACTGTACCCAAATAAAGGCTAACTCTAATAATACGGTTGTTTGAACCCGCTCTATTTTCCTTGCAGTAAAATTATGTTGTCTCCATAGCAAAGGCGTTTTTGAATAAGTTATATTTTAGAGACCTTAATGAAAACTATTACGTGTCAGTATTTAAGAAAGAAAATGCCTACAACTTGAATGTGATTTGCATATCGTTTACGTCTTCAATACGTAGGCATTAAATGATTGCGGTGTTCTGTGCTAATTTCTCTCCGTCTACCAAAAATATGACACTTACAGTTTTGCTTGAACAAGTGAACATTTACAGACTTTTTTTTATAACCCCATTAAATTTTTACTAACATTAAAGCCTATGGCACTCTCTCTAGTACCTACATAAGAGAAATCTAACGACAGCGACACTTAACATGTTGAAAATGTTGAAATCCATTAAGCCGTTTAAGCTGCAGATCATTCCAATTAAATAGAAATACATACGTTGTCATGTGTTGTGTTGGCATAACACAAAGTTGGTCCTAAAGTAAAAGTTGTTCAGAATCATGGATTGATTCACATTTTACTATTTTGTATCACGAATTAAATGACAACCTGTATTTGTGGATCAATGGTCAATTTTATTTTGCTTATTGCTATGATGATGTTACTTGAACCATTCTTTAAAATTATGATTTAAAAGGGGGCAATTATAATGGTGGCTAAGTAATGTAAAGGGTATTTCCGCAGCATGATATACTTATCTGTATACATATATGTATATAGTGTCTTAACCTGGTATTATTTACAATAAAGTGCCTAAATAATAACATTATACTCGGATATTTGCCATAGACATCAAAAACCCCTATCGCTGTTGTTTTTAATAACCCAATTTTAAATTAACTTTATTTTAAAACTAACAAAATAAATGTAAGATATGCTTAAATCTCTCAGAGGTTTTAAGTATGACTTGAAATTTGGAATACGCTAAGTATGTATCTGAATAAGTAGACTTGTTGGCATGCAACTGTGAAGTAGGTACCTACAGTTAACAGAATTTGTTGTATACCTTTTTCTCGCAAACATTTTAACAGGCTTTAAGTAAGAAGGAATTGCAACGAAAATCTTTCGATTTTCTTGTGCGCTATTGAAATGTCAAATAATAGTTTTGTTAAAACCCGGTCTAAAAAAATATTAAACAAAAAGAGTTAATGACATCTTATCTGCAAACCCCTTTCGCAATGCCCAATTGTCCGCCATTAAAACCTCAGTGTTTTTTAGCAAACAAAAAACCAATTTACCGAAAACTAACGGGTTTAGGCAATGGTTTATTAGCCAAATGGTTCGCGAGCAGGCTGCTCCGAAGTAAAATGCAATTAAACAAAAATCGCGTAACTGTTTAGCAATAATTGTAAATAAACAAAATCGTGTATTCACAAGGTCATTTAAGCTATTTCACAATGCAAGTATCACCCTTATTAACACAGTAAAAGGTTTAGGTTCCTTTGTACAAAAATAAGCATCCTTTAGTTGGATAACTGTTATGCGCGAACATTTTACCCTTTTACTTACCGTAACAAACAGTTTCGTCAAATTATTGTCAAAACAATAGTTCTGAAGGACCGCTATGCGTCACAAAAGGAAGGAGTTAGTTGCATTTATTGAGAACAACCGTTTGTGCACCATTGTTCCGTAATACTTTACCCCTTGCGCGAAACAGTGTAACCATAAATTTCACATTTTCTGGTCGTGAAAGGCTTATTGTTGGAGAAAGGGTAATTAGGATGTAAAAGTGAAATTTTGGATGAATACTGCATTCGTTACGCTCCATTTTGTGGGAGCTTTTGGGAAAACAAGGGATGATATACTTTCACTAAGGAATTTCTATGCCTTGAGAAGTCGCTTATTTATTATTATAAAATAATACCTATATTAGGGAGGGAGTATTAGGTACCTACTAGAAACAGGTATCCCAACATCGGGTAGGTACTTCTTTGTTATTAACTTGCATATACTCAGCAGATGCCTCGTATATGCATTTGATTTGACGTTGACTAATTGTATTTGAATAATAATATGAATCATCACCATATTATCTAGGTTCAATATCCTCATCAATAGTTTCAACAATTGCTTATTTCTACCGTATTCCAATTGTTTCAATATTTAAAAGCGAAACTTTATTACCCTCACAAACAAAAGGAACATCCACTGTTTACGGAAAAAAACCTATTCGTTGAAAGTAACAGTTATCAACTACCATGGAAGTCTGCTCTTATAAACTGCTCCAGTTTTGAAATATTTATTGGTTCTCATAAAAGTCGCCAGAAAAAACGGTAACTGTCGACGCTTGAGGATCAAACTTGTATAACGGACCTTGACGTGACAAGCTACAAATGCTCGGAATATTGTTCTCAGAAATGGAAACCGAAATTTGGACATACTGCGGTGTCGAATGCACCGTGGCACTTAGACAAAGGCGCGAGGCATAAGCGTGCCTTCGTGTTTTGACCGATTCAATAAGCTATAGAAAGACGTTTACCATAGTAATTATTGGTCGAATAGTGTTGTAACTGTAGCCACGCGGGGCGTCCTCGGACAATGTGTGTAGAGTCGGTAAATCAGGCGTAAACTAACAGTTTTAGGCTTCATGCTATTCATGTGGGACAAACAGAGCCTTTGAAAGCATTAAAACGGAAAGTGACAGACCGTAATCAAAAACTTCACATAGTCAGGCTTGTTAAATTCGCAAGAACAAGTCTATTTCTTTATAAGTGAATGTAATTTTATTGAAATTGTATTTATTTAAACGTATGCCGTTACATAGTGTTATGGGGAGATCCTTCGAACATAACTTTATGGTTAGAGTATACTTAAATATCCAAAATTTTACATTAGTTTTTGTATTGACTAATGTTTTTTTTTAATATTGACAGCACATGTTCTTTCCCAGTTATTTCAAGTGGGCCATAGTAGCTCATAATCTTATTCCAAAACTAAAATTCACAAGAACCACACGCAAATTAGGTATGACAAAAAGCGATCCACATGTGTCAGGTTGAAATTTGACGCGTGTGACTGTCGTACGGTAGTGAAATCGCACCGACGAATTTCACCGAAATGTCAAAAGTGATGGGATGATCCTTATTCGGTGTAAATAGCTCGTGAAATTATACGTGGGATGACGCAAAAAATGAAATCTGTTAGTTATGCGATGCTATTAGCGGCGTAACGGGTGTTTAGAGACTCTATTTTTATTACAAGCATGTTTAATTTTAACTTATAAATCAAAATATACAAACTTTTATCGATAAGTAAGTAGGGTGAGATGATGTTGATGGTTTTAGGCCAAAGAATGTATCGCTTGGACTTCAGTACCATTTTTCGCCACTTATGTCCAATAGTTGTATAAATATTATACCTACTTATATAAAGTTTGTATATGAGTGTTTCAAAATTTTAGACATGACATTACAAATTGTCACTAAATAAGTATATTTATAGTAGCCAAAGTTGGCACTTCTTCCACGAGTGTTATTATGGTTTCACAGTGCTTATTGTCTTATGTAGCCTCGAGGTGTTATTTCTATAAAAACTTCATTGAAAAAGCCGCATTTAATGAAGTTCCGGTTAGTATTTATTTCAGATTGAATGCCAATTACGAAATCAATTTTTTATTCAAGTCTCTTCTACTGGCATGTGACAGCACCAAGTCCATAATGATCAACCAGTGCTTACAGTATTGATTACCACAATTATCAGCGTCACAGAATCAGTGGGCGGATAGTGACGCGCCGTCATACCATCTGGCTCCCTTATCAGCAATACTGCCCCAAATGACACTCTACTGTTACGCATTATCAGTATGGGTAGAGAGTCTGTCATGTTTGGATGAGAATTTGGCATCTATAGACCTTGGTGGCAGTGACATTATAGAAACAAATGCATAGTAAACAAATTAAAAATGTTGAAAAACTTTCAATATCTCAAAACCAGCGGAACCCATTTTGTTCTTAGCTAAAGAACCATCTCGTGATGTCAGCTTTCAGACAAAAAAAAACGCTTTAAGATCGGTCCATTCGTTTAGGACTTAGGAGGTACGATGCCACAGACAGACATAAACACAGACACGTAAAACTTATAACACCCCTCGTTTTGCGTCGGTGGTTAAAAATGTACAGCAGGGCGGCAAATCCTGTCAATATATAATTGAAGAGACACACTTTTTTGCTCAATTTCAAGACTCAATTCGATGTTATATTAAAGTACGACTAAAACCATTACCGAAGACGATTATGTTGAGTACTTACTCAACATAATCGTCTTATCCCCGCCTGTTATCACATGGAATAATCGAGACATTGCAAATAGTTTCAGTGTCATATGGATTTATTGCCTGCCAGATTGCATAGATGTTATGCGATGATATGACATCGCAATGTGATACAGAACAAACCTTGCATTCGGCAATCAAATTCCACTCACTTAGATTTTTATTTATTTGAATATTTTTAGACGTCCTCCATCGGTCCTATTATCGGAACTTTTGATATAAAGAAGTAAAGTCTGAGACACAGTAGCTTTGTGAAATGTTAGTTTGTAGGTCTGTAAGTTTAGGGTAATCTGAACCGCAAATCCGATTTCAAAAATACTTTCCCTTGCGTGTGGAACAGACTTTCTGGGTGGTTATAGCTATATTTTATCTCGCGGATTTGCGTGCCTTCTTTGCAATACGCGGGCGTAGCCGAGCGGACAGCTATCCATACTATTCATATCCATATCCGGACTGATATTATATTTTGACGACTGGTTAGCCTAGAGTGGGTAGTGACGCTGCCTACGAAGCTGAAGGTCCTGGGTTCGAATCCCGGTAAGGGCAAATATTTGTGTGATGAGCATGAATCATGGAAGTTTTTCTATGTATTTAAGTATTTATATCTGTTATATATATCATCGTCTAGTACCCATAACACAAGCCTTACTGAGCTTACTATGGGACTAGGTCGATTTCTGTAAAATTGTCCCCTTATATTTATTTATTTATTTATCCATACTATACTAATATTATAAATGCGAAAGTGTGTCTGTCTGTCTGTCTGTCTGTCAGTTACCTCTTCATGCTTAAACCGCTGAAACGATTTAAATGAATTTTGGAATAGAGATAGTTTTAGTCCCGGAGAAGGACTTAGAATAATTTTTATCCCGGAAATCATCCCCTAAGGGGGTGGAATGGGGGTTGAAAGTTTGTATGGAGCTACGATATAAACGAGTTCCACGTGGACGGAGTCGCGGGCAGAAGCTAGTTAGATATAGACATAATACGTTTGTCTATTGAAATTCATCAAACATTGTGTAGAAGTGTAAAAATTAAAAACCACGTGAATTATAAAACTTCCCAAGAATTACTGGATAACCTCTTAAAATCTTTCCACAATATGAAGTGCTTTTTGCCACAATCAAGGCTCGGTTATCTCACAAAAACTAATCTTAGCTGAAGTGAAGTGGTAAAAATACACTCGGTCCAGAGACACCTTTTCTGTGAACATTTTCACGTCCTTATCTGTTGCTCTTCGGAGGACTCTGGAATGAAGTGGGTGATGGCGAAAACGAAAGTGGTGTATAAATTGTGACAATGACTTTATAATTAAAGGCAAGGGCTTTCCATAGCCAACGTGGAAATTCCGACAGTATTATGGGGACCAGGAACGGCTAGGGGTGATTTAAGAGTTAGGTATTTTATGTTGTAGGTAATTATGTATATTTTTTGTAGTAATTTTCAAATACAAGAAATGAAAGTAATCTATCTCTCTCATATCGCTTGACCTTTCGAATCCTGTGCCACCGGCGGCCGGCAGGTTTTATGACATATTTCTGTCAAGATTCAGTAGAACCCTATGGAGCCACCGGGTATCGAAAGATTACAAAACTCGTTGCCTTTTTAATAACTTGAAAAAGTTGTAATAGCAATGTAATTTTATTTTATACAATTTACGAGAAATGTAAATGTTATAAAATAAAAATTCATTGTTAACAGCAATTGTAAAAAATAAATTATTACAATTGCTGTTATAAAAAAGAAATTATTACAATTGCTGGCATAACAATGAATTGCTACAACACTAAATCTAAGTTCAATTATAATTTTGGTTAAAAATAAGAAAATATCTACATATTTTTTTTATGTTTATACCCAAATCACGATAGCTAAACTAAACTACTATAAATGGCGAATACAATATTTATGAAAATTCAATTAGTCAAAACCGACACATATGCACAATGCACATCTTTCACACATGAAGCAAAAATGTTGTTATATCCTAGAGATGTTTCTTGTGTCGGTTTAGAGGAGTCGCTCGGGGCACGTGGATCTCGAAAGCGGTTGTGACAGTCCTAGACAGATTCTAGAGATGACCTAGATGCTAGAAATGATGCTAGATCATTTCTAGAACCACATTGGTTTCTCATGTACTTCATAAAGTACATAAGAAACCGATGTTCTCTTAAAGCGTTTACTAAAAAATGTGTAAGCACATAAGTTTCTTTCGTTCTTCATACTTACAATCGTTGTACACTTTTTTGGACAACGCCCAACGTTTCTATTCTACGTGTTATACTCTCCTGAAATATCAGGGGCGTTTTATCTCCATCATAAGTGAGTCTGGCAGATAACCGGGATCAGAGCGAGACGTTTGACACATGTTGTAGAATGTTAAGTAGTCGGTTGTACTTTTAATGATGGTGCTACTTGAAGTGGGTTGCTCAAGCGGGGGTGCACTTTCACGTCGAAAAAGCTATAAATTTTGAATGTTTATGGGCTGACTTAAAAAGTAAGTTGCCAAGTTCTAAAACTTAATTTTGACGGTCCACAGAAGTACTTACATGGGTATATTATCTGTTGCTTTGTGAGTGTCAAACGAAAACCCTTGGAGAATCGTGCATGTCTTACCAATAGGTTGAAAGTTGTTAGGTACTCTTTATTATGTATTACTTTTACCCAACGGGACTTTATCGCGTATAATTAACTTATTTAATATGTTTAGATATTTCGGCATCCAAAAACAGTACATTAAAAGTATATGTGTCGATGTAAAGATATATAGACTGGACATCCAAAGATCATACCAAAACTTTTATACAAGTTTACAACATCCATACTTACTCCATAGTAATATTATAAATGCGAAAGTGTCTGTCCGTCTGTCTATCTGTCTGTCTGTCTGTATGTTACCTCTTCACGCTTAAACCGCTGAACCGATTTAGATTAAATTTGGTACAGACATAGTTTGAGTTCCGGGGAAGGACATAGGATAGTTTTTGTCCCAGAAATCATCCCCTAAGGGTGAATGAAGGGTGAAAGTTTGTATGAAGCTACAATATAAACGAGTTCCACGCGGATGGGGTCGCGGGCAGAAACTAGTGGAGTATAAAACAAACGAACTAGTTGGTCTGCCTGCGAAGTTGTCGGGTTGAATTTTTTCAAATGTTGGATCTTTTCCTTTTATTTAAGTACTAGCTTGTGCCCGCGACTCCGTCCGCGTGGAAATCGTTTATATCGCAGCTCCATACAAACTTCAACCCCGCATTTCATCCCCTTACGGGGTGATTTCCAGGATGAAAACTATCCTATGTCCTTCCCCGGGATTCAAACTATCTCCATATCAAATTTCATCGCAATCGGTTCAGCGGTTTAAGCGTGAAGAGGTAACAGACAGACAGACAGACACACTTTCGCATTTATAATATTAGTATGGATATGGATATGGATATTGTATTTATCATATACTTAAGAACATAAGCATTGCTTAGTTTGCGAATAGGTCGAATTGGGTAAGATTGTCCCCAAATATTTATTGAATTATTCTTAATCCAGATATTATCCTCGAAGGGAATGAAATAAGAGTTAGAAACTTGTACGAGAGTTTACGCGGGCGAAGAATGAGAAACCAGCAGCGATTTAAAAGGATATCGGCAGGTCGATCACGTAACGCATTGTACGCAAGCGCAAGTAGATCTAAATTTCACTTTTTATATGGAAAAATGACAGTTAAATCGTCTTTGATTACCCCTCTGGAGACAGTCAAATTTAAATATATAACGATAAAGTCTCAATAACTGTGAATCTGATACAAAAACTATTTATAATTTATAATCGATAAATGAATACAAAGGATACCGTTAACACTCGATTGAGTTGATTAAGTAGATATTGTTTGCATTACGATGTGATTTTCAAATCTTATCATATCAAGCAGCAGTCATCGGTAGGAGTATCTACACGGAAAATCCATTAGGACCATTATACCTGCAAAATCGGGTAATTTGATTTATGTCAATGTGACTATATAAAGCAACGTCCATAATTTTCTCGGCAATCAATCAAATGGTAATCATTTTTGCAATGCATATTGAAAGCGAATGTTGTAGACACGACTCAATACCGGTTTAGACTCAAAGTTTATTATCACACCAAAAGAAAGAATGCAAAAAAATATGCCTAGAGACGAAAATCCCATTCAGATATCTCAAAGAATTACGAAGCTACAACCGTGTTAATATTGTTTGTTAGAGAGAGAAAACGTCATAGTAAATAACAACCGTCTCATATGAAGGTGCGTTTTGCGGAAAAGGGACTGAGTAATTGAATATAACCTCTCTTAGAACTTTGGACACTTATGACTTTGTGATTTTTATGACAACCGTCTCATAATTATGAAGGTGCGTTTTGTGGAAAAGGGACTGAATAATTGAATATAACCTCTCTTAGAACTTTGGACACTTATGACTTTGTGATTTTTATGACAACCGTCTCATAATTATGAAGGTGCGTTTTGTGGAAAAGGGACTGAATAATTGAATATAACCTCTCTTAGAACTTTGGACACTTAGATATGACTGTGTTTTCCAGTTGTCAATATTTTTTTTAATCCTTTTTCGGAAAAATTTAACATTATTGGTTATTTTGTTTGGTGTCTACGTCCGTATTTGAATTTTATTGGTTATTTTGTTTTATTTGGCGCGACTGAGCGTCTCTTGGCTCACTCGCACCGTGCTACTTAGAAAGAGGAGGGTAGATCTTTCTCAACTCGCGTCGCGGCGCGGCGTCAGTTGTGCTAGCCCCGCTGGCAAGAGTCTAACTACGAGTGTTGTAGTTAACACCCATTCACCGTTTCAACGCTCTGTCAAGGAGAAAAGTTGTTAAGGGGCTCCCATACGCCAATGACCTTCGATCTGAATCCCTTGCTTTTCTAATGTTTTTTGTAGCTTATTATATTAACAACAACGACTTTAAGCAATATAGTATCCCATATTTACATCAAAGTTCATTGTTTTCGAGATATTTGGCATCAAAGTTGAACAATTTTAGGCCAGAAAACTGGTTTTCTGGCCATACCTTTTGTGTTAATTGGTTTAAAATGAAAACCTGGACCAGTTTTTAGAGACGCCACAGACAAACCCAAATATGTAGATTTTGTATATGTTAGATCTTTCACATCAATAGAGATACGAAATAAGTGTTTATTTAGATAATTTAAAAAAAAATCATACAAAATTAAGTATTCATTTGTTTCAAATTCCGGTGAACCAAAATAGAGATAAAAGATTGAAGAACCGATAGCCGTTTGATTTACAATTGTATCTGTAGTGCAAAAGTAGGAGATACGATTCAAAACTAGTCAAAAATCGATGAAAACCTCGGGTAGCCCCTTAACCACACGCCACGTCAACATGTCATTTAGTGCGGATTAAGACTTTATGCCAATGCATGTAGGTTGCTATCAGGGATGCCCCGGATGTGATTTTTTTGACATGAGGCAGCATGCGGATGCGTATGCGGATTTTCGAGACAAACACTAAAAAACGTAAATAACCAACGTCCATTTTATGATATCACGCAATCATCAAAAACGCCAGAAACGAAGTTTTTTTTTTAATTATGGTGAAAATATCTAAAAACGCGTGCCGCGTGGGCTCCTTTCTTGTTGCGAATTACTAATCGATTTTTGCGGTTGCGGATGCGGATGCGAATGTCTGCAACATCCCTGGTTGCTATCGCCCTATAATCCTTGACAGATTATTCTGTCATTTGGTGTTGAAGGTGTGGTGCGGATATATCCTTTGCCGTTAATTTTTATTCTAAATGCTACATTCCACGCTACTTTACACCATCTGTTGTACTCTAAACTGCATTTACTACGCACACATTGCGCCTACAATGCACTTCTATTGGAGCACTTTATCGAAGGATGCATGCTTCCGTTATCTACGGTGCTATAAAAACATTTATTACATACGGCGTCGTTGTCACCTTAAATTGTATGGCGGCATAAATTATAGAGCTCTATACGATCGATAGTCGAGTGGCCCCAACCAGCTTAACCTCTATCGATGGTTTTTGTTGCTTGATTTTGAAACTTGTTGCCTTCATCATCGAGTCTTTTTCAGCTGGTAGTTTTTTGTCTCAGAAAATCTGATCTTATTACTTTGGGAATGGTTTTAGTCAAATTAAATCGACATCGTTTGGACTGCCCTGAACTATTATCTGGCCTATCGTTTCGAGCCCCAAGACGTCGAACTCGGCACACAACTCTGTTTCATGTTCCCTTCCACTTCACTAACTATGGTTCTAACGCCGTGTTATCACGGATCCCTCACTTGTATAACACTGAATTCTGCACTGCTGATCCTTTTGTAGGGTCTAAATATAAATTTAAAAAAGATATATATTCCATTTTGTTGAGCGGTAACTAAACTTAATACAAATCAGTTTATTTTCTAATTTATTCCTGTAATTTACATTTATATTTAATTTTACAGTCAATAAATAATCCGTTCGTTAAATAGGTACATATACCTTATTACAATTTATCTAACAATTTATATCATAACTTTTTCAAGCTATGTGTTCCCGGGTGCCAGGGATATGCAATTAGTTGTAGGTACGTTATAATAAGGTACCTCTCCAAATTTTTAACTCCTACTTATTCTACTAGTAATAAAACTTCAGTTTATTTTATGGATGGATTTGAGCTGGTGTCTGATTTGCAACTAATGTAATTGTCATGGTTTTTGTATCTGAAGTAAATTTAATGAAATTAAAACAAAAATACGTTTAAGGCGATATGATTCGACGCGCTAAGCAATCTGAGGGGGTGAGGTGCGCGGCAATCCGTGAAGCGCCGCCCGCGCGCCCCGACCCGCTCGTCGAGCACGTGACCGCGCGGCAGCCATTGCACAGACAAGACGGGTCACAGTAAAGTGATCTTACGATCGCCGTATATTAACTGGACCGTGAAAGGGTCAAGTTTGCTATCTGTGAAGGGTGTGAACTATGTACGGGTTTCGGACTACAGAAAAAAACCCTGTATTGTTTATTTTACTATTTCACAATTTTTCCACTACCTATAACGGTGCATATTTTAAGATTTTTTGCGGGTTTAGGGAAAACTCAGTTAAAGGTCCGATGAAGAAACAGATGGAATTGAATTGATTGGTATAGACTTAGTAATATGGTTCCGTTTGGCACCCACGGGTGCAGAAACCTATAAAAGAAAACACAAAGTAGAAAAACACTAATTATTTAACAATCATTTTAAAATCAATCACATTGTTGTTTCATAGACGAATTTTAATCATAAACCTTTTTTGAAAATATAAAGGTTTTTGATTAAAATTCGTCGAAATCATAAGTCCGCAAACTTGACAAATATTCCAATTCGAATACACTGTCCTCCGGTTTACACGGCTCGATAACCACGGCTCGAGTAGGTAGTATTGCGTCGTCTTCTAACGATTGTGGCATCGCCTCATCTTCTACCGATTGTAGTGTTAACTCATCTTACCGATTGTAGTGGCAACCGGATGACAAGCGGTAGCCTGAAAGTGTGTACGCTGTTTATATAATGGAATTTTTATGCCATCCCTCCTAGTGCGACCGGAGCCGCGTAAGCAAGCGAAAAAAAAAAACAAAATTGGCAGGAAACTGCTTGAAATTGTCTTTTTGTGATGAAAAACAAGCGTGCCAATTTGTAAGCGGTTGCCTGCCAATTTTTTTTTTCTTCGCTCGCTCACGCGGCTCCGGTCGCACTAGGAGGGATGGCATAAAAAAATAATTATATAAACAGCGTACACACTTTCAGGCTACCGCTTGTCATCCGGTTGCCTCTCCGAAATTGAATTATGCGTCATTGCTCTGAATAGTAGCATATTTTGTTATTCATAATTCAAGATTTTTTAGTAGTTAGTATACTGTGAGCACTTCTATAAACCAATAAAAACCAGAATTATTAAAAAAAAACTATACAGGATGTCTCATGGCCATGCCACATGGAAGGGAAGTACTTTAAATATCGAAGATAAGATATTTTACTGAAAGAAGACTTCATTCATTCTTTTTTAAAAATAGTTACAACTGCTTTCACAGATTTTGAAAAATTTACTGCCTGAACCGGGAATCGAACCTTTGAATGCAGTCATAATTATTTTTAAAAATTAAATGAGGTTTTATTTCTGTTAAATGTCCTATCTTTAATATTTAAAGTACTTCCCCTCTATGTGGCATAGCCTGGGACACCCTGTATATGTACAATAAATACATTGGCTTACTCGTCTTGACAATCAGCAGAAGATGGGCCTAACAAGTTCACCATAGTCTTCACTTTCAATCTGCAGAAATAGAATTCTTATATTTTTGGTCTTCTATACAAATATTATAAAGAGGTAATGTTTTTAAGTTTGTGAGTTTGGCAATATTTAGAATATACTTTCAAAGTAAACGCGGGCAACACCGCGGGAATAGTATAATTATAAAAAAAAACATGAAAAAATGTCATGTTGACCTATACAGGGTGGAAATAGATTTTGGGTCAGTGAGGGCAGCTACCAGATCCCGTGTTGCTAGGCGAAAATGATCTTAGGAGACTTTCCTTCGATTTCAAATTAATGAAGATTGGCGTTTACAGATTTTGGAAAAAACATACAGGGTGCGAGAAAATGGTCATTTTTATAAAGCTTTTTTTATGCCAATCGATCCCTTTCCTGTCCAGGATTAAAAGCTTGTATGGGACCAAAAGGAAATTTCCGGCTAGAAAAGCCATAAATCGAGAAAAACTTTCCCCATACAATTTGTATGAAAATGAAACAAGTTTTTTTTTACATGTATTTTTTTTGTCAATCGATTACATTTCTATCCAGTATACATACATATACTATGAAGAAAAAGTGAACGGAGTGAGTGAGTTATTGCAATTATTACTGTGATTTTCATACCGTATTATTATCCTTCAATGTAACAGAACTGATTAGCGTGACAGAAAAAAAATAAAAAAGTTCACTTTTTCTTCATAGTAAATGTATGAAAACAGTTATTTAATTTCTGGCTTTTTTGTACATCACCGAAAGTTAACCCCTAGGAAACTATTGATACTGGATAGAAATGGAATCGATTTATATTAAA
Source organism: Epinotia ramella (assembly GCA_947578815.1). Classification (NCBI taxonomy): domain Eukaryota; kingdom Metazoa; phylum Arthropoda; class Insecta; order Lepidoptera; family Tortricidae; genus Epinotia; species Epinotia ramella. The sequence continues at coordinate 9,230,335 of OX388217.1, read as the reverse complement.
AAAATACATGTAAAAAAAAACTTTTTTCATTTTCATACAAATTGTATGGGGAAAATTTTTCACGATTTATGGCTTTTCTAGCCGGAAATTTCTTTTTGGTCCCATACAAGCTTTTGATCCTGGACTGGAATGGGATCGATTGGCATCAAAAAAAAAAGTTTGTCAAAATGACCATTTTCTCGCAACCTGTATGTTTTTTCCAAAATCTATAAACGCCAATCTTCATTAATTTGAAATAGAAGGAAGCTCTCCTAAGCCCATTTTCACTTAGCAACACGGGATCTGGTAGCTGCCCTCACTGACCCAAAATCTATTTCCACCCTGTATACTGTTCGTAATTATTATTTTTCAGTGGAAACTAGTAAGTGTCGTGTCAAGGGTTTTTTTTTAATATTTCGTAATGCTAATCACATAATTATTATAGTATAAAATATGTTTAGTACTTCTCGTACTGTTTTTCTCTATACTGTGTAACTGTGGAAGTGTACGCGGTGTAATCTGCGCGCGTGTGTGTGTGGTTGATGTATTTAATACGGGAATTCGTTTTTTTTTATGTACTAACCTTTTCTGCTTATTCAGTTTCCGAAGCCCCAGTGACGATATCTTCTTTTTAATTTTTTTGTTACCCATTTTTAACAAATGCTGTGCTGCGAAAATGCGCGTACGTCCGTCCTCCAATGCGTTCCGCTCGGGACTGCCGCGGTGCAGCGGGAACGGAGCGGGAGTGAATTGTGCCATAATTTCGTTGATTTTGGGTGAAAAAAGACATGTCTTAATAAATTAAAAATATTATGACCGACATCGCTCACATCATCATAGACGCTTATTTTGGTGTAATTTTCTATTCATCAAGTTACGTAAGATTGGAATAATGTCAGTTTTAAGATGAGAATAGAGGTATGTTTGTCATTTTTTTCTATCGATCAAAGTTTATCCAATTATGTAACGGACTTCCGACGGAACTAGATAAAGGTCTTAAATATAATATTACAGTTTTTTTTAATTTTTAATTTGTAGGTTTTCAAAATAAAACCGTTTACAAAATCACATATCCTAGAAGAACCCCGAAGCAACTCGCCTTAAGTTGAAAATTAAATTAGATTACTTAAATTTACAACCGGTATGTACTTAGAACTTCTAGCGTATCGAGCATTTGTGTGTATTGTACATTCTCATGGTTTTCTTATTTTTGTTAACTTTTATCGTTACCTAAGTAATTCAATGGATGACTGTTATAGGCCTTATTTTATGTAAGCGTTAATATGTTTTAGTTATATTTACGGCTGTTGTTATCCTGAATACCAATAAAATAAAATAAAAATAAATAAACAAGGATGGCAGTAGTTTAAACGTATTTCGCCTCACCAGGCTTAAGATGTAACTGACAAAAAAAGAAGATGGGGGCTGTGGCGTCCTTGCGTAAAAAGGTCATGATTCCGCATTCTACTCCTGAGAAATTGTGAAGATATCTTCGATTGACCTAAGTATAGTTATGTTTGAATCCATGGCACTCCACACACCTGCATTATTGATTATCATCCCTTAATAAATTATGATTATTATCCACCCTTTATTTTGCGTGAGTGTAATAAAATCCAGTAAAGTATCGTCGCAACTTGCATCATCCAAACCCACCCAAAGGTTTGCAACCGTTCCTTGAATTCGGAAATCTATAAATCAAGTTTACGAGCCACAATAAAACGTCGATCATGTGAAGCTACTTTTTTCATATAATTTGGCGTTGAACAATATAAACAAATTAAACAAAAACGGCAAAGAGTTAAACTGCAAAAGAGACTTTTTTTCTGATCCTGGGACTTCGGTTGAATCGATTTGGTTTACGATAAACATTAAAAGGACGAGTGTAAAAACGGTAGGATTTTTCGGGCAATACATCGTATGGTATTTATTGGTTTTAAATCATTAACAGCTTTAGACATCCTTTTGGGTCATGCACCTGATTTTGTACAAAAGCTGCACCTTTCAGCATGAATAATCGACATCAAAGATGTTCATGCATGTGCACCATATATCAATACTAGCTTCCGCGCGTGACTTCATCTGTTTTTAAATAATCGTCATTTTTTGTATAAAAGGAATACAAAAAACCCCCTGTTTTAAAATAGGTAAGTTTAATTTATTTATAAACCCATTTTCAGTGGCTGCAGGGGCAAAGGAGGCAAGTGAAAACTAGGTAAATAGGTAAGTAGGTACTCACTTTTCAGAAGGATGAAAAACTAAATTGTGGCGGTGTTGAAATATTTAAAAAATCTTTATTATTATTAGACTTTCGCTTAAAGAAATTGGTTAAAATAAGGCTCCTGTTACGATTCATTTGAAAACCTTATTTTTTGACACTTTTTCCTATCCTATGGTATCTTAGCAACCGTAAAATAAAATATGTCAAAGATGAAAAATATGTTTTCATTGAATAGGTTTCCTAAAATATCATTAAATAGCGTGTAAAGATCGTAATAGGGACCTGTATGCCTACATAAGCGTCGGTAACAGCTCCTTTAAGCTTTGGACTTGGCATAAAAAGGGGATTATGAAATAGAATACATCATGCATTTCAATTAAAATACCGGGTAAGTGTTCGGTCAATGTTACTCTCAATTCCAGGAAAATATTTTCAGATTTTCAGTTAAAATAGATTTACACATTTCATACGGTGCGTAATGTTGTCGCGTTGGACGATGGCGAAAAGAAGCGGCAGGGATTAATCCGAACAATTCCTCGGAGCACTGCCCGTTATACATAAGATAGAAAATGCAGAGAGAGGCCACATATCTATGCAGCGCCAAGGGGTCAAGCCGATCCGAAATATGCTCGCTGTCGACAATTTGAGTTGCTCGTCGTTGGATGCGATCCAGAGGGAGAAGCTGGTATTGGGGTGCCCCTGCCCATAGATGAGAACAGTATTCCATGTGTGGGCGGACCTGCGACTTATAAAGCTGCAGGCGGTGGGCCGGTGTGAAATACTGTCTCGATCTATTGAGCACCATGCGATGACCAGTTTTTACAGAAACAAAAAACCACCTGCCCGATCGGAATCGCGACGATTCCTAGTACCCAAAAGAGTCCAATAATTTTTAATGGTTTTCCGTCGCAAACAAAGGCTTGGACACGAGCGACTTATTGTCTCTCATTGTTGACATTGTCCGCGTTAATGTGTCCACGTTAATGTCGGCCCGTCTGCCTGCTTGTCCGAATTATACAAATAGTGATTTGGTGCATTTAACGCGTGTTAACATTGTCGGGGTTTTTCGGGCACCCTGCTGGTTGTTGGCGCTCGTTGGGTACTGGTGTAGACCTCAAGGGAAAACTTTGCGAGCTGTGCAAATTGAGAACTAATTTATCTTTTTTTCAAGTGAAAACTTCTTTAGCGGCGCTGTGCACTCTTTGTGATGGGGAAACATTGTTAAACTCGCCACAGGTCACCTGACCGTAAGATGTCACGTGACCGTAAGATGTCACGTGACCGTAAGATGTCACGTGACCGTAAGATGTCACGTGACCGTAAGATGTCACGTGACCGTAAGATGTCACGTGACCGTAAGATATCACGTGACCGTAAAATTCGACAGATTGAAAATTCGTAAAACGGACACGTGACCTGATCGAAAAACTGTTACAATGTCATTGAGTTTTCACATCTGCCGGCACTCCCGGAGTGCAACCCGGTCGTTTTTTAATATATTTATTACATTGTAACCTCTTCTTAACATCTCGTTTGTGTTGCCGCTAATTACGAATTTATGGACGACATTGATACTTTCACTATTTTGACTAAGTACATTCACGGGCGCGCCCCGAGCTGTATTGTTATACTTGCTAGTGATCATGTGTGTTGTTTCGACACGCTTTTAAACATAACATATCATAATCTTATAATACGGTGGCACATTCAATTTATTCGGTAATTCTAAAGCAGTAAGGTGAGTCGGAGCAAGAGTAACATCGGGGGAAGAGGGTCAAAAGCTTCTCCATCTAATTCTTTTGAATTGAGCGCCTTTTTGTACCGTCCGTAAAACAGACAGGCCTGTATTAGTTCCATCGTCAAATCATAGATGTCTCTTTCACACGCCATATTGAAACAAAACGTGGTTTATTTTGACTGGTTACGACTTGTGATAAGTGGAAGTGCACGTGTATAATTCAAAAGCGGTTTTGTGTGATTTATGGCTTTTAAATCGGATTTGTTTGTTGGTGAGTCGAATATTTATAGTTTATTTCTTATGTTACATCGTTATTTTCTGTTATTATTATCGATTATAAGTTTTTATCAAGCCAATAAAATTTTAACCTCAAATTATTTAAGTGGGGCAAGAGTGCCAGTTCAGCCCGGGGGTAGGGAGTCATATGCTACTCGCGGATGCTGGGTTCAAGCACTCAAAAACATAAATAATCAACCATATCGTGACACAATTACAATTACGAACAAAACAAAAAAATTGCCTCAGTTCTTGTCACCTGATAAAATGCGGCAAATTGGTATAATATGTATAACAAAAACAAAATAAAGATTTTTATTGGTTGAAGACGAAAGTAATCACTAGTGGCATTAATACTAAATACTACTACTGTAATACCTACGAGTATTAGGTACTCGTAAAAAGTATAGTTTTCAAAGTGAATTAAAAAATTCCAAGCATTATTTTTTTTATTTAAGTGTTAGGTGGTTTGTCACCCCTGATAACACCTACTATGACACTCTTGCCCCAGAATATGTATAAACGCAGCTTCTCAGAATTTTGAAGAGTTTTTCAACTTATTAAGGTACTTATTCATTTTCTTGACAGCGTCTACCAACTGTGTTACTAAATACGTAAATCCACTGAGCTAACCTAGTTCAAGTTAGGTACCTACGATACTCTTACCCCAGTCATGTGGCAAGAGAAACAGTCGTGCCGATCTTTATTTTTTTACAAATTGCACTAATTTGTAAAAAAATGTTTTAATAGTTTCTTTGCTTGATAAGTAGTTTCAATTAAAAATATATTCAATTTACTTGTATTTTATCGCTTTAGTATACGAATTAATGCAATAACAAGATCACAAACACTATTTGAATCTAACTTTCAAAAAAGTATGATACTCTTACCCCGACTCACCTTATCTAGAGAGCTTCTTAAACCTTTTTTAGACCTGCAGGTCGATCACGTACTTACATTGTACGTTCGTAAGGTAGATCTAAATATCAATTTTTATATGCAAGAATGACAGTTGGATCTACCTAACGCGCGTTCAAAACGTTACGCGATTACCCCTCTGCGCTACATAATGTTCTATATGCAAGTCTAACAGGTTGAAGTCTAGCAGGGTGATCATTCATTCTCCTAGCGTTGTTCCCGGTTATGCCCCTAAAGGAGCTCGGGGTCCGCTTTGACACCTAATCCCAAGATTTGGCATAGGCGCTAGTTTTACGAAAGCGACTGCCATCTGACCTTCCAACCCAGAGGGAAAACTAGACCTTATTGGGATTAGATCGGTTTCCTCACGATGTTTTCCTTCACCGAAAAGCTAACGGTAAATATTCCGTACATAAGTTCCGAAAAACTCATTGGTACGAGCCGGGATTCGAACCCACGACCGCCGCTTGACAGCCGCATGCCTGAACCACTAGGCTACCGTAGCTGGTGATAGGAGTACTAAACTATTATTGAAAAAAAATGGTAAGAGTTAACCTAGATGCTGTAAGTATTGATTTTCTACATCGACACTGGGCACATTTAGTACATTCAGATGTACTCTATGAGTAATGATTGCAAGGATAATACATACCTACAAATAAAGTCTTTATTACAAACGTTAGTATAATTTTTTTGGACTGCGCATTTGTGTGTAAGTACTTTAGGTGATCATCAAAATGAAATGGATGAAGACGATCTGCCAAACCCTTGGCAAACTAAACCTATGTATGTCCTATGTGTGTGTGTGTGTATGTGTGCCTACGGCATCTGAAAAAAACACCGTCATATACCATCTTCAACAGTGACAGCTGTGTGAATCAGTTTCATTAAATACGATGTAAAATTAAGCAAACCGTCGTCGATGAGAAAGTTCCTCAAAACGGCTGCTACTTCACAGAGAAGTATTATTTAAATCGATATTTCCCATAAGTACTTATTTACTGCCCGCTAAAAACATCGCCACGCGCCCGGATCTCAAAAAACGCAATTCCAACAAAACTTTACTTAGAATCGGCAACCGACATAACAACAGATTGCTGGCTATTTTGCCCAGTACTAATTGTCCTGTTTTGTGTACACACAATGCATTAACAGGTGCTTTGTTCGTTAAATACCCCTGGGTGTATCTAACGCGGCAATTACAACATTTGCAAAGTGAATGTGTAGTCTGGACAATTTATTTATGATCGGACGTGAGACAGCGATAGGTAAGGGCAAGTTGATATATATAGTTGCCTTGCTATGATGGTACCTACTGTCAAATTGACTGGATTATTGGGACGGAGTCTGTATGCGGTATTTGGTACCCGAGAGCGACTGATGCCGCCCAGATTGTACATAAGTCCAATCTGGGCGGCATCATAATATTATTATTAAGAGCCTCAAGTGTCCCACTGCTGGGCAAAGGCCTCACTCTTTTTCTTCCACATATCCCTGTCCTGGGCAGACTCCCACCAGATTATACACTTGTCGAAAAAAATAATGACTTGCATCAAGAAATAAACTAGGAAGACCGGCAATATCCACAATTACACTGACATCATCTTGAATTCAGATGGTTATCTCGAACCAAAATAATAAGTTGTGTGCTCAAAATAATTTCGCTTCATTCGAGATCATTGACATCTTTCTATTTCTTTTCTGTGTAGTTTTTTGCGCTTAAGATATTACGCGGAAATTCTGCGATTTCATGCGTAGGACTCCAGGAACTCACTATACATCTGGCTTGTACTAGGGCCAAATTGTCTTCGTCGCCTTCCCCTCTATTAGCAGATGACTGTATAACGCATTGAGGTACTCTTAGATCTTGTTGGTACCTACGATAAATATAATGGATATCTATGTTTTCAAAAATAAAAAAAAGATGAGTAAACATTCCGAAGTCGAATTCTACTGTCAAAAAATCTACCTAAAAATGGAAAAAATAAAGCGTCGTCATAAACACCGTTTCTCAAAAAACGCTGAGTTCGAACCATTAGGACGACCTTCCGAAAATATTGTCGCTGCGTTATGATCCGTAGAGAATTCCTATTATTTATTATTTTTGTAATTGCTTTATGACTTTGGCGCGTGGAGGCTTGTGCCGTCAAACTGGCCGGAAAAAAACAGAAAACTACCAAAGACAAAAAGCTACACCGGTACATATATATTTACGTTGGTCTATGAAGTGGTTCTTAATAATCGTATTAACTCGGTTTGTACTAAATCATGCAGATAGAAGTATCTCAAACAAACTGCTTTTCCACCCTGAGAAGTGTTCCGTGGTGTCTTTCAGCCGATCTCGTAGTCCCCTATTTGGTAATTATATGTTAGGGACGGAATTAATAAACCGCGTTGACAGTATCAAAGACCTAGGTATCATATTTGATTCGCACCACAATTTTCATGCTCATATGAGTAACCTAGCTACCGACTGCTATTGGAGATTGGGTTTTTTTATTCGCAACGCACGCGATTTTGACAACGCGTTTGTCATCAAGAGTATCTTTACCGCTTTAGTTAGGAGTAAACTGGAGGCAGCGTCTATAGTGTGGAACCCCATGAGGTCACTTACTTCAAAAGACGTTCCTGAGATTTTTTAAAAAAAAAAATCTATGGGTTACTATCTCTTCAAAATATTTGCTTGGATCTCTGGGTTTTAACTCCCTGGAAGTGAGGCGTAATTATGCACTCATGACCGGGGCGTGCAGAATATTAGGTGGGGATTCAGACTGCCCTCAGCTGGTCAGCTGTTGCACCTCCGCGTCCCTTCTCCGTCTCAGGCAAAGTTTAATTTTAGACATCGTCATTGCGACTTACTTGCAACATCTAAAGCGCGCACTGTGGCGTACAGGCAATCACCACGGTTTCGCGCTTTGCACTACATCAACGCACTTCTCAAGTCGGCTCCTGACTGCGATGTTTCTGCAAGTAGTTGGAGGCTAATTTGTGAGAAATGCAAAAACCTTTGTGAGGCAATGGATGACCTCAGTTAGTTAATAAGATTGTTTTTATGTGTACATTCTGTCCTTAATTTCGCAGTGCATTAGTAATTAGTACCTACTGTAATGCTGTGTAATTTCCTTTGAACCAATAAATAAATAAATAAAACATAGTAAATTAGCACATAGAGACATATTCAATTAACCCACTGTTTTGTAATTTTTTCTGATGTTCGATTCACGGGTCCTACGTATGATAGCGGACAGGCTTGACTGTACCTACATGTCACACTGTGAGGGACTGCATTCCCCTACTAGTGCGATACTGTGGTAGTGCGTCAATTAATAACTAAAATAAAATAAAACGTATATATTGTCAGTCTTTCTAAATACTCACCTTTTGAGTAATAGTTTTAATAATTGCTATTACTAACATAATTATGTGTCCTGTCCTGTTACACGAAATTAATGATTTTTATTTTATTTATTAATTTATTTATTAGGGCCTCCGATTTGCAAGAAACGATCTAATCCAAAAAAAAAAAAAGTTTTTTTTCGCTCTTTCAGTTTGTTAAAGAATATTAGATCTTCAAACTTTAATCCAAGCTCCGAAGTAAGCTTCTCCTAAGTAACGGCAGACAAACTTATTACAAAGACATTGTCTTTGTACGTACTGTTAACGTTGAGGTATTTCCATGTTTCAGAAAGGGATGATAAGAGAAGAGATTATTCTATCAAAAGTTATGATTTTTTATGGTTTAATTCCCCTGATTATGACAATGCAATAACTAAATAGTGTCTGCACTATCAAATAGTATCGAAATGTGAAGCTTTGGCGAGATGTTACATTTATCGAATGACAATTAATTGAAAATAACCAATTGTTTATCTCTCTTGACACGATATATTGTGCTCTTTGCACAGATTTCAAACGCAGATCAAGTAGTGACATTTTCCAGGACGCATAAATGATTATTTCGTATGCACCGTTCAAAATTTATATAACTTGTGTCCGACAAGAAATGTATACGTTGTTACGATACGATTCATAATGAAATATTGAAGAACAAAATATATACTTTTTAGATTTTTTTCGACGGCATATTAACGAGCCGTTAACGTTTATAGCACCAAAATTTATCTAAGGTCGCCTTAACTAACCAAGCAAGTCATAACCTCGTGTTACCTTAGCGACAAAAATGGCTAAATCCAACTTAAAAAAAAAAACATAATATTAAAATTTAGGATTGCTTATCGTAAATTCAGATAGTCATCATTTATTGTGGAGCTACCGCTTACCCATGGGAACCGTGTTATCACTAAACTGTTATCAGTCAAGTGGTTTTGACTTGCCGACTCGTTCAGAAGGTGTCTTCCTGATCTCACCAAATTCCTGAATTTCTCGGGTTGATTGGGTCGTTCGTATTTCAAAGTTAAATTGATAACTGCTTTTGTGGTGCTGGCATAAACACTCCAAACAGAAAGAAATAATATTGATAGGTACGTATCCTGACTTTGGCATTGATTTTACGTACGTAATACGTATTTTTTTATTTATTCACACAAGTAATCTCATTTATTTGCCGAAAACAAGAACATTTTTGTACACATCATTGCATGCTTTCGGCAATTTATCTGCAGTAAGTAGCTCTACTTTAAATTAGATTAAATACTTTAAATTAATAAGATACAGTAGTTCTATTTAAATGCAAAGCATTAGTTAGTAAAGTTTATACAATAAAAACCCTTTATTTACAGACAATTTAAGTCACCAGATTGTTAATTAACAATGGTGTGGCAATAAATTATTATCAATAAATACTGTGACAGGTTTAGTACCGGACCATCGTTGTGTGTGATAATGTATATAACAAAATGGTTGTCTTTTCTGTTGGTCGTGATACGTATGAGACTTAGTGATATACCTAATTACTTAGAATGTATATAGTCGTATAAATAATTTGGATATGACGTCTCAAACTCAGATTATTGACGGTGTGAATAATCGAATTTATGATAAGCTAAATACCCGTTATGATAAAAAGTACTAGATATATCACTTTGACGTTTTCCAGAATAAAATTACGTATGTTACAGATATGCGTGTGATAAAATTATCAGAAACGTGTGATGATTATGATAGCAATAAGGAAAATTTAATAAAATTGACACGTCACCAATATAAAAAAGTCATGTCAAAATAGTGAAAACATTACAATACAATAAAATACAATACAAAAACTCTTTATTGCACACCGCAAAACATGGATAAAAGTAGACGTAAACGACAGGCGGTCTTATCCCTCAAGAGCGATCTCTTCCAGACAACCTTTAGGTAGCGGAGAAATTGCAAAAAAAATGACAAGTGGGTAGGCAACATTCTATTTACATGTAGGTACAAATAAGCAAATTTATTCATATTGGGTGACTCCGGAGACTTGATTAGGAATGCCTTGATACTATGAAGAATTGAAACATAATGCTATTCACACAAATGTTGCTAGTTTCGATAGGTATTATTATTTATTTTTCAAATAAGTATCAATTTAAAAAAATATGACTTATAATTTGGTCACCTTATACCGCTTGACGTTATGTCCCGATACGTCATTATGTCAAAATTGAGAAGGTGACCCTGAAATAAGTACCTTTCTCTGTATCATATCGTTTAAGTACCTACTTATTAAGTTATTTTTTCTGATGGTTGCAAATATTGCAATGAGGATCGAGATCTGATCATGAGATTCGGAAGCAAGCGACATGACTGAGAAGAAAGAAAAGCAAATCTGCTTGTTTTGTTTTGTCCTCGAAAATATTTTTTACACTTAGAGTTACATTTCGAAGTTTTATATTTATTTGCAGTTCTACTCGCACGTTCAGTTCAACAAGCTGACACGGAGACCTTCGTTCGCTTAGCTCGCATGTTCAACAAGCTGACACGGAGACCTTCGTTCGGTTCGCTCGCACGTTCAACAAGCTGACACGGAGACCTTCGTTCGCTTCGCTCGCATGTTCAACAAGCTGACACGGAGACCTTCGTTCGGTTCGCTCGCACGTTCAACAAGCTGACACGGAGACCTTCGTTCGCTTCGTTCGGACGTTCAACAAGCTGACACGGAGACCTTCGTTCGCTTCGCTCGCACGTTCAACAAGCTGACACGGAGACCTTCGTTCGCTTCGCTCGCACGTTCAACAAGCTGACACGGAGACCTTCGTTCGCTTCGCTCGCACGTTCAACAAGCTGACACGGAGACCTTCGTTCGGTTCGCTCGCACGTTCAACAAGCTGACACGGAGACCTTCGTTCGCTTCGCTCGGACGTTCAACAAGCTGACACGGAGATCTTCGTTCGCTTCGCTCGCACGTTCAACAAGCTGACACGGAGACCTTCGTTCGCTTCGCTCGCACGTTCAACAAGCTGACACGGAGACCTTCGTTCGGTTCGCTCGCACGTTCAACAAGCTGACACGGAGACCTTCGTTCGCTTCGCTCGCACGTTCAACTAGCTGACACGGAGACCTTCGTTCGCTTCGCTCGCATGTTCAACAAGCTGACAAGGAGATCTTCGTCCGCTTCGCTCGCACGTTCAACAAGCTGACACGGAGACCTTCGTTCGCTTCGCTCGCACGTTCAACAAGCTGACACGGAGACCTTCGTTCGCTTAGCTCGCATGTTCAACAAGCTGACACGGAGACCTTCGTTCGCTTCGCTCGCACGTTCAACAAGCTGACACGGAGACCTTCGTTCGCTTCGCTCGCATGTTCAACAAGCTGACACGGAGACCTTCCTTCGCTTCGCTCGCACGTTCAAAAAACGACGCATTTTTTGTAAATCGGGGAGGTAACGAACACGCGTTAGTACAATGCAACTGTCATTTTTCCATATAAAAATAGACATTTTAATCTACGTAGAATGCGTTACGTGATCGACATGGAGAACTTCCCATGACCTAACGCGGCACAAATTTTTGTATTAGTTGTGATTCACAGATAAGATAGCATGATTGTTTTTGCCGGTGTTTGATACGGGTTTATCGTCGGCGCGCTGGCTAACTGATGACCAAACGTACTTTGAGTTCCTTCCCGTTTTGGAATTGAATAGTATAGAATTGAAATCGTGACATACCTGCATAAAATCATTGTCATTATCCTATCAGACTAAGAAGCGCCCATAGCCTAGCAGCGCCTGCGAGTCGGAAACGATAACGCAGGTTAAGCAAAGCTTAACCAAAGCAGGCTTTGGATGGGTGACCGCCTGATGTTTGAGTGGTTAATACAAATGAGCGCTTCCGTGCTTTGGAAGGCACGCTAAGCAGTTGATCCCGGCTGCTGTCTATGACAGTAGTCGTTAAGCCGAGTTAGAGGCCTTCGGGCGGCTTAAGGACTTCTAACAGTCGAGTTGCCCACTCACTTGACAAAGGGGGGACAACCGTCACTCGCGTCCGCAGGAGCTACCCACCACAACCCTGCACGTGTCCCCTGGGTGACAAACTTTAAAGGCCAAAATAATGTATGCCATACGATTAAATAGATAAATCAGACTAAAAACGTCTACTGCCTCCCCGAAAGAGTGCCGCAATGACCTGGTAAAGGTCGCGGGAGTCCGCTGGATGCGGGTGGCGCAGGACCGGTCAATCATAGAATATGTTCATAAAATAGAATATAAGATCAGTATAGGTAGCGTCATGTAAAAAGAACGCTGGCTGCCATACACTTTATATGGCATCCAGCGTTCTTTTTACATGACGCTACCTGTATTAGTGTCACCAAGGAGCGCGAGCGGAACAATTATGTGATGGGCTATATTTATTTTTGACAGGGTTTCTTGGGTAAAGTCCTGTTGGGTGTTAACGTCTTAACCAATTTGAATCGCATGCCATGGCATAAAACAAAAAGCGTTCTGTTTTTAGAGTTCCGTAGCCAAAAGGCAAAAAACGGAACCCTTATGGATTCGTCATGTCTCTCTGTCTGTCTGTCTGTCCGTCCGTATGTCACAGGCATTTTACTCAAAAACTATAAGGTGTATTTGAATAAAATTTTGAGGACAGGTGTATTTTGTTAGCCGCTATACATAGTTTTGTAATTAAATTACAAAAAAAAAATTTTTTTAGGTGTGCACTCACTCACTTCGTGCCATACATGAAACTGAAATTCAATTTTTTTTTCATTGCAAGCCCAATTAAAACCTTTAAAAACCTTTAAACCAAAAAAACCTTTACAGTACATATGGTGCTACTTTCCCGCACTAGTGCGGAAAAGAGCACTTTTCGTGCATATGTTGAAACTTTAAAGAGCCATATGTACAGTTAAACGTTGTACGATACACGTGCGAATAGGTAATTCGCAACTCGTGTCGATTTAAAACACTCCCTTCGGTCGTGTTTTAATTTATCACCACTCGTTGCGAATTTCCTATTTTCGGCACTTGTATCGTAAATAACTATTATAAGTTAGACTTAGACGGAACCCAAACCAAAATTTCATCCAGATATATCATTATAAATCATTATCCCTATAGTGTGTAAGCAAATAATTAACTCAATGATGCATCATTGTAAGTAGGAATTACGAGAAAATTTGTCATACGCAAGTCCTCGAACCGCCGGATAAAGCATAGGTAATCGCTGCCTACGAGTATGATGTCAGGACTTCGATTTTCAGTGAACTTCAGAAAAGGATATTTCCTTAGACTGTGTATTTTTCTATCATAAACTATGAGTGTCATCATCATCATCATATCAGCCGAAAGACGTCCACTGCTGGACATAGGCCTCCCCCAAAGAGTGCCAAAGCGACCCAGGACCGGTCCACGCATCCAGCGGACTCCCGCAACCTTTACCAGGTCATCAGTCCACCTTGTCGGGGGCCTACCCACGCCGCGCCTTCCGGTACGTGGTCGCCACTCGAGAACCTTTCGCCCCAACGGCCATCGGTTCTACGTGCTATGTGCCCCGCCCACTGGCACTTAAGTTTAGCGATCCAGAGGGCCAAACCCTTGGTTCTGCTGCGGATAGCCTCATTTCTGATGCGATCACGCAGAGAAACTCCCAACATGGTCCTCTCCATTGCCCTTTGGGTGATTTTAAGCCTTCTTATGAGGCCCATAGTAAGCGACCACGTTTCAGTGCCATGTCATCACTGGCAACACACACTGGTCAAAGACTCTCGTCTTGAGACACTGCGGAATATTGGATGAAAAGATGTGCCGTAGCTTCCCGAACGCTGCCCAGCCGAGTCGGATTACACCAAACCGTCTGTAATCGTAAGCGGTGCTGCCGTCGCTATTTCAACGTTGATCGGTAATCTATGTAATTGTAAGTTGGTGCAACCCGCCGTAAGTCATCCCGCCATCTCCGTCCACATGGGCCTCTTTTTTTTTTCGTGGGGAAACGCATTCCGCCTGGCTGGGGAACCAGGACGGGTATGACGGACTCCCGGGAACCACCCGGACTACCGTCTAAAACCTCACGGTGTTCTACGCACTGCCCTTTGGCGGAGCCACAGGAACGCTTGCGCACACTTCCGCGACTCCGCCAGCAGCTGTCCCTATGTGGGACCCGTCAAGGGGGAAGGGTAAGTACCCGCCCCCAGAAACCCATCTTAAGGAGCGTGCCCGAACACCTGGCAAGCTCACCACCTCGAGGACCTGTTTCTTATGGGTGGCAGACGCCCCCCGTGTCTGTCACCCGGAGGTCTTCATTATGGCGGTAGGCACCGGTTATGCGCCGCACGCCTTCGTCCGGTTCTGCGGCGGCGCATTGGGTGAGCCTCAGCACAGACTTCCCGCTCGCGCTCAGCCGCCTCCTTCTTGGCCATGAGTCCACATGGGCCTGCCTCGTCTGCCCTATTTATATATTTATTAATACATGAAAAAACCAACAGCGCAACATATTCATAGACACAATAATAAAACCATAGGCTATATGGTTTTATTCCTCTTATCTATTATTTATTTATTATTATTTACAGGTTCTCACTTATTCACTTGGAAGCTCGCCTATCCGTATGCGTGCGCCAGACTTCATTGGATAGTTTCGTACCTTTGCTTAGACTACTTTATAGGATTTTATTTACGACCGAAGTCTTTCACAATGTGAGCTACTGCGAAATTCCGGTGTAGATATGTATAACCAAATAAAATTAGTGCCTTTGTGAGCTGTAGAAATCTATGTGATTATATTATCGCATCTGCTTACAAAATTTCACGAGAATCAATTGAGAAATGCGACCTCTAGAGGAGAACAGTTACAGCGGGTATCCGGACATACGAAACAATTTTTGCCCAAGCTGAAACGCAGAACTACGTTCAGAAGACTAAACATTACAATCAAAGACTAAACTTTCTGCATTGCTACACTTAAGTAAATACCTACTTTCGATTAACATTCCTAGCTCGAAATTCACACAACTTTAAACTTTATTTACACAAGATAATTTCGTATGTTTATGTAAAGTAATCATCTTTTTATGTTTACCATTTTATCGTGCGAAAAAGTCTGGCGCCTGTTTGAGCCGCTGAAGTATACTGTGTATAGTAATGTACCTACCTACTTACTTACTTGTTACTAAGGAGTTAGTACCTATCTACTAATATGAAAATAGAGACTTGCATTTTTGCAGATCGTTGTCGTTCAAGATTTCCATTCACTGTTCTTACGAGGCAGAGGGCTTCCACACCACAGTGCCTCGCCATCGCGTTCTGTAGTGGGCTACGCGCTTCGCCTCGGACCACGTCAGCCCTATTGCCTCTTCGGCCGGCCACGTTTCCTCTTCCCTTGTGGTGTCCATTCCAGGGCTTGCTTGGGATGTGGCTGGGAGCTCTTCTTAGTGTGTTTTTTCATACAATTAAATATTAGCTTGATATACAGGGTCTAATTTAATTGGTGATACAAAATAGCAAAATGTGAATGATTCTGAACAACTTTTACTATGGGACCAACTTTGTGTTATGCCAAAAAAATCCAACTATTCCATTAACTTTGCTCAGTTTACACTGACAAAAATGTATGAACAGGTTTTTTTTTTTGCATATCAAAAAGTTGGTCCCAAAGTAAAAGTTGTTCAAAATTTTCCTATTTTGAATCACGAATTAAATGAAAAAAATAAAAAAATATATATATATATAAAATTACTGTATAAAATTTAATATTTTTAACATAAGAAATTTCCAGAATGCTTTATGTCAACAGCTCTGTGGCGAGAAGTCTAGGTGTCAAAATCCACCAATCATGTTTAATCATCATCAATTTAGTTGATGACTGCGCCACAGTGTTGCCAGTTGGAAACACTAATATGCATTCTTCAAACCCTCATTGTTTGTTGGCTTATTTGGCCGGTACTTAATTTAACGAACGAGTGACAAAGTTCTCTGCTTCAGCTTTGGACAAAGTTTCTTCGTATGTCCTTCTGTCCACCTGTTCTCCTCTATAATTCGGATTTCTCACCCGATAGTCGTGATTTTTTGTGAGCATATTTTTTTTTTTCGATTCCGTTTTTTGAAACAAATAGTTGTTAAAATAATTTACTTTTAAAAACAAAGTTTTAATCGACTTCAATTTAATACTCCGCCAAGTCACGAGAACATTTCCACATTTCTTTTCCAATTTACCACATGAACTGATTTCCGAGAGCAAATGCGTTGATTATCAGAGAAAAAAACCCAATCGCTGTATGTGGCCCGATAATATTTGTGGACTTCCGTCGATTCCACAAGGATCACCTTTGGCACTTCATTAGATGCTATTTCAACGGAATCTTATCAGAATCTGTGACGTACTTTTGTAGGTACTTTTAAGTACATAATTGAGGAATTCCATAAGTCATCTGCAGTCTTCATCATCAATTCCGTAAATCAAATACAATCCCATCATCCAACTGATTTTTTATAAAAAATGGGACCCACCTGGAAGCATATACTTGCAAACAAAAAAAAATATATATGAATCGGCTCATCAATGATGGAGTTCTGAGGTAACATAAAAAAAAAAAAATACAACCGAATTGAGAACCTCCTTCTTTTTTTTTGAAGTCGGTTAAAAAGAGACATTCTCGCGAGTTCTACAGCTCACAGAGCTACTAGTCTAAAATATTTAAATATCGTATTTCTAGGAGCTGTGAAAAATATCGCAGCGAACCACCAGCGAACGGAAAACCATAGAAAGCGAAATCGTTACAAATTTCTACCCAAATACGAGCCCATTAGAATCTATAATCACCTTCCAAATTCTATAAAAAACCTGGACAACCCAAGATCGTGTAAACTTTTGTTTAAATTTTAATTAGGTACCCGATGTTTTTATTGTCTAAATTAATTATTTAATGATGGATAGAAAGTATCTAATATAAGTGTTTTTGTTCATGTTTAAATTTGTTTGTTATCTATGCCAGTTGTTCTTGTAAAGAAATTGTAATGTAACCATAATTAGTCCTCTGATGTTGCTCTGCCCTTGCAGGGCGTCACATGTAGGCACACCACTGACTTATTTGGAAATCCACCTATCTCTGAAATGTGATATGCAATTATATTCTATTCAAATCCCGGTATGCGCATGTTCGACTTCGAACTAAACTGCCTGACATCGTTTTGACACCCCGCCCCCACCCTGCATAATAGCAATGCCACCCATTCTGTGGGGCCATTTTGCGGCGCTACTTATACTTCTACGGTTTTTTCGTTCGTTAGTATATCGTGTACGTCTACATACATATATTTAGGGAAGCAAGTAGCGTTCTCTAAAACAAACAACGCAGATGAAATAAACAGACGAATCAAATCCAGCTGGAACAAATACTGGGCAAACAAAGAAATACTGAAAGGCAACTATAATCTCCATATGAAGAAAACTGTCATGGACACATGTATTCTTCCATGCTTAACATATGGCTCCCAAACTTGGACTTACACAAACAACATAAAAAATAAAATAACATCGTGTCAAAGGGCGATGGAGAGAAGCATTCTAAACTTAAGAAGAATCCATAAAGTAAAAAGCCAAAAGATCAGGAAAAAAACTAAATTGACCGATGCTCTACAACAAGCACTTAAATTGAAATGGCGATGGGCCGGCCACGTAGCCAGGTACACTGACCAGCGCTGGACTCTCATATGTACCAAATGGACCGGTCCTTATGGAAAACGAAACGTGGGACGACCTCAGCAGCGCTGGGAGGACGAAATAAAAACAGCAGCAGGAAACAATTGGCTTGAAGTGGCACACAACAGAGACACGTGGAAGAAATTGGAGGAGACCTATACCCTGCCAAAGGGATCCCAATAAAAATTAAACCGAGAGAGGATATAACTCAAAAATATATACTTAGGGAAGAAGCCGAATACAAAAAAAAAAAGAAAAGGAAAGGAAAAAACTAAGTACTAGATTATTTATTTAGTCTCTAAGGAAAAACTACTTGTAATTTACATTTTTTTACGGGAAATAAAAGGTTTTTTATATTTATTTTATTTAGTATATCGTGTTTCAAGCTTTTTTAGCACACGCACAATCCTAAAGTAGCGTACTGTGGGAAAGTGATACGCCACGTCGCGATGTTTGCTTTCGATTCAAATTTCAACATCGACTACTTGAACAGATCAACGAATTTAACGATATCACACGAATATTTATTTAAGCTCCATGTAAACTAGTACAGAGATGTGACGCTTGGAAATGGTCATCAGAAAACTAGAGACTACTAGACTACATTAGTATATCAAATACTTAAAAAAAAAAAAATATAAACCAATTTCTATCGATTTTATTTTATTTTATTTGGAACCACTTTATAAAACAAAAACATACCAATAATGAAACTATATGATTTATAGGTATGTAAATAGTACCTATAGCCTGGGTTGATTAATTGATTACAGTAGGTAGGTAGCAGGCAGCTTCGCCTAGTTTGGGACTAAACAGGTAGGTATAACGATTTTTGTAAGATCCCAAGAATGTTCCCAATTGAATTTAAACTTTCATGAGTCATGTTAAAATAAAGTATATACTAATAACTGGTTCGGTAAATGTGGATCTTGTGAGCTGTAGCACTCGTAAGCATGCCTTCCTTCGAATATATTTTTTATAAATTTCGAAATACTGAATATATACAAAAAAAATTGAACCTGCTCACAACATTTCACGAAAATTCAAGAGAACGGTTGAGAAATGCGACCAGTCCCCCTATTCTGCGGGGCTACCACGAACTTCATTTCAAAGTCGAAGTTCGTAATAATATGCATCCCTTACCCGAGTAAGGGAGTGCGATAGAGATGGAAATACCCGAACTTCGACTTTCGAAGTTCGTGGTAGCGCCGCTGTAACTTGTTTTAAGCTCACCTCAACACTCACCCACAAATATTTCTTGATACCGCGATGCGTTACTAAGCGTATGTTCACGTCTAGTTTCGTGACCAGCGGGGTGAGTCGCATTAGCGCGTAGCGATTAACAGCCCTGCCCCCCGATTCTGTAACTTGTTTTAAGCTCACCTCACCACTCACCCACAAATATATCATGACACTGCGATGCGTAGTAACTTAGCGTAGGTAGAGGTCTAGTTTAGTGACGGGTGACCAGCTGGGTGAGCCGCATTAGCGCGTAGCGAATAACAGCCCTGTAGAGTAGAACGCCAATATATTAAATATTTTTTTCCCAAGCGGCTGAAACTGAGAATTTCGTTCGCTGTGCTCACTCGTTCGAGTATACTGTAAAACTGACGTATTAAATGTCACTACGGCCGACATTGCATGTTCCGCTTTTTGGTAGTTCTTCAGGGAGTTCCCGCGGCCGTATCGTGTCGGTGTCGCGTGAGTGCGTGACGCGATACAACCGAAACATGTCGCCCGTAGTGACCCTTCATATGTGAGTTTAACCGTATACCTAGTTATGCTTTCTGTAACACTGTCATTGGAATTGGAATCTTCTACCTCGGACGTTAAAGTTGTTTTTTGAATGATGATGCAATTCGGCGAACTGAAATAATCTCTAGTATAGTGGCTCTCAGTGTGAGATGTAAAACTCGAAAGCATTTTGCATTGGAAATTATCGCGTGCTTCAAAGCAACGTCTGACTACATTATAAGAAACAATGTTAAAAAAAACAAAGTTGGGTCTTTATTTTCCTTCTTTTACTGAGGCTACTCAAACAATACATTATTTTACAATACAATTAAGTTAGTACTATAGTATTTTGTCTAATCTAAAATCTCACTTAATGAAATATAAATAAAACTTCAATAAGTTAAGTATTTATCGAAAGTCCAATACCGCCATTTCCGAAGAGAGTAGCATCTATTTTTCTCGTGCGCGGAAGGCATAAGCGTGTCTCTGCCAAGGGGGCGTGGTCGACTCGAATCAAGGCATCCCCTTAAAAATTAAATTACTGAATTGACAAAAAAATCTATATAATTATTGAACAGCTCACAAAATTGAGAATCGGTTGAGAAATGGAACATGTAGAGGAGAACATCCGAACATTTTTTTTGGCTCAAACAACTGCGGCGCTATTACTAACTTCTATCGCACTCCCTTACTCGAGTAACAGGGATGCATGTATTACGAACTTCGACTTTCGAAGTTCGTGGTAGCGCCGCTGGCCTCGTGAACCTCGTTCGCTTCCAACACACTTAAGAGTGCGCAGTAAGCTCGATTCTCCATACAAACGTAGTTACGCTCTCATTTTAAAACTACGTGTTGGATTGTAACGAAACTTTGCATATACAATGACATGAGGTATATTCAGGTCTGTAATTAGTTTATGTAGCTTCAGCTACCATAGTAAATCAAATATAGCGAATTTAAGTTTTTCATACAAAACTTGTTTTTGCTGTATTTTGTTTGTTTTATAAACTGGAACCATATAAACTAATTACAGCCCTGGATATACCTCATGTCATTGCATATGCAAAGTTTCGTCACAATCCAACACGTAGTTTTAAAATGACAGCGTAACTACGTTTGTATGGGAAGGTGAAATTCGGCCGACCTTACTGCGGACTCTTAAAGCCTGCTGTACACACTGGGCCAACGTTGGCGCGGAGCAGAATGCCGCTATGCGTTAGAGGAAGATGGCTTTATTTCGTTCTCATGCGTTTGCATAGCTGCATCCTGCTCACGCGCCAACGTTGGCCCAATGTGTACAGCCGGCATAAGAATTGAATCTCCATATTTCTGGACGCCTTTACATTTGGTACGGTCAACCAAGAAATTGGTCTACCACTTATTAACCATAAAAAAAAAACTAAGCAAAGCTTGTAATATGGGTACTAGACGACAATAATCATACTTATATAGATAAATAAATACTTTAAATACATAGAAAAAACCATGACTCAGGAACAAATGGTCGTGCTCATCACACAAATAGATGCCGTTACCGGGATTCGAACCCAGGACCTCTTGCTTCGTAGGCAGCGTCACTACCGCTAAACTAAAGTGCTACTAGGCTAAAGTGGTCGTCATTATTTTTCATTACGGCGCTGTCAACACCAAAATGGCCTTGAGGATTTGGGATAGCGCGTACACTGTCTATTGTTATCGGAGTAAACGAGAGCGAGTGTCACTGGGCGGCCCGGTTTTTGAAGATAATAGTGCATAAATATTGAAATAAAAAAAAGTATGGATTATTTGAGAAATGTGACTCGTTAGCGGTTTAGGTATGAATATGTTGACTTCATATTTTTAATAGCAGACCCATACGTCAAAAAAATAAAGACAGAACCGTTTAAGATGATTTTAAGACCAATCTTTGCAATTATTTTCTATCGAGCCGATTTCGTCCAATTATGTATCGAGCCCGTCCACGCTCTTTGAAATATCGACGCTTATCTAAAACAAGTCAGTATCGCGAAATAATCCGTTTTGCTACTAAGTATAAGACTAGACGCAGAACACGGTAAAGTTTATCGTGACTAAGACTCCCGTGTTCTAATTCAAAAAATTGCCACCGTGGCAGCATTGTGCCGTTATGCCATTGGTGGGGTGTCGACGTCATTTTATCTGGAAGAACGTCCGTAGGCCAGATGAGCCATAGCGATCGACGCCGTCACCACGTTTTTTTGTTGACTACCGGCACATCCCCAAATAATTCGTTAAAACACATCAATTTGTTTGTACAACAGCGGCATTACGCGAAATAGCTCAGTGGAACACTAGCGATTTTTTTTGCAATATAGGATTATTCATGGATGGGACACTTTCCGTTAAACAGTAAGAACCGATGTTTTGACTTAACCACAAATAAACGAGTATTCACGAAAATAATGAAAGTTGGCTTGTTCATGTAAGCAAAATAAGCCCCTATACTACATAAGATTTACTGCATTATTGGTATACTATACGAATTTGGACTATGTTCATCATAAATATGCATTTAGTTTCTTGATTCAAAACGAGAAAAGCCACTATAAATAGATAAGCAGCACGATGATAAACTTATTAAAATGTTACATGTATTGCAAAAAAGGTATTTGCTCGGTTGTATTTATATCAATTAAAATAATAATATACAACACAAGCCTTATTGAGCTTAACTATGGGCCTAGTTCGATTTGTGTAAGATTAACCTCCAATATTTATTTATTTTGTAATATCAAAAAATATAAGTATAAGATACATAGCTACTACATGCTCCATGTACATGGGGACTTCAATTACTCGTGTGCGTCTTATGCGATCACTCGGAGGCTGTCCGTCTGTCACAGCCAGATTTTAATATAAAAAGTGGTATAATAACAATAATAATTATATTTTTATGATGGACACTATTTAAGGGTTTGTCCTGCCTCTCTTTCGTGGCTGAATTTGTGTGAAAGATTCAGTAACTCATTCAGTTGACTATATTATACTTTGGTTATAGAAATGAACACGCGAACTGGAAAAAATATCCGAAATCTGCTTTGGTTTTGCTGCGGGTAGCCTCATTTCTGATGCGATCGCGCAGAGAAACTCCCAGCATAGACCTCTCCATTGCCCTTTGGGTGACCCCGAGAGCTTTCAGCTGGAAGTTCCAGCTGAAAGCTCTCCGGGTCACAGTTCCAGGCTGGAATTCCAAAACCGTTTCGATTGCCTAGGTTTTGTGGAACCTGTCCGTGCCACTGGGTCTATGTTCTTCGAGGCCCAGCGGGCCATCAGAACTAAAAGGCTCTCTAGCTCCACTCAGAAGCTCATGAAGGAAAGGAGTGAAATGATTCTGCAGTCTTCAAACGATGCGACTTTATACCGGCAGCTAAATAAACAGATCTCCAAGCCCCTTACCCGCGATCTGCGCCAATTCACTACGAACCGTATTGAAGAGGCCATCGAGCGAAATAAGGGCTCTAATGTGTTCGCACGAGATTCGATCGAGTCTATTGGGCAGAGCCAGCTCGCAAGGTAAAAAACTGAGGACTGGAGAGTCGTTTTTTCCAAACCTGAGCTTTTGAGTGAGTGCGTTTTTACACGTCATACATATCGTATACACGTCAACTCGCAGACCCGAAGTTGGTCTGGCGGAAGACCCTAGCTAGACCAACCCGACAGTTTACCGACGACATCCCGGACATCAGCCTGTATGAGATTAAAATGGCTCTGAAACAGCTTAATAACAGCAGGGCACCCGGTGAAGACGGAATTACAGCCAAACTCATGACGGCGGGTAGAAAACCGATCCTTACGACCCTTCAGAAGTTGTTCGACACCGTCCTACTGGAAGGGAGAACGTCAAAGGCGTGGAACAGAGGTAAGGGGTGCTGTTCTTCAAAAAGGGGAACAAAACCCTGCTGAAGAATTACCGACCCATCTCACTTCTGAGCTATGCTTACAAGCTAATTTCAAGTCATTACGAATCGCCTCGCACGCAGGCTTAGTGACTTCCAGCCTCCCGAAAAAGCCGGTTTTTGAAGAGGTTTTAGTACCGTTGACCACATTCATATGCTCCGCCAGGTTATACAGAAGACTGGAAAGTAAAACTTGCCTCTCTGCTTAGCCTTCGTGGAGAAAGCTTTCGATTCGATCGAAACCTGAGCTGTACTACAGTCTCTCCAGCGGTGAAAAGTAGACTGCCGCTATATCGAAGTACTGAAGTGTTTGTACGAGAACGTCACTATGTCAGTCCGACTCCAGGATCGGAGCTTGAAACGTATTCCGCTACAGCGGCCTGTTAGGCAAGTGAATGTTATTTCCCCAAAACTGTACACCGCTGCAATGGAGGACGTTTTCAAGACTCTAGACTGGAGAAGGCTAGGCATCACCATCAACGGCTAGTACATCAATCACCTTTAGTTTGCTGATGATATAGTAGTCTCTGAGACCATGGAGGACTTGAGTACTATGCTCGATGACTTCAGTAAAGCCTCCGAGCGAGTTGGTCTAAGAATGAACATGGATAAGCCAAAGATCATGTCAATCGGACACTTTCAAGACTTCTTCAGACTGCCAAGTTAGATAGGTCCGTCCAACTTTGAGTAAGAGTCCGATTTGGCTGGGTAGCATTCGGGAACCTACGGCACATCTTTTCGCCCAATACTTCGCAATGTCTCAAGACGAGAGTCTTTGACCAGTGTGTGTTGCCACTACCTCACTGTGTGATGACGTATGACACGGAAACGTAGACGGTTACCTCATAAGAAGCCTCAAAGTCACCCAAAGAGCAATGGAGAGGGCTATGCTGGGAGTTTCTCTGCGCAATCGCATCAGAAATGAGGCTACCGCAGCAAAACCAAGGTAACCGATATAGCCCTCCAAATAGCTTAAGTGGCAATGGGCTGGGCGCATTGCACGTAGAACGATGGCCGTTGGGGCGGAAAGGTTCTCGAGATTTGACCACGTACCGGATGGCGCAGCGTAGCTAGGCCCCCACGAGGTTCAAAGATTTCAAAGATTCAAAGATTTTTATTTTGCTCGGAATGCAGTTACATAGTTCTTAAAAATACAACATAATCGTCCAGTGCATTCAGTCTACGTGCAGGCGTGCAAAACATTTTTATGGAGTTTCGGACTTAAAGAAATAATAGTGAGATTCGGACTTAAAGAAATAATAATCCGAAATTTTATCTTTGAATCTTTGAATCTTTAAAAAAGAGTTACTATTTTACATCCATAGTACAAGTGTTGTAAACTAAACTATACCGTTATTGTCTATATAGTTTAAGTATTATTGTGATGTATGTCGTTTAAGGCCATTATTGTCCATATTAAAAAAAAAAATTTGAGAAACAAAACAAAATAAGTCAGTATTCTTTTAATATTGTATATATACGCTTGTCTTAAAGACGAATAGTACACTATTATTCATAAGAAAGAAATATTTTTTTGAATTATTTTCTATTGAGACGTTAGTACACATAAAAACTAATCCTAAGTATGTAAATATCGTGTCACAACTCTAAATTGTAGTAAATTTTTGAGTTTTTTTTGTGTAGTTTTTTGTTGTTTTATTTTTATTTTATTGGGTTTAAATAACTGGATGACAGAGGAAACTGTGACTAAAAGAAGATTTTAAATTGGTTATCTTAAAAAAAAAATATAACAATATCTTTTTTGTGTTTTTTTTAAACCTCTGCCCTGAAAAAACACAGTTTTTGAGATACAGAGTTGTTTTAGATAAGCATCGATATGGTGAATATTAACATATATTTTTTTGATATGCTAGAACAAGTAGTTTTTCTCAAAAAACTGCTTAAAAACATCAATTTCAACTAAATTAGGTCTTGTCAGCCCCTTAAGTTCCAAAATTGTTAGCCCAACTTTAGGCTCACCTATATACCTACTAATATGGTTCCACACGTCGACTAGTACCACACCTATGATGCCTCATGTCGGCTATGACCCATACAGTTACACCATACGAGACATTCCCAGAAATCCAATTGAACAGATGCCAACTACAAATTAGCGTTATCTCTTATCTCTTTCCCGCTGTGACATCACGCCCTCCACTCTTCATACGATCGTGGAGCCAATTTAATCCAGTTAGATAGGTACTCATTTATTTTTAATCATTTATTAATGCTGGATTGTAATATAACCTAGTCGTGGTCATTTCGACTTGATACGTACTCGTACGTAGAACAAGACCCGATTGGCGGTATTCTACTTACAAAATGTGATATTTCATTGGCATCTACTTTATAACAGAGATATCGCCACTTTCATCGCTCTATCTTTGAAAACGGGAATGATAGGGATATCCCCTTCTGATAACTAAGTCCAATGGAATTGCGGCCCTTGGTGAAAACACGTCAGAATAAGTTAAGATACATATAAGTACCTACTCAGTATGTCACTGTCGAAACATTCAAGTTTGCTATTAGGTACCCATCACGAACCTTCCATTAATAAATTGATAATTGACATTTAAAGTTTTGAAATTGCATCTTACTTATATTAGGCCAGGATATTTTATGACAAGTTAGATGGTATCAAATGTTTGCTCTACTAACTCAAAATTGGTATACCTACCTACCTATACCTACTTACCTACATTGCCCGGGCTGAAAACAAAAGATGGCTGACAGCTACCAAAACTCATTCACCGGTACAAAATTGTATTAAACAACCCCACAACCGCTCCGCTTTCCAGATAAACGAATCTGACTTCGTTTTAGCGGGAATAATTTAAAGACGTTGCATTTCATACTCTATTTCCAAGCAGACAAGTATCAATTTTCTTTAGTCTTCGAGGAATATCAGAGCGGAGCGCTGCACGAACAGAACTAAGCCAATT
Source organism: Epinotia ramella (assembly GCA_947578815.1). Classification (NCBI taxonomy): domain Eukaryota; kingdom Metazoa; phylum Arthropoda; class Insecta; order Lepidoptera; family Tortricidae; genus Epinotia; species Epinotia ramella. The sequence continues at coordinate 9,203,534 of OX388217.1, read as the reverse complement.
TAATCTCTATTGTCTTGCATTAAGGTAGAATTTGGCGAGTTGTAGTTTGTCTTTGAAAGAAATTTAGTTATCAACAGTTACCTTTGAAGTGGCGCTTCTGCATGCAAATTTTTCGTTCTGTTGGGTTGAACAAAATTGCCAATTTGTCCGTTAAATGCACGGCAGATTGAAAATCAGTGCCTGTGTTATACTATACATACAATAACATCCCAACGCTTATAAATAAAATGTATTTTCGTTATTTACTACAGCGCCTCACGGTGGCCATCTGTGGAACTACTATTGATTCGTATTGAACGTACCAGAAGATGATACGTCAGTTAGTAATAGTTTCATACTAATTTGTTAGATGGCGCTAATATCAATATTTTTTCGACGTAATTAACACGTTTTATTTCTGTTACTATATATTCCATAAATAATTAAATAACGGAAACTTGGATTCTTTATGTTTATTACTAGTTATCCCATTTTCTTCCGGATCGTGTTCCCTTATTCTATGAATTAAACTGCCATCTATGACCGCCTGAAGTAACTATGTCAGTAAAAAACGGGCTTAGCAACTTTCGACGATATCGATTAAGGGAAGGGAGGTTTTTAGTCAAAGCCTTAAAACACAGATGGCGTTACCTGAAAGACTTGAGATTGTAACTTTAGGCATTTAATTCAGGGTGATCGAGGTAAAGTGAGGCAGTCGGTAAATATTTTTTTGTGGGATAAGTTTTGCTCCGCTACAATATCAAGATAGTTATACTATAACTGAATAGTTTTAATTCGTAGGAAATAAGCGCCATCCGGGCTGTTATTCGGAACGTGTTCATTCGTCTCACCTCCCTCACCCGTCATGCTTACCGAAACTGCGGGGCTAGCACAACTGACGCCGCGTCGCGACGCGAGTCGAGAAAGATCTACCCTCTTCTTTCTAATCTGCTCGGTGCGAGTGAGAAAGGAGACGCTCAGTCGCGCGCAAAGCGACTTGTCAGCAAGTTGTGCTAGACGTACAGGACGCTTAGTTAGTGTTAGTACTTATGAATCGCGGCGTCAAGATAAATTTGTGGGAGACGGGTGAGGTGAGATAAAAACAAGTTACAGAATAGCGGGGCCGAGGTCTAGTTTCGTTAGGCGTGACGGGTGAGGTGAAGCGCATTAGCGCGTTCCGAATAACGGCCCAGACCCCGTAGCATGGACGGCCTTATCACGCGATAAGTGACAAGATAGAGCGTCCGTCTATTGAATCAGCCAGTGACGGACGCTCTATCCTGTCCACGGCCACTAGGTTCACACGGACACGTAGGTACGTACAATGCACATATGAATATGATGTACCTACATCATTACATGGATGTACATTACCCCTACCCCCTACCCTACGCTTCCGTCATTGTCAATTCTCACTATTTAGAACTTTTCGAAGCAGCGTAACATTTTAGAATGAACCAAGAATACTACGGGATAAGTGACAGGCTGTCACTTATCGCGTGATAAGGCCGACCATGATACGGGGTCTGGAGAAGCTTTGATTCCTAAGTGAAAACTGAGAGAATACGATTTTTCCGGAGATAAGACAGAGTAGGCACTATAGGTCTTATCTCCAGGAAAAAAAATATTGCACCAACGGGGCTAGCACAACTGACGCCGCGCCGCGACGCGAGTCGAGAAAGATCTACCCTCCTCTTTCTAATTTGCACGGTGCGAGTGAGATAAGAGACGCTCAGTCGCGCGGGAAGCGAGAGAGCAGTAAGTTGTGCTAGACGTAAAATAGGCAGCTAGCTCTAAAATAAGCGAGAATACAAATTTCGTTTGATAGAATAGATCACTCTAACCACAATACGTTAATTTCAAAGAAATTATATACTTTTCATCACACTTGCTCGAAAAGGGCTTCATAATGCGCAGACATACAGAGCTGTAATAGCCTGTGTTACGCCCACGGGCGTAATGGTTTTTTTCTTAATTTGTACCTGTCACTCATGCGGCAGTTACAAAGCAAAGAGGTTTTATATCAAATACGATGTCTGAAAACGTATGTATAAATAAATTTAAACTTAAAAAACTACTTAAACAAGTTTAACTGAATTATTTACAGATTTAATATGTAGTTATTTAGTGTCTATGTAAAATGTTTTTAAGTGTTTTTAAATCGTGGCTGTATACCGAAGGGTCTTTGCCATACGCGCCTCACGTCAAATTCAACAAAATGGACGACTGACATGTTGCAGTTTTTATAACGATTTGTATTCATTTCATCTAAAATGTATTTGTTTCCTCGCAAATGAGATGAAAAACATTGTGTATAACACGGGCGTAAGAATATTGCAAACTCGAGTCATCAAAATAGACTCTTGTTCGCAATATTCCACTTACGCCCCTAGTTAAACAATGTACTATTTTTCATATAGAGTGAATAAAATAATCGTCTGTTCTTAAGTAGTTAAGTTAATAGTAGCAGCTTTTATGTATGAAAGTTATTATTTTGATCACACATATTAATGTAATAGTTAAAGCAATGACGCGTAGTTTCAGTGTCCGAGAGGCAACCGGATGGCTCGCGGTATTTAAGCTACCGAAGCGTTGTGGAACCGCCCTGTGCAACCGAAACTGAACCAACATGGACTGGGCGGGAGAAGTTTTATTTAAATTTCATAAAGTGAGATTTTAGATGAGATAAAATACTATAGTATTAACTTGATTGTGTAGTAAAATAATGTATCGTTTGAGTAGGCTGAGTAAAAAAAGGAAAACACAGACCCAACTTTGGATTTTTTTTCTATCGAGAATTTTAAGCAATCGTGTATCGATAAATCAGGTAAACAATCATATAGTCAAGAATCATAATATCTGAAAATCAGACCTAATTGTTTCTTAATCTAGTCAGAACGGCGTTTCAAAGCACGCGATAATTTCCAATGCACCGCCTAAAACAGCATTTTCCAGCGTACACACTTTCAGGCAACCGCTGTTATAACAAAAAAACCTTTTCATATTTTTCTTCTACGCGACGTCGTTCGGAATGGCGCTCTGTTTACAAAAAAGTGGACCAATATGAGCAGCGAAATCTAGAAGACGTGGAGTAAAATTCCCTAAAACAATGATATATATTACGTGACGGCGTCGCAAGACCTCACTGCTCAACCCACCTCTCACCTCACCTGTCACGTGATCACGTCACGCCTCACGCCTAATGCGACAGACAAGATAATCTTACCCCGATACGTCACATTTCTTTAATTTGACAAAATATTAGCTTTGTAGGTACTTATGTTTCACACATACGATTAGCAACGTTCAATTATTACTTTAATTTATAATTTTTTATTGATTGTAAGCCGTTTAAACTACTCAAATAGTTTTAATACATACTTTCCGTCGATGTTTGTATCGATAACTAGAACACCACTTAGGAATGAGATGATTTGACAGTTGTACCTTATTCATAACAGTTAAGGGGCTACCCGAGGTTTTCATCGATTTTTGACAAGTTTTGAATCGTATCTACTACTTTTGCACTACAGATAGAATCATAAATCAAACGGCTATCGGTTCTTAAATCTTTTATCTCCATTTTGACTGACCGGATTTTGAAAAAAATTAATACTTAATTTTGTATGATTTTTTTAATCATTGTCTAAAAAAACACTTATTTCGCATCTCTATTGACGTGAAAGATCTAACATATACGAAATCTACAAATTTGGGTTCGTCTATGACGTCTCTAAAAACTGGCAGAGGGTTTTAATTTTAAACCAATTAACACAAAAGTTATGGCCAGAAAACCAGTTTTTTGGCCTAAAATTGTTCAACTTTGATGCCAAATATCTCGAAAACAATGAAGTTTGAAGTAAATATGGGATACTATATTGCTTAAAGCCGTTGTTGTTAATATAATAAGCTACAAAAAACATTAGAAAACTAAGGGATTCAGATCGAAGGTCATTGGCGTATGGGAGCCTCTTAAATGACAGGACTGGACACTAAACGACATATCCGAAAGATTTGACTAAGGCCCTCCTATACCCATATAACCAAGCTAGACAACTCCATTGCGTACCGTGTGACCGCATCTTTAAAGCAAAGTTTGGTTTTGCGAGTCATATTATAGAGCGTTCCATAATCCAAATATGAATAACTGACGGAGTCGCTGTCGCCGGACACGGCGAGGAGGACTATACAGGGTGTAATCGTTAAGTGTTTACAGGCCATAATTCCGTAAATATAGCAGATATCAGAAAACTTCCCCAATATTTCTGCTTTTATTTCAAAAACGTTATTAGTGTAATTTTACTCGTTGGGTAACGTACTTTCGATATCAGTTAGAAGTTTTCTGATATCTGCTGTATTTACGGAATTATGGCCTGTAAACACTTAACGATTACACCCTGTATATTAGTCCTTAACTTAGGCTATGTCCACTGGAAAAACGTGAACCTATATCTCTCGGCCACGGTCTTATATTTGAACGAGCGAGCGAGGCGACCAAGTTCTCAGATTCAGCTTGGGCAAAAATCCTTTCGGATCCGGATTCCGGTTGTCCGGCTGCTCTCTTCTACAGCTCGCATTTCTGAACCGATTCTCGTGAAAATTTGTGAGCAGGTTAAATCTCTCACTCTCTAATTTAATTTAATTCTTTTTATAACGTATTTTCTTACATTAGGAGCGTCTTTTGTCACTAACATATAATATCGGCACTGGCACCATGCTCTGAATTAAAGGTTTTTTTTTTAATAATTATATAAAGTCTTATCGATTCAGTTTTTCCAAATAAAATATATAAAATCTTTTTGAGTTCAAAGGACCACTTGTTTATATTTGGTACTAGCTTCTGCCCGCGACTCCGTCCGCGTGGAACTCGTTTATATCGCAGCGCCATACAAACTTTCACCCCCCCCCATTTCACCCCCTTAGGGGGTGATTTCGGGGATAAAAACTATCCTATGTCCTTCCCCGGGACTCAAACTATCTTGATACCAAATTTCTTCGCAATCGGTTCAGCGGTTTAAGCGTGAAGAGGTAACAGACAGACAGACAGACAGACACACTTTCGCATTTATAATATTACTAGCTTTTGCCCGCGACTCCGTTCGCGTGGAACTCCTTTATATCGTTTCTCCATACAAACTTCCGCCCCCCATTTCACCCTTTTAAGGGATGATTTCCGGCATAAAAACTATCCTATGCCGTTCCCCGGGACTCGAACTACGTCTATACCAAAGTTCGTCGAAATCGGTTCAGTGGTATAAGCGTGAAATAGTAGCAGACATACAGAGTTACTTCCGCATATATAATACTTATTACTTATTAAGTATTATTATGAGATCGCGATCATTTTAGGAATCGGAAAGCTGACAATTAAGTAGCACTTTAACGAAAGTTTAGGGTAAAAAAACATAAGTAAAAATCCTCTTATGTGTAGAAGGTAGTAACAGTAACCAGCTTGAATAAATATTACTCTCTCGTAGGTTTGATGGACATTATGACTATATTACATAAAATATACACACTATATTACATATTATATTATTATTTATTAAATTAATTGATTTGTGTTTCCATTCGAGTGTCTGTACTTAGGATCCTGCACCACTAAAGTTTCTGTTTAGCCCAATGGTTGACTGGTAGAGAATGCCTTAAGGCATTAAGTCCGCCAATTGTACTTCTATTTTTATATTTGTGCAATAAAGTTTAAATAAATAAATAAATAAATTACACATATTTAAAATATTGATTCCATCTTAAAAAAATCCTATAAGGGATGAAAACGGCATTACGGATTCAAAATATCTCTAGACCATATTTTATTTGATGTTTATAGGGAATGATGATTTCCCGGATAAAGACTGCCTTATCATCTTCCATGGGCCACAAACTATCTCTATACCAAATTTCATGAAAGTAAATCGGAAAAAGTAGACCATAAAAAAATATTTAACCCCCCCCTCCACCCATCACTCACCAGTAAGGGGATGATATTCGGGATAATAATTATCGTATGCCGCTCCTCGGAACTACATATAAATATCCCTATAACAAATTTCATCTAAATAGGCTCAGCGGTTTTAATAGCTCCTTGCAAATTTTAACCCTCCATTTTAACCCATTAGGGGATTAATATCGGAAAAAACTATCCTTTATCCTTTCCCGGGAATCAAAGTATCTTTGCACCAAATTTCATCCTAATAAAATCTTGCCATATGGCACTAACCCCTTAGGGGATGAATTTCGGGAAAAAACAATCCTATGTCCTTTCCCAGGATTCAAACTATCTTCGCACCAAATTTCATCTAAATTGGTTCAGCGGTTTAAGTATCTCCATACAAATTGTAACCCCCCATTTCACCCCCTTAGGGAATGAATTTCGAAAAAAAAAAAATTCCTATATCCTTTCCGAGAATTCAAACTATCTGCACCCATTTCAATCGATGCAGCGGTTTAAGTATCTCCATTCAAAGTTTAACCCCCCATTTCATCCCCTTAGGGGATGAATTTCGGGGAAAATACTATCCAATGTCCTGCCCTAAGATTCAAACTATCTTTGTACCAAATTTCACCTAAATCGGTTTAGCGGTTTAAGCGTGAAGAGGTTACAGACAGACAGACCCTGTCCTTTCCCAGAATTCAAACTATCTTTGCACCCATCTCAATCGATTCAGCGGTTTAAGTATCTCCATACAAATTTTAACCCCCCATTTCACCCCCTTAGGGGATGAATTTCGGAAATAAAACTATCGTATGTCCTTTCCGAGAATTCAAACTATCTCTGCACCAAATTTCATCTCAATCGGTTCAGCGGTTTAAGTATCTCCATGCAAAATTTGAACCCCCTATTTTACCCCCTTAGGGGACGAATTTCGGGAAAAAACTATCCTATGTCCTTTTCCAGAATTCAAAATATCTTTGCACCCATCTCAATCGATGCAGCGGTTTCAGTATCTCCACACAAATTTGAACCCCCCATTTCACCCCCTTAGGGGATGAATTTTGGAAAAAAAACAATCCTATGTCCTTTTCCAGGATTCAAACTATCTTTGCACCAAATTTCATCTAAATCGGTTTAGCGGTTTAAGTATCTCCATACAAATTTTAAACCCCCTATTTCACCCCTTTAGGGGATGATTTCCGGGGTAAAAACTATCATATGTCCTTCCCCAGGACTCAAACTATCTCTATACCAAATTTCATCCAATTCGGTTCAGCGGTTTAAGCGTGAAGAGGTAACAGACGGACAGACAGACAGACATACAGACAGACACACTTTCGCATTTATAATATTAGTATGGATTAAAGTATTAAAGTATGGAGTATGGATTTAAAGCGCAAAGAACTACACTTACTCGTAGGTACAAATAATTTTCATTGGTATTTCTATGACACTTCTGCTTTTGTTTTTCATCTGTTTTTGTTTCATATTTTAAGGTGTTGGCAATAAAGACATTCTTATTCTTCTTAATATTTCTTCACCCCAACGCAACGACACTCACACTTGGGGACAAATTATCGCCATATCGATTCCTACGCAATATAGCCTACGGTCTGTCCAAACCAAACACATTGATCCGTGGCTGTTTGCCGACACGGGCGGAGCTGTAATGAATCTGATTAAGTAGCTTTCGCCGCCAAATCACCGGCCTTCGTGATGGGTTGGGCGCGCAAAATGGCGTTTGTGACAATGGATATATAGATAGGATAGCCTACTGATTTGTGCGAAGGAATGCCTGTAAGTTTTGTTCAATATTGAGAGGCGGATTACAAAAATGTACGTCTGTTAGACGACTCGGCTGGGCAGCATTCGGGAGGCTACGGAACATCCTTTCGTCCAATATTCCGCAGTGTCTTTGACCAGTGTGTATTGCCAGTGATGACGTATCGCACGGAAACGTGGTCGCTTACTATGGGCCTCATAAGAAGGCTCAAAGTCACCCAAAGGGCAATGGAGAGCGCTATGTTGGGAATTTCTCTGCGCGATCGCATCAGAAATGAGGCTATCCGCACCAGAATCAAGGTAACCGATATAGACCTCCGAATCGCTAAACTTAAGTGGCAGTGGGCGGGGCACATTGCACGTAGAACCGATGGCCGTTGGGGCGGAAAGGTTCTCGAGTGGCGACCACGTAGCGTGGGTAGGCCCCCACAAGGTGGACTGATGACCTGGTAAAGGTCGCGGGAGTCCGCTGGATGCGGGTGGCGCAGGACCGGTCATTGTGGCACTCTTTGGGGGAGGCCTATGTCCAGCAGTGGACGTCTTTCGGCTGATATGATGATGATGATGATGACGTCTGTTAGACAGAAATTCATAATCTTATCTTAAACTAATTGAAGCGCAAAGTTTATGTTTATAATTAAGTACCTCATCATTACATCATCATTTCAACCGAAAGACGTCCACTGCTGGACATAGGTCTCCCCCAAAGAGTGCCAAAGTGGCCGGTCTTGCACCACCCATTAAGTAATACCTACTTAGATCTAATCAAGTAAAAGCTTATTATACTATCTATTTACAAGCTTAAACTAGCTCTGTCCGTGTAAATAATAATGTATCTAATAATATGTAAGTGGTCATTCAAAACTTGCAAGCCAATTTTTAGATACTTCCGATTGTCCCGAAAGGATACCGCACACCTAGTAGGTTAGGTACCTTACTGAAAAAATGTAATAGAATATTTATTTGTAAGGTCACTTTAAAATAAAGTTTTTACTGAAGTGATCTGACTGTAATCATAGTTAGCATAAAAACGGCTACCTATCAAAAATAAATTCTTTGACGGAATGTTATTTCTTATATCCCAATAGACCGGATACATTTTTGATAGTATCTTCGTGTTTTCCTCTAGAGTTCGAAACATGATTTCCATTTAATAGCCTGAATTTAAAATTAAAATTAAAGCGACACCTCCTCCATATATAATAAGCTCTATCTACGGGCGGTCTAGTCCTGCCCTCGTATCTTTGATGCCTACAATATTATATGTGTCATTTTAAGGATAAACTTACCTCATATAGGCATAATTGTTTATTCTAGTCATGATTAATGTTATCACACACACGCGCGGGCTCCCACTCTGTAACGAGCCGCCCTAGGCGAGCAAACACATAAACGTAATTGCCAAATCGGCCCAATATCGGCCGCCAGCGTAATGCGGTTATACGATTAACGCTTGGCAATATTGCTACATGTTATGATGTAGCCTAAAATTAGTAGCGTCGATGTGATCATGGATATTTTCAGTGGGTTTTGTTAATAATACAATACCTCCAGGGTTAAACGTATTTAATGTACGGGCGACATGTTTCAAACTTTCTTCAGGATGAGTGTTCCGAAGAGTTCGAAACACGTCGCCCGTAGTACCAATTAAAACGTGAGTTTAACCGTGGAATTATCATTATTATTTTAAACACGTTTCACGAGGGTTTTGTTAATGTTTATAAGTTGATCAGGTTGGTCCCATTTTGGCACGAACAACCATTCCTTTGGCAGATTTTTTACACATAACTTTTTTTGGGACACTTGGCGAGGAGGAACGATGGGAGATGGACATAACGGGTTACTGAATGGTGGCCAAGGTTATTGAAGAAGTCAGCGGCCAGACCAGCAGCTCGATGGACCGATGATATCTGCCGAACAGGGGGCCAACATTGGATAAGATTAGCACAGGGCCGAGGAGAGTGGCGTAATAAAGAAGAGGCCTACACTCAACAGTGGGTGGATACGGGCTGAATAGATAGATAGATAGAGATATAACTTTTTTTAATTTTTATTAATGATATACGTGGCAATTTTCATACATTTTGTGATAACGATGGCAAAATTACAAACAACCTTCTCTACAATGACTATAAGAGAGAAGTTAGATAAAATCCTCGATCTATTTAAGTAAATTGGGGCAAAATCCGCAGCCAATATCATATATAGGTGTAGATAATTGTGTAACTTTTCGAACGAGCGTTCAAAATTTTTCGCATTGCCCTGCAGATCTTGTCAGCCAACTTGAGTATGTATTTAGATCTTCACTTCACCTTCCTGAAATCAATAAGTGCTAAATAAAAATCGGTATAAATTATCATATTTGAGTTTACTCCGTTAGTTTAGTTCAGATAGATAGATAGTTAGATGGATAATAACTTTATTCAGCCACAACAAACAATTATAGTGGTACAAGCATTTAGAAAAAAACATGTCAAACAATTTTATAAACTAAGGCATTCAGAAAAGTAAAAACTTAGTCAAGGGTTGTCTGTTGTGGTGTAGAGGTGCTGAACCATTAAAACTAAATCTAATTGATCCAACGACCAGTGCAGCGCGAATCAATTTTATCGATCATCAGTGTATTATTATTATTGTCAATAGGTAATTCATATATAAAAATTAAATGTGCAAGTAAAATAAATAAGTGATTTATGTTAGTGTAAATTGTAATGTGTAGATGTAGGTGTTCGAATGTAGCAATTATTAGTAATATTAGTTGTGGGTAGGTGCAAACTAAGACGGTATCTTTTATAAAAGGCGAGTTTATGTACAGTATATAAATGGAGTCAATTTTCATAGCATAAAATAAGAGTAGTAGGAGCAGAGTTTAGGTACTTTGCTTTTGCGTGTTTAGGAAGTACTGTCGTAATTTTAATTTTAATTGAGTTTTATGTTTTAATTCTCGAATTAGTGGAGGTATAATGTTTATTTATTTATTTATTGACAAATACATTTACGTGACATTACAAAAAAAATTAGGCGACGAAACGGCGTGGCCCCGTTGCATCGTCATGTAGAATTCGGCAGATTGCCCCGGAACCGTCGAAACACGACACCCTTCGGCCAGAAGTCAGCACATGCGATGGTCTCCTGCAGCGGCCGCGGCACGCGCACCACAAACGAGCTAGTGCACATAGTGGCGCGAACGCAGCTGGAACACCCTCCAGCACTTAGTAGCTTGGTACCTAAAACTCCCTCTAAAAGCAGCAATACGATATCTTTGAGCCTGCAATACCAGTATACGCGGGGCTCCAACTGAATGACAATTTCTGTTTGTTGACCATTTCAGCTTATGGAACAAGTAACTTGGGCTTTGTGTATATATTGTGTCAAACAGCAAGCACGCTAACATTAGATTCTGACGTGGCAACATTTTAAGACAATTGCCATCGTTTACAAATGGAGTGACATGGGTTCGCGGAGGAATCTTGTAACAATTAAAACCTGGCACAAGCGTTTTGGACCCTTTGAATGCAGCGCTGCGAGCGAGCTCAGAGACAATGTACGGTACACGGTAATGCAGTAGTTAAGTTTCGATAAAATAAGGGCGTCACATAGTCTCACTCGCAGATCAATACTCAAAAAGTCGCGAACATTGTACAAAACCTTTAGACGGTACATACAGAACCGGACTGTTTCAGCTACGTGATTTTCAAAGCGGAGGTTATCTATCAAAAGGCCTAGATTTCTTGCTTCACTTAGGTACTTGAGTCACATTTACGCCATTCTTTTCGATTACAGGATTGTGGGCTTCTATAGCATTTGTTAAGCGTTGTGAGCCGAGCCTAGACCATGTATTTCGACTTTTTTGGATTTAGTACCAAACATTTTATAGTGGCCCATTCTGATATACGCTTTAGAGCGGAATTTATTTTGGAAACCGCTGAATCCGAGTCATTGGGATCAAAAGATAAATATATTTGCAGATCATCAGCATCCAGATGGTATTTGCAATGTCTGATGCATTGAACGATATCAGCACTATACAAAATAAATAATAGGGGCAATTGAACCTTGTGATACTCCCCTTGTCACAGCAATAGGGTCAGAAGAAACAGAACTAACTTGCACTTTGGCACTTTGGACAATCCGAACAAGCTGTTTCCTGTTACAAAAATAACTTTCGAACCACCTTATTGAATTGTCCTGGAAACCATAAAAATGCAACTTTGATAGAAGGAGTGGAACATTGATGCAATCGAAAGCTCTGGAAAAGTCAAGCAGCACCAAAACTGTCCCCAGGCCCTGGTCTTGGGCAGCAAGAACTTCATCAACCACATTATGGAGCGCTGTGCTAGTGCTTCGACCCCGTCTAAAGCCTGATTGCATTTCTGGTAGAATATTGTTACTTTCCAAGTACTTAGATACTTGGTCATAGACCACTTTCTCTAAGATCTTGGAGAGGTAAAGATAAGATACTTATGGGACGAAAATCTTTTAATTCGACTGGATCGTTTGTTTTTGGAATCGGATGGACAACAGCTGTCTTCCATGAAGACGGAACGGTGCAGGTAGAACTAGAACAGTTGATTAGATCTGTGATAACGCTCAGGGTGTGTGGAAGCGTCATTAAGATCATCTCAAAAGTTACACCATCATAACCAAACGCGTTGGACTTTGTACGAAGGAGTATTTTACTTATACAATTTTCATCGACGATGGAAAGTTGAAAAGAGGTAATACAAAACAAGGTATCTTGAAAAGACGCTGCATAATGAATATTTGTTATGTTAGGACCTGTCACATCTAAAGATGTAATATTCATTGCAGTAGGATCATTAAATTGTTTTTTGGTATGTCGGCTTCGTTTTTAAAATTTGTTAGTATGTTGTTTTTAAGGTTTTTCCAAAGAAGTTTAGGACGGTTGAGGTTATTATTAATGTTTTGATTAAAATATGCCTTCTGTTCAAAATACAAACTAGTATTAACCAGATTTTTCATAGATCTATAATTTTCTTTATCCGAATCCGATTTAGTGCATTTATATTTTCTTTGAGCATCATTGCGGAGAACCATCATGTAAATGTAACGGACATTAGGAGTTATCCAGGGTTTAGACGATTCTCTTATGATGTGTTTGCATATAGGAGCATGAGCATCAAATAATTGTAATATATTAGCATTAAATAAGGCAACTTTGTCTTCAATATTGGCAAGTAAATGTATACTCTCCCAGTGTATAAGGTGCAAGTCTTTATTAAATTTTACGTTGTAATTTTTTCCCAATGATCGGTTCGTTGCCGTTTTAGGATTTTGTTTTAAACATTTCACAGATAACTCGGCAAAAACTAACGCATGGGCTCCTAATTCCACTACATGGTCAATCTTGGTATTGTGCACGCTAGCGTCAGTACAAATAAGGTCAATAAGAGTGGAACAGTTTACGGTAAAATGAGTGGCTCCCTTTACATGGTTCTGTATTTTAAGTATGCATGGACAAAAACTGCGTTAGACGGTTCGTTTTACCACTATTAACATTAAATAAATTTATGTTGAAGTCACCAGCAAGAATAATATTGTCATATGTTGAGAACGAGGCAATAGAGTCACTTATAGCGTCCAAAAATAAATCAGTGTCAAGCTAGATCAGAGTGCAAGACCTGAGCATTCATGCAATCACATAAAATAGTTAGTATTTTGATGCTAATGGGCGATTCTTCGAGCCGAGACGTTGTGCGTGACTTAGGTGAACGATTTATTTTCAGTATTTTAATTTGTGACCTCTATATTCAAAAACATGCCTAAATATATAAAAAAGTTTTGGTGGTAAAGGCCTTCATATGAACCTTGTAGTTCATTAGATATTCGATTTTTTACATACACCGAAATCAACGCAGTCAGTATTAAATCTAGATCTAGTAAAGCGCTTGCTAAGTAATAACTTACTAGCGAATGACATTCCATTAGCCCATAAAATAAGAAGTTTAATTTAAATGTTATAATCTTTGACAGAATGTCGTAAAAGTAAATGAGAATATTATAATTCAGTATAATCTTTGTGAGACGCTCCGTTTTATGTCGGTCTTCATTAAAACCGGAGTCGTTATGACTTGAGTTATATTTTAGTGAGAAAAGGACGTTTATAAATGACAAATGTAGTTAAAAATTTAACTGTTATCATATTTTGGGTAAGTATGTCAACGGTTTTTTTTTATATACGATCCATAGGCACAAACCAACTTATAGGTATATATTGCTTATGTTGCTACTTTTACGCACTAGTGCGGAAAGAGCACTTTCCATGCATATGTCGAAACTTTAAAGAGCCATATTATGTACAGTAAAACGTAGTAGGTACGATACACGTGCGAATAGGTAATTCGCAACTCGTGTCGATTTAAAACACTCCCTTCGGTCGTGTTTTAATTTATCACCACTCGTTGCAAAATTCCTATTTTCGGCACTTGTATCGTAAATAACTATTAGGATCGCGTGAGCAGGAGCGAACACTTCAATATACCGCTGACTCTAAGAAAACTATGGAACGCAAGCTTTTTTTACACGTGTGAGGTTCTATAACATGCGTGATGTGTAGATAAACCTAAGAGTGTTGTACCGTCCTTGTACTACGCGGTAAATGCTCCATTCAGCCGTAAAATTATAGCTACTAGTAGGAACCTACGTCCCAACTCACTTACGGAAGGTTCACAATCCCATACTTTGACAAAACGCACATCAAATCTCTGTCTGTTTAATTTTTTTCATAATCGATGCTCTTTCGTTTCGCGTTTATACAGAAGTATGAAGAATCCCGATAGCCGAATATTCAACTTAGGGCCGATTTTTCAATTCCCACATAAAATTATCTGTCAGATAAATGTTAGCTCTGTCCTTTTCTTTCATATGACTTAAGAAAAAGATGGTGATAATTTTAACTGACGGATAACTTTATCTAGAGATTGAATAATCGGCCCTTAGTAACGGCTCAGATTTTTGTAAAGATGTTCAGTTGATTTTCATAAGGGTCCTGGCTCCTGGCGAACTGGCGAAATCTGGGCCGGTTTGCATGGAGACTCGAGTCCTGAAACCTTGAAGAAGAGGCCCACATTTATTATGATATAGTCATATCAAACATACGAATAGGTACGAGATGCGACTGTGTATCACAAAAGTAAAATATATGTCGACGTCAGCCAGATTTGGAAGCTACGTCCCTGATCTATGTACCCAATTTAGCCTCGCAATCTACCCTCGTCGGTGCCTTTTAGTAACCTGTCTTGCCCCTGTTCACCCCAACCCCCTAGGGTGACGCGGGGCGTGGCGCCGCGGGCGGGCCGCGCCTGCGCCCTGTAATCAGACTATCAAGATGGCAGAGATTTATATTGAGGGTGAGAGTTCGGGGATGACTGTCTTTTGTTTTGTTCAGGGTTCAAGGAAGGTGTGGGTTCTTTAAATGGCCTTTTTAAGGGATTGTTTCGTGTTGTTTTGTTAATAGTATGTTCAACTGAAATCTTGAAATTATCAACGTTCTAGAGTATTTTGAGAGACGGGGAATTGACAGCAGAATAGCGCTGACTAGAGAACATGGAGAAGGCAGACGTTAAGGGTAGACCCTAAATAAAAGGGAACGGCGTAGGACAAGAAGAAAAAGTCAAATATTTTTACCGTAGATGTTAATAAAATAACTGGACACCTATACAAGTCAGACCAACTTTATGCCTGCAAAATCACAATATTCCCTTAGATTTAAAATGAAGGAATTCGGGCTACACAACGAGAGCTCTTACAATTTCTCAAATGTGTAGGTAGGTACATGATAATGTCATAATACCGTTTTAATTATGTACCGTAAAATGGGGTAAGTAGGTTTCGAGGGGAGAGTTGGGTTATGAATGGGGAGTGAAGGGATGAAAGGGGGGTGAGATGGGATTATAGGGCTACTGCTACAAAAATAATGTGTTCCAATTTAAAATGGAGCTATAGTAAATAAATAAATAAATAAATATTAGGGGACAATCTTACACAAATCGACCTAGTCCCATAGTAAGCTCAATCAGGCTTGTGTTATGGGTACTAGACGACGATATATTTAATAGATAGAAATACTTAAATACATAGAAAACATCCATGACTCAGAAACAAATATTCATGCTCATCACACAAATATTTTCCCTTACCGGGATTCGAACCCAGGACCTTCAGCTTTAGTAATACTCATAATAAAAAAAAAATGATCCAACAATCTTCCAAAATCACCTTTGTATGAAATACCATCTCACCCCAATTAGGAGGAACTACGGGGTGAGGTGGGATTTCCTGTTTATCGTCAAAGTTATGAAATGGAACCATACCCAAAAAAAAAAAAATACAAACGTCCGGAACACTTATATACACCATTCAGTTTGCATATGTAAAAATAAAATGTTATCGAGGTTTGAATGTTAGTTTTGCCCCTACTCACCCCATTGTACGGTACGTATCTTTAAGAGCCTTATCACACTTGCGATTTCCAAGCGTATTTTGTATGAAGGCGATCACGCAGCGTGTTCGCCGCGACTGATAATTGTATAGAAAACACGCTCGCAAATCGCAAGTGTGATAAGGCTCTAAGTACCTATATCAGGGTACTGTTCGCTATCATACAAACTATCATAAATTGATAAAATTGCACGTCACCAAGTAACATTAGTCCACACACTACTCGCTTCATTGAATCATAAGGCACACCTTACAATTTACAAAGAGACAAAGACGATAGCAAGCGCGCGAATCATTAAAACTGCGGACAAACAAACAACGTACTTCAAAAAGGACTTAGGACGCAAAAACTCTCAAACACATACGTCCTTTTAGAAACCCGGGGTATACAAAGGACACGCCGGCGTTTGTATTGTTCTTTCACTTGATTGTATGAAATTACTGGATACGTGATGTTTCGATACTATAATGCCGTATTAGGGAAACCAATACTGATGAAAGGAAATTGGTCATTACGGCTTTGAGGGATGATGGCTGGATTTACGAGGAGGTCGCGAAGGAATTTGAGGTTTTAGAGAGCTCTTCGGCGGGCCCAAATGGGCCAGTTCTGACTTTTGAATGATTTTCAAACGTTCTGCCGTCAGAAAAAAAATGTCTTTTATGAATGTTTTTGACAGAAATTTTGGACAGTTTTTATCTAATTGCTCTACTTCCAATTCGGCATTTGTTAAAAACGCAATTCATCACAACAGCTATTCACCAAATCCGTTAATCTTCATAGTACTTATTTTAACACAAAGGTTCCCATTCCCAATTAAATAGTGCTTCTCAACAACAATTCGCCACATTCGTTATTCATTTCACATTACTCAATGCATTCGTTATTTTAGTAAACTAAATAGGCAGTGGCACTAGCTCTGTGACCTGTAGAATTCGCGAGATAGACATATATATAAAAAGATAAAAACGGAAGACTGCATCGAAAAAAAAACATTTTTTTTAAATTGAACCTGCAATTTTTTTTTTTGAGAAATGTGACAAGGGCTGTTATTCTTAACGCGATCATGCGCTTTACCCCACCCGTCACGTCCAACGAAACTAGACCTCTACCTACGCTTAGTTACTACGTATCGCGGCGTCAAGATATATTTGTGGGTGAGCGTTGAGGTGAGCTTAAAACAAGATACAGACTAGCGGGGCTGCAGAGGAGAACAGCAGGACAGACTCAGGACACACGAAATATTTTTTTCCCAAATTGAAACGGAGAACTACGGAGCAGGGATGTTGCAGACATTCGCATCCAGTATTTTCGTCATTATAGACAATAAGAAATTAAGAATCTTCATTTCGTTTCTGTAATCTGACCATTCGCCGTATGCGCTATAGGTGATGCGTTAGGTTTGGAACGATTGTAAATCAGTCGCAAAGACGTTGCGTATTTATGCTTTTGAGTGTTTTGCCTCAAAATCCGCATCCGCGTCCGCGGATGTGAGCCTCGATATATCCGCATCCGCGAAGGTCTAAAAACCCTGCTACGGAGTACTTAGCCTAGTTAATTCGTCTTATCAGTTATTTTAACTCTTTTGATAGCTGGATACGGAAAGTAAAAAACCTTTTGTACAAGCCAGCAGATGTGACGACTTTGACGGTGAGAATTTTATTCTCACTTCTATTTACTTTTTCTTTTTATTTGTATTCTTGTGTCTCTTTTGCAAAGTAAGGTTTTTTTGTGAAAACAAAGGCTTACGCCAAAATTATCAGATAAAATTCGGCCAAACTAAACAACGCGGCTATATAACTGCTTGGATACATAGTTTAACTAAGGACTAGAGTGTTCATGTGGGTATTCTTCCTTCTACTAAAAATGGATTCAACCAAACAGGAATAAGGATTTAAAGTTTCTCTTTTCTAGTTTGTTGGATCAAAACTAAGCAGATTAAAAATCTAAAAAAAAGGTTGTCACGTTTAGTTTTCTATCCTTAGTGCAGTAGAACAAAAATATGACTAATATTTATACAGGAATTAGTAAAACGTACGAATAGAATACCATAAAGCATAATAATATTTCAAGATCAAAACGCCAGTAATTTTGACTTTATCTATCTGTATAGGGTTTCAAAACGTTTAAGTATGCGCCCTCCATACCA
This sequence comes from Epinotia ramella, assembly GCA_947578815.1. NCBI lineage: Eukaryota > Metazoa > Arthropoda > Insecta > Lepidoptera > Tortricidae > Epinotia > Epinotia ramella. The sequence continues at coordinate 9,185,231 of OX388217.1, read as the reverse complement.
AGGGCCAGTGGTTCTCAAAACGAACTCCCTCCTTGAATACCTATCTCATTGTTAAACCTTTACAACTGTAGAATCGCAGGCAGACTGTAGCTTATTAATATATTAATAAAGAACCAAAAAATTCTTAAATTATTAAGCAATGTACACTAGACAGCAAAAGTCCATGGTCAATTCAGAAACAGTTTCGCTTGTCCGCCGAATCCTACGCCATCTATGAGCACAACGTGTAGTATTATTATAGATGTAAATGTAAGCCTCAAAAGTTAAGCGAGATTTCACTAGATGGCGTTGTTAGCTGATTTTTAATGAAATAAAAATTGTTTTCGTCCGCGTCTTCGAAATTTCTATTTACTTGGATAACCACCACCTACTATTTTTGTATATTTATCGAGTCAACTTTAACGCATTCCCGATTTTTTGTTTTTAACAACACACCTTCGTGGAGGTATTATTAAATTTTCTTCTTCCTGTTAGTGTTTTGCACTAAGAGCGAACTCCAAACATCGAATAAATTACAAAAACATAATTTGGCTGGACGCGGCCGCGGGTTTGAACCCGAATTCTCAGGTCGACTTTAAACTGCAGTCTATTTGCCACTGGGCCATTTGCCATTTGGATGGTAGATTGAAATTAATCATCATTTTGTTTTTTTATACCTACAGATATCCATTACGACTACGTTTAGTATAATAATTGAAGAAGGTAGATAGATGATATATAACTACCGTAATCTTTTTTATTACACTCACTTCGTATTCATTCGTTAGCCGTTTACCAATTGATTCCTTTCTTTACTAATATAGCAATGAGTTATCGATTGATCTTTAAAAGATCACAGTTAATTGCTATTTAATATAATGTATAAACGTAAGTAGTTTTTACATGTTTTGTAATATTAATGATACTTAATCTAATTACCTACTCGTATCTTACATTGTTGTTATTATGTAATACTGTTGTTACAGCGAAAAAACGGTTGTTTTATGGGCACAAAAGGAAGGATCTAGTAGATCAGGTCTCAATCATACCATTATTCAGCGTGCAGCTATGGTGAATGGTGATGACCTACGAAGAAAGTTGCTTATAACCGATAAGCCACTTCCACGCAAGTGAAGAGTTGAAGACACAGTTCGCCGTTGCTAACAGATGCACAGAAAACGGCACGGTTGTAATTTACCCTATAGAATTTAAATGATGGTGAAGTGTTTTAAATCCAGTGAACACGGCCGTTTAAGTTTATGATATCGTAATAATACGTATGATAATGTTCGCGTAGTTCCTAACATGGAGAAGGTGAAGAAGCCGACCAAACAGTGCAGTGCAGTTTACATTTAGATTTATACATTATGTTTTAGGAAAAGGCCGGGTTATGCTAGACAAATTAAAAACAAAAACATTGCTTAGTAGGTATGATGTTTGCATTTTTTTTATCGCTTTACTATTCGAAATGTGATTGTGAGTTATTATTACTTATTATTAACTATATAATCATAAGTTCTAACTAGTGTAAGTAACCGTGAAAGTCCGAATAATATTATTATCATTATTAAAAAATCAATAACAGTTTTCATTATTTGAACGCTCACATAGGTATAGATATATATATGTATAAGTATGTCAATTAACATCTAAATCCGTTCGATTGATTTGAATGTTAGATAACCCGGCCTTAAGTTAATAATTGTTAATGTTATATTTATTGGGGGTATAGCTTCAATCTTTTTCCAATTTTCGGAAATGAAACTTAAGCTATCACCTTAATTAAATGTTAGAAAAGTTGCTAAGTAACTATTACTAAGTTCTATTAAAAAACTGCGTTAGCAGTACTGTAGTTAACGAAATAAACACAATAAAAACAAAAAAAGCTGTCTTAATTATTTAAGTTATTAATATTTTATTTCATTAAACGATTTTTATTTATATCTAAAAAACTTCCATCTAGAAATACAAAACTATAAAAAAGCAAAAACATAACTTATTCTACCATTAACAGGGAATCGATCTTCGATCGATCTTGGCTGCCGAGTTTATAGCACATGTCTCAATCCACTGGGCTGTCGCATCATTTTAATTACTAGTGGAAATATAGCATTCACATATCAGTTGTATCACACTTAAATAAAGCTATTGTAAATTGGTATTTGCTAATAATTAGTATAATTACACTATTAGGAGAATACTTCTGGTGATAATAGGTGTAAATTTATAGTAAATTGGCTTATGTTCCGCGATGTTCAAATACCATCGCCAAGAACGCCATCTAGTTTATTTATTGCACACAACGTGCAACTATGTGAGTTGAAGACGTCAAACCATTCAAGCGAAACTAGGCCGTAAGGTGTCCATGCATTATTGCAGCCGATAGTACTCCAAAACAAAAAAATCTCGAGCAAATAGTTAGATACGTCCTTTTAAACACCCGGGGCATACGAAGGACAAGCAGGCGTTAGTATTGTTAACCGAAAATATAAATAAAAAAATATGGGACACTTTAATAACAACACCGATAACCGAGTTTCTGATTGAAGAAATGGTTAAATTAGTATTATAATTTTGAATAACTACTGAAAATCTTAAAATATTACTAACAAGCAATTTATACCTTCGGTTACGGTAGTTCATGACTGGTACCCATATGATAATCGTTTATGCCGCAGTAGCATTATAAAATAGAAATTGTATTTTAACCATATCCCAGCGGTGCAGTCTAGGAGCGCAATACTTGAAAATCTTTTTGGAGTTTTGAAATTATATGTTAATCATTGGTGCATTACCCTCCCACTTACATAAGTGCTTAGCTCAATATATATGCTGTATATATATGTCGCAGGGAAATGCCCAAAACAGACATTTGAACAAATCTCTGAGGGATTTGTTCAAATCTCTGTTTTGACCATTTCCCTGCGACATATATATGAGTATGGCATGATTTAAATTTTTCTAAGCCTCTGTGTATATCACGAGATTGTGAGAGTGCGGATTCGACGACCGGTTTAGCCTAGTTGGTAGTGACCTTGCGACGACGACTACGAAGCTAGAGGTTCTGGGTTCGAATCCCGGTAAGGGCATTTATTTGAGTGATGAGACTGATGAGCACGAATATTTGTTCCTGAGTCATGGATGTTTTCTACGTATTTAACCATGTATTTATCTATATACGTATGTTTATCGTCGTCTAGTACCCATAGTAGATGCTTTGCTTAGTTTAGCACTAGGTGGGTGGGATTGTCCGCCTATATAGAAAAAAAGATAGATATTCTACTCCTAATACTCATATTCCATCATTGAACGAGCGAGCGAAGCAAACTAAGTTTTCCGTTACAGCTTGGGCCAAAATTCTTCCGTACGTCCGGATATCCCGCTGTCCCGCTGTCCCGCTGTCCCGCTGTTGAGGTCGCATTTCTCAACCGATTCGTTAGAAAAAATGTGAGCAGTATCTATAATTATATATTTTTTTGTTGACTCAGTTTTAGGAAATTTCCAAATAAAACAGTTGCGTTTCTACAGCTTACTGAGCCACTAGTCAACTATTTTTCCTTTGTGATTTAATTTAAGGTATATTTATCTAAAGTTTGAGAGTCACAGCATCCCAGCATTCACAATGCGTTGACCGCCGTGCCGTTGGCTGTGACAAAAAAAATATAACCTACCTCAGCCGAGTGACTTACCGTCCCGTTTGTTTTTTAGGCTGACCCGTGCTCGATAAAATACGAGTATTTTTTGTGGCAGTAGCACGGCCTAGCTTATCGATAGTGCGTACATCGGCGACAGTTTGTCGATACTTTCGGATATGACGACCGATCTCTGTAAACCTAAATAGTTGGTTACGGTCTGAATCATTTATTTGTGTGATGAGCACGAATATTTGTTCCCGAGTTAGATGTTTTAATGTAGGTAAGTGGTTATGTCTATTTGTTTCGTGTTTTACGGTGTGCAATAAAGAGTACTTATTTGTATTGTATTGTATTATAGGTATTTAAGTATTTTTTTTGTCAATATAAGTATACATACGGCGATATACACCGTCTAGTCCCCATCCCCGTCATAGTACAAGCTTTGCTTAGTTTTGGACTAAAGTTAGTAGTTAGTTTGGGTAATTCGTGTAAGATTGTCCCCAAATATTTATATTGTATTTATTTGAAATAAATAGAGGCGCTATTTATTTACGAAACTTCATCCATCTATAAGAATATCGCTTCCATAGAGCAAAAAACGACGGTATAGTTTCGGGAAAATTGCAATTTATTTTCGTGGCAATCACAGTAAACTAATTTAGAAAATATAGATCGATATCAGAATAGATATCATATCGAAACACATATTGAGGATGTAGAACGTACAGTTATCAGAAGAATTAGTATCGGATATATAAAAGCATCTTACCACAGTCTTATCCATCTTTTTTTTGAAGATCTGGCGGTTGCTAATACACTGATTTGCCAGACGATAAAAATAAACCACATTTTCTACCTTGCCTCAAATCTCGACTTTAGTCGTTTATGATAGGAAAGAAACGATTTTAATGTCTAGATATGTTAAAACTCGTAGTCGATATATTATTTAATTTGGCATGAAGAACCGTCAAATAACAGAGAGTAAAATTCCTTATCCACTCACTTGCTTGTGGCAACCACAATTGCCAATTTCGCGGACCCCTAAACTGATGGTGGCAACTGTGGTTGCAGCAGTTTAGGCTACCTTTTTTAAAATTCGAAAGCAAGTGAGTGGTTATGTAATACGACGCAATTTCATATGGGGAGTTACATTCACGAACAGATCAAGGGCACGAGCAAAATGAAGCTGCATTAAATAAATTACATCCAAGTACCAAACAAAATGTTATTTTCACTGGTTAAAATTATCAGTAATATATTTTTTATCGATGTTTCGCATAGTCGTGGTGGCCATCCCTACCATAGCATATTCTTTTTATGGTAATGCGGCATTGTTTGTAGAAAGAGACGGAAACAGAAACCAACAACCAGTTGGAAAGAGTGAAAAGGTTAAAGGATATCAAAAGAAAGAGTCAGTACAATATTAGTATTTTGCCCAGATTATGCTTTAGGCACATTTACCTCACGACAATTCTATAATAGTTATTTTAAGGGCGGGTTGCTCCAACTTACGCTTACAGAGCAATCGACGTAATATTACGCCGGCAGCTGTCATTCCATAGAAAGCTTTTAACCCCTCGTATGCGGATGTCAAAAATTGCTGATCAAAATATGACCTTGAGATTGAAAACTGTAGGTTCAAATGCTTGGCACGGATCCGTGTCTAAGCATACGACGGGTTAAACTTTCCATACATTCAGATTTTAACGAACACCGCTTACGATAGTTACGATTACAGGCGGTTTGGTTCAACCCAACGTAAATGTATAATTTGTAGAGTAAATTTAAAAGGAAAGGGCATTGGGTAACCTTGTAATGAGAAAAAATGTCGTTTTTATTTTTTGTCGTTTTTTAATAATCGTATTTAGAGGACCTCTTAATACGCAAATAATCGGAGCCGAGATATTTAAGTTTGAAGTTTTGTTGATAACTTTTCAATATGACATGTGAAAATATATACAATTGCAAATATCAGCTCCGATACATTTCATAACAAAATATGTTTGTTCTGATTAGATCTATCATAATCTACCACTCTTATGAATGGGCGCACATCTAAAAAAATTACATCTTTACCCAAACTACCTACCTAACCTAAAATCACTAAACTGTTGTGGGAGAAATAAAGTATGGAGATAACCTGTGTCCTGAGAAGGAAGTCAAATAATTTCTGAATCTCGGGCGTCTATTCGAGTTATCGCTTTAGCATTTGTTTCATATTTCAGAGACTTGCGCGCCATTCAGAGACGTTTACTTGCGTGAAACGCATTAAACTGCAAGTAGGTATATAACGAAACGACAAACAGACCTTCTGGTCATACTCTGTTATGAGATTGATTTTCTACCAGAGAGGCCTTGCAGGCCAGCCCCCATATTCTGTAACTTATTTAGGTTCACCTCAACGCTCACCCACAAATATATCTTGACACCCCGATGCGTGTTAACTAAGCGTATTTAGAGGTCTAGTTTCGTGACGGTGACCGGCGGGGTGAGCTGCATTAGCGCGTACTGAATAACAGCCTATAGGTTGGGTGAGTGCAAGGCGAAGTTAAGGCTGAATTGATTGACCAGCGACGCGTTCGGCGTTGCTTAGGAGACGAGAGAAAAAAATAATAATGTGAATGTTGTTGTTCCTCCGAAGTTCAGCGGTGGAGTGTTGTAGTGAAACGAGTATGACCTCCTCACATCACTCCATATTCAAAACACAGTCTCAAATTAAGTTATGATAACAAAGGATTTGAGACAATAAGTACATATTATGCTTAGCAGCATGGCACCGCTAGCTCCGAAAAAAAACCTCTTTTTCCACCCAACGATTCTTAGAAAATAAATCGATTTTTGCAGTTCAAGATGAAGTGGATAAGTAATGAGGAATAGCAGATCCGAGCCTCTTGCTGCGCGCCTGCTGCTGCTGTGATGTGACTCTGCAATTTAGAAAGGGGTGGGTAGACAACTGACGATGAGCCGCGACGCGAGTCGAGAAAGATCTACCCTCCTCTTTCGAATTTGCACGGTGACGTACTGATGTCGCGGTGTCAATGGAGCTAGCACAAGTGACGCCACGACGCGAAACGAAACGAGAACATATACCTTTCTATCTACACTTACTCAGCACGAATGAAACAATAATGTTCCTTGTTTTTAATTCTGTTTTGGCACATAGAGGCCGCACGCATCCCTTAAAACATTGGAATATTAATTATATTTGCGCACTTTAAGGGATGCATAAGGATACATGTGTGGGATATTGTACTAATTTCATAAACTTCTAATAATGTTTAATGTAATTGCTATTTTACAACTTTGTTTTCAATCAGTGACATTTAATTTTTTTAAACTGTAGTTTTGAAATTATCATTGTTGTGTTTTTTTTTTTGTTTCTTGAATTTTATCATTTGACATTTGGGTAAATATTTCATTTTAATTTTAGATTTGACTGGATTCTATAAGTCGCGCGAGATACGACTTAGCTGCAAGTTGTACCGGACAGGTGCTAGTCTCGCAAATGAGATAAGCGGAAATCGATTTTTGCAATTCCATTTAATTAGTTTTCCAATGGAAGCCTCTGCGATACACCATAAAGCTAGACCAATAAAATAGGTTGTTGCCGTTCATTATAATAATTCACGCGTATACGTTTGTATCTAAAACCGGTTGGAGTGGCCATGGTTCCGCGGCTAGAGCGCATTTGTTTAATTACTAGGTAAATCTTAACGGATAGGTGAATACTTTTATACATAAACGTCCGACAAACCTATTCTAACTAAAATGACGTAAAATTTGTTTCCTTGACACTGAGATTTTGTATGTAATAAATTACATTACACATTTTAGTTAACACTGCAATGTAATGTTACATTTTACGAATAATGGCCTGTGTAGTGAGAACAGTTTTTTTAATGACATTAATCCCATATGTTTGTTTGCTATACTGGTGAAAAAGTGGCGGATTCATAAAAGAAATACAAATTAGATTTCAATATCATTTAGAGTGCGGCACAAATGAATTATAGGATTCGTTACTTTTTAATACTGTAGGTCCTACCTACATACAAAATGATGGACAAATACATTTATTTTCAATTTACCAGGTATGAAATTCTTCTTATAATGACAGCTTATCACATCGTCAGAACAGACACATTTTGCTTTTTGAAGAATAAAATTATAAAAAACTTAAGAGGGCAAAGAACGTGACGTCCCACCAGCGAATATGTCACAAGACTGGCTGTCAATATAGTATACTAATAAAAATAGCCCCTTTGTGTGATTTTCTAGTAGAATGCTCTACTAGATTAGTAATACCCCGAAGCCTGGCTTCCCTAGGCAAGCTGCAGCTCAGGCGGGCCACACTATAAAGGCAACCAAACTGGTTCCCGGCCGAGCGCCCGCCGGTCGAGATCGCAGTTTACTATAATAGGGCTGAAGAGAACTGACTCCTACATTTATTTCATTTTGTTAACCATTTATTTGGTTTGGTTTGGTTCACTGATGAAAATTCTAGTTAGGACTCGAGCTGTTTTGTACTAACGCATAGTCATATGCACGGCTAGCACAAGAGCGCGCGTGAGTTGCCTCTTGCAAGAGATAGACTATCCATCTCTTTCCACGTAGAACACTTTAGAAAGAGACGGGTACAGTGGTACCACAAATATTAGTTACAACGATGTAAGTAAGTAAGTAAATATTTATTTGTGATACACAGGTTACATAATAGGTGACAATAGAATAAAAAATACGGTACCTACGCTGTGACCTACCTTAAAGGTGTACAAATTTTGAGCCTTACAAGAACTAAAACCTAAAACTAATTCTAATTTTTATGAGCATTAGATTTACTTAAACTAATATTTTTATTACATATTTCACATATTTAGAAAACTTCTATCTAAAAAAAACTCATCAATGCTGTACCTGCGCAGAAAGCATTTTTTGAAAACATTTTAACCAATCATAAGTCAGCGCCTTTGCGTTTGCGCGGGTAAAATCTTCAACGCCCATTGGCCGAAATTTTGAACACGACGCCGCGCCGGCAGCTTCGGCGCCCGCTATTTTGTCTGGCATCATGAGCGCGAAAGCACGAGTTCACCTGTCATTGCATATTGTACCTTACGTACCACCAAGACAAGACAAGACACCAAGGTCGTTATTAAAATGGTCATACGTTCGATTTTCATTCGGTACTTGTCAGCACTCGTCGGAGTGTACGAAGATTGCCGATGTAACTTATATTTGTGGGTACTACTGTAGTTTATCGCGAGCTGTCTCACGCGCCGTCTTGTGCTAGCCGTGCTGGAAGCAAAAATTGAATAGTAAGAGCCCGGAAAGAAAAATAACACAGATCATGGCGATTACGTTTATGTCGCTTGTCGATTTTTTATAAACATGCGTCGTTCTTGCAGTCACATATGGCGGAGCTATGATGCCTGCACTTATTACGTGACAACAAACAGATAAATACCGTACCCCAGTACTTACCAAAGTTTTAGTTTAGTATTGGTGTTGTAATTACTAGGTACCAAGGTTTCATAAATTATATCTGCATCAGCTACTATGAATCGTAGTTAGATTTGATTGCCGCTACCTTCAGGCTGTCAGAAAGAGATTGCTCTCTAGCGATAAGACCGCTTGGGGTTTACTTATACTTCTATTGATTATGTTTTCTACAGTGTTATTTTAGGAGATGTGCAAAAACGAGTAGGTGTATTTGTATTGTATTGCGTTGTCAGGTTATTTATGGGTTAGTTTACGAAGAGTTTATCAGAAATTAGAGAAATATTCTAAAGATAGAAAGTTCGGTAGAACTTAGGAAAGAACAGCCGGCTTTCTGTCCATACCAATATTAAACCATTTTTCATAAGTATAATATACTTAATGGAGATTTAATTCAATTATTGATTGTATACCTTTTTATACAAAGATTTTTATAAAAAGCTAACAAATAGCAAATTTTCCTATGAAGAACCTAACAAATAATAACCAAAATTTTTATACCTATTTATAGTAAAAGTCTTTAATATTCTATATATGTACGAAAAATATTACGTACTTTATGCGTTAAATTTTGGAAGAGTCAATAGCTACCTTAGTCCAAAGTCGAAGTTTTTGTAAGTATATACTTATTTTTATGAGTGACCAATTTTCAACAACGGTATCATATAAACGCAGCGCTGGGTGCATTCTGAAGGAATCATAAAACTTTATTAAAATTTCAAAAGCAATGAAGAACGATGCAATTAAAGTTCTCTGTCGGCTCATTTTGCGTCAGTTGGGAAACTTTACTATTTTCCAACTTTAATGAGGTAACATGTATAATGTATAAGAGTATGGTTGATTTCGGATTTTAAAAATGGTAGCCTAAACTGCTTCTAATTTGTAATTATCTAAGCAGCCCATACTTCGATTGGCAACCACAGTTGCCACCATTACTTTAGGGGTCTGCAACTGTGGTTGCCACAAGCAAGGGAGTGGATATAACCCCGTACTTTAATACTATTCAGAGACATCATACAACGTAGGTTTTAGTAAGAAACTAACCTATATCCGGAGCTTGTTGTTCTAACAACCTAGGAAAACATAGTAATGACGATTCATAACATAATAAAGTTTGACAACCAGTGCACGAATTAATTGGTTTTTATTTATTTATTTATTTTATGATAAAACTATAATATTTATGTTATAACTAGAGGAGTGGAGGTGCATTGAAGAATAGAATAAAGAAAAATTGTCCTTAATGTGTCCATGTTTTCTGAATGACCGTACCCATCCTAAAGGAAGGATTACCAGAATATGAATTTCTTTGTCCGCTTCATGAAAAACCCCGTCTAAATTCCAGTTACAGTGTAGATTCTATATTAAAACGAACATGATTGTATAATAATATAAGAATAGCTGCACAATTTTAACATCTTTATTACATTAGGAAAGATAAATAATCCCACAGAATAGCTCTTCAAGAGAGTTAATTGCTAAGCTTCATAAAGGTGTGTTCCAATAATAGGCATGCGGCCTCATGTTCAAATTGATAACGTAGTGATGCTCAATGGATAGTAAACCATCCAATTATCTTAATAAAGTATTAATTATACAATGTAATTAAAATCAAAAAAGATATGAACCTTGAAAGTTTAGAAAAATTATACATTTTTTTTTATTGTCCAAGAGTAAATTTAAAGCTGCTTTTATAGAAACAAAATTGTATGACAACTATGTTCTTAAACGCAGTATTTCGCGACCGAAACAACAATTTACCGGATTTTCCGTACAATACAACAACTACTTTGTACAAGTGACGTCATACGTGGGTACGTCATCAGTATGAAGCGTTTTCCGCTGCCGCCAGCGACGTCAATCTTTGTCTCAAATTTTTGGGTATTTATGTTCTTTAATTGTAGTTGCTCCGATACAAACATTTGTTCCTCTCCGAAAACTGGTTCGAATGGCATCGTAAAAAAGTCTTAGTCCGCATCCCTATTACGTCACCCGTGTACCTACTTCCACGGTTGCAAATTTTATCCGTAATCACCAGCGGCTCTGTGAGCTGGTAGCCGCGAGTCATTAAAAAAAAAACTGAATCGACAGAAAAACGCCATATGATTATCGAACTTGCTCACATTGCAAGAGAAACGGTTGAGAAATTCAATCTGTAGAGCGGAACAGCCGGACAGCCGGACTTATGAAAGCATTTTGGCCCAAGCTGAAACGGAGTTCGCTTCGCTCGCTCGTTCAGTAAGTGCCTACATCTATTTAACCACATTTCAAATGCATTAATTTTCTTGGTTAAAACTGTTGAAAGCCCAATTTTTACACTTATAAAAAAGCACCGACAGCACATAGCACTAACCAGTCTTCGACGTACGTTGTTAGTATAGGACTTTATTTGCATAAAAATGAAATTGGGTACCATTTAATTTTAGCACACTGGTTCCATTATCCCAGGTCGTCGGTCCCAGCTTAAGTGGTTTATCTAAAATCCGAAAACGTCCGAGGCACGCCGAACGCGGCCGGCTCGCGTGTCACTTCGACGTAACCGTATCTCGTCCGATAAAAGGGTCCAGGACCGTTTTAATTAGGCTGTTTGCGGCGGTAGGGTTAACAGCTTTGCAAATCTGAAATATGAATAAAATTGATGTAAGAAATGTTACATAAAATAACGTCGTGCTTCATCATAAGGTAACACTTCTAAATTATTGGACATAAATGCTTAACTGTCTAATTATATTTATCTTTTTTTCTTTACAAGCACACACAAATCGGCCAAATCACAGTGCGGTTTGTTGGCAGACAATGCTCCTAATTAATTTTACAATGTGACTGTGTGTGATGTGTGTGTGTGTGTGAATGTGTGTGTGTGTGTGTGTGTGTGTGTGTGTGTGTGATGTGTGATGTGTGTGTTTTGCAATGACGACCGGTTAGCCTAGTGGGTAGTGACGCTGCCTACGAAGCTGAAGGCCCTGGGTTGGAATCCCGGTAAGGGCAAATATTTGTGTGATGAGCATGAATATTTGTTTCTGAGTCATGGATGTTTTCTATGTATTTAAGTATTTATATCTATTATATATATCGTCGTCTAGTACCCATAACACAAGCCTTATTGAGCTTACTATGGGACTAGGTCGATTTGTGTAAGATTGTCCCCTAATATTTATTTATTTATTTATTTATTTTAATGTATTTGCTAAAAGCTGTATAGACAGAGATGGATAGCAATGCACTCACGAGAAGTTTCCAAAGTTGCGAAACTTTCCACATGAGAATTTCTCGGTACCTTCTGAGATTGTTCTCGAGAACGAGAATTTATTTATTTATTTGACAAGAGTGACACGACACGATCAAAGAGTCCAAAGACACGCATCAAGAAATAGTTCGGTAACTTAGTTTAAAAAGTCAGGGCTAGTGTAAAGTGTAAAGTCGGAAAGTCGAAATGTTCTCTGAAATACAGTGAGGATTTAAGCAACTTATTGGTAACTTATCACTTATCAACAAAATAGCTAACTGTAATAGACAATAATACATGCATAAAAACATTTAGTTTTAAGTTATGCCTATTTAAAGTTTATTTCAAGTAGATTCTCTTGTTTAAACAATAATTTCCATGTTGCAGGAATGTTCTGAGAACATTCTCGAGAACGTTTCCGCTTTTTGGGAATGTTCTGCAATTTGTACATTGCTGGAGATGGAGCATTTTCATTTCAGATCCTTTCTGATGGAAAGTGAGCTTATGTACTTTTGAGTAAAGCCCTCTTCATATTCACGTCACTTGGCTCTGTTATAAATGCTAGTCTTCCCTGATTTCCCTGCCGTCTGCCACATATCATTGGAACCACGAGCTAGTGGTCTGCTTACTGATTAACACATTAACTGCCAAGAATTGTTTCCTAACCGATCCTGTGGTTTCCCCCTATCGGAAAGCAACTACGGCTTATGCGCTTGCTAGGCGGGTTCCTGGCAGTGGAATTGTTAATCTAACCTTGGCCACCACAATTGACCGCCATTGTCGATCTGCCATTCTCTCTGCACGGGCCCAGACCCTGTATCATGGTCGGCCTTATCACACGATAAGTGACAGGATAGAGCGTCCGTTACTGGCTGACACCGTTCGATAGAACGAGACTAACGCTCTATCTTGTCACTTATCGCGTGATAAGGCCGACCATGATACGGGGTTTGGTCACTTGACACATGTCCACTTTACTTTTTTGGGTAATATCAAAAACCTTAGTTCTGTGTCTTATCTCTGTATCGTGTATGTGATTAAGGAGATACCTCACATGGCGCGCTTCAGTAGTGGGATAAAGACACACGAAATCGGAGACAAAATTTAACGTGACAGTGGTAACCCTGCTTGTTGCAGTGTGGTATGTAACCGCCTGCGATCCGCTGGCCAGTGCCGCGGCTAATGCGTACCTACAGCCCACTGCAGCCACTGTGACTTCGAACCTGTCTCAAATCTGCACAGTAACACAGTTGTGTGAGCATTTGTGTGCCACTGAATAAAGTCTCGCGCGGTGCAGTGTCTAGGCTTACCACAAGTGTCTAAGCAAAAATCTGAGAGATTTGGTATGGAATCTAATGATCATTCGTGTAAAAGTGCCAGCCTATTCTTTCTGATCACAGATCAGCAGGTCAATCACGTAATGCATTGTACGCACGTCAGTTAGATCTCAATGTCACTTTTTACAAGGGAAAATGACAGTTGGACTGTCCCAACGCGCGTTGGAAACTCAAACTCACAGTTAGTGTGGTATATTTATGTCTATATCTATCATTTGACCACGCCCGGTTCCTGGACGGGTAGGCAGCTGGACGGGTAGGCAGAGATCTCGGATTTCAATTTGCTACGATCTTGACAAACCTTACTGGCTTCATTCACTTTTATATCAGTTTTCATATTTACGTACTTTTGACCTCACCGTTCTTTAGGATTTTATTGATTTGGTCGGAAACCGTTCGCTGAGGTCGTCCCGTATTAATACCTGACTTTATAAAATACATTATACGCAAAAATACCGTCTCTGTTGCCATTACAATCCAAAAGAAGTGAACTAAAGATGGTTTTCTTTGTGCATATTTGTTAGGATTTCGGCGTACCAATGTTATCTAATACCCACGTCAAACGATTTTGTATTGTCGAAAAATCAATTCGTCACCGATCGATGATCGTGTCTTGTCTCAGTGTGTTAACTTAAAACAGTCAATTAAACCGCAAACATTCAATATTTAAAAAAATATGAAACCCTAAGTCCTTAGTGACAGTAGTCAAGCTATACATTTGCAGTTTAACCGAGCCGGTCGCCAGTGCAATTCGGCTCAGATCTGATAGGCAGCGATAGAATGTCCAATGTAGTCTACCACCGTCTGGTTGCAGCTGATACTTTTGTCGTCTCATTTCTAAAAGGCCTCATGGAGCAAGCGCACTTAGCTATTATAACAGCATTTTGTAGTTCCATGACATTGTTTGTAGCTTGAGCGTAATATGCCGTAACTACCTACGTAGTCATTTCATAAAATACTATCTGTATTGAATTGAGTAGCTAACAGCATCAATCACGACATTCACGACACACATGCGTCACAGCTCTACGGGCGCATTTAGCTACATACGAAAAAAAATCACACCAAACAGGTTGCAGCCTTTCCTCTTGCAGTATTTAACGGGTGCGGTATGAACATTACGCTTCTACGGCGTAGCGTGGCGATGAATTGTTTGTATTTATTAACGCTCTGCTATAACATTTTCCATCTAGGTATGAATTATACTAGGGTACAAAGAATAGTACAATGTTTAACGAGGGGCGTAAGTGGAATATTGCGTACAAGAGTCTATCAGAAGCCCGATGCCGAAGGCGGAGGGCTTTTCATGACTCGAGTTTGCAATATTCTTACGCCCGTGTTATACCTACATAATGTTTTTCATCACATTTGCGAGAAAACAAATACATTTTAGATGAAATGAATACAAATCGTAATAAAAACTGCAACATGTCAGTCGTCCATTTTGTTGAATTTGACGTGAGGCGCGTATGGCAAAGACCCTTCGCTATACAGCCACGATTTGAAAACACTTAAAAACATTTTACATAGACACTAAATAACTACATATTAGATCTGTAAATAATTCAGTTAAACATGTTTAAGTAGTTTTTTAAGTTTAAATTTATTTATAAATACGTTTTCAGACATCGTATTTGATATGAAACCTCTTTGCTTTGTAACTGCCGCATGAGTGACAGATACAATTTAAGAAAACAACCATTACGCCCGTGGGCGTAACACAGGCTATTACAGCTCTGTATGTCTGCGCATTACGAAGCACTTTTCGAGCAAGTGTGATGAAAAATATTAACCCGAGAAAATTTTCCCTGGCGCGATTCAGAAATGTACCCGTAAGTTGTAGTGACATCTACCGTGGTGTTCGAAAACTAACCTAAATGCTTTTAGTAACTTGTATACAATATTGGTGCACGGTTCAACATAATGCTTGCCCATTACGTACGAAACGTATTACGCCACTCTGATTGAAGGTTTACACAACTAGCTTTAAACATGTCAAATAAACAATGGTTACCTACATTAGTGGAAAGCGATGGGGTATTAACATTTGTCCTATGAACACATTCTACTAACACTGTCAAGTAGCGAAAATATACGACCGGGAGCCCGTGAGTCCCGTGACGCATATGTGTCGTGATAGGCGCTGGATGGGAAAACCAGTGACGCTATCGAACCAGTAATGGAACAAATATGAATCAGTTTCATAAGGCTGTTAATGTTTGTTGATATTTTTTATTTGTGCATTAATCTGTGTATCAATGATTTAATAGAAAATTATGAGGCCGCTAAAATTGATATTTTTACTAATTTGTGGGTTAGCTTTGATGTATTCTTTATACTTATAACACAAACATTTTTTTATAATCGTCGACATCTTTAAATTAGAACCTCGCAAACCATAACAACTACGTACTTGAATACTTTTATTCTGATGCAAAAGTGTATGCTCTATGGACAATCGAAATAATAATTATTCAATTGTACGCAGAACTAAAATGAATTTTGACCAATCACGAGGCTCGATTGTGGTTGTTAAGGTTCCCATACACCCCTGGCTGTGGCTGCCCGTATCGTGCCAGCGCGTGCTCTCGAGCATTGTCAAGGAGCCTCCTCGTCGCTCCCTCCCGGGCATGGCCAACGCCACCGCGTCCTTGCAGCAGAACTGCTGGCTGGCTGAGTCACCGGAACGGAACGGAACGGAACGGATCACGAGGCTCGATTTACAGAAAGACATCAACGCGTTTAAAAAAAAGCGGTTGGCTGCACTTCGTTTCAGCATCGCGATTTTCAATAGATACCAAGTTTGTTTAATAAATTATTATTCCCGTTGACTCGTAGAAAAAGTATTGTATACAATAGTAATATAATTAGCTTTTCAAGTCTCGTACCTTAATTAGGCCACCCAGCAAGCTTCGTGGTCTAAACAACACGACTCGACTCGACAGAAAAAGCTTACATTATTATAACGATTGCATAAAATACTATTACGTCACGCCTGGCCATAATGTGAGTTTTACCGCACGCAGCGCGTACGGTTAAACTCGCATTATGGCCAGGTGAAGACGTAAAATTGTGTACTCACCACGGGCAGTAAAAAAGAAAGCCCTCTATCGCATATTTATAACCCTCGCCTGCGGCTCGGGTCACAATTACCTGCGAGTTCGGGCTTTCTTTCTTTTACAGCCCTTGGTAAGTAATGTACAATTACGTCACTCCGGGCGGTAAGTGAGATTTACCGCCCACGGGCGCAGCAGCAAATCTCCCTTCACACCCAGGAGAAGACGTAAAATTGTGTACGCACCACGGGCGGTAATTCGTAAAGCCCCAGATCGAAGGTGTTTGTGGCCCGAACCGAAGGTGAGGAAGCGATCTGGGGCATTCACGAATTCACCGCCCTAGGTACATACGTAATGTACTCATTGTGCCTACTATGGGGCTATTTCAATTTGTGAAAGATTGTCCCATAATATTTACTTTCGCTATGTCCGGCAGTGGACATCTTTGGGCATCAGCCAATATATCATATCAATGATGATGAGTTACTTTATTATATCGCAGTACCTACTATACTTCTAAAGATCTTCTGTAGTTGGCTTAAGTCTGCCTCAATATCTCAAGGCACAAATAAAGCAAAACAGTTTTCATTAAACGCGAAGCCTAGGGGCTCATACCCGTCTAGACTAGCATGTTTCCGGCGAAGGAAATCATCTAGAAAATGCCACTTATAGCAATTAATATAATAAAGCGGATATACCAGTAGTACCTATAGTGCCTGATGAGTAATGGTCCGGATTAAAATTGCAAAAAAGATCTTAGATCTCGAAATACCGTTCTGAAATTGTAACTATCTTGAAACTGAATGATTCAGAATGAGCGGCTATGTCTATCCCGAAGATCGATTATACTGTAAAACCTGGATAATTGACATCTCAAGGGGCCAGCAATTTTGTGTTAATTATAGAGGTATTTCATCTAACCAGGTCGAACCAAATAACCAGGTTTAAAAAAATATGGTCTCATTTATAGAGGTCCTCAATAACAGAAGTCGTAATACTGCAAATTTCTTTTATGGAGGTGCAAGTCGAGCAAGTTTATAACAAAAACACTAAATCCTAAGAATCTAATCCCTAAATCATATGTTTTTATTATACATATAGAAAAAAACTGCTACGTATTTTTTTTTTGTAATTTTTTTCTTTTAATTTTAAAGATAAAACAGATTGTGTTTAAAATAAACATTATTTTTAAAAAGTTTTACTTGAAAATCTGTAGGTTCGGGTTGATTTCATGAAAATCGCTATAATAACACAATTTTGAAATACAGTTATCATATTTGTACGTATAGGTAGAACACTCACATTAAAACTACCTTCCAAAAGGCAAACATATCAGTAAGATTTAACGGCCTTCCAATTGTAGAGGCCTCGGAGGCCTTGTGTTACAATTACAGAGGTCATTTAAAGAAAAAAAAAAGAGATTAACCGGCTGTTCAATTATAGAGGTTTTCGGTGCCTCGTGTGCCAATTACAGAGAACAGTTATTTAAAAAAAACCGGCCAAGCGCGTGTCGGGCCACGCGCAGTGTAGGGTTCCGTAGTTACCTGTCTGTCTTAGTTACATCGACGTGCGGTGCGGTTGCGTCGGCCGAATTTGTACGAAAATTGGCCTTTCCAAGTAAACATTAAGTTGCTCAACTATTACTCGGTAACTACTTATGCCTACTTGCCCGTGATAGTTTTTCTTTTAAATTAATTATATGTACTACTACCACGAATTTTTTCACATCCCCAGTAGTAGCCATTTAGCCGGCAGGCCGACCGGCATTTAGGTACATCTCGACTCACACTCGAACAAAAACTAGGGCTTTAAAGCCCAATATCTCGCAAACGAATCACTGATTTGAAAAATGGAAACTCATCATATTTTTGAACGAGCTATCCAACGATACCCCACACTATGGGTTTAATGACAAAAAAAAATGACATCCCCGCTTTAGGTGTAGGGTAAAAATATTTTTTAAGATTTTATTATACTGTTTTGTCGGTGTGATTGATTTCTATACCCATGCCGAATTACAGTTTTCTAGTAGTAATGGTTACTGAGCTAAGCCGAAGACGGACAGACATACAGACAGACAGACAGACAGACGGACGGACATGGCGAAACTATGAGGGTTCCTTGTTGACTACGGAACCCAAAAATAGTACATTACTACAGAGGCCGGGAAGTAAAGGGTTGCCAGCCGAGTACATATAGACGGGCCGAGCGTAGCGAGGTCGGATAGTTACGAGGCTGGCAACCCCTTTTCACGCCGAGGTATGTATAGTGCTTTTCTCAAACATGCAATAAAATAAATTAAAAAAACTCCAAGAAATCAAACTTTAATTTTCATGGCTGAACGCCTTGATCCTGTGCCACAAATTGTGGAATGGAAATTAAAAAAGACCAATTGCATGAAATGCCATTATGGGTATCTCGTCTCGCTGCGCCCGAAACGTGACACTTCGAAGCCCATTATGAAGAACACAACTTCAATATTTCATTGCATGTTTGAGAAAATGTTATTTAACAGCATTTCAACTATAGAGGTCTTCGATCCCTCGTGTGTCAATTACAGAGGTAATATTAACAAAAATGTTTTAAAATCCAAATGTCAATAAAAGAGGTCCAGAAATTTCAATTGCAGAGGTCTTTTGTTGCTAAAGGACCGGGACCGGCCATTTGGTTGCAGTTATAGAGGTTTCTCAAATATCCAGGGCCCTATTAACCAGGTTTCACTATATATACTGGTATATTTTTTAATCAGATGGATAGTTTGGGATGTTACCCCGTGCATTCAAACTACCTTCCAAACCTTATATTTCACTGACATATATTACCTTTTTACCTACCAGTCTGATAAGTGAGGTATGTTGATAATTACATCAGAGGCGGAATTATCACGCGAGCCGCAGGTGAGCGTTAAAAGAGAGCAGATGATGTAATTATCAAAGCTCACGCGTTTCATACGTTTTTCAACATATTTTGCGAGGAAAAAATCCTTTTCATAAAATGAATATTTGATAGGCCTGCCAAGTTATTATCTTTACTTATTGATGTCAACAGGTTTTTACTCACATGTTGTATACATCGTCAAGAATTTCCAGTGGCGTCCATTCTTGTTATCCGCGAGTCAAAAATTTTGTTAATAACCAAACACGCATTAACAATGTTTACAAATTGGAAATATCTGTGAAGTAACCTATACTTAACCCTTCAGCTGTGGTCATCCCTCTGTGGGCTTCATATTTTTTCCTGCAGGTTGGTGGAGCCCCCCTCGGAGGGGCGCATTGGCTGTGCTTACTTTCTTAGAAATAAAACCGCCATTCGTGTATTGATCTCGTTTTAATCTATTGAAACGTATAGCCAATGAAGCGAGACAGCTAACAAGCGACAATTTCAATGGCCATTGGAGGAAAATTTTGAAATTGATCGGTAGTCTAAAAGTGCCACTGGCGCGTTAACCACGGTCGAGTTTCGCGAGTGAGTTTTAATGGTTTTAGTGCGAATTTTCGTTGCCAGAAGGAGATATCTTGAAGAAATGTAAATAATCCTTCGTTTTCTGTTAAAAAAATATAGTTTTTAGTTGATTAACGATAATAAACTTGTGGCTAACACACCATACCTACTCATGGTCAAAATTTGCCTACAGGTTTTTTAGCGCTTTTCTACTAATTTAGAATTACTAACAGCTATTAATATTACCGCTATTTATCGTAAATTTATTTCAAATGTAGGAAATGGACTAACAATCGCCCGAAAGTAGATAAATAGATCGAAATTGGTAACGGTCATAACAGAGCCCTCAAAGGGATGGTAACCGTCAAGGAACTTCCCTCCGAGGGATGCTCACATGAGACCTCGTGACGTCACTTACTCAGCGCACCAGCGCGATTTCATAATATGGATACGCCATGGATTGATTGTCTTGCAACGTTTGTAATTCGTATCTATTAACGGAAAAGTTGGATCTTGTGTTGTGCTCGCGATTTGTTGCTATTGTCTAGCTTTATGTCGGTGAACTAACATTAGATAAATACTTAGTGCTTGTGTATGTGCCTAATGTGCTTATCAATATTAATATTAATAAATATTCAGGTGTGTCTTTAGTGCTCGTTCGGACTCTTCGGACTAATCAAGTGAGTGAGTGGCGCTTTCGATTGTAACGAATACGATGATTCATGTGCTATCATAGTTGCAATAAGTGTTAACTGAGCTGTGTGCTGTGTTATTTAGGTGCTTGTACAATCTACGAAGAACCATCGTAAGTAAGAACTAATTTCTACACAGACGAGAGACCACTCAGAAATCACCACTATTTCTTCATGTTCATCAGGTTGTACCGCTACTACAAACTCATGGTGTTGTTAAGGGTATATCCATACTAAGCAAACCATTTTTTTTCGAAATGGTCTTGATTTTCATTGTTTTAATGTTCATGTTTTACGTGTTTTTTGTTTAACTGGTATTAATGTTGTAATTTTAACTGAAAGGATATTTAATCAAGATGCTTCCAACCAAATTTGTTTGGTTTAAAGCCCATGGTTGCTGTGATAATTGCAGTCGTTTGGAAGAGGTTATTTTGTGTCAAAGTAGACATACTTTTTTCATTTTACTCTCACATAAAACCTGCTGCACCTACAATAAAAAAAGCTTCGGTTACACCTAGTTGATGGCCCAAATGTATTGTTTAGGCATGAATTTGATTACATACAGTATAAAACACTTCAGATATAAACATGTAAATCGAAGCCCACACGAGCAACTTCTGCGTGTAGGCATTATATTGGTAGAATATTTGAAATGGTCTAGTGTAAAAAAAATACTCATGAACCTCCCATTTTATGTTTTTCGAATAAGTATAACACTAATTTCTTCAAATTAAGCCCGTTAAACACCCCAAATATCCAATTTATTATATTTAAAATGACCAAAATACGTCGTAAACTTCGGTGACCTGGTGACGGGGTCAGCTAGATAGCCTTAATACGACTTTAATGTAACGATGATATATCGTTGCAGTTAGATAATTTAATATAGATCGAGTTTCGTCCAAAATCCTGGCTGTGATTATGTAAAAAACTAAAGAAAATGTAATTTTACCAAATCACTTCACCCCACAAACCTTGGAGGTGGAGCGTCCCTCAGAGGGTGCCACAGACGTGGGTAAGCGGCCATGTTTTTTCGCCACAGCTGAAGGGTTAATAGCGCGCAACAGTTTTTTTTCGTGAAGCCTGCGCAGTGCGCGCGCATTAGATGAAATCTCTAAACAGCTAATACAAAATAGAATAAATAATTTAGTTTTCTCCTTCCTTCTTCCGTCTCCTTAAGGGGCTCCCATACGCCAATGACCTTCGATCTAAATCCCTTAGTTTTCTAATGTTTTTTGTAGCTTATTATATTAACAACAAGGGCTTTAAGCAATATATTATCCCATATTTACTTCAAAGTTCATTGTTTTCGAGATATTTGGCATCAAAGTTGAACAATTTTAGGCCAAAAAATTGGTTTTATGGCCATAACTTTTGTGTTAATTGGTTTAAAATGAAAACCCTAGACCAGTTTTTAGAGACGTCACAGACAAACCCAAATATGTAGATTTCGTATATGTTAGATCTTTCACGTCAACAGAGATACGAAATAAGTGTTTTTTTAGATAATGTTTAAAAAAATCATACAAAATTAAGTATTCATTTGTTTCAAAATCCGGTGGACCAAAATGGAGATAATAGATTGAAGGACCGATAGCCGTTTGATTTATAATTCTATCTGTAGTGCAAAAATAGGAGATACGATTCAAAACTTGTCACAAATCGATGAAAACCTCGGGTAGCCCCTTAAGTACATACAAACATAGGTACGTGATTCTTGTGACTTTTGGTACAGCTTATTATAGGCTTGTGACTTATAGACGGTCGTGTGTCTTTACGCCAGTTTGCCACTGTGTCGTAGTTTTAATATTCAGTAGTATTTTAATATGACCCACGTGAACCAACTCGCGTGGCCGCGCCAGGAACCGGTTGTAGTCAAGTGCAGTATTTACGCACAACGTTAGCTCTAGCTGGAATCGAGAGTATTAAACAACGCACATACTTAGTTTAATCACGCATGTATTCTTGAAGGGAGCAGACAGAGCACAACACATTTAAATTGCAGTGTCACACAAAATACATGATTGAAGGAAAATATTCTTGAACGAAGCTGCTAATTAAGAAGATGTTCTCGGTTGATGCGAGATTGTTTTTATTTTGTAGCAGTGTATTTTTTTTAAATTAAATACTTACACACAACAATCCTAATTCGAAAGGGTGGATTGTTCAAATAGATATGTTGTTATTTGAACAATCCACGGCAGTTATATCAGCGTAACATAAAATTATTTGTTATATTTATAAGAAACGACGGCATGACATCCCAATTCTGTTGCGTGTATTAAATACGATTTTCTACCAGACAATGACTCATGGAACAAAACCATATCCTATTTCATATTTATTGAAGCATTTGTCGCGTCTCATAAGCATACTAACGCTTCATTTAACCTGCTTGCAAAAATGTAGTTGCTTATCTTCAAATTCAATCTTGATACGTTTCAAACAGTCTTATTTCCAGTTTTGAAAGCAACGTGAGCTGGTTAGTTACGCTAGGCCCAAACCCAGTAAGTTTAAAACTGCAATTTTTGTACTTGTACAAATTCGTAAAAATGATCCCATAAAAAACATTCCATGTAAAAAAGAGGCCAAGTCTCGCAACTCTTCCACCGTAAAAAGTTGTGAGATATTTCGTAGAGCCAAGTCTCAGGCAATCTTATTAATCTTTATTTGCTTGCAAATAAGCAAATAAAGATTAATAAGAATGCCAAGAATTGGCTCTACGAAATATCTCACAATTTTTTACGGTGAAAGAGTTTCGAGACTTGGCCTCTTCTTTACATGGAATGTTTTTTATGGGATCTCACTTCTTTTTGTAGGTTAATGTGTTATCCATACATAGAAACTATGAATGCAGGCCCATTCTTGCTTTTGAATTTTCCCATTCACTGCAAATGGAACTTTGTAATCCTATATTTTTGTATAGGATTACAAAGTAATGTATACAGTTGGTGTATCTAGAAAACTGGGTTGAAATTGCAATTTTTTATAGATTTCCCTTTATGTGGCCATTAAACCCTAACGCTGTACCAAATTTCAGCTCTCTGAGTTTATGGGAAGTACTAGTTCTATTTTGATGATCATGAGTGAGTGAGTGTCATAGTTGCGAAACTTTGCTTTCGCTTAACTTCGGAGCTAAATGACCTACAGACTTGAAATTTTGGATTTTAAGTATGTGATTATAGCTTACTGGATAACGAAAATTTCTGCGTTCTGGTCTTATCCAGAGGTTCTCAAATAGGGGCCTGAAAATGCGGCGAAATGGTTCCAGTAAAGGATGGTACGGCAGTGTTTGCTTCGCGCTCGACTTGGCGGGGGCACTGCCGTGCCCCCAGATTTATACTAATAATAATAATCATCATTTATTTCGGAAGTGTTACCATAATTCGTTAGTAAAAAAGGTCGTATAACTATGCTAGTAGGTATTATATTACAATTCACAAGTCGTGAGTTGGGTGCCCTATGCAACCTATTCCAGTGAAATAGGAAAAGGGACCATCCAGGTGCGCCGCCACCGTCTGCAGAGGGCCTGCCGCGAAACGAAAGCGAACTTCGTATCTCCCTCTCTGTCGCACTTGCTAGTTCGAGCGACAAAACGGAGATGTATACACGAACGAAGTTCGTTTTCGTTTCGCAGTAGCCCTCAGCGGCGCTACCACGAACTTCGAAAGGCGAAGTTCGTAATACATGCATCCCTGTCACTCGAGTAAGGGAGTGCGATAGAGATGGCAATACCCGAACTTCGACTTTCGAAGTTCGTGGTAGCGCCGCAGGAGGCTGTTCGTGTACGGAAATTTGACATTCTTGTACGGAACTTGCGAATGAAAACTTAAAATTTTTATGTTTCCCTTGATATAATGTTTAGGATTAAGAGACATGACAATAACCATTAAACTGTGTTTTGACGAGTGTTAAATGGTGATCCTCTTCCTGCGACATAACATAACCCTGTCATTAACGTGGTTGTCACCTCCTCAATACGACAGCAATGTCATGGCTGGGTAATAATATAAGTAAAAAGAAAACCCGAAACTTTCAAATTGCGCTGAATCCTGGCGTTCATAACCAGCAATGTACAAATTGCAGAACATTCCCAAAAAGCGGAAACGTTCTCGAGAATGTTCTCAGAACATTCCTGCAACATGGAAATTATTGTTTAAACAAGAGAATCTACTTGAAATAAAGTTTAAATAGGCATAACTTAAAACTAAATTGTCTATTACAGTTAGCTATTTTGTTGATAAGTGATAAGTTACCAATAAGTTGCTTAAATTCTCACTGTATTTCAGAGAACATTTCGACTTTCGGACTTTACACTTTACACTAGCCCTGACTTTTTAAACTAAGTTACCGAACTATTTCTTGATGCGTGTCTTTGGACTCTTTGATCGTGTCGTGTCACTCGTGTCAAATAAATAAATAAATTCTCGTTCTCAAGAACAATATCAGAATTCAGAAGTCACCGAGAAATTCTCATGTGGAAAGTTTTGCAACTTTGGAAACTTCTCGTGAGTGCATTGCTATTCATAACAGGCGAATGCCATTTTTACCCATTTTACTTTTTTCACGGCTCATTGGTTCAACTGATCAGGGAAGACACCATGCCTGTAATGCTCCATAAGCATATATGATACTTTACAAAGTTGTTCACAAGTGTATTATGTTACAGGTATTAAAAACAGGTTTATTATAGTCAGTAAAATTACAAAAAGCGACTTACTGCGTTTCGCGCCGGCGCTGTTCCAACCCGCCTAAGTTTCCAGGAAAAAGCCGATAAAGTTTTACGACTACCCTCCACATGAGTATGATTGGCGGTAATAATTGTGATTTTGTCTAAGATGTAATACAGATGTGGCTAGAGACTTAATCTGAAATATTACGGATAATGGTCGATATCGCAGATAGACTAACCGCTGTTATTAAATGATGCTAACTGTTACGTACGCTTCGCCTCTCGTCTGTTCATGTCACCAATAGGTACTTACTCGAAAGCATCTGTAAATCCAAGGATGTAATATAAATAATTTAAGTACTTTTAAAACAAAGTTTTAACCGACTTCAATTTAGTACTCCGCCAAGCCACGAGAACATTTCCACAGTTCTTTTCCAATTTACCACATGAACCGATTTCTGAGAGCAAATGCGTTGATTATTAAGAGAAAAAAAAGCCGAATCGCTGTATGTGGGCCGATAATATTTGAGGACTTCCGTCGATTCTACAAGGATCACCTTTGGCACTTCATTAGTTGCTATTTCAACAGAATCTTATCAGAATCTGTGATATGCTTATTGTACTTTTAAGTAAATACTTACATAATTGACGAATTCCATAAGCCATCTGTGGTCTTCATTATCAATTCCACTCCACCAAATTTATGATTTCCGCGTGTAAATACAGGAGTTATAATAGAAAATACCAAAATCACTACAGGCGTGCCTACTATAATTGAGGAGTTCCCTCAATTCCTCATGGATCCCATCATCCAACTAAATTTTTGAAAAAAATGGGACCCACTTGGAAGCATATACTTACAAACAAAAAAAAAAATACGAATCGGCTCATCAATGACGGAGTTCTGAGGTAACAAACATTGAAAAAAAAAAAAATGATAAAAAAAGAAAAAATACAACCGAACCTTCTTCTTTTTTTTGAAGTCGGTTCAAAAGAGGAAGATACGTTGTCTATATGAAATACAGTGTTTAAAAATGGCCACCAAATCTGACAGCTTACGTTTCCATTGACGACGCGAAACTGAGGCAAGTTGGGGAATTGACTCGGTTTTAGTGTGCCACTTTTGGAACGCTTACCTTTCTACCTCTTTTTTATATTACATCATTGTGCAAATCGATTTGCGTGGGTAGCTACTAGCTAGTACTTAAAAATGGTGCCGGTGAATGTACAGCCATGATAATGCACGGCCAAAATAATGTACAGCCCAATAATCCGCGTCCATTGTGTATATGAATTATCGGGCCGTGCATTGTTTGGCTGTGCATTATTGGTTCCCCTTAAAAATAACTACAGTTTTGGTCAAAAGTATATTACGTCCGTAGAAACAGCGGCAGCGTAGCCAAACCTTAGTACTTGTTACGCTTGACGCAATTTCCCATTGAACCGTAGCGTAGGTAATATCGCATATTCAACAAAAATATACTTATATCCAATCAATGGGATTTTTACCCTACATGTTGAAGGCAATTTGATTGATGTATGAAATCGCAGTCACAAGCTATAAAGCTTTCTACACAATACTTAGTATCAACCTCAGAGTCCTATTGACACACTACTGCCAACTATCTTGTGAGTCATAACTTTAATGATGACTGGGAGTTGATGTTTACTTACATATACGTACGTTAAATATATGAGTTCTTATAGAGGCAGTATGCGGCGTACCTATATACAGGATGTTAACGGGGTCATGATCCGGAATGACAAAAAGCGAATAAGATGATCATACTGAACAACCTTTCCCATGGGACCAACCACGAAATCGCAAAAAAAAAGAGCCAATTAAGAGTTAACTGTGAGTTAACTGCGATTTAATTGAGAGTTAATGTATGGAATACCTGGTTTTTTTTTGCGATTTCGTGGTTGGTCCCATGGGAAAGGTTGTTCAGTATGATCATCTTATTCGCTTTTTGTCATTCCGGATCATGACCCCGTTAACATCCTGTATATGTACATGGTACTCTTCTATAGTTTCGAGTCGTCTCTTCGCGTCCGGGTCAATGCAGCTGATACTAGATTAAAATTTTTGACTCGCACACTTCCCCTCTTTGTTCCTGCTTATAAGTACTTGTATTAAAAGTAATATGTAAGTACATAAGGTCAACCGGGGCATATGCGTCGATGGGGTTATGGCCACCAAAAATTGTACATTTGGAAAAAAAGTCATGTCCCTCTTACTTAAATAATTATAACTTTCATATATTTCTGTTTTATAATAACTTGTAAAGACATATCTGATCCGCAGAATGTTTTATACATATATAAATTTAATTTAAGTAAGTTAACGTTTGCTGTTTTTTTTTTGGAAAAGGTTAATTTTTGCGTATATATTTTTGAGACATCTAGCAGATTGAATTTAGAAAAAATATAAAATTTGTTTCTTACTCTCTATAGGTTTGGAATTTGTTCACTAAAGCTGCTTTTCTATTGATTTATTTACTATTAAAGTGTATCAAAAGTAATTTCAAACATGTGTCTCACTCGTCGTTCTTGAATGATACTTCACGTATGTTATCATGTTACTAATAAACTAATAAGAATCCAGGGCTGCAAAAACCTTTATTGAGTCATGGCAACACCACACTACAGGTTGTCCTACCTACGGAATTACATCCGCCATTTTGTTCACGACATAATGTCAACAACCACGTGGCCGGTGTGTTTGTCTCGTTAGTATTTTACGTTTTGTAAAGTGAATATCCAGGTACAGAACACAAGTTTATGCATAATTATAAATTTTAGATGTAGGTAGACTATTCATTTAACGAATAAATGTGTCCAGTGCTTTCTAACTTCAATACTATCCGAATGTTTAACTTTTAAGGTTATGTCTACAGCATTTTTGATTCACGAATGATACCATGTGTTACTATATGTGTTACGTAACATTCGTGATCTGCTGTTAAGGTGAGTGTGCACTATAGACACGTAGGGATTCGCTTCGCTACTAATTGGTATTTGTTAAATAATTTCGTTTATTTCAAACTTTTTAGTTGATAATCAGTTTTTATTATTTACATTATTATAAGGTTTCCACGGGCTACAATTAGCGACATCTTGTGAGTCTACATGACACCGAAAAACATAACCCTACTTTCCGCGGCAGTCGGGTAAAAATAGAAAAGTCCCTTATGTAGTCTAGGCTTTACATATTTCACGTGTGTTACCTTGATTCAGGTAGGTATGTTACCGTGCGTTACCAGTTCACGACCGTTATTGTACAATTTTAGGTGGCCATAGCCATGGGGTAAATGCGTCTCTTAATGATATCTCCTAAACGGAACATTTAAGAACCATTACAATCGTTAAATTGAAAGTTTGGTAACCATACTCTGAACAGCGAGGGCTGTAATAGTTCTAACATGTTGCGTTTCGAAGATATCTTCAAAAGTCGCATTTACCCCATTGATGCATTAACCCTGGTAGTCCTTACAAGGAAGACTTTACATAATTATACATATCTTTAAATATTTATTTTCAAGAGCAATAATTACGAAAACGTAATAACTCAGCTCGTCCTTCCTTACCACAGACCACTTAACCTATAGACTCCACTTCATAAAACTTTGTCTAGTATCTCATTATGCCAAATTGGCGGGGCGCGGGGGGCGACAAGTGAACTGTGATTGGCTAGCTCAAGGTCAACGAGCAATCACACGATTGACACGTGACGCGCACCATTTTGGTAAGTGATGGGACACACTCGAAAATAATACTACAGAATATAAATGTAAATATTTTTAATTGGAATGAAATTTAACATTAAAGAGAATATCATATTTTATTGGTTTCGAATTTGAACAACAAGCGTCTGTTGTTATTCGTGTATTTGAAACACTGGTTTGAAGTGCCGCGAACAAATTACGCTGCTTGTAGCAGGAATCCATTTTTGTGACTGTTTTGTGGCGTCTATCCAAATTTGGTTTTGTGTAGAACATTTTGGAAATCTGAAAAACGTTAAAAATATCATTGCATCATCTGTTGCACCTTTATTACTAGAAAAAAACAACTTATTATTAATTATTATTCACAATTGGTTTTTGAATCCGCGGCTTTTCCATTTTAAAATAATAAATAAATATTAAGGGACAATCTTACACAACTTGACCTAGTCCCAAACTAAGCAAAGCTTGTAGGTACTATGGGTACTAGACGACGACAAACATACTTACGAGTATATAGATGAATACATACTTAAATACATAGAAAACACCCATGACTCAGGAACAAATATTCGTGCTCATCACACAAATAAATGCCGGGATTCGAACCCAGGACCTCTTGCTTCGTAGGCAGGGTCACTACCAACTAGGCTAAAGCGGTCGATTTTCTTTTAAACATCTTCAATGCATGTATAGAAATAAATATCACTATTAGAGTTTTGTAAAACAATATACTAAAAAACAAAACAAACGATTATTTACAAATACAATAAACCTCTCATAAATATATACAGTATTAGTAGTATTTATTTCAATAATACAAGTTCGTTCTGTACGCTAGGTATTAACACTTCAATATTGTTTTACGGATATCGGTGACGTAAGTAATCGATCAGTCACATCACTAATTGAGACACTGCAATGGTGCGACAAAGACGGAATTACACAAAATTGTAAGCGAAAGAAAAAGACAGCCGTTGAAAGACATCAACGCGTCGCCACGTTAAGAAACTTTTACTTTATAAATTGAAATTTTAAATTATTATTGTTTTTTCGTTGTAAAAAGAAAAAACCTGCTTACCTGTGAAATGAAATCTCATCCTTTTGACGACTAGATGTCATGCTACACTTTCCACACAGTTTCACCATATAATAAGGCATATTTTGTATACTTTATAGCCAATAAAGCAGTTAATATTGCATGTTACTTCGTGAACGGTCGACCGCGTACTAAAAGAATGTTTGGGGGCGTGGTAGCTGCTTGGTGCTTTTTATGCTTAAGCTTGGCTCACGCGGGCGCCTTAGTAAGCGGAGTCTATAGGTTAAGTGGTCTGTGTTCCTTACGATTCCCATCATAACTCAAAAACGAATTACAAAAAGCCCCGAGCTATTCTGATCCCGTTTTTTTGCCTTCGGTCTCACCGTGTTTCATTTATTTACGTAGCTTCGGGCTTATCCGAGTCGCATTTTGACGCGAATGTGTCATTTTTCTATGCTAACTTGCCCCTATGTAAGTAATTTATTAATAAAATAATATATGTAAAATCGTTGAAGAACATAGATCGGTAACTACTGATTTTTTAAAATTAGAGTACTTACTCCCTTATTCATAAAACTTACAATGCCTCCAATAGACAAAAAGTGTTTTGTCCCTTTCTTACAAACACAAATGCCAAAGTGACAGAACTAATTTTAACGATAATTTAGTTGGCCACGTCCACAGTCATTTGCTTTGCGGGACCAGTATGGTATCAGTAAGCTGCCAGCTTTCTGTGTCGACTGTCCGTCAGTCTTTACTAAATTTCAATGATTCGTTCTTATTCCTGATGGGCGCGGGATGCACGGAAGCGGGACGGTACGAATGCAGTACTGAAACGCTTCCGCGCAATATAACAGTATACCGACCACCCACGTAATCCCACCCATCCCTCCCATGTAATCACCCACACACACAAACCACAATTTGTCTGCTTTGACCAAACGTTGACTGGTATAGAATGCTAACGGAATTAAGCCCGCCTTTTGTACGAGTTGTTTTTTGTGCAATTAAGATTAAATAAATGTAAGGAAATCTGGGCGACATTAGTAACCTCTCGGTAGGTATAGTACAAAATACCGCATACCTACCGATTTTACCCCGCCAGATGCAGAAGTGATCTTTATTGAACTTTTTTATTTAAAACGTCGACAACCCTCACCTCGCGAATGCTACCTCACTCTAGTATTGTTTATGGTGTAAATTTGACATCCAACGACAGCACCGAGGGAGTGGAACTTCTGTACTTTAGTATAACAGCTTATTCTGTGCCTCTATGTTTCCACATCACGTACAATGTTGGTTTTGATTACCTATACTGGGTTTCCCATCCGAAACTGAATCGCGAACGAGTCATACTCGAAAAGTTAGTAGTTACTACTTTGTCACTTTCATGTCTTATACGACGCACCTCGCTGAACAGCAGAAAGAGTTAAAGCGACAAAGTCATAAAGTGTATGGTGAGTGGCTGGTGTGCTCTGAAGTCTGGGCACGTGTTAGATTTACGATTATTCGGAATCCTTTGAGCGGGTGAGTTTGTGACATCATGTGCGGTTGAGTTACCTACACTGGAATCATGTATTGTGTAGAAATACACGTGGAATAGATATTAAACTCACTTGGAGAAACCGTTATTCTGGGAGTCTATACTTTTTACCCGACTATCCCGGGAGGAGGGTTTGAGTAATTTATTTATTTATTTGAGTCAGCCAACAAGGCCCATATTTACAAATACCAAACAGAGTAACGAATTATGTAGGCTGGGAGTCGGAGGATTCGAGAGAAACCAAAGAATGCCAACTTAAATTCCTTTAATGACGGAATTACAAAAAGATTAAAATAAATCAATTAAAATTAACTAATAATTATATTTACAGGTGCCTCATGGTCGATGTGAGAACCAAGAGTGACGAACACTTTAGTATTTTTGGGAAACCGGGCACGGTGTTGCGAAATGCAGAGTCGGCACCACCTGCATGGCCACTTGGGCGGTCGCTGGCTATGCAAGCATATAACACCTCCATCCTTAGCTAGGCAACTATTCGAGATTCTTCGAGAATATTGCCGAGTCATGATTCACTTCTACGATTCTGGGGTGCAGCTTTGGTTTATCTGGTGTCTGGTCGACGGCTTCGGGAGCGTCAGTTTTGATGGTTTCCAATGTATTTGTTCGGCATCGTTTCATGAATAGGCGACGACCGGTTATACCGGCAGCAACTGTGCATGCGCAGCGCAGAGTATGAGTAGGTAGACTGGTATGATACAGGCTTACGTGGTCGATCTGGCGTATATTCACGGGTAGTTGCGAGGATATCTTTTTATCGCCGGCGTGTAGGTTTTCCAGATTAATAGAGTTCAGGGTCACTGAAGGGGATGGCTCCCGAGCTCGCAATTCATCTACCGAAGTAATGTCTGGTAGTTCCATGATTTTTAATGCATGCCCCTCAACCTGGTCGTTAGAGTTGGTAATGGTGTAATCTGGGGTTTTCAGGACACATTTGTGCGGGATTTCAACAAGGTAGCTTCCCTGGATCGTTTTCAACTGTTCTTGGCCGCAGGAGGTTTGTATTTTAGTCTGCTCTGGTCGACTTATAATATATCGTATTGTCTGCTGTCGAGTTGTTGTACTGCTGGTCTAGTCAGGAACACTCTCGTGTGTTGGCAGGACGGGTTGAGCTGCTGCGAAGTGATGAGCTGGTACGTGCAGTCAAGTTGGTTTTGTATCGTCTGATTGAGTGGTTCCTCGCAGAGATGCCATAATTTGACCTTTGGACATTCTGTCTCCATGTACATAGAATCCTGTTCATGAACCACTATGTAGGGAGAGGGAGGTATTAGAACCTGATGATTTCTATTAGGTATTACCGCTAGTTTGTATAAATCATAGACTCTATCTACTGCAATCGGCACCTTAAAAACTAACACTACCTGCTTATCTATATAGTATGATCCAACTTTAATTAGGTCATAATCAGAGATCGGAAAAATTTGCGACATTGTTTGCAATTATGTGGACATGACTCCAAAATTAATCAAAATGTTAATTAATTATTCATTGAAAGATAATTTGAATTATTGGAGATAATAGTTTATTTATAAAGTGCTTATAAGCACGTATATACTATAATAACTTAAAAAAAAATGACGTTACGACGACGATGAATTACATAAATAATTATTAGCAAAAGGTTCGTATTTAAAATGGGTATCGTTTCCGTAAATATTTATATATAATAAATAAATAACGATTTTAAACTGACACGATTACTTACACTAGAAAAAAAATTGAAAAAAATACTGATATTTTTTTTAATAAACCTATACTTTAACAAACTTTTGTATTTATTGACTAGGAATCAAATTATATGTCAAGTAAAAAAATAATTAACTGAATAACATTTTGATTGATTTTGGAGTCATGTCCACATAATTGCAAACAATGTCGCAAATTTTTCCGATCTCTGGTCATAATACTGCCTAAGATCTACTTCAAGGATCTCTCACTTAGGGTAGAGAGCCTTTACCTTATCTAACATATTTTTAAGAGCAGCAAAAGTAAGTATTGCGTGAGGTATACTCGACGCCCGAATTAGAGCTAACGCATTTCCTTACTTGTCCAGTTCTTCAGACAAGTTTTCTATATTATCATCCAGGATGACCATGTATTGTGTCAAGTGTGCAAATCTAATTAATCTTCTCTCTCGCTCTTTTCACCCTGAATGGTTAGCGTAACAGCCTGAGCAATTTTTTCTTGATTTTTAACTATGTTATCTAATATCTTGGAGTGTTGCAGCCACCATTCTTTATGTAAACTGATATGATTCTTAAATTCAGACTGTAATTTGTTTTCATTATTAAGAAGGGTTTTAATTGCAGCATTATATTTTATGGCGTCTGTATAGTCTAGATTTCCGGAAATACTTTTAACTATCGAGCCGAGACCATCTATAAGTCCTCTTTTTACACGGGATAGTGGGTTCTTTATTTTTACAAGGTTCGCCTGCGGGGTCGGGATACGAAATCTCTGGATAATAAGGTTGGTTCGCGGATTCGTCATAGTAAGTATCGTCAGTAGGGTACACGTCACAGTAGTTGTCCTGATAATATTCATTATAATAGTCGGTATAAGGTTCATAGTCCAGTGTATAGTCGTTGCACTCGGTAAAGTTAACATCTCCAGATCTGAAATAATTATTCGGTTGCGGGTTCCTGAAATTGGACCAATTCTGAGTAGGTGGCAATGGCCTGACTACGTAATGACTGACACCGCTCATAGGGCGCACGGTATTATTTCCATTGCTTTGGATATTATTTATAGGCCTGAATGAGTTTTCTTGTGGATTATAGTTAGGTGGCCGTGCTCCAAATATTTGCTGAGTACGGGTAGGGTTCCCGTCGAACTCGGGTAACAAGCGCAGGGCTTTAAAAATTGAATCTAGGTCTGCCATACTAACTACTTCAGGTTCCGAGTCCGATTCAGAACTTAAATCAAAATTAATATTCTTAAGACCGTCTAGTAAAACGAATCTATTATTACTGCCTAGCCTAGGAGTGCTCGATTGCCGTGGATGGAAAATCTTTGAGCTTTAAAATAATTACGACTATGAAAGTACCTCCTTTCCTAACATAAGCAACTCTAGAACGATTCTAAAGTACTTACATGCACATTTCTGGCTCTCTGCGGTATCGAAGTTTGGATACTCCTCCGCCCACAGCTCGTAGGTTTCAGCCTCGACGTGATGACCGGATAGCGGCCCGGGCGCTAAGCGAGCGCGAAGTTTCGATTTTGGAAATTCGGTGACCGTTCGCGAGGTACGTCTCTCGATTGCGCCAATTATGTAGGCTGGGAGTCGGAGGATTCGAGAGAAACCAAAGAATGCCAACTTAAATTCCTTTAATGACGGAATTACAAAAAGATTAAAATAAATCAATTAAAATTAACTAATAATTATATTTACAGGTGCCTCATGGTCGATGTGAGAACCAAGAGTGACGAACACTTTAGTATTTTTGGGAAACGGGGCACGGTGTTGCGAAATGCAGAGTCGGCACCACCTGCATGGCCACTTGGGCGGTCGCTGGCTATGCAAGCATATAACAAACGTACATTACAATATACAAAACTTATAACATAACACAAAAACACGTTAAGACGGCGACGCTCAGCGCAAGTTCTGGGTGTCAAATAGCCGGCCTCGAAATAGCCGGAAAACTACACCCTTCGGCCAGATCTCCTCCTTCATGAAGGTCGACAGCTTGTCAGTTGGTACTCGCACCACAAATGAATTGAAACTAGCTTTGTGTTATGTTTACGAGCGTATGTACCTATGCGTGTCCTCACTGGATGGACCCAACGGAAGACAAGCGCTGGCTGCAAAGCCAGCATCATGCTGAGTTGGGTCCATTTCGTAACACGGCACATAATTACTTTTTCTTTTGTCTTTGTCTTGTAATACTGTTGTGTTACGAATAAATGTTTGATTCTTGTATGTATGTATATACATATTTATGTATGTATGTGGGCATGAAAATTCCATTTCATTCCACGGGCTACAGTTACAGTCTAAACGGCTTGATGGGTAATTATTACGTAATTAGTGCTATAAAATTAGTAAGAAATCGGTAGGGTTTTTTTGAAAAATCCTTTTATATTGTTGTTACAATGTGTGCGGCATTTTGTTAATGGGTTTCCATTTGAATGACAGATTTGACGTAGCTCTATGTATAGGCTATGAAAACAAGCCTTTACCTGAAAAACTTTGCCTACGGGATGGAAGAAGTACAGGTAGATGATGAAAATAGTCTTTAAATAATGTTCTCTGTAAGGATTCTTCTATATAATAAATTCACCTGATTAACAAAAACTTCTTTAAAAATACTAAGTTGAAAAGTGTCTGCCGCAACCGCCACCTACCATCGATCAAAATTTACCAACACGAAACTTGTTCCTTTGTCTTCTTTTCTTACAAGATATTCTTCTTACAAACTTTTCTCTTTTCTTCTTACAAATGAAAGCTTCCGTAAACTAAACAAGAATTAATGAAAATGAAACCCTTAGTAAGGGTTCGTGTTCAGTAGTAGAGTAGAGTGTTCTTACTACTAACTGTGTAAAGCTATTTTTCATGTATTTTCCAGCTGAACCAGTTTCCTTTTTTTATGGAACCGTGCAACCTTGGTGTAGGTATTCAAGTCAAGAGTGAACAGACATTTTCTGGGTGAGCGTGATCCATCTTAGGCCATGTCTTAACTTTCCATCAGTTTAGGCGAAGGTCAACCGTAATACCATTTTTTTATTAAACTAAAACATACAGCGCAATCATTATTCACACTGCAGATACACAATTTTTTTGCCTCTGGTCTGGAAATCATCTGGGCCATAAACATAAAAAAAGAGATTTAAAATATGCAACTAGTTGCCAGCGGGCCCTAGTATCGAGTGGTCACCCGTGTATTACAGATCAGGGATGCCGCGGATCCGATTTTTTGACATCCGCGGATGCGGATGCGGATTTTGGGGCCAGGCACTAAAAACGTAAATAAACAACGTCCATTTTATGATATCACGATCTTTGATGATTGACATGTTGAGAATAAATAACAATATAGCGAACTAATCAAAAACGCGTCTGCTCTTGGTCACAGAAACGAAAAGAAGTTTTTTTGACTAATGACGAAATAGTTATTTACGATGAGTTATTGCCGAAAATAGGAAATTCGCAACGAGTGGTGATAAATTAAAACACGACCGAAGACAAACCGAACCATATGTCGAAACTTTAAAGAGCCATATGTACAGTAAAACGTTGTACAGTCGACTACAAAGAGATCTGTAGGGCCAATGTTACAAAAATATGTATACACGACCTTAATGTCAAGGCAATACAGTCGTGTATACATATTTTTGTAACTTTGGCCGTATCGATCTCTTTGTAGTCGACTGTACGATACACGTGCGAATAGGTAATTCGCAACTCGTGTCGATTTACAACACTCCCTTCGGTCGTGTTTTAATTTATCACAACTCGTTGCGAATTTCCTATTTTCGGCACTTGTATCGTAAATAACTATTTTCTAAAGGATATGCTCGTAGTTTCTACATGTCACGGAGCCACTAGTTATTGAACGAGCGAGCGAAGCGAACGATGTCATTCCGTCTCAGCTTGGGCCAAACTTCTTTCATGTCCAGAGGCTCTAGTATAAGTTTTACCGAAACAAAACGTTACGACCGCGTTTGCGTTTAGCTGTCAAATCCCATACAAATTGAGGGTAAAACGCAAACGCGATTGTACAGTTTGGTTTCGGTAAAACTTATACTAGAGCCTCTGATATCCAGCGTTCTCCTCTGCAGACCCCGTATCATGGTCGGCCTTATCACCCGATAAGTGTCAAGAGCGTCGTCTCGTTCTATCGAACGGTGTCAGCTAGTGACGGACGCTCTATCATGTCACTTATCGTGTGATAAGGCCGACCATGATACGGGGTTAGGTCGCATTTCTCAACCGGTTCTCGTGAAAATTTGTGAGGTTCGTTAATTAGTTATATCGTTTCTTTTTGTCGATTCTTTTTCTACAGCTCACATTCCTACTAGTATTAGTAGGTATAGAAAAGTGAATCGAAAACGATCGAGTGAAAATGAAAACGAAACACATAGTAGGCGTTCGTGTTTGGTAGTACAGCGTGCTTACTGACATTACTAAGAACTCGGCTACTCTTTCGGGTCTATTCGACCCGTCCATTCCGACCGCACATCGCGAATTATTCACACTACACGAATGCGACCGATAATCGATTGCCACCGCTCCGTTTTTAGTGCTTTCACCTCGATTCGACCGGATTGAAATATCGAAACGACATTCACTCGTAAAATTATTTTTATTATTTCTCATTTGGCGGCGAACGCTTTGCATAAACACCCAAGTAGCAGCCGGAATGGCCTCTGGAAGGATGGCGCAAGTTGATAACTCAAGCGTTATTACATTTCTGTTTTAAACACTTTTAGTATCTCAATAATAATTTTCCGTTACGATTAATAAATATAAATCAGCCTATATACGTCACACTGCTGGGCACAGGCCTCCTCTCAATAATCTCCAATTGGTAAAAAACGTATTAGTTTTATTAATTCATATAGCTAAATGTACTTATGAGATATGATATGTGTAAGCATGAGTTAATAGAAAAAACTTGTAGCATTCATAGTAATCAGCATCATCAGTCTTTCGTAGTAATGCACAACTTTAATTATCTTAGGACAATGTTGACACTCCTCTAGATTAGCCCATCACATCACATGTGTATATTAAATACGCGTTTAAACTACGAGGGACAAAATATACCTTGTACTTTATAAGTACCTATTTTATATTCACAATTAAATAAGCGATAGATCGCCCGATGTCTCTTTACATAAAAAGTAGAGTACGAGTATTTATGTCTAAATCGCTTAAGGCTAAGCTAATTTTACCTAGTGTAAGTAGCATATGGTTGTCACAAGCAATAGCTCTCTAGTTGACACGGGGGCAACTCGGTTGCACTAGTCAAGATTAGAGTAATGCTAAGTTTCTACTTATTTTTCTTCTGAATCAGAAACCATTTTCATGCAAGTCACTTATGGGGCTTCTAAACGGGCCACATTTTCCTGCAATTTCTGGCCGGCAACTATTGCTGTCTTACGATGACACTGTACGCTAGAGCAAGATGCACATACTTGCCGGCCACACATTGCCGTAAAAATGTTGCCCGTTTAGAAGCCCCATTACTGTCAGCAATATTTCCAGCCTCCAGCAACTGGTTTGTCGTTGGTCTGGAAGCACTTGAGGCAGGCAATCGATCTCTAACCATTATTCGAACGAGCGAGAGAAGCAAACGAAGTTCACCGTTTGAGCTTGTGCAAAATAAAATCGTATGTCTGGTGTTCTTCTCTACAGGTCAGATTTCTCAACCGATTCTCGTGAAATTTTGTGAGCAGGTTCTATAATTATTTAAATATACATTTTTTTTTTTTTTGAGATAGTATTTCGATTCTTTTTTTAAAGACAGGCTCGCTCTACAGCTCATAGAGCCACTAGTTTTAAACTTCTACTTACATGCTAGATATCTGTGATTGATTCTCTCTTGATCCATTTATAATACAATAGTTCGTTGCAATATCATTAAGAACACTTTCCGCTTAAGCTCATCGCTATTGCAACCGCTAACAACTTGTACCACCA
Organism: Epinotia ramella; assembly: GCA_947578815.1. NCBI lineage: Eukaryota > Metazoa > Arthropoda > Insecta > Lepidoptera > Tortricidae > Epinotia > Epinotia ramella. The sequence goes on along the minus strand of OX388217.1, from coordinate 9,145,730 downwards.
GTTCGAAGACGCGTGTGAGAGGTTTCCGCGCCGTGTCGTAAAATGGTGATCATAAAAGAAACACCTTTTTGCTTATAAAGGAAGTTGTTCTTTTGCTGTACCTACGGTTACGGGATTTGCCTTATACGTCCAGACACGTTTAAGTAGTGGCTTTAGGAGTTAGCGGCCTTATGCGTCGCCTATTCAATTGTTTTGGTCGGACAGAAACTGGCTTCTGGGTTAAAATGCCATTTAAATAAAGGCACGTTTGTACGGTGCAAATGTCAATGGAGAGTATATTAACGTTTATTTTTTTATACAACGACGGTGGCAAACAAGCGTACGGCCCGCCTGATCGTAAGCGGACACCGCAGCCTATAGACGCATGCAACTCCAAAGGAGTAACATGGGCGTTGCCGACCCTTGATATGTTTGAGGATTCGCCGTGTTGACAGCTGAAGGAACAAATTCCCTCGCTCTCAACACAACGCATCCCCGGGAGCTCTGGCGACCTTGCTCACCTCCAGGAACACAACACTACTACAGGGAAAGTAGTAGCGTTATTCTTATTATATAGTTAATGTATATAACGACATATACCCTACCACCTTACACGAGTGTAAAATCAGAGTAGTTAAATGGCTAAACTCTAAAAACTATGATGATATAGTGAACATAATGAAGAGTGTTACTTAGTAATTTAGTTATATATTGTTAAATAGTTTAAGTTACTGAATAAATAATTTTTGTTTTTTTTTTATTATTATTATGGCTGCGGTCTTCTGCAAGGCGGAGGAGGTACTTCCCCAGTTAGGCTGCTCCAAATTCGAGCGGGATGACATTTCGCTGTGCCCTACCTCACGAACCCCGCCTCGTGTTCTCTGTAGTTTCACAGAGCTTTCTAAGATCTTTTTAGATTCTATTGAAAGCGGTACGTCCGACTTGCACCCGAAACGCCTACACACTGTATTCTTATAATTATAATAAAGAATCTACAATAAACTGAATCTAGTGCCGGTTACTTATTACATTGGCTCGCACTCCACTCGCACGCAGCGCAGCCATGTTTGTTTTTTTTCAGTCCTCGGTCGGAAGACCCGGGAAAGAAATCCTCAAATAGCCTTATCAGATATACCCGCGCATAAAGGGCGGGGAAATTTATTAGCTTTGCAAGTGAAAAGTGTTCCTATAGACAATGACATTGATCTGCACAATTCATGGCGGACACGTAAGTAGTGCGCTTTACTAGTAGGTGCCTCGATCGTCAAGATTTTACATGTAAGTCAAGACTAAAAATTCAACTGACTACACTACTAACTAACTCACAACTGCCCTCAATGTGTTTGCTTTGCCCAAAGTTTGCCTAGTAGAGAAAGCATATGGCATTGTGTCCGCTTTTTGAGTGTGATAAAATCTTATTTCGTGCACTTAAGATTAAATAAATGAATAATTGGTATTGATATCATCTTTTTTCATGAAATTCGTCTCTATTTACCTATATACGAATATGACTTGATAATCCTTAGCTCTGGCTATCCAAAATTCGACAAGGTTCATTAATATTCAAATATCCTCGTCAAAACTTGTCAAAGATTAAGACTTCAATGTCGTCTCAGAAAAAGCTTGCCCAAAGCAAGACATGAAGAACTTTATGGTCATAACAGATTTTATTGGACCACCCATTGTTTGACACGTCTACTCCATGTTGCGACCATAATTCTGCTCCTGCGACTGAAATGGGCTTAGATCTGCCCACGGCCTGCTTATTTAAATGAGGGCTAGATTGAATTTAATTCACCTGCTGTGAATTAAGCACTTGAAAGCGGCTCGTTAAAATCGTTTGAGTGCGTTTAAAACCGTATTTGATTCAAGTATATTATCAAGATAATTCTAGTTTCGCTATAGTAGTTTCACTTATTGCCGTTCCTTATCTTTATTTTTATTTACCTAACAAAATAAAATAAAAACTTGGAACACAACTTTTTTTCCAAAATAAAATTCAGTTTGCTCGCAGGTCCGAGTTCTGCAGTAGCATCCTAAACTAAACCTATGTTTGCCCAAAACTACTAAAGGCGCGGTCTCCATCTTTGGAGTTGGGAAGCTGGAAGATCAATGTTTTGGGTCGGGTAGAAAACGATCCACTGATCATATTTGGGTTAAACTCTTTAACATAAGATTGAATAAAGGGTAGGGAAGGACTGATAAAACAAGAAGCTATAACCTAGCAAAATAGCCAAGACATAGACGATTCAGTAGTCTTCCTATTTAGAATGTTGACATCATTTTGATTAATTTGATTACTATTTAATGTGGTTATTGAAAACCTCAGTATTATCAGTATTTTAGAATTAAAAAGTTCCCCACAACAATGAAACCTCTCTTGTGCAAACATTTTCTTGTAATAAGGTATTATTATGAGAATATTTATTAAATACATCTGCACAAGTTTCCCTTATGTAAGAATTTTGAACTTATATTTTCGTCAAGCATTCACGTGTTGAGAATCTCAGCGTAAAGTTTACGTAGTATTTAAATAAAAAAATGTTTTGCATCATAATTTATTTATAAAAAAATGAACATACATACATAAACCGTAAACAAAAGTTTACTTAGCATATCTGAGCAAAATATTCTAAAAAATTGTATTTTTTTTACATTGTACTGATGACACTTTTAGACACACACCTATTTATTTATCTTATTGAGACATCAAATTTGACACTTATCACAATAATAATCCTTTTTGAAATATTCAACATCAGATATTTGTAAAAGATAACCTCAATAAAAGCTTAACTTTACCTATTATATATAATCGATACCTAAAATATCATAACTATTTAAAAATATCTAGTTATTTACAAATCAATTTCGGATTACTAAACATCGATGCTGAATCATTATAAACGTTTACTTCAACAAAGTATTCTTAATAATTATTTTATTTTATTTCTAAATGATTAACTAAACAATAAATAACATTATACATTGCTACTGATGCCTTAAACTAACTTATAAATATGATTGCGAATGAAAACTAACCTTAAATTAATGTTACAATCAGCATTGATGGGTTCAAACCAAGTTGAGACATATAAACTGTTCTGTTCTCCTTACATTATCCAGATATCCAACAATAACAAATAGAATTAAACCACAATATTATTTATGATTAAAATTTTGATAAACTAATTTTTAAAATTTTCGAGGTAAACAAAACACTGCACAAACAAACCTTATGAGATCTTTACGAAAACCAAATCCACATTGCAAATACATACAAACATACCTCTAGGATAGTACATGATGTGAAATCAATACTTTAACTAATAATACTTTTCATTAATCTAATACTTCACTTAAAGTAAACACAAGAATATTTGATAAATGCACCGACTTATCATTTATTATCACTCTTCAACGTCTCATGATGTCCGCTATGCTGAATCCTTTTTTAGGTCCGCTGGACTGGCTCGTCCCCGGCTTGGGATTAGAGTTTGGCTGAATGCCTACAATATTTTTTATCCCATTAGTAATGGAGCTCGAACTCGAATCCTCAGTATCTTTTGCATTAGGCTGCAATAAATCTTTGCAATTAGTTACGCTTGTCGACGTGCTCGGTACGGAATCTTTTGGAGGGGCATGTTTTACAATTAAATCTTGAGCAACCGTTTGCTGTGGTCCGAGCACAGTATGGGGCACGCCTCCATAGGCAATTTGTGGATGAGGCGGAGGCATAGGCAAACCAAATTTATGATACGATGGCATTCCCATTATTGTAGGAGGGACTCCAACCTCTGCAGTTATAAGTGATTGACGGGGCATTGTTAAGTTTGTAGGTTCTGGTGAACGACTTCTGTACACTGGTGCGCATGTTCTGACATTTTCACCAATATCTGGCGGATGGCTTCTCTTTCTAAATGGACTGAGGTACATGACCGATGGCCCTGGATCGATTGGCATATTAGGTGCTTGGCCCATTTTTGATGAGTCAGGCGGAACAACTTGATGTAAGTCTCTTCGAATTTGTAACTGCGGGTGACGGACAGGTGGGTCTGACATCTCAGTGTAGCGCATTTCCTTTTCTATTATTTCGTCCGACGTATAGCGTCGTTTCTCATACAACTCTGAAGATGGCCCACGATGTCTTTCTGGATGATGCGGCCGCATAGTATAGGGACTAGCTCGGTCCCGTGGCTCATTGTGATGACAATGGGTTTGTTCCACTGCAGACGGCGACAAGGGTCTTGGTATCTCAATAATTGGCTCTCTTGGAATGCTCTCAATGGAAGATGAACGTGCCCGTCTTACAGGAGAATGATCTGGAGACGATAATTCGCCATCATCATCTTCAAATCCTGGTTCTATGGGCGAATCAGGTCTTCCGATATCTTCTTCGCCTACGTCTAAAACGTCACCCGGGGGTACGTCGCCAACGGCATGAGTAAGAGCATGTCTACGCAAGTCACAGTTCCTTCTAAACACTTTTCCACATGAGTTACACTCGTACGGTTTGTGGTCTGTGTGTGTTAGCAAGTGAGTTTTGAGGTTGGAACGCTGATTGAAACTTCGGCTACAGACGGGGCACTTGTGGGGAGACTCTTCCATGTGAAGGATCTTGTGAACCGCCAGAGTCCTTGACTGGCAGAAGCCTTTCCCACATTCTGTGCATTTGAACGGCTTTTCTTTCGAATGGATGTACCTGAAACAATGCAATCAAGAGTTAACGGTGGTTAAATTTTGCCGTATCTTGGTGTTAGATATCGGGGGTTAATTTCTAGCACAGAAGCCAGTCAGTAGAGAGAATTGGCAATATTGAGATCGCATATTTATATGGATTACATTAACCTTCAAAATATGCATGAAATTATCTGAATGCCTGTATATGAGCCATTTCTAAAAAGGCTCTCAAAGAATGAAAAGTCGAAAATAAAGAATTGCGTTTATAATACTGCTGTTGGGCCATAAAATATGTATGACTTATTATAATTCGTACCATAAAGTATCGCGTCTTAATTAAATGTCTGAGAAAGGTGGAGTTAACAGCAAAACAAGTTCTACAGATCTTTATAATGGATCTTGAAACTATTGAAAGGGCTCGGGTATAGCGCAAGAGGATTCGTTTTAATTGGATTATCTTTTATATGATATACATTCGTAATGTTGGATAAATTAATACCCAATATTATGAATGTATACTACAATGTATCTCTTTCTTTTTCATACCAATGTATGAAGAAAGTAGAAACCCATTTGAACTTTAATTATTATTTCACAAGCTGATTTGAAGATGTAAAACTAAAGGACGTATAATCAACAACTTCTATTCTTCAGTTTCTGTAATATCATTTTAACATTAACACGTACTATTTTTACTTTTGCCATGGATTGGTTGTTTTTTTTTAACATGGAACATTTTAAAACGTCGGTTTTCTTGCGCTAACGCACCTTGAACGTGATCCGAGTAACCCGAGACCCCAGACTCAAGGCGAGACTGGCTACGCATGCGCGAGAGACCAACCTCACCATATTTGAAGACCTCGGCTAATTGGACCATAAAACTATACAGGGGCTCAATTTAAAATGGTGCCGTTCTACAAGTGTTCGGCCGAATCGAATTACGTTAAAATCATTTTGTGGCCAGTCTGCGATTATTATTATAATGAAATTTGTATCCAGTTACTAGTTTTAGAGTTGAAAGTTATTTAAACCATAAAGATAACTTTTACTATTTAGTCGAAATACCAATTTACGATCATGTGAACCTATTGTAATTTACGTAATTTCGTCCAAAGCGCAGAATGTTGCCTAAGGTAATATCTAACCTCTCAAACGCATCATATGGATCTAAAGAAAGATATTCTATTCGGTTTTATTCAGATATCCTCCTGTGTTTTTCCGAGGAAGTAACATTTGAAGATTAAATATGTTATTCCTATAATAAGATCGATTTGACGCCTAAGGTTATTGCTGTGAAACCTAGACATTTTGATGCACTAGGAAGTTCATGCGCATAAAGGAAGTTAATGAATTTTAAGAAGATGAGAATCTCATTAGCTTTTACTTACAAATGTGTATGGACCTTGTCTGAAATAAATGTTTTATTATTATTATCTCCTTTATTCAATTTTCTTCTTAGACTAGGTTTTTACAATAAATATATAAAAAGTAAAATATAAAACTATACATACAAAACATAAATCATTATAAAAACCTAATCTAGGGTACCGCCGCCAGCGAGGCGTGGCCTAAGCTGCCGGCGGTCAGGGCGACAGAGACAGGAACCTCCTGACTATCCGCGCAGTATCCAGGAGTACCGCCATCTGTATCTGACCCTTGATCCAGCCATCTAGCGAGAGTCTCTTGAGGTGATGGTCGAGACTCTTCGCTATTAAGCCGTTCGCCGAAACGACTATCGGGACGATGATCGTCGAATCAACATCCCACATAGCGGTTACCTCGTGAGCCAGGTCTAGGTACTTGCTGGCTTTGTCCTTTTCGGCCTTCAAGAGGTTCTCGTCATGGGGGATGGTGATGTCAACGAGCACTGCCTGGCGTTTCGATCGATCTGTCAGCACGATATCAGGCCTATTGGCAAGAATAGTCCTGTCCGTGATGACAGATCGATCCCAATAGAGCGTGGCATGAGCATTTTCGAGAACTGGCGCAGGTGTGTGCTTATAGTAAGGCACTTCGGAGATCACAAGACCGTATAGCAGAGCAAGTTGCTGGTGAATAATTCTGGCTACAAGGTTATGTCTGTGCAAGTACTCGCCGTTAGCAAGATGACCACAACCGGAGATAATATGACTGAGTGACTCCCCGGGACGGCGGCATGCCCGACAAATGTCGACCGTACCGTCCTTCAGGATATACCTCCGGTAATTGTTCGTCTTGATAACTTCGTCCGCAATTGCACAGATAACCTTCTGTTTCCCCGAAGAGATCCCCGAAACGTAGCCAGTTCACCGACGCGAGCAGATCTATTATTATTATTATTAAAAAAAAAAAACTAGAAACGTAATTAATAATGAGCATCAAAAAGTAAACAACTTTTACTATAACCCTAACGTAGGTAAGGTTCTGATAAAAAAAAAACCTAATGACAGGCGTCACCGTGGCTCAAATTTAATGATAATGACTTTTCAGATTCCTCTACCCGTCAGCCATCTGAAGACTGCGCCGCGTAAACAATATATCATTACTCGGACTCTTTAAACAAAAAGGTAAAAGGCACCGCACTGATGCTTAGAAGAAGAACGTAGTAACTACATTTGAACTGCATACAAGCATACTTCGTTTAGCTTCCATTTATATCGCAATGTGTGTTTCCGTGAAACTTCTAGCAGTTGATTTGAATAAGTTCTCGATGTTATATAACGCGGCTCTGCAGGCACCATCACGACAAGAATATTTGACGAATATGGTAGTTTGATAAAATATATCGTAGTTAACGTCATCTGAGATTACCACGTATCCTTATGATGTATCTTCAATTAACTATTCTGAATAATTTGATTCTAAATGTAGAATCATACGAAACAAAACATAATTATGTTTAATTCTAAACTCTGTTTTTATCAATCAATCAATCAAATCGTTTATTTACTGGAATACATTAGGGAAAAATAGCTAATGCAAATAATTACACGGTTCAACTCACGTATTAAATGTCACTACGGGCAACATATGTCAAACTCTTCGGGAGTTCTTCTTCAGGATGACTGTTTTCACGGCGGTGTCGCTTGAATCACGCGAAACATATTGCCCTTAGTGATATTTAATACGTGAGTTAAACCGTGTAATTATTAGCATTATTTCAACATGTCTCACGAAAGTTTAAATTCAAGTAAAGATAGGTCTTATAAATTAAAATAGATCCATATTCAGCCTTTATGCAGGCATGCAAACATTTCCAAGTGCTACGTTACGATTACATAATTTATAACAATATGTCAACTTTAGTAAATAACCAAAGAGATACAATAAAAAAATAATAGAATTCACAAAATTATTTAGAAGCACTTGTCCAGAAGCCAAGTGGATAATTTGTGTTTAAAACTACTGCCCCGTAGTAAGTTTATTTCGTCAGGTAAGTTATTCAACAGTTTTATAAACATGTTAAACACATTTTTGCCCTGCATCGCCTTACGTTACGCATCACGAGGTTTATTATTTTCAGTCTGGTCTGCCTGTGCATGATTTCAGCATGTTTTTTGAACAATGACCGGTTGTTGCAGACAAAGACAGTTATTCAAATGGTGTGTATTTTTTATATGTGATTATATGTGACCATAGATAAAATAGGCCAATCAAAATCGACATCAGACCTCGCAACCGCGCATGTATCTACGATTATTTTATATGTTGTTAGGATTATTGAGAGTAGTTTACATCCAAGTTTGCAACCCTGAAAACCCTGTGCTACCCCCATGGTGCTCGGAAAACTGGGAAAATTCGGCACTTGTTTCAGGTCATTCTAAAAAACTAATCTAAAGAAGTGTTTTCCAAGTATGCTTGCTTATAATCTAATAAAGCTAACTTTTGGTACTTTTTTTTTAACCTTTAACATTTGAGCTTAACCCTAGCACTCTAGGTCAATTGCTTGCAGAGATACAGCTACGAGTAGTCAAAGGTGGGCAGTTTTTAACAAGAACTGTAAATTTTGTTGTAGGGTCATTTTCTAAGACACGTACCGGCTAAACTAATGCTCGTAGGTAAAAGTCATGAGAAAAAAAAATGTAGGCAATTAATTAACTTCAATTTAATACCAAAGTGGTACCCTCTAGGCCTTATTTTCTTTTAAAAATAATAAAATAGTAAAATATTGGATATTGGCTAAATAATAAAAACATTGTACTGAATCATTTGGTATATTTATTTCTTTAATAAAACCGGCAAGAATGTGTATTTGACATTTTAGAGTATATGGTTTCAAATCAGATAAACTTAAACATAAAAAACCAACATAAACATAGATTTAAACTATAAAATAATAATATTTACACGGTTGCAAGAACTAGACTTTCGCCCTTTTGGAAGGACCTGGTCTCATCCAGCCTAGATCAGTGGAGGGGAGTGGGGGATGAGGGATAATGTTTTCTGGAGGAGGTGGCGGGTCGGCAATGTCGGCATATGGTGTGGGGTCGTCCACATCCTCGTCCTCCTCGTCCAGGACGATAGGGTTGCAATTTCGCCCGTGGTAAAAGGAACATAAGATAGAGCACTTGATCCCAGCCTTTCTGTAAGTGCACGACCCTAAGCAACCATTTTTGCATGGCAAGCCACCATTTTAAGCAGGGTCTGAGGAGCGGGCTCTGCGCACATTGTGACAGTCATAAGACCTTGTTCACTGGTCGCCCATCCCCAGTCACACGGGTTTTTGTCAACCCCTAACCATTTTTGCACTTGGTGGTAGGTCCTCCAAGAATGATATTTTGCAGCCTCTGTAGTTGTGGGGAGGCGAGCAAGGTTGACTTTGACCTTTACTGTCGATTCAGTTCCTACTTCTTCCTTGTTGGAGTTTGGATCAAGGAAAATGCTGACGAGGTCTAACCAGTCGGGGTTTTTTTGTAAGGACGTTGCACCACTTCATCTCGGCTTGCCAGAAAAGGGCCGAGGTTGTGTCACACCCACTGATGGCATGCAGAAATAAATCCATCCCGCGTGGCACCTGCATTTTTCCACATATATATGAATTTGCTGGATTTTGGATGCAGTTTGAACCACCTCTGCTGCCTTTCTGGAGGTGCGCGTTCGTCTCTCCAGAGATTAAGCCGTTAAGAAGGACAAATAGGTCCACGTCCTCCGCAATCATAAAAACTTGATCGAAATATGAGCTCTTGGAAAGGGCAGTCCTCACTATATCAGCATTTGCATCTTCTTGAGATTGATGGATCTCGATATCCAGCCTCTCAAATTCAGTACGCATCATGGTGATCAGTCGGCGTTTGTTGGATTCATTTGAAAGCAGTTTTGCTTGAGGCATTCTGATGGGTGTTGATTCATCAAAAAAAAATACACTGCAGGAGAGAGAAGCAGGGCGTCGCAGGCGTTCAGCTGATTTAGTGCTCCTCATAGCCGCATTTTCTGGGTATCCATCAAAAACCACAGCTGCTTTTTTACCAATGGTTGAAAACATAGCAGGTACACTTTAAAAAAAAATGCTTACATTTGACTAACTGTATCTCTGCAACCAATGGATTTAGAGTGCTAGGATTAAGCTCAAGTTGTAGCTAATTTAGTAAGCTTTATTAGATTAGAAGCAAGCATACTCGAAAAACGCTTCTTTAGAGTAGTTTTTTAGAATGACCTGAAACAAGTGCCGAAATTTCCCCGTTTTTCGAGCACCATGGGGGTAGCACAGGGCTTTCAGGGTTGCAAACTTGGGTATTAACTACTCTCAAGGGACCTAACAACATATTAAAAAATCGTACTTACATGCGCGTTTGCGAGGTTTGCCTTTTTTTGTGTCGATATTGACTGGCCTAAAAAGTTACAATTACATCATAATATTAGTTATTTTATTTATGTGGTAGACCAAGAGGTACATTCGGAAATAACCGTCAAAGAACCACACTAGACATCAAAGAGGCCGCTTTCAAAATAAAATTAACAAGGCAATTACCACGTTACTACGAAAAAGTTCTTAACAAACCGGCCCCTGCATACGATTTCCATTGTACAAACAGTAACCGAAAAAAAACCTTTGACCAAAGTAAATTTAAAATAAACTACAGAATTAATTCACGTCGCAGGGAAAAACATTACTAAAGTAAAAGAACAAGGTTAAAAATGAACGAAGTTAGAAATTACCAAAAATAATAAACGTAATTAATGACACAAACAAATCTTCGTTCCAACTGCGTTATCGCACCAGTTCGATCAATTCTGACATTAAATAAAATAAGTAACGTCTGTTTCTTCTTATTATACGTCGAGATAAGAATCGCGTTGGACAGTCGCTCAGAATCCCATCAGGCCAATGGAGATTAAAAAAAGGCTTAAAATTACAGAGAGGACCAAGGCCCGGTGCTAATGGTGTATATTAAAAAATATTTTCCATTACTTGCCGGACGAGTAATGCCCGCGTAGAGGTAACTCGAGCTGGGCTGGCGCCGGTGGAAAAAACTTACTTTGGTGAATTCAGTTGTGAAATTAGGTATGTTTTTATCCTAATACGAAGGAAAAAGAAAACAAGAGAAAAGACTACTTTACCAAACAGGACCAAAACTGATATTAAATGAAAACTATTAAAAACGACACTCGTAATACAAACGTATTAAAGAATCGGTTGATATTTTTTGCCAAAGCGGTATTCATTGAGGTAACAGAATCAAGAACAGGTTCTAAGAGACGTCCTCGTTTCGTTTTACAAACAGCATGCGAGTTGTGACAACACAGTTTAAATATATGGAGTTAGGAAATACCCGATTTACTTTATCAATCACAGTGGACTCAACTCGGAATCCTTATTTTATTGGAATTACGATCTACTTATATCTATGTATAGTGTTTCTTGTAAAATTTTGAATACATTCAATATTAACGTAGTCTTTCACAATACCTTTTAAAGTCAAAGCACTGAATTTTAGATCCCATCGTAGCTGAACTGACACAAAAATCTCCGAGAGGCATTTTTTCGATGGTTTTGTTTCTGTTCATTCGTGCGTTGGAGATTGCCTATCGAGCGATCAAGAGTCCGTTAACAAAATGTAGACTTAAGAATAGGATATGAGTAATGATTGTATTAAATAATGTGTGTATATCTAATGTATATCAAACGATAATACAGGAATAAGAATCGGACGATAAAAGAATAATGTAAATTCTAAAAGGTCAGGTAAAAGGAAGGAGAAGGGCCATCAGCAACAGAAGTGTTTCGCTGAATTAATATACTATTCTTCAATATTTACTGCTGTATTATTTTCAGTTGATGCTTGGCAGATTGTTATAATCCATTAGGTTTACGCCCTTAAACAGTCAAAATAGATTCAAATTAAAGAAATATACTACTTTTATTTAGAATTATATATGATAAGTGTTACATTACAACTGCTACAAGAGAAAACAAAATGGATTACAATGAACTTTAAAGCGCCGTCAGTTGGTAATTTCCAGTAATTCAATAGATTTTTTTTCGATGTTTTTTTTGTATGAAATGATCTATGAATCATGTCTGCAATAGTGTTAACTCTTTACTCGGAGTGCCACGGAGCGAATCAATCTCTCTCAAAAGATTATTTTCCATCACCTACTTGGTCGGAGTGGCAGATAGCGGCAACCAGTTGTACGTTGCCTATTATAATAGCCACTTAGTATCTATTAGTCCACTAGTTCCATATGTATATAGTTTTAACAGTACTAGAGTATTTTTAAATTTAAGGTAGGTATATAGAAACCCACTCAAAAAATGTTCACATCAAAATACTTGAAAATGATTTCAGCAGATAATTTCTGGAAATTGGTCGCACAAAAATAGCAATCTTTGTACCTTGGCAATGAAACCATCTTCATCTTCATCTTGGCATGAAAATTGTTTTCAATGTTGCAACTAACAGACAAAAAATTCAAGTATAATTCTAATATGATTCTTCCTTTCTACTAAAAGCTATTTCATACGTTTTCAGTTTAAAAGTAAAGAGAGCAAGTCAGCCGAGCACGCTGGAATGCTGCGGCGTGGGTCAGTGCCCGATCTCCCCTCCCGTCCCTCCTTCCCCCTCTAGCTCATCTCTCTCCACATCTCTAAGCCTCCTATCGACTAGATTAATCGTACTGGCCTTCTAATTTGTAATTTTAATTATTTACTACACAACATTTCTTATGTAAACAAAGTTTTAGTAAAGTAACCACTATTTAAACTGCAGGTAATCTAAATTAATCTGCAGAAATGTCACAAATACCTACGCTGCATATAATTATGTTAATGAGTGATCAAGATTTAATTGAATTTTGCGAAACCCACACTAATACAAAACGGTAGCGGAATTTAATGCATAAATTTATTCCCAGAAATGGTTACGAACAGCAAACAGACTTGTAAATAAATCAAAACTGCTTATAAATAGCTTGCATTATCATAATCACGCGATTTGTATAATGTAGTGGCGGATTTTCATATTGGGAACCTCTGTTCTCCAGTATACCTTTGAAGCATATTTTATTGATCATTTAGAAAACACGATGATTTTACATTGACTTTGAAAGTTATGTTAGAAAGCTTTGCATAATCTACGATTAAATTACTAGAAGTTTTTGTCTAGTTGCTTTAATAAAATCCTCATGAAGGTTTTCTACATCTTAAATTTCATCTTGAAAATTAATTCCTTTTAAGATTTTTCAAAGCAGATACGTCCGTCCACCGGATTTGGGTACATAAAAGCAGTGCTTAAACAACCGTGCGTCTTGGGGCTGTCGCTTGCCCCCACGCAACATTATCTCTTTACATCCAACTAAGCTGGTTTCCTTTAAGTCGATTTATTGTTATGCTACTAATATCTCAGCGTCAGTGGTAGAACGCCAACGCTCCGTTTGACTTTCAACTAATTAACATGAGAATAGCAGATTTGTTAGACCTTGTTAACGAACATCTTGAGAAACCTGTCTTGTGTGTGCTCCAATTTTATTAAGTTACATTTTACTCGCATCTACTCTTCTAACTGAACCTCGAATGACGAGCGTTATTAGATAGATACGTGTTTTTTACGATGTGATAATGGTAATACAAAATACGTTGAAGCATAATGGACTTATACTATTATCATAATTCTTGAATACTTGCTAAGGTAATCTTGTAATACTTAAAGCTTAGTTGTGAGCCGTGAAGACGTAAAATAACATTTAAATATATTCTTCGTGACTGCAGATAAACACAAAGGTACACGCAATTAGCATTATGTATACTATATCTTTAATACACTCAATATTGGCAAGGATATAGAGAACGACAAAATCTAAAAATTATCATAAATTGACCACACTCTGCCAGTGTCACAGTCTGTTAAGTTACTAGTTTTCGTTTTTCGTTTAGTTGCCTAGAATTTGAAAATAAAGCTTATTACTAATGCTTTAAAACGATTGATACACCTTATTAAACTTGTATTTACCGTACTGTCCATAAGAGGAACCAGTATTGACATCGTCGGTAGCTAAACACATCAAGTAGTATATGACATTATGTAAATGAGGCAGGTTCACATGAATGTTTTAGCAACGACTCAAGCAACATTAGTATTCTAATTATAAGGCGTTTTTTGCACCTCCGGTTTAACAAATGAGACGTCAATAAACGGAGCCATATTATTTTCATTGGAATGGAATGTTAGGTTTCTTTTTAATTTATATGCGTGCTTTTATTTAGCTTTCGTGAATCTATTTTTCTAAAGCCCGTGATGCGCTCTTCACAGTTATTGTCTCACATTATATGTCAATATACCATCCTAAGAAATTACATTAGTTATACAAACTATCTTGAAGTTTATTTTATTAACTACAAACTGTTTATTGTCGTAGCTACTTATTCATCTAGTACCACAAAGCCATTATTTTTTATAATCATTGTAATTCTGATGGCTTAAGCAGTACTTATGCAATTATTTTAAATTGTTATCATATATCAGCGTATCTTGGTGTGTGACCAGACCGAGTCATTACTATGATACTACGAGTATGTTCGCATGTTAATAGATTCTACGTGGGTGTGTGCCTTTCAATCACTATTCACTTTAGTACAATGACTCATTACTGTGGTAGACGCGCGGTCTTCAGTGTGCCCCATCTCATGCTACTTATAAATGAGCTTTTCGCTTTAATGAATGTGCAGTATCCAATCAGTACAGTTTGAAATATTATCAACCCAACTTAATGTTTTTTTTTCTAATCAAGGTTTGTTTCATCATCATCATCATCATCATATCAGCCGAAAGCAAGGTTTGTTTAGTTGCTGTCAATTAGCAGCCTTTAAAAACCATGGGAACGGAATACGCAAGTGTTAATCAAAATGTTTATTTAATTTTAAATGTTACTGAACACAGTCATAAACGATGGTTGGCGGAATAACATGTATTCACAGATGAGTGGAGCTTGGGGTTCCATTAGCATAATAACCAATAACGACATACTTCTGCGTACGGCCATTACAGATACAAAGAGCGAGAAAAAAGTTAATCGAAAAATAATAAAGTCCGCATTATAGGGTTGCGTAGTTTCACGTTACATCATTTATTTTCTGTTGTATACCAAAGAAATTCTGTATTCGTCGCGCGGTAATATAAAAACTAAATCCCCAAAGCTGGACAGGTACGAGGACAAAAAATAAATGGAAAATACTAATGGAGCGAGGCAAAGAGGTTGGGCCCGGACGCGCCATGGTAAGTTGCCGTAAGATTGGACCGCTCTCATTTCGAGATTTTGCTACGGCAAAATGCTTAAGATTCTTATAAAATAGTGCGTAACGTTTTCTTGGTATGTTTGTTGCTGAACGTGTTACAGTACGTACAAAATGTCAAGAAGTTCTACAGGTAAATGGCTACCGTCTTGTTTCAAGTGTTTAGCACTTCAGATGCCGAAGTGCTAATTTAAATAGCATAAAAAACACTATTATCGCCAGAATACATTATAGATAAGTATGATGCCTAGCGTATGCCGATTGTAATAACAATAAATTTGCGCTTTTATATATAAGTGTGACTAACGTGAGCGCCAATAGCAGCAGCTGGGCATTACGATGCATACCTTTTAATAGTGTTGTACCTACTCATATTCTTTCCTTTGCATGGATATTGTATGCAAATGTACTATAAAAAAGTTGCGACTTTTATCATAACTATTAAAAAAGATTTTTGTGTCCAGTTTGTTTGAGTGTCTTAGTTAGCTATTGAAATACATTTACTTTTTTATCGAACTTCATTGAGCAGTGTTCGGCATAACGTGTGTCCTCATTGGTTATTATATTACGGGTATAGGTCCCAGTATCGTACCACATCACGCTTGTAGCCGGTTCTCGCGCTCGCGCAGCCCAAGCGACGTATTGGGAGCGACGGCGGGCCGCTGCCGCTTCACACTCAATTTCACCTCTGACGGACGCAAACATTTATTGTGCTGCGTACTTGACTTCGCTGTTCCGCTGCAGGTGCTTTACCTCGACCACTTTGAAGTTCACTTCCTTAACCGTGTTCTGTTTCTCCGATTTGAGCAAAACAAAACTTTAACTATTTATTGGTACAAGCAGTTAATGACATGAAAATCAAAAAGGTGTACTTTAGTCATCATCGAAGAGCACGGCAGTGATGACTAAAGACTTTATATCTAGCAGCATTACTTTAGTTAAAATGATGCGTTCACGAGATTCGGGACCAGTTCCACCACACATAAAAGTTGATAAGATTAAAATGAGAAAACACGCCCGTATCATAAAAGTAAATGCTTTAAAAAAGGACAGAGACGAATCGAACATTGAAGAAGTAGGTAGCTTAGGAAGTGATACTTCAACTTGTTTAAAACAAGTTCTACTTATCAGATTTATAACTCTGGCAGTTGATTCATGACGGTCTCAGCTTGTAATTACGCTGAGGTCCCTCGATACTATTAATCAAAGAATATTGATAGATCCGAGCTATGTACAAATCCAATTAGAGTTCAGATCCTTCCTACAATTTTCTTATATGCAATGTTCAAAGATTTATGACGCGCAGAGGTGCAATTAGGGCAATGGGAAGAGTGTTAATTTTGGTTTAGTCGTAAATTTGGTTTTAGTACTGAGTGTAATTGGCTCTAATCGTCTGTAATCGGCGTTTGGTATTCAGCATTTGATGTGGTTAAGTCATAACAAGATTGCTCTTAATCAGTGTAAAAAAATATTGATTGCCGATTCAGTAATCGATGGTTGGCACTGTTGGCAGTACCAAGCCAGATTTAAGTATTGAAAGTGCTTAAATTGTTTGCAAAAATCATAATTATGATAAATTAAATAGCACGTTGCAATCACTCTTCGTTTAGTAATTATTTCCAATACCCATCATCAGAATGAACTGAAGAGCTCATTTATACCAAATTGAAGGTTGTTTTACTGATCTATTTAAATCCACCGCCTCAACTGAAATGACGTGCTTTACAACAAAAAATTGCCTAACTTTATTGTCCACGAATGAGTTATTAACACAATTAAAAGATTTAACAGTCTCATTTCAATATTATACTTTTAGATTGTGAGAAAAAGGATTTTATAAAGCGGCTAGCCGTTAACTTAGAGCATAGTAATTGGTCTCATTAAGCTTGAATCTAGTTTCAATCCTGTCTCAACTAATATTTTTTTATTGCTTTCCGAAAAACTTCTTAGTCGATCAATGCTTTTAATCTCTCATAAAATCGATCTACCGCTTAGAACAGATTAAAGATGGTTGGTCTCAGCTCAGCAGAGGTAATAAATAACGTGATTATTTCCTTTTGAAACTGGCTTCAATATAGTGAGGCGTCTTTTTTCGAGTTAAATCAACCGAAAGACCACTTTGTTAACGGGATTAAGAAGAAATAAGCGACGAGTATTTTTTTCTGACTTTAAGATAGTGCTACCTTCCGTTTCACAAAAGGACTACATGTTAATAAAGCGATTTAAATAGCTGCATGAAGGAAAGCCATGGTTACGCGAGTCAAGGGTTCAAGCCATCAAGGACAACCGGTTGAACAGCAGTATGGCTTTGAAGCCCCGTGGTCTGCCTAGCACTTATTTTTAAGATACCGTCGAATATTATTTCTTCTTATGACTCTGATGCCGTTAAATTATTCTTAAAAAAATAAAAAAAATCTAGAAAGTATCTATTTCATTTATCGACAGTGTCGGTAGAAAAATTCAATCCATTTTTATGCTTCTGCGTAAAAAAAATGTATACGATAATTTTGTGTCCAAATGTGCTTCGTAAGATTAAAAAAAGTCTGCCAGGTACCTTGCTTGTGTGATGACTTGTGTACAAATATGTGCTGCGTCAGTGTGTGTGTCGCTATGGATTTTATCTGAGGCAGACGTCGTATGATAAATGATCGTACAGAAAGTCGCCTCAACCTCTTTCTTCCGTAAGTTCATAAATAACAATGGTATCTACTCTGAGGCTTTGGAATAATTTCAAAACTTGTTTTTGGAGACAGACGACCAAACTATTTTATTTTTAATTCGACGTCTACTAATGTTACGTCACGGGTCACTAGATAGAATTCCTTGTAAAATGGAATATTAAATGTATTTGTGGGAAATAATGTTACTGTAGAAGATAACAATCATGACAACGCTGAATATTATAGTTATATTACTTAATCATATCCCTTCGGCGATATTACTAGGTTTAAATGTATACATGTACCTAAGGAATGCGGCACTTACCATCACAGGCACGCATCTTAAAGTAAAAAAATAAACATTTTGGAGCAAGGCCGCATTCCCACAGAATGTTACCTTAGTCCTTAATGTGAAGCGGGTAATCTACACAAATTTGATTGGACAAGATTCATAAAACTACCAAGTACCTAAATTATTCCAGAATCATAATAATATGTTAAACCCCCCCAGGCCTCTCAAAGCATAGTTTCGAAATACATAGTTTCACATGTAAAGTTTACTATTAATTACAATATTCACATGCAAATATCGGAGGGTCGTAGAGTCAACAAAGCGTTGTCAAGCAGTGTGGGCTCGTTTAGAGGCCTTAGGTACAGTACCGGTATACACCATCGTCACGTTTGTTTATTCAACCGACCGGTCACTGTTTGCTCTGAGACTCTTCGAAAGCACTCGGAAATATTTTGAGCTAAGAACTCTTGAGCAAGCGCAATAAGTGCCCGGTGTTGAATTTAAGAATGAACGGAGCCGTACCGGTAATACACGAACCAAGGACAAAATATTATAAAAATGAAAATAAAAAGTGGTAATGACGGTGAAACAGAATAGGAAACGTCATAGATAAACGTAAGAACACTGCGTTGGAAAAGCTTCAAGTAAACTAAGGTGATAAATCTGCTAAGTGAAAATCACTATAGCTACTACAACTTAAATGGCTTTTAAAAACTGGATTAAGTAGCAGAGAAATGCCAAATCGAAGATAAGCATACGTCTTGTCAACCCACGCGGTAGGAATGAAGATAAAACTCAGCTTCGCGAATTTGATCGTTAAGCTAATGAAAGACGGATTATATTCGTTCAGCCGGTTTCATGGGGCTTTTACCTCCTGTTCTTGATTTCAACATAATGTTGAACACTACTATTCCTATTGTTTGAACATGGACCACATACAACGAAGAACTCATTAATAACATTTAAGAGATCGTCTACCAATTCGATACGCAGGTCATGTGAAGCATTAATGAATTTCGGTGAAAACTTACTTTAATATATGTACATTTATAATATTGTGATGGTGAGATATAAGGAGTGAGAGAGAAGAGTATACCGCTGAGGCGGATTATAAATTCCTCGTGGGATTAGCGCAAAAACCTCGTTTTGATTCTGAATAGCTTCCATTTCGTGCTGAGAATTTACGTGGTAGATGACAATATCTGTTCATGATACTATAGTGATATATGCTCAAAATATTTATAAACATTATAATGTTTGGAACATATGTATGTATATATGTAAGCACTTTATTGTACGCAATAAAAGATTAAAAAATTTAATAAAAAATGAATGAATGTCTAGCTACAACAATAATCTTAGACTCTGCAGTGACTTTTAAGGTTAGCAAAATTGTAAAAATAAATGATGGATGAACAACTGTTATTAAATGTAAAAAAATCGACTTAAACAACAATAAATAATGGGATATAAAAACATAAGAACCTGAATCACGCGAATCCTAAACTTAATTGGTTCGGTGCAGCGACAAAAACTGTTTTGCAACCTAACACGCAAGCGTGTTGAGTATAATTTAGATAGCAATAATGCCTGTCTATATCGATCCGATAAAATATGGCGGGCGTTCCATCTACTATTATAGTTGCTCAGGCAGCTGCTTTTATAAAAGTGGTTCCTAATTGACTGTATTTAATATATTTAAGTCATTTTGTTTTGCACTTCCCATGAAGTTCTCTAACGTTTCCGACTAAGGGAATTATTACTTTATATGGTTTATTACAGGTGTAAAATATGTACAGAACACAACCTTAAAAAAGCATGTAACGAATTGCACAAGACCGAGTATGGCCAGAAACTTTCAAAAGCCAATAAGAAACTGTGAAATCGACGAGTGGTCCACGCGTTTGTGGCTAATTATTCAACATCTTTAGTCACGATTATTTCTAACTCATACGTACTTGTAGATCTTACATTTATGCTTAGACAACCTTTATTTAAGATGTATAATTTCTGAGAACTTTGTATGTCTACAGAATCTGTCTTCAGTCAGATTACAAAAAAATGTCGATTTCTTAAAATGAGTATCATAAAAAAGTGAATTTAGTTTCGCAACAATCGCAACCCGATTTAATATATGAAAATTGGGTATTTACTGTGTCGTTGATGCGCTTTTATTATTTTAACGATTGGATACCATTATGGTAAAAATTCAAAGATTGCGTGACAATACTCGGATCGACCATTCGATTGGACCCAACAGATCCGCATATTGCAAATTTTTAACTTCAATTTGGACATATTTTTGTGAAAACGGTGCCTTAGGGTGCGTGGTGTTACGATTAAATTGGTCCTTGCATGATAATTTCAAAACTTATCCGTAGGCTAAAGTCTTGTTCCTGCGACCGAGTCCACCTGCCCGATTTGATTTATTATGGATTCAGTATTAATTTGATATCCCTTTTTGCCGAGGCCCCTTGAGCTATCTGAACGAGCGAGCGGAGGTCTGCCCAGTCCCTATTATATGGTGGTCTCGACCGAATCATAATTGCATATGAGCGCCGAGATAAAATTATGTTCAATGCAAAAGTATTTTTATAAGGACTTGTTTGGCAAGCGACGCTGTCGAGAGTAAATTAATAATAATATCGATGGAGCATTTTTTTAATTACTATATTATTTATCAAAAGACTCTAAAGCAGTATATGAATATATTTCGTTTTATAAAGTATGTTTATTCACTATAAAATATATTTTCCGACAAAAGTCTCATAAAGATATTTACCAACAACTTTAAAACACGTACTCCGAGACAAGTAAAACGAAATGGGTACAAGCGCGCCGATACCAAGTTTCACGTAACCTAGCAGTTAACTGGTGAATTCGTAGAAACTACGGGTATCTACTCATTATATACATCTCAGTAATAACATACATGAGCTTAATGATGTGAGCAATCTTGATTTTAGAATTTAAAATTCACAACACTTAGAAACCAAATGCAATTACGCTAACCCGTCGTTTTGAATATTAATGTCGATGCCGCATCTTCCAGCCGATCAGCTCATTATTTGCTCACTTTTTTATCGAAAATTAAGTGGTCGAAAATTCAGATCGGAAACTTTTTTCGATCGATGGCGGATAAGCCGTGGTCGTTACGTTTCTTATTTACGTAAGGTGGGTTATAGCGGTCATTAAATATTCATGAAAATTATCGGCGACGTTAAATTCTCCTGTGACGTCGGGGTTTCACATAAAATATCTGCAAGTTTTTGCGGGCGTGATGGATTTTTACACCGTGGTGTTTCTTGTCCCCGAATCGAAAACCGTAATGCGTTAAAGGCGTTGTGGGTTCGGGTATTAATTGCGGCAGGGAATATAATAGCCTGGTATTATGCAGGTCTTATGCGGCGCATCTCGATTATACGGCAATCTTTATGTGTTCGCGACAAAAAATGTAACCACGTATAATTACGGCGGTGATGAGCATTCCTTCCCATTTTCGATGCTGAGGACAAATATTTAATTGATTTAACCTCCATACAATGTAATAAGACATCGCTCATCAATTATATGACTGTACAACTTGAATATAAGCTGATGTAAACCAAGTAAAATTTAAACACCTAAATCATTGCAATTATTTATTTATCGTATGGCAATTTAGTGTATTTAGAACCGTGAGATCTTCGAAAAGACAGTACGGTTGCAATGCAAACTGAACAGAACTGAACCCCCCCCCCCCCCCCCTGAACTTATTGAAAACTGAATAGAACTGTATCAAAAACGATATCTTATTGAGATAGGCTGGGCTCAGTTAAGATGAACGTTAGACAGCTTTGAAATAGTCCAGCTCAGTCTTCAAAAAAACATAAAAGCGTTTTGTAACGATTCATTCAATACTTGACCGGCAACTTCGAAATGATAAGGTGAAGTGAGAAGTACAAATTGCTTTAGAAATATGAAGGTATAAAGTCAGTAACGTCAGCAGAAAGAGCGAAATGAAGTCTATACATATTGTAATAAAAATCTGTCTTGACGAATAATATTTAAAGGAACGGAGATATTTTAAGTGCAGATTCAATTTCATGTTGATTTATGCTCTAACCATTAAAACTGATTATATGCATTTCAATTTTGAAGTGTTTGTTTTAAACTAATGCCTTTTGAATAGACTTTCAAACTAATATAATATATCTTGAACGAAAAATGAATTGAAAAATACACGGAAATAGTTAAACGACACTTCATAATAGGTAATTTCAACCCACCCTTAATGTAACGAAGCAATTGTTATTGCGGACACTACCAATCCTCTTACATTACTGACCGGACCAATAGAATCGGATGAGTCATCAGTATCTAAACTAATTACCAAAAGGAAAAAACACGAGTTAATGTGAGACGAAATCTCAGTCAGGCATTTGGGTCCATCAAAAATCATTACATCCGTAATACCATGGTATGTTGTTTGGAATTCGATTTGGGGATTAGAATACCCTGCCACATTATAAATGGGTTAAGGTCTACTTTTTCTTGAAACACGTATTTTTTGTATCTTATATTTTGCTGGTTTTAAATGTTATGATGGTTAAATGATTGTTCTTATTTTTATAAAAACTACTCGGATTTTAACCGGTGTTAAAAAGAAGGCGGATTTTTGAAATATTTTCTTAGTATACGTTTTGGTTTACATACATATTATTCGACGAACTCATACAAAGCTCTGCAGTCATAAAATGAGACTAATGGTTATTTGTGTGTATCATAGCATTAGTAAAGATCGACGAACTTGATGGAGGCGATAAGATTGATAAGAAATCAAAAACTGTACCTAAGATCTTTATCGCTGATATTACGAGTATATACAATCTGATAAAAAGACAGTAAATTGACGGTAAAGTGTTAAAAGGGACTTTACAGTTTTTATCAAAGTAATTTAAAATAATCTTTGTCCTGGTTAAAAATAAATGAACTGAATTGACTGCCATAAAGTTTTAAGTTCCAATATTTCTTTGTCTCGCCCTAAATAAAGTAAAACTAATGTGCAATACTTAATTTAGTTCGTCATTTAAGTAAAGTTCAGAAAACCCGTGCGAAACTACTTCTAATCTAACTACACGTATAAGGATTAAAGGTGGTGAATACTTTGAACTCTACATAAATGCACCTATCTTTAACATAAAGGTAACTCATAATAATTAATCAAGATGGACTTCCTAGTAGCCATTACCTACAACAATCGAGTAACTTTATAAATATTCCGTTTCCAAGTAGCGGGGCGGATGCGGCCACACTCGGCTTAACATCTGCAACTTGAGTTACACCGGCTGCCTGTTTGTTACGTGCATATAAATTAGAATTTTATACGTATAACTATGATTAGTGCGGCAGAAAATTAAAATGTGCAAGCAGCGGATACTCAGCGGACTTCGCTGTAATTACCAGTTATTATAAAGTGCAGGCATGATGTGGCAGGCCAAAACAGAGATGGCGGGACGACCTGTACGCATTTCGTAACAAGATTTCTCAGAACCGGGACTAGAATAAATCGAGAGGGGAGCCTTTGCCCGGCAGTAAGATTGTGAAAAAAAAGTGCAGGAGTATCTTACCTGTGGTCTCGTAAGTGGTCTTGCCGGCGGAAAGCCTTCCCGCAGATGTCACAGGAATATGGCCGCTCATCTGTATGCGTCCGTTCGTGAATCAGCAGGTTATATGATTTTGTGAACTGTCGGTTGCAGAATTTACATATAAATTGCTTCTTCGGTCTAGATGCTCTTCCTGGAGCTCTTAAAAGTCGTCTATCTAGATGCGGGTGCATTTGGTGAGGACCAGCGCCAGGTGGAAACAAACCGGCGCCGGGAAACGTGAAGGTGTTGGAAGCTGTTGGCGATGGGCCTGGGGCGCCAAGAAACGCTCCAGGCGGACCATAAATAGGAGGTTGTGAAGAACCATCGGTCATTATGCCTTCGATAGATGATGCGCGGTGGTGGGGTATAAGCATGGCGGCAGCCGCTTCTCTTAGAGCGACCTCTTTGCGTTTCTCAACCATCATAGCCATTAAATCAAAGGAGTTTCTTTTAGGAAAATTGGCCGAAACTCTATCAGGAGAGCCTTTGGCCGGTTCAGTTCTGTCCCGATCTAACATTCTTTCTCTTTCAATAATCTCTGATGGTATTAAGGCTGGGTGCATTTCATTTGGGTACATCATCGGATGCATGGCTCTGGTTGGAACAACGGGTACAAAAGCCGATGATTCACGATGATTGGCTGAAAGCAATGAGCCTGAATTCATCTGCCGATGATACGGCAATGGTGGAGAGTCGAAGCTTCCGCTAGGGTTTCTTCCACTGGAAACCGGCCGTTGTGGTGCTCTGTCAGCGGAGTTTGCCAAGAACTGGTCATGTCTCGAGCGTAAAGGGGCTGTTACAGGTGTGTCTGTGACAGGGCGCGGTGTGGACGCCCGGGATACAACCGTGCTTCCATTTTCCGACATCACGATTTGCAATTAATCTGCAATAGGAAAAAATACTATTAGTACGTATAAATTATTATTCGCATTATTGCCTAGAGATATAAGATTCAGACGTATTAGTTTATCTGTTTTTATAGTTCACGTAGGTCGCCTTACTTGTGTTTTCCAAACGATTCTTATCTATATTGGCTTTCACTTGATCGTAAGTTTGATAAACGATCCAAATATGACCGGTTGCATGTTCATAATCTTCCACCAGTTAAAAATATGGTGTTGACCATTAAGATTTATGGACCGAGAAACATGCTTAATTAAGTAGCTCTACATTGTTTCCACGTATCTATTACCATAAAATATTCATTATTTCTCACGAGGTCTTCGTACATTTTTCAAAGTGCCGACCGAATAATATCTTTAACACTAAGTAATTGATTCTGATCATTCTCATGATCCTTCTTCTCTGAAATGTACTACACCTCATAAAAGGTTAGGTTCTTTATTTAAAATATCAGCTTTGATCAAAAGTCTTCTGTTCGTACTATTTCAAAAAAGGTTCATTCACACTTAAAAGGTTCATTGCATATTAATGCAATGTATATTAATTATTGCCTGATGATTCATCAGTAGCGATTCCTTACAATTATTCTTCTAGTTGATATTTAACTTTTAAATGATGATCCCATTTATATTTTAATACCAGTATCGATGTCAAATAACATATTCTAGAAAAAAATACACTACAGTTATTCATGATACGTTTGGTTAAAATAATAAAAAATGGGACTTTGAGACAGTTGTTTTACAACAATAAGAAAGAAAGAAAGAAAGAAAGATATATTTATTCACAAACACACATGACACACATATTAAAAAATAAAATAAACAAGAAAAGCACATAAAACATGAAAAAAAGTGTGTCTCTGCGGCAGTGAACCGGACACTGGCTCAGCATTATGCTGAGGTGTCAAGACACCTACAGCGCTGATTTTCAGCCAGCACCGTTGGTGACTCACGGAAACGTCATACAATTTAATATATAAACTACTATACTAATACACTATTGGGATAGACGAGAGAGAAATAAATATAAATACCAGGTGATATGTAATGTAGGCCTACCTACATGCAGCATCAATACAGTAAAAATAACTTATTAGACATTAAATTTAATTCTAAACTAAAACAACTAAATAAAAAATAAGCAATTGGTTTATTTTTTTGCTGTCACAGTGCTGGATTAGGATATCAATTTCTGGAGCGTCAACAAATAACCCTTAAGCTTACGCTTAAAGGTGTATCTGCTAAGCGCTCCTTGGATAGGGGGAGGGATATCATTCCAGCACTTAGACGCCGCAAACTTGAAACTACCTCGGAAAGCAGCGGTTCGGTGCATAGGTATAATGGCCATTGCCTTGAATCTGCGCGCACTCTTGGACCATACCAGTTTTTTAAATAGGTAAGATGGGGTCGATGGGGTCAATAAGCTAGACGAGTAATAAGTTTCATATGCTCTCCTACCCCTTTTGGGAATAAACTTAGGAACCTAACCCTTTTAGGAACCATGGGCCTTAGTTGCCTGAAATAAATGCTTATTATTATTATTATAAAGGCGTGAATCTATGTGTGTATGAATGTAAGCAAGACGAATAGTAATATAGATTCCTTATACTGTTGCTATCATATTTGCTATGGGTACAATAACAAATCGTACAGCATTTTTATTTACTTTATATCCCTTAAGTGAGTTTCTTTATAATATGACTAGCTTCTGCCCGCGACTCCGACCGCGTGGAACTCGTTTATATCGTAGCTCCATACAAACTTTCAACCCCATTTTAGGGAAGTGGGGGGTTAGAAAGAGACAAAAAGTAGCCTATGTTCCTCTCCATCCCTTCAACTATCTCCACTTAAAAATCACGTAATTCCTCGCTCTTTTTTGCCGTGAAAGACGGACAAACAAACAACCAAACACACACACTTTCGCATTCCTAATATTAGTATGGATATGTTAATTATATTCTCTGAATATCTTTTAGTTAGTCTGAATAGGAATAAACTCGTTAAATCTGACTTTGTCTGCTGTTGCCTATTTGTATAAGCCGAATAACATCTCTGAATAGAGGGCCATCATGGGATTTACGATTTGTCCGACTATTACCAACTGAAATCAGTATCACGGACTTGGGACAATAAAACTGACGCTTCACTTTACTGCCGTGGTTGTATAGTGTGTATGTTTTCATAAGATTTCCGGTGCCTGTGACTTGTATGAGATTTTATGTCTTGCTGGGTTTTTATGACTGGTTATCCTACTGTGATAATTATATCTTTCTGAACAGAAACGTGTCCTCTACGGAAATCGCAAAAGAAACATCGATTTTATGACACATTCTGCTTCCTATTCTCATTAATTATAGATAGTGTCTACTCCAACCACGATCCAACTGTTACAAGTCAAACTTTTTGTACATGCCAGTTACCTACAGCAACTTTAAAAGATTAATCTTAGAATCAATTTATTCAAGCGAGATCGAAAACGACGGCGTGCCAGGTCCACATTTCACTACGCGTTGCCCGTTCTACCGTAAAAGCCTTCTGATTTCCCATCCCTTTCTCTCGACCATCTGGTGTTTTATTCTTTCTCACTCGCACTAAGGTTACGGCTGATCGAGTTTCTACCATCTTACTCGCTCCAAGGCGGTGAAATACTTTTATCTCTATTTTGGTTCGAGGATTTTTAAGATATGAATATGTATTCAGATACTGCCGCAAGTACCAAATGTAGTCGGATGTAACTGGTCCTTTCAATAAAACGTATTAAAGGAAGGTTTTGAAGTAATCTGGCTGGAAAATTTAATGGCGTTTACTGATAGGGACGAGGTTTCTTGGGAACCTGTTCACCAAAGGTTTACATTAAGTTAATCTCAGTCTATTCCCAAGTTACTTAATGTAAATTGTCAACCTGCTTTACATTATCTAGTTCAGCTTTTTATAATTTTAAATGAGGAACTCTGAATTATTATAGGGTTTCGTTAGTTCACACTGAATATTACACTATGTTCTTCTTAATATGCAAGCAGATGACTCTAATTATCATTACATAATTAGTGTGTAAGTGTGAAAAGCTCCAGTTACACTTATTGATGCAGTTGCATCATCAATTGGTCCTCTGTACGCTAATGAATGAGAAGTCATTGCTAAGCAATAGTCTTTTTCAGAGTAATGTTGTTCATGACTTCAACTTTTTTAGATACCTTGTGAAAAGTAACCAAGCTTTTGCTAAACAAAATAACAGTGTCTACAAACTTGCTGCTGCTAAAAACACCAGAGTACTAAGTCACGTAACCGCTTAAATACAACATTTATGTAACATGATAAAACATGTTAGGTACCTCATTTCTTTAAAAACAATTAATTTTATTGATGGCATTTTACGACGCAGAATTATTAGTCGTTGCCGCAAGGTTACTTTGTTCGATGATAAATATCACTCAAGATATGTGTGATTCTAGTAGATACCATTCTTATCATTTGATGGTGTAGATTAACTACTATTTGTTTAGCAATTAAATAACCTGACGTTTCTACCGTGTTACTGGTAGGTAGGTTCGCTAGTGTTTTAGCGGTTGCTTTTGAGTTGCGATAAAACCCATTATCGACGATTATTTCGACATTGTGGCTTACAACAGCTTTGATAGCTTTCAACTATGTATCTGCTTTAGAGGCATTAGGGATAACGTTTGCTTTGTATTACTCTATCTGATAATGGCGAAGGTTGTAAATCCATGTTAATATCAGGGAGTTATGAAGTTTGTCCAACGTTTTAAAAGCTACAGTGGGCCAACGAATCGAAGAGATGCTGAGAACTGAGAAAGCTGTGAAGATAAAATGTGATTGGCCCGGCACAGTGAGCGCAGCATCGAGTCTGAAAGAGGCTTTGTTGCCTTAAACCGCAACCTGCTTCTTTATGAATGGCAAATCATCTCCATCTACAACAGTCAACAAAAGATATATCACAGTAGGATTATCATCATAAATTCTCGGCCTTGACAGCTGAACCGAGACAATCTCGTACCTAGATAATTACCGCGAAACACAGTGGCAGGAAGCATTTAAATAAACATTAAAAACAACGGTGTTAAGCGCAAGAACAATGGGTAAGCCGCAGAACTGATTCTCAGAATTGTTTTATTTTCTGCGGCATCTGCTACGTAAACAATAACACCCTAACGAAGTCACACACATGACTAGACTATAAAACAGGTAGCGATAATCAAGTGCACCCTGCCTACCCAATTTATTCCACATCCGTTGTATTAAATTACCTTGTAAAAAATTTGACAGAACTCACAAGGCGTCGATGGGTTGGCCGATCGATCGTCAGATGTGCAACCCTCCAGTAGTCAGGTAGTTGCCCACAATGTTTCCAAACGAAGGGTCCGCAGACCTACAATAGACGCTCATTGCAATTTTTTGTCACATTTCACAGTCCAACCGCAGTGGCTTCAACAGGTGAAAAGGAGATTAGTGGAAGCGAACATAACAATAGCCGCACTGCACAGGTCATAAAACAGTTAATAGGCACAGTGAGTGAAAAAGTTATTGCCGTTACGATAAATTTATCACTTGTCACATAGTGTCACGTATCACTTCACTTATGTTCGGTTCACTGTAATCCGTTTTATGAAATTTGGTGGCGCTGGCGTTTCACTTTGTGTTTATCTGTGGCGTGGCATGGGTAGAGGCTGCGCGTGCGTCGATGGCGCGCGACTGGTGGGAGTTAAGAGCGCGTACTACCGCGCCTGCGTCGGAGGCAGTAGCGCTCCCGTAGCGTCGCCCCTCTCTCCCCGCACTGACTGCGCCCGCGCCACCAGATCGAAGCCTTCTGTCACTGTTTTACTTTTAGAACGATAAAAAAGGGATATCTCTGTATTGTTTATTTTTCGTGTTAGTAGCTTATATTATAAGTCACGTAAATTAACGTCGCCTAGATCGTGGTTCACGAGTTTCGTTCACCCTCGCTAATTGATTTTTTCACCGACTTCAACGGTTTACTATGGAGTGCGAGTTAAATAAAATGCTCGTTTATTTTTAATACTTTATTACAACGAAATCTATCAATATAATCACATAAATATTTAAAAAATCACCTATTACACGTAGTTATCCACATCTGATTCCCATTATGTTAAATAAATTAGGGGCGTAATTTTTCAATTTTTTTCAATCTCTATGGCTATCTACTACATGAGATTGTGGCGAAAATCTCAATATCATATCCTCAAATAAATATTATTAAAATTGGCAACTTTCTTAATAAATATAATCTGGCACATATGCTTAAGTAAACATAGGCATAATTTATTTTTATATAATTAATGATGACGATTCAAATAAATATAGATATTTTTCTCCATTCACATAATTCCCTCTTTAATTACTTACTGAACACATTATAATACTATTTTTATCTTAAACGTTTATGATAATTCTATGAATTACAAATAAACATTTAAATTATATTTATAATGTGCTTCAATATTTTTTGCGATTATTAAACAGGATTTCCAATTTTCTTATGCGCTAGACACTCACTAATATAAGGCTACTCTATTTAACCGAATACTGTTAATATTCAAGTCTTTTATTTATTATTTTAACACATTTGAGCTTTAACGTGATTATTTATGTACATATCATCGTCATGGATTTAAATTCTCTATTATTTATCAGATTAATGCACAATTTAAGTCACCTAGTATGGACCACGTTCTAATGGGGAAATATTATACTGATAGTGAATACTCGTGATACTTAAACATAGATATTTATAATAATAAAAGTTATGTATTATGCACATTCTGTAACCCGCTAAAATCTACAGTACTTACAATTTGTACAAATGAAAGTTAAATTGAGAAACTTATATTTTAATACAAAAATCACAACACTGATGACAATCACGAATTTAATAAAAATCTTAGTATGAGGGGTTACTTTTTTTTTCAGTACCTACAAACGATTGTGCTTTATAAAGTCAATGATTCTTAATTAACAGACTTTGGCACATCAATATTGTTAGGAATATAATACGTCTCCTAATTCTTCTACAATACATACTGAATAGGTTCGTTAGGAATATTTCCACCTTAATTAATACCCGCCCCGCACCTAAAACTTCTCTAAATATCTATTATAATTATTTATAAAGTTATTTAAAATTGCAGTCAAATATTTTTGCGACTCACAATATTATCGTATTTTTTTTTAATAAACTAGCCAACGTTTCTTACATGCCAAAAGTAGTAATTTTACATTTTGGCCTAATATCTTTGCGTATGCTAATGTCTTTGCGTATCCATTCCTAACAATAATAGCATCATTTTTGAGATTACAGTTCTTAGATCGTGTAATAAGCTTTCTAGAAGCGGTATTTACAATAAGTGATGCTTCTGTTGTATTCTTCAGTAGGTATTAATTAGTTATTTATCTTTGGCTTATCCTCGTTATCAAGGGTTTTAATATTTAAAACTTCATTTTTGAAATCGTTTTTACCCTTTCCAATATCTTTATAGCTTTCTACATAACGTTGCTTTTCTCACACGTTCTAGACACACTACAGTTTCAATATTGACTTGCGTGTTTTTGTTGCATTTTTTTTTCATTTTACTCCATGAATCTCCTAACCTTCTGCTTGTCGCTCTTTGTATCATTGGGTGTTGAGTTTTTTTTTATACAACGACGGTGGCAAACAAGCGGCCCGCCTGATGGTAAGCGGACACCGCAGCCTATAGACGCATGCAACTCCAAAGGACCCTTGCCCTTGCCGTTGCCGACCCTTGATATGTTTGAGGATTCGCCGTGTTGGCAGCCGAAGGAACAAATTCGCTCGCTCTCAATACAACGCATCCTCGGGAGCTCCGAGTTCTAAATATTTCACAATTACGTTCTTTTATCCATATTAACGTAGGTGTCCTAATTTCGCGATAAAATAATATTTTGTTCTGAGTGTTATGTGATAGCACATTCTATTATGACAAATGCTATGTTGTCTTTATTCCAATGGTTTATCTGTGACTTTTTCTTGTAACTTGCCCCATATGATTTATGTTCCCATGTTTTTTTTAATCATGTATGTACGTTTTAAAGCTTTTGTTATGCTGGATTCATTCATATATTCGATGAGTTAGTGACAAATAACAATGGGTTATACTAATATTATTACAAAGTTTGTAAATATACGTCCTTAAACGTTATTTAGTCCAAATACAAGGGGACTTCTAATCTCTGATTAACCATAAAAGGTATCTTAAAACTGAGGATTATCCAGGTAGGACGACAAAAGTCTAGTTAGTACCTACCTATCGTTAGTTGTTTCAATATTATTGGTTGAATGTAAATAGCAGGTATTTTTTTCTTTAGAAGGATTCCGAAATCTACCAAGTTAATAAATATATAAACTAATTCATACATATATTAAAGTGTTAATTTACTGTACGGCTGTTTAAAACGAATGACTTGGACTAGATGTGAAATAAAGGTCAACAATAAAAATAAAAACATAATAGTAACGAAATTATAATTGAGTCTAGAATATAAAGAATATGTAGGAGTCCTCTAAAGCGAGACATTGTCGTCAACCAGCTTTCATCCACCGGTCTATTGAATACTCCAAAGCTGCCATCCATCTAAAAAAAAACCAAGATAATTATTTAATATTAATTCGAAGTGATAGAGACGCCAATAACCATATGAGCTGGGGCGAAAAAATCTTCGTACATTTTTGCGTTTTTCATTTAATTTGAATTTCCAGGACTAATATTTAGCCCCTTATCTACTTCAGATTCTTTTAAGTATTCCATATTAAAATAGTTCCAACGACCTCATGTGATTATTCGGTTTCTCAAATACCGTTTGTATATAGGAATTTATGGCCTAATCACAAAAAATCAAAAACGAGAAACCCCCGATCAAAGGCAGTTTTGGGGTTAATATTGGATTATTTTGTTTTTCCATGTGAGAGTTAATTTACTTTTAACTGAACAATTCCGGTCACTTTCGCACTCTTTGGGGGAGGCCTATGTCCAGCAGTGGACGTGTTTCGGCTGATATGATGGTGATGATGAACAATTCCTTGAATTTGGGATCTCTAGATTTCTTAACACATTAATCACGAACCATTTTACATAAACTGATTTATGACTTCATCATATACCTTACAATCCCTGGGGCTTCATTCACATTTTTATTAGAATTAGAAAATAACGGTAGGAGGATGATGATGAGAAGTTTTAGAAACCCATGTGTTTAGATTTACCTCCTTATTCATAAGACTTAATAAGCCTCCGTTAAACAAAATGAGTTATTATCCCTTTCTCACAAACACAATTAAGGAAGTGACAGTTTAATGAATTTGATGCATTCGTAGCCTGACCAAAGTAAATTACAGGTCAAGCCGGTATGAAAGTTGTAAAAATATCTGACCGATTCCTCGTTAATGCCACATCGCCCAATTTTTTACGAGCCACTTAACGTCTCGTTTAACACTTTAACTTAAATCTAATCTCTAGACTATAAATGCTTTCAAAATAAACTAACCTTTTCCTATCCATTTCGGATTCGGTGTGGAAATAGAAGTGTCGTTGTTTCGGCTCTGTGGGCATGACTTCGAAGGCGTATTTCTTGCCTCCTGGTGCGCATGTCTGAACCCTGTAGCCGTGAAGGCAGGCCATACCTGAAAATAAGAGTGGATATAAGGTGAAGGTAACTGTGACGCAATCCCATACCAATAAAACAGGTTGGTTAGATTAGATTTCCTTGTAAGAGTTGGAATATTAGAAAAAGCTTGCATTAATCGTCATGCGTGTTCGAAAAAAAAACAATTTCGAAACGCAAGAAAAATGTGTCATGTTCGTAAGTAATGAATGATATATATTGTATATACTTTAGAAAATTAAATAATTGATCATGATATACCTAAATAAATAAAACTAACCGAATCTTTGATAGTCTGGATAAACGCAAAGACGTAGACGAATTAGTCTGTTTAAATTCTATTGTTATATGGAACGAGGGATAATAATATGTAAAATAATTCCACATTACAGAACACCGCGGTGGTAATATCATTATCTACTAGGTACTTTCTCTGTCAGTAGGATGCATTCTTGGTGGCGAGTATGGTCGCCAGAGCTTCTGAGGATGCGCTATTTTGAGTGAGAAAACTGCTTTTGTCTCTACATAGCTGTCAACACAATGCGTCCTCAAATCAATTAAGGCTCGGCAACATGCTTATAACTCCTCGGGCTACAACAGACTGGCTGTATGCTTGTATGCCACCACCGTGTTATTAACAATATACAGGTGATGGTATGTGTTATTGTTTTCCTCGTCAACACAACCTGGTGGTGGTGATTCGCACTAAAACCTGGGGCTTTTGGTTTTTACTTTCATCCAATAAATACGACCACAACTTAAAAGAAGAAGTATTTCCTACGGGCAGTTCTCAAAACGACAACCAAAGCTTTTATCGATTGTAAAACTTGTTTTTATTGCATTTTGCGTATTAATGAGGACGGGGTTCTGATTACCATCGCCAGAGGCTGGCCTGAGCTGATATTCTCAACGATTGCGGAAAACTTATTAAACCACCAGTATAAGTCTGACCTACAATCTTAAATATTTGTTACTAATTTCAGGATCAGGATATATTAGTGATGGGGGCTGAGTCGAGACCATTAGTAAATTTACATACATAGTTGACGTGATCG
Organism: Epinotia ramella; assembly: GCA_947578815.1. NCBI lineage: Eukaryota > Metazoa > Arthropoda > Insecta > Lepidoptera > Tortricidae > Epinotia > Epinotia ramella. Next base: position 9,111,172 of record OX388217.1, on the reverse strand, counting down.
CGTGTTTTAAAAGACTAACGTAGAATATTTCGCGTTATCGACATTCCAAAGACTCGGGATACTAAGTTATGGCATGTTTAACATCTGTTCAAATGCAGCAACTAAAGAATTTTCCTCCTCATTTTGACCTTAACCCGTTTGCATCCTAACTAGAAATGTTACATAAAAAAAATACCTCTGATCGGATACAAAATGGACGTTAAATAACTCCTTAGTCCCAATGTTTCGCGAAGGTTTCAATAGAATAAAATAAAATAAATAAATATTAGGGGACAATCTTACACAAATCAACCTAGTCCCAAACTAAGCAAAGCTTGTACTATGGGTACTAGACGACGATAAACATACTTATATAGATAAATAAATACTTAAATACATAGAAAACATCCATGACTCAGGAACAAATATTCGTGCTCATCACACAAATAAATGCCCTTACCGGGATTAAGAAACCTTAGTTGAATTCAAAATGAACAGAGTTGAATTTGATTACTTCTTGCATTTGATTTTAGGATAAATTAAAATACAACTTAGTTCTAATTCCAATGTACTTGAACTTTTTAGTTTTATTTTATTTTTGTACAAAAATATTGTGTAAGTACCTACAGGTATCAAGTAGTTGCGTAGTATAGGTATTGGTACTTGTTGCCTTAGACACTGCATGGGAAATAGCGTAGATTATTGCTGTCATTTAAAAATCTTTTGTTCGACCTGAATTATTTATACATTGGGACAAATAAAATCACGAAAAAAGACTAGATTTGGGACAGCAATTCTATTACGGTACGATTACTGTTAGTTAACCACTGACAGATAGTTTGCCTTCATTTAATTTTCAACTTTAATGACATACAAATAAAGCAATTTTCAGAATACTGTTACCCACGTCTACCGATTAAGAAATAACTACTTAATTGGTATGAGGTTAAAGTTGAAAATTAAATGAAGGCAAACTATCTTTCAGTGGTAAACCCCAAATAATTCGACTGTACGAACCTACAGGTGTGTCATGTCATGAACACTGTGTGTCATTTGCTTTCATATTTTTAAAAAGGTAGCCTAAACTGCTTCTATTTCATTATTAAGGCAGCCCATACTTCGATTGGCAACCATAGCGGCGCTACCACGAACTTCGAAAGTCGAAGTTCGGGTATTTCCATCTCTATCGCACTGCCTTACTCAAGTGACAGGGATGCATGTATTGCGAACTTCGACTTTCGAAGTTCGTGGTAGCGCCGCAGTTGCTACCATCAGTTTAGGAATCTGCCACAAGCAAGTGAGTGGGTAGGCACCATAGACCAGTTTGACTGTCAAATATTTGTTTTTCTAATATAAAGAGAAAAGTCCGAAAGGTTGTATCTTTGTAAGCACCTACGTCTGTAGGGGGTATATTATCCGGAACCACTTATCCGATTTCATTTTTCTTTTCACCTTTGCATAGAATAAACTTTCTGCACGGATAAAGGCTATATTTTATTCCGCAGGTTTGCCTGCGTCCTTTGCAATACGCGAAGCCGCGCGGGCAGCTAATTGAAATACAGTTCAAAAGAAAAACTTACCAAATGCATTTTTGCTGTTCCCCTCACTATAGAAGTAGAGGCAGGCGTCTTTCAGAACGCAATAGCGTTTCGCCCATGATTTCCACTTCGAGCCCAGCTTCATGAGGTAACCGAAGCAGTCGGGCCGGGGTATTGAGGATGGGGGCAGCTTCATGTTCCTCATCGTCACTTCGAGCCAACCGTCACGCTGTAGAAAATTATAGGTAAGTATATGTATTATTCTAAGTCAAGAGACTTTGATTTTAAAAACACGAGACCAGATTGCCTTTATTTGTACAATCATCATTATTGCATTTTACTTGGGTCAGACAGGTCAGACGGCAGTCGCTTTCGTAGAACAGGTGCCTTAGAGAAATCTTGGGATTAGATGCCAATGGGGACCCTGGGCTCCTTTAGGTTACAAGCCGAACAACACTTGGAGGATAATGGCTTGGGTCGAACAGTGACGTAAAAGTTTCACATTCCGTTGTCGTTCTGGCACGAGTGGAAATAAGAGTGCGGAAGTCGAATATGAAATCAAAATGTGAAACGGAAGTGTTTGATCGACCCCAAGTTAAATGACACGTTTAGGGTGAATCCACCAGAGACGTCGCAAACCTATTTGCCCAAGTATTGTGGAAATATCTATTTCTTTTCCTGCCACGAATTTGACTCATATCAAGTCATCTCCACCGACACCGACCAAGTAAATAATCAAAGTGAACATTAACCCATGTAAAAATGGTCTTTTTATTTTATATAAGTACCTACTCATGACATGTCTTCATTATCATAATATTTAGCGTTTTATGAATATCAAATAAAACAAAAACCGGCCAAGTGCGAGTCGGACTCGCGCACGAAGGGTTCCGTACCATTATCTATAAAAAAAGTAAAAAAAAAAATGTTTATTGTATGGGAGCCCCCCTTAAATATTTATTTTATTTTGTTTTTAGTATTTGTTGTTATAGCGGCAACAAAAATACATAATCTGTGAAAATTTCAACTGTCTAGCTATCGCGGTTCTGAGATACAGCCTGGCAACAGACAAAACGGCAAAATAAAACACGTTTGTTGTTTGGGAGCCCCCCTTAAATATTTATTTTATTTTGTTTTTAGTATTTTCTGTTATAGCGGCAACAGAAATACATCATCTGTGAAAATTTCAACTGTCTAGCTATCGCGGTTCTTGAGATACAGCCTGGTGACATACAGACGGACGGACAGCAAAGTCTTAGGGTCCCGTTTTTACCCTTTGGGTACGGAACCCTAAAAAACATCCCGTAACACTAAATAGGCCTTTTTAAATTCCATGCCATCTTCCGGCAGACTTTTGAACCGTTAACTCACTGTTCTAACTACATAATACCAGACTACAATGTGGAAACGAGTTGATTAAAGTTGAAACTTATCTCAACTGCTAAGTATATTTTTTAATTCTATTGTATCTGTAATTAATTATCCAAAATAGATAATTGTGTAATTTTTTCCACGCACCTGGTTACTAGTATCAATGGCATGGGCGAGGACAGCACTCCATCTAGCGGCGGCTTCGGCACTATCTGCGGCTAGTTGCAGCCTGTTGCCACCGCCGCGCTGCAGTCGGAAACCGTGCGGTCTGCCCGCGTCCTCTTCGGTTAGTTGGTAGTTTACTAACATTAGTGCTCCAACTGGGTGAATACTCTGAAGAAATTAAAGATAATATTTATCAAACCAAAGCCACGTAATAAGTAAATCGATATACGCACAATCCTCAGTCATGTTTTACCACCTATCTACTCAATTTTAAATTCGATAAGTTTTATTAGCTTATAGCATAGTAATCATCTACACCAAACAATTGGATGGTAGTTGAATGGTTGTTGTACTGTAATGTCTCTGCTAACGAAAGGTATTCTTGGAGAAAGGTAGGTACGTCGTTAACCTGACTTTTAAGTTTGTTCTATATTGGTTACCTATGTTGGATAGTGGGGAGATATTAAGTTTGGTAAGGATCTTCGCCTTGCATATGATCGGCGACTTGGAAATTTATTATTATATCAAAATCAAATATTTATTCTGCAAATAGGACATAAGGGCACTTTTACATGTCAAACGGTAATTTACGATAAAATAATAATCATCTTACACATTAATCATTTAAAATTTGCAGATTAAGGACCGATGTAAACGGTTAACAAACTAAATGTCACTAAATGAAAAAAAAAAACAAATAGCAAAATGCATAGCATTCGATATAAGATATAAGACGTATCAGCATTAACAAGAAGTTAATGATATTAATTCAGTATTCCAGAGATGCATACGGGCTCTGAGCGTCCAAATATACAATTAATAATTATTCTAATGTTCTTAGAGATGTGCCTCTAAGCGCCAAAACAAAAAAAAGGAACATTAATGTAATATTTCAGAGATTTACAGGGTCAATAACAATAAAACTTGTCAAGATCATAATGATTTCTCTCGTCACTACGATAATAATAATAATAATAGTTAGGTACTATGCCCTTGCAAGCATGAACAGTCCGGACTCCACAAACAGCACCCGATCATGAGTAAGTATAAAACATATCTCAGCCATCAACGACGCCACCGTAAGCAAAGCCCTTTAATCGAGCATGACATATTCAAATCAAGAATTGATTGATAATAGCAAAGATTAAAAGCGACTTGTTCGGCGAGAAACAGCATCAGGTGCTTCTTACATAAAACGTAACAGTTATTTCAGGTAGGTAGACAATCATACTCGTATGCATATTCTTAATAGAATTAGACTGGGTACTACTGGCTTAAAGGCATTTTTAACGTTTAAGAAATCGTGAATAGTATAATATTGATAGATATACAAGTTTTTGCGCGTAGTCACTGAACTTTTGAGACCCGTAGAAACCATCGACTGGTCTTGCAACATAATTCTTACCGAATTCGCCTTATACTCGTAATAAGTACAGGCGGATGTCAAACTGCGGTCGTGGGTTCGAATCCCGGCTCGTGCCAATGAGTTTTTTTCGGAATTTATGTACATTTGATATTTACCGTTAGCTTCTCGGTGGAGGAAAACATCGTGACGACACCTGCATAAATCTGGGAAGAAATTCAAAGATATATGTGAAGTCCCCAATCCGCACTGGGCCAGAGCGTGGGAACTTCTGCCCGATCTCTCTCTTTCATCAGAGTAGGCCTGTGCCTGGCAGTGAGACGTATATATAGGCTGATGATTATTTACTACAAATAATGGAATTGAAATTATACAGAGACTGCGCAAAAACCCTGAACCACCATCTCGTCCACTGCAGTGGGTAGTGTGGTTCCAGAGGGGCGGCTTACCACAAGTAGCCAGAGTAAAGGGCCGCTGGACCGCGGCTCGCGGTCTCGTGGGCTACCCAAGTACCCAACTACCACTTCGCACGTACCTACTTACTCAACTTTTGAGACCAGTATGAATTGACTGATCAGCTTGGAACATTATTCTTACCGAATCCGTCTTATAATAGTACAGGCAGTTATCCCTCTTCAAGACGAACCACCGTCTTGTCCACCGCGGTGGGTGGTGCGCCTTTAGAGGGGCGGCTCGCCACAAGTAGCCGGAGTAAAGGGCCGCTGGACCGCTCTCGTGGGCTAGGGAAGCTACCACTTCGCACGTTCTAGCTACCTGGAATATGGAATGTACGTACGTACGTAGTCAGTACATAAGTCAGATTATCATGTCGAAGAATCAGCCAAATAAAGCGAATTACATCTCGCTCATACTTCAAGATGTTTAACTCTACTTAAAGACCGATAGTGTTATTTACCAATTGAATTCAGCAAACCCTCATATACCTCTAAAGAATTGGCGCACGCGTCAATGACGCGATCGCTTACCATCAAGCGGAACGTAGGGTTGTTTGTGATCACCATTGTGTTGAAAATACACAGCATTAAACTTCTTAGTTTGCTGAAGTAATCAAGTTCTTTACGATATTACCATAAGATTGCACTTACGTATATTATTGAGTCTACAATCATAAACATCTTCAAAGGTACTTACATCTAATTCAAGTATTTCTGAACCCGAGTGCGCTATTTTAACTACTTCTGAGTGGGTTTTGTCCAATACATTGATACCTGGAAAAATAAAAACAGATACTATATGATTATTTTGCAATACAGCTATATCATTGCATTAGTCTGCTATACTAGTAAATTAAAAAAAGTTAGTTCATGCTCAACAATTTTAATTTTAACTAGATCAACTTAATTCTGTACAGCAATGATCCAAAGATAAGATAAGAATGTGCCTGGAAACCGAAATCCAATTATAGTTTGACGGAACAAACTGTTGACTGAAAAAACTTCAATAATATTGACAGATACTAGAACAGGTGCCAATCAGTAGGATCCCCAGCATACCATTAACAGCTATCACGATATCCCCAACCTCCAGGCCGGAGGTCTCAGCAGGCGTGTCGGGTTCGATCGCAGACACGACGACTGGCTTGCTCCCGTGGATTCGGAAGCCAAATTCCTCATTGCCTCGGCGGACGACTACTGTTTTATCGCTTTCTGTAATTATAACGCGTGAGGTAAATTTTGATGAAGTAATATGATCTAAATTGTTCATCGATGAAAGTGTCCTTGTAAAGTCACACCGATGAACGAGTGTGTGAGGATGAGAATTCCAAGAGAGTGCACCTTTGCACCTCTGCAAAGGTATTTGAATCAATATAAAATAGAACAATAGATGAAGAATAAACAAAAGAGAAGGTACTTCAATTAGAAAAATAACACAACGCTCAAAAACACTCACATTTTTTAAGACTATTGAGACCAAATTAGTTGGTTACGTTATATTAGAACAAAAAAATCCGGTAAAATATAAATATTTAAAAGCAGTTCTTAGAAGTTGTCGTTGATGAAAATGTGTGCATGTTAAACGTTATATATATGGGCCTCCTTTAAGGGAGGGTCGCAACTTACGATTACAGACCGATAAACGTTAAATATGGCACCAGCAGCTTTCATTCCATACAAACTTGTTAACATTTCCATACATTCAGCTTTTTCCGCTTACGATTACAGACGATTTGGTGGAAACCACCCTAAGTATATTGCCTAACGGATGATGTTTAATTGATTGGGTAAAAAAAAATGTTGATAATAATAATAAAATAAAATAAACCAATGTTAGCAAAATATTAACTTGCAAGCTTGCAACTGCAGTCTGTACACAACTACACAATTTATATAAATTTCCAAGAAAATCAATTATTTTCCAAAAAAATCATGGCTTGTATTTTATAGTGATGAGTTTTCTCTCATTCTTCTCAACAAGTGACTATTTTGAGTATATCGGTTGTTATAGTGTACGCATTCCGATGTGTTTTTCGATGCTTTGTCCTTGCAAAATATTTACGAAGATATTATAATGCCACAAAAGACACGTGTAGTAAAAGTGTGTCAAGGACTGAAAAAATATTTCTTCAAAATGTAAGTGAAGAATAATAAGAATAATGAATGGAAATGTAAAGCAGCATATACCCTATCTCTCTACACGTAAAACGATCTTAAACTTTGGAGCATTTAAGCTGATTTAGATCACTTATGCCATAACGTAGTATAAATAATATAGTCCAATGGATCGCAAATAACGTATTGGCTATTACGGATTATAACAACATTGAAGCATTTCGATCATTTTCAAGAGCTCAAGCAAATATAGAATTCGCACACATTAATTCGTATGTTTTAAATATTTAGGATCTAAATCAAGGACGAGCTTTGAACAACTGACCTATTATTTAGCTTATCTAAATAGTTCAGTTACATATAGACGGCAATAAACTTCAAGAATGGTGGCCATGACACAGTTTTCACTCTGCACTTGACGCGGACACCAGTCCAAATATTTAGCTACAATACAATTTGCGCAAAATCATTTGGCTGAACACCAAATTGTCAATCATGCGTCTTTGTTTCATTCATAAAAGTTGTTATCTCTTTCTTTAGTAGGTATTTGTTAAGTAATAGGACAAAATAAGTAAAAACAATTTATGTTCAACTTTGATGAATACTAATATCGTTTAAGAAGACGAATTCATTTGGAATTATTTTATCAATGTCATGTTCTATACCTATGCTACTATTCGATTCTATTACAATTGGAAAAAAAGAATTTAGTACATAATAAGTTTAAAAGTTAGTTAGTTTTAGCCTTTAGGTAATTGTGAAAGACACTAAGGTTTAATTCAAGTGCTTGTTAGAAGAAAAGAAAAGTTAGCAGCAACTCATAGGAACTGTTAATTGCAGGTATTTTATACAGTCTGTCAGATTTGAGTTCTATTCTTTATCGTCTTTAATTTTTATTTTCTTATCACAGTATTATGAAGTCCGTTAAGATTAAAACTTAATTAAATACCCTATTACTGTTCGAATTTTATTTAAATGGTGTAATGTTTATTCCAACAGGTCTTTAGGTTTAGCAGCAGTTTAGGAGAAATATAATATGTAATATTGTGTTAGGTTATTGCAGTTATTATACATCAAGTAACATGGTTAAATTAAAATCGACTATGTCTACCCGTTGACCACGACTAGGGACTGTACAAAGCTCGAAAGGTGGGAATGTTTTTCTTATCGGGCCTGGGTTCGAATGAGTAAGGGCAACTATTTGTGTGACAAATCTTGGATGTTTTATATACCTCACTATAGAGCTGGGTTTGAGTTGGAGGGGCACAATCCGTTTATACTGTTTTATGTACTTTTTATTTTTTTTATTTTAGCAGTCCATGTTTATAAGTACATGTGAATAAAAAAAAGTTAGTATGATAAGAATTATAATAGATTTTACCACAAGGTTCTGCGGCGACAAGCTTATTGGCTTCACACTGCCGACACCACAGCGTGAGCATGAGTTTAAATATTTCTTCGAGCTTGCTTCTCAAACTGCCCTTTGGATTCGTTAATACTTCTGACACTATTCAAAAACGAAAACCATAATTAAAATTATCATATTGTAACTTTTTCATTGATAATGTAATTTTTATGTCTACTTACAGTAAAGTCCCATTATGATGGTCTAAATTCACACTTTTTATTCAATCTTAATATTTATATCACAAACGCCCGTATTATACGCTTATATTACGTCATTTCCTTACAGTAAACACCATTTATGTGAATAAATACGTTAAAAGTTATTCACGTTTATCGTACACCAGTCCACAGTCGCGTGTCTTCTACAACTGAGGGCTGACGTCCGAACTGTTTTGAGAATTAAATATAGTTCGCTTCAGTCCAGCCGGCCGGTTACGAGTGTTACAAATGAATTGGCTTTCACTTTCAGGCACGAAAGGTCAGGCTTAGGTACATCCAGGTCGTAAAGCGGATGAATTTTATTGTCTACTGATTCTGGGATTATCAACACTTTAAATAGAAAACTCTAGTGAGTCTCACACATTATTTCAAGTAAGTCTGTTCTTTTTTTTTTCAATTTATAAACATCGATAAGCTATCTGACTGTCTTTCTATAGAAACTTGTCAAACTTTCCATACATTTAGATTTTACCGAATTACTTACAGACGGTTCGATTTTAAACGTGGGCAGGTTCGTATAGGTACTTACTCTATTTAATGTTTTTTTTTTCAGTCGACCGTCCAACGATTTCTTTTTTAATTTGAAATAGTAAAAATTACAGTTAACTCTTTTTTTGTAGAGCTTATCAATTACTTATCCTGGCGTATTCATTTATTTGGATTGTTTTGGTTTTTTATGCTCAGACTAGTGACGAATCCTGATACTTACAGAAAAAATATCCCTAATTGCCCATATTTTTACGACGTAGCTATGTGATGGTCCATGCAAAATTTACGAAAAACGTGACTCATACCGCCTGTTAAACACGTATTTAAATCTTGTTATTGTTAAAAAATTACAACCAAATATTAAGATAATATTCGGTTGTAATTATTCAACTGCTGACCTGAGAAAAACTTCATGTTTTAAAAATTAAGCTGCAATAAATTATATTTAAGTTGTATGTGCCATTTTTTTTCTAACACATTGAATTAAAGTCAAAATTAACCTTAAACGTCGGAAGTAAAATAACCGATAACAAGAATTACACAACTGCATAGATTATTTCCGTGCCAATAGTCACGATAAACGAAAGAATTCGGTAAAATAATAGGTGACGCTATTTAAAACGAAGTGCGTGCTCCAGAAATAGCCGGTGTGCGTCACTTAGAGTAGTTAACTCGCTGACGCAACAGAGGGTTATGTGATCGGTATTAGGAAGCGGAAATTTAAATAGTCAAAGTGAAAAAAAAATAACATTAGCGGTAGAGTCTAAACAGCGGGTGGGGTTAAGTCACTTTTAATCGGCTTAAAAAAAAGGAGGTTCTCAGTTCGACTCAGTTTCTGCATGTTCGTAACGCTATTATTCGAATTATGAATTCATTTCGATCATCATCCTCCTAGCGTTATTCCCGGTTGTGTCCCTAAAGGACCCCGGGGTCCGTTTTGACACCTAATTGATTTCGATGATTCTTTAAATTATTTTTATGGCAACACTTGCATCTATTAAATAAGCTCCTGTCATCGTTCAGCATTTGGGTGGTTCTACTCAGGAGGGACAAAAATGAAGTGATTCTTGGCACACCATTTTTTTGGTCAGAAAATTAGCTTAGGTCGTTTTTAAATAATCTCAAACGGGCCAGTCAAAAAAAAAAATACCATTAATAAAAATATGGGTCCAGGAGACTGAAGCTATGTACACGATACTGAGTATTGATACAAAAGAACTTAAAAACTGTTGTAATTATTTAAATAAATATATGTTATTAAGTTAAGAAAATAGTTGACTATTCGAGCAGATCCTTGATGTCGCTGTTGATGACTCTCAGTCTCCTGATTCATCAGCAGTCTTCTGGCTATTATGCTTCCAGTAGACTGAGGACAGGATACTGAGACTATTTTAAGTTTTTAGCCAATGACTACGTCAATGCAACATTTTATATCAAAATTATGCAATTCTATACTCTAATGTAACGAATTCACCACCTATGAACGCAAAAAAAGTGTATAGGAAACTATGGATTTAAAATAAATACGTTTTAGGATACTGTTAAGCTGCGGCCAGCAGCAAAATCTCACTCACACAACTCACCGTAGCGACTAAGCCAAACGCGAGCCGAGACGGACGCGAGTGGTTGTAAGTTTGTAAGCTAACCTCACTTCGATCTTTCCCTCAGGCCAAACAGCAACGCGCTAGACGCGGTATTTCAAATTTCGATTTTAACGTGTTTTGATGTAGCAGGAGACTGAGGTAAAAACCGACAAACAAAATAAAATGCACTTTTTTTTAAATAAGTTTCGCATTTAAGGTAAAATTAGACAAACACATTGGAATATATTATACATTTCTATTTCAGTGCAGATATTACGTACATACTCAAGCTTTTACTTCGTCCGAGAGACATACCAGGGGACTGAGAATTTGGCACATTAAAGTGCATTATTTTAAAGATATATATTTAGGAGTGAGCTAATTTTAGTGTCATACTAGAAACCATTTAGTTGTACAGTTTCGATCGTTAATCAATATAATTTGCCTACAAAAACTATACAAAATAAGGTGAGCCGCGGAAAATTCCCGGGCGAGTGGAACCACCCATTTCGTGTTCAAGATTATTCAAATACATATAATAATTTGCTGTCCGTCTTATATTTTATCACGCGCGCACTTATTGCCTTAAACATATTTAACATGTTATTACGTCACATTTAGCGAATCCTTCATGTTATTTTATTGGGTTCACCAAGATTTCTTGCTGATTGACTAATGGACGTCACAGAAATAAATAATCTCTGCAAAAAAGCTCGCAAACACGGTAAAACCACTAAATCGTTGCACCCTGAGTCATACGTTTAATGTTGTATTATTTCTATTCGGTTGAGTATACAATCTTCTTTTCGTTTTGCCGTGTATTTATGAATTCTCCGACATAAGAAAAGTTAGTATCGTAACGGTTGTTCACCCAGCGGCCAAGAGCTGCAAGTTCTGTATAAAACTTACCAAATGTATTATCAGATTGCCGTCTATTGAGCTCAATGCACGCCCGCCGGTGGACTAGTCGGTGTGTCAGCGCCACATAGCGCTTGTTGAACTCCGTTTCTGACTCCGTCGGGTCCTCTGCACTCGTGTCGCTAATATCTATCAGATCTGAAACAATAAAAACGTTAAAATAAATTTATTAAGAGAGGTCAGGCACAGCGGAACCTCGTCTTGCTCATATTCGGAGTATGTCGCGAATAAATCCGTTATTAGTGTTGGGGATTTTTAGTTGTTTTATGGTCTTGACAAATTACAAGTGATATTTTCGTGATTACTTCTTCAGTGTTATTAGAAGTTTCAAAGTTGTGGGAAATATTATACTCAGCCCACTACAAAAAAAAACACAACACGTGCGAAATATTTTACATCTGAGTGAGTGTTAATTAATATTATATTTTGTTCATAGTTGAGGCATCATTTTAAACTATAAGAAAGAAAGAAAGATATATTTATTCACAAACACACAGGACACACATATTAAACACTAAAAAAAAAAAAAAAAAAAACTGATAAAACATCTAACCAACAAGTGTTATAAATAATACACTTTATCTACGCACATATCATTAGTGCTATAAAATGCGTTCAGAAACCGTAGGAAATGATCAGCATTATTACAACCAATTTTACTATGAGAGCTTTCTTGTCTGTGGTAGTAGGTAAAATCTGTACTGTAATGTTATTACAGTACATATTTTTGTAAGGTTATGACTTTAAATTTGGAACAGCTGTCAAAACTCAAGTGGGTCTCTATTCTAGTATCCATATTAGATATTAAAACAGTTATCGATGCGAAACGTCAATTCAGTATGTTTTTTAATATAAACCGCACGACATTTGATCAAGTGTGACATGAGAATAGGGACTTCATTCGTTTGTCTATGAGTAAAAAAAACATTCGTCTTGACGTAGGATCGAATTGCCGCCATTACTGTTGTCATTTCTTTGTTGGTTTTTGCTGTTACGAAAGTAGAATTGTGAAAAGTTGTTTGTAATTCACATTTTAGTTGAAAATAATATGAGTAGTAGTGACTCCGAGAACGATATGACCACTCCACCGGATATCGTAAATGCAGCCACGATTGCAACAAAGATATTTTACAGGTTACGCTATAGTAGCAATGCAGGTCATTTTCCTACGGCTTCTGAACCCATCTTAGAGTACTTATGATATGTGTGTCGATAAAGTAGTGTATGCAACTGTACATAATTTAGCCTTAAAACACTCGTGTGATCCTATTATGAAACTCGCTGACGCTCGTTTCATAAAACCACACTCGTATTTTAAGGCCTCTGATTATGTATCATTTGCATAAACTACTATTGTTAACGAAACAAATTATTTATTAAATATTTTGTTTCATGTTATTTTAACGAGGAAGTTACCCCGATCATATTTTAAATTATATGTTACAGAAAGAAAGAATATAATGGAAAAATAAACCATTTTCGTCTTCGTCTGTAGCTTTCGGGGGCTACAGACGAAGATAGTTTATTTTTCCATTATATTCTTTCTCTCTGTATCATATAGTTTAAGTGTTATAATATAGTCTAGTAACATAATACATCCAGAGCTTGCGTTTTCGATTTTTGACAACGTTGTGTTCGGCGCTCGAGGTCACAAACTTGGATTATTCATTGGGCCAACATCATAAACAAGTATGCAATAGATCAGAACTACCGTATTTAACGCAAAGTACCCCGTACTTTCAGGCGACAAGGTTACTGGATTATTATAGGTACCTAATTTTATCCTCGTAGACCAAGAAAATTCTTGAATTCACTAAAAGTAATCATGTTGACGTAGCATAAAAAATGCAATGAGTTCATCAGACAGTGGTGAATCAGCGGCTAGCTATGAATATGATAATGATTGAACTACAGCCTGTTGGAAAATCCAATTTAATATTTATAATCCTACTAAAATTATAAATGCGAAAGTTTGGATGTTTAAGTAGATGTTTCTCATTCAAGCTTAAACGGCTCAACCGATTTGGATGAAATTTTTCACAAACATAGTTTATAGCCTGGATTGAAATATAAGATATATATGGCAGACGAAGTTAAAGAAGAAACTCTCACTCGATGCTTGAGCAAGTGTTTTCTATTGTTTTTCTAGATAGCGAACAAAAATAATTTTGAAAGAGGAAAATTCAACGTGATTCAGTTTATAGAATTACCTTTTGAGGCCTTATTTTTACGTATGCGCACCGTATTCTTGGATAACTCGATGAGGTCAAATCAGAAGGTTGCTGTGTTTAAAACCATTCGATTGTATAGCGTGCTGCCTTATATTATCACATTTATCAATCTGAGTAAACCTAAAAAATATTCGAATATATATTTTTACAAGCTTTTATTTAACTTGCCCTGTTAGTATGTATGTATGTATGAGACAAATCTTGCGAGTTAAATTTGACCCACTTCCCGGTGACCGATTGAGCTGAAATTTAGGATATAAGTATAGTTTGGATGACTATTCAATATTATGGTATCATCGAGCTGATCTGATGATGGAGACTGAAGATGGCCATGGGAATTCAGTGTTTAACCGACGAAACCCCGTTGAGTTTGGGCTCGTTAGAATCGTCTCAATGAGTAATAAGTTGATGATAGACATGATGGTATATAGAAAAGTACAGTCGGCAATAAAAGCTTGTACCAAAAAGGAAATTTTTGACAGAAATTTATTTCAATTGCACATACTTACAGTGATGCTGAGTATTAGATAGCTTCTCAAAATGACTATGGACCTATTAGTACAAGAACATTAAAGAATAAAAGGTGAACAACCAGAGCCGACGTTAACCAAATTGACTAGCAGAACCAGGCAGAACCATTCGTCAACATCCAACAGCAATAAACCCAAGCTGACTGTGAAGCCTTTAGACACGCCTCTGGAACCGCTGCCGAGAATTTTACTTAAAAGACCAGCTGTAACAGAACCCAATGAACAACTCAATGTAACACAATGAAAATTGGTTTACGCTGTCAATAATAGCCAGGACAGTCAATAGATGAACAATCCTCAACAACGAACTGCTGCCGCTTCCAACAGAAAAATAGTCGTAGGTAATCCTACTGAAGTTATGGATTGCAATGAAAAAGTCTATGCTAACAGTGTCGGGGAACCGACAACCTGTTCTAGTCAATTTCATTTCAGTAGTTTCCTAGTCTGTTCCTCCCTAAATTATGAGTTGAGGATGTCTCCTGTTTTACACGTGTAAACGATAAGGTTTACGTCGGAGGTTTCATGAAATATAACTACTTATCGCAGCGAATCTTGATCCCTATGACAGCTGTCATTTCAGTAAAATTTTACGTTTTAAGGTTATAAATTGTACATACCTTAATAAAATAACAAAAATATAACTTAATATAGTACAGCCGAAGTCTAAGATATACGAGTATAGCATTTAACAATTGAAATATCTACCTGGTGGTATTCTTGTCCAGCTGTCATCACACTCGGAAAGCAGGATCCAGTTGCCGCACCACCAAGGCGCTGCATAGACCCCTCGCTCGTTGCGACTCCCATCCGCTCCTTCCGAACTCACTGAACACTCTTCATGTTCTGAAAAAATATTTAGACGACTATATGAAATATTTTTAATAATCAAAAAATAAGTAAAGATAAAAAAAGCGCCTGTCAAAACTAATAGCAATATTTTTCGAAGGCTATCAATTACAACATACATTTTTCAGGCGATGTTTTATGGCTTATGACTGGTGCCATGCGTTAATTTAAGTAACTTAAGATTAGACAATCGGATTGGCTAGTTACCATCAGGATCGACGCTTCCGCTGGAGCCCGCCAGTTTGTCCAGGCTGTTGCCAGCAGATCGCGCGATACGTGTATCCTGAGATTTTTCACTGGCTGCATATTCCTCTTTACCTCTTTCTTCGGACTAAAAATTTTTGAAAACATGTCGGTTATAAATCTAGTAGATAATATTTTTCGAATTCCTGATTTTCAAAATAATTGTTAAATCCCTTGAATACTTTAAAAATATTTTTTTTTGCGTTTCATTAACTTATAATAAACCTAAAACGTGTAGAAAGAGACAAACCGATTACCAAATAATATATGTAGGCATATAAATACGTATTGTTTTATTGTACAGTAAGCATCAATTTAATCCTCTCATAAGTAGATATTTACCGAAAGCTTGATCTGCTGACATACGAGCGATAAATATAACATATCTGTAAGTTGTGTGCACCATGACAAAATTAACACAAACAAATAAAAAAAGAAGTACAAAGGCGAGCTTGTCCCTTTAAGGGATCTCTTCTAGCTAACCTTACGTAGAAAATTACTACGTGGACCTTCGTATATAAGTACTTCACATTCGTAACATAGTCCTAGCTGGACTAGGTTACGAACGCGGAGTAATTATTATAACTATTATATAATATAACACTACAATACATGTATTACCTTTGCTCGTACATCCTGTCTATGCCTATGTTGTCGTGACTTGTCTTCAGAGCGATATCTCTTTTCGAGCTTTTTGTATAACCGTGCACCATTTGCAGATTTTTTAGAAGAAATACAGTTTGGGGAATCTGCAAAACCAGCTGGGGCGGGGACTATATCTGGAGTAGCATCGGCGTATGATTCCTGAGAATTGAGATGCTTATTATCTTTCATGTTGATATAAAGTATACTGATTTTACTTTTAAAGACTGTTAAGAAATGCAAAAGCTAAAGATTTTTTCCATGAAATAACTCACGTCTGTATGCGATGTCCTGGAAGCCACACTGTCATGCTCATGTGCCGCCGTCACAATGTGAACTTCTTTCCCGCAGTGCAAACAATGCGCTTTTGCTTCCCCATCGGCACCAGCGAAACTGTGCTCCGTTTGCTCTGAATAAAACACAGAGTCTGACCCAGGAGACACCGAGCGGAGGGATTCTGCAGATGCTGCTTTAGCGAATTTCCCTTCTAAAGAAAACCTCATTGAATTGTCGAGTTGTTTTGAATTTTGAAATAATCATTCAAGGGAGGATAATAATATGCCAATTCATAGGTACTTAGAAAGGTTTCGAGAGGAGAAATTGCTGTTAGTTTCTTTAATAACTCTTTACCTTTATCCTGTTTACGATGATGCCGTGGTGACGATGTTGGACTTTTGACGTAGCGTAGTGGAGTCAGTCTTGATCCAGCACTAGTAAGGACCTTAGTAGTTTCAATGTCTTCTGCTTCTAACGAACTGAGACCTGTGGCTATGGGAATGGACTCTTTTCTTCTAGGTAAGCTTCCAGGTAGCGAAACGCTTTCATTAGAAGCGCTTTTTCTTCTTGGACGGCAACTGTAAGCCATACATGTTTTAAAATAAGCAAAAGTATTAATAGTGCCCGCAACATGGTTAATTTTATAATTGTATCTGAATTACCTGTAATTACTATGGTTATTTGCTGATGTTGGAGAACTAGCTAATTTTGCATTTTGAGTAGTTTTTCTTCTTGGACTATCACGTAAACGTCTATGTTTTCTCGGTGAAATATTACCGTTACTTGGTCCTGAAATGAATGATGATAAATTTTTTCCAATAAATTAGTTTTTTTGAATACCTACATACTCGTAGGTATTAGGTAATATAAATAAGTATCTTAGGTACCAACCTTCTTTCCGATATTGCTCACTAGAGTCATCTGAAGTAGGGATATTTAAATGTAATTTCATGTTTGGTCCCACACTATCCCTTCTGTCGTATATTTGAGGTCTATGATTTCCGTCGGCCGGCTTGCTTTGAGTAGGACTTTTAGCTTTTAGCTTCGTCCGTTTTACATACCGTTCTCTTTCTAATCGTTTCGGTTCAGCTTCTTTATCTTTTTTCATCTTTTCTTTGATAGCCTTTTCAACATCAACTGCATCTCTAGGTGAAGACTGGACACTTTTTGTTTTATCTGCAAAGTGAGTTTTCTTTTTTCTTACATCCGGTGGTTTGTCATCTGGTGATTTTAAGTTCGCTCCTTTTAACGCACTACGTTCAGATCGTTGGCTTATACTGTCAGGTTCCGTAGGCTTTTTGCCCCAATCATCCTGAGATGTTGAAACTGAATCATCGTAAGATTTCGAGAATTCTAAAGTAAAAGCCTTCTTTTTTCTTCGCTTTTCATCCAACAACCAAGTTTTTTGTCTCTGTGATGACCTATATTTTTGAGAATGTTTATATGCTAAAAACGAAAGTACAGTAAGTAAAATAATTCAAAAATATATATATTTCTTATTATTTTGGGCATACTTAGTCCGCCGTCATCATCGTCATCAACAGGACTTTCGTAATATCCCGATGATGAATAATGTCCACTTCTTTCGTCGTCAGACAGTGATCCCTAAAACAAAAAATCCGGGCGTTACAAGGCTGGTCCGAAAGTTTTAAGCTGCCTCTGCTCTAAGTTATGTTGTATGAATTTTGTTGATTCCATTATGAAGATGATCCTTATTCTTATGTACAGGGGTAAAGTCGGTTATAGAATATCTTTTGATTGAGTATTATTGTTTTATAAAAACTGCTATGTATGGAGGATTAGATATTTTATCAGAAAGTACCATTTTTACAATTTAGAATTATAAATCGTTCACAAGTTAGGTTAATCATATCTGTGATCAATGTTCAACTGGATTTTCGTTTTTCTAGAATAATGTCGCAGATTAATCTAAACGAGTGCCTTAACATTCTTCCACAGTGATGCGAAGTCACCTCTCACGCTCATGACCTCGAATCATCTTGAACGCATGCTAAAGCTAATTAATTAATGCTTCTTTATTTCAGGCAATAAACCCATTACAATTTGTTATAATTGACAATAGTAATCAATACATATAATAAAATCGTAACTGATCGCTGTCTGTACATGGTAAATTTATTAAAAAAACTTTTATGGGGGGCCTTTATAAACGCAATAGAGCCCAAAAAAATGATTTTTAAATTTCCTGTCTGTTTGTCTGTTTGTGTGTGCGTTTGTGCACGCTAATCTCAGAAGCGGCTGAACCGATTTGGATGCGGTTTTCAGTAATATATTATGCTAGACTTTCCTTAACATTTAGTGTTTATTTTATTCAAATCGGTTAATAAATAAAAAAGTTATGTCAATTTAAGTCACGTAGTATATAAGTAACGCATAAACTGGTAGTAATACTCATACTGATCTAGATACATGATACATCTAATATTGAATAATAGGTAAAACAAATACTGAGCTCAATTATCTGAAATTTAGGTAAAATAAATATAGCTTCTGCCCGCGACTTTAACATACGACGCGAAATTATAGTCAGTTCGCTTCGGTACCGATAGCTAATTTCTTCAAGTTACGTAACTGACCGGGTGGGGTACAACTTCGGTTGGATCCCCAGCGAGGCGATAATTTATGCGTTAACTTTTTTCTTGCGTGGTTATTTTTAAATTTAATTTGTATTTTTTTTTTAAATGAAAACTTCTTTAGCGTCGCTGAGCACTTTTTGGGATGGGGAAAAATTGTTAAACACGCGACAGATTTTTGAGACGTTAGATGTGAAGGAGGTCATGTGACCGTAGGATGGTGATACTTTCGAGAGACATTCGGGACGAGGCTTTCACCGTGAGAGATTCGGGACGAGGCTTGGGGGCGGAGGGGAAAATGGTTTGATGTAAGACGTACGGGGCTTGGAGGCGGCGGCGGCCCGGGGGTGGAGATGTGAGGGTAGGGGGATTGATTTTTTTTTTGCAAAATTAAAATAGTCAAGTTTTCACTTCTACCGGCACCTCCGGAGTGCAACCCGGTCTTTTTTTTTTATAAACAACTGGTTTCTTTTTTTTCTCTGATTGATTAATGTTTTTTTGTTGTTTATAAAGGAACTGCAAACAACAATGCCTACAAACTACACACACACACACACACACACACACACACACACACACACACACACACACACACACACACACACACACACACACACACACACACACTACACACACCACACTAAACTACAATGCCTCGAAAAAGATATTATATTTGCTATGAAATCATAGGTCATCTAAAATTGTTTGATAGGTTGAGTTGAATACTTATCTCGAATTAGCACAGTTCACCAACGTCAAAGAATGTATAAAATTTGGACAAAACTGTTGAGTTTTTTTTATGTACAAAACTCCCATGACTTTCTGAAATATTAATGGGGCTTTCTTTTCTACGAAAACCTCAGCCTTCGCTTCGATTCTTCTTCGCTTGCCTCCCTGTTTACCTTCAGGATTTCGGCCCTCAAGTTTCGCTTGCAAGACATCGGAAGATAATGAGTGTCGTTAGGGGTCATTGCTGGCATTGAGACCGCTATCAAAAGGGTTGCGAAGGGCCCAATCCTTTCATTCCAACGAAAAGGCCTTGCTTGCCTCGCCACTCACCGTCGGAACTTTGGCCTGGGGTTTCGCTTGCAAGACCCCGGGGGATAGTAAATGTATGTGGGGGCCAAGACACAGGGAGATAATGAGTATGCGTCCATGGGGCGCATTTAGAGCGTTTTCTGAAGGAATGCTTCGAGTCTTTCATTCCAACGAAAAGCACGGCCTTTGGCCTCGCTTGCCTTGCCACTCACCTACGGGACTTACCTCGCCTCGCAACTCACCGACACGGGATAGTATGTGTCCGTGAGGGCTTGCTTGCCTCGCCGCTCATCTTCGGTACTTTGGCCACAGGTTTCGCTTGCAAGATACCTAGGGATTGTAAGTATTCGTGGGGGCTTGCCGTTGGGTCTTCGGTCTTCGAGCTCGCCTAGGGAGCGCTCTCTAAAAGCATGCTATAGTGCTCAGCCTTCGGCTTCACTTACCTCCCCTTTTACCTTCGGGAATTTGGGCCTCAGGTTTCGCTTGCAAGACACCCGAAGATAATGAGTGTCCGTAGGGGCTCGCATTAAGAGCGCTCTCTAAAAGAATGCTTTAGGCCTTTCATATCAACGTAAAGCTCGGACTTTGGCCTCGCTGCCACCTGGGGATAGTAAATGGCCTTCAGCCCCGAGCGCTTAAGAGAGCTTGATTTGGACCTTTGATTGTTACGAAAAGCTCGACCTTCGGCCTCGCTTGCCTGGCCGCTCACCTTCGGGACTTGGTCTCCAGTTTCGCGGGACAGTGTCCGTGGGGGCTCACCCACTGGCCTTCAGCCCCCGAGCTCGCATTGTGACCGATCTCTAAAAGCGAACTTAGGGCCTTTCATTCCTACGAAAAGCTCAGCTTTCGGCTCCGCTTGCCTCCCCGTATACCTACAGGAATTCGGCCCTCATCAGGTTTCGCTTGCAAGTTACTCGAAGATAACGCGTATCCGTGGGGGGTCGGCCTCGGGCCTTAGGCTCGCATTGAGACCGCTCTCTAAAGGATTGCTTTAGGCCTTTAATTGCAATGAAAAGCTCGGCCTTTGGCTTCGCTTGCCTCGCCGCACACCTTCGGAACTTTGGCCTCAGGTCTCGCTTGCAAGACACCTGAGGATAGTGAGTGTCCGTCGGGCTCGCCCTAGGGCCTTCGGACCTGAGGCTCGCATAGGGAGCCCTCTCTAAAATGATACTTTGGGCATCTATATAATATTATTGACGAACAAGTTTATGAGGCTGTTTATTTAGATTCGAAGTGAACTGTTTACTGATTAAATGAAATCTTTATTTTCAAATTTGTCAGATGTATGGTTAAACGTAAAATAAACATAAAAATATCATGTACTTAAATCATAATTTATACGCGTACGAAGTCGCGGGCAGATGCTAGTACTTAATAAAGTAAAAGTTGTGTATATGTCGGCGGCCGATCGTAAAATCCGCCAGATCACGAAATTCCTAGGCATATCGTGAAACGCCGCCATGTCATGATTTGGCTAAAGGACATCCGCCATATCGTTCAAAACTTAACGTTTAACGATTTGTCTAATGACGTTTAGGCAGATCATGAAATTCCTAGGCATATCATGAAACGCCGGCATTTCATGATTTGGCCAAGCCAGTGACGTTTAGGCTGATCATGAAATTCCTAGGCATATCATGAAACGCCGGCATATCGTTCAATACTCACCGTTATACGTAAGTCGGGTGTCCAAAATTGAATTAGGTAAATTAAATAAAATAAGAAGTGCGGACTGATAATCTCCAGCGAGTCGACGCCACCCCGCTGCGCGGGGTGTCTATTTCTGGTCTGAGGGACACAAGTGAACCCTAACCTAACCGACCTAAGACAGAGTTCGCTTATGACAAACCATTTTTGTCCGCCCTGATTATTAGCCCCCAACAAAAACGGCCGCCATCGCATGTGCAGCGCCACCAGTGGCCAAGAAAGAAACTATTTTACGATGTGCCCGGTATTGAGCTAGGAATATCGACGAATGCGTTGCTCTAATCGATCTGCCGTATTGTTTATCAGGCACATCGTGATAAGCCTAGCCGACTTTTAGGCATATCATGAAATGGCGCCGTTTCACGATATGCCTAGGAATTTCGTGATCTGGCGTATTTAACGATCTGCCGCCGACATATACAATGAAATATGATAAAAAGAAATAAAATAAAATCCTTAGCTAATACAATTATTTGTGATTCGGTTGCGGATGCGCAGATAACCAATGCAGAAAAATTGCATCTCGGTACAAGTTATTGTCAACCGTCTTAATGACCACATTATTAGAAAAGCGTACTCTGTGCCAAAACGACGCTATTCTATTTTTAATAATGGCTTAGAAATCGGGTACCCTGGCGTCAGCAAACATTGCCGATGCACTGAATCTACATGGTACAGAATCTATGGTGATATTACGTAAGGCATACTCTAATGGTGTAGTAAGCTTTCCGTGCATATTTTGTCCACAGATGACATGTATAAAAACTTTGGCAATATGCTCTAAACAGGACAAGCTTAACATCCCTAGAGCACTTTGCGGATCTGCGTGCCAGCATATTGCTGCGTATAGCCATGGCCCTTCGTTCACCGTCGATGTCCACGTCTTGCATGCCCTCACATAGTATATGACCCAAGTATTTAAATTACTTTACAACCCTCTGACTCACCATTAAGAAACACTAGTGGCACCCTTTCCGGACATATACCATGCTTAAAAATAACAATTTCAGCCTTAGGGATGTCGTACTTCATGCTATTTCTTAAAGCGAAGTTAATGTATACCGTAAAATGGGGTGAGTAAGGGCAAAACTGACTTTCAAGCCTCGATAACATTTTATTTTTACATATGCAAACTGAATGGTGTATTTAATAAGTGTTCCGGACGTTAGTATTTTAGTTTTTATTTTATTTTGGGTAGTTCCATTTCATAACTTTGACGATAAATAGGAAATCCCACCTCACCCCGTAGTCCCTCGTAATTAGGGTGAGATGGGATTTCATACAAATGTGATTTTGGAAAATTGTTGGATGGATATTTTTTTATTATGAGTATTTTAAATTGGAATACATTATTTTTGTAGCAGTTGCTTTAAAATCCCATCTTACCCCCCTTTCATCCCTTCTTTCCCCATTCATAACCCAACTCTCCCCGCGAACCCTATTCACCCCATTACACATTCACACAATCTATATAAAATTACGTGTGAACAAACCGGAAAGAGTGGCACTTTGCACTAATTAATAAAGTCATTATACAGGATTCAAGACGAAAAATTTTAATTAGATCAATGAAGTAGTTTTTGGTGAGGTAGGGCACAGCGAAATGTCATTCCGCTCGAATGTTGAGCAGCCCAACTGGGGGAATACCTCCGCCTTGCAGAAGTCCACAGCCACAATAACACTACTACTTGCTCTGTAGCAGTGTTGTGTTCCTGGAGGTGAGCAAGGTCGCCAGAGCTCCCGAGGCTGCGTTGTGTTGAGAGCGAGGGAATTTGTTCCTTCAGCTGTCAACACGGCGAATTCTCAAACATATCGAGGGTCGGCAACGCCCATGTTACTCTTTTGGAGTTGCATGCGTCTATAGGCTGCGGTGTCCGCTTACCATCAGGCGGGCCGTACGATTGTTTGCCACCGTCGTTGTATAAAATAAAGTAGATAAGTTTGGCGAGTCTTTTTTCGAGAATTTGGTTATGAGGGTGTGATCTCTTCATATAAAAGAGTAAAAATGAGCCTCTTGTCATATATTGTTTTGCTGAAGCGTATATAAAGAATTCCATATATGGAGTCCAACCTTACGAATCCCCGACACAGGTAAATTAACCACCAGAAAAATGTATAAGGTTTTTCAATCACCAGAAAAATGTATCAGTCAGACAAAATTATCACTATCTTTTTCCCAGACATATAAAAGAAAAGGACAGCTAACATTTATCTGACAGATATGTTTTATCTGGGGGCTGAAAAATCGGTCCTAAATCGAGAAGTATCAGAAGACTAATACATCCTTGAAATCTCATGACTACTTCACTTCTCGTGTCAACATTAGTCGTTTAATATGTATACGTGACGTTGACTGGTGGTGTCAAACAAAAAGAGACGAAAAGCTTTATACGCGATTAGGGACAGGAGAACGAAGATGAACCTCATGTGCATCAAGAAAAAATATTAATCATGAATAGAACAGGGGCAGCTAAAAACATTCGGACCAGCCCCCGTATACGTTAATAATATAACAATATTAAGCCTAATTTTAAAACTTATAAATAAATAAATAATTAAACTATTTACCATCATTTTTGGAGCTCGCTGCATATTATCTATGGGTATAGTTATTTTGTCTTCTTTTGTTTTTCTTGGAGGATCTATTTTATCTGGCAGTTCCTTTGTTTTATTTGTAGGAGTTTTGTTTCTCACATCTTCGGGCATATTTGGATTTGAACCACCTAAACTGTAACTTCCACTAGAACTACTTTTACCGCTAACGCCGTCTCGTGTAGTCTGGAATATTAATATCATAATGTAAATTGTTAGATTTTTACGCAAATATTTTTCTTAATTAAACTAGCGTAGGCATTTACTACCTATTTATTCAAAATGAACTTACAGCTTTAGGGACTTCGCCACTAGATTTATGTTTATCAGTCTTATCTCTCCTAATAAGTTCAGTTCTTGGAGTTATATCTGCTTTTACTTCAATTTTTTCCACAGTCCTTTTTGGTAATCTGTCAGGTAACGATATGGGAGGCGAGGTTAAGTTAGGTACTATAAAGTCACCATTGATTTCTAAAGGCGGAGAAAAACTTGGCACTATTAAGTCTTCTGTGACATTGTCGTTTCGAGTAGTCGAATATAAACTGGACGCACTTTCAAAAGAAGAGCCTTCCTGAGTCTTGTTATTTTCAGGATCTAAAATATAAAGTACAAAAATAATGTTATTTTATTGAAAACCTCATACATTGAGTAACTTTCAAACATAAATACAAAAAATAAATTCTAATGTACTTACATTGATTGTGATTTTTACTCGTACTTTTTTTAGAACTGTCAGAATTAGCAGTCACGTAGTCTTCAGTAGTTGTGGTGCTTTCCGAAACATCAGTTGTATTGGTTTTTCCAGAATCAGTTCTAGCTAAGTTTGTCTCACTATTACCGGCTTTTGAAAGCGTCACTGTTTCTGATGGTGACTCTGCTATTAATGGCGGAACATTTGGCTTGTGTTCTGTTGGTTTAGCTTTAGTCTGTAAATCTCTTCTTCTTGACGGACTCAGTGCTCTTTCTCTCTTCTTATTAATAAAACTCGGAGTTCTTTTAAATGGAACATCCGTTAAGTCTAAACTAGGATGAGTGATTGCAATAGCTGGCATATGATTGGCCTTTGTGGGTGCAATTGATGACATTGTTTTTGATATCGTGGGTTGCTTCGTTATTGGCAAAGTGACATTAGGAACAACTGCTGGTGGTGAAAGAGAAATTCTTGCCTGTGAACTTGAACTGGACGTATCTAATTTATTTCTCGGTGATGTTGGCGATTGACTCTGAAAATGATTAGGATAAATTACCTCTTCTCTATTTCCCTGTCTTCTTTCTAGTATAAAAAACTCTGTGTGATGTCTTCTTCTGGAGACATCGTATTATTAAAAAAAAGTGTGATCCATTAGCTTTTACCTGCGAAGCATCGAACTCTTCGTCTAATACATCGGTGTCTAACGATGATCTCTGCTGGTGTTGCAACAGCAATAACTGTTTTCTTCTAGATGTAGGTGTAAGTATAGCTAAAGCCCCTGGCGATGCAGCCAATGAGCTTAGATCCGAGGAACTGAAATCACCAATGTCAAAATTATATACCTGTATTTAAATTGGGCATAAATATGATTTATATGTCAATAAGTTAAGTAATTAGTACCTTATAACGGTTCCATTTTCGGTTCCCGAGTCAATTTGTAGGACAGTAGTTTGAGACTCATTCCACATTCCGTCAGAATGATCCCTTTAAAAAAGAGTTATTATAATAGTAGTAACTAATATATATATAATAAAGGATTCATCCTTTAATTTTATTTGAATCAATATATACCTGCTAGGGTCCACAGTTAATGACTCATTAGATGCACATGGTGATACTTTGTCCAGAGGAGTGAGGGAAGTTGCTGTTTTGGAAACAATTGTTCGTTTCGTCTTATGGTCAATATCAATAAGGCTTACTGGTTCTGGAGAACCTGGGCTTGATTTTGCGGTACTGAAAACGTAAAAGTTGTGTCACCAACCATTATAAATTATTTGAGAACATTTAATTGACGATCATATCAATTTAAGAATAATAGTATATATTTTTCTTGTCTCAGTTAGCTTTAACAGGTTTTACACTATACTCATTAATGATTACTTTATTTTATACTCATCTGTGATTTACACTCGTATAAATACTTTCCTTTCTTTTGTAAGGGGAAACCCGTACCTATCCCTATTTACCTGCCTATATGAAAATATAGGCAGGTAAATAGAAGGGTCAAGACAAATAGGGGTGTTGAGGAAAAATCGTTTACAACACGGGAGTGCTCGTACAGCTATTTATGTTTTAAATATTATTAAAGCTTGACCGGAAATACATATAATTATGAACATGCGCCATGTTGCGAAATTTCATTGGAACTAATTTCTTACACTGGCAATTATTTTATTGACAAGTTGTCACTGTTGCCAGTGTCGTTGTGGTGGTTTACTTGAATAATAGCAAAGTCTTGAATATGATCACTACGTAGTAAAAAACAAAGTCGCTTCGCGCTGTCTGTCCCTATGTATGCTCAGATCTTTAAAACTACGCAACGGATTTTAATAGATAGAGTGATTAAAGAGGAAGGTTTATATGTATTATATAGTACCCGTGCGAAGCCGGGGCGGGTCGCTAGTTAAATGAAAAATGAAAATAATGCCCAAAGCTTTTCATAGTCAAGAGCGAAACATTGTAAATAATGTATTTAATGAACTGCTGGAAATAAAACGCTCGGAAAATTAAACTATTTCGCTAGGAAACATTTCCAAATTAACGTCAGAGCTAACAGGTAAACAAAAACAGATATCATTATGGTCTGGTTATTAAGAATTGGTTATTGTAGTGTTACGTTATACAATACAAGCGAGGAAATACCCACTGTAAAAATATGAGTTTGTTTGAAAAATATTTTTTTTGGCTTTGGAGACGATCAATTTTAATCACTGACAAAGAATCAAGCGTACATAGGTTTTGGCATATATTACCTAGTCACACTACACGTAGATACGACTAAATTAAATATAAGTATCTGCAGTATTATTATAGTAATTAATAAACTTTCTAGGTAAATCAGAGGCATCGATTACGCGAATTACCAGAGAATCCTCAGATTTTAGGTCGCCAAAGAAAAATAAACCGAAAACAAAAAAGATGATACAAGTAGACGATTTTGACCGTTGTATGACCTAATATTGAGCTCGGTGAATAAAAGTAAGTCAAAAGAACGAGTTGCCAATTCACATTGTTAATACTATACTGAACCGTTCCCATATAAAAGAGAATAATAGCGCCCACTTGACAATGATAATATATTTCTGGTCAGGATTTAGTTATAAATCAAAAATTATTCCTGAGCTAAAGCTTCGATAATTAGCATGTAGCAATACAAAAATGCATTAAAATCTACCGCCTCATTGAAAGCAGCATATTGCTCATACCTGGTTGCAGGAATGCCATCCTTTTTTACATCAACAGTCTCAATTTGCTCTTCAAAACTTACGCTTCGAATTCTAAAAGAGTCATGCTTGTAACTAATGTATTTTTCATGAAAGTCTTCGTATGGTGCATTTCCGTCCGAAGAACTATGAAGAAAATGAAATGAATGAGAGTGAATGAAAGCTAGAAATATCTTCTTCAAAACGAATACCTATAAGAACTAGCAACAGCTGCAGAAATTGCATCAATGATTGTATGTATACACTTTTTATGAACTTGTTAGCGAAGCAATATTTGTTACAGTGTGTATCTGGTTTAGGATAGTGTGTATTATGTGCATGGAAATTGTCTAAGTGCTTTAGCTCTATGAGTATAAAGACTATTAATAAAACTAAAGTTTATTATGTTCATATTTACCTAAAAGATCCATCTGGTTCAAATCCAAAGATACCTTCATCTTTAATTGGTGTTTGAGCATAATTTTGGCCAATATACTGCAGATAAAGCGCCTCTCGTTCACGATCTTCTCTTGTCATATTTTCTTGACTAGTAGACATAATAAGAGGCGCGTCCTTAACACCGTCACCATTGTTGTAAATTTCAGTTTTACGACTGAACAAAGAAACGGTATTTATGAACATGAAAATATAAGGCAAACAACAAAAGAAGCAAGAGGTTTTATAAAAAAACGCAGAATTAAAAGTGGCAGGTCCGTACTTACACGTCTAATAAAATTTCACCCTCCGATAAAGTCTTCTGGAGCAAACGTCTATTTCTACGAAGAGTAGTAAACGGTATAGCCTCTTCATCGGGCCTTGGTTCAAAATCTATAATAATTTCTCTCTCATTTTTCTCACTATCGTCAGTTGTTGTAACGGACGTTTCAGTAGAAGGTTCAGATTGGAATGTAGAAGTTTTTGAAAATGGATGAGAGATTGTTTTTTGGGAAGTATCACTAGTACTTTTAGATAATATCGATCTTAAAGATCTTTCTCCTTTAGCTTGTTTAGCAATCTCTTGTTGAAGATATTCTAAGTTTCTTCTGTTTAACGCCATACTTTTCTCAATAGTTTCTATATCATCGTCTATCGTGTCGTCCCTATCACTTTCGTGAATGAATTGAAAATTTTGCTGAAAATATTCTTGCGCTTGTCTTTGCAAGGCGCTTAATTCTGATGATCTGTCTATCTGTGATGATGCTGCTGATTTCATGGGTGAAGAAGTAGTGTCCTCTGAATCCCCTCTTTGTATGTGCGGTGATGGTGGTATCATTGAAGTGGGTGAACGAGGTGACCTTGGTGGTTCTTCTGATTGTGTTCGATGAAGTTTCTCATGATCAATACCAATGAAACTAGAAAAAAAACGAGTTAAAATGAAGTAATAATTTAACTGTCATGAACTAAAATCTCTGGACATAAAAATACCTCTCAACGGACGCAGTGATATCATTCTGAGCATCTCGATCAGCCAGACGGTCTCCGCCAACTTCAGAAAAGGATTTTGTCAACCTTCGAGGTCCAACAGTGATTCCGTTCGTTTGTACACCCGCAGCTACCATCTTTACCTGAACCAAAAGGTAGGTTTACTTATAGCTTGCTTCCTCGTTTCTTGAAATACAAAATAGCGAAATTTTATAATGCGATTTGTTTATGTTTACCCTTTTGATAGTCCTAGGACTAAGCGATAAGTAGTTCGGCGGCAGTGGTTTTCTTCCTAAGCATACTTCGGTCTGCGTCGCTTGTGTCCTCATAACACCTTTCTTTATCGAATCTAAAGAAAATAAACACATTTATAGACATACGAACAATGTCCACTAACAAGGTGCTGGTGTTTTCTTTTTGTATTCCGGCGTCGTATGTAGGTCTGGAACATTGTGACCCAGAAATCCCTGTTTGCTTATTAAAAATGGCGTTTTTTTCCAACCCGCCTTCTTATCTTAGCCTCATGTGATGTTTTACATGAAGAGACTGAGATAAAAATAGAGATACTTAGAGGTAAAGCGTGTATATAGCGTGTTATACCAAAATAGTGCCAGAACTTGTCAATAAATTGCCAGCATGCACAATCTTCTCTAAAACCCTTACTTGTCCTATAAACTTTACCAAGCACGACGACTTTGGGCTGTTCGGTCTGCGTTTGTATGGGCACCGTCGGCGCGTGCGGCTGCAGCGGTATGATTGGGGGGTAGTGCATCGACGCAGGCGGTTGCGCGCTGATGTATTGCGGGTATGGGTTGAATGGTTGGAACATTATTGGCAGCGTGGAGTACGGTTTTGGTTCAGGCTGAAAATAATAAGAATACATCTGAAACACTGCGTTTAAGTAAGTACATGCTCGTGTTCTTTATTATTAATTTTCAAGGAATATTTATTGTTTTATTACTTCTATTTTTATTTTTATTAATAACGTGTACACTAGACAGCAAAAGTCCATGGTCAATTCAGAAACAGTTTCGCTTGTCCGCCGAATCCTACGCCATCTATGAGCACAACGTGTAGTATTATTATAGATGTAAATGTAAGCCTCAAAAGTTAAGCGAGATTTCACTAGATGGCGTTGTTAGCTGATTTTTAATGAAATAAAAATTGTTTTCGTCCGCGTCTTCGAAATTTCTATTTACTTGGATAACCACCACCTACTATTTTTGTATATTTATCGAGTCAACTTTAACGCATTCCCGATTTTTTGTTTTTAACAACACACCTTCGTGGAGGTATTATTAAATTGTCTTCTTCTTGTTAGTGTTTTGCACTAAGAGCGAACTCCAAACATCGAATAAATTACAAAAACATAATTTGGCTGGACGCGGCCGCGGGTTTGAACCCGAATTCTCAGGTCGACTTTAAACTGCAGTCTATTTGCCACTGGGCCATTTGCCATTTGGATGGTAGATTGAAATTAATCATCAGTTTGTTTTTTTATACCTACAGATATCCATTACGACTACGTTTAGTATAATAATTGAAGAAGGTAGATAGATGACATATAACTACCGTAATCTTTTTTATTACACTCACTTCGTATTCATTCGTTAGCCGTTTACCAATTGATTCCTTTCTTTA
Source organism: Epinotia ramella (assembly GCA_947578815.1). Lineage (NCBI taxonomy): Eukaryota > Metazoa > Arthropoda > Insecta > Lepidoptera > Tortricidae > Epinotia > Epinotia ramella. The sequence continues at coordinate 9,080,415 of OX388217.1, read as the reverse complement.
CTAATATAGCAATGAGTTATCGATTGATCTTTAAAAGATCACAGTTAATTGCTATTTAATATAATGTATAAACGTAAGTAGTTTTTACATGTTTTGTAATATTAATGATACTTAATCTAATTACCTACTCGTATCTTACATTGTTGTTATTATGTAATACTGTTGTTACAGCGAAAAAACGGTTGTTTTATGGGCACAAAAGGAAGGATCTAGTAGATCAGGTCTCAATCATACCATTATTCAGCGTGCAGCTATGGTGAATGGTGATGACCTACGAAGAAAGTTGCTTATAACCGATAAGCCACTTCCACGCAAGTGAAGAGTTGAAGACACAGTTCGCCGTTGCTAACAGATGCACAGAAAACGGCACGGTTGTAATTTACCCTATAGAATTTAAATGATGGTGAAGTGTTTTAAATCCAGTGAACACGGCCGTTTAAGTTTATGATATCGTAATAATACGTATGATAATGTTCGCGTAGTTCCTAACATGGAGAAGGTGAAGAAGCCGACCAAACAGTGCAGTGCAGTTTACATTTAGATTTATACATTATGTTTTAGGAAAAGGCCGGGTTATGCTAGACAAATTAAAAACAAAAACATTGCTTAGTAGGTATGATGTTTGCATTTTTTTTTATCGCTTTACTATTCGAAATGTGATTGTGAGTTATTATTACTTATTATTAACTATATAATCATAAGTTCTAACTAGTGTAAGTAACCGTGAAAGTCCGAATAATATTATTATCATTATTAAAAAATCAATAACAGTTTTCATTATTTGAACGCTCACATAGGTATAGATATATATATGTATAAGTATGTCAATTAACATCTAAATCCGTTCGATTGATTTGAATGTTAGATAACCCGGCCTTAAGTTAATAATTGTTAATGTTATATTTATTGGGGGTATAGCTTCAATCTTTTTCCAATTTTCGGAAATGAAACTTAAGCTATCACCTTAATTAAATGTTAGAAAAGTTGCTAAGTAACTATTACTAAGTTCTATTAAAAAACTGCGTTAGCAGTACTGTAGTTAACGAAATAAACACAATAAAAACAAAAAAAGCTGTCTTAATTATTTAAGTTATTAATATTTTATTTCATTAAACGATTTTTATTTATATCTAAAAAACTTCCATCTAGAAATACAAAACTATAAAAAAGCAAAAACATAACTTATTCTACCATTAACAGGGAATCGATCTTCGATCGATCTTGGCTGCCGAGTTTATAGCACATGTCTCAATCCACTGGGCTGTCGCATCATTTTAATTACTAGTGGAAATATAGCATTCACATATCAGTTGTATCACACTTAAATAAAGCTATTGTAAATTGGTATTTGCTAATAATTAGTATAATTACACTATTAGGAGAATACTTCTGGTGATAATAGGTGTAAATTTATAGTAAATTGGCTTATGTTCCGCGATGTTCAAATACCATCGCCAAGAACGCCATCTAGTTTATTTATTGCACACAACGTGCAACTATGTGAGTTGAAGACGTCAAACCATTCAAGCGAAACTAGGCCGTAAGGTGTCCATGCATTATTGCAGCCGATAGTACCTACTTTTCTTTTTGTTGTAAACAGAAACGCGGCTACCGAAATTTTATAAATTTCAAGTCAGAGAAAAAATGTTATGCTCTGAGCCAGATTCAAACCGGCGACCACAGGCATAGGTGGCCTGCCACTACTAACCAACTGAGCGAACGGAACAACCCGTCTCGGCCACTAAATGTTTCAATCAGTTCCCTCTTACAACGCCTTAGGGAGACGTGTGGCGACTTCCACCTAGAAGACTCAGGCCAACGCCAATGCTAGTTACTTCGCTACTTCCTGTAGTATCTAGTACTACAGGAAGTTCCTATATAATCGGGATGGCTCTAAGCTGAGGAGATTGTTTGTACTCGTACCTTAATGACACGGCCATCGATGAGTCGCTCGCAGTCTCTTCTAAACCGATTGCTGACCGCAGCCGGCATGACGGTATCGTCGAACGTAGTCAACGTGTGCGAGCGAGCAAACGAAACGTGTTTAGCCCTGGAAAGTTACATTATTTTATGTGTAACGAGAAAGTTCAAAAACTAGAGACTTATTCGATACCATGTTTAAAAAAAATATAATTATATGTATATATGTCGCAGTGACCGACGACGCGAAGAGCGCTTTAGCCTTAGTTGGTAGAGTGACCTTGCCTATGAAGCAAGAGGTCCTGGTTTCGAATCCCGGTGTGATGAGCACTAATATTTGTTCCCGAGTCATGGATGTTTTTTACGTATTTAAGTATTTATTTATCTATATAAGTATGTTTATCGTCGTCTAGTACCTAGATCGATATGTGTGAGATTGTCCCCTAATATTTATTTATTTAGTATAATCCGTCGTTACATAACAGCTAGCCGTTTTACAAAACAGCGCCGTTTTGTAATACAAAGAAAGAAAGAAAAGAAAGAAGACATTTATTCACCACGCAAAAGACACACAGAGACAAAGGGAGTACAAATACAATACAATTTACACATAATGTGTGTGTCTTCGCGGCAGTGACGGGTACAACGGGTTGACGGTCAGCCGAATTGAATACCGCTGAATGAAAATCAGCTGGAATGTGTTCGACGCTAATAGTTCTTCAATACGACTAGCGGTAATGCAGTACAGCGGGTCATTAGCCGCCGCTTGGGAAAGCTAGCTAATATGTGAAACGGCGGATTATACAATATGCCTGCGACATATATACATGATGGTTTTGGGGCAATTTGCAGTAAAAGCTTTTGATGCGATCTTATTGAAACATTTCGACATCATAATGCATGCATTTACATTTGTCAAAAACATGTTTAAATCTGCGCGTTTATAAGTTTGTCTTTGCCTTAGAATAATTCGTAATTGTTGCCGATAAAAAGAAACTCCGAACTTTTGACACTTTTAATTCACGAACATCTGTCGCCACCACAGATATAGATATACATAGATCACGCAAATGCATGTACTTCGCGTGTCAGAATTCGGACTCCGAGTTGGCACTCCGACTTACATTCCGCGCGCGTCTGTTGTGGTAGCCGTGTGTCCGTGAATATTAAGAAAATACCTTATTGCAGAATCGATTTTCCGCGGACAACGGGGAACTCAGATCACTAATTCGCCCGTGTGACGTCAAAGTAGGTAGAAAAAAGGTTTTCATACAGATTGAAGTGTTTAGTTATCTAGTGTATATCTATATCTGTGGTCACTACCGCCAGCGTTTTGTCGATTGAAAAGAACAAATACATAAGAGGAACAGAAAAACTAGAAACCATTTACAAAACATATATGTCATTATTTGCCGATCTTGAGAATATCCCTTTTTGTAAGGGAACCTTTACCGAGCTGGGAATATTCTCAATACAATTCTCAAGGCACTTTAATTATTAAGTAAGTAGCGTTAACATATTCACTGCCAGGAATCGAAACGCCCTACGTTCGTAGCCAATCCCGTGGTTTGCCTCATACGTAGCGGAAAACAACTACAGCGTAGCCGCCCGCTAGGCAGGTTTCTGGCAGTGAAAGTGATAAGAATATGACATTAAACTCGCTCTTATTCATGCAGTGTGCGCTACGCCTACGCCATACGTATACACTTTCATACTTAACATTATTATATATATATATAAAGGGTGAAATAGTATTCGCCGTTCAAATTTTGGCAATTTTCGCGATTCGGATACAACTTATTTTCCAATTTTGATCGAGATGACCCACCGAATCACCCCTCAAAATTTGAACGGTGAATACTATTTCACCCTGTATATATAAACATATTGTCTATCAATATATAGTAGGTTTTATATCATCGTCTCAACCTAAGCGGTCGTGTCGTTTACCACCACATTACATGGCGACTCTGCCAGGATGCAGCTTTGCGTGCGCCGTACAGTACGGGTAGCACAAGACCGCGCGAGAGGCGACTCGCAGCGAGATAGACTATCCATCTCTTTTTAAATGGTCTAATAAGAAGACGAAGCATGACTATGCTTCTATCTCACCACGAGACAGCTCGTGCATGGGTCTTGCGTTAGCCGTGCGGTGAGCTGCGTCAGCCAGTAACAAAAAAAACCTTAAAGCAAATTGTGAACTGAAAACACTTTTACATCATGTCATTTACCACTATGTTACATTCGCAATGCATTCAAAAATTGCTTGACTCATCGCTTATGTTCATTTTATCTCCTAATTCCTTGCTTCGCACTATAACTTAAAATACAATGTGTATTGCTTATACTTGATCAAACGAAATGTGCGGATACTAGACAAAAAAATATCGATAAAAAAAATAAAAATAAAAATTATAGGCTAAAAAAAAAAAGAAAAAAAAGCCTACCAAAAACAGCTTTTTTTTGGTAGCTTTTTTTTTTTTTTTAAAGCCAAAAAAGTGCAAAAAAGATGCACTTTTTTGGCTTTTTTTTTTTTTTTGGTAGGCTTTTTTTTTCTTTTTTTTTTAGCCTATAATTTTTATTTTTATTTTTTTTATCGATATTTTTTTGTCTAGTATTCGCACATTTCGTTTGATCAAGTATAAGCAATACACATTGTATATGTCGGAGAGGAGAAAATTGTATTCAGCGCCCTCTATTACATTCTTCGGAATTTCCGTCGTATCTTGCTTTATTATCATTGAAATATCAGCAAACGCGGACATATTTGTCTGGGCAGAGTCGGTAGCTCATTAGTTCCACCGTACGCCAACGGAGGGCTATAACGAGTATTATTTGAATTGGAGAAAATAGTACATTGTTTACCGAGGGGCGTAAGTGGAATATTGCGAACAAGAGTCTATCAGAAGCCCGACGCCGAAGGCGGAGGGCTTTTGATGACTCGAGTTTGCAATATTCTTGCGCCCATGTTATACACAATGTTTTTCATCACTTGCGAGGAAACAAATACATTTTAGATGAAATTAATACAAAACGTAATAAAAACTTCAACATGTCAGTCGTCCATTTTGTTGAATTTGACGTGAGGCGCGTATGGCAAAGACCCTTCGGTATACAGCCACGATTTGAAAACACTTAAAAACATTTTACATAGACACTAAATAACTACATATTCAATCTGTAAATAATTCAGTTAAACATCTTTAAGTAGTTTTTTAAGTTTAAATGTATTTATAAATACGTTTTCAGACATCGTATTTGATATAAAACCTCTTTGCTTTGTAACTGCCGCATGAGTGCCAGATACAATTTAAGAAAAAAACCATTACGCCCGTGGGCGTAACACAGGCTATTACAGCTCTGTATGTCTGCGCATTATGAAGCCCTTTTCGAGCAAGTGTGATGAAAAACAATTAACGGTTGGGTTGGCTGTCAATACTGTCATGGAAAAGTCGGAGAGAAGGTGGAAGCTCTCTTTGGTGAGAAATAAACGCGGTCACGGTTTGGGGTGACGGAAACCGACAACCGACATTGTCAGTTCCCTGTATTTCACATGACTTTTGTAACAATGTTGTAATGAAATCAGAAATAAAGTTTGTACTTATAACTATTATCATCGTCTTTGATCAATGCGCGACAACCCAGGATACGCTCACACCCCGACATGTATATATGATATCAATTTAATTATGCGCAAAATATCCCTTCCATAATGTAGTCTTACCTGTGAGGGGGTATTGTGAGAGGTGGCGGCGGAGGTGGTGGGGGTATCGGAGTATGGGCGGGACAGCTGAAATTAAAAACAAACAGCTTTGTAATACAGCAGGAAGTTTCCTTTTCCTTAACATAATTTAATCGTTCACTGGAACCTTTCATGAAGGTACAGTACAAAGAGTAGGTGAATAAAGTGGGTCAGTAGGTATATATATGGAAATCCGATATAAAGTGTACCAACCCGTTTTCATTGAGCTCGTGACTAAAGTTGAAGAAATAAATGTCTAGGTAGATACCGTATTTTTCTCAATAGTTATAATAATCAGGTGGGATATTTATTTCGATACCACATCATTTTTATACCAGACAAGAGTCAAATATGTTCGATCATCTTTCAATAAAAATGTTTAGGTACTTGTCACAACCTACAGAGTATTTTAAACTCAAAGTTATATATTTATTATGAAAACTTCAGAGAATTTCCTTTTGCTGGTGCGTAAAATTGTGCATTGACTCAGAAAATTATAATATGTGTCGGGTTTTATAAGAAAACGGCCGATCAGAAAAATCCGAACGTATTGATCGGAGAAATCACAGCATTAGGATTTAGTAGAGCAACCGTTCTTATCCTTTAAGAGCTGAACCGTAAGGCGGCATTAACATCTGCATGTTTACTTAAATGTGAAAAGGTTAAAAGGGTTCTATTGTTCTTAGGTTAAACATATACATTGAAAGCCTAGTTGGTATACTTTTTAGTACCTTTTGTCATTTTGTGAGTTTGGTGGCGAATTTAATAAATGTGTTCGAAATTCAGTTTTGGCTCAACTTTTGATAATCAGTCGTGACCTTTGTCGGGTATATGTCTGTTACAGTAAAGGTTGAGGTCGGTTGTTGTAAAGCCTGTCTTTAGTATTTCTATCTTTGTTTGTTAGGGTGCCATTACATTAGTAAGTGTAAAATGTATTAAAATGCCCGGCCAGCCATCCCTGTTACTGCTACTAAAACACGGGTAGTACAAAAATGAGTGTGGCAACACTTTATACTTCAAATGACATCGGAAATGTACGAACTACGGAAATATCTCTTTTTTACACTCACTAATGTAATGGCACCCACGCACGCACGCATGCACGGCAGTACAAAAATGAGTGTGGCACTGTGGCAACACTTAATACTTCAAATGACATATCGGAAATGTACAAACTAAGGATGTATCTCTTTTTTGCAGCATACTATTTCAATATTTATGCACCTTATAAACGTATGCATGCAGGTCATGTCATATAAAATTGCATACTCAATGTGTAATTTTTTTTTTTGCAAGACACTATTAAACCATTAAGCAAGTATAATATCTGCCTACATAGCGACCAAGTTAATAACTATAGTAAACAACGTATTTGCTCTCGACAAGCATTTCATGGGGTGAAGTGGAAAGGAAATGTGAAAACGTGCAGGTATGCAGCATGGCGAAGTACTAAATTGAAATCGTTTTTCTTTATTTTCTGATTTTTATTATAATATGTCACCGTTAGATTGAGAACACCGTTAGTTGATAGATTAATAAATATAAACCTACGAGCCATAATGCATTGTGAAATGTTTCGACTGTTTTTCGACAGTTATAATATTGAGTGTTAGATTATAAATTGACGCTATTCACAATCTAACGGTAACATATACATATAGATTGGTTCCCTTCCTGACCCATGCACCTGACAAGTTCACCTGGGTGACTATAGGCGCTTGTTCTGACCCTTGGTGCACCTGACAAGTTCACCTGGGTGAACTATAGGCGCTTGTTCTGACTCTTGGTGCACCTGGGGGGAGTGACACCGGCGCATAATATGTGGGAGCGAGGGGCCGCTCTATGATCTCTTGCTGCCGCACTGTTCGCACCGTTGTCGCTCGCTGCCACCGTCGCTTGAAGTCGTGGCAGACACCTTAGTGTACATATGATCTGAGTGCACGCTCCGCTACGAGCGGGGCGTGGAGCGTCCATAGATTGCATTTTGTTTTATATGGACGCTGCGCTGACCATCCTGTATTTATATACATAGAACCTTATTACAATGCACATAAAGTGCACGGATGGTAACTTAGCTGTTTTATCGATAGTACACTTTGGATTAGACGTTTTTGCTTGGCTATGTTTTTAAACTAACACCAGTAGGTACTTACGGTATTATTGAAGGAGGCCTCGGCAAGGAGCCTCCTCTTGTGACTGACGCGATTTGGTCCAGATTGTAATTCTGTGGCCAACCCGCGTTATCTTCTATTACCGATCTGAAATGTATAAATTTGAGATTTATTTAAGGGTAACTTATCAATATTTTTTTTACTACGTAGTCGTAACCACTTTACACAAAAGCAGGATAACACATATACGAGTATGTCGTATACAATTCTCTCTCTTTCAGCTAACCTTCGAGCAAGAATACACAGTAACTTCTAAGATTGATGTAAGTAACTAGATTTAGACTTTTGAAATTTGCCAAGAAAAGGGTTAATCGGAACATCGCCTCATAAAAATAAATAGCCGTTCAAGATTTGTGGTTTAAATAAAAAAAAGTGGCTTAATATTTATGCATTTAAAGATGCTACTTGCTTTCCACAATACACATTTTATTGGATTTTGTCTTTTTACAGTAAATTTACCACATTTGGTGCTAGTCTGATAAAGAAGGGTGTGCAAAATAGTGCACAATTTGGAAGACCGCCAAAAACTGCAGCATTCAGACAGAGTATGTTGTGATATAAATTGCACTCTAAATTATAGATAAAAACGACTTCAATTGAAACATTTTTTTCATATGGCCTGACACTAAACGCAATTCAGTCACTTAATCATAATCGGAACCACTGAATAGGAAATAAAACGGTACACTTTGTGCATTCTATCAAAGGGTGTACCTCTTTAGGGTTCCGTATTTTGTTCTTGAGTGGTCCAGATACTGAATTCAGTGACTGTTCTGTGTGAGGCCAGCATAATACAGCAACCAAAATGATTACTGTAGGCTTTGTAAACTCGTGACTCAAATGTTTATGACAACAGTTAATTAATTCTATTACCCTCTAAATTTGCATTGTAGCAGTAAAAAGTTATTTACGAGAGGGTCGCTAGGGTCATAAGGTTTCTAGTGAATAAACTGGACAGGACACGGCTCACACCTGTGAAGCTATTTGAGAAATTACTTTCATAAGCGACTATGTTCTTTAATATAAGTGTACAAAAGGCATCGTTACTGCATGGTAATAGAATTTAAATTAAGTCAGAACTTTTACAAATTACGAGAGTTACTCGGTAAGCCCCTGTAGAGTGCTAAGGGAAACTTTCAGTAAAGTCGTCGCTAATAAAGGTACAGTTTTCATAAAGTCGTAACAAGTTTTGCGCTTTTGATCAAAAGTAATTCTTTTGCTTGCAGGAATAAAGTCGATTCTACAAATGTAGTTACCTGAAGTTTTAGAGCTTGTTATTAACTGTCTCATTTTAAGAACACTGTAAAATAAAAGTTCGATTTGTAATAAACGTAGCTAACCTTTCATCTGTATTTTTTTTCTAACTATCCGTAAAATATCAAATCTATTCGTTTAGTATTAGCAAAGTATGTATGTATGTAAGCAATTTATTGTACGCAATAACAGGTTAAAAAATATACATGTCACACTATTGTTCGTTTCATCTATTGATCAAAGTACAAAGGCGAACTTATCCCTATAAGGGATCTCTTCCAGCTTACCTTTGAGCAATTGAGCAAAGTATAAGTACTGTCATGATTGGAGGGTGGGCCAGATTCAGAGGTAGAGTTACGAAGACTCAAAAGACTTTTAACTTGTTTATTTTATCGTATAACGAGAGGTGTGCGTGTAACGTGGGCTATATAAATTTATATATCTAAATATTGTCAAATATTAATCAACCGACGAACGTTTTTGCACGGAGGCGTGGAAAATGTTTTGGATTTACCCGAAACTTTCCGGCACGGGTTAATTTATATGTGCCCACAAAGGACAATGAACCAACTCCCGATGAGGCCAACTTCCAAACTATGTAGATTCCGGTACCACGAGATAACCATATTTCATGGATGCGGATTATACTAGTTAGAATTTAATAACGGGTTGTCTCAAACCCTGTTGACCTGATACATTTTATGATAAGTAAACGTCAATATTTAGCGAACAAACATGCTTTCATTGTGATCTGTTTTCTTTTCGCGAGAAATCAAACATTGGAGCTAAAAACGTTTTTTTGGGTCATCCTCGAACACAACAGTAAAAAAAAAACCTTTGTTAATGTGTCGTGTAGTTAAACGAAAATGATAATGTAACGCTACATCATTCAAAATGCCACCAATGATCATGACTCCAAAATGACGTTATGTTTGCACGATTCATGCATCTGGGTGAGCTTTAAGCTCCACATATATCATCACATGTTTTTTTATCAAAATTGAATGCTGTCTTGACTTTAGGTAATCAATTCGTTCAATCAAGCGTTATTTTTAGAGAATATAACCATTAATCTATTAGATAATACTATAGACTAATAGGTAAGTATAGTCAGCTGAAGCATTACGTTAGGTCGGATGTAGGACGAAGATTCTAGGTCACACTGCGGTCGACCGACCCCACAGCGTGGAATGCGGTGGTCGCCACTTTCCAGTGATAAAATAGTTCAGCACTAAGTCTAGCTTTGGTTTCAGTCGACTCCATTAAGCCGTAATGTCAACAGTGACAGTACATCTATACATCTTTCTTAGATTTAGGTTTATTTATTACACGATAATAATTACAATATAAATTGCATAAATGTCAAGACTACAAAAATTTCTACCATGTTTGTCAATTTTAATAATAATAACTTAATGAGTCAACTGTAAATACAAAATATTATATTATTCTCTCTCCCGAAAAGGATCGTCATTCATTACTACATTACTACACAACTAAAATAAATGTCAATTTAAGAAAACAAAATACACAATTAAAAAGTCATTTCCATGTACTCGTTAACGGAGTACAGAGGGTTTTCCAACAAAAGATTTCTCAGTTTGCACCGGAATGTTTCGTCATATGGTTCATTCCTTAGATTGGCCGGTAAGTGTTCGTAATAAGTGAGTCCGATGACGCGGGGGTTCTTTGTTGAAAGCGCCATGCGACGAGGACCCGTTCTCAAGCGCCCAGTAGAACGGAGTTGTTTTCCCGGCAAATAAACACGCACAAACTGGGAAATATTGTTTCTTACAAATAACAAACAGTCAAATAAGTATTGTGAGTAGTGCGTCATAATGCGTTGAGATTTGAAGAGTTCTCAACAAGGGTGCCTATGTTTTACTCCAACAAGTGTACGGATTGCTTGTTTTTGCACGATTAACACCCTTTTAGCATCTGTAGAGCTCCCCCAGATGAGTGTGCCGTAAGATATAAGTGAGTGAAAATAAGGTTTCAATGCTTCCCCTGAGATCAATGGTTTCAGTTTTTTCAACGCAAAGACTGTACTACCCAATCTATCGCATAAACTGTCGACATGGTGCTTCCAATTCAAATAAGCGACAACTATGAACCCAAGAAACTTACTCTCGTCACATATTGACATCGGACAACTGGCCATGGACAGCGGACGCGGAATCTTTCGGCCTGAGAAAAGTATTATGTTTGATTTTGGACAGTTAAGCAATGCAACCAGTTCCCTAATTGACTACAAGCCTGATCAATCTTATGGCTGAGCTGATAATAAGAATTTGCACTAACCAGTACTGTTGTGTCGTCCGCAAACAATACAGACAAACCAGCCACAATGTTCGATGAAGGTCATTTATAAATATGTACCTATTAGAAATAGGGTATTTCCCAACGCAGAACCCTGAGGAATACCTGTATTTATGTCCCCTGCATCGGATTGCAGTGATTTGCCGTCAGTGAGTAATTTCACGATTTGTTTGCGGCCTGACAAAAACGAGGTGCATGATCGAGGGATCTGTTCTGAATGCCATACAGATTTAATTTATTTAGTAGCAATTAGTGACTAATAACGTCAAAGACCTGTGGCAAGTCACATAATATTCCTGCCGTCTTATTCTTATCGTCCAACCCAGTCATGATACAATCGAATATCCTGCACGCCGCGGTGGTAGTCGACATGTTTTGTCGGTACGCAAATTGATTTTCCGTAAACAGGATATTCGACTCGTGGTGACACATTAGGTGAGACGATAAGATAGATTCCACGAGTTTGGAGGCAGTGGGTACTATTGTAATTGGCCTATAGTTGTTAACATCGCACCTGTCGCCCTTCCCTTTAAAAACTGGACACACCCTTGTATTCTTTAAAATATCAGGATATGTACTAGTTTCAAACCTAAGGTTTATAAGGACAACAAGTACGTCGTCAACAACCGGCCATATCCAAAGAAGAATATTAGGTGATATGTCAAAAACATCAGCAGTGCTACGCTTCTTCAGCATAGGGAGAAAAGCCGCATCAAGCACATCGCGAGTGACGAGTGGCAGGATAAAAACAGGCACATCTGACACTGTCATGTGCCTATGGAGAAACTGCGTGGATTTCAGCATATCGCTCTGTATTGTGTGTGACAGACGCCACTCCAAGAAAGTGAGAGTTTAAAGTCCTTAATAGCTATCGGCCATCAATCATTAACACAAAGTATATTTGTCGTCTAAGCGAAGCTAGACAAGAAGCACTCAGAAAATAGAAGCACTGCACAGCAGTTGGTGAAATATTTAGTGTTTAAAGACCAAGGCCAGAATCAACATTTTTACAGATACGAGTATAATGTTTTAAACATTTCTTCTCTGAAGTACATCGTCATTTTAAGTATAATTTTCTGCCGTATTTAGAATAAACTTCTAAAGCTACACTAATCCGCTTTCTTAAAAAACAAAATATTAACTTCAGAGCTTTAATAGAAAATATTCCAACGTTCATACTACGGCTCAATAGCCCGTAATCCCTTCGAAGAAACGTCATAAAAAACCGGCCAAGTGCGAGTCGGACTCGCGCACGAAGGGTTGCGTACCATTATATATAATAAAAACGAGCCCACATAGGACGATGGTAACTGAAGAAGGAGTTATAAAATCCAACTTCACAAGTGAAGTTAGAAAAAATATTATCTATTTGAGTACCACCGCGTGTAGAGGCAAGCGGTTGTAATGTTGTTGTTTATTTATTGTTATTAAGGATATTATGATTTTATATTACAATATTTTTACATGGTTCATTCACTTATATTTACTACCTCTTTTACACACCTAACAACGTTTTATAAGTAAGTTACAATAGAATTTGTACGAAACTATTACTTCTTGAAGTACATTTTATAAGTTGGTCGACTATTACTCGTAAACGTGTAAAGCCTACTTAGCTGTGATAGTTTTCCTTTTAACTTCGTTATATGTACTACTACCATGAATTTTTTCACATATCCCAAAACAACCATTTAGCTAGCAGGGGGTGGGGACACTGGAGTCTAACAAAAATTAGCACTTTAAGGCTTAATATTTCACAAACGGATCGTTTAATCGAAAAATTGTTTTCACAAACCCCCAATATTTTTAAAAGACCTATCCAACCACACCCCACACTATGGGGTAGACGACAATAAAAAAAATCATCCCCACTTTACATGTAGGGGAGGTACCCTAAAAAAAATGTTTTTCAAGATTTTATTTTACCACTTTGTCGGCATGACTAATATGTATATTCATGCCAAGTTACAGCTTTCTAGTACCAAGAGCCTCTGAGCTAAGCTGCGGACGGACGGACGGACGGACATAGCGAGACTATAAGGGTTCCGTTTTTGCCATTCTGGCTCCGGAACCCTAAAAAAGGCGACATAAATCCAAAGATTTTTTTAAACAAACGCGAGCGCCTTCGAGAAATTTATGCCAGCAGTAAGTTTGTCAAGTTAACGAACGTTTCTTTATACCCCAGTTATGCAAATTTCAAAGGTGACTCAGGACCACTTCACAGTTATTTGTATTTGCCTGGAAATGGAAGGCACGGGATATTTTAACTAAGGATTGTTCCAGCTTAATAGATTTCGAGGCTCTTTGTTGACTTTCACGAAACGGAAGGTCAATGTTTCGTGAAAGATGTTGTTCACCGTGTTTATTATTAGGAAAGATGTTTATGAATACATTTGTTATAATAGCGATTTTGGGAAAACAGCCTTTATCAAGAAATCGTACCAAGCCAATATCAGAATTATGGACATTAGGTAGGTACTAATAAACTATCAATATTTTTATGATTCTAGTCAATTGTAATACATAGACCGATTTTCAAAATTATTTTTTTATTCGGAAGAGTATATTGACTTCTAAGGGTCCCAATGTCACCATGTCAGGATCTGATGATGGGATGCCAGGGAAATTGAGCGCAACCCTCAAATTTTATAGACACTCGTATAGCGATTTCGGTATTTTCTATTATAACTCGTGTATTTACCCTCGGAAATCGCCATTTTGGTGCAGTGGAACTGATGATGACCACAGATGACTTATGGAACTCCTCATTAATGTAAAGTACGTCAAAGATTCTGACATGATTCCGTTGAAGTAGCAACTAATGTATGTATGTATGTATGTAAGCACTTTATTGTACACAAGAACGGGTTAAAGAATATACATGTCACACAATAGATTAAAGTACAAAGGCGAACTTATCCCTATAAGGGATCTCTTCCAGTTAACCTAATGTAGTGTCAATCCTTGAGGAATCGACAAAACTCCTCAAATATTATCAGCTCTTGGATTTTTTCTGTAATAATCAACGCATTTGTCCTCGGAAAGCAGTTCATGTGGTATATTGGAAAGGATTATATGGAAATTTCATGTACAGTCAGTATCAAAAGTAGCTACGCAAACCAAGGCGTCAAAAGTCTGTATTAAAAGGGAATAAGAGCTTTTGACGTCTTCGATTGCGTAGTCATTTTTGATGCTGACTGTACCTTAGCCCTTTACCTGTAGCTTGGTGAAGTACTGAATTGAAGTCGGATTAAACTTTGTTTTAAAAGTAAAGTATTAACTCATGTTTAACTTTATTTCATAAAAAAGTCATAATTTATTTCTGAGAACTATAAAAGTTACGGCTTCTTCTTCAACCATTTTTCACCCACTGAAGAATTTGAAGCCATTTAGTGATCTAAGACTTACTGTGGCCACTCCATCCGGGTGAAGTCTTCATCCTCTGGCATCCAAGTGTAGCGTTTGGGGTCAGGCTGGCTGCAAACGGACCTCGGCCGGCGACGGAAGTACGAGCACTCCAGATCGGCGTCATGGGCACATAGCTCCGGTGGCGCGGGAGAAGGTTGGCCGAACCTTAAACAAACATTTGACACAATATTGGACACGCAATCGGCATCGAACGACATCAAAGGAACCAATTCTTTGCAGCAATCTGCTAGTCAATGTTGGGGTAAGCACTCGTAGATAAAAGAAGAAGTTGAATTTACACTTCATATCTTTGAAATGGTACAAATTTAAGAAACAGGAGAACTAATGTTAGCAATAGGGGTATTCATGCAAAGATTTTGGGCTACTTTGACATGTTGACATGTTACAACATCTATCACATCTATATATTCTGGTGCTTACTTTACGTATTCTGCTAAGGTGTGGTCCAGTTACAGACAGATAAGCAAAAGGGGCGGTTTAACTTTACATGTTCCGATCAAAGATCATTGACAAAGGAAAAAACTTGCGTCGTACCAAGAAGAGTACAGTCAACAGCAAAAGAAACTGATGAAATAGGGTCCCAAAATAATATATACAATAAAGTAACTCAGATGTTACTGACTATTGTAGTATTTGTAGTTTATTAGAAGTAAATTAACTCTAAATCTGTCATAAGTAAGTGACATGACATAGTCATTAATGTGTGTGTCAAATGAAACTGATTATCTATAAACACGGGTTTCGGGAACTGCATGGCTTTGCAAGATCACCTCGGAATACAAATCCGATGTTCGGTTAATCTCGGTTATATTCGTCAGACATATAATTTTTTTTATTTTTTTTATACACGCAAAGCAACTATAACACACTAGCTTTTGCCCGCGACTCCGTCCGCGTGGAACTCGTTTATATCGTAGCTCCATACAAACATTGATCCCACATTTCACCCCATTGTCCTTTCCCCGGATTCTAACTATCTCCTTACCGAATTTCATCTAAATCGGTTCAGCAGTTTAAGCGTGAAAAGGTAACAGACAGACAGATAGACAGACAGACTTTCGCATTTATAATATTAGTATGGAGTATGGATTTCGTGTCGATCTGTTAAGGGTTCAAATAAGTTCCGATTACTTCAGCTTAATTTTTTGGAAATCTGTCTGTCTATCTGTCTGTCTGTCTGTCTGTCTGTCTGTCTGTCTGTTACCTCTGCAAGCTTTAAACGCTGAACCAATTTAGATGAATTTTGGTATAGAGATAGTTTGAGTCCCGAGGCAGGACATATAATAGTTTTTATCCCGGAAATCATCCCCTAAGGGGGTGAAAGTTAGTATGGAGCCGCGATATAAATGAGTTCCACGCGGGCGGAGTCGCGGGCAAAAGCTAGTTTTAAATAAATCCTTGAATGCCGAGTTCTCATTTCGACATTTAGAAATATAGACTTCCTTTTGTTCGTCACTTGACACTTCTTCATTAAATTTGCCAATACAGAGATAGTTATGACATCGTATACTATTATTTCGCTTTGACATATTGATTTGTTATTTCTTTTCTGTGTCCCGGTGTTTTTATGATAAAAATAACACCTTGTTATAATTTGTTAAATCGGGGTCGTCATGCTAGAACATGTTTTGAAATATTGATTTTAGACATAGACATACAAGACATAGAAATACTTTATTTATTTTCATCACACTTTTGACGTTGACTCTACTAGTGAAAAGTATGCCTTTAAGCTTGGCCAATTAAGTTGTAACATAATTTTTCATTTCTTCGTTCGGGGAAGTTGGTTCAGTAGCTTCAACAAAGTATTTAAAGATGAATCTCAATGAAGACGAGATATGTTTGTATCATTTATATCTATCGATTGGGTCCAAAAGATATATGCCCTTATTCATAATTATTTTTATCTGTCACTATAACATTAGCGTTTGTGAGAAAAGGGCAAAGCGCATTTTAGTTCATAGAGGTTTGTTAAGTTTTATGAATTTAGGGTTTGACTTTACGTTGTGCAGCGCGCTGCGGGACGCGTTAAGCAATTATTTTCATACGGGTGCACGTAAAATTAAAAAGTTGTGCTGATATGTGTGTGTTTTTGTATAGGCATAGGCATATCCCACAGACTAACCAGACTCACCACGGTATAACCAATATATAGCGAGATGGTCGTAGAAATCTCGATCAGTGTGACAGAGAGAGATACCTGTGCCATTTCAATGGGATTATTCCCCTAAGGTGCAACCATGAGACAGAACGAGATAAGGATATGAATGACCTTGAAATTCATTCTAGTATCCCTGTCTCGATCTATTAACTATACAGTTGTGCTGTTCGCACACTGGATGCGCTAATCATTACACGATAAGTTGGAACAGCGCGGTGGCTTTTCCGGATTGTAGCTAATTATTATTTTTATCTCAGATGTGCAACACTCCCGGCTTTGTCTTTGTAAATATAAAGAGGCTTCTAGACGGGCCATATTTTCACTGCAATATGTGGCCGGCAACTATTGGTGTCCCTGTCTAACATGTGAGTAAGAGAGGGACGCCCATAGTTGCCGGCCACACATTTCCGGAAAAGTATAGCCCGTCTAGAAGCCCCTTTAGAGAATTTATTGCAAAATGGTGTTCTAATGGGGTTCTTACCTGGGATACCTCTGTATGGGTGCATAATCGGTGTTGAGATTCTCATCCGAGGGCACTCGACGACGGACACACACGGATAGAAATGATGCTCTGAAACCAAAAACCATCAATCAGTATGATTTATTTATCGACACAACACCAAGTTACAAATACAAAAGGTGAACTCAATGTCATAAGGCAGTTTATACCAGTGTTCAGTCCTCAACATCTAGGCCAAACAGAGAATAATCATTTCTGGTGCGTCGCATGAGTACAACACAGAAAAAAATGCTATTTGAGGCCTCATATTTATATACTATGATTTTGAAAAGGGTAAAAATATCCGAATACACACATCCATAAACTCTAAAACATTACATTTCGTTTGGCGTAGCTATTGGTAATGTGAAAAGGGTAATTAAACCCTGTTTGGTAGGTGATGAGTCTATTTCATTAAACGTATAATTGATTAGGAATCGGGATTGTATTTGTTCCGTGTACAAATGTAATGAACAATGAAGGAATATTACGTGGAACAAGTCAAAACCTATTCATTACTTATTTGCTAAGTGAATTTCCGATTGAGGTTTAAGCTGTTTCCGAATCTCACTGGAATATATATATATATACCAACACCGCAAAAGACTTGAACCTAATATGTCATATTCCCTATAATTATCTAATATAGGTATGATATATTATAAACGTCATGTTAGTACCATTAAGTGACTTGACGACAAAGTGTTCAAGACCTAAGGAGTTAATGTCACTTGATTAAACGGAGGGGGGGCATATTACTAACTGCCGTATTCATAAACGTTCTACAAACCTATTTTAACTAAATTGGCGTTAAACTTCGTTTATCTTTATCTGTCACTTTGACATTTGTGTTCGTAAGAAAGGGACAAAGCACATTTTATTTATCAGAGGCATTTTAAGTTTTATGAATAAGGGGGTAAGGCTGTTGAAGTCATTTTAGATACGATATAACGATAATGTCTCGTTAACAGTGTGTAATAGAAGATATTTTGAGAAAAGCTACCCAGTCGAATCCGCTGATATTAAGTTTCTTGTAAAAGATCATATAAATTAGGAGAAAATCTCCTAACACTACTCGACCTATTCCCAAACTAAATCTTGTACTATGTTTACGTACATCCATAAATTAATGCATATTTAAATACACTGAAAACATCCAAGACTCAGAAACAAACATTCGTGCTCATCACACAAAAAATGCCCTTACCAGGATTCGAACCCGGGACTGCCGGCTTAGTAGGCACGGCCACTATCAGTACCAACAAAACCAAAGTGGCCGCTCTTTGTTGCAATAAATTTACGTAAGTATATTCTTGTTTTCGACATGAAACCGCCTGGAAGGTCATAACATTGCAATAAATAAATAAATAAGTAAACATTAATACTGTTTTACACTTTTGCGAGTTAGGGTTACTTTTATTAAATTATAATGGCTAAATCACTATATCGATAACGTTACATTCAATGTATTGAATAGATTTAATGTCTGATTTAAAAAATGCCAGACTTTCTTAGCACTATTAAACCCCTAATATCTACAGGAAGAGTCCGCTGACAGCTGTCATCTCAGTACAGTTTAAGTCTTCTGTGACGTTTGATGACATAAACTGTACTGTGATGACAACTATCAGCGGACTCTTCTAATCTGAAATAGATAGTAGACATATGAAGTATTAGTACCTATTAGAAACAGCTCTGCATAAATATTTCTTCATTGAATAAAACCTGCTCATATTTTAGAATACCGCGAAAATAAGCGCGGAATTTTTTACCCCCATAAATATTTAAAGCATTCTCTTAATACAGATCCTAACACATTCAATATAGCTGATGCCTCATAGCAGAACATTAGGTCCCTACTGTGTCTCTGGAGGGCACCTACCACACAGAAAAAAAATAGTTCTCCAGCCAAGTAAACACTCTTGATTCAAGGTATTTTGTGTTTCCTATATAAGGAAAACATTAAATTCTTGCTTTAAGATATAAAATGTCTTAAAGTTTATTACTTAAGCTAAAACAATTAATACTTAATCCAAGCTCTAAAAAGTTCTTTTTTTAAAAGCTTAATATTCTGGCCAAGAGCGAAAGCGTTTTGTTTTGTGTATTGTATTTTTTGAGTCGAACGTAAAGTGTCTTATAACAATACTTTAAGAACTTATACCTAGAAACTTTGTTTCTTGGGGATAAATACTCATTATTCAATAGAGAATTGTATTTCTCCACGGAAATAAGAAAACGCATTGGTTCAAGAGTATGTTACTCAATGTAAAACTTGTATCATTTACATCCAGAGCCGAAATTTCTTGGCGTATGAAACTGGTAACTTGAGAAAAGCCAATAGTATTTTTTGAATTGAACCTTAAGTTGTCTCAGTGCAATACTTAAATAATTTGTAACAAGATACTTTGTTTCTTAGGGATAGATTCTCATAATTCAATTGAGGATTGTGTTTCTTTACGAAAATAAGAAAACATATTGGTTCAAGAGTATGTTACTTAATTTAAAACTTGATATTATTTACATCAAGAGCCGAAATTTCTCGGCGTATGAAACCGGTAACTTAAAAAAAGCCATAGTATTTTTTGAATTGAACCTAAGGTGTCTCAGTGCAATACTTAAAGAACTTGTACCAAGAAACCTTGTTTCTTTGGCTTAAATACTCATAATTCAATTGAGAATTGTATTTCTTGATGAAATCAAGAAAACTCCTTGGTTCAAGAGTATGTTACTCAATGTAAAACTTGATATTATTATATCAAGAGCTGAATATCTCTTGAATAAAGAATGAATTTGCTTAAACCAACATGGCTTTCGTAATTCGTTAAAGATGTAATGTTTGTTGTTCTAAACTTTTTATATTTTGAAGCGAGATGAGAAACCTAATATTTATTTTGAAAGGCCTAACGATTGATGTGCCACACGTCGACTTACAATGATATTTTTTTTTACTTTCTGTTTGGTAGGTCAGAATGGAGAGCACACCTAAAAAAATATTTTTTTACTCATTTTACAAAACTATGTAGCGACTAACAAGATACACCTAATATCCTCCAAGTAAGTTTTATTCAAATACAGACTGAAACATTGCATGCATGCATGGTCGGATTGTTACATCCGTATGACACACCCAATTATGACTTCGACATGTTGCACTGACAAATTGTTGTGAAATCATATAATCATATAATCTGTAGATCCAATGACGAAACTGACGTTTTAGCCAGTTTGGCTCGGGAACTCTAAAAAAGGAATGTTTTCAGCTTCTCTACTACACTGACACGATTAGTGGGTCAGATTGAAAAATTGAAATGAAAACATAGAAATAATGGGTCAGATTCTAATCATGTCCAAATTTCTACTCGGAACCCCGCAGTGTTGCATGGACGGTGCCAATCACTGGGAATAATGCTAATTCAAATAAAATTAATGAACATTAGGTATGTGTCATTACTCGTCTCCGCTGTTGCTGTCATTATCAGTGGGATCGTCTTCTGTGTGATCGTGTTGTGAGTCAACAGGATTTGTTATTAGAAAAACAACATTATTACATACCTATACATACCTACTACCATACACGGAAGGACGGGACAAGACACGCAAATATGACTGCGTCACTTCCTTTTACGATATTAAAGATCGTGCAATACAATAAAGTACCTACCGTGAATACGAATTTATCCTCGCTTTTATTCCAATTTTTTTTAATGTATTAGCAAAAATATACATATCGCTTACAGACTAGTCCAACACGTGATATGTACAACAATAAGAGATTAAGATTAACACAAAAAGTTAAAACATCCATAAAGCTACAAAGTCACAATATACTTACAAATATTTAAGAAAAACACAATTATCTGCTTGCGGTTCTTGTAAACTCAGTCAGAGTGCAATTAAATAAGTCTATTTTAGTTCCTTAGTATTATAATATATATCGTACATACCTATGTTGTGTAATAAACAAAATGTGTGGATATTACCCGTTTCAAGATAATATATTCAGTAGCGGCAACACCACAAACAAGAACAAGAATTACATCCGCTTTTGATTTTCCATTTAAAATTTTAACTGTATTAAATGAAGAAATAAATTATCAAGCCTAGAATGCACTTACATCACTGTAAGAAATTGATATTTTTTTATCGAATGATTTTGTGTCTTAACTGCATAGCTCTGGCTCTTGCCTGTAGATTAAAAACATCAAACCAAGAATTAATCGCTCTCGCCTAATATCTTACAAGTCTCGAAGGAAAATGTCTACTTTGAAATAGCTTTGTCTCTTGACTGTAGATTGAAAACATCAAACCAAGAATCAATCGCTCTTGCCTAAAAACATAAAAGTCTCAAAGGAAAATGTTGGTGCTTCTTCTTCGGAATAGCTTTGGCTCTCTTGATTGTAGATTGAAAACATAAATTCAAGAATCGATCGCTCTTGCTTAAAATCTAAAAAATCTCAAAGGAAAATTGTGGTGCCTCTTCTTCGGAATATCTTTGGCTTTTGACTGTGGATTGAAAACATCGAACCAAGAATCAATCGCTCTTGCCTAGAAACTAAAAAGTCTCAAAGGAAAATGTTAGTGTTTCTTCTTCGGAATAGCTTTGGCTCATGACTGTAGATTGAAAACCTAAATTCAAGAAGCGATCGCTCTTGCCTAAAATCTGAAAAGTCTCAAAGGAAAATATTGGTGCTTCTTCTTCGGAATAGCTTTGGCTCTTGACTGTAGATTGAAAACATCAAACCAAGAATCAATCGCTCTTACCTAAAACCTTTAAAGTCTCAAAGGAAAATTTTAGTGATTCTTCTTTGGAATAGCTTTGGTTCTTGACTGCAGATTGAAAACATCAAACCAAGAATTAATCGCTCTCGCCTAAAAACTTAAAAGTCTCAAAGGAAAATTTTGGTGCCTCTTCTTTGGAATTAGGTAGCATTTTTGGTTTTATGACGAGTTACTTAATCTAAAGTCGATTTTTAAGAGCGTGCAATATTTCAGGCTAAAAGTGTTTTCTTTTTGCAGTAAATAAGCAATATCTTAACTCAAATCACTCCCATTTCCTTTAAAAAATTATAAAGTAAGAACTGAACCATTATGATTCTCCCTTAAAAAATCATGGTATTTTTAACTCGAGACATATCTATTGGATTAAGCAATTTATTATTATCTTTAAGAAACAGTGTACAAGACAGTTTTGCGTTTTGAATTAAGATATCTTTTTTATCTGTGCACGCACATGCATAAATTGCCCATATAACTACGTAGCGCTATTTGGGGAAGGGCAAAAGAAACCTAGCAAATGCTGAAATAAAATTCAAGCACCTACCAGCCATTCACTCCACTTAAGACGAAACGCGATTACAAGGGTGCAAAGTATAATAAAATGCTCAATTTGTTACCTTTACCTTTGTAAGAGGTTTCCATTTATTTCGGGAATCTATTTAGTCAAGAAACGGATCCATGGGAAAAGTTGTAGGGAGTTCTCTAATTGTCTAATTGGTTCTAATGAAAACAATCGTAAATTACTCTTGGGCTGACCTCGGGCGGACTTTTATATGAACCCTTTGTATTGAATTGGTGGAGCCCGATACACGCTTAGACAGTTATTAGCTAATTTCGTTTTCTCCTCCAGGTGTTACCAAATTCGATATTGTAGAGTAAGAATTTATAATTAAACATTTCTATTAGCGTGTGAACTTATTACCGATACTTACTACATTTTATGAAATGAGTTAAATTTATAGGTCTTGTTCGAATTGTATGTTTTTTGTTCTGAAGATCCCATGATCCTATTAAACTCACAATATTTATGATTATTTTGTAGTCGATTTTGTCGATGTAGTACATACTCGTGTTGGTTCCTTGTGTGTGTATCAACGTAATTGTATTAATCGCAATAAATATTAATAATACATAGAAAATACTAACAACACGTCGATTTTGTGACAGTTATTATGATAATCAATTCATCAGCTATATTATTATGGACAATCTGCTATGATACCGTCAGAATAGGGACAATTTGAATATTGATACATCTCTCATACATAACTAAACGAATGTATTTCACATTTTCATTTATCTGAATGCCTCTCGAAAGTTTCGAAGCAATTACTTGTTTTATCGCATTCAGGAAAAATCCTCTGAATGTTGTAGCCACATGTTTTGATGCTTGCCTGAATAGCCGAGAGACTTATAAAAAAGTGAAAAAAAATAGTTCTGGAGGTGCAAACGAAATATTTTCTAAGATTTCTTCGCACTGAACATAAGATATCTCATTAAATTTGGCACAGTCGTTGAATTCATAGAAGGCCGAAAAAATGACTGTCCTTTAAGGAACTATGATAAAAATAAAGTAAATACCTTTTCAAATTACACATTTTATTACGGCAAAAGTGAAAGGACAAAAGTCTCATTGTAGATTTAATGGCTACCAAATCTACGTATTTAAGGGCCGGTTTACACTTTGATTAGTGCGAGCCCATACATTTGCTGCAAGGTTGAGTAGCTTTTATTAGGCCCTAAGTTAAGATTATAAAATTGGTCAAGTAGTAAAAGAGTTACTTTCTAAACAGAGTCAGGCCTTATTTAATGAATAAAAGATATATTTTGAAGTCCTTTTAATTATGGAATGAGCCATAGATTCTCAGAAATTTGATAACTAAAGTTATCAAGTAGGTAGCCCAGGGTATATTGTTACATGGCTAAATTAGCCTTAACTAACTAGTAGATACTACAAGTTACGGGAAGCGGTTAAGTCTTGGCGAACTTAGCTATAGTTAAGCTGATTTTAGTTACAAACTTCCTTGGTGCAATTAGAAATGTCGGCGAAATAGCTTGCAATATTCTGACTTCTTCATAAAACGTTAACTTTGTTCATAAAAAATAGCTTAACCCCATATTATCTACGCTTTTTTAGCTTTAGTCATGTAACAAGTTCATCACTCTTTATATCTAATTAGCTATAATATTGTGGTAGAAACGAGTAGGTAACCTACATTTTCTTTGAGCTCCGAGCCTAGTCATTGGCTTTGTTAGTATTCTATTTGTATTTTTTGCTCATACAACGCACTCAACGTACCTACTCGTATTTGACAAAAGCCTTTATTTAGAAAAGTTTCATCTAAAGTTTTGGACATTTCATAGAACTGTTCGGCAATCACGTCATCGTCATATTCATAGTATATAAAACTTGAGTCATATATTTATTGACATATTTTACTCTGTACCTACGTTACGAGGACTGAAATCTGTTTCAAACATCTTCCGGTCAATGATCATTGGTCTGACTGACACTAAGAAGCTTAAAAATGACTTCATCGAACCCATACCCGGGTTTCATAAATCAGATCCAAAGTTTTAATCTTTGTTGAAAGTTTAATTTATCGAGCCGCTATCGGATAAATAACTTGAAATTTATCTTAAGGTGAAAGACATGTTGATAACGTTAAAAATAACAATTTAAACGAAAAGAAACAATAACTGACTTTTAATCTAGTTTTAAAAATGGTATTATTTGCATAAAATAATAAATAAAACGAATTATATTTTAGTTATTCAAATATAAGACACGTATAAAAAATATTGCTACATTCATATATCATACATTTGGAAAGTGAACCTTCATTCCTGACAATGCCGAGCAAAACCCTGGTGTTCCAATAAACCTATAATATTGCGTGTACATACGATGATCTATTAAAGATCTAGCGATGGCCAAGACTGTCTATCATTAGGGGATGCCGTCGCCACAGGATTGTTATGTGCCAACAATGGCCTTTGAAATTGGAGGGTCAGCTTAAATCATTAATAACTTGACCTTTCTCTTCATTAGTCCGCCCTAATGGAGCTGAATTATTAAGGATTAGAGCGGATTACGTACTATCATAGTTGTGTTCTTTTCTTCCGAGTCAGAAGGCAAGGATCAACAGTGCAGCTTTTTCAATGTTTGGTTAAAATATTAAAGCGGAAAAAACAACTGATAACCTGTGGTGGCGTGGTGTGGATTTATACATGTTTTTTTGACTATGGCTGGATCGCTTGGTGACGATGCTAGTCGGAAAATTGTAATCGTTATTTACGATTTCTCAGGTCTTTAACACTTTGAATACGAAGGAATAATAAACTATACCACTTTAAACTCGCGTGATTACATTTTTAAAAGATTGCTACTATTCACGGGTCGTATCCGATACATATATACTGGTATATACCTAACCATTTCGAGTTAACCGATTCCAGGGCCGGTGCAACGTCAAAAATCATTTTAAATAAATAATTAATTAAAATAAATATTCGGGACGATCTATTACACAAATCGGCCTAGTCTTAAGCTAAGCAAAGCTTGTACTATGTTTAATAGACGACGAAGTGCAAGTATGTACTTCTTAAGATCTTTCATTAAAAGTACTTACACGATTAATATTTAGTTTCTATACTTTCCCGAGTGTTTCATAAATACGAGCTAATCGACGGCGACCCAAGTAAGATTAAGCACGTAAGCACACTTCGGAGGCATTTTCGCAAAGTAGCATAAAAGTTTATGTGATAAATCTTTTACCTAGTTAGTTCATGTGTGGCGTTATTGAGGAAAACGGTACTAACTTAGTGTGGCGTGCACAAAATAAATATACTTTGACAACATAAATAAGATGATTCTCGTATGGTAGACTTCCTTGTCCTTTCACTAGTGTACGGATGAAGAAAAATCATCTTAGTTCGAATTTAACCCCTTTTGCTTTGACATAAAGTACCCATGTCATACACTAGTGCAACGTCGCGGACTAGGACGTTTACAATAGTTGTAGATTGAATGTTTTCAATAGTGATTTGTTTAAACTAAGATCCAAATTAAGTATTTATTAAAAACCATTATAATAAGCTTATACCATTAGCCTTCTAAAACCTTCATTCTAAATTGTAATTTGAATAATTGCTGAGATTATTAGAAATTCATAAATTTGGGTGTGGTTTGTGAGGAGTACCTAATTTAGTGAATTAATAGTGGGTAGGTGGAAACCCTGTAGGTTTTATTGTTAATGTATTTCCTCCTATTTCAGTCTGTCTATATGGAACCAATTAAATTTTGTTTCATATTATATTTTTCTGACATTTATCACATTACTTATGCGCCAATATTAGTTATGTTTCAAAAAGTTGGTAACAAAATGTATAACAGGTATTCTTCAAGTTTGACTTGTACAAGTACTTGAAGGGGAAGTTTCGTAACATTTGGAAATTAAGTTTCTTGAACTATGAGCCGACTGTAATGCAATAACACGGGAAACATTTGTTTGTAAAGGACCTATTAAAGTTAATTATGTTTTAGTCTACGTTTTAAAAGGGTATGTAAGAAATAGGATAGACTATTTAAATAGGTATAGCGGAATGTCAACTCACCGATTGGCCCTTGAGCAGGGGCTCTCGATGTGGTACTGTGAGAGGCATCCAAGAAATCGGTCCTTCTTGGATTTTTCCAGTTCCAGCAGATCCAGTTGCTTGTTGTTGATGCAGTACTGCTCCCGAAATTCCTAAAAATACACACCGTTTAGATAAATGCATCATCCTCCTAGCGTTGTTCCTGGTTATGCCCCTAAAAGAGATCAGGGTCCGCTTTGACACCTAATCCCAAGTTTTGGCATAGGCACTAGTATTACGAAAGCGATTGCCATCTGTCCTTCCATTCTAACCCAGAGGGAAAACTAAACCTTATTGGAATTAGACCGGTTTCCTCGCGATGTTTTCCTTCACCGAAAAGCTAACGGTAAATATTCCGTACATAACTTCCGAAAAACTCATTGGTACAAGCCGGGATTCGAACCTACGAACCTACGACCGCCGCTTGACAGCAGCATGCCTAAACTACTCAGCTACCTACCGTAGCTTAGCGTTTAGATAAATGCAATAATAAAAATAAACTTAGTACAAAACAAACATTCTTAGTGTTTTTGCTAATCAATTCATAGATTTAAAACACAAGATTATACAACATTTCCCCTTTATTGCAATGTTTCACAAAATAACAGATAATTAAGGAAGTGGCATTCTAGAATATACCGAAAACATATAACCACACCGCGTGGGTTTTTCGATTTGCGTTTATGACTTTCGGTTTGCGTCACGTCCCAGGAATTATGAGCAGGTTACGAATAAGGAATAATTAATTTGTAAGCCTAAGGTAAAACTGTATGTTAAATACTTACCGTTAAATAGCGTGACAATATCAAATACTTTCTCAAATGGGCTTTGTACAACTACTCATGTCATTCTAGAAATATAACCAAAACCCACTCTAATTTAGTAATGTGTTCACAGCAATGACCAAGATGGCTCAATAATAGTATCTTTGTTCAAGGGTCGCCTTGCAACCGGTCCTTTGAGAAACTGATACGATTGTCGTATCAGGAGATTAGTGTTACGGATGCTTTAGCAGTGCTATGCAATTGTTTGAAGGTGTAGAATATTATCAGTCTGGGAATAGGGTTGAAGTGTGCTGTTCGCGAAAGTTTAGCAACCTATCTCTGAAATATTACATGTTCTGTGTCAGTGTGCCTATAATACCTAGAAGTTACTCAGAAAGCTTAATTACTCGTACTCGTACTCGTACCTTGATAAAACGTATCCAAAATGCATGTGCGCGTTTTTGCTTTTAAATAGCAGCAAATTATTAAACGTGGCCGCCAGACGAACCTCACAGTTTGCTTCATTAATTTTTGAAATCATTCATACCAAACAAACATCATACTTGTACAGCAAATTACATTTCTCAAGACGTGAAAAGCGAGGAGTGTTAAGACTGATTAGTAACCAACACAACACGTCCACTTTTTGTGGCAGTTTTCGTCGAAGTGTTGGAATGATCTTCCACCATCTATAAAAAACTGCATATCCATTGCTATCTTTAAAAAAACATGTATCTTACCAACCTACAAATATCTAATGCATAAGCGGACAATCCACATAGCTCTTAATTTCAATACTTGTAAATGACATCACACCTACACCTGCATTTCATCATACTTACCTTAGACCTGATTTGTACTTACTTAATAATAGCTTTGAATAAATTAATTGACCATTGACCTCTCCTTCTCATTTATTAAGTTCTGTTTCGTTTGAATTATAATTATAAGTATAAGTTATATTTTAAGATCTGTATCTCTCTCTGGGTGCCCTGAAAACCAGCGCCTGTAGCTTTAGCTGGTGACTTCCATATTGGTAATTTTTATTTCGCAACCAGCTTTTCGCAGAAGTTTCCTTGGCAAACCAATTGTTGGCCTAACTTTACTTCGCACTTTTCTTATTTGGCAACATTTTTATAACGCCAAATTTCACTTCAACAAACTTTTATGTGGCAAATAATTGTGAAGCAAATGATTTGCTTGGTATAGTGCCTTTTCGGCGAAATATATTTCGCCAAATTTACCTTTTCGCAGAATTTTCATTTGGAAAACCAATCGTTGGCATAACTTTACTTCGCACTTTTCGTAGTTATTTGGCAAATATTTTTAACTTCGCACTTTTTGTAGTTATTTGGCAAATATTTTTATACTTAATGCAATATTTTACTGCAACAAACTTTTGTGAGGCAAATCACAGGTTTGGGGTACAGCAAGAAAAGCAAGGGGCCCGACGATGAAAAAATTAAACCAGTATAACCTCGGTTTTTTATTACTGAATCATATATAACATTGTAAAATAAGCATCTTTTATTGATTGAAGTTTTTTTCATTAACTTGACCGTTAACGAACTAGAGCACTTCACAGGTCATAGAAATACTGAGGTGCGGAGCATTATTTTGGACGCGGATTATTGGGTCATGCTTATCAGGGCGGACAAAAATGGCTTGTCATAAGCGAACTCTATCTTAGGTAGGTTAGGTTAGGGTTCACTTAATGTGTCCCTCAGACCAGAAATAGACACCCGCACAGCGGGGTGGCGTCGACTCGCTGGAGATTATCAGTCCGCACAGATAAAACTACGGCAGAATACTAAAGTTTGAACCACTCTAGTTCGTAGTTCGTTCGTTTGACGAATACATAAATGACATCTTAAAAAAATCCCAGGTAAAAAGTTATCAAATCAATAGTTGCGAAATGATATCAGTGCTAAAAGTTTGTTATGCCAATGAATACATTTGACGAAGACATAAATGACGTATTAAAAAATCCCAGGTAATAATTTGCCTAACAATAATTTATCAAATCATTCGTTGGGAAATGATATCAGTGCGTCACACCAAATAAATATATTTGTTTCATTCTTTCTAATTTAACATGTCTGCCAACGTCATGTGGGGATACAGGCAACTGTGTATGTATTTATGTGTGTATTTTCGGATACTATGATAGTGAACAAGAATATATATAATTATATTTCACGATTTTACTGATGAACTAAAAACTGTTGTATTTATGCTGCACGGAGTGACAGACGTGTGATGACGCATGGACATCTTGCTCACTGACCGTTCATCGTTCAATTCTGTCTGCAGCTTTCTGACCGCATTCATTCGTTGAGCTTTACTTTTAGTATTGTTTATGATTATTGTTTTTACCTGCTTGGAGTACATGGTGGTCTTGCTGGCGGGCCGGTCGTCGTTGGCCTTATGCCGCTTTCTGCCCGCGTTCTCATCCTCTGACTCGTAGCCTTTGGCCGAATGTGCTATGTCCGCCTGTCAACCAAACAATCTGAGTGTTAAATTAATTTATAGTACACGTTCCTTTTCTAGAACGTATTAACTTCTCGTACTATGAACAAAGAGAAGAAATATCCATTTAGGTATCCAATGTTGTTATATTTAGAGACTTTTTTAATTATAAAGGAGGATTTTATCGTTTTATTATTTACTAGTGACCCGCTCCGGCTTCGCACGGGTACTATATTATACATATAAACCTTCCTCTTGAATCACTATATCTATTAAAAAAAACCGCATCGAAATCCGTTGCGCAGTTTTAAAAATCTAAGCATACATAAGGACCAGCGTGAAGCGTCTTTGTTTTATACTATGTAGTTATTTCTTTATTAATGTTTTATTTAGTAGATATTATGTGTAAATAGTTGAAAATATTAGATCTTAATAATATGTGTAACGATAGTTTGCAAGTTTATGTAAAAATACTTAAATTGAACCTTTTTTGCCTCGGGGGACACATGACTCGAACAAACGAATCACTAAATATATCGGAGCGAAATTTGGCGAGCAATTATTTAAATCAGTTTATATTTAAAGGAATTGATACAGAGAAAGAATATAATGGAAAAATAAACCATCTTCGTCTGTATCCCCCGACAGGATTCGAAACTGCGACCTTTCTATTAACGCTAGACTGCCCTACCAACTGAGCTACGAGGACAGTGACGGAAGTTGTATATTTTTCAATTATATTCCCGCTAAGACTAGCGCCCTCTCTGTATCGTGTTATAGACTTGTTTCACAGCCTTAAATAACACGAAAACAAAAATATTTAATTAAATAATTTGTTTCGTGATAAGGGCAGTTTGTTTGTGAAAGATTTCATACAAATCCGAATCCGGTTTGATTTTTGAATCGAGATTCGTCGTGTAACAACTGTTGACTATGGCAAACGCTGCCGTTATGGCAGATGCATTTATGGAAAACATTAGTTACAGCCATCATACGCACCGACCCTCGCCTTTATGTTGATGTCACATTCAAACGCCGAACGAAAAAAGGAGACAATTAAAACGTCTGTCGTCTTTTGTTTTTCTCAATCTGTATGACCCATATTCAACTTGTACATATATCCTAGGCAAACTAGTCATAATCATGAACCAACAGATAATTATCTGTCTGTGGTAAGCCTCTGCATAACCACTGGCCTTGTTACCTTTTCCCAAGAACGCAGGGAGTTATCAAGTTGAAATAAATATCAAATTTCTAAGTCAACGCATTCACAAGAAATGGCTGTTTATGCAAGGGAATCAAAAAACTATAGAGTACCTACATCTCGTTGACGTAGAGTCATGAATTTTTGGCAAGGGAAAAAATCTGAAATCAATATTTTTTATATTCAATCACGATAGGTCGCGGGAGTCCGCTGGATGCGATTGTGGCACTCTTTGGGGGAGGCCTATGTCCAGCAGTGGACGTCTTTCGGCTGATATGATGATAATGATGATGATAATCATGTAAAATTCCGATTTATGACAAAAAAATCTCTGAAGTTTTCAGAGCGAAAAATAGAAAGAAAGGAAGAAAGAAAGATACATTTATTCGTGACAAACACAAGACAATTTACATACATTAACATACAGTTGCGTAATTTGCCACGAAATGGTTGCAACTCAGCGTAATGCTGGCGGAGCCAGCGCTGGTCTTCCGTTGCGACCATTTGGTGATTCCACGGCACAGTGACGAAACGTGCACATAATATAAAGTCACTAGAAATACAGTGGATAAAAAGATAAAAGGAATCAGATTTAAACTAAAAAATTACACAAGCAAAAAACAAAGCATACCTAAATAACATTCAACCAAGAAAAACGCCACATGGCTTAAAAAATGCGAATCAGGGTCGCACGAACATAAAAAAAAAATAAAAAAAATCAAATACTTTAAGTAAGTATGTCGTATATTTTCTGGTTTTGGAGGACTCGATTCCCAAACTATTTACATACCTACAAGATGGTATAGAACCCTTAGTTCGCGAGTCTGACTCGCACGTGACCGGTTTCTTTGATAAAATGATAGGACTTTTTCAGAGAGTGGGTCCAAAGTAAATTTTCTTAATATGTGCATAATACGCCTTTATAATTATAAATATAAAACTCATAATACGTTAAAATAAATAAAAAGAAGCAAGATGCTACACGATTACTTAGACGTACCTACTCAGTAAATATGTAATAATAGGATTTTATATATAAATTCAATATTAATTCAATAGCAATGTTCCATGCAAACACAAATACTTGCGGACGCTATCGGAAAAAGTCGTTTAAGTTAAAGAGCATTTAAGCTCTGCGATTCCTAGTATCATCACAATGGGACTTTTAGAATAAATGGAACAGCCTTTATAATTGAAGATTTGCAGGTTGATATCAAATCGATTTTTGTTAAGCTTGAGAAGCCATTACGCCATTAGACACCAGTACCTAATGATGAACATTTTAATATAAACTATATTCTATCCGCGATGTTGACTAATGAGTCTCAGTTTCATGTCTCAATATTTGAAAAACGGACTGACATCGACATAAAATTGCGAATCCGTTCCGTTCAGTCAAATATCGCGAATGAAATACCAGCCTAAGGGTTCGGCCACGACATTGCGGCGCGGCAAGCTTTTTATCTGTTCATTGCGCGGTCGAGACGCGCACAGTGCGTTATTTAGGATCATACGCAATTAATGCTAGATTTCCTGCCGACAAACTGCTATGCAGTTTGGCAGATATTAATGATAGTTCTAAATGTTGTTGTTAAGTTAAATAAATAAAAAAAAAATATTAAAAAAAATTAGAAAAACCGGTGTCGCTGCCGCTGCCGCGCAATTTTGGGGCCGCAATTAGGGTTCGGCAATGACTAAAGCGGTGGCGGTGCGCCATACGTGAGAACGATAGGCCACGCTCCGAACACAGGACTCTTATGAATACGTAGCCTCATTAATCTCATTATGAATGGGATTTAACGATTTAGTTGATGCCTATTTTTGACAAATGCTAAAGTTAGGGGTACCTCTCGAACCCTAGCCGTCCGATAAGCCCACGGGGTTGCAGCGCCCCGAAATTGTCCCGGTGCACTCTCCCTGGTCGTGCCCGCACAAACGGGCCGTTCACGAGGGTCAAAGTAGAATACGTCAAGTGAACCTTTGGCCTTTCTTGGCAGCGACATGGTTGGACAATCGTTGGGGGTTTAGTGGATAGTCTGCTCCTACTACCCGGGATTGTCTCACGCACCGGTCCGGTCCTCCCTGACCGGGCGGACGGTGCATCAATGCATTCCCCAAACGTTAAAATAACGGGCACTTAGATCTCGAGGACGGAGGAAATCGCAGTTGAAATTAGAGTCTTCAGACAATCTGCCAATACTTAGTTAATTTATGTGGCGGCTGAATTGTTTTCTCTAGCACTAACAAGTTATACGTTCTAGGTAGTAGCACAGTAAATGGTGAAGCCAGTAATGTCACAGTTTGACAGAGCATTACGGTAGAAGATTTACTTAGTGACTTTTGCAAATTGACATGGATATTTGATTTATTTTTAATACCACGTCGGTGGTAAAAAGAGAGAATAATCAATCCGAGACATATGTACCTACGTAATAATAAGTACATTATGATAATCAAACAAATATTAATCTGTCAAAAAATATTATAACCTTAAAATTTATTTGTAATACATTACAATAGGTGTAAACCCAGTAACTGCAACATTTGTTACATAGTTATGGAGCTTCTAGTGGCACATATCAAATTTAAGTTTACTACTGCACTGCTCGTCCTGTGGCTTCAAAGGAATCAAGGCACTGGGTCCGCTCCAAAAGTTCCTTCCAATGGAACTCAATCTGAAATGGAAATGACCAAACTCTCAGGCTTGCAATTATTGCTCTAGTTGCCAACATTTGTTCTTACTTACTTCGAGAGGCAATAAGCGGGGAAGACTTTATTGTGTCCCAATTTGGAGCTTAGTTTAAATATTTTCACGGTAATGTGAATGCCTGGAGTTTGAGAGTTGGAATATAATCTGTTGTTGAGTAATTATGACCAGATTGTGAATAGACAGATTGAGCACAGTGGAATGTAATCTCACTATTTGGAGCAGCCCAACTGGGGACGAACCACTGCCTTTACAGGAGCTGTGCAGCAATGTAACGGTTTTATAGGGATTCGAACCCAGGACCGTTAGTTCCTGGTTTTGCTTAGTGAGTAGTGACTCACTAGGCAACTATCACTACACCTATAATTTTGACGACACTGGAGTGGGTCGAGTATTACGGAAACGGCGTTTAGCGTCAAAATCTTCTGGTACGTTCGAAGTGATTGAGATCCGTATTAACTGCAAGTCACCGGTCCGATTTCTTAGTAGCAAGTTCCACCCACGTTTCAAATTCTATGACGGTAGCAGGCAAGTTGCGTTTAAGGACATCCTTGTAATGCTGGTAAACGTTAGTGTATTTAAACTATACCTCATATAACTGAAGATTACTAACGGATACATAAGATATCAAAGTAAATTATTGTACTATTTAATTTTACTTATTTCGATCATTAAAGTGCTTTTCAAACCACAATAATATTCTTTAGGTTTCACGGTTTTCACACTGGTTTTCCTTGAAATCGCATGACGATTATCACACGATTTTTATAATCTTACATATTATATTAGCGATACGAGCATTGACATAGTGTGTAAACTCGTACTATACGATATCACCCCACTCATCAAGAGGTGGAATATGATATGATTTGTCAACAAGTATAATTGTGCTAAGCACGTTTTGACGTCGCCATGACTACCACCTTACCTATATGACATGTTCATTTATCCCTTTCGATTAGGATGTATAATTGTTATATCTAGGTATATTTTACATGACTGATACTGACACCATCATACCATAATATATCACCATCATCATCATCATATGGGGATATGATGATGATAATGGTGATACGTCACTACTCTTTGAGGGAGGGGTTCCCCAAAGAGTGCCACATTGACCAGTTCTGCGCCACCCGCATCCTTTACCATGTTATCAGTCCACCTTATGAGGGGTCAGGTCAACCCGGGAAACCCACGTGCCACGCTGCGTAATTAAATTTGAGTGCTTAAACTAAGTTGGCATCCAAGAGTTGTTATATTTCTACCAGGACAGATAAAAGTACAATTTTAACGTTGTTAAGATGATTTGTCACTTTATGATCTAATGCGCAGTTTTTAATCCTCATTTTTCCCAGCACGCATCTCTTCCAAAAAGCATTTCATCCTCTTGGGTCCTCGCCCAGTTGGCGTTTCGTCCAACATATGCCATCCAACGAATTTTAACAGCATTTGAGCTAAGATTGATGCACGTTTATAAACATGTATAGCCAAAGACTTGAAAGTGGGGATGTGACCCTTTCTGTATTATAATTATGATAATTTAATGTGGCTGACTTATTATAATGCCGTCATTGGAATGTGAATCTTCTACCTTGGCCGTACAAGTTGCTTTTGAATGGACTACTTTGATGCAAGTAGGCCAACTCAAATTATCTCAAGTATATGGAATAGATAGAATACTGGCGGAGTTCAATGTTTTAAAATTATTACACGTTTAATGAAAAACGAAGAAGGATTTGAAATAGGAGCAAAGCGTTCATTAAAATACGAGGGGTTAATAAATAGATTCAATTAATTCAGTTTATAATAATTAATAATAAACCAAAATTGACTATTAAAATGTAAAGGACTATTAAAACGGAGGTGTGAATTATAAATTACACAGTTTCAGATAATATTTCACCTAAAATTTGTTTTATTAAGGACTCCATGCCGAAAATACTAATAAAAGGTCTAAATAACGATGTTCTCCGCCTGGAATTAAGTGAAGACAACGTGGAAACTAATTAGTTTTCGCTTCGAGGCGCTGGGGCGCCATTCGATACGACATTTATTGGCTACTGACATCACTAATCCTTTAGTAAGATCCGTGGTACAGTCGCGGCCAAACTGCTCACAAATATCTGAAAACGTCTCTATTGTCAAGGCATTAGAGACGTGTTCAGATATTTGTGAGCACTTTGGCCACTCCGATATATCTGGTGGCGAATGTACTATAATTTCCCTAAGGCCCCTGCTTCTGCTTTTAATGACATTATTTTTTACTTATTCATTGATTTAATCCTTATTGCACAGAAGAACTTATTGTACAAAAGGCGGACTTAAGTCCCTACCATTCAACCTTTGACATTAGACTTCAAACCAAAACTATAATATTCCTCCGGCGAATAGTCTTCAAAAATACTCTATTATTGTTGCAACTTAACATACAATCTAGTCGAATTGTGTTCCAATTTAGGCGTGTCCTATAATAAATAAGTAACAAGGTTTGCGGCATCCGATAACTGAATTATGATTTTAAAGTGTTACGGAAACAATACCAAAATATTCTATTACATTTTAACTTTAATAACGTTTATTTTACAACTAACGTTTAACAGATACCTACTTGTTTAATTTAGCTTTCGTCTAGCGAGATAATTTTTACGCATGAAGTCAAAATCTTGGGATGTATTTATACTGAATTATGCGTGATATTTTCATAGCATTTATTAATTTATGGTTGGTGGCTGCTATATATGACGCTGACGATCCTGGGTATGAATCCCGGTAAGAGCAAAAAAATATTTGTGAGATGATGATAAGCAAGAATATTTATTTACAGTAAATATGGTGCTACTTTGCCGCACTAGTGCGGAAAAGAGCACTTTTCGTGCATATGTCGAAACTTTAAAGAGCCATATGTACAGTAAAACGTTGTACGATACACGTGCGAATAGGTAATTCGCAACTCGTGTCGATTTAAAGACTTCCTTCGGTCGTGTTTTAATTTATCACCACTCGTTGCGAATTTCCTATTTTCGGCACTTTTTTTTTTTTTTTTTTTTTTTTAATTTTTTGCTTAGAGAATCAGCATTGCCATTCAACGTGGCAATGCTGCCAGCCTTCTGGGCACACTACCGTCTGGCAGTGACCTGGGGCAAATATTTTACCTTTAGTTTTAGTTTTGTTAGTTATTTCCCCCCATAAAATAAATAAATTCATAAATTTTAAATGTATCACCCATAAACATAGCACATGCCTTACTGAGCTTACTATGGGACTAGTTCGATTTGTGTGATACCTTTCCCTAATGGACTTGGACTGACGACCGGTTAGCCTAGTGGGTAGTGACGCTGCCTACGAAGCTGAAGGTCCTGGGTTCGAATCCCGGTAAGGGCAAATATTTGTGTGATGAGCATGAATATTGAGTCATGGAAGTTTTCTATGTATTTAAGTATTTATATCTAATATACATATCGTCGTCTAGTACCCATAACACAAGCCTTAATGAGCTTACTATGGGACCAGGTCGATTTGTGTAAAATTGTCCCCTAATATTTATTTTTATTTATTTATTAATGGAACGAGGGAACGAAGCTAACCAATTATCTGTTTCAGCTTCGGCCAAAATTCTTTCGTAGCTGTAGCTGTTTAAAACTCATTGGTACGAGCCGGGATTTGAACCCACGACCGCCGCTTGACAGCCGCATGCCGGAACCACTAGGCTACCGTAGATTAAATGCACAGAGCCACTAGTATTTATCTATTCATTATCATCATCATCTATCATATCAGCCGAAAGACGTCCACTGTTAGACAAAGGCCTCCCCCAAAGAGTGCCACAATGACCGGTCCTGCGCCACCCGCATCCAGCGGACTCCCGCGACCTTTACCAGGTCATCAGTCCACCTTGTGGGGGCCTACCCACGCTGCGCCTTCCGGCACGCGGTCGCCACTCGAGAACCCTTCCGCCCACACGGCCATCGGTTTTACGTGCAATGTGCCACTGCCACTTAAGTTTAGCGATTCGGAGGGCTATATCGGAGGTATATATGTATTTATTTATTATTTTATTGGTATGCAAGCTAAAAAGTACAAGTATTGATGAATTCCTTTAAAACGAATAAGAATTCCTTTTATGTGTTTATTTGTGAGAAATGAAACTTTTGTTACATATTTTTAGAATCTAAGGAAGTAAATTCTTACATCTTTGAGATCATGCCCTTATCTTTTTCAGTCAAGGCCTTATGAGACTAGTTACATTGCGCACTTTATGTTACGCCTACGTTTACATAAATAAGTATCAATTTATATGCCGTAGACGTGTACCTTCCTTCTGATTACTATGTGTAGAGGTAAAACCACGATTAAGTTTTGCATTAGATAACGAGATGCATAATGCTGTTCTATTATAAATTTTATGCGGTGGAAATAAAACTCATTATGCAATAACAACGAGGCACAATACATCGTGCAATTTTCTCCGTCGCTCGAGAGGGTCAAATTAGTGGAGTAGCCTCGTTAATCTTTTGTAATTTGTAATAAAAGAAAATTTACGGGCTTGAAAATTACGTGGATAATAGAGGTTTAACCGGTACGTCATAAGTGTAAAACTGGTAGCTTAGAATTAGAAATTGTATTAATTAAAAACAAGCTGCCCGCGCGGTTTCGCCAGCGTACTGCTAAAGCCGGCTGTACACATTGGGCCAACGTTGGCGCGTGAGCAGAATGCAGCTATGCGTTAGAGGAAGAGGGCTTTATTTCGTTCTCATGCGTTTGCATAGCTGCATCCTGCTCACGCGTCAACGTTGGCCCAACGTGTACAGCCGGCATAAGAAAGCAGGCAAAACCGCTGCATAAAATATAACCTATAACCAAATAGAAATCGGATAAGCGGTTCTAGATCCCATTACATTCATCGTCAACATCATCATATCAGCCGAAAGACGTCTACTGCTGAGCATAGCCCCCCCCCCCAAAGAGTGCCAAAGTGACCGGACCTGCGCCACCCGCATCCAGCGGACTCCCGCGACCTTTACCAGGTCATCAGTCCACCTGCCTACCCACGCCGCGCCTTCCGTTACCCATTACATACAAAAGTACAAAGCTACAATCTCACAGACGGTTCCTCTTTATCAAAATGACCGACATATCATAAACCGACTATCGATTTAAAAAAAAAACCGCTCAAATGGGTTCTTCCGTTTCAGACCTATTATGTCACAGACAGACACACATCACCCCCCTAGCTTTTGTCCCAGTTCTACCACAGAATAAATAATAGTACTACGTACAGAAGGTTCACTGTTAACAGATCCCTTGTTAAAAGTTGCACTGAGAAGCGAATTGAAAAGCGAATGTCGTAAAGCGCGAACGCGTGTATTACGTAGCAGTGCGTGGCATCCACTAAGGTACCTACAAACTAAGTTGGTGACATGTAACTACTTGTAGCGGCGCGACGATACCACGGAGTGAGCCAGCCCTGGTTCTACCCTTATAGAGCCCGGGATCCGCTTTCGCACCTAATTTTGGCGTAAACACTAGTTTTACCTAGTCCAGTCAATGCACTGACAACTTGTATGAAAAAAAATGAAATTTTTGAAATCATTTATAATAGCTTATTTTTTCTGTGTAACGGATATATAATCAATGAAATAGTTACCCAGCGACAGAATCCGACAAAATTTCAGAACATCAAAAAATAAATAAATTAACTAGCTTCTAAAAAAGTTACAAAAAATATAATACAATGTTAAACATGTAACACTTTTCGTTTGGGGTTTAAAAACACGCGCCTACAACAGGGGCTTTAATAAGTTTTTTACAGTACATATGGTGCTACTTTCCCGCACTAGTGCGGAAAGAGCACTTTCCGTGCATATGTCGAAACTTGAAAGAGCCTATGTACAGTAAAACGTTGTACGATACACGTGCGAATAGGTAATTCGCAACTCGTGTCGATTTAAAACACTCCCTTTGGTCGTATTTTAATTTATCACCACTCGTTGCGAATATCCTATTTTCGGCACTTGTATCGTAAACACGTAAATAACTATTACCTAAAGCATGGTTGCGATTTTATCACTAATCGCTGTAGATAACCCTTTCTGACCGACTTAATACAATCGTGCAACTGACTTTGAAAAAATCCTGTGCATGCGCAAATCTTTTATGAGCCGTCCTACACGTTCTGACAAGTATGCGAGTGCGAGAGTGACGGATATCTTACCCACAACGATAAGTGATGAAATGGCAGCCATGCTTTAGGTAAAAGACTTAAGTAAAGCCCAGTCCTTCTTGTACGTTGTGGTGAAGTATTCGAATAGATATTGGTCATCATCACATCAGCCGAGAGACGTCCACTGATGTACGTACTGTACGTAGGCCTCCGCCAAAGAGAGCCACAATGACCGGTCCTGTGCCACCCGCATCCAGCGGACTCACGCGAAACACTTTGTCTCCGAATAGACATTACATATATTTAAATTGTCTAACACAAACAAAACACATGCCTATCCGAACACGTCGCTCCTCCATGCACGAGGGGTTTTACTTAAGTTTTTTACCTGTACGCCCGCTGGATCGGCTGCATCGTTACTTCCACATGGAATGTAGCATGGCGTCCTAACCAGAATTTTCCTATACTATGGTATAATTCAATGATTTTGTCGCGGGATCGCTGCGCCGTCGTCACGCAAATAAACTGGATATCCTATCTGTTTCATCAATGGAGTGGAAACGTACTGATAGTTTTTTGAATTCTATTATGAATCCAACTGTATGCCGGCAATGAGTCTTTGGAATGGGGTCTTTGTGACGGATCAGGTTGCGAAGTTCGAGTAGAAGTTTGGTTTCTTACGTCATTTTTATCATGTTAATTCGTACGTCAATTCATACAAGACTTACATAGGAATCTGTCTGGTATTTTTTTTTATAACACATCGATGGCAAACGAGCGTACCGATCTGATGGTAAACAGACACCATAGCATATAGACGTTTACAACTCTAAAGGCGTCACATGCGCGTTGGTGACCCCAAATATCTAATTGTGTTGGTGACCCTAAATAACGGATTGTGAAAATTTTACTTAGGAACAAACTGATCACATTTACTGCCAGGAATCCACCTAGCGGGCGCCATCGCCGTAGGCGCTTTCCACGTAGCGGGAAAAAAACGGAATCGGCTACGAGCGTAGCGCGTAGCAATTCTTGGCAATACATCGGGTAATACACGGTTTAGGTAGGCCAAACGAAGTAATATTGGTATGTATAGTTTGTTTCAGTTTAGACGACGAAAACTAATCATTACTGACCTGTATTGTTTAAACGTTTTCTTCAAGTAGGGTTGTTTGTTTTACAAATTACGCATAAACAATAAATCAAACAGTAGCTACTCCAGTATACGTGCCAAACTTCAGCCAGTTTAATGACGTCTCATTATTATCTTTTCATTTCATATTTAGCAACAAAAGAAGTTGTAAAATCCTACATTAAAAGCATTATCGTCATTTTCTCTCAAACTATATCATACCTACTCGAGGTTTATATTTACGACCTGAAGATACAATATCTAACAACTACATATTAATAATAAGTAGGTGGTTCTGTGTTCCCAATACTAGATTTATTATTTCTGGTCTTCCGTATCTCTCAAGAGTTCAGTAAATAGCGCTATCAACAGCAGGTTTCAAATTATTGAATGTTGCTCAACCGTCCAAGTTTCGCGCGAGTTCTTTGCCAACTTTCCACTTCAAGAGTCAGACTGATGCGCTTTAGTTCACTAGAAAACGCTTTTCACAGAACTGAAATATTCAGCTAGCTACCAAAGGGTAGGGTAAGGGTAGGGTAAGGGTAGACTTTTATTCTACACTGGCTACCCGCGCGGCTTCATCCGCGTATTACGAGCATCTACCCGTCATTTAAAAAACGAATCATCTGACGAAGCATTCAAACGCCAACTTAGAATCTTTTTATTAGAAAATAGTTATTATTGTGTTAATGACTTTATGAAAATAAAATATGTTCGACATTTAATAATAATATTGATGTGTATTTGTATTACTTGTATTTTAATGTAGTGTGAATTGTTAAGCAAATTTTTTGACGTATTAAAAGTAAAAATTAACATGTATATACATTGATATGTAATTTTTAATTTTTATTCGTTTTTATTTTTATTTGACGATCATAATATCAAGTCGTGTAAATTGACCAAGGGTAATTTATATTGTATTTTTATATTATGAAATAAAGAAATCTAATCTAATCTAAATATAATCTAATCTCATTGCGAAGAACGAAGGCAAATTCGCGAGATAAAACATAGCCTATATCCATCCGGAAAGTCTATTCTGCATGCAGGTGGAAGAATTAGTGAAATCGGATGAGTATTTCCAGGGATTACCCATGAAATTACAAACGTATTAACTTACAGACTTGTTCTCTTTAAACTATTAATATAGATTATGCTAGAAACACGTCAGAGGCACAAAATAATGATTAATGTACCTGATGCATTTTGCTTAAAACGATACGAACGGATGGGTTTTACGTAAGTAAATAATTACACTCTTACTCATAAACTTTAACAAATCTCTTTTAAGTGCAATGTGTACTCACAAACATAGAAAAAAACCCGGGTGAACTACTCTACGAAGGCTGAGGAAGTAGTGGAGTATGTGCGCGTGAAGACCGGATTCATTCTGAGGGTCGTGAGGTTGGAGTCTCGCCATGATGTGAATTTTAATTCCTTTGTGGTCAGAGTTCCAGACCATCTGTCGACCTTCACTAAGGAAGAATTTTGGCCGAAGGGAGTCAAGTTCCGACGTTTTCGCGGTCGGTTACCTGACACCACGAAATTGCGCAACACATCGCAGTCATTTTGTGTTTTGTTGTTATTAATAAGTTTATATTGATATGTATGTTAGTCTTTAAGGTATTTGTAATTTGGGCCTTGTTGCCTGATTTAAATAAATAAATAAATAAATGTCGATGTAACCTATTTTACGAGTAGGTAAGTATGGCCGCTAACAGTACATTTCAAAAGACCGTTTTTGTTCCAATTTCAAATCATATTCACTGGAAACGTAACATAATATTAATTTCACAATGAAAAACTATTTCTGAAAGGTTAATCTGGAATTTAATTATTTTAAATTATTTGTAAGATGAAATGATACCTGTTGATTCATTCTATTTTGATTTAGTACCTTTACGGTACTTTAGGTGACGTCACGGACGCCATACGACGTACGCGCTTGCTATCGCCGCCGTCCATATAAAATAAAACAAGTTGCTTTTTGCTTTGAAAGTACGCTAATTTACTTCGCGTTGGTGTAAATCTTGACAAATATTATTTGCGTTATTAAATGTGCAGTGTCAAAGCCGAAAAGTGATAAATAATAAAACACAGACGAGTGCTGCGAACATCTACCCACAGTGATAAAAACATAAAAATAAAACAACAAAAATTAAAATAAAACAATGAAGTGTGGGGCTTGTGCTAAATTTATTGGGCGCACTGGCACCGTATCGTGTCCAAAATGCAGCGGCCAGTACCACAATGGTTGTGTGGGTGTCTCGGCTGGAGCAGTGATCCCCAAGGACTGGGTCTGTCCTGATTGCCAGCGGTTCCTGCCTAGAGACAACCGCTGCGACACGCCCGTAAAAGGCCTGCCGGGCAACTCGTCTTCTGCTGCCGTAGCCGCCGCTCCACTCGCCACCGACCGGCCCGCTGCTGCTGCTCAGGCAGTCATCACAGAGCCCGGGGCCACAATGCCCGCCTCCACTGCGGACATGCCCGACTCTCCTGTGTGCTTCGACGGGGAGGGCATGGCTCGTGCGCTTGTTGAACTGAAGCGGTTCATCGGCGCAGAGTTCTTCAACATCAGACGGGAGCTGAAGGAATTTCGTGACGAGTTTCAGGAGATGAGAGCGCACCTGTCCGATTTTAACGAAAGGATGGATCGTTTGGAGGGCCGCGTCGACGTTATTGAGAAGCAGGTCGTAGATGGGGCGGCATCAGCCGCTACCCGAGTTCTCGAGGAAACCGTTGCGACCCTTCAAATGGAGTTGAACGATCGTGACCAGGAGCTTCTGTCGAACGACGTCCAGGTGACGAACGTCCCGGAGGAGCCTGGTGAGAGCACAGCTGGCCTAGCCGCGCGGATCTGCGCAAAGCTGGGCGTGGAGCTGGACGTGCGCGACGTGGTATCTGTTCATCGTGCCGGGCGGACGCGCGAGGCGGGCCGGCCTCGGCCCCTCGTGCTGCGCCTGGCGCGCCGCGCCGTCAAGGACGAGCTGCTGCGGGGCGCGCGCACGCGCCGCGGCGCCACCACCGAAGGCCTGGGCCTGGCCGGCGCGCCACAGCGGTTCTACGTGAACGAGCGGCTGACTAGCGCCAACCGGCAGCTGTTCCAGCGGGCCCGCGAGGCCGCGCGCACCGCCGCCTGGCGCTTCGTGTGGACCCGCGACGGCA
Source organism: Epinotia ramella (assembly GCA_947578815.1). Classification (NCBI taxonomy): domain Eukaryota; kingdom Metazoa; phylum Arthropoda; class Insecta; order Lepidoptera; family Tortricidae; genus Epinotia; species Epinotia ramella. The sequence continues at coordinate 9,035,899 of OX388217.1, read as the reverse complement.
GGATTCTCGCCCGCAAGTCTGAGGGCCAGCCGACCCATCGCGTGCGCCGGTTATCCGATTTGCACATTTTTTTGCCTGCCGAAGTCCAAACCGGTCCTTAGTTGCTATTGGTTTTGTTTGTTTTCTTTTGACGTCCTAAAATCAAATGTTTCGTTGTTGTTATTTGTTTGCAAATCATTACATATAAATTACGTAAAAAAATACCGTCCTTACCGTTATGTTGTTGTGGCCTTTATATTGGTTTTGTTATTGTTATGTGTTGTCGCGGGAGTGGACCGACAAACATGCCAAATATACGTATGTATATAATATATACGTAACCTATACGTAACCGGTACGTAAACTATAAAAGGACATATTTAAAGAAAATAATTGTTTCCAGACTGAATCACGCGACGGTACGTGGCATATTTGTCGGTCCACTCCCGCGACAACACATAACAATAACAAAACCAATATAAAGGCCACAACAACATAACGGTAAGGACGGTATTTTTTTACGTAATTTATATGTAATGATTTGCAAACAAATAACAACAACGAAACATTTGATTTTATATGTTATCGGTCTACACTATCTCTTCTTATTGAACACTTTGAGTTGCACTTATTATTTACTTTTATCTCTGTGCACTGAGTCACTTACCTGTATGCAGTTATCCATTTGCTATTTTCGTTTTAACATTTTTCCTCGTTTTTATCATGTCACGGTTTAACAATTTGAAAGTTGGATTATTTAATGCTGGTTCCCTAGGTACGGGACACGATGAGCTGATTGCGATTATAACTGATACGAACGCACACATTATTGCCATAAACGAGTCACTTTACCGACCACAGCCAAACAACTATAGACCTTATTTGCTCCGACGCTCGTGTTGTGTCTGTGGACTTGCAGCATATCCCGGACCTAGGGAGACATGCATTCATCACAGCCGAGTTTGACATTAAAAAGCGGAAACCGACACCTAGACGTATTACTTATAGACCTCTGAAAGACATAAACTTAACTGAATTTAACAATGACCTTGACGCCATCGACTGGGAACAAATTTTATTACTTGACGACGTAAATTATATGGTTAGATTATTTAACTCACTGCTACTTGGACTTTTTGACAGACACGCGCCGGAAAACACGATAGTTGTGAAGGAGGCACTTAAACCATGGCTCACGAGCAACGTTCGGCTCATGATGCGGCTCAGAAACGAGGCTCACGCTCGTTACAAACGAACCCAAAGCGAAGTTCACAAGCGGTATTACCTCGACCTGAAACACCTTGTGATAGAAGCCATCTATAGCGAGAAACGTGCCTTCTTCACACATCATATCAATGACATTACTGACTCGAAGACTCTCTGGAAAAACTTAAAGCGCACTGTTCTTCCAGATGCACAGACGCAGACTGACCTCCCGGCACAATTTGATGACCCTGACTTGATCAACCGTCATTTTCTCAATATTCCTGGGAAACAGGACGTGACTTTATCTGACTTGACTTTTTTTGAATTTAATAGACATAACGACAAAACTTTCACGCTTTCTGCTACCACTGCTACTGCCGTCACAAAAATAATTAAGTCAATTAAAACTACGGCAAAAGGACTGGACTCAATTGATGTCGACATGTTACTTCTGACATTACCGAGAACTACAGACGTACTGACTTACATTATTAATAACTGTGGCAACCCTAGCCCAATAAGCAACAAAACAAACGGCTCTGCGTTTTATATTAGAAAGTTTCGAAAATATTGTTATTTTTGTGACTATGACAGCAACATCGCATGGAGATACTTACGCTTCACACTTATGAAGATAAAACAACACTTATAAGGAAAAACTCGACGTAATACAATGCCGGTAAGATACTTGTTTTAACCGTTGATCTTGGAATTGCATTTAAAAGTGTAAGATAACACCGTTATTAATTATAAACACAAGAATAACAACGAGACCACGATCAGCTGATTGGTCACTGCCTGACAGTGACAGCCGGCCAAGTGTTGCCGCTAGTAAAAAAAAAAAAAAAAAAAAAGTTCGTTCATAAACTTGATCGTATCGAGCCATAAACATCGATTATTAAAAAATCGATACATAAAAAATGGAAAATGTCAACACAAGACCACGAAGGGCGAGGGCAAACTCATTGACCAGCGATATGTTTAATAATTCCTTGCTTAACACTACAATGTTCGAATCGAGTCTAATAAGCCTTCCAGACATAACAATCGAAGACGAAGACAACTCTAAAGAGATGAAAAACAAGTTGAAATCACTTCAAACTGAGTTACAGTCTGCCCATACAGAAATCGAAAATTTAAATACTGAAACCCGGCGCCTAAAAGAATGTCTTCTGAAGCAAGAAAAACAAATTGAAATGCTTAAAAAACTTAACTCAGAACGTCCGAATACTCCAAAATCTAATACAAAAGTGAAAAAATTATCTCTAGCATCTGTTGAAAACAGGTTAAGAACACAAGCTCAATTTAATGTGTCTACTAGCGAAGAGCAGACAGAACAACAAAAACCTCAGAAAATCGATGCGATCTCAGATACAAAAAAGATCCTAAAAAAATTAAAACATCTGAACGATTCTAAAAAGTCTTCCACCTCACCAAACGAGAACAAAGAACAGAAGAAAGTAGCTAAATCGAAACAGCTGCTGAAGGAAACTAGCTCATTAAGAAAGACTAAGAATGTGACCACAGAAATGAAGACCGTCGAAGAAAGCCTAAAAGTGGACGCACAAAAACCACAAAAATCACAGACGCTTAACCCACTTCCGTACAGATCGATAATGACCAACCCTACCCCATCTCCGTGCATCGAGACCCTACTGCCAACTGAATGCACCGACGAAGGGCAACCAAGACAAGAACAAGAAGGTACCAGCCCACGTCAAGTACTATCGACTCTAAACGACCCCATCACATCATCGCGTATTGAAACGTGCCTTCTTCACACATCATATCAATGACATTACTGACTCGAAGACTCTCTGGAAAAACTTAAAGCGCACTGTTCTTCCAGATGCACAGACGCAGACTGACCTCCCGGCACAATTTGATGACCCTGACTTGATCAACCGTCATTTTCTCAATATTCCTGGGAAACAGGACGTGACTTTATCTGACTTGACTTTTTTTGAATTTAATAGACATAACGACAAAACTTTCACGCTTTCTGCTACCACTGCTACTGCCGTCACAAAAATAATTAAGTCAATTAAAACTACGGCAAAAGGACTGGACTCAATTGATGTCGACATGTTACTTCTGACATTACCGAGAACTACAGACGTACTGACTTACATTATTAATAACTGTGGCAACCCTAGCCCAATAAGCAACAAAACAAACGGCTCTGCGTTTTATATTAGAAAGTTTCGAAAATATTGTTATTTTTGTGACTATGACAGCAACATCGCATGGAGATACTTACGCTTCACACTTATGAAGATAAAACAACACTTATAAGGAAAAACTCGACGTAATACAATGCCGGTAAGATACTTGTTTTAACCGTTGATCTTGGAATTGCATTTAAAAGTGTAAGATAACACCGTTATTAATTATAAACACAAGAATAACAACGAGACCACGATCAGCTGATTGGTCACTGCCTGACAGTGACAGCCGGCCAAGTGTTGCCGCTAGTAAAAAAAAAAAAAAAAAAAAAGTTCGTTCATAAACTTGATCGTATCGAGCCATAAACATCGATTATTAAAAAATCGATACATAAAAAATGGAAAATGTCAACACAAGACCACGAAGGGCGAGGGCAAACTCATTGACCAGCGATATGTTTAATAATTCCTTGCTTAACACTACAATGTTCGAATCGAGTCTAATAAGCCTTCCAGACATAACAATCGAAGACGAAGACAACTCTAAAGAGATGAAAAACAAGTTGAAATCACTTCAAACTGAGTTACAGTCTGCCCATACAGAAATCGAAAATTTAAATACTGAAACCCGGCGCCTAAAAGAATGTCTTCTGAAGCAAGAAAAACAAATTGAAATGCTTAAAAAACTTAACTCAGAACGTCCGAATACTCCAAAATCTAATACAAAAGTGAAAAAATTATCTCTAGCATCTGTTGAAAACAGGTTAAGAACACAAGCTCAATTTAATGTGTCTACTAGCGAAGAGCAGACAGAACAACAAAAACCTCAGAAAATCGATGCGATCTCAGATACAAAAAAGATCCTAAAAAAATTAAAACATCTGAACGATTCTAAAAAGTCTTCCACCTCACCAAACGAGAACAAAGAACAGAAGAAAGTAGCTAAATCGAAACAGCTGCTGAAGGAAACTAGCTCATTAAGAAAGACTAAGAATGTGACCACAGAAATGAAGACCGTCGAAGAAAGCCTAAAAGTGGACGCACAAAAACCACAAAAATCACAGACGCTTAACCCACTTCCGTACAGATCGATAATGACCAACCCTACCCCATCTCCGTGCATCGAGACCCTACTGCCAACTGAATGCACCGACGAAGGGCAACCAAGACAAGAACAAGAAGGTACCAGCCCACGTCAAGTACTATCGACTCTAAACGACCCCATCACATCATCGCGTATTGAGATTCCAGCGCCAGCTGCGTGCATCGAGAGAAGAAAACAAAGCCAAGAACATGAAAGTACCAGTCCACGTCAAGTAATATCGATGGATCAAAGTGTAGGGGAAAAGAATAGTTGTCATATTAAGGACGGCAATTATAAAAAAATGCTAATATTAAGCGATGAGTATGGAAAATCCTTGGCCGGATTTATAAAAGACCAGTGTACTAAATATTCATCGATCACTTCAATATGTAAACCAAATGCTCAACTAAAGGAAATTGCTGCAAATATTAGTAACCTCACGCAACATATGAATGAAGGCGACGATGTGATAATTATTGCATCAAATGTAAAAAATTATAGATTATCTTATATTGTTAACGCTATAAACCACTGTAACTATAAGCGACTGAAACTCCAACTGACTACACTACCGTATAGTAATAAGATAGGGATTAATAATAATATTTACGAAATCAATAGCATGGTACAAAGACTCGTCCTAAGATCAAGGGGCGTATCACTTATAGATATAAATAAATATAGAAACAAATACTTTAATGGTATAAAAGGGACATCTGTTAATTTCAAACCATTTCTGTATGCAAAAATTATACACAATTCGCACCAAGAGTTCACCCATAAACATGGCAATCTCATTTACCTAACAGCTGATACTTCAATAAAAACAATACCAGATGCTGCTGACAAAACAGATGCAGAACCTAAACTCTCTTTTTTAGACCATGCTCCACGGTACCGGAACCAAAAATAGGTACACTCAAACTAAATGTCCTCCACCAAAACTGTCGAAGCATTAGAAACAAATTGTTAACCATCCGTAGCCTAGTTAATCAACATTGTCCTGATGTAATTGTAATTTCGGAGTCTTGGCTAGGTCTTAATGATATGGATTGTATAAATATTACGCCGGGTTATATACATGCGAATAATTTTGTGCGAAAAGAACGTATACACGGTCGTGTCTCAATTTTTATTATTAAAGACCTGAAATATGTAAACTGTAAAAATATTGACATGTTAGCTATAGAATACCATTGTGAAATATGTGCAATAGAAATAGAACTAGACCCTAAGAATCTAGTAATAGTTGGTTTATATAGAACTGGACTGGGAGACTACAACAAAATGTTGGAGACTTTAGAAAAGTTATTTGACTTGCTGAGTAGTGATTATAATAAGTGTTCAATTATAATCATGGGGGACTGGAATATCGATTTTAGCTTAGACTCGGTTAATAAAAGAACCCTGGTAGACTTAATGGCTTCCTACAATCTACGAAATATCATTGACTTCCCTACAAGAGTAGACGGTAATTCTAAGACCTCAATTGACTGTCTGATCACAAATATCCACAATGCTATATTGGACGTAAAACCGCTGATAACAGATATATCTGATCATGATGCTCAACTAGCGCAACTCCAAATAAATAAAAATTGTAAACCTGAATACGTATATATTGACAGTCGTAAACAGAGTACAGAAAACGTCAACAGCTTCTGTGAGTCAATGCTAGCTTATGATTGGGACCAAATATTTAACTCATATAACCCAACTACGTTTGATACCTTTATGAGAAAAATCCTCTATAACATGAACCTTCACATGCCTAAGAGTACTACTAAAAAGAAATACTCCAATTTTTCCAAGTACTTTCCGAAAGATCTGGTTAAATTCCAACAGGATATCAATGACTTACACCTACTTCGTAGACAGTTTCCACAAATTGACATTGACGAAATTCTACGCCACAAAAAGCAAGTGATGCAGGACTTGTTAGTAAACTTAAGGAAAAAACATACTGAAAGCCGTCTCGAACAGTCAAGAAATCCCAAACGTGAGATATGGAAAATAATTAAGGAAGAGACTAATAATAACACCCAAGAGCATAACTGGAATCTCAAAGACCAGCATTCGAAAACGCCTATCCACTATACCGAAATACCAGATCACATAAATAGATTCTTAGTAAAAATAGGGAACGATCTTGCCACTAACAATATGCCGGATGTGGACCAAGCTGTAGCGCAAGTGACTGTCAATAACTCGGACACTCAAACTTTGTTTACATTCTCTCAAATAAACCCCGTGTACTTACTAAAACTAGCAAAAAACAAGATATCAAAATCGCAGACTAAAGATATATATGACATTTCAGGAAAATTCCTTTTTGACATGATGACTTTTCTATCAGACCACTTGACATATCTAATAAATAATATTCTAATTTCAAATGTATACCCACATGCTCTAAAGAAAACTCGTCTGTGTCCAATATATAAAGGAAAAGGTGATAAAACAGATGTAGGAAACTTTAGACCAATAACAATAGTTCCTACAGTATCAAAACTTATTGAATCCATAATGTCAAGTGATATTCTTAGGTACATTGAGAACAGTAATGCCTTGTCAGATGCACAGTATGCTTACAGACCCGGGCGCTCTACAACCGCGGCTACCCAAAGATTTATGGAAAATGTAATAATGTCCCTAGAAAACAAACAAAAAGTAGTTGGAATCTTCCTAGATTTATCAAAAGCCTTTGATTCTGTGGACCACACTGCTTTTGGCAAAACTCCATCAATACGGAATAAAAGGTCAGAGTGCTGAATTATTACAATCTTTTCTATCAAACAGAGAACGAACGGTGGAAATTAAAGTAAACGGAAAGCATTATAGGTCTAAGCCACAATTAATAACTATAGGAGTTCCACAAGGGTCTTCATTAGGAAACATATTATTCTCTATATTTTTAAATGACATTACAGAACTAGACATAGATGGTGAAATAATTTTATATGCAGATGACACGACAATAATCATCAACGACGAATCTGAAAATAAATTAGTTGATAAGATAACCAGAACTCTACTTGCATTAGAAAAGTGGTTTAAAATGAATGGACTTAAATTAAATTCAGAAAAGACTAACATTGTTAAATTTAATACGCAAAACAAAGTGACTGATAAGTTAGATGTAATCCTTCCAGACGGCGCAATGATTCAAAGTGTACAGCATGTAAAATTACTGGGATTTCATTTGGATCCAACATTCTCATGGAAAACACACATAAATTCGGTATGTGGAAAGATAGCAAAAGGAGTATATATCCTCAAACAATTAAAGCCAATCGTTTCGAGCGACCACCTTAAAGAAGCATATTATGCATATATACATTCAATCCTCTCTTATGGAATACTGTTGTGGGGAAACTCCACAGATTTCGAACGTGTGCTCAAAATGCAAAAACGTGCAATACGAGTTCTGGCTAATGCACGTTACAGAGATAGTTGCAGAGAACATTTTAAAAACCTAGAGGTCCTAACATCTGTGTCGACATACATTCTAGAGATAGCCTTATATGTGAGAAACAATCCGAGCGAGTTTGTACGAAACGGTGATGTGAATAAACGCCCTACACGATATCCAGATAACCTAAAGCAAAGTAAATGTAGGTTAGCCATGACAAAAAAATGTCCTAAGATAATGGCAGAAAAACTGTACAATAAGCTGCCAGCAGAAATCAAATCTGAACATAACATTTATACTTTTCGTAATAAAGTCAAAACTCTATTACTCAGTAAGACATTGTACCATATTAAAGAATATTTGAATAATGATTATGGATAGCGAAATTATAATTGTATTGACTCTATTTAATGAACCTTATTGTAATCTAGTTTAGTTATTGACGATCTCAGTATGTGCTCATGTTTTTATTATAAGTTTTTGTAATTGAAAATAATGTAACACTAATTGAGAAATAAATGAATCTAAATCTAAATCTAAATCTAAGAGTATTCTAACTATGACTTTCCCTGCTGACTGGAAAATCGCTCAGGTGACCCCGTTACCTAAAAAACCAAACCCCACTGACGTGTCTCAACTGCGCCCTATAAGTATTCTTCCTTGTGCATCGAAGATAATAGAACGGGTAGTTTGCGAACAGCTGTCCGATTACCTGGAGAAAAACAGCATACTTCCTGAACTGCAGTCGGGTTTTCGCAAGGGTCGGTCGACAGCTACTGCGTTACTCGATGTAGTCGACAACATCTTACAGGCTCGCGATGCTGGTAAAAGTACCTTTTTAGTTCTTTTAGACTTCTCCAGGGCCTTCGACTGCATTAGCGTACCTCTTCTATTATCCAAGATGTCTTATTACGGATTTGATGTCACTGCAACCAAATGGTTCTGTAGCTACTTGTCTGGCCGTGCGCAGGCAGTTGCGTTGCGTAGGGTGAATGGTGGTGCTCTGCGGTCCTCTGTTTGTCCTGTGACAAGAGGAGTACCGCAGGGTTCGATACTTGGTCCCCTGCTCTTTATACTGTATAGCGCTGACATCACTAACAGTATAAAAAGTTGTAAGTATCACCTGTACGCGGACGACGTGCAACTCTATTTTTCTAGCGCGCCGTCAGACACTTCTGCTGCCATAAACACACTTAATGCGGACCTTGATCGTATTTCCTCTTGGTCGGAGAAGAACTGCTTGGTTCTTAATCCTAGCAAGTCGAAATATGTGGTTTTCGGGTCAAAACATCAAATCCGTAATACCCTTGATGCTCTTACTTCCGGGAATGTTGCCGTCATGGGCGAACCAATAGAACAGGTGGTAGAAGCAACCAACCTCGGCCTTCTTATGGACGGAAACTTGCGCTTTGAGAACCACATACTAAATGTTGTGAGTAACTGTTTCTATCGCCTTAAAGTTCTATATAATATACGTGATTACCTTAGTGTCGATTTGCGTGTCGACCTATGTGAATCACTTATATTATCTAGATTAAACTATTGCGATGTCGTGTATGACGGGTGCATTACTGGTCGTTCGAAGAGGCTCATACAATGAGTGCAGAACGCATGCGCTCGTTTTTGTTTCCGAGTCCCTCCCCGGTCCCACATCACTCCGTACTTGAACGCCGCTAACTTGTTGAACATGCCTGCACGCCGGCGCCTGCACCTGGCCACTCTGCTGTTCGGAGTGGTAAAACACGAGACCCCATCTTACCTATTTAAAAAACTGGTATGGTCCAAGAGTGCGCGCAGATTCAAGGCAATGGCCATTATACCTATGCACCGAACCGCTGCTTTCCGAGGTAGTTTCAAGTTTGCGGCGTCTAAGTGCTGGAATGATATGCCTCCCCCTATCCAAGGAGCGCTTAGCAGATACACCTTTAAGCGTAAGCTTAAGGGTTATTTGTTGACGCTCCAGAAATTGATATCCTAATCCAGCACTGTGACAGCAAAAAAATAAACCAATTGCTTATTTTTTATTTAGTTGTTTTAGTTTAGAATTAAATTTAATGTCTAATAAGTTATTTTTACTGTATTGATGCTGCATGTAGGTAGGCCTACATTACATATCACCTGGTATTTATATTTATTTCTCTCTCGTCTATCCCAATAGTGTATTAGTATAGTAGTTTATATATTAAATTGTATGACGTTTCCGTGAGTCACCAACGGTGCTGGCTGAAAATCAGCGCTGTAGGTGTCTTGACACCTCAGCATAATGAATGAAATGAATGTATGAATGCTTTAGTACCCATAGATCCATATCACAAAGCGTTATTAATACATACTAATTACACCATCTTTGAACACCTTAAACCTGCACCACTTTTAAAATATCTCTACAATAGGGGTGACTACGCTTCTATTAATAATAAGTTATCAGTTATTCGTTGGGAGGAAGAATTTTCTAAACGTACTTTGGATAATTGTCTTACCTTTTTATACGATACTTTCAAAAAATTAAGAAATGAATTTATTCCTAGTAAACAAATTAAATCGGATTCATATCCTGCGTGGTTCTCTCTACCTCTAATTAAAGCTATAAAAGAAAAATATAAATATTTAAAAAAATATAAAAAATACCACAACATATCTGACTTAATTTCTTTTAACACTTTAAGGGACAGAGTGAAGAGAATGGAACAGGGATGTTATGATACCTACATAAATCGTGTAGAGAGTAATATAGTCAAGAATCCAAAGCAGTTCTGGTCATTTATTAAATCGCGCTCTAGTTCTCGCGGCCTACCTAGTAGTTTAAAATATAATGGTCAATTGTTTAACTCAGGTACGGACATATGTAATGCTTTCTCGGACTATTTCTCAACCAGCTTCTTAGCACCAAATAACAGTAATCCATCTACTAGCTCTAGTTTACCAACAGCCTCAAGTGCGACCCTCTCCAATGTAGAAGTAAAGCCTACCGAGCTCACAAATATTTTACTTAAACTTGACCCATCCAAATCCGCCGGTCCCGATGACCTACCAGCATTATTTTTAATAAACTGTCTTGAAAGTTTAATTACCCCTATTACGTTATTATTTAAGCGCTCCTTCTCCGAATGTTACGTGCCATCTATTTGGAAATCTGCTTATATTACCCCGGTTCATAAAAAAGGGCCCAAAACAGATATAGTTAATTACCGTCCTATCTCTAAATTATGCATTCTATCAAAAGTTCTTGAAAAAGTCGTTTATAGCCAAGTGTATGCCGCCCTTAAGAATTGTTTTAGCCATAACCAGCATGGCTTCCTCCAGCGCCGATCCATAGTGTCAAACCTTGTTCTTTTAAACGACTATGTCACCGACGCCATGGAAAAGGGACATCAAGTAGACGTAATATATACGGACTACAGTAAATGTTTCGACAGAATTAATCATGCGACGTTGCTATCAAAATTATATGAAATAGGTATTCATGGTGACTTGCTCAGGTGGTTTTCTTCTTACATAGATAACAGGTGTCAGGCTGTTGTCGTTAACAATTATATGTCAAGTTGGGTTAACGTCCCCAGTGGCGTCCCTCAGGGGTCGCTGCTTGGGCCATTGCTATTTAATATATTTGTTAACGACATCAGTAATTGCTTCGTTCACTCCAAACTTCTCTGCTTCGCAGATGACATGAAGATTTTCAAGACAATTAAATCGACTCACGATTCTTTACTTATTCAATCAGACCTCGTGCGTCTTGATAATTATTGCCATGATAACAGTCTAGACCTTAATCCATCTAAGTGTACCTCAATTACATTTTCGCGCCAACGAAATACCATCCCCTTTACTTATACACTTAAAGGACAACCCCTGAGCACGGTTAGTCACGTGAGAGATCTGGGTGTAGTTCATGATTCCAAACTATTGTTTGATAAACATGTTGATGGCATAGTGAGCAACGCACTGAGAGCTCTAGGATTCTTAATGCGAAACTCCGCTCACTTTACCCAAGCTCTTAAAGTTTTATATTGTGCCTTAGTTAGAAGTAAGCTTGAATATGCTTCCCAAATTTGGAATCCTTGTTATAGTACGTATATAGACAGGATTGAACGCATTCAAAAAAAGTTCCTCAGATACTTAAGTTTTAAGCTTAAAAGTCCGTATCACTCTAAGGATTATTTAAGCACTTGCAAAAAACATCATCTAATTACATTACAAAAACGTCGTCAAATCGCGGACATAACTTACATACTCAATATCACCACTGGCAATATTGACTGTCCTGAACTCCTTTCTAAACTTTCGTTCAATACGCCTACTCGGTCTAAAAGGTTTTATCCCCCCCTTTCAGTTAAACGCACTTTATCTAATTATAGGCAAAATAGCTTCCTATGTCGCGCAGCTCGTAACTTAAATAACTTGTCGAAGGATCTAGATATTGACGTTTTTAACTGCTCAATTCCTTCTATAAGGCGTAATCTAGTCAATCGGTGCTTCTAAATAACCTGTTGCAGGCAGTAATATGCTATAGCGTCTGATCTGTAAGTTTGATTAATTTGTGTCCGGTCCATGTTGTTCATTAAATTATTTGTGTACATTTGTAGTTGTATTTGTACATTTATAGATGATTTGTACATCCAGAGATGTTCTTACTCGTTGCTCTTATAACATTTGATTCTTCTTTTGTTTTTTTGATATATTTCACACTGTAACATTTTGTATCACAGTATACTGTGCAATGTTATCACTTATCATATAGCGTGTACTGTGTAACATATTATTATACTCAGTTTCTATTTGCGAGTTCCTATAATTGGCTCTGTATTGCTATTTATCAAAGTCTAGCGAATATTTCATAGCTGTTGGAATTCCTTGTATAAATAAATAAATAAATAAATAAATAATGCTGAGCCAGTGTCCGGTTCACTGCCGCAGAGACACACTTTTTTTTCATGTTTTATGTGCTTTTCTTGTTTATTTTATTATTTAATATGTGTGTAATGTGTGTTTGTGAATAAATATATCTTTCTTTCTTTCTTTCTTTCTTTCTTTACTTTGTTCATTTTAGTTTTAATTACCAGCTATTTTTTCTTTTTAATATTAAGTGGCTACCACACGACATTATTACGTTATTTAAAATTATGTCAGTAAATAAATTATAAAGTGTCTTTTTAAGTTTTTGTTGAGACCATTTCGTGGCAAATGTGCGTCTGCAGCTGTTTTTGTGTATTTTTGTCACGAATAAATATTTTATTTCTGTCTTTCTTCTTTATTTTAAATTCAATTTCCCCTCTTGATATCTCATTAATGTTCCAGAATAACTAGAAATAAATAAAACAATGACTTTATTAATCTCACTAAATCTCGAAGCCATTATTAATATTTTATTCTAACGTCATTATCAAATACTTTCATCCAAACAACATCTACAGTGGTCGTAATATCTTCCGATTTAATTTCCTTCCCTTTACTCTACGTTTTCATCACTTTGTCAATATTTTCCTTTCAATTATGTTCGATGTTACGTTTCTAAGAATCGCAAAGCTTGGGAATTGAATTTCCCCCCGACGCAGGGCTAAAAAACCCTTATCTTTGTGTCTCGAGTTCCGCCTTGATCATGTAAACCAATGTCAAACAAAATCATAAGTCGTTTTGGCGAATATTTTTCCTCGCAGGCATTTATATTTGTGCTTCGTTGTCACGTTATATTTTGATTGTTGTGGGGTATCAGAATTTATGCTAGTACTTTTGGTAAATCATTATCATCGTCATCATCATCGTCATCATCATCATCATCATATCAGCCGAATGACGTCCACTGCTGCTGGCCACCCGCATCTAGCGGATTCCCGCGACCTTTACCTGATCATCAGTCCACCTTGTGCCTACCCACGCCGCGCCTTCCGGTACGTGGTCGCCACTCAAGAACCTTTCCGCCCCAACGGCCATCGGTTCTACGTGCTACCCACTGCCATTAAGCGATTCGGAGGGCTATGGCTATATCCGTTACCTTGGTTCTGCCGCTGATAGCCTCATGCGCCTTTTGGTAAATAGAACATTTAAATATGGTCGTACATAATAGGTCCTTAAACGTCTGATGAATCTAGTAATCTTTGTTAGTCGTAATACCTTATTCCCTCAAATCGCAGTTAAAAAAATCTTCAAATGCAGTTACTGAGTATTACTTACCATGACAAAATATTTTGACTACAGTTATTTTATACGGTTACGATTTTTTGATTACATTACATTCAACCAAATTATTTGTAAACTCATCTTATTCGTCCATATAAAATGTTACCTCGCTTGAGGAAATATTTTTTAAGGAAATGCTACGCCCTTACAGAGCTTTCGCTGAACAGTTTTATAACCATGTTTTAGCAATTAATTAATGAAATTAAATTGGGCATAGATCGCCATCTCGAAGCTAATCTATCTTATCTGACGGAACGTACAATGTAGTTACGTAAGAGTGATATAGTTAGTTTCACAGTTATAAATTATTATGATGTTTGTTACTCAATCACGCTTTAACGGCTCAACCGATTTGGATAAAACTTTGCATGAAGATAGATTATAGCCTAGATTAAAACATAGGATAGTTTGTATCCCGGGTCCACGCCGACGAACAAATAAATTAACTTTGGTGTCTATTGCAATTAAAAGTACGGGTCATGGAATTCAATAATTACAACCATTTATTAACTGTGTTAGAGCTTTTAATTTCCTGATACTAATTCATGCCCATTATTATGTTTATTACCTACTAAGTACTTACCTATTCCACTACTTAATCCAGAAAGGACTTTAAATAAGAGTATACATTATATTAAAAACTTTACAAACTTTGTCTAGTTAAGTACTGTTTTTGAATAGTTCCAGTACTTATTTCAAGTGCCTCTGCAAAATATTCAGAAGCCAAATAGCATTATAACCGAGTAGTGAAAGTTTTATGGAGGTATTAAACGGCATTCGGTTAACGTTTTGCGTAAAAGCGCAATATTCTTTCGGAGAGGAATGCACATACGAATTGCATTGGGAACATAAATTATTTCCCCTTCATTTAGATTTTTACGGATAGCCAGTTTACAGCGAATGGAATTTAAGCTGTTTTGTAGATGAAATTGAGAAATAAAGATAGAATTATGTTTGTATTTATTAGGAGACAGGGGGCTGCCCGCTCGGCTTCGCCCGGTTGTTTTCGAGATATTTGGCATCAAAGTTGAACAATTTTAGGCCATAAAACTGGTTTTCTGGCTGACTTTTGTTTTAATTGGTTTAAAATGAAAACCCTGGACCAGTTTTTAGAGACGTCACAGACAAACCCAAATATGTAGATTTCGTATATGTTAGATCTTTCACGTCAATAGAGATACGAAATAAGTGTTTTTTTAGACAATGTTTCAAAAAAACATACAAAATTAAGTATTCATTTGTTTCAAAATCCGGTGGACCAAAATGGAGATTAAAAATTGAAAAACCGATAACCGTTTGACTTATAATTCTATCTTAAGTGAAAAAGTAGGAGATACGATTCAAAACTTGTCAAAAATCGATGAAAACCTCGGGTAGCCCCTTAATCCAAATAACGATACAAGAGTAAGTTTTTTTTTTTCAATTTGGAGTTTGTGGGTTTGAATCCCGGCTCGCACCACTAGGATTATTCAGAAAATATAAGTATGAAATGTCGATATTTTAACAGCGGCTTTTCGGCAAACGAAAACATCGTGAGGAAACCGGTCTAATCCCAATAAGGTCTATAGTTTTCTCTCAAGGTTGGAAGATCAGATGGCAGTCGCTTTCGTTAAACTAGTGAGTAATCAAAAACTAGTAATTCTTTTCTATTCTATTCTATTCTAGTGCTATGCCAAATCTTGGTGCCAAAGCGGACCCCGAGCTAAAAAAAACATAAAAGAACCGAAATAAAAGCATGAAGAATTATAACCATTACGTAGTTGGGTATTTATTTACTAATAGGTATCATGTTTTTATATTTAAATAAACCAAAAATGTATGCCCAGTGAAAACCACGTCAAAAAGATCCTTAACCTATACGCATTCATATTGTAACTTATTATGAGTTACGTAAATGAATGACGTACCTAAATGGAATGGTTGTTTTTTTTATGAAATCACAATTTCACTTTTTAAACACGTTACATGCATTATTCAATATTCGTTATACTATTTTGCTTGCAAAATTATGCTTCCCTGTCGGATTATGAATTAAAATCCCAGTATGAATTAAAATCCCTATACGATTTAACACACCAAAAATAAATTATATTGTAAATATTGCGCCTACCTACGTTCAACTCTTTTGTTTTCTCTCTGACATTGATGATTGACAAATGATTATAAATTATGTTGTTTGCATTAATATTAAACCGTAATTTCATTTTCAATTAGTAGAAATAGTAAGTGGTCCCCACGCAATGATGCTAAAATTGTGAGAGTTAATACAATTTGCGTAGCAATTTATCAATTCTTAGATTATCCTCAGAAACATTAAGATAACACGGATAACACAAATACTTAATCTTTATCAATTTATCTCAAATCCTAATTCATTCATTAGGCGTAAACATTAATAATAAACTTCATGTTTTCATTTAAACAAAACGCCGGAGTAATTAAAATAACGGTGGGTGATAATTACTTCTGAGAGAAAACGAATGCACGCCTGACTGAGCTCAACTTCAAGGAGTTAGCTTGGGTTAAGTGATGTCCTAAGAGCGTTGTAAAATGCGTTTGATTTTTGTAGCCACTATTTTTCTATCGAACTACATAAACGGCTAAGTCTTCACAAAACATATACGGACTTATAAAAATAGTAATCATTTTATTCTTAACTAGCTTCCGCCCGCGACTTCGTCTGCGTGGACCCGGGATAAAACTATGCTTTATTTTAATCTAGGCTATAAACTATCTTCGTGCAAAATTTTATCCAAATCGGTTGAGTCGTTTAAGCATGATTGATCTAAAAATTGAAAAATCCAAACTTTCGCATTTATAATATTACTAGCTTCCGCCCGGGACTACGTGGATCCGGGATAAAAGCTACCCTATATTTTAATCTAGGCTATACTTAAACTATCTTCGTGCAAAATATCATCCAAATCGGTTGAGCTGTTTAAGTGTGATGGAGTAACAAACATCCAAACTTTCGCATTTATAATAATTTATAATTACATCTATAATAATATAGTAGGATTAGTTGGAATCACAGTGTTAACGTACCATGTGTCACTTTATGCCCAGAGTGAAGCAATAATCTAGTGATACTTTAAGACAATGAATAACATCGTCTCTAAGCCCCGACTGTCTACAATCTCTAACATAAATTACACGAAAAGAATGCAGAACGTCTGCCTCTTATGCTTTGTACTCCAAGCAAAGGGCAGGCACCTGAAGACTTGAAACAAAGGGTTTTCACTTTCCATGGTCCTTACGTCGCAGTCGGAATTTCATTATAAGAAGATCGCGCCGTAAATTAGCTAGGCTCATCAAGGAGATAGTACTCTTTGTCAGCCGAGTTCATTTAGGTGTCCTGGCTATTGTCTCGATTTTTATCGACTAATGATTCTGAAAGGGGCTGAATTGGAGATGAAAGGTTGCACGATAGGGCGATTAAAAGGATGCTCGAAACGGTGTTACTATACATACATACATACATTCACGCCTACTATAAGTACTACTAGTGTTAACTATAAGTAATCCTTAATGAGTTCTACACTCCGTTTTTCAATTTCTCTTCCCGTGGGTGTCGTTTTTATAAATTCACATAGTTTGCTTGCATCGCGGCGGAGCGTGTAGGCGATTTGTGTATAGCACAGTACCTATTCCCCGAATTCTGGTAATTGCCAATACCAACGCATGTGCTCAGCTCTTTAGATTTATATATGACTCAACTTTAATCGGTATTATATAGCTACGTGATATTATTGAACGAGCGAGCGAAGCGAACGAAGTTCTCCGTTTCAGCTTGGGCCAAAATTCTTTCATACGTCCGGATGTCCAGCTGTTCTCCTGTTCAGCTGTTGTTACAGGTCACATTTCTCAACCGATTCTCGTGAAAATTTGCGAGCAGGTTTGTTAACGTATAATATATAATTCTTTGTCGATTTCATTATTGTTTTTTTTTTCTATAAAACGACAAACTTGCGAGGCCTACCTACAGCTCACAGAGCCGTAATATGCTTACCGCACGCACACGCTGCCATGCGCGTTGAGACTGAAATGTCACAACAAGAGCGCGCAACACATCGCATACCAGTATGGTACTCAATAAGGCGAGTCGGAAAAACCTCCAGGTATTGATACCAGATTACTACACCCACAGCAAATATTTTATTTCCAATGGAACCCTTGTTCTTTGTTTTCCAGCGCCCTGTTGACCTTTTTTAGGGTTCCGTACCCAAAGGGTAAAAACGGGACCTCTAATACTAAGACTTCGCTGTCTGTCCGTATCTCAAGAACCGCGATAGACAGACAGTTGAATTTTTTCACAGATGATGTATTTCTGTTGCCGCTATACCACACATATTAAAAAAAACAGCATAAAATAAATATTAAAGGGGGCTCCCATACAACAAACGTGATTTTTTTGCCGTTTTTATAGATAATGGTACGGAATCCTTCGTGCGCGAGTCCGTGCCGCAATTGGCCGGTTTTTTGGATTCACAGGTGCGCGTTTTTCCAATATTTGTAAAGTAATATAAGAAAACACGTGACTCGACTTCTGAAAAGCTGCCTTGCTTTTGTATAAGATTATTATGTATGAAAACAAAACGCTTATGTAAGATATTAGAATTTCAGTGACATAATCGCAAGTTGATTAGAGGTCTATATACATATATTATAATCGTTTTTGTTGCCATTTCGTAACCGCGATATTTAAATAAGTGGTAATTTAGAAGTCAGTTAATAAATTATTCAACGTAAAACGTTTGTTACAAAGTATATGTTGACGACCGGTTAGCCTAGTGGGTAGTGACGCTGCCTACGAAGCTGAAGGTCCTGGGTTCGAATCCCGGTAAGGGCCAATATGCTGATGCTGGGCTGAGCTTACTATGGGACTAGGTCGATTTGTGTAAGATTGTCCCTTAATATTTATTTATTTATTTTTATTTTATTTGTGTGATGAGCATGAATATTTGTTTCTGAGTCATGGAAGTTTTCTATGTATTTAAGTATTTATATCTATTATATATATCGTCGTTTAGTACCCATAACACAAGCCTTAATGAGCTTACTATGGGACTAGGTGGGTTTGTGTACCATTGTCCCCTAATATTTATTTATTTATTTATTTATATGTTAAAATAAACAGATACTTAGGTAGAATTTAACAGAACTAGGAAGATATGTGGATATGAATATAGTAGAACAGCATTCATACCTTGGACTAATAATAGATAATAGATTTAAATGGAGTCCGCACATTGACCATGTATGTAAGAGGCTAAGAGCTGTACTCAGTAACCTAACAATTCTAAAAAACCAAATTAATAAATAAATAAATCAATATTAGTGGACAATCTTACACAAATCGACCTATTCCCATAGTAATGAACTATGATGAGGTTGAGGAGGTTCAGCTTGGGCAGCGTTACTAGGATATGAATATAATACGCCAAGTCTCTGTAGTATAATGCCCTCTTTATTTAAAGAAACACCCTATTTTATACACGTTGGATTATCGCTGATACAAGCAATATGCGTTTATGTAGCAGTAAACTATGAAGTTACTGTTAAACTCTAAAGGTGACTAATGACCATACTTCAGTAAGCTCATTAAGGCTTGTTACTCCAGGCAAAATACGGTTTTGAAAAACATTAATTTATAATATCGTTTTTTTTTTATTTCATTTGAAAATGTTATTCTAAGATGATTTAGTCAAGAATCCGACAAACTTTCCACCCGGAAGTAACTATGTAGATTTAAATGAAGCATGCATTATCTTTTTTTGTACGATTTATCTTGAATATTATAGAACAAATGTAAATGAACCAAAATAAAGACAAAAACATTTATTAATATTTTTACTGACTTTTCAGAAGCCAGTTAACTTATCATTTTTTCGATGTCTGAAATTTTGTCGGATTTTGTCGCTGGGTAACTATTTAATTGATAATATATCCGTTACACATAAAAAATAAGCTATTATAAATTATTTCCAAAATTGTCATTTTTTCCATACAAGTTGTCAGTTCATTGCCTGGACTATATGTTATGGGTACTAGACGACGATATATATAATAGATATCTATACTTAAATACATAGAAAACTTCCATGACTCAGAAACAAATATTCATACTCATCACACAAATATTTTGCCCTTACCGGGATTCGAACCCAGGACCTACAAGCAGCGTCACTACCCACTAGGCTAACCGGTCGTCAAACCCCTAAAAAATGCCATATAATACACTCCGTTGAATATACATGACGATGGCTGACTCTGTGATAAGCTATGGTATATCCAGCTATGGCAGATCCCACAAAACTCACCTGCAACGAATATTATAGTATACAGTTAAGACTCCTAAATGCTATTGTACCATTCGTACCACTCAAGATCAAATATAAATATAAACATAACTATGATGACTTATTCCAATTTTGTAGAATAATGAATGTGTATGATAAAGTGAAACTAGCGATAATATTAGAATAAAGACATAAATTGGAAAGTCTGAATAGATATGAGAGGCCAAATAACCTTAGAGTACTGATAAATAGTAAACATTTCAATATACCAAGTAGCAACAACTATTATGGAAAAAGAGTCTGGTCGAGCTATCTGCCACAAATCTTAAATAGTCTTCCTAGACACAAATAATTTAGAAGAGGGTAAGCCGCATAAGATTAAAATATTGTTAAAAAAGCACTGTCTTAATCTTTAAGTTACACATTATATTATTATATAAATATAAGAAGAAAGATGTAAATATAAGAAAATATATATATAGATGTAATAAAATTAAGCTTAGCAAATTAAGGGCAAATCTGTAAACTTTTCTATTTGAAATAAACAAATAGTTTTTTTTTTATGTTTTACTTAAGTAAGTTCTTTTAAAGATAAGTTCTTACAGAACAGAATTTGTTGGAAAATATCTTTAATACATCAAGTAAGCGCCGATACTCAAATCATTATCCATCATATCAGCTCCGAAAGACGTCCACTGCTCTGCCCCCTCAAGGAGAAAAACCATAGGTGACAAAAAGTAAGTTTGGAGATAAATCCAAAAAACTTTACACTTCCGTTCAATTGGTTTTATTTTAAAATACAAAGCTGAAACTTGTTTTTATAAATCAAGATAAATTGTAGAATTTAAATGCAACTTAATTTTGTTAATAATATTTTTATTTGAATTAGATATGAAGAAAAAAAAGGTTCTGCTTCTTAAAAAAAACATAAGAAAAAAACTTTTCAAAGAAAGAACAACACAAGTGCGCACTTATGGTGTTTGTGTTAACTTTGCACTATAGCATCTAAGAAAAAACAACACAAGTACTCACATATGCTTCTATTACTATGTGATCTAGGAACTTGAAAAAGCACAAAATGGTAATTGTGGTTTATTTAATTGCTCTAAGTTTTAATATTGATAAAAATCACGAACTATCAAGATGTAGCATATGTTTAATTTTAAGTATTTTTAACTTAGTAATTTGACAATATGGTTTTTCTTCTTATAGTAAAACATATAGGCACACATCCAAGACAGAGATTTAAAAACATAGGCGGTTACTTAGTACTTACTGCTTTTTTGCCTATGAACACGAAGTTATGACTTTTCTACTTCGAACAAGAAGTAAACTTAACAAAATGTCATGAACTTATGCTCTTCTAAATCCTGGTTTATTAGAGATATATCCAAACCCGTGTGAGATAGAGAAACCATATTTTTTTTTTTAAATGTGGTTTCTCTATCTCGGTAAATTTTTTTTTTTTTTCCCGAGTCCGAGACTGTTAAAAACCCAATTTGACAAAAAAAGTCTCCTATAGTTTTTCTTCTTGAGGGGGCAGCGCTGGACATTGGCCTCCCAAAGATTGCCACAATGACCGGTCCTGCGCCACCCGCATCCAGCGGACTCCCGCGACCTTTACCAGGTCATCAGTCCACCTTGTGGGGGGCCTACCCACGCTGCGCCTTCCGGTACGTGGTCGCCACTCAAGAACCTTTCCGCCCCAACGGCCATCGGTTCTACTTGAAATGTGAGACTTAAATAGAACATACTAATGTTGTTTCAAAGATAACTTCATAATGGGTTTTTTTATGAGAAATTGGTTAAAAATATTACAAGATAACTAACATTAACTAAATTAAATTAAAACTAAGTTAAATCAAAAAAAAGGCGCTAGAGGCATTGTTTGATTTGATTGTACGAGCTCATATAGAAGTGCATTGTTTATACACAACTTTATAGTTTCAGTACCTATGTAATAAAGCTGCAACCCTATTTCAAGATTTTAAGAGATCGTAAAGTACTTTTTAGTGGCTATTTCATTTCAAAAATGAAACGTGGAGCTATATTAAACAATAAAACATAACTTTAACAACACTTAACTAAGTGGTTCTTAAATAATTCGGGTATATATATAGTTCATCAAAAATATGTTTAGTCACTATTTAAATTTCTCTATTAGCGGAAATCGCGAAACGTCTGGTTGACGTAACTGGTGAGCGAAGAGCTGGTGGCTTTCTCGCGCAACGCATCAGCATTGCAATTTAGCGAGGAAATGCCGCCAGCATCCTCGGTACAAAGCTTTGAGGGCCTTTTTAGATTTAACTTAGTATTAATTTAATTTATTTAATGTCAGTTATGTTATGTATATACTTTAGAAAATAAATGGACAATTAATTAGATGTGTGGGCGTTAGATTAATAACATAATTAAAATGAAATGCTTAATGAATTTGGTTGATATGGATATTTTAATGTATCGACATAACAACAGTGTTCCGTTCTTAACGTTTCATTTTTCTTTAATCTTTAAACTTTTGCGCGCCTTACCAACCTAAACGATGCAATGTCAAAACGCCTCCGCAAGCAGTGCAACATCGAAAATCTAGCCAATGGGAACGCGCGGAACGCCCGTCGCTCATGCGCAGTACAAACCGGCGTTGATGACAGCGCGACAGCGGCGGCGGCGAAAAGGGAGTCGAAACAACGCTCGCGCATCGCGAAGTGATCTTACCGTGTCGAAAAACCATTTCGACGTTCAAAAGACTCATTAATCTGCTCATATTTATGGTATTGTGTGTGTGACATTATCAAGGAACTGTGTACATATTGTTAGGCCGGCCGGCATACGTATCTGAAGGACAAAGTTAACAGAACCGTTTCGTGTCGTGGAAGCCCAGCACGCTGCCGACTATCTGGTGAGTACTTGTGCATGGTCTTCTCATTGACTGATAGTCTTTGTTGTATCGTTTGTTACCGGCGAATATATCATATATTCCAGAGTGGTGAATTGACATTGCATCATCTATAAACGCGTTAATTTGCTACAAACAGTTTGTACCTAAAAAATAGCCAACGACGTTGTAAACTTATGTAGAACTGAGGGGTAATCACGTAACGCATTGTACGCGCGTCAGTTAATGACACTTTTTATATGCAAAAATGACAGTTGCATCTACCTAACGCGCGTTCAAAACGTTACGTGATTACCCCTCAGTTCTACATGGGTGGATTTTTGAAATTAAATTTTTGCGTCATTTCTGTGGCTAATTTTTATTTCTTTATTTTATGCAAAATGACTACGGATTACGAAACATCCTTTAATTTTAACTTCAAATGTACATAAGGCACCATTTAGAAGTCAATAGTTTTGTAGCAAACCACGGTTGAAATTTCTTGCGCCACGGAGATGACGCTCAGGACAGCGAAATGACGGTTGTGTTAGACAAGTGTGGATTGTTAATGGAATATAATATTTACCTTTACAATTTCTAAAGGATACGAAACACCTTTTGATTTTAATTTTAAAGTTACATAGGACACTAGTTAAAAGTCAATAAATTAGTAGCAAACAAGGATTGAAAAGTGTGTTTTTTTAAATGAAATACAATATTGACATATACGATTTCAATAGAATACAAAACACCTTTGAATTCTAATTTGAGAGGTACATAATATATGGCACCGGTTTAAAGTTAATAGTTTATTTGAAAATAGAGACCGATTGAAATTGCGCCACCGAAACGACGTTTAGGCCAGCGAAATAACGGCTGTATAGAAGTGTTAAAATTTTAATGGAATATTATATTTATAAGTACGATTCGTTTATAAACCCACTACACATACATATTGAGGCAGTCAATTTCTTAATCGAAATTATCTACCACTTTTTCATTGTAATGCAATCCTTCAGAGAGCGGTCTCAATGCGAGCCTAAGGCCCGAGGCCGAGTCCACACAGATATTCGTGATCTCCGAGCAACTTGCAAGTGAAACCTGTCGCCGGGCCGAATTCCTGAAGGTATACGAGGAGGCAAGCGGAGCCGAAGGCTGAGCTTTTCGTAGGAATGAAAGGACCTAAGCATGCTTTTAGAGAGCGGTCGCTATGCGGGCTCGGAGGCTGAAGGGCCCGTGGGTGACCCCCACGGACACTTACTGACCCCAGGTGTATTGGAAGCGAAACTGGAGACCAAGTCCCGAAGGTGAGCGGCCATGTATTGAACATGAGAGTAATTTGTTGGTCTGTTGTACACTTGAAAAAAAGCTTGTTTTTACTTTCAATATATATTAATTATTAGATGTCACCTCACCTCATTTCAAGAAGGAAATTGTACCACCTCATTTTTGGATATGAGGTGCTCATACAAACTCATTTTAATTTCATGTCCTACCCAACACTAATTATGTAGTTCTCTTTTTTATAAATGAGATATCAATGAATTCAATTGACAACATATTACTGGCGAATACAAAAGATTATGTCTTATGGTTAAAAAAAAAACATATGGCTGGCCACTGGTACCTTTACCCTACGGGTTAGGTATGTTAACAGAATAAAAGCGAAATATTATTTAAATATTATTACCATGTGAGATTGCAATAACAAATACGTACATGATCATTTTGTGATAAATAAAGCTTAAACTGTCATTTCCGTGGCGTGTTCGTTATTTCCGTGGGCAGAAGGACAGCGAAATGACGCCCATAAACCTATTTTATTATTATGGCGAAACGATACGCGCCAGTAATACATGATCTTTACATAAGCATAATAACAAAACAAGCTATCAAACGTAAAAAAATGACCTCAATTAAAGATGATCTACGTGCTTAAATAATAATCCATGGAAATGACTTCTTAGAGAACGAAAATACATCGCGTGAGACACTACCTCGTTAACCACTTTTAAACGCGGAGCCGCACGTCAACTCACTTCACAGACTAAGCACAACTGACGTAGTTTGGGGACAGTGCCTTCGGCCAACTAGATATCAGCAGGTATTTGCGCGAACTCATTTACTGGCTAAACGTGTGACAGAGACAAATGGCCTTCCTTCTTTTAAATAAAACATTATTTAATCAAAAGAATTACGTTGTAATGCGTCATTTAATTTTCTTTCCAATGATGTATCTAAATAAGTTATTCAGAAATGATGTTGTGCTTACATTTGTTTGAAGGAATCGGCGAATGTGACAGGCCTCACAGACTTGCTGCGCGGTGTAATTCACACATTAAACTTATTTTTTTCTCGGTTTTGTGTGTAATAATGTTTAAAGTTATGTTATGCATCACTATACCTTTATGTCCTCGACGTGTAAAAAAAAATAGTAGTAATTTGGTGATTGGTTTTTTTTATAACTGGCTTGTGACACCTAAAAAAGTACCTTTGAAAATCCACCCACATAAGTTTCGTCGTTGGCTAGTTTTTAGTTACTTTCCAAGCCTTCCGTGACACTTATATGATCACTCAAGTGTCCGTCCGTCAATCACAGGAAGTTTTCAAGACTATTTTACATACAATATGAATTTTTGGTATTTACTTAATTGGGTATCCAATCATTTCATAAAAAACGTTTCACAAATATTCATTTTATAAACAACGTTTGGCAAACTAACGAGTAACAAATTAGTCGTTTCATAAAATATTGTTTTACAAAGAGTTCATTAGACAAATCATTTAATTTAAAAAACATCATATTATAAATCATTATATGACAAATTACTCATTTATTATTCGTGCCAATTGGCAAAGTAACATTTGGTAAAATAACCTTTAAGAAAATGCATTGTTTGGTAAATACCTTATTTAATAAATCATTGATCGTCTTGATAAAGTCTTAAACCACAAGTTGTATAATTCTATACAGGTATTGTATAAGTCTGTATGAGCACATGGATAAGTCTAAAAGTGTTTAGCAAGTAAGTTACCATTCCTAGCCTAAAAAACTATTTTAGGTCTTAAAATGTACTGACATAACAGGTGGATTACCCATCTGTTCGACTTTAAGGCAGGTCAGTGTAGGTACGACGACGAGCGAAGCGAGGAGGAATGTTAGGAAAAACTGCGACCCTACAGTGCGCGAGCCGAGCGAGCGAAGCAAGCGTGCCGCGGTAGCGGCTGGCGAAGTGCCAAAACCGATTTATGTTTAAATACTATACTTTTTTATGAATTTACTACAGGAATGTTTCTTGGCCAGTCCGCTAGATACCGTGATATGACAGATATTTACTTTTATAAAACAATCATTTATCAATCGACGATTTGTAAAATGACCTATTTTATAAACGATTTATTTGGTAAGGAAATGATCATTTTTAAAATGAAAATTTAACATTCAATGTTTTTTTAAAGTGTAACATTTGCTAAATGAATATTTGTCTATTATTTATAGTATAAGCATTTTGAGAAATGATAGGTTTGTGAAATGAATAGTTTGTGAATCGTTGTTTATAAAATGATCATTTATGAAACGTTTTTTATGAAATTATGGTCAACCACTTAATTAATGCCAAAAAGGCGGACAGCGGCGGCGGTATTTAAAGAGGAACCTATGACGCGTCGAGAATTTTTATTATTATTGTTAAAACGTTAAAGGTACACATGCCATCTCTACGATAAAATACAACATAATTAATAAAAATTGAATTGAAAATATATAAATCATATATTTACATTTAATTATATAATAATGGTAATGGTGGTGGTTAAATAAATCAAACAATAAAAATATTGTACGTAGATTATGCTCGCTGCTCTGACAGGCCTCACTGTCACAACCGCAATGAAAAGCCGAGGACAGTGCTCGATTCAACTTGAAATACCTCTATAAGTAATATGTAAGTATATATAGAATAATCTTACTTGAGTAGAGACCGACACCCCTTGGCTGCCGGCGGCGCCACCTGCAATGAAAAGGACAGATTAGCACTAAGAACACCCTTGAAGGAATATTTTATTGCCTCTTCGGCTTTGCTGAAGAATTCTTTTTTGTTTTAGTGCGATATTAAGCCGCTTTGAGAATAGATGACGCTAAGGTTCCTGCTGAATTCTTAAGATTTTTATAAAAATGGCTTTCGCTAGCTTGTTCCAAATTCAAGATGCACGTGACTATAATGTAATGTTATTAAAAAAGTCCAATATCTCAAAAACGGCTGAATAGCTTTTCATGTTTTAGTTTTAGTTTAGTTTTAGTTTTATTTATCTCATTACACAATTCTCATATAACAATACCTTTGTAAATACTACTTATTGTATAATGATCGTTAGGCACAATTTCGCAACAATAATAGAAAGAATAATATAAATCAACAAATAGAAAATAAAAAAAGAATGTCAAAATTTCAAAGTTAAGAATACAAATAATATAAAAATCATGAACAATTATTGTACTGAGAGGTACCTTATCAATAATTGGCGTACATAGAAATACAAGGACAAAACCAAAACCTTGTTCCTTAGTCAAATAAAATTAAATAATAATAATAATAATGAGTACCTACCGGTAGTACTTATCCATTAACATGTCAGTATATATTTAATATGTCAAATAAAATAAAAATAAAAATCTAATTGGATCACCAAATAACTACATTTAAAAAAATGAAAATAAATGTCTTATTTGGGTATGTCAATGTATTCTATTACAGAATAAAGCGACTTCTCCAATAAAAGGTTCTTTAGTCGGCGCTTAAACGTTTCCTCGGAACATTCATTTTTTAAGTCGTCGGGTAGGTGTTCATAGTAGGTTGGTCCTATCACCCGCGCATTCTTAGCGTGTAGCACTGTGCGCCGTTGCACTGTTCGAAGTCTTCCCGTACTACGAAGGCACTTCCCCGTCACTTCCACTCGCTTAAATTGTGACAGGTGGTTTCTCGTGAACATGATGATCTCGAAAATGTACTGTGAATAGTGGGTCATTATTCGATGTTCGGCAAACAACGCTTTGCAGGACTGCCGCTGATTGAGCCCAAGCACGGTCCGCAGAGCTCTTTTTTGCATTCGCATCACCCTCTCAGCATCAGTTGAGTTTCCCCATAATAATGTGCCGTAAGTCATAAGCGAGTGAAAGTGAGAAAAATACGCTTGCCTTAGCGCGTCACGGGAGACCAACGGCTTCAGTTTTCGCAGTGCAAACACTGCACTACTCAGCCTACCACACAGCGAGTCGACATGCTGTTTCCAGTTTAGTGTGGGGTCTAATGTAAAACCTAGAAACCTACACATTTCACCTACCGGCATAGGACACTGCATATTCGCAGTTGGGATGCACCTACTTGAAAAGAGCATAACGTTCGATTTGTTGACATTCAGTATCAAACCGTTTGCCGAGAACCATCTTGTCAGCTGGTCGCATACAGTGGTGATTTTTTCATTTAGTCGCTCGTATGTACTCGCGCTAACTACCACTGTCGTGTCATCGGCAAACAGAGTAATTTGACCTTCAGTTACGGCGGATGGTGAAACATGGCTAAGAACACTCGGGATAAAATTGTCTATGACATAAAAAAACCGCATTCAAATCGGTCCATCCGTTTGGGAGCTACGATACCACAGACAGATACATAGATACACAGACACGTTAAACTTATAACACCTCTTTGCGTCGGGGGTTAATTAACACAGTTTATGTAAAGTGAAATACGATTTTCCTTGTCAAAGCCTATCACTGTCATAAAAAAAAGAGCGGGTTGCACTCCGGGAGTGCCGGCAGAAGTGAAAACTCAATAACATTGTAAGTTTTTCGATCAGGTCACGTGACGTACGGTGTCACCCTAAAAATGAATTTGACGCATATTTATAAACAATTATCAATTATTTAGGCGCACGGGCCGCGGGCACGTCGGGTGCGTCGGCACGGTTCGCCCGCCGCCGGCGGCGAACAAAATACCAATTTGTTTTTGCCATTGCCAAATATTATTCAAAGCTTTATCTCTTTAGGAATAACGTCCAAATTCGAGCTATTCGAATTTGCAAGAACAGCCAACGGCGGCGGCGAACAAAATATCAATTTGTTTTTGCCGTTGGTAAATATTTTTCAAAGCTTTATCTCTTTCGGAATAACGTCCTAATTCGAACTATTTGAATTTGCTTAATAACAAAACGGTGAAGAACGCGTGGACAAAATTACAAATTTATTTGCAGAATATGCTATTGCAAAACGGGTTTAACGGCTTTATACTCTTACGAATAGCGTTCAGTTTTGAATGAAGTCCAATCGGCTAGCAGCAAAATATAAAAGTTTGTGACTTCCTTCACATCTGACGTCACAAAAATCTGTCGCGTATTTAACAATTTTTCACCATCCCAAAAATTGCTCAGCGCCGCTAATGAAAGTTTTCACTTCAATAAAAAGTCTTTATTTCACACAAAATATTAGGTAGACATGAAACCCCCCCCCCCCCCCCCCCCCTAGTTTCACAACGCTTCGGGAGCAGCGCGAGCCATCCGGTTGCCTCTCGGACACCGAGATTACGCGTCATTGCTTTGTGACAAATGACAGTTGATTTGTCCTAACGTGC
This sequence comes from Epinotia ramella, assembly GCA_947578815.1. Lineage (NCBI taxonomy): Eukaryota > Metazoa > Arthropoda > Insecta > Lepidoptera > Tortricidae > Epinotia > Epinotia ramella. The sequence goes on along the minus strand of OX388217.1, from coordinate 9,006,079 downwards.
GTTTGAACGTTACGTGATTACCCCTCAGGGCTCCACGGGATTTAACAGTGTTACACGGTGTCGCCAGAGACCAAGAGTACATTGTTATGTCATGCATATATGTATTAACATAAAATAATAATACAAGCAATGTTATGAACGATTTTGTAATGAAATGGAACCAAAATAACTCAACAGATGAAGAAACTTCTTTACTAACTTTACATTATTAAAATGAGTAGTTACTTAGCTTTAAAAACAAAGCCGCAGTTTCATGATATTCAACGAAACTTGCAAATTACAGAATATATGTTAGCCTCACCAACTGAGATTATTTATAATGTTATTCAGTTGCCATAAAACTGAACTTCACCTGGCTCAGGGAAAAAACTATGTAGTTACTTGTACTGTACACTTAAGTAATAATGATTGACACCCGAGAGCATTGCTTACAATTTCAATTCTACTTGAACTGACAATGTTTTGTGTTTCTTTCAAATGATGATTCTTTTAGTAACAAGAAGGGAAGCTGTATGAAACTAACGTCTACAGTATTTTGTTTCTGGAAACATCTTGTCAAAGAAGCTACCAACTTCAGCGCATAATATTTACTCAAGTTCTATAATAAATTGCTGTGCCAACTCTAGAGTGTTCCAATTTCGTCTGTGGTTACGTTCGTGTGGGAGTTGCGCTAATTAAATACACGAGTTGCATCGCTTTCCTCCGAGCTGCAAGTTACTTAATATCATAAGTCTCTGTAAATTGGTCTTAGTGGTTAACTAGATAGAGTAGACATTTCTTTGCCACTTAAATGGAGCGTCATTTGTTTTGTAATTAGAAAATGTAGACAATTTTCTTTTCGTTAAAAAATATGGTTGAGGGAGGCGATGGCTGAGATATGCGTCATACTCGTGATGGGGTGCTGTTTGTGGAGTCCGGACTGTTCCTGCTTGCAAGGGCATAGTACCTAGTTAACTACTTGAATACTAGTGTTATTATTATTATTATCGTATTGACGAGATACATCATTCTGATCTTGACACGTTTTATTGTTATTGACCCTGTACATCTCTGACAATTTTACATTAATGTTCCTTTTTTTTGTTTTGACGCTTAGAGACCGTATACCTCTCTTAGAATATTAGAATAATTATTAATTGTATTTGGACGCTTAGAGACCTTATACATCTCTGGAATAATACTGAATGAATATCATTAACTTCTGTTAATGCTGATACAGATCTTATATCGAATGTAATGGTCATATTTTGCAATTTTGTTTTGTTTACATTAACTTAGTGACATTTACTTTGTTAACCTTTTATATATAATTTTAAATTATTATTGTGTAAGATTATTATTATTGTATTGTAAATTACCGTTTGACACGTAAAAGTGCCCTTGTGGCCTATTTGCAGAATAAATAAGTGATTTGATTTGGACGTATGTGCACGTATATGCAAGTATGTAAGTATTGTGTAGCGTTGAAAAGAGCTTTTGAGGGGATGAGTATGACGATGGGTAGCTACGGTAGCCTAGTAACTTCAAGCATGCGGCTGCCAAATGGTGGTTGTGGTTTCGAATCCTGGCAAAAGTTGAAGTCAAAAATTGGTTAACTCGTTTTTAATGTTCCGTAGCCAAATGGCAAAAAACGGAACCCTTATGGATTCGTCATGTCTGTCTGCCTGTCTGACCGTCCGTGTAAGTCACAGCCACTTTTTTCCGAAACTATAAGAACTATATCTACTGTTGAAACTTGGTAAGTAGATGTATTCTGTGAACCGCATTAAGATTTTCACATAAAAATGGTAAAAAAACAATAAATTTTGGGGGTTCATACTTAGAACTGAAACTCATTTTTTTTTTCATACAACCCATACGTGTGGGGTATCTATGGATAGGTCTTCAAAAATGATATTGAGGTTTCTGACATCATTTTTTTTCTAAACTGAATAGTTTGCGCGAGAGACATTTCCAAAGTGTTAAAATGTGTCCCCCCCCTCTGTAACTTCTAAAATAAGAGAATAATAAAACTAAAAAAAAATATGATGGGACATTACCATGCAAACTTCCACCGAAAATTGGTTTGAACGAGATCTAGTAAGTACTTTTTTTTTGAATACGTCATAAATCGTAAATCGTAATTTACCTTTCATTCAATCAACTCAAAAAATAATAATAACCCTAAATACGGAACCCTTCATGGGCGAGTCCAACTCGCACTTGGCCGCTTTTTTACCTTTTTCCGGTGCAATCAGGCAGAACAGCATCAGGTAAGGTGAAAAATGTGTTCATGTTTTTGATTTCGACTGTTTCAATGAGTTTATCGCGAACTTTAGTGGCTCATAGTCAAGATATCTTCTCGTGTAAAAAAATCGAATGGTTTATTCATGAAAAAGTAAGTATATAAAGTTTGTGCGTGTTGTGATTTTAAAATCTACCGAACAAAAAACACGAACTTCACCGGACAAAAATAATCTGATTATAAGGATCCCCTCCTGACACGTTCGAGCCCTTAATGCAATTTGCTACGGTGTGAAATTAATGCACGTGCCAATTAAATTGCAAGAGTTGCGAGTTCGTAATTATCTTAGGTTACGGTAATACATTTGAAAAGCTTAAGGACATTGAATTGGTATATATTGATACCGGAAGGCGCAGCGTGCGTAGCCCCCCCCCCCCTCCACAAGGTGGACTGATGACCTGGTGGTAAAGGTCGCGGGAGTCCGCTGGATGCGGGTGGCGCAGGACCGGCCATTGTGGCACTCTTTGGGGGAGGCCTATGTCCAGCGGTGGACGTCTTTCGGCTGATATGATGATGATCACGATGTTCACACATTACTCACGCAACTCGAATTGTCGACAGCGAGCATATTTCGGATCGGCTTGACCCCTTGGCGCTGCGTAGAGATGTGGCCTCTCTCTGCATTTTCTATCGCATGTATAACGGGGAGTGCTCCGAGGAATTGTTCGGATTAATCCCTGCCGCTTCTTTTCGCCATCGTCCAACGCGACAACATTACCATCCTCACCACTTAGATGGTTGGCAGTCCTCAACTGTGCGCTTCTCCAGAAACTTCCTTCCTCGCACAGCTAAACTGTGGAATGGATTGTCGCCTGCGGTATTTCCGGACCGATACGACCTTCAAACCTTCAAGAAAAGAGCGTACTCCCATCTTAAAGGCCGGCAACGCACTCACAACACCTCTGGTGTTGCAAGTGTCCATGGGCGGCGGTAATCGCTTACCATCAGGTGATCCGTCTGCTCGTTTGCCTCCTATATCATAAAAAAAATAAAAAATAAAAAAAAAACATTATTTTGACTAAACGGGACTTAATCGCGTACATTTTATAAAGTAAATTATATTCTCAAAACATCCTTAGTCACGGGACGATTCTCCCGAGTCTCTCTCATTCTGAGTCTTATCCTTAAAGTGTTAAAATCTATTTACGTTTACGACACAAACATCACGTATTCATGCCGACCTCTGAGTCTTGAGGGAACCTTGTTAACACACGGTGTTCGCCTGCTAGCCTCCGGCGTATTGCAAATATCCTTGCGCTTAGTATTCCAGGATTAAAGCCATAACAGACGGACTGGGTTGACTTAATTTTGGCGACAGACTAGAAGGCAGTCTGCTGACTAAATTGGGATGCGGTCAGTCCTACCCTGTCATTTTGGCGAAACGAACTTTATCAACGGTAAACTTAGGTCCAGACACCGACACACCGTTATACGAATTTAAATTTTACAGCATGCTTTGGTAACATGACGTGAGAAGAAATCGGATTGCAAAAGATTAACGGTTTTATACAGCTTTCATGTGTTTTTAGGGTTCCGTACCCAAAGGGTAAAAATATTATATTACTAAGACTTCGCTGTCTGTCCGTCCGTCCATCCGTCTGTCTGTCACCAGGCTGTATCTCAAGAACCGCGATAGCTAGACAGTTAAACTTTTCACAGATTATGTATTTCTGTTGCCGCTATAACAACAAATACTAAAAACAAAATAAAATAAATATTTAAGGGGGGCTCCCAGACAACAAACGTTTTTTTTTAACTGTTTTTATAGATAATGGTACGGAACCCTTCGTGCACGAGTCCGACTCGCACTTGGCCGTTTTTTTTTACTAAATCCTGACTTATGAATGTCAACAACCCTATCTATGATTGTCTATTGCAAGTAAATGACAGCTAACGTCATCTCTTACCTTCTGTACCTTTAGGTTACTATCAATTATTCTGTGACACGGCGGTTACCACTTCAATTCAATTCAATTTTTAAAAAAATGGCTTCCATCTAAGTTAAGATGATTTCGCCAATGTCAAGTTTGCTTATAAAGCGACGTTGTTCGGTAGTTTGGTCAGTCGTCAATAATGCAATCAGCGTCAGAAGCTCCGCTTGAGAAGCAAGGCGTCCACCGCTGACCGCATCCCCGACGAAAGACCAAGTCTAACCTAAATTTCTGTTTCAGTGATCGGTTACCACTTGGTTGCCTTGGGAAATCTTCAGGTGTGGCTGACAGGCAAACAGGAAAGATCAAAGATTCAGCCATATTTCAGAATGAGAGGTAAATGTTCCTAATGCAGTCCCGAATAAGCAGAATGAATCCTGTATCCTTTTACGTTTGTTGAACTTTTTGGTAGTCGTAGTTAAGTAGCACGGGGCCGGGGTCGCCACTCGCTGGATTGACATAATAAAAAAAACGGCCAAGTGCGTGTCGGGCCAGGCGCAGTGTAGAGTTTTGTAGTTTTAGTCTGTCTTAGTTACGTGGACACGCGCTCTCTAACTTAATGGTGCGGTTAGGTCGGCCGAATTTGTACGAAAGTTGGCCTTTCTAAGTACATTTTAAGTTGGTTGACTATTAGTCGGTAACTAGTTATGCCTACTTAGCCGTGATAGTATTCTTTTTAAATTCGTTATATGTACTATGGCCACGAATTGTTTAACACTATACTATTACACACACTACTATTCCTCCCGGACACATGACTCGAACAAAAATTAGGACTTTGAAGCCTCTTTCGCAAGTTATCTCGCAAACGAATCACTAAGTTGAAAAATGATTTAAGAACCCCATAATATTTTTGAACAAGCTATCCCCAGACTATATGGATTTACCGAGAAAATATTTAATATTTTTCAGATTTTTTTTTTACTGTTTTGTCGGCGTGATTGATTTATCATCATCATCATATCAGCCGAAAGGCGTCCACTGCTGGACATAGGCCTCCCCCAAAGAGTGCCAAAGTGACCGGTCCTGCGCCACCCGCATCCAGCGGATTGATTTATATACCCATGCCAAATTACAGTTTTCTAGTAGTAAGGGTAAGCCGAAGACGGACAGATGGGCAGACAGACGGATAACTTACAACTATAGTGTTATCAATAAAGTATTGTATTGTATTGATATGGCGAAAGTGTAAGGGTTCCTTGTTGACTACGGAACCCTAAAAAGGCCACGGAGACCAGCATAGTCCAGTGCTCCCCCAAAAAGACAAACGCCTGAAATGGCGCATCATAGCTAAACCTGCTACCATTGGCAACATGTACAACAACGATGGAGACCCACCAATGACCACACATGACCACGAACACTAATAAGAGTTTACGACTGAGAAGAAGGAATGTAGTAGCAGATATCGTTGGCCTAAAATAATAGGTCAGTCTATAACCATATCTGTTTGCCATGTAAGCCTTTTACGTGTCTATTTGTCTTGCACGATGCAACGAGCAAACCATGTTGGTAAACCGGCAAATTCTGGCAGCTCGTCATTTGTTCGGGCTTAGCCGACACGTAGCAGCGGCAGAGTTTTGTTTTTCCAGTCACAGCCAGAGGGTTCAGAACGTAGGCTTTGTTTTGTAGCTTGGTTCCGTTTTAGTTTTTAGAATGAAAGTAACATTCCACGCTATTCCTAGTACCTAATGAAATGACGTACAGTCCACAGCAAAAAATATATATAGGTTGGTACTATGAGCCAATCTTGCATTGACAAAGTCTTAAACCTAACCTTACACAGTACAAACTTTTCTTTGCTAACGGACGACAATACAATTGTATAGGTGGTACCTACTTATAGGTCAGCTGTTGCCCGCGACTTTGAACGCATAGAACTTGTTACCGTCTTAGAAAAATGATTGCTATTAAATTACTGTAGGCGGAACCTTAATTATCGCCGACCCAAACAAAGTTCTACAATCTGAAGGGATGGTTTCCGAGATAAAAACTGTCCTATATCCTTCCAAGGGTCTCAAATTATCTGTATGGGAAATTTCATCTATGTCCGTTCAGGGATTAAGCGTAAAAGGTAACAGTGCGATGAGTGCATTCGTTTAAATTGCTAAATTTAAATTGAAAACTCCGTTTTCACAAATACAAATATCTTAAGAATCATCAACAGACGTTTCTGCTTAAGTTGTATATTTTTTCATCATTTATTAAAGAAAGCTACATTACTGGAAATTTTTGCCCAAAGCCGTCCAGTAGTTTTACTCACGTTACTAGTCCGGGCCGGGCTACCTGTATAGTTTTGAAAGCAAACTTATTTAATCCTAAAATACTTAGAACTTTCCATCTCCATCCGCAGTCCCCATTTCACGGTGTTAGACAATAAAATATTTTGATTACTTGAACTTTTTAAATTAACAAAATAATCTGCAGATTAAATGAAACATTACCTTCTTTTCGGTTCTGGTAGCATCGCAGTTAGGTAGGTTAGTTAGGTAGTGTTAGGTTAGCCTAACCTACATTTCTGGTAGCTGTTCGGTTCTGCAAGCGTCGTGGTTCTAACTTAACCTAACCTACTTTTCCGCTAGCAGTCGGATTATGTATTTTGACTAATAAATGGCTTACCATAAAGTATATTATGTATGCCCTAAGAATCCGTTACTTCAAAAATTACTTGTTCCTCACACATACTACGAACCCTTTTTAACCTCCTTAGAGGATGACTTTTAAGAAACGCTGTACTTCGTTTTTTATTCTTTAACCGAAGCTACAGATCCCTTACATTAAAATTGTCTTGTTCCCCGTACAAACATACTTCAGCCCATTTAGGGAATAAATGTTTTTAACTCTCTTATGGAATCAATTTCAAAAAAACAGAAGTTACAAATCTCTTTCTTTAAAAATGTCCTTTTCTCCATATAAACTTTGAACCCCCTTTAACCACTATAGGGGAAGAATTTCAAAAAACTCGAGAGGTGGAATTTTTCCCAAACGTTGGAAGAACTTTTTTTTATTCTGATAAGAAATCTTTATACAACGTTTTAAGTCTCCAGCTCAAAAAAGAGTGTTTCTCTTCCAAACCTTGCACCCCTTTTTAACCCTCTTAGGGATAGAATTTTCTAAAACGCTGGAAGTACTTTAATAGTAGTAGTAATCCTTCTACAAAGTGTTAAGTCTCTATCTAGCTCAAAAAAAAGTTTCCCCCATACAAACTTTGCACCCCCTTAGGGGTGGAATTTCCAGAAATCCCGTCTTATCCCTTTCCTACATCATAAAAGGAAGTTCTGGTGTAAATTTCAAGTTTCTAGTCACAGTCGTTTCGGCTGTGTGTTGATAATCTGTCAGGAAGCCTTCTTTTATAGGTATGTATAGAAGATTAATTCTTAAATGCGTAGAAAACACCCAACAGACTTAAAAAATATTTAACGTAGGGTTTTACCAACAAGATAATTAGGTACGGGTATCATTCTCAAATCTCGTTATCTTGTCAGGATCGTTTTGAGCTAATTAGGCAAAATATTTTGCTTTAATTACGTTGGACCGCGAAATTTTACGACCGTTTTCTTTTCATTTTAGACCAGAGAAATATAATATGAACAATGTTGTCCTGTTGTTTTATAAGTGAGGAAACGCGAAGATTTTTGTGTGGAAGTAAATACCTCATAAATTCAAATTCAGGTCAGCATCTTAAACGCGCCGGTGGAACACACGTTAATACAAATCCGCCTTCCTCTCGGCTCCGTCATCTTCCATTACACAATACCGGAGTAGATGTAATCAAAGACACACTTTATCACACAACATATCAATCTTAGGCCAGGGCCGCACTGGTAGAGCGATTAGCGACGCGACGGCGATCTTCATACATCAAGTCGCCTCACTAGTTGTACTGAAATCGCCGTCGCGTCGCCAATCGCATTAACCAGTGCCGGGGCCGCACTTACTACGCAATATCCTAAGTTACGTTCACGGCACATCGCTCTAGCCGTGTCGCTGCAAGTCACGTACCGTACTATGTACATTGAATTACCGGGATAAAACGGTACCGTTGCTTACATTGTAAAGGTCCATAGCTGGACCACTTTACGGTAATTGCTTTGGTCTGTGCAGCTTGCGTGATGGTAATGCAATGCGGATCCAGCTTTGATTTTTCTAGCGTAACTTCGGATACAAGCCAGGTTTACCTGTTTCTGAATGACGTTTAATCCTGACCGGTTGCAGTATAGGAGCTTTCGAATATAGAATGACATGAGCACTTTTCAAGTTTCAAGAATGTACTTTAAGAAAATGAAGTTGTTTTTAACTGCTCTTTGATAGTAACTGCATTTACAAAATTGGATATTATGTAACATATTATTCGGTGCAGGAAAACCGCGTGAGGAAACCGATCTATTTAATCCCAAGAAGGTCTAGTTTACCCTCTGGTTTGGAAGGTAGTAAAACTAGTGCTTAATGCCAAATCTTGGGATTAGCTTTCAAAGCGGACCCCCGGCTTGTGGCACTGAAAGTGTTAAATTAAGAATAAAGTGGATTAATGGAGCTCATTAACCCATTTGCTTTATTAAAAAAACCCAAATACAAATAGTATTATGACAGACGGCGGACGGAACAATAGTATTAAATGCCACAAACTTTTGTTTATTAAAAGCTAAGAGCACAAACACCGAAATACACTCCCAGTTTTCTTTGCACAAAACTAAAAGCTAGTTAATGTGGGTTACATTTACTTAATTTCTGACTCACTTAGTCCACCTTTTACGACTTATATTTGCTTTAGGAGCTACATTAAAAATGTGTACAGTTACTCACAATATATTTACGCATTAGCGAGCAAGCTGGCCCATCGTTCACCGAACGGAAATTCTCGTGTACCTATATCATAAATGTGAAAGCTTGTATCGGGTTTCGTGCCCGAAAAATTGTGCTGCTAGCTCATACAAAGCCGAATATTGAATATTAGGTGAAGTCATAATTGGTAACAGGCGGTATTGTACGGTTATGTTCTTGTTATAATAGAATAGAATTCTTGTTAAATGAGTTTCATCTAAAATTACAAAGGATGCATATAAAACTTATATTTGAACATTAATAGTTTAAAAAACACTAGAAAAAAACACGCTTTTAACCTAATCATGGTCAAAGTTCATTACAAGACATTTCTAACAAATCCAAACACAGCTATGATACGATGTTCCATCATGAAGTTACAGTTCATATCTTCCGGCTCCATCATCAGATCAGTTCGACAGTACCATATTATTGTATTGTCATCAGAACTACATACAACTGCCAATTTTCATGACGCTACGATTCTTGGAAGATGGTTAAATTAGTTACCTTAGATTCCATTACATAGTTAGTTTACATACAGGTCGACCTAATAAAAGCGTGTTAATAATAATAATAAAAAGCGTGTTAATAATAATAAATTGGTAACTAGGTACAAAAATAAACATAATCATACACATAAACACACTGGAAGGCTATAAAGCCTTGGCTTATAATAAGTAATAGTACTAACGTAGCCTTGGTGCAAACGAGGGATACTAAAAACTAACGAGTTTAACATGTATATCTGTGTGTCTGTTGTGGCATCGTAGCACCTAAGAGGAACGATCCATTTTTTTTACTGATCTTGTCTGTCAAAATGGTTCTTACCATGTTTGGTTCATCTTGGTCTTATTTAAGTTTAGTTTTTCATAGCCATTTTTTTTTATCCAAATTTCATTTTCATTGGTCTGAATCTAAATCGGTCGGTTAGAACTATTTGATTTTAACTAATTGTCTTGAAGTTGGTTGGATTTTTAAAAGTATTGTAGGATGAACACCAGATAGTGTTGCGATTAGAATAAGTAAGTACCTAAAATAATAAAAACCATGCTTCAGTAATTGTAATCTACTACAATCAAACCTTGCAATAATTTCTCAAAGCCTATCTATCCACGCGTTCCCGGCAGTCACATATTTGTCGTAAACTATTTGCCGAGGAGACCCATTTCCGATATCTGCCCCTGCAGTCCATCTGTCTAGTGATATTGAAACCCTATTTATCAAAGGGGTCAGCCAATGCCACTCCGCCGTATCTATAAGGACTGTGTTGTTGATATCTCGAATAGTTTATTGAGGTCCATTATGCCGTAGTATGTACTTAATACAAATGTTTTATTTAACAGAAACATTTTGCATTCAAAATATATCCAAACTAGGCTGAGCCTGTATCTTGGAAGTCAGCGAGAGCGATTAACAAATTATTGATTAACTTAAAATTTAAATTCCTTACTTACAGACAAACAATAATTTATTGGTTACTTGAGATTTTTTTTCACGGGACCATCGAACTAGTTTTCTTAAGTGGATTAAATGCTTCTATATGGATAGCTAGAATTAGAGCACGTAAAAAGAGAAAAAATCGGCCATGTGCGTGTCGGGCCACGCACAGTGTAGGGTTCCGTAGTTGCCTGTCTTTCTTAGTTACATCGACGCGCCAACTAAATGGTTGCGTGGGCCGAATTTGTGCGAAAGTTGGCCTTTCTAAGTAAGTACATTTTTTTGACGACCGGTTAGCCTAGTGGGTAGTGACGCTGCCTACGAAGCTGAAGGTCCTGGGCTGAGGGTTCAAATCCCGGTAAGGGCAAATATTTGAATATTTGTTTCTGAGTCATGGAAGTTTTCTATGTATTTAAGCATTTATATCTATTATATATATCGTCGTCTAGTACCCATAACACAAGCCTTAATGAGCTTACTATGGGACTAGGTCGATTTGTGTAAGATTGTCCCCTAATATTTATTTATTTATTTTAAGTTGGTCGACTATTACTCGGTAACTAGTTTTGCCTACTTAGCCGTGATAGTTTTCCTTTTAAATTCATTATATTATGTACTACTGCCACGATTTTATTCACTTTTCCAATAGCAGCCATTTAGCCGGCAGGGGGGGACACAATAATCGAACAAAAATTTAGGCTTTAAAGCCCAATATCTCGCAAAGGAATCACTAATTTGAAAAACCGTTTCGTGAAACCCATAATATTTTTGAACATCATCCAACGATACCCCACATCATGGGTAAAACGGGAAAAAAAACCCCACTTTATGTGTAAGGGGAGTTACCCCAAAAAACTGTTTTTTCAAGATTGTATTCTTCTGTTTTGTCGGCGTGATTGATTTATTTAAGGGGACTAGTGCCGGACAGTCGTACTTTCTCGATAACCAATAACGCGAGCGATTCAAGGACAAGTAAAATGGGCCCCCCTTTGCCTCCCGCGCCTTGTGTAAGTTAAATATTTAACGTTTAATTGTTATAGTATAATGACGTCACAGCATTATCTTCGTTCTAAACGTTGTGGTAAATCACGTAAATTGCTGTGTTGGTCGTGATATACTACTGCGTTTTTAGTACACATAGTTATTTTACAATGATTGTTTTAATAAAGTGATATCTTTTGCTCTTGACCGATAAACAAATCCATATTTTTTTGAAACTTTCAGGTGCCACATCTCCGACTTGTAGGTAATTTACACTTTATTTTAATACTTTGATGGTTTACTATCAAAATAGAAACAATATGTTACAAATAAGTTACAAATAGGAAACTAAAATGTGGAGAATGGTGTGGTGTGGGAATGTGGAGCAGCCCAACTGGGGAAGTACCTCCGCCTTGCAGAAGACCACAGCCATAATAACACTACTACTCGCTTTGTAGTGGTGTTGTGTAGCAGTAGCCTTAAAATCCCATCTCACCCCCCTTTCATCCCTTCTCTCCCCATTCATAACCCAACTCTTCCCGCGAACCCTATTCACCCCATTACACATTCACACAATCTATATAAAATTAAGTGTGAACAAACCGGAAAGAGTGACAATTTGCACTAATTAATTAAGTCATTATACAGGATTCATGACGAACAATTTTAATTAGATCAATGAAGTCGTTTTTGGTGAGGTAGGGCACAGCGAAATGTCATCCCGCTCGAATGTTGAGCAGCCCAACTGGGGGAGTACCGCCTTGCAGAAGACCACAGCCATAATAACACTACTACTTGCTCTGTAGCAGTGTTGTGTTCCTAATAGCAGCCATTTAGCCGGCAGGGGGGGACACAATAATCGAACAAAAATTTAGGCTTTAAAGCCCAATATCTCGCAAAGGAATCACTAATTTGAAAAACCGTTTCGTGAAACCCATAATATTTTTGAACATAATCCAACGATACCCCACATCATGGGTAAAACGGGAAAAAAAAACCCCACTTTATGTGTAAGGGGAGTTACTCCAAAAAACTGTTTTTTCAAGATTGTATTCTTCTGTTTTGTCGGCGTGATTGATTTATTTAAGGGGACTAGTGCCGGACAGTCGTACTTTCTCGATAACCAATAACGCGAGCGATTCAAGGACAAGTAAAATGGGCCCCCCTTTGCCTCCCGCGCCTTGTGTAAGTTAAATATTTAACGTTTAATTGTTATAGTATAATGACGTCACAGCATTATCTTCGTTCTAAACGTTGTGGTAAATCACGTAAATTGCTGTGTTGGTCGTGATATACTACTGCGTTTTTAGTACACATAGTTATTTTACAATGATTGTTTTAATAAAGTGATATCTTTTGCTCTTGACCGATAAACAAATCCATATTTTTTTGAAACTTTCAGGTGCCACATCTCCGACTTGTAGGTAATTTACACTTTATTTTAATACTTTGATGGTTTACTATCAAAATAGAAACAATATGTTACAAATAAGTTACAAATAGGAAACTAAAATGTGGAGAATGGTGTGGTGTGGGAATGTGGAGCAGCCCAACTGGGGAAGTACCTCCGCCTTGCAGAAGACCACAGCCATAATAACACTACTACTCGCTTTGTAGTAGTGTTGTGTAGCAGTAGCCTTAAAATCCCATCTCACCCCCCTTTCATCCCTTCTCTCCCCATTCATAACCCAACTCTTCCCGCGAACCCTATTCACCCCATTACACATTCACACAATCTATATAAAATTAAGTGTGAACAAACCGGAAAGAGTGACAATTTGCACTAATTAATTAAGTCATTATACAGGATTCATGACGAACAATTTTAATTAGATCAATGAAGTCGTTTTTGGTGAGGTAGGGCACAGCGAAATGTCATCCCGCTCGAATGTTAAGCAGCCCAACTGGGGGAGTACCGCCTTGCAGAAGACCACAGCCATAATAACACTACTACTTGCTCTGTAGCAGTGTTGTGTTCCTAATAGCAGCCATTTAGCCGGCAGGGGGGGACACAATAATCGAACAAAAATTTAGGCTTTAAAGCCCAATATCTCGCAAAGGAATCACTAATTTGAAAAACCGTTTCGTGAAACCCATAATATTTTTGAACATCATCCAACGATACCCCACATCATGGGTAAAACGGGAAAAAAAAACCCCACTTTATGTGTAAGGGGAGTTACCCCAAAAAACTGTTTTTTCAAGATTGTATTCTTCTGTTTTGTCGGCGTGATTGACTTATTTAAGGGGACTAGTGCCGGACAGTCGTACTTTCTCGATAACCAATAACGCGAGCGATTCAAGGACAAGTAAAATGGGCCCCCCTTTGCCTCCCGCGCCTTGTGTAAGTTAAATATTTAACGTTTAATTGTTATAGTATAATGACGTCACAGCATTATCTTCGTTCTAAACGTTGTGGTAAATCACGTAAATTGCTGTGTTAGTCGTGATATACTACTGCGTTTTTAGTACACATAGTTATTTTACAATGATTGTTTTAATAAAGTGATATCTTTTGCTCTTGACTAGGGCTTCCAAAATTACGGAAATATCAATTACGTTATTGGTAACGGATTTTTATTTTAAAATTACGTAATTCCGTAATTACGGAATTTTTCCCATTTTAGTTCAAATACCTATATTTTTAGTGGTATAAATGAAAAAAACAATTTTCCAGAAATTAAAGTTTAATTACAATAGCAAACATAAATAGAAAATAAAATCAACATCATAAAATCAACAATTATAGGAACAACTTCAATATTAAATTGTATTTATTGTTTTTTCTCCTGATAATGAGCCCTCATGAAAGATAGAGCGTCTAAAGATTTATCACTTAAAGAGCTTCGCAGCTTATTGCAGAAATAGCCGGCGGAAGAAAATGCTCGTTCTGCTTCAACACTCGTCGGCTGTATTGTTAATAAATAATTGTACGCGGCGTTAAGATAAACTTCGCGTCCACCTCCAGTACTGTCATATATACACATTTCAACTCTTATAATCGAGTCTAAGTCTCTGTTGGCCGTGGAAACATTTTTGCTAGCAGTTGTAGCCTTGTGTAACTCTTTATCAAGTTCTTGGGCGAAAGTTAAATCTTCTTGTCCGTTGCCGCTACTTGTGGTTGCAGTTTCAATGTAGGCTGGTTGTTGCAAACGGAGCCTGCCCTGCTGCGGACTCTCTTCTGAGTTTTCTGCTTTCTTAAACTGCACTCTATCAAGTAACTGTTCAATGAATGTTTTTATTTCATCTGATGACGGTTTCTCGAAAGTATCTGAAGCTGCAGTAGTAAAAAAGTCTTCATTGTTGTGTAAATATTGTAAAACCCCGTATGCAGTGGTTCGTCTTTCTTTGATTCTTTGTCTGAGAGATGAAGCTAGTTGTCCACTGAGTTCACTTGATTGTAGGTCTAATTTATTTAGCATAAAACGTAACGCAGCGTCCGCTGTTACTAAATTAGCGTCACGACGACACAATGACAGTACCGTCGTTTTAATCAGATCCAAACTATTATGAATGTTTTGAAGATCTTCAATTTCTATTTCCGTAAACTTAACATTCGACTTCAAATCCAGTAGTGCTTTCAGGACACAAGTTTTTAATTTAAGGAATCTGCCAATCATATCCGATAAACTACACCATCTAGTTTTACAGTCTAATATGAGAGCCAGGATCTTGCCATACTCTTCTGAAGTGTATTTTTGCAACAAGTCATTTTTTAACGGTGACTTATGAAAAGATTTCACTACACCTCTAACTTTTTTGATAAGATCTTTATATAAAAATTGCGGTTCTGGAAACCTGGGCTCTTCTATAGAGAATCCATCTTCAGCAATTTCAGCATCTTCTTCTGCATCAGTAATGTCAGTATCAGTTTCTTCTGGTGCGAGGGCTGATCGCATTGGTTCGGTTTGCACTGGTAGAGTGTTCTGATTTTTATATAGAACATCTATTACCGCAAGCTGTATGCCGTGGGCAAAGCAAAGTTGATGGTGGCCGGTAAAAATCTTACCCATTTTAATCATCACGCTGGCCCCATCAGTTGTAAATGAAATGATGTCACCCTCGAGTTCAAGACCAAACGCAGACAAATGTTGTCTTAATAATTGAATACCAACCTCTGCTGCCATTGAACCCTGGATTCTCACCAATCCCAATTTTTTGTAATTGCCAAGGCCTAAGTCCTTATGGTGGATATTTACATTTAAGTATCTTCTATTTCGAGTGGAGCTCCATTCATCGAAGGTTGCAGTGAATCTTTGATTTTGAGATTTCATTTCTTTAAACTTTCTTATTAACCCAGCTTTTATTTTATCACTCGTATCTAAAACAATCTTTGCTATAGTGGTAGGTGATTTTGGTAAATCATATCCAGACTGCTTGAACAGATACCTTAAGTCCTCAGAAGTACAGAATTTGCTGAAGGGAATGCCGTCCAAAGCTGCCATTCTGGTAACACGAGCTTCCATTGTTAAAACACACGAATAGTAATCTTTGAGCGTTTGCTTACTTTATTTCGCTGGAGGTTCATATTCAGATCCACGGACTTGATGATGCTGACTACAGCTAGGCTCTACCATTTGATTACCGTGTCTAGATCGCATGTGCGTATGTAAAGCTGCAGTGGAACCACCAGCAGTTTTTAAAACTTTTTGACAATGTTTGCATTGGACACTTTGTCCGTTATCTTCCCTTAGAAAATGTTCCCAAATTGTTGACTGCGTTCGTTTGTTTAAAAATTCTTTGTATACTGCCTGCTTTGGCGATGACCTGAAAAATAATAATAAAAAAACAATATTAATTCAGTTATCATACTATCTAGTATGGTATCGTTGTGGTAGGTACATTCTAAAACTTCAAGAAATCTCACAACTTTCATTTGCAAAGCGGGCCATAACATAGTATGTATAAAGTAACGATATGTTATTTTCGAGGAAAATGTAATACCGCTACATTAACAAATTAAAGAAACAAGTACGTCATGTTGCTTATGATATAATTTGTTTTTATGTCACATATGTTTATAGACAAATAGCTCACGTCTAAGATCGAATACTTAATCATGTTTGTCAGTTATCACACAAATATCTGCTCAGGCCGGGATTCGAACCCCTGTAGTAAAAATAAGGTGTATTTTTTACTATTTTTAATTTTAGATTTAGTAGATAATTTTAAATATAATTGGCAATTATTATCATAAAATGTTTATGAGTCTAAAATTTCTGAATACTTCTTATTGTATTGGCTATTTAATATTTGTCATTTAAAATACTTACATGGTTTAGTTTATACTGTATTCGAACTCGCCGCACCAAGAGCAAAATATCACTTATGACTTGTTCAATGTTCAGGTATCGTTGTATATTATTCAGTAGTTTCAGTACCACTATATATTCACAGGTTAAGTAATTAGCAGCAATGCACAAATATGCAGACACGAACATTGCAGTTTGTAATAGTAGTGTCCCGGGTAACTGCCGAGTGCCGACTGACAAGGACAACTAAATAAAAATATCATATCCGTACATCTCCGAACGCAATCAGGGATTCCCCGTCCCCAATAATGGACTTTCTTTTTTGAATCTTTGGGAAGTCCCTTATATAATCTGTAGGCGATATTGATCTTTATTTCTTGTGTGAAAGAACTTATTGTTGTTTACTTGTAAGGTTATGAATTCGAGCCTAAGCCCGGGGAATTACCGAATCATATCACACAACTCACAACGCATCTGATTAAAGTAAGCCGAAAACGGGGAAGTCCCGTCCAGTGTCCCATGCCCGCTAGTTTCGAATATATTTATAATAGTGCATGACGTGATTTAAGCAAAAAAATCCTAAAAATGTACACCGGGACGTATGTGATACTGAAAGTAAAAAATAACGTAATTACGGATTTCAACATTTAAATAACGTAATTATGAGAAGCTTAAAAATCGTCCGTAATTCCGTTATTACGTAATTACGTAATTCCGGAATGGAAGCCCTACTCTTGACCGATAAACAAATCCATATTTTTTTGAAACTTTCAGGTGCCACATCTCCGACTTGTAGGTAATTTACACTTTATTTTAATACTTTGATGGTTTACTATCAAAATAGAAACAATATGTTACAAATAAGTTACAAATAGGAAACTAAAATGTGGAGAATGGTGTGGTGTGGGAATGTGGAGCAGCCCAACTGGGGAAGTACCTCCGCCTTGCAGAAGACCACAGCCATAATAACACTACTACTCGCTTTGTAGTAGTGTTGTGTAGCAGTAGCCTTAAAATCCCATCTCACCCCCCTTTCATCCCTTCTCTCCCCATTCATAACCCAACTCTTCCCGCGAACCCTATTCACCCCATTACACATTCACACAATCTATATAAAATTAAGTGTGAACAAACCGGAAAGAGTGACAATTTGCACTAATTAATTAAGTCATTATACAGGATTCATGACGAACAATTTTAATTAGATCAATGAAGTCGTTTTTGGTGAGGTAGGGCACAGCGAAATGTCATCCCGCTCGAATGTTGAGCAGCCCAACTGGGGGAGTACCGCCTTGCAGAAGACCACAGCCATAATAACACTACTACTTGCTCTGTAGCAGTGTTGTGTTCCTGGAGGTGAGCAAGGTCGCCAGAGCTCCCGAGGATGCGTTGTGTTGAGAGCGAGGAAATTTGTTCCTTGAGCTGTCAACACGGCGAATCCTCAAACATATCAAGGGTCGGTAACGCCCATGCTACTCCTTTGGAGTTACATGTGTCTATAGGCTGCGGTGTCCGCTTACGATCAGGCGGGCCGTACGCTTGTTTGCCACCGTCGTTGTATTTAAAAAAAAAAAACTATCCAATTGTTCTACAACCGCCAAAGAAATACGTCAAGCGAAGTTGTCCGTCGTCGTCAAGAAGACTGCGAAGGGTCCTAAATTCAATCAAACAGATCCAACCCTGTATAAATATTTGATAGGTAAACAACACAGCCTCAAATAAAGTATTGAAAGCCAATTTCTTCAACACTCGGCGCTAAGTCGGGTAATCTTGTTTTCGAGGAGTCAGTTACGTCGCCTGCTGTCACTAATTTATCTTTAATTAACAATTTCGCCGTCCGAGTTTCGGTGATGGGAATGTAAATGACAATTTGAAACGCCGTTCCGTTTGTTTTGGAGTTACAATTTATGTTCAGGCACTGGTAGTAGTATACGTACGACTACAAAGAGATCGATTCGGACAAAGTTACAAAAATATGTATACACGACTGTATTGCCTTAACATTAAGGTCGTGTATGTACATATTTTTGTAATTTTGTCTGTAACGATCTCTCTGTAGTCGACTGTACATAAATAAGGACATAATTATTTATTTAAAAATTATATAACATTAAAAAACAAAAAAGTCCAAAGATCTAGTAAATGTCTCAATACATTCTCTACCAGTGAACTATAGGGCCAAACAGAGACTTTCAAACCAATATCGATATCTGTGCGAGTCGATTGTCAATGTCATAAAGGCGTGTAGATACAGATATGTTTGTCAATTTCATGTACGTATATTAATACCCCTAACTGTACTTACCGCTTATTTTTTAAAATTTTAAGTTAGATGCTTACGTTCTTGGTTGGACCTAATCGTGGGTTGTAAGACTTGTAGTTTAATTGCCCATCACGTTCGTTTCAATTCGCACTAGTTCTTTGGTACTTATATAACGGTATAAGATATAAATAATTTGTATGTACCTACAAAAAAAATACAAATATTTTCTATTCCGACCCAGTATGTCAAATTAGAAACAGTAAAGATGATTAAATTCTGTGGGCCTTCTCAAAAATAAAAGAGAATAAACTTCTGTTCATTTAGCTACACTTACAAGTCAGGTAATCCACAATTCAAATTTGCTCGCCCAATCCATTACATAAATATCATCAAAACATTCCAACATCTCCGACTTCGATTTCCTCGCGTTCCCATTACACCCGTACTGGGAACTAGTTATTCAATATGAAGTCAAGTTATTTAATCAACTACTACTGCTAAGAATTTACGTACATATATATGTGATATGCAGACTCATTTCCGCAATCTAGTAAGTTTAAACGAGACATATTGCTTTACGTACCCGTAAACTCTAGGCCATTAAAATTGAAGGGAAGAGTGAAGTTTGAAATTCTCAATCGCGCAAATAAAGGTAAGTGTACACGAGTTCTTGCAGGTATGTAGGTACATTAATATTTCAAATTTAGTGTCATAAATAGGGAACACAGAAAAAGCCCGAATGTTACTAGTATTAGATCCTGTGCAGTAGTTTGGCTTTTGTTGATTTTTTTTTGTATGAATGATGCTGCCTATTTATATGTACATTGATGCCTGAGCCGAAAAAATGCGTTGTTTCAGACCCATCGAATTGCATGCCTATTGCTATCACTTGCCTTCTCTCAAAGGCCGCGATTTGGACGCGAGCACGTGCCTATTGAATACGTTGAAGTCACTTGAATGTGTGGCTCACACAACCACTCCGCGTCCAGATCGTAGCCGAATGAGCGTGTTTAAAAACTTTAAAACACAAAGCTCCTTAGATAAATATTATTTTTTATCACGTGGATTGCCCTAGTAATCAACACACTGTTACTGACTTTATTGAAAAAGAACCACCTATTTATTTATACTTAAATAATTAAAATTGTTCCCCGGGCTAAAGAAAGCGCCATATTTCCCTTTTATTTAATCAAATAGTTTGGTTTGCGTACGATTTCAATTCGAACGGGATGCAAATACGGTTCGTAATATCCGGATGTCCCGGCCGATGACAGGTGACGGTAACTGACGTCGGCGTATTTAACTATTACTAGTAAAGTCGGCTGTACACATTGGGTCAACTCTGGCGCGTGAGCAGATGCAGCTATGCGTAATAGTCCAGGCAATGAACTGACAACTTGTATGGAAAAAAGGTCAATTTTGGAAATAATTTATAATAGCTTATTTTTTATGTATAAAGGATATATTATCAATTAAATAGTTACCCAGCGACAAAATCCGACAAAATTTCTGACATCGAAAAAATGATAAGTTAACTGGCTTCTAAAAAGTCAGTAAAAATATTAATAAATGTTTTTGTCTTTATTTTGGTTATTTTACATTTGCTCTATAATATTCAAGATAAATCGTACAAAAAAAGATAATGCATGGTTCATTTAAATCTACATAATTACTTCCGGGTGGAAAGTTTGTCGGATTCTTGACTAAATCATCTTAGAATAACATTTTCAAATGAAATCAACAAAAAAAACGCTATTATAAATTAATGTTTTTCAAAACCGTATTTTGCCTGGAGTATAAGAGGAAGAGGGCTTTATTTCGTTCTCATGCGTTTGCATATTAGCTGCATCCTGCTCACGCGCCAACGTTGGCCCAATGTGTACAGCCGGCATAAGAAATTCTTGAATTTAAATTATAAAAGCATTATAATAACACTCGCGTTTTGTACACATAATTTTTTTTTTTTTTTATGATTACGTTGACGATCATATGTGTTTTATGGTAAGCAGGTAGCAAAGTGTGTAGCTCACTAGTCTTAGCCTCTAGTTGATCACTACCAACAGTTGGTTTAGAGTAACTCTAAAAAGGAATTAGAAAGAAGTTGATAACGATACGCTTCTAAAGAGTCGATGACAGAAAAATTTATCGATTAAATAGTTTCCCAAAGTGGTCCATACCGCCCCCCAGTGGGCGCTGACGAGTTCTAGGGGGGCGGTAGGGGCCTCGGAAGAAACTGGGGGGCATTCATACTGCCCAGGGGGCGCTCCCACATGTGAGAAAAAACCCTAAAATATTAGTACGAATAAATTTATATTAGCGCAATAAATTGAAAACCTATAATTTATATGGTTTGTTTGTGGTAGGTACCTACCTCTCTATCATTGATTATTTAAGTTTATTAGCTAAATATTAGTCTTAACTAGTTGAAAAAGTTATTACCTATACCTGGTCTATCCGTTGTAAGTCTTTGACTATTTACTCAAAACAAGTATCGACAGGAACCCGATGCCGAGGCTTAGGTAAGTAGGGATTGTTTTAAAAACTTGTCATTGCGTGTACAATATTCCTGCCGATACGTGCTGACCTCTCGCATTTTTACAAGCAGTGATTTAAGTGAAGTTTTGTTTTTATTTTTGTGTTTTGTAACCAAAAGTCAAAAGTACAAGTGAGCTCGTTAGGATTTTTATTGCTGTGAATAAGGTAATGTGACCTAGTTAGGTGTAGCTGTTACAATGTCCGAGGCCAAGAAGAAATGCCGCCAATACAGTGTCGAATATTTGAAATATGACTTCATTCCATCTCCTACCACCCAATCTTTACCTATGTGCTAGACCTGCCAGAAGGTAGTCTCAAATGAAGCAATGAAGCCTTCTCGGTTACAAGAGCATTTGACTAAAATGCATCATGCTGACAAAAAAAACAAAGGTTAAAAACAAAGATTCAGATATTATTTCGCGATGGGGGGCGCTGAAATTTTTTTTGACACCTAAGTGGGCCCTCGCCCAAATAAGTTTGGGAACCTATGGATTAAACTATAAATCTGCGATGGTTCATTCAAGGCAATGGCGGTCTCTATAATGAATTTCTTAATTCAAGTTTGTTTGTGTAATAGGAAAAGGTAAAATATCCTTGTATTATTATATAGGTATGCTGTATATTTAGTTTGTATTTTTATCGGTTAACTCACATCAGATATAACTAGGTACAGAAAACCAGCGACAGGGCTGGCAAATTGCCGCTGACTTAACCAGATCTGCGCATCACACAATATCCCAACTTCGTTGGAAAACCACATGTGTTCCACCTTTATGTATTTGGATCGATATCCATTCCACAGCGTTTCATAGTCTATTAATCCCCGTGTAATTAACAGTTACTCTATTATCTCGCTCATGCATAGTGTCATAGACAGGGACATGCAGGTTGAATAACGATTTCATAATTAGAATCGAGTAGCGAATAAGCTTATGATGTGCTTGGTCATTTGGACATGGAGAGCTGAATAGTATCTACACGTGTATTTCTATTGAATTGGCATCAAAGGGAAGCTTTGGACATGTATGAGAAACGAATACCAGAAACCAATATTCCTATATTATTGTGTACCAGAAACGAATATTCCGTAGGTAGATGTCTATTCAATGTATAGGTAGTTCCTTTAATACGTTGAGTGCAGTGCGGTCGAAGCCTATTTTGACTCACACTAGACTTTGATGATAATAGTTTGACTTTGTCTAGTGCGGTGGCAATTTCGTAACAAAATCCTTGTGGTGTGAAAGAGATGAGTATGCATTTTATGCTTATCCCTTCACATTATATCTGATTGAAAAATAATACCATACTAAGCCACATTTGACTCGTTTACTAAAATCTTGTCAAAATCGTGTCGTGTACGCTTTTGACAGGTATCGCACCTAACTAACTAAATTTTGATATATTATCATTTCAAAGGAGTAGTAGTAAATTCACACTTTGCTTTATCCCCATGATGCGGTACAAGCTAATTCAGTCTTGTTTATTAACTGTCCTACAATTCCTTAACCAAAGTAAATATGTGGCGACGGTGATTTTAGGTAAATCAATTAGTTAACTAGCTTTTTCGATAATTCAGTAGACAATTTATGAAACCAAAATACAGATTTATATTTAGTGCATGCAGCTTTGTTTCTAATAGTACATTACTTCGAAAGCCGGGAAGGAATGGATTTCCTGCCAAGTGTGATGAATACGGACGGTTAGTAATACGAGGCAGGCCATCCCTACATTCTCCGACCTTAAGATTTTTTTTAATGACTGAACGCCATGATGTTTTTGCCCCAATTGAAGATGAAACAATAGACGAATCATATTGCAGGCCTAGAATTTTACATGAAATTTATCTGAGACTTCGCAGCCTATTTATTAGGTATTAGGAACGTAACGTCGGTATATTTCTTTGTTTGAGAAAAATAATGTCTGGAAAGCATATTATTCTAAACAGGACCTCGTTCTACTTTATGTTTGAATAAAACCAAGGTCCTACGACAATGTTTTACGCGTTTTTGACGACTTTTTTACTTTCCACCGTAAACATGTAAATTTTAACCAAACGTCTTTTAAAAAAGAGACACCCTCTTCTTTCACCTGTTTGTTATCTCAGGATCACAGTCTTGAGGCACCTTTGAAAGGAATGTTGTACTCAATTTAATGCTGCTGTAGTGTAGATCTGTGTTCTAGCAATTTAAGAACAATGACAACAACCCCGCTATTATGTAACCTGTTTTAACCACACTTCACCGTTCACCCACAAACATATCTCGCCGCGATTGGTCCTAACTAAGCGAAGGCTTAGTCCAGGCAATGAACTGACAACTTGTATGGAAAAAATGTCAATTTTGGAAATAATTTATAATAGCTTATTTTTTATGTATAACGGATATATTATCAATTAAATAGTTACCCAGCGACAAAATACGACAAAATTTCAGACATCGAAAAAATTATAAGTTAACTGGCTTCTAAAAAGTCAGTAAAAATATTAATAAATGTTTTTGTCTTTATTTTGGTTCATTAACATTTGCTCTATAATATTCAAGATAAATCGTACAAAAAAAGATAATGCATGCTTCATTAAAAATCTACATAATTACTTCCGGGTGGAAAGTTTGTCGGATTCTTGACTAAATCATCTTAGAATAACATTTTCAAATGAAATCAACAAAAAAAACGCTATTATAAATTAATGTTTTTCAAAACCGTATTTTGCCTGGAGTATCTAGTTTTGTTAGGCGTGACGGGTGAGGTGAAGCATATTGGTGCGTTCCAAATAACAGCCCTGGGCCTCCATGTGGTGTCGGTTTAGAATGGCACCACCCCATTGCTGCCCGTGAGTGTTGTCCGCAGGACCTACCACAACCCTACACGTGTCCCCTGGGTGGTGCGTAAAGAGTGACAAACTTTAAAGGTGAAATAAAGTATACCATACGATTAAATAAGAATGTGTTGTAAAAGTCGACTTCGGCATAGGGTTAGTGTGTTGTGGGCTTGCACTTGAAAAGTTCAACTTTCGTAAAAATTCAGCCGACGCAACCGCACCATTTACTTGGCGCGTGCGTGTCGATGTACAGAATCAGAAAGGCAACTACGGAACCTTACACTGCGCGTGGCCCGACACGCACGTGACCGGTTTTTTTTTTAAGTAGTCTGTGTTTGCCAGGTACATATTAAAATGATTTATTCCGTTATGTTGTTTCACAATACGGTCACGTTACAAGTCTAAAACATGGACCCAACAGATGTCTATCTGTCAAGACCCTTTATCTCGGGAATTCGTGGAGGTATCTAGTTGAAATTAAAACCATTGTACTTGGGTCTACGGTCCCTTGGAGCTTTAATATTAATTTAATACTAATGTACGGAACCCTCGGTGGGCGAGTCCGACTCGCACTTGTCCAATTGTTTTCTACTTTTTACATTGTAGACGGCCCCGCAGTCTGCTCGCGGCTTTTGCAGCACCAAGACTGTAAGTTACGCGAAGGAACTTAGAGGACAGGACTACATGACTCAGTCTCCGGGGGGGTTCTTCAGTTTTATATAGTCTTCGTGTTTCAGAGTAAGTATGTCGTCTTTGTGAATGTCGAATAGAAGTAAAGTAGTGTGAAGTTTTGGTTGAGTAAGTTAGTAACTTTACGCGCAATATGCAGTTATATATAAGGTTCTATTCATTTTACGTTATATTTATTAAGACTAGCTAACACTTTTCAATATTTTAAGGCTGGCAACACAATAAAAGAGGCATATTTGGTTTTAATAATAAGAGATCATATATGCTAAAGTTAAAAATAAAAAAAATAAAAATAAGAGAGAGAAGTCAGTTAATCCAGTGAGCGGTGACGATTGTAACGGACAGTTGAAGTGAAAATAAAAGTTACTGAGTTTTACCATCAAAAGTGCATTTTACTGAGGAAGTTTCTAACATAAAATCAACCAACTTCGGTTACGTATGTTTGTGTACCTACCATTTTTCTGGGAGTAAGCGGCATGTAAAAATATTGTCTGCAAAATTATTTGTTTTAAGTGAAAAAAATGCACAAACAAAGACGGACAAACAATGTGCATTGCATACTGACGCCAGTCCGTTTCTGCCTACCGATGTAACCATAAATGGTTTCCCCTGATTTTCCTCAGAGAACTCTTCAACCACGCAGTCCAACCGCTTTATCGGGTTTGTCCTATTCCTATTACAGCAACAGTTAGGGATCAAAAGAAAAGGGTGACTTACCAAACGGCAAGGAAGTATAACGATAAACACCCTGACACAACAAACATAGCTAAGAACCACATCAGCTTGCAGACAATACTTTCTATAAAAAACCTACACCCAAATAAATTTATCCGTTTGGTAGTTCTTTACGGTGCTACAGACAGAGAGACAGAAACACATGTTAAACTTATAACACGACCCCATTTAATTTGCGTCGGAAGTTAACTTATAATGTCCATGATTGTAAAATACACGAGAAAATCTCCTTAAACTTCCACTCCGTAGCTTATTCAAGTATCGACCTCACGGTTCTAAATACACTGATTTGCCTTACAATAAATAAATAAATAAAATTATAAATACATATTACAAAGGTACGTATGAAGAATGTTGGTCACGTTTTAATTTCCAAATACCTATATCAAAGATGAACCCTTTTTCTGCCCCTTTTAAACAAAGGCGACCCTAGCCGCACGGCTTGCAATTTTTAATACACATGGTATACATTGCATTCGCAAATAAAATATAATATACGGAACGGGGGTTGACCCACAAGGAGGACTGATGATGATGACCTGGTCGTGGGAGTCCACTGGATGCGGGTGGCGCAGGACCGATCGCTTGGCACTCTTTAGGGGAAGCCTGTCCAGCAGTGGACGTCTTTCGGCTGATAATGTACGGAACATGTTAAAACTAATTTGTTATATTAGAATTCCGTAATGTGCGAAAGCAGGCAGTATTTATTCATAATTTTGAGGGTACATTGAAACTTGACATAATACGTGTTGACAAATTACCTCGCTAATTACTTGTTTGATTTAATAACTACTAGTTTGTGTAATCTAGTTATTGTTTGCTAAATTTCAAATTATAATGCTGATATACAGTGTTGACATAATAATAATCTTGAAGGATACTATGCTGTGTAAAGTATTTTGGCAGAATACGAGTTGCTTGCTATATTGCGATTATTATGTTTTGGTTAGCTCGTGCTCTGTGGTAAATTTTGTACAATATATTGGCTTCTAGTTAGCATGGGTTGCACCCAACCGTCTGTAATTGCAAGCGGTGTTCGTTAAAATCAGAATAAGTACGTGGAAGGTTTGACAAGTTTCTATGGAATGACAGCTGCCGGCGCGATATTTAACGTTGATCAGTCTGTAACCGTAAGTGAGTGCAACCGACCTTTATTCGTACTTCATCTTCTCGGTCGTATGTTCTTTCAACATGAAATGTGCTTAAATGAAAAAAGACAATAAAGGGTGCCTACGCGTGTGGATAATCCCACTTCTTATCCAGGGAAGACGTACATCTTCCTACTTATCACGGGCAGTGATACAGAAAGCCTTAGATTGCATATTTATTACTCTTGTCTTCGGCTTGGGTTTAAAATACCTGCGATCTGAGAAATCTTTGTTTTACCACCCCGGTGACTCATAATGGATACACACGGAACACCGTGTTCCTGCCTCCGTATATAATTCATACACCAATGGCAATAAGTGGAAATGGTCAAGATGCAAATTTATGTAAGCAAGCAAAGCCCTTTCAGTTACGAGAATAGAAACTCGTGCATTTGCGACCAACGTGATATGACACGACAAGTGACGACACGATTTTTGCCCGAAAATTTCAGATTCATCCGTTGCCCGCCGGACGTGGCAACAGGAATGTTACATGCGTTCCATTTCAAAAGGCTTAGAACATATAATGGAACCCGTGCATGGTTGTAGCACACATGCAGTTTTTAGCATTCGTTTTTCAGTGTGCTACCGTTGACAGGACCGTTATACAGCGACAGCGTTTCCGTGAAGCGATTCAGGAGGCCAATCTGGTTCAATATTTAGCATCGCCGTATAACGTTTATAACGCACGATGCGTCTGACGTGTTACAATCAGAGTGCGAAACACATTCAGATGCGTCGCCGCCGTATGCATGTTAGGCCACAAGGACAATAATTATATGCCGGCGATGCGGCAGAACCGAACAGTTTTTTACTACCTCATACTTACATATTATAAAAAAAAATACTTAAATATAAAACACACGTATTATAAAAGAATAATAAAATTACACAAATAAATAAATTTTGTCTAGGTTCAAAGACAGAGATAGATCACAGATTCATCAGATTCACGCGAAATAACACATGGAGTGCCGCAAGGCAGCGTTTTGGGTCCATTGTTGTTCCTTATATACATAAATTACCTCCCGCGCGCCGTCGACTATCATATGGTGATCTTTGCTGATGACAGCACAATAGTCGTCACGACTGAGAATTTAAGCACCAACGAGTCAAATATAAATAGAATATTAGTAGTAATCGAATGGTTAAAAAATAATTTAAAAATCAACTTATCTAAGACTAAACTTATTAATAAGTACATTTAAGTGTTTAGTGTTACGTTTTATATTAGGGTACTGTATTCTTTTACTTACTGCTTCTTATGTCTTAAATAAATACTTTATTATAATGAATTTTGCACAAATAATTAACAAATTTCTAACTCTAACTGTGACACGCAATGGCATAACTGTGACATCAAGTCATTGACGAAACTGATGTAATAAATTAAATACATTTTCATATATTATGTTTTGTATAATCTTAGAAAAGTAATTAACACATCAACAATATTTACGGCATATCACGCATATGTTACGTCATCATTTAAATATGGAATTATGTTTTAGGGGAACTCAATGGAACGAGAACTGGTATTTAGAGGACAATAAATGTCTAAGAGCTGTTTGTGGTATTCAACCAACAGACTCATGTAAACCATTGTTTATAAAGTTTTTTTTTTTTTTTACTTACTGATATTTCCGTACCTATATATTCATGAAGTAGCTTTATCTGTAAAAACAAATGGTAACCAATTCCGTTGTTTTAATAGTGCACGTCAACGAAGTAAAATAGACACCTGACCGATGAAAACCGCCTTACTCGGAAAAAGTGCACCCACAATTTTTAATAATTTGCCCAGCCATAAAAAAAAGAGCTATACAGTTATTTGTCAAAAAAAGCCTACTATTCGATAAAAGAGTATTTTGTTGACATATATGATAATACGAGTACTTAGACATAGGAATGAATGCTTTATTTTTAATAGGTACAGTTTTTACTTTTCTAGTTTTCTAGTTTTTAACGTATACAGTTTGGAATTACGATTTATTATGATGAATATTAATTAGTTTTTAGGTATTTGACATTTCTATTTTAATATTAATGTGTAATTTTGATCGTACTGAAGTCGTAATTTTAAATGTGGTGAATTTTGTATGCCTTGTGGCAAAACACAGTGAGACATGTTTTTAATACCGTACCATACCTTTGTATGTTTGTATGCCTGTGTTTTATAAATAAATTATTTGAATAAAAAGTAATATATGGAGGATATGTTTAGGAATTATGAGCTGTAGTCCAAACAGCATTAGTACACCTAATATTAGGATTGGTAAAGTTATGCACATGTAGCGTTCGATAATTCGATGCTCGACACAATAAATATTAAATACAACAATTATTAGGCCAAACGTTTGTAGGCGATAAGTTGTTATGCGACAAGAAAATGGTACAATGAAAAATTGTGCCATCCGATGTACTTAGAACCCTTGGCGACATCAGTAAACTCTCGGTAAAGTAAAAAATAATGCATACTGATTCCAACCCGACCAATGCAGAAGGCGCCTTAGGTAAAAAAGTAATCTTGAGAAATATATAAAATTAAACTTATCGATACCCTGCGGGCCTAAGATGGATGCCATATTACCATGCTACCGCCCGTATCAAGTACTTATACTTATTATCAAGTTAACCGAATTTTAACAGTAATTTAATTGAAAACTCTAGCAATAATCATCATTTTCGAAACTAATTCGAACAAGGCACAATACCTCCTCTTTGTTTGCACAATTATTCTGCCGTGCAATACTTAAACAACAGTAAGTGCAAAAAGTGAGTTACGAGAAAAACGCAAAAAACCCTTTCAAACAGGTTTTTTTGGTGTTCTCGACGATTATTAACAAATGCTTGAATGTCAAAATATAGCATGGAATACATGAAATACGAATACGTGAACACTGTTTTATTTTAACAATTATTTAATAAATTATTGCTATTTTTCAATTTTTAATAGCTTTACTGTACTCTCGAAAAGAACTAAAAACACAATAAATGCAGAATAAAGTGCAGTAAAAAAGCGGGTTACTGCAAACAATCCTGGTACACTAATAGCTACTTGAATTAATTGCAAGCTAAAGTACAGTATTCATAACAATTTACTGTAATTTACTTAGTATTCAATGTCTACAATGGAGTGCCCATATAGCCGTGTAGGCGCGTAAACTAAGTTCAGCCGTATATGCTAGAAAAAATAACTGACCAATGTTGAAACAGCTCGACTAGTTTATCATAGTTATTTTCATAGTATTATGTCGTACGGTATTCTGGTTTGGGGTAAAGCAGCTGACATATAGACAATCTTTGTATTACAAAAAAGAGCCATTCGTTCTATATAGGTATAATAAACTGAGAGCAAGAGAATCCGTGAGAGAACTCTTTAAAGAAATTAGCAGTTGAACAGTAGCGTCCCAATATATCAATAAAAATATTGTTTATGGCATTAAGAACATAGATTCATCCTGTAAAAAATCTGATACCCATAATTTTAATACACGAAATAAAAATAAAATACCAACCAAAAAGTTTCGTGTTTGTAAAGTACCTATGCAAGTCATTTTCGGGTTAATGTATCCATTTTTATAATAAATTACCTAATGAAATTTTGGCTCTTCCCTTTCCAGCTCTTAAAAATTACTTGAAAAAAAACATTGAGGTCGAAGGCAGGGTTGAGGACTAATCTTACTGACAGAAATGCACGGCCCAAACCAGAGCCTAAAATAGCTTAATTATTCATATAGCTTATTCGGACATGTGTTCTAATAGAACAACGCATTATGATGATTTTTTTTCTTTGTATTCATATTAAATTTGACTTATTAAAAAAAAAAACTGACTGTTGAGTTTGTTTCGGCGCTTCTTAACAGTGGTCTTTTTTTCAGAAACACTGTTAGAATTTTGACTTGTAAAAGTGCCATTACGGCCTACTTGCAGAATAAAGTTCATTTATTTAATTTATTTATTTCGTATAAATATTGATTGAGTTCTTCCAGATACCAACAAACCTAACCTAACGAGCCCTAAAAACTGCAATTATGACATGGAACAGGTTCATTAATATTAAAATTTATTATCAAAAATCAAGCTTTACGTAAATTCAATCCTTGGAAACCAGCAGCGTGTGTCGGAGGTGTGTAAACTGTAATTGACCTAATAGGGGATTAATAAGGACCGTGTTTGACAACTTGTAGGACGATCATCAATGACCGCATTTCATCAATGGTATCGATATTATCTAACTTTTGTCCTACAATGTGGTTAATCTATCTAACTGAAACGACACTTGAAAACTAGTTCTCTCAGTTTATAAACATACATAGAGCTACGAGTACATTCATACTAACAAACTCGGCAAGTTCAATAAAATATTGTCAGAATGATAGACAATAATAAGTCCACTACCTATACAATTAAAGCAATATAACAAACAAGTCCAGTGTTACACGCACCCGGTCTGCCTCGCACAGTGTCGGAGACTAGACTGAAGAGCAAAATTCAACCTAATATACAGTAAATTGCTATCACGATTGCAGTAAACACATTTGAAAATAGCCAAACGACAGTTTAAATCACAGTAAGTGAGCTTAGTAACTGTACTTTAGGTTGTATTTTGCTCTCTTATTTACGACAGTTCGACCACTTAAATTATAGTGAGGAATATTTTTACTGCATTTTAATTAGTAATTATGCTGAAAAATCAATAACATTTCAAACACAGTACAAATATTTTAGAACATTTATATTGTACTGCATTTTAAACAGTTTTTGGCGTAAGTATTACCTTCTCATTACTAGTTAATTTAGGATTGACATGATACCTTTACTGTATTTTAATCAGTGAAGTCTAAAAATTCACAGCCGACAACGTTATTACGGCAGTTTAGTTAGTTTTACCTCCATAATTTACTAAATTCTTCTGATTTACTGTACATGGAGCCTTCGATTTATATATGTTCCCATTGTCATAATCGCACGTGGACTATATACATGTGTGCGTCTTGACACGGTGGTCCAAGATCAAGAAAAAACAAAAAATCGCAAAAGTAGCACTTACTGTTGTTTAAGTATTGCACGGCAGTATTGTGCACTAAGTAATTAATCGAACACTAACTAGTTGTATTGATGAAGCGACCGCATAATTAAATGATCTACCTATATCTCTGTTAGATGCCCATATACACACGTAGTGGTTCGTTGGGATGCAACTTTTCGCAGGCCAACAAATCATTGATACTCAATATTATTACAAAAAAAAAAAAAAATGTGTAGTTTTAAGTTTGTACTTTAGGTACATAATAGTTCCTTTTTTTTTCAAATTTCATCTCTTGTATGTCATTTGTGCATCTGTCGTTGTTACTCACCGTGCTCTCACCGAATGGGCCCTGCAGAAGACCAGCGCTGGCTGTAAAGCTAGCAAACTGCTGAGCTGGCCCTATTTCGTGGCAAAGCCAAATGTGTTTTATTATTTATTTTTATTATCAGTGTCTGTCACGAATAAACGTTTGAGAAATATAAGGTGCTAACAAATTAGGTACTAATACTTTTAGAGCTGATAATACTCGTCTCTAGGAGTAGAGTTAAGTATGAAACATTTAAAAGTGTGTATAACTTTTTGGAGATAATTAGGGATACAACGTTACTGCGTAAAAACACCCTGTTAATGAGATAGTCAACAATCAATCATTGACGTTTGTCACAAACGACGATGTTCACTTGACAGATAGTGTTTAAACATCTCGTCAGTTAAATGCATAGGCTGATTATGTTTGGTCGAAATTTTAATTTATTTATTTTGTACCGGAAATTAAAACAAAAATATCATATGAAAAGTTTTCTTAATTTCTATTTAAAGTCAATTGTTTTGATGTAATGTAACACCTCTTAAAATATTGGTACTTAATTTGTTAGCACCTTATATATTAACTAAGTGAGATTGTATTATATGGAATCATCATCATCATCATCATATCAGCCGAAAAACGTCCACTGCTGGACATAGGCCTCCCCCAAAGAGTACCAAAGTGACCGGTCCTGCGCTACCCGCATCCAGCGGACTTCAGCAACCTTTACCAGGTCCACCTTGCGGGGGGCTTACCCACGCCGCGCCTTCCGGTACGTGGTCGCCACTCGAGAACCTTTCCGCCCCAACGGCCATCGGTTCTACGTGCTATGTGCCCGCCCACTGCCACTTAAGTTGAGCGATTTGGAGGGCTATATCGGTTACCTTGGTTCTGCTGCGGATAGCCTCATTTCTGATGCGATCACGCAGAGAAACTCCCAACAAAGCCCTCTCCATAGCCCTTTGGGTGACTTTGAGCCTTCTTATGAGGCCCATAGTAAGCGACCATGTTTCAGTGTATGCGGAATCACGTATTATATGGAATATATTTGGTATAATTACTTACCTTTTTAGTTATACATATTTATCAAGGATCCAAGTTAAATATGTAAAAGATAAATGAATAATTGATAGAATGTTGAATATTGAAACTCCAAGGTTAGGTATAAAAAGGGTGCATAATTTTACTAGCCACCCGCTCTACTCCGCCGATGTATTTTACAAAGAAAGCAAGCAAAGTCGCGGGGTAAATAATCATATAGCCTTTGTCCGCCCGGAAAGTCCATTCTATAGTATCGTGAAAGAATTTTCAAAATCGGGTTAGTAGTTCCGGTGATTAGGTGCCCCCTACATACCAGCTTAAAAAGCTATAATCTCACCATCTTCTTTACAGTTTATAATATTAATAGCTTCTGCCCGCGACTCCGTCCGCGTGGAACTCGTTTTTATCGTAGCTCCATACAAACATTCACCCCCGATTTCACCCCCTTAGGGACTGATTTTCGGGATAAAAACTATTATATGGCCCGTACAAACTTTGCACCCCTATTTAATCCGCTTAGGGGGTGGGTTTTTCCTAAACCCTAAAACTGCCCATCCATACACAAGGTTTCAAGTTTCTCACTTAAAGTTTTACTTCAGCTTCATACAAACTTTCAACCCCCTTTTTACCCCCTTGATGGCACCCCGTTTTCAAAAATCGCTTCTAAGCGGGTAATTACGTCATATAAACTACCTATAGTGAAAAAATCTGCTTTTTAGGTTCAACGGTTTGGGCTGGGCGTTGATTTAAGTGAGTGAGTCAGTCAGTCAGGACTTTTACGTTTGTATATATATACTCGTATATATAATAGATAGACTAGCTGGCCGCGCGGTTTCGCACGCGTATTGCAAAGAACACAAGCGGGATAAAATAAAGCCTTTAGCCATTCAGAAAGTCTATTCCACATGCAGGTGAAAAGATTTTATGAATAGAATAATGAGTTCCGGAGATTAGTCTCCGCCACTACGTTGCTAAAGTTGCGAAGCTAGAATCTCAAAGATTTTTCTGCTCTTTAATATTAGTTTAGATATATTCAGAGCAAGGACGCGTATTTACAGTGTCCAGAAGCAACCGGAAGGCTCGTGGTATTTGAGCTCCCGAAGTGTTGTGGAACCGCCCTGTGCAACCCGAACTGAGACTGGGACGGCAATTTTTGTCGCGAGGCAGCCGATTGAAACAGCGGTTACCAGAAAGCGTGTACGCTGTTTTTATAATGAAATGCTGTTTCAATGGACCTTGCGACAGAATTTATTCCCCCCTTTCCAATTTCCGCCCCAGTTAATGCTGGCTTAGTTTGGGTTGCACAGGGCGCTTCCAAAACACTTCGGGAGCTCAAATACCGCGAGCCATCCGGTTACCTCTCGGACACTGAAACTACGCGTGCTTTAAATAATAAGCATAGATTACACTGCTTCGTTGCCGAACGTTTCAAACTACTTCAGCCAACGACTGTCATCATCATTCATGACATTGG
This sequence comes from Epinotia ramella, assembly GCA_947578815.1. Taxonomy (NCBI): domain Eukaryota; kingdom Metazoa; phylum Arthropoda; class Insecta; order Lepidoptera; family Tortricidae; genus Epinotia; species Epinotia ramella. Next base: position 8,971,327 of record OX388217.1, on the reverse strand, counting down.
CTCGCCTGCTGCGGTCGAACATACATAGGTGACAACAGCTGTCAGTGACCGAATGCGGCCAACTACCGTCGTCATTGGTCATTGCACTGTTGCGGTCGCCGCACGTTGCATGAGGCGACCGACTTAATGTAATTGCCGTTTTAGTATTAGTATATATAGATTATCAACTGTTATAGCTCTTAAATTATTAACGTGTTGTTGAATTCTTCGGACACATTGCCAGAAGAACTGGTGACAGCTTAGTAAAACTCGGTCACTACCGGTAGAACGTAAAGAGGAAAAGGCCGCAGTCTACGCAGTGCATCCATCGGGGGGCCTAGACAAGGTTACAATTGACAAGCGCTAACGCTAACGCTAACGCTAACTAATAAAATGTACTGGAATGACAGATGTTAACGAAAAGTGTTTCGTCGGCATCTGTCATTCCCATACATTTTATTCGTTAGCGTTAGCGTTAGCGCTTGTCGATCGTAACCTTGTCTACGGCCCCAGGAACATGATGCTTTAGAAGTAGCAAGCGACCGAAAGGCCTGGAAATCGGTCATCCAGGACAAAGTGACCCAAGGGCGAGATCACGACCCTCAGCAAAGAGGAAAATGAAGCACGGAGGAGGATAGACGAAGCGGATATCCGTTTGACATCCGCTGTAAACTGCTGGACAAAATTTTGACGCAATTTTCACTAGTGTGCCCAATTCTCGTGGATGATTTTACGCCATGTATTAGACCTTTATTTAGTTCTGCGTCGTGCAAAGCAAGGGCTTCTCTTACAGCGTATATGTCGGCGGCTGATCGTAAAATCCGCCAGATCACGAAATTCCTAGGCATATCGTGAAACGCCGCCATTTCATGATTTCGCTCAGTGACATCCGCCATATCGTTCAAAATTCACCATTTAACGATTCGTCTATTGACGTTTAGGCAGATCATGACATTCCTATACTTGAAACCATAATTAGATTCTACAAAAATAACCTCAAAATTGCCATTAAAATGAAAAAGTATAGCAGACTTACACTCTTCCAAATGATGAACGTAGCTAGTTTTTACTTACGCTTTTTCATTTTAATGGCAATTTTGAGGTTATTTTTGTGGAATCTAATTATGGTTTCAAGTATAGGAATGTCATGAAACGCCGGCATTTCATGATTTGGCCAAGCCAGTGACGTTTAGGCTGATCATGAAATTCCTAGGCATATCATGAAACGCCGCCATATCGTTCAATACTAACCGTTATACTCGTACGTAAGGTGTCCAAAATTGAAGTAGGTAAATAAAAATAAATAAAGTGAGTGCGGACTGATTATCTCTAGCGAGTCGATGCCACGGTGTCTATTTCTGGTCTGGACACAAGTGAACCCTAACCTAACCGACCTAAGACGGAGTTCGCTTATGACAAGCCATTTTTGTCTGCCCTGATTATTGGCTCCCAACAAACACGGCTTCCATCGCACACGCAGCGCCACCAGTGGCCCAAGAAAGAAACTATTTTACGATGTGCCCGGTATGGAGCTAGGAATATCGACGAATGCGTTGATCTAATTGATCTGCCGTATTGTTTATCAGGCACATCGTGATAAGCCTGGCCAACTTTTAGGCATATCATGAAATGGCGGCGTTTCACGATATGCCTAGGAATTTCGTGATCTGTCGGATTTTACGATCGGCCGCCGACATATATAATAATCATCTCAATCTCCAATCAGCTATAGGTATTTCCGATGAAACGAACGGTCATTAATATACCATCAGTCATCCAAGACATCCGTACACACCTAGGCTAAGGGCCTAATTGACCGGAAAGGCTGCAATATCCGCCTGGAGAGAGGCTATGACGCAATTTACAACCTTAAGTCGAGTGTGAAATAAGTGCTCGAAATGCCTCACATGAGTGGAAATTATTGCTCGTGATGGATGCTCTTGGGATTCTATTTTGTGAAGGTATTTTTCACGCGTGGGGGTGTGAAGTTGCTAGGCTTAAAATAGTTACAATAACGGTAAGTAGGCCGATTTTTATTGTTCAGAATTTGGTATGTTGGAATAGCTCTTGATTCTGTGCAATGCATAAATAATACATATTTTGCGGACAATCTTACACAAATCGACTTAGTCCCAAACTAAGCAAGTACTATAGGTAGTAGGCGATGATAAACATACTTATATAAACAAATACATAAAAACATGCATGACTCAGGAACAAATATTTGTGATCATAACACAAATAAATGCCCTTACCGGGATTCAAACCCAGGAGCTTCGTACGAAATAGTATTTACATTTATATAGACGGCCCCTTTAGCCTAGTTGGTAGCTACAACTAGGCTAAAACGGCCGTCTTTATATAAATACAATTTCGTGATATACGTACTATCTGCCTGTTCGTTTCGGTTTAACCTACGCGTATCGCTAAAACTCATACACCCTGCATTTGACGGGTGAATACACATGCACTAAAATTCACTCTGTTGCCTTTGTTTCCCCATTCCAATATGAAGTATTTTGAGCATTAACCTATTAAGCGCCAATCACGATACACATGTGTCAAAGCGTAGTGCTTTGTCGCACATATATGGTGATTGGGCGAAACGATATGAAAAAACGCTTTCACCAGTCGATTACCGCTACGTACGGGTAAAACCATGGGATCGGTTACGAGCGTAGCGCGTAGCGATTCTTGGCAGAGAATGTAGCATTCCCATTCAGGGCCCATGACGACACATATACGTCAGACCGCCGTAGACGCTTTCCGCTACATACGAGGAAAACCACGGGATCGGCTACGAGCGTAGCGCGTAGCGATTCTGAGCAATCGTTGTAGCGCTACGAGCGTAGCGTAGTGTAGCTTTGAATGGATGAATAATTATCTGGAGGAATCTCAATATTTTGGAGTGCAAGGGGACCGATTTTTGACTTTCGAGCGCTCGAAATCCAAAGCGAGCGGTAGAAAATATTCGCACACGAAAATTTGTCACTATTATTTTCGCATGAACCCAATACGAGTAATAGCTATTTTTGAAATCATCATCACTCGAAAGGTAGTGATTGGCTATCGATACTTTTGCGTTTCGTTGTATGCAAAAAGTAGATTTACCCGTTTTTCACATTTGAATAGTACTTTATTGGAAGTTGTGTATTTTTGTTGGCTTTGATGTGTCTTCTGGTGCCTTAATTTTTTTTAATTTTAATTATGTTTTAATTTAAAATTAAATGCCTGCACCAAATGTTTCCGTTTTGCCCAATGGTTGACTGGTATAGAATGCCTTATGGCATTAAGTCCGCCATTTGTAATAGGTACAAGTGAAGTGTCAAAATTGTAGGCACTTTACCTACTTTCTACCGAGAGAATTGAATACGAGTGGTCAATACCACTCGTTTTTCAATTTTCTATCGCTCGTATTTCAAAAACAGCATTACATCGTTTTTGACCGTTTTCGAGTGAAAGAGTCGAGCGCTCCAAAGTCAAAAATCGGTCCCCAGATTGCGTTCTAATCGGGCACTCTCTTCGACCTGCGATATCACAGTATTCAAAAATAAAAGGAATTTAAACGTTCAGATTTGAATAAAATGAATATTAAGTCGATTCTATTACTCCTAATATACGCATAGTTTTTATGGTTTAGCAATTTAACCGATTCAAACCGGAAAAAGATCAAAATTATATGAAGCTGGAAATGGAATGTTCTTTCTTACTTAATTACTAAATTAGTGAAGCCAGCCAAATGCACAAACATTCACGTTTAAATGTTACCCCAAATATTATTCGAGTCTGAATTACTTTAGCTAAATAACTTACAAAGCGCCCAAAATACTAGCAGATTGTATAATAATTTCGAGGAATTCTAAATGCTGGAAAGCATTAACCTATTAACAAAATATACTGATGTTTCCAGAATTTCTGCAGCGGCTTTATGAATCAACAAACTTATACTAAGAGGAAAGTCCAAAATGTTGCCTCGCTTACTCGCTAATGGTAGATCGATATGATGTGCTTCGCCCGCGCAGACCAACTTGCAATATAAAAATTACAATGTCATTACGAATGATTATTTTGGAATATTAAAGGTTCAGATTTTATATAAATACATTACCAATCTTTGGTTTGGAAGCGTAGTCAATTTTATTTAGTAATTCTTTGATATACCTAGTATTTAAGAAATACAAACGTCCAGATTATTTAGGTATGAAATATTAAACAAGTACATAACAATATACAGTTTCGAAAACGAGAATCTGAAGTTTAGCAAAGGCACAAAACGGGGCGTTTAAAAGTCCAAAAGGCATAAAAAAATACCGGGTTGCACTCCGGGAGTGCCGGCAGAAGTAAAAACTCAATGACATTGTAACAGTTTTTCGATCAGCACATCTAGCACACGACGGCCGCGACATACTCTCGATTTTTATCGCACTATACCTCTTGTTCTAAGTGGTCTAATAGTGAGAGACGGATAGTGCGAGAAAAATCGAGAGAGCTAGGGCGCCGTCGCGTGCTAGCCGTGCAGGTCACGTGTCCGTCTTACGAATTTTCAATCTCTCGAATCTCACGGTCACGTGACATCTTAAGGTCAGGTGACCTGTGGCGAGTTTAACAATTTTTCTCCATCACAAAAAGTACACCGCGCTGCTAAAGAGTAAAGCTTCAAAAAGTCCATTTAGGGACCCTGGTTTAGTCCCACTATTTATGGTATATTCGCAGCTTAATCAGTGATCTCTCGTCCGGGTCAAAGGTGATTCACAAAACTACGCAATAGGAGGCAATTAAAGGAGTAATTGCTCAAAAGGTCCGGTTGAGTACGCCTGGCTTAAAACTGGTCCGAATAATCGCCATGCGTTCATGATTATCATCGTGTGACCAGACGGGTGATTACGTAATTCTAAACATACGTTCATTAGGACAAATCAACTGGCATCATCCCTTACAAAAAAATACATTTAGATATGACCTGACGTACTTGCAATTCGGTACGTAATCAACCAACAGAGGCGTAATTGCGAAACTTTTCGATCTAGTGTTAGTTTACGACTAATAAATCTAACTATCGCACGACCGTGCGGCGCTTTAATTATGCAATTGATCTGCAGGATCACTATACCTCTGTTAAATTCTAGACAGTAGGTCATATTTACATTTTCATTTTTTTTATAAATTGGATGTTTGGACGTTTAGATGTTTGTTACTCAATCACGCTTAAGCGGCTAAACCGATTTAGACGAAATTTTGCATGAAGATAGTTTATAGCCTGGATTATAATATAGGGTAGTTTTAATCCCGGGCCCAAGCAGATGAAGTCGCGGGCAGAAGCTAGTATTTAAATAAATATGAGGAGACAATCTTACACTTAAATCGAACTAGCCCATTAGTAAGCTCAATAAGGCTTCATCATATCGGCCGAAAGACGTCCACTGCTGGACATAGGCCTCCCCCAAAGATTGCCAAAGTGACCCGCCACTTATTGGGACCGCCACCCGCATCCAGCGGACTCCAGCAACCTTTACCAGGTCATCAGTCCATCTGGGGGCCCTACCCACGCCGCGCCTTCCGGTACGTGGTCGCCCCTCGAGAACCTTTCCGCCCCAACGGCCATTGGTTCTACGTGCTATGTGCCCCACCCACTGCCACTTAAGTTTATCGATTCGGAGGGCTACATCGGTTACCTTGGTTCTGCTGCGGATAGCCTCATTTCTGATGCGATCACGCAGAGAAACTCCCAACATAGCCCTCTCCATAGCCCTTTGGGTGACTTCGAGCCTTCTTATGAGGCCCATAGTAAGCGACCACGTTTCAGTGCCATATGTCGTCACTGGCAACACACACTCTGGTCAAAGACTCTCGTCTTGAGACACTGCGGAATATTGGACGAAAATAAGTGCCGTAGCTTCCCGAACGCTGCCCAGCCGAGTCGGATTCGACGATTGACCTCTTTCTCGAAGTTGGACCTACCTAACTGGATAGTCTTGTCCTAGTTGGTGTACATAATCATCTACAACTTCGAGCGTTAAGTGTCCGAGTGTAATGGGAGTTGGTAGTAGTACATGGGCATTTGACATGATCTTCGTCTTATCCATGTTCATAAGGCTTGTGTGATGGGAACTAGACGACGATAATTATATTTCATGGATAGAAAACATCCAAGACTTCAAACAAATATTCATACTCATCACCAGTGAAGTATTCGGAATTCCGTCTTTAAAAATGGCTACCAAATCTGACAGCCTACGTTTCCATTGACGACGCGGAACTGAGGCAAGTTGGTGCAATTGACTCAGTTTTAGTGTGCCACTTTTGGAGAGCTTATTTATTTATTTAATCAATATTGCACAAAAGAATATCTTAATGTACAAAAGGCGGACCTAATGCTCTAAAACATTCTCTACCAGTCAGCCTTAAGGCAAAGCAGAAAAAATGTGGGCAGTGCAACTTAATTTAAAACAAAAACTCTTTAACATGTCTAAAGATGGGATGGATACTATAGTATAATATATGGATATACACGGTGAATTTGAGTAACCCGACAGATTTTAACCATCGCTTCCAGAGCCTAATAGGAGTAAAAAAAGTAGTATAACTAATGGTCTAAAACGGCCTAGTTTTCGAGATATTAATTATTAAAAAAAAAATACACATAAAAAATTGTCAAGTATAACACACCCTAAGGACGTGACGTAGCCAGATGGATCTGACACATTCATACGCAAGACTACTACCTGCTGATTTCCGGCCAGTCTGTTAACAAATCAGTGAGCTTAGGTATTTAACAACATAGAGAGAGCCATTCAGATGTCAGTGAAACTCAAGACATGAAACATTACACACTTTGATCATTAAACCCACACAAATCTAAATCCATTTTATACACATTCGTCTGCCTTCTCTTATAAGGGTCATTTGTGTGAGTATTCAAGAATTATTGATAGATGCTACCTCGGATGATGGGTCTGAGGTTTTATAGCAAGGTTTTAATAATTAATTATTGTAATCTGATTACTTCCTCTTCAAGAATACTTCAAGCCGAGTGAGACAGCGAGTATAATTGTGATACTTATCTGTAATCACAAACAGTACTCCTTAATCGTCGCAAGATAAGTGTAAGTTATTTTATTTGTCTGAATTGTCTGCTACGAATTACACACTATTTTACCATCGCTAATAGTACTAACTGGCCGATAATTTTAAGTTAAAATGTCAATGTTTAATGTGATTACTGATTGTCACGTTACTTCAAAATTACGTTTTATTTTAAATAAAAATTAATAGTAATCGTGGAAAATCCTATTATGCCTCAGCATTTTTCATCTTTCCACTTAGCGGATATCCATTTTGTTTACGGATACTGCAATGGGAATTCACGCGAAGCAGTTAGAGAATACAGAAGGCGGTATCCAAATCGTCGCATACCGCACCATACTACTTTTGCAGATGTTCACCTACAATTCAGAGAAAAAGGCTTACGACCCAGGCATGCGGAGAGGAAACTTACAAATCAGATTTTTTAGTTCTGCCAGCAAATTCAACATGAAAATTGTGAATTAAGTACCTTTAAATAATGTTTTTGTGTGTTGATATCTACAAACTCTGTTTCTACTTCTGACTCTTTAATTTAAGACACAGAAATATTTGTATGTCTTGTATGGCAAACAGTGGAGTACTTTAAGTAAGGCAATGCCTGTATGCTTTTTGACAAATAAAGTAATGATTAATGATTATGATTAAATAAATTGTGTAAGGACTTTTTGAAGACAAGCCTGTTTCGAGATTGCCGAATTTTGACAGGGAGACTGTTCCATAGGCGAGCTACTTGGACGGAGAAGGAATTGGACATGAAACCAGTAAGGTGACGCGGAATAGATAAGGATAGGTTGCCGGTGGAGCGAAGTTGACGGACTCGAGAGACACAGTAATACTGAAAAAGAGTTTAGAGGTATTCGGGAGATTTAGGATCGTTTAGAATGGAGAAGAGAGTGCAGAGCAAACGTATTTTGTGGCGTAGGCGGATGGGCAGCCTATAACTGATCTACTTCTTTTGTTTATTATATCATTGCTCATTATACAAATATAATCCTTACTTAATCATATTTGCCCTTACCGGAATTCGAATCGTCCTTATCGGAAAGGATCGTCCGCTTCGTGGGCAGCGTCACTAAGCTAAAACCACGGAATAAAGAATCCATGGATTCTTTATTCCGTGGCTAAAACGGCCGTCAAAATTTTAATTTGGTTCTTGCACATTCATTGATAATTAATTCATGTGTGTCTATCGGAGATGATTTATTTATCTGCGATAGAATATCAGTAAAAATAACTTATATTAACTTGGTACTCTCGTCATTTATTTATGTTTGTTGACAATAAAAGTAAGTATAATTATTCTGTCTTTGAAAATTTGGAGGTAACTGACACTTTTGGCATTCCTGTAATTGGAAACTGTCAAAATATTTAATGTATGCGGGCCGAAATTTGAAATTGGGTCGACACAAAATCTGATCCTTCCAAAGGATTAAGTTGGTTGTTTGGGTATTGCGCCAAAGTTAATAGTTAGTGACGATATTGACGTTATCAAGTTTATCAAATATGAATTAAAATATTGTTAAAGCGAATATAATCAAATCCGTCATACTAAGTGAAAACATACAAAAGTCGTCATTGCTCTAATAAATAGTTAACCGGTTTTGTATATCAGTAAGTTATGATTTAAATAAGAAGAGTCGCCGTTTATGCGGATTATGAGTCCAACCAAAAATGTATCGTTATAGTAATCCTTTACTTTGGCTATGTCCACTGGAATGTATCGTTATAGTAATCCTTTACTTTGGCTATGTCCACTGGAATGTATCGTTATAGTAATCCTTTACTTTGGCTATGTCCACTGGAATGTATCGTTATAGTAATCCTTTACTTTGGCTATGTCCACTGGAATGACGCGAGCCTAAATCCCTGTATAACACAAATACCAACTAATGCAAAGATAACAATAAACCCTTAAATATTTACATAACCCTTTGCAAATATCCAAACAAGGTATCAAGGTAAGGACTCCCGGAGAAAATACCCCAAAATCTACTGAAAGGGAAAACGCAAAGAAATACCTCTTAAAATAAAGGGTGTGAGCCATGTGAGAGATTCAATCTACGGTATACATGGTGCTTCTATAAATATTTATGAGGATGCCAATATTACTTTTAATATACAGAAGGTTAAAGCTCCGTACCTATTATTGCTTTATTGGACGTAAGAGGATTATTGGATTCAGAGAGAAAAACGTATGTAAATATGTTTATGCGACATGCTTTTAATAATCGGAATATTGAAGCCAATGCTACCTATAAACCTAATTATTAACTTAAGTATGATTTTACTTATGATCGGTTATTAGGGAAAGCCGTATTGTATATCAGTAAGTTGGTATGGAAACATCAATACATATTTTGTACTCGTATGAAGTGGTGGTGACCAAAGATTAAATTAAAAACAGGTTGAAAGATTAGTACAAAAATAAAATAATAGAGGATTCCGTTTTTCAAACATTTTAGATCCTGACATTAAGTTGAAATATTCATTTCAGGCATCCGGCTGTCAGCCGGCGGCCGTGGATTCGAATCCCGGCTCGTAATAATAAGTTTTTCTGAACTATGTACTACGGAATATTTACCGTTAGCTTTTCGGTGAAGGAAAACATCGTGAGGAGCCGGTTGGTCTAATCCCAATAAGTCTAGTTTTCCCTCTGGGTTGGAAGGTCAGACGGCAGTCGATTTCGCCAAACGAGTGCCAATGCCGAATCTTGGGATTAGGTGTCAAAGCGGACCCCAGGCTCCTTTAGGGACACAACCGGGAATAACGCTAGAAGGATGATGTTCTAGGTATTCCTTTTTTTTTGTTTGTATTGGCCCTATTTTTGCGTAGTACTCTTTACACTAGTTGAAAGCGGATTCAAAATTTTTCTTATTCTATCCATCGGCTTGTTAGTAAATGATTCCGTTTTAAAGCCACTTTTGTATTCGTAATGCCTTTCGTAGATAGCCTTCACTTTATACTGAAGCTCCATAATACAGCGCTGGAGGAGGCTTCGGTCAACGCAGACTGAGGATTAAGGCAAAAACCCGCTTCGAAGTATAACGATGCCAGTTCGCAAACAAGAGAAGGTAAAAAGATTTTCACTTTAAATACAAATCCAAAAACAAAACTAGTAGGATTGGATATATCAACCGTATTTTTTTAAATGTGTAGATGTCATAAGTACCTTTCTATTAAAATTTTCTCAATTTGCACGCGTATGCAACATCTTGGCCGACTAGGGATGTTACAAATCGTTCAAAACGTACAGTCGATAACACAGCTAACTGACCATCGGAAATCTAATCTGACCTTAAGTGCATTGTAATAAGGTTCTAGGTTTTCACGGTATGGTCAGTTAGCTGTGTTGTGGACTGTACATGTAATTAAATAAATATTAAGGAGAAAAACATTGACTAAATACAAACATAATATGAGAAAAAAAAACCACAATATTAAGGTAAATTTATATGACCTGTGATCTTTCCTAATGCTCGTTCGAAAAGATACCTACGCTATTCCCTGCTGGTCCATGATCAAAATTACTCAGTTTTTCCCATACTAAGTTAATTCATTATGAAAATGTAGAGTACGAAAATCCGAAAGCAACCCACTTTATCTTCCTTATTTTCCTCGTCTGATACCAAGGATAGGGGAATTCGTACGAAATGAAACATTACCGGCATTAGTTTAAAAAAGGTGTGATGATTACGAATTTTCACCTTTTTACCAAATTCTTTTCCGGGTGAAAGACAAGGATCGAGATGAATTCACACGCTTAAAATATTACCTTTGGCGAGAGTGGAAAATTTTTCATTCTGCCACGTGAACGCAATTTAATTCTTTAAGGAAAAGCAATTTTATTTTGCATTGAGGATAAGATGGGAATTTTAAATTGCGTCGTCGTTTTATTTAAAAAATTGTATTTGCACTAAGTCTCACATCCGGATAGGATTTGATTCCGATCCAGTACTACTGAGCGATCGTACCATAATTATAATAGTACTACTAATATTTTTTGTTGTTAGTTTAATGGGGTTCACAATAAATTCCAATGAAGTGAAAAATAGTAGATTGTATGATAAGGGTCTAAAACAAGCCATATTACCACGAGATGGTTATTTTCCCAAACAAAGTGAGGGGAAATAGTCCGAGGGGTGATATTATGGCTTTTAGACCAGAGTTATACACTCCACTTTTCACTTCGACTGCGAGAAAATAGTAAAAACAAAGATTATCCATCCACAATCAATAATAAATACCACGGCGAAAAGGCTGTTAAATTTGGCGCCATTATTTTTTTATAAACTGCTTTGACACAGATACAAAATATTGACACCACGAATAAACGCATCTGACCGTCTTATAGCCGCGCCCAAACGGCTGAGCGCGGCGAGCAGCATAGTATGCTGTTCGCCGCGGTCGGCTGGCGTAATTATTACGCCATACGATAAAGCGAGATAGACAGCAGTCTATACCGCTCAATCTTCATTACTTATTTCATGTATGCAGTAAACCCCGCTTGAACGTTTGGACGCGGCTATAGACGGTCAGAGGCGTTTATATTTGTTAATGATTGTGAATTAAGGGAATAAAAAACACCAAATGTTTGAAATTAATTCTGTTTCCTGATTGGTCGATTTTAAATATAGCTGTATTTTGGTTAGTTGATAGCAAATACAGTGGTTTTTTTAAAGAGTTGTGATTGGTGGATGTCCGAGGGGCACACTGAAATGATCGGGAATAGAAAAAAACCGATCGAAGATGAATCTTAATTGGGTGGGGACCAAATTCTTGGCCAGTAGTTAGCCTGGTTAGTCGGTAGTTAGCCATACAAACTGAAGAAGAGAACAGAGTTCCGTTGTGACACAAAAATTAACTATAGAATTGTATGGTTTTTTTTAGATAAAGTTTTTCTTTGTAGTCATTTGAATAATTATAGGTAACGAAATGTATGTATACCACGTGCAGATTATGCTATACGATTTTTTTCCACTATCGGGATGTATTCAGGAGTTACCACTGTTTTTAGTCGACCTATAGAAGATAGAGCTATGTCTGGAAATACTGAGATGCTAGCGAAATATTGTCGTTGGGCTGGATTAGATTAAATAGCATTGAAGTAAACTTCATCAAAAAAATAAGCTTACCCAGGCAAAATTTTGAAATAACTCTTGTGATAGTTTTGAAAAAAATATTCTGTCAGTGATTTTTCCGTGCAAGCTCTCGATCATTGCACTTTAAAAACATAAACAGATTTTTTGTAAAAATTAAACAATTTTTCATATTTTTTATTTGAATGCCAATATGGTTTCAAAAGTTCAATGTTAACGTCATAAAAGAAGATTTTCAGGTAACTAAGTCCTCCCAATCATTTCGGTGTGCCTCTCGTAATACGGTGGATTGTTTTGATTGGTCAAATTAAAATGTTTTATAAATCATAAATATGTATACATATTTCCCCAAGGGGCTAAATGTAAATGTACTACTTTAGCCGCTAGCTAAGCCAATATGACGCACTTTTTGAGCATGAGAAGTGAAAAAATATTATAATATAAAAGCCACAATAGGTCGGTTAAGTGAATACCGTAAGAGGTGTTATGGCACTTGAAGTGTGATCCAAATCCGTGGAATGTCGTTTAAGTGAATCGTTTTAGCGTGATATACCCCCGAATGGTGTTTTTATAAACGTAGTCTAATGTCGCTTCAATCAGCGACAAGCAGTGGAGGGTGGTGGTTGTCTTGCCGTTCGCTACCATAATCAACTGGGGGCGTATGTTGTTCCATGAAACTAGTGTAATTATTCATGTTTTAGCTAGAGCTAGCAGCTAAAATAATTAGTGATTTGTAAGGAACCAGTTTGCAGTTCTTAAAATTATTATTGATTTATTATGTTTCCAGAAGGCTTAGTCAGTTAAGTATGAATTATACCTCATCATCATCATCATCATATCAGCCGAAAGACGTCCACTGCTGGACATAGGCCTCCCCCAAAGAGTGCCAAAGTGACCGGTCCTGCGCCACCCGCAGCCAGCGAAATGTAAAAAATAAATGAACTCCATCTTGTTGGGGCACTTTGGACTTAATTACTGATTAGTTAAAGGTACACCCCGTATATTATTTTTCTTGTTTCGCTTGAAGCGATTCAATTTAGACTGTTCGCGTTCGCGTTCCCTTTTAAGAACCAGGGCGTGACATTTCTCGTTTTGCCCTAAAACTTGAATCTCGGTTCAGTTGGGCCAATTAGCTACTCGTCTATCGGCACGACTTGAGAACTCCTGGTGACCCTTGACACAGTTATGGAAGTTTAACTTTTTGTATGTTGCATCAAATAAGCGGTAAACTTATGTTTAGGGAATTAATTTTAATGCTGAATTTGACGATTCAATAAATCTTATTTGAATACGTTTGAAATATAATAGAGAAAAATGCATGCATTGATGCCTTCATTATGATAGAACATTTTAACATTTAAAATCCTCACTTGGCTAAACCCATATTTTTACATTAATAATAGCATTTAATGATTTGAGTAGGTAATAATAATTAGAAAGAAAGAAAGAAAGAAGACATTTATTCACTACACAAAAGACACACAGAGACAAAGGGAGTAGAGATACAATACAATTGACACTTAATGTGTGTGTCTTCGCGGCAGTGAATCGGTCGCTGTCTCAGCATTATGCCGAGGTGTCAGACAGACACCTACAGCGCTGATTTTCAGACAGCACCGTACGTGACCCACGGAACGCAACACAACATACTGCCGATACAAACGTATACACATAATAAATAAATAATTAATATAATAAATTTGTTAAATATGTAACAAACAAAACGCGAACCGGTAGGGACGTTTAAAAAAAATAAATTGAAGAAAAATTTCATAAAGTGCTGGATGGGTTAGGGTTGGGATTTTTGGAGCGTCAACAAACAGCTGGCGCCTAAAGGTATACCTGCTAGACGCTCCTTGGATAGGTGGGGGGAGATCATTCCAACACTTGGACGCCGCGAACCTAAAACTACCTCGAAACACCGCGGTCCGATGCTTTGGCACCAGAATCATCGCCTTACACCTACGCGCACTCTTGGGCCATACTTGTCTACTCAGCAAATATGCTGGGATGCCAGATCGCACTATGCCAAAGAGAAGAGTGGCGAGGTGTAGCCGTCTGCGTGCAGGCATGTTCAGCAGACCAGCGGCGTTCAAGTATGGAGTGATATGGGAGCGGGATGGGACTCGGAAACAGAAACGAATGCATGCGTTTTGCACTCGTTGTATGAGCTTTTTTGTACGATCAGTAATGCAGCCAGCATAGACAACATCACAATAGTTTAATCTTGACAACATCAGCAATTCACAATTGTTAACACGCAAATCAACACTTAGGTAATCGCGAACATTGTAAAGAACTTTAAGGCGGGAGAAGCAGTTACTCACAACTTTTAGTACGTGGTTCTCAAAACGCAGCTTGCCGTCCATGAGGAGGCCAAGGTTAGTTGCTTCTACCACCCTCTCCATTGGTTCGCCCATGATAGCAACCTTACTGGTAGTCAAAGTCTCGAGGTTACTGATGGTACTACGGATTTGATGTTCTGACCCAAACACAACATATTTCGACTTGTTCGGATTAAGGACTAGGCAGTTCTTTTCCGACCAAGTAGAAATACGTTCCAGGTCTGCGTTGATGGTATTGACCGCAGCAGATATGTCCGTGGGTACGCTAGAGAGGTATAACTGGAGGTCGTCAGCGTAAAGATGGTATCTACTGCCTCTTACATTGCGAGTGATGTCAGCACTATACAATATAAAAAGCAGGGGACCAAGTATTGAACCTTGCGGCACACCTCTTTCCACAGGGCAAAGAGCGGACCGCAAAGTGCTACCATCCATCCTACGCAGCGCCACCGTCTGCACGCGGCCGGAGAGATAACTATCAAACCACTTCACTGCAGAAACATCAAACCCGTAATATGACATCTTCGATAGAAGTAAGGACACATTTATACAGTCAAAAGCTCTTGAAAAATCCAGAAGAACGAGAATGTTACTCTCCCCAACATCCCGAGTCTGTAGAATATTGTCAACTACATCGAGCAACGCAGTAACTGTCGATCGACCCTTGCGAAAACCTGACTGTAGCTCAGGTAGGATGCCGTATTCCTCCAGGTATGCTGAGAGCTGGTCGTAGACCACGCGCTCTATTACCTTTGATGCGCAAGGAAGAAGACTTATGGGACAGAGCTCGGACAGGTTAGCTGGATTTGGCTTTTTTGGTAATGGCGTCACTTGAGCAATTTTCCAGTTCACCGGGAAAGTCATAGTCTGTATACTTCTGTTCATAATGTGGGTCAGTATGTCAGCAGTCCTAGGCAGCGTCAAAAGTAGCATGTCAATGTCAATCATGTCGAGTCTCTTTGCAGTCATCTTAATTGATGTTAATATTTTTGTGACAGCTGCAACAGTCGTAGGTGAAAGTGAAAAAGTTTTATTGCAGTGTCTGTCAAACTCATAAAAAGTCATGTCCGATATTGGTACGTCCTGTTTACCTGGTATATCCAGAAAATGTCTGTTCAATAAGTCAGGGTCGTCAAAATGATGCGGGAGATCTGTTTGCGTCCGGAAATCTGGAATAACAGTCCGCTTCAAGTTGGTCCAAAGGGTCTTTGAGTCGGACATATTATTAATCTCGTGTTGGAAGAAGGCACGCTTCTCATTGTGGATGGCTTCAATGACAAGATGTTTCAGGTACAAGTAATATTTTTTATGTGCTTCGTTCCTTGTCTCCTTAAATTTAGCATGAGCTTTGTTCCTGAGATGCATCATAAGTTTGACGTTACTCGTCAACCACGGCTTGGGTGCCTCCCTCACAACAATTGTCCTCTCCGGTGCATGTATGTCAAACAGTCCTAGTAAAAGCTCATTAAATCGCCGAACCATGTCGTTTACGTCAAAAAACAATTGTTCCCAGTCTATAGCGTCAAGGTCATTGTTAAAGTCGTCTAAGGTAATGTCTTTAAGAGGTCGGTAGGTAATACGTCTTGGCGTCGGTTTCCTTTTTTTAATGTCAATCTCAGCTGTAATAAAAGCGTGTCTGCCTAAATCTGGAATATGCCTCACGTCCGCAGACAAAACGCGGGCGTCAGTACAGACTAGGTCTATCGTGGTCTCACTGTGGTCTGTGAAGTGCATCGGGTCATTTACATGCTGAGTTAAGTCAAGTGTTGTCAAAAATTGCGTCAAGTGTTTGAGTTTTGTGTCATTTTTGTCACAGTAATTTATATTAATTGACAAATACATAATTTAAAAATAATCATAAGATTAGAAATAAATAATTAATATACATATGTGTCCAGTGGAAACTGAGTAAAGTTATTTTGCTAGAGTGATGAAAACATGGTGGTATTCAATAATTATTTTATTAGGTACTTACTATCATTCATGTAAAACTCAACAAACCTACTAATTCAAATGTATTTTTCCCCTCATTTCCCCGGAAAGCCGTCTTTTATCCTTTAAAACAAACGGGTAAAAACGCATTTAATCCACTAGTAAGGAAAGTAATTTGACCTTGGAGCGTGACCATTTGTAGTCGGTTTTTGGCGGCGCGGCAAAGGAGCGCGTCGTCAGTGTTTTGTCCGCGCGCAGTTGGGACGGATGTGTTTTGATTTCAGTTGGCTCGCACGGCCGTAGACATGAATAACGAAAAGTTGTCGTACTTTAATTAAATTATACGGCTCTAAACATCTTCTACAGGGTGTCCAGTAAATAATGGATAACCTTCTAACCACCAATGGGCCACCTTAGGCTGGTCCAGAAAATCCACTTTAGGGTTTAGTAAAAGTTCCCTGGTTTTCGAGATTTTCACACTTTTCATAATTTTAAGTTTTCGGTTCCTTATTTGACTGTTATCATCGTGGTAACGAGAAATGTAATGATTTGTTGTTGATTTGTTGTTTTTTTTTATTTTATTATTATTATTTTTTATTTTATTTTTTCACACTTCATAATTTTAAGTTTTTGGTTCCTTATTTGACTGTTATCATCGTGGTAACGAGAAATGTAATGATTTGTTGTTGATTTGTTGAAGTTTTTTTTTTATTTTTATTTTTATTTAGGTATTTTTTACTTTTTTTTTTCTGGACCAGCCTACGGTGGCCTATTGGTGGTTAGAAGGTTATCCATTATTTACTGGACACCCTGTATGTGTGTTATGAATAATGTGATAAATAATTATGAAAGCGTGAGCTGCACGTCGACGTGCTACGTCCATTGCCGAGTACAAAATGAAGACTGATTTGTTATCTTATTTAGTTAATTACAATTTTAAATAATGTTATACGTACTATATGGATGATGATTATAATGTGTACAAATAAAGACTTATTTTTTATGAGCTGTTTTATTGCATGTTGCACTTTCCTCGCTACAGTGAGGTGAAACGTTTTGTGTTACTCGCGGATAAAATACAACTTTGCACCCTTGTATAACAAATAACTATTGTCCATTACTCACAAACACAAATGGTAAAGTAAGTCAAACTCATTTTACGGCATCTTTACTACCTACATATAAGTTATATGGAGGAATCAACCTAGCCCTTTCACACCCGGCCAATACAATCGTGCGGGTTGATTACATTTAATTGTCAAATCAAAATGATATGTCAATATACTTCATTTTGCGTTAGCAGGGTGTTGTTTTACGGGTCTGAAAGGGCTAGGGAATATGTAATTAAAGGTGGTTGAAATCATATTTTATTAAACCTGAAGACCTTTTTCTGTCTTACCTCCTTTAACCGACTGTCGCCGAGTAAAATTAAAAGGCAACGCCAATAACAGCATTACATGATCACAATTACACATCAAAGCATAGCTACAGGAATACATCCCATTATTAAATATGGACGGATCTGTGACATCACCTAGAACATTCGGAACAATTAATATCCCATTATTATATGGGGAAGTCCCGCTTTTCAATGGCGCCCATTCTGTGCTTAATTGCTTTCAACAATACTGCCGGGCAATCCGGTAATGAGCACCCCGCTGATGTAATAATAAATCTTGCCGACGGACTTGAATTTTGTGCTAGAAAATTTGTTTTAAGGTTTTGTCTTACTGAGACATTTGGGTAAGAGGTATCCAAGTAACTGTTTTCTGTCGTTTCGGTTCGTACCTACCTAATGATTAATGGAATTTTAATGCATAAATTACTGTGAAGAAGGGCTTTTTACAAGCTTTTATTTAGTTTCACCTGTCCCGTTGTATGTCTGTCTGTAATCAAATAGACCCGAGGTTTTCATCGATTTTCGACAAGTTTTAAGTCATTCTGATACTTTTGCACTACAGATAGAATTATATTGCTTAAAGCCGTTGTTGTTAATATAATAAGCTACAAGACACAAAAACAAATACGCATTCTCAGCACACAAATATTTGCCCTAACCGGGATTTGAACTCAGGACCTTCTGCTTCGTAGGCAGTGTCATTAGGTCCTTACCCAGTAGGTTAACCGGTCGTCGTCCTTTGATATCCAAATGCTTTTAAATCAGCCTCAAATTAACGTAAATTTACGAAGCGGCTATTGCGAGTATACCTACCTTCAAATGAATCCGTGATGATTAGCGTATTTGTCAATTAACACGTAAAATCTACCTAGCGAACAACAGTAGTTCAGTTGCAAAAGTCGTCGAAATATTATTTTAGAAATAGACGAGCATATGATTTTAGGTTACGAGAAATACACTTCACATCATTACCGACAATGTTCAGCTCCGGTTCAACGAGTAAAGTAAAATAAGTCTTATTCCAACGGATTCAAGTTCACATGACTCAATATTGGAAAAAATAGTTTCTCAGTATTCGAACTATGTCACCGGACTTTACTGCCGTTAGTTCCAAAAGGACATACACTGTACGTAAATTTCTTATAATCTTAATTCCGTTTTCCTTTAAATAGTAAGACACTTGAAACGGCTCTGACCCATTTTGCTTCAAGTTTGTTGAAGAACCCATTAGTTACTGCGCTGAAATCTTGGTACGACTGCTTTTGTCAATTATCTAGCGATTTCTTTACGATTTCCTTTCACTCGAGGTTTTTTAACCAAATATAACAAGTTTAGCAGTTTTTTATTAAAAAACGACCGGATCTACAAAAGATAAATGTTCTATACCAACTCAACTGCGCTACGCTACACCCTCTTAGTAATTTCTTTGATTTAATCATCAATGTTTACTTTAAATGGCAATGTTCGTAAATGGACGTGCTAGTCGATTACGTGCGTCAGGTAGAACACAATGTCACTTTTTGAATTACAGTTGAATTATCCTAACGTACGTTTGAAAACTAATGTGATCGGTTCTGCTTTCATATTAAAAATAATTACAAATACTGTGTAGCTTAGCATGATTCAAACACGTATAAAAATGGGTACAAGCCAGATATAAAGGGGTAAAATCGATCAGACAAGCGTCAAATGGTCCGTCCTTTGTAAATTGAGCGTAAGGGTTGCTCGGGCACCCGATAGGAAATCGGATACTTGCGGCCGACCTAACCCAATTTTTGAGAGCATACTCTGCATTTCACGACATTTTTTTAAGTACCTATTTTAGGCTTCCCGGCCGCGGTTAAGTATCGTTAAGTAAAATAAAGTAGTACTTACAGATAAGTTATATATACATACATAGATTTTGCAGGAAAATCAGTGTATAATTATCAAAAGTTTATTCGTAACACGGCATCACATCTATCCATTCGAGCATAGCAGATTTTTTTGTTTTGTAACAGAAATCGCTCGTACAGGCATAAGTCATTAAAACGCATTAATGTCAAGGCCTTGAATGGATAAGACTATTTACATTTAACAGCAATTAATTGGTTTGGAAAAAGTTATGTATTTATTCAAACGGTTTTTATTTTCAGTTTTTGAAGACTGAAGGCCACTAATGGAGCTTTCAGCGGCAAGCTTTAAGCTGCTTGTCGTTCACCACTTTCAACCTCCTATTAAAATATTCATAATATTTTATGCATCTATTAAAAAACTGCTCATGCATGGAAATCGAACAATTTCGTTTTTCTTTCATAAAACGAACCACTTACAAGTAGCCAGCAAAATTTCATGCGTGATATAAAACAGAACAAAGTACAGAAAAAGTAATAACTTCAAAAAAAATAGAATTCGTGAAGTACGATCAACATGGTTTTTTTACATATGCTTTCTCTTTTATCTACCTCGTCTCGATTAGTTTAATTCTGATGTTCTTAAGATTAAATAACCGATTTCACAATAATTTTCTCCTCAATTTGATAAGTAAGTATAGAATGCTTTTGAACAAGTTCAACAAAAAGAAGGAGTTTCTCAATTAAGAATTCGTCTTGATATTATTTTAATTGTTTATGTCGATTGTGGACAATGATACCTAAATACGTTTTAGTAACTTGGCAGTAATTCGTTTTTGATAAACTCGTCCCTCGTCAACATTATGAGGTTGAACAATTGATGGAGCTTTTAAACTATTATCGGTGACTGGGTATTTTCTAAAACTAGTATTTGATCTTGAAAGCTACTTTGTTGAAGTGGAATTGAAGATAAAAACATTTATTATTAAAAAGACGTCTGTATTTTCAAAAGGGCTAGTAGCCCCCAGACATTAAATAAGTTTTTTTGAAGCGAAAACTTCTCTAGCGGCGCTGTGCACTTTTTGTGATGGGGAAAAATTGTTAAACTCGCCACAGGTCACGTGACCGTAAGATTCGTATGATGTGAGATTCGAGACAGGTCACGTCAAAACTGTTACAATGTCATTGAGTTTTCACTTCTGCCGGCACTCCCGGAGTGCAACCCGGACTTTTTTTTTTATACCACGTCGGTGGATGCGGGTGGCGCAGGACCGGTCACTTTGGCACTCTTTGAGGGAGTATGCCCAGCAGTGGACGTCTTTCGGCTGATATGATGATGATGATGACCAAGTCGGTGGCAAACCTTTAAATATATTCTTACAAAACATTTTTACTCCTATCCCACAATTTCAATATTGATCACAATTCTCATTTCTGCAGTGGACGCGCAACATCTCCAGCCAGCCAACATCTTTAGGCACTTGTCCCACCGCCGGCGAGTAGCGAGTACTCTCATAGTAATTCTTACTCGCTTTTACTCGCGCGAGGAAGAATTACTATGAGATTACTCGCTACTCGCCGGAGGTGGGACAAGGACAAGACAAGACTAAGACAATTGGTTTGTTGTATTTACGAGCATTTGCGGATTTGTTCGTGCGGAGTTGCGGAGGGAGGGTGGGAACATGAACATACATGCGAAAATACGCATTTAGGTAAATCGCATAATGGCGCTAACAGAGCGGCGCTTTATTTAGGGAAATGCAAAACCACATATTGTTCTTGTAACTTTTTCAAATAAGTATAGGTATGCAAACAGGTTAATATGCTACGGATTTTGTAGCAAACTTTAACTGAAATGCAATGTCTACAAACTTCAACAGAAATTCGGCAGTTTTCAGCTAACGATATAATGAATACAGAAAATCATTAGTGCCGCTTTCCAATAAGGTAATTAAATACTTTCATTCAGTTTGACAATTAAAATCGGCTTAACTGCTGTCAACTCGCAATTAATAAAATAATTAAATTCGTGTGGTCATCAATATTATTAATTGAAAGCCTAATACATGTGGGTCATGCGGGTGACAGGATTGAATAATATTAATTCCACGAATGTTCGGATGTATTATAGGAATTAGCAAATTTCTCCAGTACAATATTTTTTAGGGTTCCGTAGTCAACAAGGAACCCTTATGGTTTCGCCATGTACGTCTGTCCCATCCATCTGTCCTTCTGCCTTAGCTCAGTCCCCCCCCCCCCCCCTTTCCCTTTCCCTTTCTACTAGAAAGCTGTAATTCGGTAATGCGGCATGAGTTAAATTTTAAAGCCCTAATTTTTTGTTGGATTGAAGTGGTGCCCCCTCCTGCTGGCTAAATGGTATGTGAAAAAATCATGGCTGGAGCACATATAATGAATTTAAAAGGAAAACTATCACGGATAAGTAGGCATACCTAGTTACCAAGTAATAGTTTTCGTAAAAATGCGACTGACGCAACCGCGACATTTAGTTGGCGCGCGCGTGTCGATGTAACTAAGACAGACAGGCAACTACGGAACCCTACACTGCGCGTGGCCCAACACGCACTTGCCCGGCTTTTAGATTTGACTTAGTTTTAATTTAATTAGTTAATGTTATTTATCATCTTGAATATACTTTAGGAAATAAATTAATTCTCATTAATATTTATATGGTTTTGACGCATTAAATCCTCATTATTCATAACAGGAGTTCGCTGAATTAACGGACATCCGATAGGATCCCTTTCGTAAATTGAAAATTATATGGGATGTTAACGCGCGACCCGCACTAAAATTTTAATCCCTTGGCTCAGCAACAAAATTATTGTGGGTCTCATTCATGGCTCAGGAAGGCTACCTTTATATACAACTAGCTTCCTCCCCCGACTTTGTCTCAGTGGACCCGGATTAAAACTATCAAAATTCAAATACAAATTCAAAAATTTATTCGTGACAAACAAAAATAAACAGAACAAATAAAAAACCGGCCAAGTGCGAGTCGGACTCGCGCACCGAGGGTTCCGTACAAACCTATGACAAGCAAAAGTTGTAGTATGTTTGTTACTAAATGAAAATGGAATCCGTAACATTACAATGTGGAAAGCTGGGGGAGCATACATTTAAACAGGGTCACTTTATCAATTTAGTAATGTTAAAAAAATATATATTATATTACCACATCATTTATTTTATATTATAACTGAAATACTTACACTAGATTTGCAGCAGCCTGGCAAAACTTCTTTTATCAAAGTTGTTTATTTACAAAGTTTTTAGTCACTATCTATTTATAAATCCGGTTCAAAAATAAAATTTAACTGTTATATTTGAAAAAAATGATCCAGATCTGTAAATGGTGACTCAAAAAGGTATGAATAGTACCATATTGAACATTGAAGTTCGAAAAAACGTTATCTATAGTTGTACTACTTCGTGTAGTGCTAGTGCTTATTAACGAAAACATGCTTATGGATGAAAAATTTGGAAATTCAATTTTGGGGATTCATTCTAAAATCGATATTGAAGTATCCCACAACAATCAAACGGGAACAGGGTATATACCCATTGGGGTTGCTGCCGCACTCAGTTTTAAATTATGCGACTTATATTGCTATTTCTTATGATTGCGTGGACATAAAAGTTTCGTTTTGCTACAGCTGAAAGGTATTATAGACTTGTATATTTGATATGAATTTCAATTTAATACCTTTACGCGTTAACGAGGAAAAAGGTAGTAAGTTTAAAATTAAAAAAAAAATTGTATGATTTTACTAAAAATGTCTACTTTTCGTAATTTTTCCTTTGTCTGTGCTAAATGAAGTTTCTTCGTGCTAAGTTTCAAGTTTCTGTGTTAACGGGAAGTACCCTTTAGGTTTTGAGTTTCTTGCGAGTACTCAGTTTCAAAATATGCGACTTAAATTGCTATTTCTTTTGATTGCGTTGACATAAAAGTTTGATTTTGCTAAATCTTAAAGGTCCTATAGCCCTGAGTATTTGACAAGAATTTCAATTTAATACCTCCACACGTTTACGAGGAAAAAGGTATTACGTCTAAAATTAAAAAAAAATATTTTTTGTATGATTTTATTAAAAATGTCTACTTTTCGTAATGTTTCCTTTGTCTGTGCTATATGAGGTTGCTTCATGACAAATTTCAAGTTTCTAAGTTCACGGGAAGTACCCCGTAGGTTTTGCGAGTGTCGAAAAACTCTAAAATATGCAGCATAAACGACTGTATCCTTTAATTGCATTGGTTTCTAAGTTTGATTTTTTTACAGCTCCAAGGCACAATAGACTTGAGTATTTGATATAAATTTCAGCTTGACACCTTCACGCGTTCCTGATAAAAATGGTCTTGACAGACAGACAGACGGACAACAAAGTGATCCTATAAGGGTTCCGTTTTTACCTTTTGAGGTACGGAACCCTAAAAATACAATAACACACTAAGTTTTGTCACGAAATGGACCCAGCTCAGCATGTTGCTAGCTGTCACGTGCTGTGGTCTTCCGCTGGGTCCATTCGGTGAAGGCACGGTAGGCAGCAACGACATGCACTAAATGAAATAAGTTTCTGTAAAAATGTTATTTTTGGTACAAGCTTTTATTGCCGACTGTACTTTTCTGTATACCCTCATCAACTACTCATGGAGACGATTCTAACGAACCCAAACTCAACGGGGTTACGTCGGTTAAGTACTGAATTCCCATGGCCACCTTCTGTTTCCATCATCAGATCAGCTCGATGGTACCATAATATTGAATTGTCATCCAAACTATACTTATACCCAAAATTTCAGCTCAATCGGTCACCGGAAAGTGGGTCAAATTTAACTTGCATGATTTGTCCCATACTAACAGGGCAAGTTAAATAAAAGCTTGTAAAAAGACAGTGACAGTACCATATACCTATCTAAACACAGAAGAAAAAAAAAAAACGACTATTTAACTAACATACAAACTAAATCACACAAAAAAGACATTAAATAATATCAAGGAAAAACCCTATATTTTATTCCAGGTTATATATACTATTTTCGTGCAATATGTCGGTTTTTACATAACTACCAAGTTTAATAATAGTCGACCAACTTAAAACTGTACTTCGAAAATCCAACTTTCTTACAAATTCAACCGACGCAAGCGCAACGTGAAATTGGCGCGCGTGTACCGATGCAACAAAGACAGACGGGCAACTACGGAATCCTACCACTACGCGTGGCCTGACACGCACTTGGCCGGTTTTGTTTTTACTTTTTTTCATCATTTCATTTAGTAAGACACTTTTTGTTGAATGGATTAAGTTAGTATGTAATAAATGTAGTACACACACAATACTGTAATGTTAATGTTATTTTCATATCTAAAACATGTGACAGGTACAGTTAAGAAAAAATAATGTCTTCCAGTTAATCTTTGAGCTAATCAGGACAATATCATATACTGACGAAGTAGAGGCAACCGACTACTTGTGTAAATATAACGTTCCGTTTACTTATATGTACTAAGTGCATTCTATAAATAAGTCGTAAACCCAAGCCAGTTTCGTACGGAAACAGATATCTCGGAACGTACGTTTTGCAGCAGACTTCTTGTTTCATTAATTAAATAAGTCTTAATTCCGCCTGAGGAAAACATTTCTGTACGGTTTTGTAGGGTGCTTGGCTCAAAAACATCTCATACCGGCGTAAATAATAAATGAGGTTTGCATAAATTCATATAAAATGTACCTTCACATTCTCCTGATAGTCGGCAATTACGATGTTCTATTTTTGGATTATCGCTTTGATAAGCAAGGTGAACTGAAATGTAAAATAATTATTGTGAGGGAATTCAGAGCCGTTATTAAATGAAACAGAAATCAAAGTCTAATATGAGCGTTGTTTATGTTTTTATGGACTAAGTACCTGAATATTTCAGAATACGAGGTTTAAGGCCCCTAGCAAACGGCGTATTTTAAACGCGCAGACGACGCGCGTTTCCCACCCCACCCCACCCACCCCGCGCGCGCGCGTACCCAGAGCTAGTAGGGAAACGCGCGTCGTCTGCGCGTTTAAAATACGCCGTCTGCTAGGGGCCTAACACAAGCCTTATTGAGCTTTATATGGGGCTAGTTCAATTTGTGTAAGATTGTCCCCTAATTATTATTGCTAGCGGCTCTGTGAACTGCAGAAATCACGAGGGTGTCTTATCGCAAAATATTTTTTTATAGTTTCCAAGCAAAAAAATTGACAAACAACCTGCTCACAAAATTTCACGAGAATAGGTCGAGAAATGCAATGTATATAGGGGAACAGCCGGACAGCAGGACAGCGGGACATCATAATTGTTTGAAATGTAATCTAATCACACAACCAGTTAAAATAAGTATCAATATCACGATGAATATATGAATCACATAAACACTATTAAAGAAAAAATACATTGGGTATCTGACACGTAACATTCAGAAAGGAAAGGTTAAATACCCGAAAGTTTTTGGGCAATCTAAAGGGCGGCAGTTTTTAACACATTACGTGACCCGACTAAACGCGGTCCTCTTTGTTTTTTTACCGAGATACTAGCAACACGCAATACTCAACTCAAGTCCCCAACTCAAGTGGGCCCGTTCATACTGAGGCTCTAGTATAAGTTTTACCGAAACAAAACTTTACGATCGCGTTTGCGTTTTACCCTCAATTTGTATGGGATTTGACAGCTAAACGCAAACGCGGTCGTAACGTTTTGTTTCGGTAAAACTTATACTAGAGCCTCTGCACTCTTCCTTTCCGCAATTAGTTTTGTCGTAATTTAAATATGGGCGGTCATTCATAAACTAATGAGCTTGAAATGTTATGAGTCCTATTATTGAGAGTAGTTGTAGTATCCAAAAGGCAACCGAATGGCTCGCTGTATTTGAGCTGCGGAAGCCTGAAACTGTGTACGCTGTTTATATAATATGTTGTTCCTGTATTAGGTATATTAATATTGGTCACACTGGTGGCTTATGGTGTCACATTACAATTAAGGGCACGTTTCCGAACGCTAGCTGAGCGACTATATAAGGAAAGTCAAGATGGCGTGTCGCCGTCTTTTCCTATGACGAAGACTCAAGAACAACTCCATTTGTAATAAATAATAATAATCACATAAGATAATAAATGCGTGTATCCGTCACGTTTCTGTTTAATTTAAACAACCAATATTACAAAGCGCAGCTGGTAGGACGGCAGTTTCAATCGGTGCGTCTAAATGTTCGATGGGTAACCAAAGAAGGGTTAGAGATGAGTATTATGTTCAGGCTAGTACACATTATTCTACATACATTCCAATTTCTATGGAAACCTCTTTTCGCACTGGCCGGCGCGACAAGAGCGCTCGCTGGTCGCTGAAAATATAAAAACAAAAAACGTCACTCAAGAACTGTCGACGGAAAAAAGTGTGCACATAAAAGGATTTTAATTGGATTGTTGTTAAATAAACATTTGTGATCAAGTATCATCATGTGACACGAAATTAGACGGATCGGGCGCCGTGTCTCGGCACACGGAGCCTTAATAGCGCAGCGTGATGGCGGCGATTCAGTGCAGCGACATCAAAGGTACCGTGGATTTTGGTTGTAGACGGAATTTTGCGTATAGCCTGAACATTTTTAGTTTTCGTAGTTTCTTGTTAGTTAATCTTACAGTATATAACTAACTATACCTACTTACGAATATTTTTTTGCCAAACCGGTAGGAATCGGCTTGTATGGACGCTCCGCCACTGGCGTGATCCAATTATCATCGCAATATCCAATTTTCTGCACCCTTAAGCTCACATTTGCAAAATATGTCGTTAAATTTTATGTGATCTGTCTACCATATACAAAATACAGGTTAGCGGTTATGTGATTTGTGTGTTACGCGGCATACATAAATACTTTATTTCAGTACATGCATTTTCATGTCAGGTTGGCTTAAATGCCATTTTCTAGATAGTAATATTTCAGTACTTTAGTTTCATTATTTATTCTGTGCCAGCAATGACACTTTGCATTATTTACTTCACTTTTATAAAACTCCTTTAAGATAAAAGAGTGCATTGAGAGAATATCTTAAAATATTCCTTCAAACTCTTTATATGTGTTAACGTGCACATTTATAAACAATTTTATAACCCTGCTACGGTCGTGTGTGCTGGAAGCACCATTAAATATTTTATGCATAAGAATAATTACTAGTGCTTGGGCTATCATTATTGGTCATTTTTCTTCGTAAGGTTGGCAGGTTATTAACTTTATATAGATAATGGGATATATTCAAAGCAAAAATTAATAGCAAGACGCGGAAATGTGTTGTTACAATGTCATTGTGATTAGTCGATCTAGGTGCTTATTAACTTTACATGGTCGTTTAAAATATAATGTTACAAATATAATTCAATAAAAACATATCTATCTACATTTATATTTTGAATAATTTTAATTAGAAATTTTATACAGAAAGCTCCCGTCGGAATCAGACATATAAAAATGATTAAGTACTTAACATCCGAAGCCACGCATCCGTTGTTACAATGTCATTGTGATTAGTCGATCTAGGTGCTTATTAACTTTACATGGTCGTTTAAAATATAATGTTACAAATATAATTCAATAAAAACATATCTATCTACCTACATTTATATTTTGAATAATTATTAATTAGAAATTTTATACAAAAAGCTCCCGTCGGAATCAGACAAATAAATTTTTTTAAGTACTTAACATCCGAAGCCACGCATCGCTATGTATGCTACGCCGGAGTTTTCCCGCTCTGTAGCGGAAATCGCTCGTAGAGGCAAGACATATGTGAATCATTGGCCTTGAATGGGTTACGAAGCCTTCAAGTTTTCAAAACAATCAAGTATAATCTGCGTATTACCTAAAAATAAAAGGCTTCTGACATTTACAAATTATAAAACAATTGAGGGAGAATGGAAAGCTAAATTAAATTAAATATTGAAAGATGTATTCATGAATTTGCCTCAGCGCTAACGCAATCGCACATGGAAGAACGGGCGTTGGCATTAAAATAACAAAAGGAGCTCACGGTAAAATGTACTAGTATGATAGAACACGTAGGTACAACCGAAGCAAATTAGTATGAATACATTTATCTTTGAATCTTGTATTTAACTTGCATATCCTTCGAAATTTGCAAACCGCTAATGTTGTACCTACCAATATTCATGCATAAGGTAAGACAACAACAATATTATTTTTCTCAAACATTCAATTAACTATTGACATTGGGTTCTTTATAATGGGCTTCGAAGTGTCACGTTTCCGGCGCAGCGAGACGAGAGATCCGTAAATGCATTTCATACAAAATTGGAGGCCTAGGCCGGCAAGATGGTTTTTTTTAATTTCCATTCCACAATTTGTGGCGTTCAGCCATGAAAATTAAAGTTTGATTTCTTGGAGTTTTATTTATTTATTTCAATGTATGTTTGAGAAAAGCACTATACAACCTCGGCGTGAAAAGGGGTTGACAGTCTATATGTTACTCAGCCGGCAACCCCTTACTTCCAGGCGTCTGTAGTAATGTACTATTGCTAGTCCGCTAGAAAGCGTGCAGGTCTATACTTATTATTATTGTTTCACTCAGTGGACGTTGCGCCAGCAATATCCCCTGATGATACCTCGTAGAGAGGCACAACGCATGTCGAGGATCGTCATTATTGACGGTGGTTAGTTGCAATTATTTGTCTGTTTGCACGTGCGCATTAGCCGTATGCAAAAATACGTAAATGGGTGCGTCGTAATAATACGAGTATCATCGCTAATATACCTGCTCGTTTTTTTAACGGAATAGCAAAATAATATTGCACTCGTAACTTAATAGTGGACTTCCGCAATGTAACGCCTTATTCAATAAATAGGGATAATGACTAAGACTACTGACTAAATACTTCATTCGAACCAGTTTTTGGAGAGGAAGAAATCTTTTTATGGGAGCAACTACAATTATTAAAGAACATGAATACCCAAAAATTTGAGACAAAGATTAGCTTCGCTGGCGGCACCGCAAAACGCTTCATAGACACACAGGTATGACGGCCGGCGAAGCGCCAGAACCGAACATTTTTTTGTAATACTTACATTACATATTATGTAAGTACTTACAAAAGTCTACGGCGGAGGGCGGGAGAATGAGTCCCAGAAACGAAAGCGGGGCTCCGTCAACTTCTTCGCAGACATTGTTTTATGAAAGCGCAATTATTTTAAATAATATGTATGTTAAACATATTTATATCATAAATGCGTTATACGAATATAGAATTATGCCACTTGCAAATTATGTCATTTTGCCTATTATCTCTTTATTTATTTAACATAATTACACAGCATGCTGCACAGCAGCATGTATTATATCTATTGATAATTAGAGTAAAGCATAATATAGCAAAAAACCGTTATATAAAACGTTACATTACTAAATAACTTTATGCCAATTTAATGTATATCAAGTGTAAGTTAGTTTTTCTGACATTATATGAAAAATTACGCACCCAAAAAAAATGCATATTTATTCTAAACTTTCATGGTTGATATCTTTTTATGATTTTAATTATATTTTATAATTTATATTTAATTACGATAATTTGATGGTTTACTATCCATTTAGCATCACTACGTTATCAATTTGAACATGAGGCATCATGCCTATTATCCGTGCATACTGATGTTGATCCAGTGACAACGCAAAGGTGGTCGTAGTAAAACCTATACTACATAAAGTAAAACCGTGGTGTTCGGGCTCATGATGATGAATCGATGACCCTTTGTTGATTGTGCAAAAAAGTACTGTCTGCAAAGTTTTTTTTTAATCGGATGGAGTAAGTTCCGGAGATTAGTCCTAACCCCTTCATACAAACCTGCAATGCTACAAACTTTACTTCTTTATAACACTAACACTAGCATAGAAAACACGCTCACACTTGATCCATATTCCCAAAGGGTTTAAAGATATAGGTGTGTTGTATTGTATCGCTAACAGTATCGTACGTGATCCATCATTCTGAATTCCATTTGCGAGTCCACACTCGTTGTATCAGTCATCGGGAATGACGGCTCAGGTCATGGGTCCATTGTTAGGTGAACGAGGATCATAATATTGAAAATATTTGGGATGTATTTACATAAGGGGCTGGTTCGGTTGGTATGAGATGGGATGAGGGAAACGAGGGCGTTGACCTTATTTGCTTAAGATTTTCTCTCGTTGGCAATTTAAGTTATAGTTGGAACAAAAAAACGATTTCTAGAAGCGAAACATATTAGTTTTTGACTAGGGTTTTTTTTGTATTTCAACTCTAAACTCGATCGTTTGCGAGAAATCCTGCCTCGAAGTGAAATATTCAAAATGGACGTTTCTAATGATGGCTCCGAAATTGGAATATATATTTACACGACAAAAAAAAAAAAGAATTTCACATCAAATTGTTAAAATCCAAATATTATTAGAAAAGTTTATTTTAATAAATTAAAGTAACATGTTTTCTGTGGACACGAAATTACATTTTCATTGCTATATCTAGCAATAAAGGATAGTTTTTATCCTGAAATCATCCTTTAATGGGGTGGAACGGGGACTGCGATAATTAATGCGGTGCCCGTGTTAAGTCGAATATCATATTTGCCAGTAGAATTTGTTCAGGCTTAGTGTTTATATTTACACTCTCCATTATCAGTACTGAATTCTAGATCAGTATGTATGTCGGGCTGACAGACGAGTAGGTGAGAGCGAGCGCAAGTACGATAAGGAATGACGCTTAGTTGCAGTGTCCAAGAGACAACCGGATGGCTCGCGGTATTTGAGCTCCCTAAGTGTTATAGAACCGCCCTGTGCAACCCGAACTGAGCCAACTTGGACTGGAGCGAAAATAGAAAAAAAGACCGGGTTGCACTCCGGGAGTGCCGGCAGAAGTGAAAACTCAATAACATTGTAACAGTTCACGTGTCATCTTACGGTGTCACTTCGATCAGGTCACGTGACATCTTATAAAAACGAATTTGACGCAAATTTATAAACAATTATCAATTAAATAATTAATTTAAATAGGCGGACGGGCCCCGGGCGCGTTGGGTGCGACGGGCCGCCGGCAAACACAATACCAATTTGTTTTTGCCATTGCCAAATATTTTGCAAAGCTTTATCTCTTTAAGAATAACGTCTAAATTCGAACTATTCGAGTTTTCTCAATAGCAAAACGGTGAAGGACGCGTTGGTTTAAATTACAAATACTCTTACGAATAGCGTTCAGTTTTGAATGAAGTCGAATCGGCTAGCAGCAAAAAGTGACCTTCTTCACATCTGACGTCACAAAACTCTGTCGCGTATTTAACAATTTTTCCCCATCCCAAAAAGTGCTCAGGGCCGCTAAAGAAGTTTTCACTTCAATATGAAAACAACGCTCTACAATGCTTCGGGAGCTCAAATACGGCGAGCCATCCGGTTGCCTTTCGGTCACCGAAACTACGCGTCATTGCTTTAACTAATAGCTGTAGCGTTGACTAAAAACATTAATTGTCAGTTGTAATCAAACTCCAAAATCAAGGTTTAAGTAGTTCTCGAGTTTCCTCCTCCGAAACTTAACCAGTCGTAACAAGATTTTGCAAAAATGAATAAGAAGGAAATATTAAACGGTGTTTTTTGATTGTTGCGTTTATTGTTGACGGATTTGTGCAATCTTGAAATGAAATAGATCGTTTTAAGCATTATTTGAAGCACCTCTAAATGATATATATTATTTCAAAAACCTCGGAGGAAATAGTCGAGAACGCTGGTAGGAACAATGATTATTCATCTTAACATTATGTATTTAATCGTCTTCACCTAAACCCTTCTCGTTAGGAAAGCTATTGATTGTGTATTACGTTCGAGCTAAATCCAAATACCATAAAATCTGCATTTAGTCAAAACTTCCGATAAAGTTCTAAACTAGGACGTAATAACGGTATCATAACTCAAAACTTAGACCAACTTCAATCGGTGTAAGTTGCTAAATCGTATTCGATGAAGTTACAGCTAAGCATTAGAATATCCCATAGAACTAGACTAGCACAAAATATATTTTAGTTAAATACGATATTCGCTAACTAATGCTTCCGAAATTGCAAGAGCAACAGCATACACTATTAGCGTTATGTGCATCTAAAGGTGCCCGGGGACCGCTATGGCACCCTATCCCACGATTTGGCAAAAACACTAGTTTAACGAAAGCAACTGCTATCTCACTTTCCAACCCAGAGGCTTTCCCTTGGCATTAGACCGGTTTCCTCACGATGTTATCTTCACCGAAAAGCCACAGTTAAATATGGCACAAGGACGACTTATATGCGCTCTTGCTCATCCGACGAGTTAGGGGGAAGCCCCAACAGTCTCCTGTAGGCTGGCGCCGGGGGGGCAGGACAGCGCCGTGCTCGCAGGTTTAACGAGTACTATTGCCCCGGTTGTGCGTGGGCCTCGGCGAACCACTCGCCCATGCTGTTTTGCAGGGCTTTTAGTTTATATCCCCTGTTTAGGGTTCCGTAGCCAAATGGCCAAAAACGGGACCCTTATGGATTTGTCATGTCTGTCCGTCCGTATGTCACAAGCATTTTACTCGAAAAGTATAAGGTGTATTTGAATAATAGTTTGAGGATAGGTGTATTTTGTTAACTGCTACATAGTTTTGTAATTATATTACAGTAAAAAAAAATAGGGGTGCACTCCATACATAAAACTGAAAGTCAAAAAATGTTTCCATTGTAAGCCCACGTGTGTGTGGCACATCACTCGATAGGCCTTTCAAAATAAATATAAGGTTTTTCAGCATTTATTTTGATTAAGTAAATAGATTCGGAGATAATCGCCCCGAAAGTCATTAAAATTGTGCCCCCCCCCCCCCTCTAATTTTTAAACCGTGTATTTTAAATATATGGAAAAAACCATGGACACAGTGTTTAGGGTTTATTAAATTCTTCAGGCAAAAATTGTTTTCAACAAGATCGGTTAAAAAGTTTTTGAGATATTTCTAAAAAACGCCAGATTTCAGTAACGATACGACCTTTTTGATAGGCACGGAACCCTTCGTTTGGCGTGTTCCGACACGGCCGCTTTTTGTTATTAGTTTAAATGTTTAAGTTTGTTTACTAACAATGCTATGGACCTATAAGTTGTCTGAAAATAAACGCATTTTTTGTTTATTTAATACTAGCTTCCGCCGGCGACTTCGTCTGCGTGGACCCGTGATAAAAACTATTCTATATTTTAATCCAGGCTATAACCTAACTTGGTGCAAAATTTCATCCAAATCGGTAGTTAATCCGTTTCAGCGTGATTGAGTAACAAACCTCTAAACATCTAAACATCCAACCAATGTTTGTACCAAATTTTTATATAAGGGCGCGTTTACGTAAGCATTTGTCTGTCTTGTATATCACGTTTTTAAAGTTTTATTGCCAAGAAACGACTAAAGTGAAACTCTCACTAATTGGGTTGCGCGCTAAAGCGTTTTCATTGGAGCACTTGTATCGTATCAATACTAACTTTAGAACCACCAAAAAAAAGCCGTGCGAGTAACTTAACCTTTAAATAGTATATTACTACAGAGGCTGGCAACCCCTTTTTACGCCGAGGTATGTATAGTGCTTTTCTCAAACATGCAATGAAATAAATTAAAAAAACTCCAAGAAATCAAACTTTAATTTTCATGGCTGAACGCCGTGATCCTGTGCCACAAATTGTGGAATGGAAATTAAAAAAAACCATCTTGCAGGCCTAGGTCTCCAATTTTGTATGAAATGCCGTTACGGGTCTCTCGTCTTGCTGCGCCCGAAACGCGACACTTCGAAGCCCATTATGAAGAACACAACGTCAATATTTAATTCCATGTTTGAGGAAATTTAATTGTAGCACAACACAAACCTGAAGACATTGACATATTGGATGACATGCGCAGTGCATTATGGCCTGTATAAAATTAAAGTTGAAGATTTATGACGGCCATAAAGCTTATAATGAAATTCTCTTCAAGGAAAAAAGTATGCTGAGAGAAAATATCATAAAAAGGTCACGTTTTCGTTTAGTAATCCGTAACTTTACGGTACAAACTCAAGCAATCAAGGTCTTAGAAATTATCAAGAAACTTGGGAAGTGGCACGCCTTTTGGCAGCGTTTTCAGTGTTTCTTTCAGTTTTTCCTTTACAGTCGGCGCTTTCTACTTCAAAGGCAGTGTTACTCGCGCTCCAATAGCGGACTTATTACCAAGGATGTACATGATGCACCGCTGGTTTTGGATTGGGTAGGTTAG
Source organism: Epinotia ramella (assembly GCA_947578815.1). Taxonomy (NCBI): domain Eukaryota; kingdom Metazoa; phylum Arthropoda; class Insecta; order Lepidoptera; family Tortricidae; genus Epinotia; species Epinotia ramella. The sequence goes on along the minus strand of OX388217.1, from coordinate 8,936,350 downwards.
GTTAGGTTAGGTTCATAGTTGGTTAAACCTACAGGATTTTTTATTTAAATGTCAGGCATGCTTTAAGAAAACCATTATCATCCTCCTAGGGTTATGTCCACTGATATCGGTTAATTAGCCGACTTCAAAAAGGAAGAGGTTCTCAATTCGTCGGAATCTTTTTACGTTCCCCGATTACTCGAAAACGCCTAGACCGATTTGGAAAATTATTTTTTTCTTAGAAAGGGTATCCTTCCCAGGTAGTCCCAAGTTCATCAGGTCAGGATCGGACCTGGAGAAATCGAGGGAACTCTTCCAATTTTATAGGCACCATTGGTACTAATTTGAAGTCGGTAAAGGTAATACTATCGCATTGAAATGACGATCAGTTATAATATATGTGTAGCCCGAAAAAGTGAATCCATGGATAAATGTTAGTGACTCCATGGATAAATGTTACCATCCAGGAATATCACGTAACACATTGTACGTACGTACAGGGTGGGGAGATCTAAATGTCACTTTTTGTATGGAAAAATGACAGTTGAATTGTCCTAACGTACGTTACTTGATCACCCTTCTGGTGCCGTCTCCTGAGTCACCCTGAATTGTTACCAATTTAGAAACCCTTCATCTAACGTGTACATCTTTCGTGACAAAGCGTAATCTTTGTCGGGATTATTTAATCTAGTAATTGTAAGTAGTGTAGTGAGAATATTATAAAAGGTTCACACAAGGATACGAACGTAATTTATTTTTTTATTTTCCTAAAATTATTACATATAACAGCGGCATATAAAACATCACGACCCGAACGCGATCAGGTTTATAAGATCATGTTAAATAACACTTTGCAATACAATACCGAACGTATAACCGTGCTCTGGCCGTTGCTGCGGCACACGATTGGACTATGATAGACAAAACATGGTGATTTACGGTCGACAAACCAGCACGACAATAAAAAGGGATGTAAAACGTCTGGGTTCGACGAGATGTTTAGTGTTGGTAAAGGTTGTGTGTTGATTGAGTGTATGGGGCCTAAATGAAATCCAAACGATCGTTCTGACAACTTCGGCGATAAAGGGCCTTTCTGAATTTTGAGGGTTTTACCGGAGAACGGAAGTCATCGATCCCATCTTAAGGTCGGAGGTTTGACCATCCAACGGCGGCACGGTATGGTAGAATATCATGGGTAATAGACACATTAAAAAAAGGACCCTGACGTTGACCGAAGGTCAACAAAAAAGAATACACGCCGAACTCTCGGGAGTCCTCTAAACGCGACTTAACTCCTGGCGGCGTCTCCGACGGAGGTTCTCCCGATCAAGAGCCGGAAGCGCTGGTAAGCGGGACAGTCCGATCGCTTCTCCCTCCGGCTCGCAGACTCCGGATGAAGGCTCTCAGCGCACTCGAACTGGCATCAGTCCTCGGGCAACAACCACCGCGAACTTAGGCTTGGGGCCTAAACCCGGAAGCTATGAAACAAAATTTCACAATAAATACTTCTACTCCACTGTCTAGACTAGAAGCCAAAAATCCACCACAACCGATAGGCGAAAATGCTTACCCAGTGTGCTAAAACAGCACCCGGCCTTCAGAAAAAAGCGGAAACTCTTCCGTTTCCCTCTGTGTGTCAACAACCACAACTGGTTCCACCACCGGCGAGCTTCGTCTCAGGGAAACTTGAGAAAACGCTGATGCACTAGCGCGAAAACTGTTGTTCTTAATACAAAAAAAACTGTGGACGAGGAACTCGGGTCTGTACCCTATAAACGGTACACCACGCTTCACACTTTCAGCTAATAGACCAATGGAAAAATAATACTTCACTCTCCAAGAACTATTCTCTTTGACTCCCATTTCTTTTCTGATGATTTGACAATAAACAAGAATCATTCTCGAACAATCAAATTCAAATTTCAAAAACTTCTTCCAATTTCATTCATAAAAACCAGACAGCACCAAAGCAGGCAAACCCGTCGGTAAAGTTGTATATAAGGAAAATGCACACCATCGGAAACGCGCCTTGTGCGACTACTGAACTTCAGTAATAATGCGCTAGATGGTGCTGCAATATAAGGCAAACGGTCATACGAATTTAAATAGTTCTGCAAGGATGAATGCAATTAATGCTGCAGATTATCCCCTGAAAAGACAAAACAAAAAAACACACAACTCGAGATCCCCCTAGAATAATAAACACATTTAAATGCCCACAAGGTATTGCAAGAATAATCCTAAAAACTAACACTACGATTCATCATCCAAACTCTCGATGGAGTGGCACGTGATCGCTCCACTTGCCTAACGACTACGTTCCTCGCCTACAAAGGGAGGTTCATAGCGAGTTGAAATCGAGGAAAACCAAAACAACACTCACCAATGCGTTTGCCACGCACAAAGGGAGGAAACCGAATGTTGACCCACAAAATTTATTTATTGCGGCCAACAATTCCACCTAAGGAACAACTACTACCTAGCAAACACCTAAGATAACACCGAAAACTAAATTACTTATACACCAAACCAAGAACAACGAAGATCAACCAACCCTAGACGCCTAGAACGAACTTAAACCTAACCTCAGCTAAGAGGGAAATAAAAATTTACAGCCATGATTGAGAACCGAGGTTCACAACCATTTGTCTTGTCCGTGAAATACTCGTAAACCATGGCCCATAGGCTTATGCGGAACGCAAGGAAACGTAAGTAAGTGTCGTTGTCCGGATAAGTATTCTTCCCCGACGGGGTGATACAATATTTCAACTGTCGAGTGCTAGCCCACAGACAGTGAATGAACGATCTCGAACTATGTCGAAGAACGTAGTCACAAAAAGTCCAAATCCAGCATAAAGCTGAAACAACGTCACGTCCGGCAAATATATGCTACATTAGCCCTAACCTAAACACATTAACCTACTTTAAAATTACGAGTTGACCTTCGCTGAGTATGATAACAACATTAACCTAATACCTTCATTTGAACTGTTGGTTGGATGTAAAACACTAACAATAACAGAAACCGCTAACAACACCATGTCACGACATTATAAGCTAAATCCGACCGTCGATGACCTTTTCAATCGATGCCCTGACCCATAAGTCTATAATGAAGAACTGTTGTGTGGAGCGCGAACGCAAAATAAGGCCTAAACAGAGGAGCAAAAAAAATAATAATGACGTGCAGCTTGTCTTTCAGAATTTAGAAGGGAAGCGCAAACGCAAAATAAGGTCTAAACAGAGTAGCAAAAAAACTAACAATGACGTGCAGCTTGTCTTTCAGAATTTAGAGGAGTAATAAAACAAAAAATCGATTTAAAATAACCTAAGGCGACCAAACTTCCTACTTGAGGATGTCTTTAACGTGATATGTTCCAACCACCTGGGTCTCAATATCAACGAGCTCATAAACCTGAGGAGAAATTCGCCTCACGACCCGACACTGGATAAAGCGTGGTGCGAACTTACCACCCCTAGCTTCGTCCATTGTCCGGCGCTGAAAATTCCTGCGCCAAACGATTTGACCTATAGCCAGTCTCAACGACTTATGACTCAAGTTATACTTTACCGCATTGCGGTGGAAAGCCATGACCAAAGCATCAGACACTTTCGCGTATACTTCACGTAGAGTGCGGAGATTTTCTGCTCGTTCGACCCGGCTGAGCCCCACCTCCTGGTTCTCAACCTGACCTGCAACTAACTGTCGGTCTACCTGCACCTCGCGTCCGTACATTAAAAAGTTAGGCGAATAAGAGGTCGCCAAGTTGATGCATGAATTAAGATACAAGGCTACTCTCGGAAGTTGACGGGGCCAACTACCCTGGTCACCAGCCACCAGAATGCTCATCGTTGTAATGACAACTTGGTTGTACCTCTCCGCAATGTTTGCCTGGGGAGAATAATACGGGGTATAACATGGTCTAGGAATATCAAAGGAGGCCAAGAAATTCACAAATGACCCACTATGAAAAACAGTTGCGTTATCACACAAAACGTTAGAAGGTGTACCGTACCTCAAGAAAACCTCCCTTTCCAAAGCAGAGGATATAGTATCGGCGTTTACCCTCTTCAGAGCGACTAACCAGACGAACTTAGTGAAGACGTCAACTATTGTCAAGATATAACGAAACCCATTTCTGGCCCCTGGCAGTGGTCCGATCAAATCGATCGACAGAAGATCCATTGGCGAAGCGATGGGACGTGGATATAAACGCTGACCACGTGGTTGCGAATTCGCGATCTTATATGCCTTACAGACTTGACAACCTGCTAATTGCCTGGCGATATCTTTGTACATACGGCCAGTAGTATAAATCTCTCGCCTTTAGGTAAGTCTTCATCACCCCCGGATGAACATTAGGAAAATCATTATGAATTTCAGCGATCGCCTCGTTCCTCCTAGAAGCAGGTAAAACTATACGCCACGGATTAGGAGCCAGCGGATTCTCAACTGCCATTTTGCGCATCAACACGCCATCACGCAAAGCATACGCCGTGAACATTTGAGGAGCCTCACTCACGCCCACTGTCTCTATCTTGTGAGAGAGCCAAGTAGTGCAACCTAAACCAGCCTTATCAGAAGAAATTTCATCAAACTCGCTGATGACAGCCTGAAGACCGAATTCTTGACTAGGTGTGAGCTCCGTACGCGGATGAACGTATCGAACCTCGCCAACAACCTGAAACCCCACCTTCGGTAACACAGGATCTGGAATAAGAAGTTTCCCAGGACCATCGCCTGCAAACGCGCGCTTCAAAATATCGGTAAGACCAAAAGCATTCCAAAATTCAATGCCTAAAATAAATCGAGTAGGCAAGTCACTACCTACAAGGCAGGGATGAGTAGCGCAAAAGCCATTAAAAGAAATAGGGATATCCAATCCACCTAAAATAACAATAGGAGAATTATCGGCAGATACCACTGACGGTCGAATCTCCTTACTATAACTGAAACCTAATTCAGACAACAATGAAACATCAATGAGGGAAGCCTGCGCACCAGAGTCCAGAAGAGCTTTGACAGTGACTCCTGAAATATTAACTTCAATAAACAGTCTATTATCCGGTGACTTATTTAAAACAACCGGTGACACCGTCGGACCTCTAAGTGCGCCTTCAACTAGTTTTTTGACGTCCCAGGATTGCAGTATTGACAGTCCCGAGTAATCGCCCCTGCCCGCTTACATTTGAAGCATACAGCACCGGAAACATTGGGACAATCGCGATACCCATGCCCGATAGCGCCGCATTTCAGACAGGCGACAGCACCGATCTCGCCAACGTTGACAGTACCGACAGGAGCCAACGCCAAACCAGTCGACCGCACACCCTGGAAGGACTCGAAGTTCTTTGCGACCTCCAGTAGACCGTCGACATCCCTAACGATATTGGTGGCCAGGCACGGATGGTACCTGGGGTTCATCCCGTATTTGATGATGTTGAACAAGGTGCCTTCGGGTACCGGCTTTTGAAGCTTGGCATTAAGATCGCGAGCCTGGATAACGAAATCAACCACTGACTGGCCTGCTTTCTGCCTCAACGCGCGAAGTTGGCTTTCCACCTTAAAATCATAATCTGCGACATCGAAAGTTCTTAAAAAGGCCGATCTCAACTCCCCGATCGTCAAGTCTGGACGCCTAATTGCCCGGAAATATTTTAAAGCACTACCGGTTAATAACTCGTGAAAGCGTCTGACGACGTAGGAAGGGTTGACGTCACGCGCAATCCCCTCTTCGCGGATACGTGAAAAGAACTCACGAACGCAAGTCTCGCCGGAGAAGGTCAGATTCCACTTGGTGAGGGACTCGTTCTTAATCGCGCAACGAGGCTGCCAATCTAGGGACCGAGCGCCCTGGAACCGCGGCTCGGTATCGAAGAATTCTTCATCCTCACTCGCAAGCGGATCCAGCTCCCGGGCTTGACGCATCCTCAACTCTGAAGGAATGCGAGGCGTCACGCGGAACGACTCCTCACTGTTCGATCGTGACATCCTGAAAGAACCACCAACGATTACGACGAACGACAAAAAACAACTATGATCACTTATGATCAAGTATGATCAAGTAAGATCACTTATGATCAGGTATGATCAAGTATTATCACTTATGATCAGGTATGATCGAGTATGACCACATATATAAACGATGAACACGTACGATCAACTATAAAAACAACTCCAAAAACAAAAATCAACAGCAACCGGGAATAACAACTAATTAGAATAAGCGCGAAGTCGCGTCAGAAACCAAAGAAAGCCTTAAGACAGACACAATAGTCGAATAATATGAAATACCAATAGACTATCCCATCCAAATCGGTTCAGAAAAACTTCGGTGAAGCCTTTAGGTATATCCGAACAATGAAGCCTAACACCCCACTGAAACGAAGCTAAGTAACCGAATTTATTCTACGTTAGAAGAAATCCAGAAAATAAGAACGATCAATTCTCTAAATAAATGTTTAAACTTGAGAATAATCATTCACTCCGATTGAATAATGTCACGCGGAACTTATGGATGACATACCCTCTCGAAAGAAAATTCACAAAGAATAACTTTGTCGGGAATCGAACCCTCGATCACGTATTCACTAGTCCGAGTGTACCTCCACTAGACCACGGTGACAATTAGATGACCGAACGAAAATACTCTACCTTTTCAAAGAAAAACTGCTGTAAAAGTTCAAAGCTAACAAACTCAACCTCTTTAAGAACTCCGCCGTCAAATTTCGTGACAGGTTGCTAAGCTACAAACAAACGTAAAACAACATGTCAAATGTTACGTAAATACAAGAAATATGTTATACGATTGCTTATCACAACATTTAATTACGAGAATAACGAGGAAAAAATGCGCTTGCTGTCTACAGGAACGCCCATAAAACCTAAATATGTGCTAACACTGAATATATGAAATGGACAAGATGCGATCAAACTAAACACAGTGACGAAAAAAAAGCAACAAGACGAACCGGAAAGTAAGAATCACCAGGAAGACAATACGGTCGAGGAACTAACTACAGCTAAAACGCTTACCTGCAGTATTTCCCTAATTCTACGGGCACAAACAAGGGGTACACAAGTCTACTAAATAAGTAAATCGGGTTGTTTTAGTTGGAAATTGAAATAAAAAGCACAGGGAAAACACAGTTTTGTTTCATTCTACGGCTACCTATTTCAACCAGAGTTTCAGATATATTTAATCGGTCACGGGTCACGTTCCGCCGGCGTTGACAGGATCCAAAATTCGTGGCAGTAGCGGAACTAGGCAGACGGCATCCGGGGTTAACAGGGCAGCGTGACACTCCTCATAACCGTACGCTGTAATCTAGAACAAGGTTATTGTGACGCGTCCGTAATAGGACGGACCCTCCCCCCAGTAAGACTGAACAAAGATTAATTCAATTTATAACAAGCCAGGGTACTTACCAGCTGTTTCGGGCGCCAAATTTGTAGTGAGAATATTATAAAAGGTTCACACAAGGATACGAACGTAATTTATTTTTTTATTTTCCTAAAATTATTACATATAACAGCGGCATATAAAACATCACGACCCGAACGCGATCAGGTTTATAAGATCATGTTAAATAACACTTTGCAATACAATACCGAACGTATAACCGTGCTCTGGCCGTTGCTGCGGCACACGATTGGACTATGATAGACAAAACATGGTGATTTACGGTCGACAAACCAGCACGACAATAAAAAGGGATGTAAAACGTCTGGGTTCGACGAGATGTTTAGTGTTGGTAAAGGTTGTGTGTTGATTGAGTGTATGGGGCCTAAATGAAATCCAAACGATCGTTCTGACAACTTCGGCGATAAAGGGCCTTTCTGAATTTTGAGGGTTTTACCGGAGAACGGAAGTCATCGATCCCATCTTAAGGTCGGAGGTTTGACCATCCAACGGCGGCACGGTATGGTAGAATATCATGGGTAATAGACACATTAAAAAAAGGACCCTGACGTTGACCGAAGGTCAACAAAAAAGAATACACGCCGAACTCTCGGGAGTCCTCTAAACGCGACTTAACTCCTGGCGGCGTCTCCGACGGAGGTTCTCCCGATCAAGAGCCGGAAGCGCTGGTAAGCGGGACAGTCCGATCGCTTCTCCCTCCGGCTCGCAGACTCCGGATGAAGGCTCTCAGCGCACTCGAACTGGCATCAGTCCTCGGGCAACAACCACCGCGAACTTAGGCTTGGGGCCTAAACCCGGAAGCTATGAAACAAAATTTCACAATAAATACTTCTACTCCACTGTCTAGACTAGAAGCCAAAAATCCACCACAACCGATAGGCGAAAATGCTTACCCAGTGTGCTAAAACAGCACCCGGCCTTCAGAAAAAAGCGGAAACTCTTCCGTTTCCCTCTGTGTGTCAACAACCACAACTGGTTCCACCACCGGCGAGCTTCGTCTCAGGGAAACTTGAGAAAACGCTGATGCACTAGCGCGAAAACTGTTGTTCTTAATACAAAAAAACTGTGGACGAGGAACTCGGGTCTGTACCCTATAAACGGTACACCACGCTTCACACTTTCAGCTAATAGACCAATGGAAAAATAATACTTCACTCTCCAAGAACTATTCTCTTTGACTCCCATTTCTTTTCTGATGATTTGACAATAAACAAGAATCATTCTCGAACAATCAAATTCAAATTTCAAAAACTTCTTCCAATTTCATTCATAAAAACCAGACAGCACCAAAGCAGGCAAACCCGTCGGTAAAGTTGTATATAAGGAAAATGCACACCATCGGAAACGCGCCTTGTGCGACTACTGAACTTCAGTAATAATGCGCTAGATGGTGCTGCAATATAAGGCAAACGGTCATACGAATTTAAATAGTTCTGCAAGGATGAATGCAATTAATGCTGCAGTAGGTTACAAGGGTGTCTATCTAGTCGCATAATGACTCTCGTCATAATTTCGAAAGCCATACAACTTTACGCATAAAGTTGTTGCGCATAAAAGTCTTTTGTCATTAATAATTCTGCGCATAACTTGCTATGCATAACTTATGACAATATTAAGCTGTCATTATGATTGATTCGCAAAGAAAAACAAGTTATTATATTAGTTGACTAGCATTTAATTAGGTTAGGGTGCTAGAAAGGGTGCTAGAAGAAGGGGGTCTCGGGCGGCAAGGCCCCCCGCAGTAAAAAAATAAACAATCGCAACAATTGTATTTTTGGTAGGTTAGGTTATGGTTATCATGTGTCCCTTAGAGCGGAAATAGGCATCGAAACGCAGGCGGTTAGGTTAAAATAATTGCCGGGTGTTTATTAAAAAAAAAGAAAGTTGGATTAAGTTTAGGTTACAGAGACAATTTATTAAAAAAAAATGCTCATTATTATAAATGTTTTTCTTATTCCTATGACTTGAAAACGTTATGCGCAAACATATTATGGCAATTCATATTTATGCTTAAAGCTTTTATGCGCAATAAATTTATGACATTTGCTATTTATGCTCTCAATTATTATGCCTATAAAATGTATGCGAACAAATTTATGACTATTGTCGTTTATGCGTAATGATGATTATAACACAACTAGTTATGCCTATCGGCCTTATGGCTACAAATATTATGCACCCCGATATGGACTCCTAATAAGTATATTCCCAAACATGGAGCTTTTAATTCAAATGAAAACAAAGTAGGTAAGTTTCAGTTGCTGTTTATATAATAAATAGCATAAGTAAGAAGCCTGCCTGCTCTTTGCACTAAAGAAGCCGTTAGTAATTATGTAAAACCATTTTAATAATTACTAGAACTCTGTAAGTTCTACCTACATATCGGGTTACATAATATTTGTAGCCATAAGGCCGATAGGCATAACTAGTTGTGTCATAATCATCATTACGCATAAACGACAATAGTCATAGATTAGTACGGTTTTCGTGAGCATTAATTTAGGTTCAGGAGCAAAACTACATTGTGTCATATTTCGTGGGATGACACACTGTGTGACATTTAGGCCGTGGTCTGGATGCGAGCGGGCTACGGGGCGGCGAGCGGGCATTCAAAAATTCGAGCGACTTTAACGTATGGGCAGCCGCTCGCCGCCCCGCTGCCCGCTGGCGTCCAGACCATCACCTTAGGTTATGCACCAAAGGGGTAATACCGGGAAAACGCAAGGAGGATAATGACACTTTATCTGAAATATGCTGTCATATATGTATATTTATATGACTTACTATTTATTTATTTAATCGTATGGCATACATTATATTGGCCTTTAAAGTTTGTCACTCTTTAGTACCACCCAGGGGACATGTGCAGGGTTGTGGTGGGTAGCTCCCGCGGACGCGAGTGACAGTTGCCCCCTCTTTGTCAAATGAGTGGGCAACTGGACTGTTAGAAGTTCTTAAGCCGCCCGAAGGCCTGTAACCCGGCTTAACGACTACTGTCATAGACAGCAGCCGGGATCAACTGCTTAGCGTGCCTTCCAAAGCACGGAAGCGCTCATTTTATACTAACCACTCAAACATCAGGCGGTCACCTATCCAAAGACTGACCGCTGCCATCTTTGTTTAACCTGCGTTATCGTTTCCGACTCGCAGGCGCCGCTTGGCTATGAGCGCTCACAGACTCACTAGTAACTAGTGAGTCTGTGAGTGAGTGATTTTTTTTTTAATTTCTAATATGAATTGAAAATAAAAAAAACTATGTAATTATTGAACCGGCTAACAACATTTTATGGGAATGCGGCTTGTAGAGGGAACAGCTGGTCAAGCGGACATACGAAAAAAAATTGGCCCAAGCTGAAGCAGAGAATGTCATTCGCTTCACTTCGTCTTTCAATAACGGTTTAACGTATGATTTGGCACTACGCGCGACATGTTTCGAACTATTCGAGAATTATGTTTCAGAATGAGTATGCCAGGAGTGGAACGGCCAGTTTGCGGGACGAACGGCCGCGAGAACGATTAGTAATATAATTTGAAACATGCCTCACGAAAAGAATGAAATTGAATAATTTTGTTAAATGACAAGAATATTGTCAAAAAACAGGCCAAGTGCGTGTCGGGCCACGCGCAGTGTAGGGTTCCGTAGTTGCCTGTCTTGTCTTAGTTACATCGACGTGCGGTGCGGTTTCGTCAGCCGAATTTGTACAAAAATTCGCCTTTCCAAGTACACATTAAGTTGGTCGACTCGGTTGGTTACTCGGTAACTACTTATGCCTACTTGTCCGTGATAGTTTTCCTTTTAAATTCATTATATGTACGGTCGAGGTCATAAATACGTTTACACTTTTGCACCTTATTGCCTTGTAATAAGGTGCAAAAGTGTAAACATATTTATGACCTCGACTGTACTACTACCACGAATTTTTGAGAAAACCCATATTATTTTTAGACGAGCTATCCAACGATACCCCACACCATGGGTTTAACAAGATCAAAAAAACATCCCCGCTTTAGGTGTAGGGGCTGTACCCTAAAAACAAGATTTTATTGTACTGTTTTGTCGGCGTGATTGATTTATATATCTACCCATGCCGAATTACAGTTTTCTAGTAGTAATGGTTACTGAGCTAAGCCGAAGACGGACAGACAGACAGACAGACAGACGGACGGACATGGCGAAACTATAAGGGTTCCTTGTTGACTACGGAACCCTAAAAAATACTTAAATCTGAGGTCTGCATCAAAACGCCGCATTCACATGGTGTTGCATCGCGTCTCTACAACATTATAGCCCAAGGCTCAACGTTGAGTATCCTTTGCTAGTCTCTTAAAGGGGAAGCTCGCACAAACGTGGCTAGTTCTATTTGCTTCTTTAGTGCAGAAAGGTCGTTGAACCACTTTGTACATTGAAAAATACTTTTCCATTAGGAACAACGTCATACCGACTTTCAAGACACAAAAGAATCACAGGAAACAGTTAATTTTGTAAGTTAGTAATTGTAAGAACTTTGTTAACAACATGAGCGCTGTTCTAGAACGCGTCAATGACGTATCGAGATTATATTGGAGTCATATTGCTTCGTGCGTGCGCTCTGTCTATAAATAAATTCCCACCAATCCATGAAAAATTGCCTGTGCCTAGCAGTGAGCTATAAAGGCTGATGATGCAATCATGATGTTGAGCCAGGAGAAAATATAATAGATTCTTAGAAAATAGGTTACTACAGGGAAATGAAAGGAGGCATTCAAAATATCAGCAAAACCCTGTATTTGATGAACTCATAAAGTCGCAGTTTTAAAAACTTACACAGAGGACGTAACCATGGCAACCAGTGACGGTAAAAAGTTGATTGGCTCTGTCGTCAAATTCAGGAGCAAGAGGACAGGGATGGTCTGCAATATTTTGGTAGGATAGACTGAAGTCTGTTTTGATTGAACGAGCAGTTCTAATGCGATCAATCAAACAAAAATTGGATTTAAATTGTTAATTGAACACTACTCTCAATAAGTTTCTCCTCATGTTGAATTTATAGATCAATGGGTAAAAAATAATAGGAAAGTACTTACTTCATTTCCCGGTTCCCATTAGTTAGAAGATAAGTTGTGACGATTACCTGTAAAAGAAAATATATCATTAAGTGCTGAATACAATTAAATTAATATCTCAAGAATCGATTGTACTCTGAATCAAACTTTGGGCATTTTATTCAAATATTATGTATTTATGATTTCAGTATTGACTTCTGATCATCCGTGTAGCTGCGGGAGGCATGAAAACACAGGATAATTTAATAATTTGCATTCACATAATATTTACAAGAAACTAAATCACCACATTTTCAAGCATGTTTCCTCGATCTTCGATCATTAATAGATACCCTGAATAGTCCAACTAAACATAACCATTTAAAAACAACTGCGTCAAAAATGCTTTGGTGCTATCCGTCAAATTCAGGTATAAAAAATCGTTTAATTGCATTTGGTCACGTACTGGTGACAGAAAGCATAAATCAAATAAATACTCTCAACAATTTGAAATCCACCGACCCTAATCCGTAGTATTAACTGGTTAGGATTTGACTGAGAGGAGCCTAAACGACCAGAATTTATGTGTGAATAAAAAGTTTTACCCATTTCTGTGTTGCCTGCGGAATATCAGCTTTAAGGTTTTAATATGGCAATCATAATATTCATAATGCGACACGGGCGTGTGTATCTATTATCTGTATGTATGGTGGGAATAACCTAAATATAGGTATATTTCGAAAGCTTCGAAAAGTTGTGCGGTAACCGTCATGTGATTTCATAGTTAATAAACGAAGTTAGTTAAGTCACACTAGTGCAATATTTATCTTTAGTATTCTGGATAAATGAAAGAAAGTCAATTGGTTGATCATCATCATCATAGTAATTAAGAGCTTGGCTCCTGTTGGTGGAAAGACTCCTTCATTTAGGTTAAAAAAAGGTGAGTGTTTATTATTTTCTATTTTTCAAGCAGTTTTCACCACATGTGAGATTCTAGGAACACCCTGTACAGTTTTTCAACTTTGCAGCGACGTACGTGCGGAAAATGAAGTTTGTTAAATAAAATGCAATCCTACAAATTCAAAGGGAAAATAAATAGAAAGACGGGTCGGTGTGGTGAGGACTTACGTAATTGGTAATATCTAGTCTTTTCCAAATTGAACTAATTTGCAGTTCATTTACAGTAGTTGAATGTTGAAAAGTAGTAGATACGAGTGAACATACTTGTAATTTCTTCACATCATTGAGGAACTGTTGGTTTTTTTTACCCCGATTCCAAATGCTTAGAGGGATTTATACGCATTTGGAATATTTATATATAACTGGAATCGTACGTGTCATTGCATAATTCCTAATCCCAACGGAGATGTAGTGGCGCTTTGCCAAAACTGTTCTAAATCAATTGTTGGAGACATTGTACCACCGGGGCAGTGTGGACGCGTCTTTATGTTGGACGCCATTGTTCCGAATTCGATTGACATCGGTTTGGCATTTGCCGCACGTGGCATTGCATAACCTGTGTACCAGATAGGCCCGTGAACTTTTTTTGCGGGTAAGAGCATGAATTTCAATATTATGATATTAACCCCCTAATAAAACTTAAAATGCCTCTGCTAAATAAAATGTGCTCTTTCCCTTTCTGACGAACACAAATGTCAAAGTGACCTAAAACGTTTATGAATACGGCCGTTATGTCCTAACGTTCAAAATGTTTCACTATTGAATACCTTGCTGCGTAGGTACTCGTACATTTAGGAATGGTATGTTATCAAACTTTCTTAAGTATATAAAGTGTCCATTTTTTAAATAAAGGAAAAATTGAAAAATTTAATGCTCCGAGCCGGATTCGAACCGGCGACCACAGGCATTCATGACCCGTCGCTACTAACCAACTGAGCTATCGGAACAATCCGGTTCGGCCACCAAACTTTTCAATCAGTTCCTTCCTACAACGCCTTAGGGAGGCGTGTAGCGACATCTACCAGAACACTTAGGCTTCTTAACGGCACCAACGTCTCAAATTATATTGAGAAATCGTCAGTAACGATGCGCCACCCCATTCTAAATCAATTTTGTATTAAGCAGTTACGGTGCTAACGAAATTATACATTTTTAAATAAAGGAAAAATTGAAAATTTTTATGCTCCGAGCCCGATTCGAACCGGCGACCACAGGCATTCATGGCCCGTCGCTACTAACCAACTGAGCTATCGGAACAATCCGGTTCGGCCACCAAACTTTTAAAAATATATAAAGTGTGTTTAAGGGGCTACCCGAGGTTTTCATCGATTTTTGACAAGTTTTGAATCGTATCTACTACTTTTGCACTACAGATAGAATCATAAATCAAACGGCTATCGGTTTTTCAATTTTTTATCTCCATTTTGACTGACCGGATTTTGAAACAAATTAATACTTAATTTTGTATGATTTTTTTAAACATTGTCTAAAAAAACACTTATTTCGTATCTCTATTGACGTGAAAGATCTAACATATACGAAATCTACATATTTGGGTTCGTCTGTGACGTCTCTAAAAACTGGTAGACGGTTTTCATTTTAAACCAATTAACACAAAAGTTATGGCCAGAAAACTAGTTTTTTGGCCTAAAATTGCTCAACTTTGATGTCAAATATCTCAAAAACTATGAACTTTGAAGTAAATAATGGGATATTATATTGCTTAAAGCCGTTGTTGTTAATATAATAAGCTACAAAAACATTACAAAACCAAGGGATTCAGATCGAAGGTCATTGGCGTATGGGAGCCTCTTAAGAGTAAGTTTGGCTTCGCAAGCCATCTTAGGGCGCACGCCCGCAACTAGCTCGGGTCGCCATCGCCGTCCACTGCGTGGGCTATTTAACTTTTTTATAAACTGTATAAAGCTCATTGCCGTAAATAAATTCTATAGGTAACGTAAAGTATAAGATAAAAAAGTAACTATCATGTTCTAAAATCATGACAAGCACCCTCATCATGAATAACTCGTTATTTAAATTTCTTATCCTTCATATTTATTATCCTACGCATCTGCAAATTGAACCAAAGGCATTAAGAAAATGAGCTACTGCAATAAATCAAATACAATGTTTCTTGAGTTTCAATATCTAACGTCTGAAAATATTTCAAGTGCTCAGTTTAATAATTCAAGCCTTTTATTTCAATTATGCGTCAACTTTTTTGATGTCTGTCAAACAAAGGCCTACACTGGCATTCATCCCTCGGGAGAAGAATTTGTATGCAAAAGGCAAATATTTTATATTGGTACCACTAAGGGTCCGACTGTGGATCTCATCTCAAATATAGAATGTGCAAATATTGACTGTCTCAGCTTTGTTTGTATATTTTTATAAAACGTTTTCAGGATTAATGCTCTCTGAACAAGCGAGCGAACCGAACGAAGTTCTATGCTTTAGCTTGGGCCGAAAATTGTTTGCAACATGTCCGGTGTCCCGCTGTCCCGTTGTCCGGCTGTTCACCTCTACATGTCTCATTTCTCAACCCATTCTCGTGAACTTTTTTGAACGGGTACAATAATTATAAATAGTTTTTCTTTATGATTCACTTATCAATTATTATTTTAAGTTTACAAACATCTCCCGGAGGCACTAGTTTATTTTGCAAGAAGTAAAAGAATCATGACGGGCTCAATCAGATACCTACAAACAGCTACGGGCGCCTTTTGCTACAAATGGAGCTTAAACTGCTGAGGACTACAGAGTAGCACTACAAGCGTAGCGGGGTGCTAGACGACATAAACACAACAGGTGAAAATTCTGCACAGGCAATTTGAAATTTTGTAAATGTATGATTCTTCTACAGCATTGTTTTTAAAAATACATCATCCTCATCATCATCATCATATCAGCCGAATGACGCCCACTGCTGGACGTAGGCCTCCCCCAAAGAGTGCCAAAGTGACCGGTCCTGTGCCACCCGCATCGAGCGGACTCTCGCGACCTTTACCAGGACGTCATCTTGTGGCACCCACGATGCGCCTTCCTGTACGTGGTCGCCACTCGAGAACCCTTTCGCCCCAACGGCCATCAGTTATACGTAAATGTGCCCCACCCACTGCCACTTAGTTTAGCGAGCGATTCACATACATAGCAATTTAATAACACTGTTCGTTGAAAACAAGTTCTGGTACCTCTCTAATGTTAGTCTAATGTACTTATACGTAAACTATGAAACTTTCCAAGCGGGAAAGTGCATAAAATTATAAAAGGCACTGGGTACTTTGCTCATGTATCTAATTACAGTTTTCCTGCATCCATTTTACCAAAGCATTTTAGAAGCAAACCCAGATGGGCTGTTACTCACAACGCTTCTCCACAATTCAGAACAACCAGTGTAACCCAGACCTCCAGTTACGCGTTGTTACTATGAATCCCAGTGTCAAGATAAACTAGGGGTGAGCAGTGAGGTGAGGCGATACAAACTGTGCATAGCAAAGCAGGTAACAGAGTTAAATTCCCACCAGTGACAATCCCATTTGCCGAACATAACATTAAAGAACACTTAATACAGACAAATGAGATTAAACTCGCCATAATTTTCTATTAAAGCTCTATCAAAACGAACGAAACGTGCGCAAAGATCGTTTTTTTATAGCAAATAATATTATATTTTCCTTGAAGAATAAATTGGATGAGACGTCCCCGCATAATGTTTTAATAGACCCTAAAAGAAACAACTCGGTTTGGAAGAAATGTGAAAAAAAAGTTTTATGATGGCCTCAGTTGGAATAGCCGAATATCATGGCCCTACTCTTCAAGTGTCCTGTTAAAATGAAATGACAATGCCCTAATGATAAGGATGTGAGAGAACGATTGTCAATTTATCAATAATAGTAAGCAAATTGTTTTTTTTTATTGTATAATTTATACGTTGTGCAAATATTATGGCTCTCCTGTTAACACGTGTAGCTTGACTGTAAGGTGTTAATTTATGGAATAAATAAATAAATAAATAAAAATAATAATTAACGTCCGTACGTAATATTCTTCGTATATAAAGGTCTTTACTGGGGAATTGTGGATGTTAATATGATTGTATATGTGTATAGGTGCATATCTATTTTCGATGACTAAACAATAACATTAGAAATAGCATGCATTGGATATGGACATAGCGCTGCAAAAGGGTTGACCGAATATGGAAACATTTATTCAACTATGTATATCATAGTTTAGTGCGTGATTCATAATCATAAGTGTATGCACAAATTTTCGCTCATTAATGCATCGCTAAAATAGTGCGTTAATTATATCTAACACTCCAGGCACGTAGTTAATATAAACTCGAGCGCACTACATTTAGCTGGCGCAGAATTTATCATTTTAATTTCTTAGTATATGTAGGTATATTCGTTTTTCTTTTTTCTTTATGGAAATGAATGTTTAATCTTATAAAATAATAAAAATGTCTTAAACCATAATCTTATCGTTTTCATTAAGATTTCAATAGAGCTAAATGTAATTGACTACTTTAAATACTTAATTTTGCATAAATACTCGTATACTGTTTATGATGTTGGATGTTGTTGGAATCGCGGCCAAGTTCATTGTCGGCTGCTGCCGATCCTAAAACATTTCAATAAACATCAAATTACAGGAAGTTGGTTGCACCAAACCGACTGTAATCATAAGCGGTGTTCGTTAAAATCCGAATGTATGGAAACATTGACAAGTTTCTATGGACTGAGTAGTAAGTATTACTAAACAACCGCCTGGTCTGTTTTACCGACGGTACAAAAAGGCGCTCAATTCAAAAGAATTAGCTGGAGAAGCTTTTGACCCTCTTCCCCCGATGTTACTCTTGCCCCGACTCACCTTACCACGTATTATTCATATTTTGAAAGCATAATAAGATATTGGATCGAGGTCTGTGGAAATGGAACTAACATTAACAAAGTGCTCCTCAAACACAAAAAAGCTCTGAGATTAATAGAAAAATGTGCTAATGTTCCTGACTCTCACCGTAGTATATTTGTTGACAATAAAATGTTGACTGTAATTTCCCTGTATTTGTACCGTTTATGTATTTATGTTCTTAACAATAGAAACCTGTATGTCCAGCAGGGCAAGACTACGAATCATAATCTTAGACAACGAAATAGACTACATTTAAATGACGTGCATTATGTTCATTTTGGGAAAAGTTTGAATAATACTGCCATTAGAGTGTACAATTTACTTCCTGACGACCTAAAAAATATTCTAGAGTTAAGATCCTTTGACAAAAAAGAAAAGGAATATTTTTTGACCCGTCCATTCTATTCAATCAGAGAATATTATGCAAGAATTTTTGACAAAATTTCGTGACAGTTACTGATCCAATTATTTTTTGTTTTACTTTTTTTCATTATCCGAACCTTACCTCTTATTGCATTATTATTATTATTTAAGTAAAATTATTATTATGCTTTTGGGTTAATAATATTTGTTTTGGTTTAATCTTGTACTTGCTTGTTAGTTTTATTTTTATTTTATTTTTATTTGTATGTTAAAACTATATTTGCATGCATTTATAAATGTGTTTTATAGCAAATAAATGATTGATTATGATTACCTAAAGCTGCCGGCGTCATATTTAACGTTGATCGGCCTTTAATCGTAATCTGGTGCAACTCACCCTTACTGCAACTTACAACATTAAATTACCTTTCAATAAGTTTGGCACGCTAAGCCTGAGTCTTTAAAAAAATGATATTAGAAATTAATGTTTTTCAAAACCGTATTTTTCCTGGTTTTCGGCTCCACGTGGCACACGCCTCCGTGTGAACTATGTGGCTACGTCTAACGCAAGTTAATGATTCATCGAGGACACGTTTTAGGTTTTATACCACGGTGGATAAGGGCATCGTGTTGATGAATAAACGATTGTTGGAGAAGGATCCCGTTAGATTAAAAAAATAGAAAATAAGAAGAAAAGCTTTTTCACTTAGTGTTTGCCTTTGTACTTGATACAAAAGAATTAACTGGTGGCTTTATATTATACGCCCAGTAAAATATCCTTGAAAAATTAGAACAATCTGTCAGATCCAACATTTGAACACAAAAGCTCAATATATTAAACGCATTAGGTATTTTTTAACATTGACTATTTTATTCTGGTAATCAAGTGTTCCAAATAGCATCAGTAAGTAAAGCAAAGCAATAGAGCAGCAGCAAGCAGTAAAGCAATTTTTACAAGTGACCCTAAGTTGAGAATATTTAAACAGTTCGTTGCTCTAGTTGTAATGCAAATTACCAAATCTCACATAGAATAAGATCGCTAGTTACCTTACTCAATCACGTATTCCATTGCTTCAACATACGTTTACATTTATTCCTAATATTGCTCCAATACCAATACAATTTTCGTCTCAGCATATTTTATAATCGTTCATTAGTCTTTCTATTTCTTTTACGACGTATTTTGCTGGGGAAATGAATAGGCCTCGTAGAATTGTTTTAGGCCTGAATGGAGTTACTTCGGGCGTAGCGTGTAACCGATGTCTTAGACTAAGGGTCAGCCCGAACTGAAACTGACTCATCAGTTAGGTACACCGTCTTTATATCTACGAAATAATTATAATCCTTACATAGGATTAAGACTTGGCATTTACTTCTCGTCAAACAAGAGATTCATGGAAGTATCCATGTTTTGGATTTGTTCGATGAACTTTATCATTTATTTTGGAACGCCCGGTAATCTTATATTTGAGTAGTACAGTCAAGTGTAAAACTATGGGTGCATACAACTTACTCATACATATGTCCCATCGCTCTTATGTCAGCGGAATAAGGTTTCGATATACATAAAACAGTGTCAAAAGTTTATGTTTTAGAATTTTACCAACATCTGCATCATCATCATATCAGCTGAAAGACGTTCACTGCTGGACATAGGTCTCCCCCAAAGAGTGCCAATGTGAGTGGTCCCGCGCTACCCGCATCTACCGGACTCCCCGCGAACTTTACCTGGTCATTAGTCCACCTTATGAGGGGCCTACCCACGCCGTGCCTAGTACCAAGATAGTATTGTAATAATATTGTGAATTCTAGTTTAACTGTTTGCTGCCACCCAAAGGTTGTCTGGGAGAGATCGCTTTAAAGTGCCAATGTTTGTAAGATGTTTCTGGCATGTCGTGGTGCAATTAGCATTATTATTATTGTATCTCCGATTGAAATTCACGGGACGAACCCCGGTCATTTGGAAGGCGTGCGTGGGGATATAGATCCAACACGTAGGGCCCCTTTGGAGACGAAGTTCAATGTGATGTAATACACCTGCTAGAACCCATTCACGGGTACATCGGTAGATACCCGTGAACCGGTTCCAACAGGCGTTGGGGCTATTGTAGGTAAAATGGATAGAGAACTGGTTCTATGGTGATGAGATATGGGTGGATTATGAAACTGGGGTATTGCAAAGAGGTCCGGACATCTGCCATAACATTGTCGCGTACAAAGTTATCGAGGCAGGCGGTGACTAGCCGCTTATTAGATGAGCCCCTGAAATAGCCGTCGTAAAGACGGCCAGGAGCAACACCGGGGTCAGCGGCTCAAGGGTGTCGAGAGGTGGTGCTGCGCTTTCTCCGAAGTTACTCGCGGCGTTATACCCTTTAACACTTCCGACCCTGGAGCATATAGCTCTGACGACTCCTCAGACAAAGTTTGACAAAAAGCTTTAAATAGTGTCAACTTTACTTCTGTACTACAACGTGCGAACCTGCGGGATAACATATTACAGCGGACACACAGAGCTCGACGCTCCCGCTCGATGTCCTCGACGTCAGACAGAGAGTCTGTTATCCAGTGGCCCAGGTACTTAAATTTGACCACTCTCTTTAACGGAGTTCCACAAAGCATGACCGGCTGCATTAGATAACTTTTATAACCTGCTTTAAATTACAGGAGCTCGCTTTTCGACGCATTGTACCTTAGCCCATGGGCCACAGCGTATGCTTCACTCTACCATTCTTATTAGGCCCCCCATCGAGGGGCTTAGCAGCACCATGTCATCAGCATAGCTTAAGTTATTGACACACACGTCTTCTATATGACATCCGACACAGGCACTGCTGAGCTCCTCGATGAGGCCATTCATATATACATAACCCATTTATTCATATATTATAATAGTATTATAGTAATAACGTTACAGTTCGCAAATATTTTTTCTACGGTCCCAAACCGAGCGCCGTAAACTTTTCTTCTCTTGTTTTGCATTTATTATCACCACCCGTGGAGTGCATACATTTTTTTCCTGGTCAGCAATCGGGATTTCCTGTTCGCCTCGCGGGAGGGATCAAGTACCTACTTACCACGTGGGGTTAGACGGCAAAACATTACACACTTAAAGAGGTAAGTAAAATAAAGAACGATGTATGTTCGCTAGTAACTTGAAATTAGATACGACTACATACATATTTTGAGTTAGAATTTAATTTAACAATGCTCGACTGTTTTCTTCAATGTTGTCAAGAAAAACAATTACGTTACTCTTAACGAGGCAATGCTGTCACACTGCTTTTCCTTCGGTACGGGTACGATATTATTTGCTTCGGTATTGGTGCACTTTACCATACCGTAGTTTGTAGGCCTAGTACAGTAGTAGGCCTCCTACTACCGGTATCGGACCATTTTTAACTTTTTATTATACCGCGAGGGGATTGGGTCTCGCACTCTCAATACCGCGCCAGCCTGTATATTTTTATGATAAAATTCAAAACAAAAAAACAAGTAGTCGGTTAAAAAGGTTAAATAAGGTTGCTACAGTTGCGAGGAGGAGCCGCAGCGGGCAAACGAGAACGGACGCAAATCAGTTGGCTGTTGGCTCGCAATCAGCTCCGCTGCACAGTTTACGTAAAATGTGTACAACTGTACATATTGTGGTCGGAAACACAGTTCTGCCCCCTCAAGGAGAAAACCACAAGTGACAAAAAGTAAGTTTGGAGATAAATCCAAAAAAATTACACATCCGTTCAAATGGTTTTATTTTAAAGTGCAAAGCTGAAACTTGTGTTTATAAATCAAGATAAATTGTAGAATTTTAATGCAGCTTAATTTTGTTAATAATATTTTTATTTGAATTAGATATTAATAAAAAAAAGGTTCTGCTTCTTTAAAAAAACAAAAAAAAAAATCATTTCAAAAAAAGAATAACACCAGTGCGCACTTATGTTGTTTGTGTTAACTTTGCACTATAGCATCTAAGAAAAAACAACACAAGTACTCACATATGCTTCTATTACTATGTGATCTAGGAACTTGAAAAAGCGCAAAAGGGTACTTGTGGTTTATTTAATTGCTCAGTTTTAAATTTGCTAAAAATCACGAACTCACAAGATGAAGCATGTTTCATTTTAAGTATTTTTAACTTAGTAATTTGAAAATAGGGTTTTTCTTCTTATGATAAAACATATAGGCACAAGACCAAGACAAAGATTAAAAAACATAGGCGGTTAATTAGTACTTTTTTTTGCCTATGAACACAAAGTTATGACTTTTCTACTTCGAACAAGAACTACAAGAAGTAAACTTGACAAAATGACATGAACTTATGCTTGTCTAAATCCTGGTTTATTAGAGATATCCAAATCCGTGTGTGATAGAAAAATCACATTGATTTCCCCGAGTCCGATACTGTTAAAAACTCAATTTGACAAAAATTTACACTTATGGTTTTTCGCCTTGAGGGGGCAGAATTAGGTCCTCGCTTCTGCGAGGAAAGAATACTGGGAAAGAATACGTGAATATTATCGTGAGTCTATAACAGAGCGTTTGGTTGCAAGTTTTGTTTGTTATTTCAAAGTTGAATAGCTGGTGTAGGATTTAACATTTTAGAAATATTTGTTTACCTACATATACAAATTAAATAAGAGGTTTGAGAGTGCTCCGGTTTTGTAGTTTTAATACAAACATACATTCACGCCTTTATCCCTAAAAGGGGTAGGCAGAGCACATGTTCCAGTTCCACTTTTAGCATAAATGTGGGTATATAAAAGATCGACAACATGTGATATCGCAGTGACAGGTTGCTAGCCTATCACCCATAACACACTTCAACCCCTTAGTCGACTCTTACGACACCCACAGGAAAAAAGGGGGTGATGCTATTCTACCCCGACACCAAACGGGGGAACTGGTTTAATTATGTCTTAAGGCGCATCACACATTGCCACCTCATCCCGTTGCGGCGTGCGAAGCGACGGTTTGCGACATTGTATTAATTTGTATGCCAGTACCTCAGATTTGTAAATAAGTTTCGCACGGTACTTCACACTGCGCGTCACCTCCATCCAGTGAAATTTGTATGCGGTTCCGCAGGTTGCAGTGGGATGCGGTGGGTGTGTGATGACCACCTTAATTGTCAATACGGACGACATGTTTCGAACTCGCCAGGAGTACTTTTTCGGGATGAGTATTGACGCGGCAGTATAGCCCCGCACACATACTCATCCTGAGGAAGAACTCGAAAAGGGTTCGAAACAACTCGACCGTAGAGAGAATTCATTCGTGAGTAGTTTAACAGTTATTATTAGTATAGTTTTAACACTTTCACTGCCAGGAGCACCTTGCGGGGCGCCTACGCCGTTGCCGCTTTCCGCTACTTACCCGGTCACAAAATTGCGCGAATTGTAGCGCGGCAAGCGTTTTATCTGTTCATTGCGCGGTCGAGACGCGCAACGCACTGTGGTTAGTTTGGTTGGACCCACGCAATGAATTACAAAAACCGCTGCCACTGCCGCTGCGGCCGGGCTATTAAGAGGAAAACAACGGGATCGGCTACGAGCTTAGCGCGTAGCGATTCTTGGCTGCGGCGATGATGATTGATGACTCAAGACATTGTAAATTCAACTATCTGGCATAATGCAATTTCACAGAGAAAATTAATAAAATCAGTCCCGCCCGTTTGATCACGAACGCTGTAAGACGTTTGCTACTTCGGGGTATATTAGTATAGTAACTACAACAACTCACTGCAACTAAATGAATGGAAATTGGAAAAAATGTAAGGTTTTTTAACGTTTATCGATACAGGCACTAATTTTAAAGCGATCTACACTGATTATTTTGTACAAATATGTTTTAAGTATTACCACAATAAAGCAAATACAGATTCCACACCAATGGTTGAAATCATTAAATACTTAACAGATACTGCAGTTACGAGTTGACAAATAACCAACTAAAATCCGAGTTCATTTATTTTAAAAATAAAGGAAAGAGCTATCTCGACTGCAGTGCAGTGGCCAGCTACAAAACGAGGAAAAAACAACTGACACGCTAATCCTGGTTAAATAAATGCGGCCTTCGGCTAAGTAGATTTCACTCCTCTCTTTCTCCTGAAAAAGGGATATATTAAATATATCGGCTAAAGTCGACTCTCTATGCAAACATGAAACTTTTTATAAACAATGGGATGCGTCTAGGTCCGAAACAAGATTCTGATGCTTAAATTATTATAGAAAAAAAAATAAGCTTTTACTCGTAGAATAATTGAAAGAAAAACGTTCTACTCGCTCCAATTTTTTAAAAGTTGAATTACTTGCAACAGAAACTAGTTTCCACCAAGATAATGGCGGATATTAAATGAGAGTCAAACTTAGTTTATATTGCAGACTAGAGCGTCCTGGGTATTTTTAAGTGTATCGAATTGTATCAAATTAAAATATGTCACGTTTTGTGTCTCCACATTCACGTGTGCCAAGTCTGACTTATCAATACGAATGTGCGGAACAAATATTAGCTAGATTTTTATTATATTCTAAAGCCTGTAAAGAAGCAGAGATCTGCCTTTATTTTCCAGTAAATTATTCTGACACGAGTCAACGCTGACGCGTGTGAAATATATAAATTTCATACTACTCCAATGCGTTAAATCTGATCTCTATTTCGAGGGTTTTCGGAGTACGATTGTCACACGAGGTTTCAACAGAGCGTTGTTTACGGAAAATGAAGCAACTGACCCGTTCAGTTCAAAAGTTCAAAATCCTTTGTTCTAGTTAGAGAACTAACTGGGGGCAACGTGCTCCTTTAACTAGTTCGTTATTTAGGAATCCCTGGTGATGCAGGCTCCATTCAACCTTCTAGGATTGCCAATTTTAATTGTAAAGTATCCGTTGATCGTTGAGAGCATTGAAAAGTATGTGTGGTGTAAGATTGAATGATAGGATAAGAAACAGTGCAATAAGAGATAAAGAGAGAGGGAGAAGGAAGGAAGAGATGCGGAGTATATGATTGCAGAGAATCTCCGGTAAAGATTCGGCTATCACCTCTGACGACAGATGAACTGGTAAAGGTCGCGGCACTCCGCTGGATGCGGCAGGCGCAGGACCGGTCATCGTGGCACACTTTGGACGAGACCTATGTCCAGTAGTGGACGTCTTTCGGCTGATATTATGATGATGATTATTTCTATATTGTCAAAAATTGAGGAACGTTGAGATGTTTGGGCGTCCACTGCTGGACATAGACCTACCCCAAAGAGTGCCAAAGTGACCGGTCCTGCGCCACCCGCATCCAGCGGACTCCCTCAACCTTTACCAGGTCACCAGTCTACCTTGTACTCTTCCGGTACGTGGTCGCCACTTGAGAACCTTTCGGGCAAACTTACTCAGGAGAAATCAGAGAAATAATAAATAAAAATCAGGTCATGTGTAATCCAATAAGCATCCATGAAGAACGTTATAATAGCGAGTGAAACGAAAGAACATTTTCAGGATCCTGGTAAATTGCAATGTGGATTACGAAATAAAAAATATACGTTTATGTACATTACTAAAATAATCAAATAGTAAATGTAGGTAAGATTACCTATTTATGTAGATCTTAAAACAGGTAGACAAGTTTACTTCCAAAAAGCGTTTCGTGACAAAGTAATTCACGTTTCAGTGACCTCCGAAAGTCTCTACGTGTTTTATCTTCCATGGCGTTAGTAGGCACAACGAATAGCACGAAAGTGTTGAAGTTAAGTAACAAAGCACTTCACATGCATAGCGACTTTTGGAGATCTCGTGAATTAAATGATAAAACTTTGTCTACAGTCCGCTACGCTAAGTCAAGCTATAAATAAGATACAACTAATTTATGCTTACGTTAACTAACTCGTATAAAGGTGCTGATAGACGTGAGGATTCACTTGTAATGCCCATTCCGGCGGATGTTATAGGTAAAAGCTTACAAAATAAACATGAGCCGGCAACGCACTCACAACACTTCTGGTGTTTCAAGTGTCCATGGGCGGCGGTAATCGCTTACCATCAGGTGATCCGTCTGCTCGTTTGCCTCCTATATCATCAAAAAAAAGAAGAAAAAAAAACGAAAGTAAATTGGCTTCATGATTTTTGCCGTCAATTCTTGGAGTATACAGTTTCCAAGCATTTAGAAAGAAAGAAAGAAAGAAAGATACATTTATTCGTGACAAACACAAGGCAATTTACACACAATAACATACAGTTGCGAAATTTGCCACGAAATGGTCGCAACTCAGCGTAATGCTGGCGGAGCTAGCGCTGGTCTTCCGTTGCGACCATTTGGTGATACTACGGCACAGTGACGAATCGTACACATACATAATATAAAATCACCAGAAATACACAAGATAAAAAGATAAAAGGAACCAAATTTAAACTACAAAATTACACAAGCAAAAAACAAAACATACCAAAATAACATACAACCAAGAAAAACGCCTCATGGCTTAAAAAACACACGAATCAGGGTGGCTCGAACATAAAAAATTAAATAAAAAATTAAACTATCTATGATTATCTTAAGCTAAGTGACAGTGACACATGACAATTGACATAATATATATATACTTTACACGAAAAGTGAAATTAGGTCACGGCCAAAAGAAAAAAAAAACAGAAAAGAAACTACACATTTAACACTTAAAACTTATTGCGAAGTGCGAATTGCGAAGTGTGTGTTATACCAATATATGGAAAGATACATACTTATAAGGAGTCACAAGGATGGTGTACGTGCGTTAAAAAAGAAAGAAGAAAGAGGTGTCTGTCTACTATAGAGGAACAAATGAAGCCACCCAGCCCAACGCGCAGCAGGATAGGATGCCTCAGGAACATAAACAGCAGGTACATACGCATACTTAGCTAGAAACAGCTGGTATCGTGTTTCAAATTTCCTTGGCTTTTTTGATGTTTAAACAAATGTTTCTTAACATTAATCTTAAAACTATGTCTACTTTTAAGGTCCCTGATCGGCGGAGGCAGATTATTCCAACATTTGCGGCATATCTAAAACTTCCACGAAAAGCAGCTGAAGCATGTCGATGTGTTAGCAGTTGCAACCCACACTGTCGTGCCCACGTGCTGTCGTGCGAAATAACAATTTCTCGAAGAGATATTTTGGGGCCTGGTAGTTTATTGGTTAGTTACTTCACTTTACGTTCGCTAAAATAATTGTGAAAGTCTTCGTAGCGTTGTTTGGCTCTATGCTTGGCTCTGTCCGGTGCGTTGTTCAGTTCGACAGTTAAAAACGACAAAATGCTCGATGTTTTGTTACATGTAAACCCCCGTCCCCACCTGTTGGCTGTCGGCCCGATTTTCTATCGGATGTCGCCTCATACAAATTGGTGTCTGACAAGTGTGAATAGCCTCATATAACGTCGCGCGAGTAACGCGCCTGGCGTTTGGGCGTCAGCGCTGCTTAATGAGCTGGTGCTGAGGCAAGATGCCGACGTGTTTGCAGACAATTGGCAGAGCCTGCTAACTAAAATAAGTGCTATGTGCAACACATTTAGTTAGTGCTACTTTTTATTTGTTTGTGTAACTGTCATATATTTGTGTTGTTTTATGTCCTAACATTGTAGGCGCTTTGGTACCACTACTGTAAGTCTATTATGTAAATGATTAAATAAATAAATAAATATAAAATGTTCTGCCACCGGAACGACCGATTCAAATCCGGACCGACATCCGACATAGTGGGAACCAGGTCTTACTGGTCAAGCATATTAGCAACTTTATAAACATAACAGAATAGTGAACAATATATCTCTTCTCGAGCTTAGATAATAGCTCTTAAATATAAAATGTTAGATGATGATAACCATAATGTAACTATATGAACAATGATATACTTAATTACAATTTTGGAGGAAGAAACTGAATTTCGAATTCGCCTCGAGTGTATGTTTGTAGAATTACATATAAATGCGAATGCGATTGCAAATTACAAAAACGTTGTTTTATTATTTGAAGCATTTCCCTTGAAGTTTAATTAGGATATTTTAGATTAAATATATAAATCCAGCCTAAATGAAAACATTAAATTTCTTCTGTAAAGGACGAAGTTTTTTGAGAAGACACAATAGGTAATGCTTATTTTTCGTTAGAAACATTATTATTCTACACTGACAGGTTTCAATCTCGTACTTATTGAGGAGTTGTCTTTTATGCGGATGGCGATTGAAATATTTTTTTTATCTCACCAGATTTAATCAACAGAACAGAGTAGTAGGTGTATTCGAAGATAAGAAAAATACGAATGATTAATGATTTGAGAAAAATAAGTTTCTAAGGGAATGTAAAATCTACCACAGTAATATATTTTTTTCCCTTTGTCGTCTCTTCGAATTTTTCTCGTCATTTATGTTATTATAACCAGTAACGGCACAATCCTTACGATGAATATTGTTCCTATACAAACATTGTTCATGTAAAAGATTATAAAAATAGTGCGTTTTCATTGCTATACGATAAATTCATAAATGGATCACGAATGTTCCTTGTGGAAGGGAGTCGCCTTTTAAGAACCCCAGCGAAGAGCATTGTATCGCCCCAAAAAGAGGCAGATGTATTAGCGAGCTGCGAGGGGTTAGGTGTCTTTAGTATGACATCCTGGAGTCAAAGAGTGCATAGAAATACCCCATAACCCACTCACCCCCCGATCAGTAGACCTGGCTGGTGGGTGTAAGGTAAACGAAGAATAAAGCTTCATTAAAATTATGCCTAATCAAACGATTTCATTTATTGTGTCCCCAGAGCTTTGTGGTATTCCCAGCATATTATAATAATAGATCGTCTAATCTCTCATGATCTATTGAAGCTCATTTCTCTTTGAGACTAGACATGTCCTTATTTTATCAACAATTCCAACACAATTGTATCTTGTAGTCGTTTCAGAAGCCAAGCTTTGATGTTCATTTTGACTATTTACTCGAAGATTTACTACAAAACATTATCAATTCAATTTCAGAAGGCTATTGGTCGTTTATCTTGCCATCTCTGGCAGCCGAAATTGTAAACAACAAATAAGTTAAATCGACCATTTAACTCTATCAACCTCGTATCTACCTAAACTGGAATTTAAATTTGGACTTTATGACGTGCGACACTGAAAATGTTATTGCAATTTGGGTTTTATTAAGAGATTGGAAATGTACACAGTTGAAATTGAACAAGTCTATGTAAACGAGGTTTGAGTAAACAAGAGTATAAATCAAATTGGGGCTCTTATTGTGTAAGTTCAAACGCAATTGCGATCGAGTTGTCGACACTTGACCCGCCATAAATATTCCGGGCACGGAGGATGCCATCTTCAGGGAGTTTATTCGACTTAACGTATAGTCATTGAAATCTCTCAAATTCCTAAGTCCCTTGGATGGGGCAGGGGGCGTCCACAATGCATCGCCAACCTGATCGATCTGGAGCTGCACGCTTAATTTCGGTCCAGGTCTTTATGGATTTCGCTTCTGCAATCTGGTCTGCTTAGGACGGCCACATTTGCGCTTGCCTTCGAGATTCCAGTCGAAGGCTTGCCCCGGTATATGATCAGGGTCCCTTCGAAGTGTGTGACCAATCCGGTTCCATTTGCGGCGTTTGATCTGCTGGTCGATCGGACTCTCATTGCAGCCTTGCCAGAGATTGGCGTTGGATATCTTCTTGGGCCAGTAAATACTGAGTCATTTAAATCGGTTTCAATTTTCCCGTGACCATTTTCATAGTAGCGCTAAGGAACAATTTCTTAGCGCTACTCTTGTAGTCGATAACATGTGAAAGCGCCTACGAGTAAAGTGCCCTTAGTGCTAATGTGTTACAACGGGAGCACAGTAAATATCAAATCGATTGCAATTCAATAGGTTCAGAAACCGAAGCGGGCCACAATTCCCGAAGGAATCGTCAACCCGCCGTATTACAAAACAGCGCGGTTTTAGAAAACAGCTAGCTGTAATGTAAAACGGGGGATTATACTATATGTCTGCGACATATGTACACAGGAATCTCTTGGTACCGAGGTACCTACGATTGTAGTCATAGTTTTAAAATAATGCCAATTCCTTCCATCTCTTTCATACCCAAAAAGCATAGATTTATCAATAAGCAAGCTGAAACGTGATTAGATTCGAACGCGACGAACAAAAATAAACCTCATGTTTAGAACAACTTGCTGTTATGTCACGTGGTGCATGATTCAACGACTCCAGTCTCGCTGCAACTAATTGCACTGCAAGTGAAAATTAGTAAGAGAAAGGTAGATTTTCTCGTCTCGTATCGGGTCGCGGCGTCAATTGTGGAATCAGATCAGAATTGTTCAAATCATGAATCCGCAAACATGAAATGAAATTAAGACTCTTGAATAAAATTAAATAAAAACGAAACAGGTACCTACCTTTTTACATTAAAAACCTTCAAACTGTTCGTTTAGGTTTTGGAAAGACATTGAATTACACGAATTAAATATTTGAAATACTAAATCATATATGAAGATCAACTTTCGAGTAGCAGAATAACTTTTCCAGTAAGTAATTCATTAAATTTTGACCTCAAATCAACATAACGGACTCTTAATTAATTCCGATGACTTTCCAGAAATATGTCAATCGTTATTTAGTTATAACCTAACCTTATCTATGTGAATGTGGGTAAAAGCCAAAACCATTATTTTCTTATGAATATTTATTTCGTAAATATTCAATCATCCTCCTAACGTTATTCCCGGTTGTGCCCCTCAATGAGCTCAGGATCCGCTTTGACACTTAATCCCTCAGGATCTTCCCTTAGTCGCTTTCGTCAAACTAGTGCTTATGCCAAATCTTAATTTGCCATAAGCACTAGTTTTACGAAAGCGACTGACCTTCCAACCTAGAGGGAAAACTAGACCTTATTGGGATTGGACCGGTTTCCTCACGATGTTTTCGTTCACCGAAAAGCTTACGGTAAATTCCGTACATAAGTTGCGAAAAACTCATTGCTACGAATCTACGACCGCTGCTTGACAGCCGCATGCCTGACAGCCGCATGCCTGAACCACTAGGCTACCGTAGCTTATTATTGAAGTGAAAACTTCTTTAGCGGCGCTGTGCACTTTTTGTGATGGAGAAAAATTGTTAAACTCGCCACAGGTCACGTGACCGTAAGATCAAGATGGTGACCGTAAGATGTCACGTGACCGTAAGATTCGACAAATTGAAAATTCGTAAGACGGACACGTGACCAGATCGAAAAACTGTTACAATGTCATTGAGTTTTCACTTCTGCCAGCACTCCCGGAGTGCAACCCGGTCGTTTTTTTAATTAATTTCTTTATATATTATGTATTTCGTAAATATTAAATGTACAAAAAATCTAATTCGATGGGACTCTGGTCAGCCGACATGAAGTCGTTCCTGAGAATTGTGAACCTGTCATCGCGGCTGAACGTCTAGCCCAACTTGCTGAGAAGTCGCTTCGCGCGCGACTGAGCCTCCCCTGTCTCACTCGCACCGTGCATTTTCGAAAGAGGAGGGTAGATATTTCTCCACTCGCGTCACGGCGCGGCGTCAGTTGTGCTAGCCCCCCTGGTACAGCTGGCGAGTACCTTCACTCTTGCGGTCCAAAGAGGAAATGCCGTCAGGTAGGACTTTTAGAAGTTTTTTTTTGTAATTTGTTTTAAATATTTCCTTTATTCCTGTTTTCTTATTTATTGAATTAGGTAATAAAAAAAATCTCAAAAAGGTTTAGTTAAGTATACCTGCATGAAGGAATTAGAATAGAAAGTAATACAGTTAACAGTTATATCGTACTAACTGCCGCGCGCGCGCGGCTATTGCTATTGCAAAGAATGCAAGCAAACTTGTCTGATAATAGTACATTGTTGTAAAGGCTAGAAAGTAGGCAATAGATGGAAGAGTGGGTTCGAGGTCCGAGCCGCTAGGTGAGGACCTCGATGGAGACGAGTCCATCTATTGCACTTTTGGCCGAGACATTACATAGTGCTTTTCACGCCTACTGCGAGGAAATTGCAAATCATTATAATTATAACTCAAAATGAAGTACCTAATTGAAGATCATAATATGAAACACTGTAGCGCGGCCGCTCGCGCGCGAGGCGGGGGCGGGGCGGGGCGGGAGCGGGGGGAGCTGTAGTAGTGGTGATTGGGGAATCGCTGTTCAAACTGTCCAACAATAACAACCACTACTACAATGAAACATTGTAGTGGTGGTGGTTCAGGTGCTACAGCTATTGTCTACTTTCCAGATTTAAATCTTGCACCTTCTTTAGAAGTCAGTTCTGTTCCTACTACAAAGTTTGTGTTTTGTCCGAAGTGTAGGTAGCAGTGAGCGTCTTCAAGCAATGTGCGATCAATATTTGAATTTAACAGATGGCTAAGTAATTTCTCCTAGTTAATGAGTCTCCTAAGACCAAATACTGCCTTCCTGAACAACTTTGACTTGTGTCAAAGAAAGAAATAACACCCTCCCATTAGACTACAAGGCTTGACTACCTCGCCATTCGGCATCCAATTTACTAAGTAGGCTTGCCGTTAAGTGTTGTTAGTGCCAAGTTAAACAATAACCCAACACTGCAGCATATGAGGTCTTGGTGTCCACAGCTCCACGACACGTGCGAAAAACCAGTGTAAGACTGACCTATGGATACAAGCAGTTCTTACGAAATGCAGCGTCTAGTTAGGCTGGTACTGCGTGAAGTAGAGTTGTGAACCGCATAGAGCCTGAGAGCTAGCGTCAGCGGTTATCGGAAACTACTTAGTGCTGCGAACTTTCGAGAATGAATCATAGAAAGATCGCTTTATCATTTTGGCTTTCAGAACTTTCTATAGCAAGCATTTTGCTTTTGGGAGATCGGTTGAAGAAACTTATTATTTTTCGTATTTTAAAATGTACTTAGATAGGTGTTGATTCATGATGTTATGTAATAATAAATAAAGGTATTTGTATAAAACAATAATGTGAACTATCAATTTTATTTTTTATTAGCCTACATTATGTCCCACTGCCGGGCAAAGGGCTTCTCTGTTTTCCGCCATTCGTATCGGCCCTGTGCTACCCTTAGCCAGTCTGTACAAAACATATCAAGGTCGTCCCGCCATCTCCTTTTCGTTCTGCCTTTACCTCGGTAGCCATCGTGTGGGATCCATTCGTTGGCTAATTTGGCCCATCGCTCCACGTGCATCTGGAGACGTGCCCACTGTCCAGACCAGCAACACACAATTCACACACAGCACAGTGTCTAATATTTTATTAGGTAAACATTTGCTGTCATACTCGGTTACCTTTTAAACATCTTAACGTCTACTCAACGAAATAATGTTATTTAATTCTTATTACAATTGTATTTCAATAGCATTTTTCATGATACCGTGTATATAATTTGTAATCATTGCTCTTAAAACAAGTTTGACACAATAACTGAATTTCTCTCTAAGTTAGGTACTATTGAGGAACTTGTGTGTGGTTAAAATATGGGTTGAAATTTTGATGATCAACTTACAATTTACGCACGAAAAGTGCAAGGTTCAAGGGTCTTCTAGGAACTTGTAAAAAAAGCACAATATTCTGTACAGTGTGTTACATAATTAATGGTCCGCTACGCTACAGATAAATCCCGATATACGTCAGCGAGAGATTGCCCCTACAGTTAAAGGAAAAGAGCAATTTCTAAAGGCCCATGGCTACGTGGTGGTCGGAAGGAGGTCGTTATCCACCCCTTTTAATTGAGATAATGCTTAAAGGATTTTACTGTGGATAAGAAACTTAATTCACGTGTCAATTTCTATCTTAAGTACAGTGACACTGCATTTGTTAAAATGAAACTGATAGTGATGCAAGCTATTTACAAGTATACCTAATATTTTTTGTGTCTCTTTTCGAAAACATTAATGAATCCCTGCTCTTTACCACAGCTAGCTTTGTAAAAAGATTTGAAGTTTTATAAATACTCATACTTAAATGCCTAAATTCTAGTTAATGTATTCGTAATATTGCCCAACCATTACTAAATGAATTCCGTTTACTAAAATATTATAGATGTGAAATATTAACTAATTCTCTATTCCTTGCAAATTGAATGTATCCGCAGTCACCTGACACAATACTTTCTTAACATTATCAGTCATTGTTATTGGTCTTCGCCCGCCATGATAGAAGACTGACATTGTTTGCGTAAGTCGTTAATCAACTGCCAGGATAACCCAAATTGAATTGTACACCAATGACAGACAGTTCACTATAGCTTACCAGCGAGTTAGGTAATATTAATATTGAAAGTAAACATGATTGGTGGAAAAAGTCTCCGGTTTGTCAGAGCTATATTGATTTTATTGGACGCTGAAAGGGCTTGTTTTCGTTATTATTTGTATTACAAGTTGTATTGTAGGTATTTTTTTAAAGTGACTGTTTTATTTAGAATATAATTTTAGCACTTTTCTGAATAAAGCATCCTAAAGCTACGGTATACTAGTGGTCCAGGCATGCGGCTGTCAAGCGGCGGTACGGAATATTTACCGTTAGCTTTTCGGTGAAGGACAACATCGTTAGGAAACCGGTCTAATCCCAATAAGGTCTATTTAACCCTCTGGGTTGGAAGGTCAGATGGCAGACGCTTTCAAAAAGCAAGTGCCTATGCAAAATCTTGGGGGTAAGGTGTCAAAGCGTACGAGAACCCCGGGCTCGTTTAGGGCACAACCGGGAATAACGTTAGGAGGATGATTTAATAACTACGAAATAGATATTGATAAGAAAATGGAGTAAAAAAAAGAGAAGGGAATAACACCTTGCTACATTTATAGCCGCGTCCTGCAGGTCGATCATGTAACGCATTTTACGCGCGTCAGTTAGATCTAAATGTCAATTTTTATATGGAAAGGTGACAGTTGGATACCTAATGCGCGTTCAAAACGTTGCCCCTCTGCTCTAAAAGTGTTGATTCATAAAAGATAACATTCAACTGCTCAATGAACCAACATGGATTTTTTATTCATTCTACAAACACAAATTATGAAACAGACTGTAACCTTTTATTAACAAATGTCGCATATTTCGCCCAAAACGTGCACCGATATTTTGTCGTATT
The DNA here is from genome assembly GCA_947578815.1 of Epinotia ramella. Classification (NCBI taxonomy): domain Eukaryota; kingdom Metazoa; phylum Arthropoda; class Insecta; order Lepidoptera; family Tortricidae; genus Epinotia; species Epinotia ramella. The sequence goes on along the minus strand of OX388217.1, from coordinate 8,900,612 downwards.
ATTGGAACCTTTCCACGAAATACGACCAATCGCCTTAATTGGTTGATACCAGCCAGCTAAGCCCATTGTACCTTAATAAGGGAGGCTTACGGCCTATAATCGCGTGTTTAATTATACATGGTACGCAGCCCAGTATCAAGCCTAAAGCCTGTCACACAAGATATTACAATTTGTGACAACATCACATGACGTGAAGATTTTAATTAAATCCTGTTAAATTAGGTTTAAGAGGAGACTTTGACAGGGAATATGCAAATAAGTGAATTTGTTTAGTTTGATGAAAATCGTTTATTGGAAATCCGGTGTAAAATAGTTCGGAGGAAATTCGTGGTGCACAGAGTTGGACGGTGGGCGAGGAATTAACTGTGAATTCTGGGAATAGTTACAGAGGGGTATTATGTCGTGTATGTGCATGAACTGAAAATTGGTATTACGCCGTAATAATTACGGTGGTATCATTGTGGATGCAAAGTGAGTATTGCATTGAAATACCATAAAAACGACATTAAAGAAATGACTGCTTTATTGTTTTATGACCGATAGTATGAAATTTCTCGCCCGTTTTGATCATAACCGTAACCGAAGCAAAACCGCCGCCACAGTATTTTTTAACAGTTCTCAGGAAAATTAACAAAAAGGCACATAAGAAAACAAGAGTATTTTTTGGCGGTTTATAATAAATAACTACCTAAATTCAACACTATTGGTATATTACAGGTTACTGGTACCGTTTCTTTTTTTTTTTGTATATTTTTATCACAATTGTGTACCTACCAGCGTAGGCATACAAAATAACGATGGCTCGATGGCGAAGACTCGTACGGTTTCTAAATTGAGCTCCTTTAACAATAATATACACAGGAATCTATTTTTTCCAGTTCTAAGTTCATACGAGAACATAACTGTTTGATACTCTGACTTAGTTTATCTCCCAAGTTGGATACTCGCCAACGGCAAGTTCCCAACTTTAATTTAGAATTCAGACTATTTTTACAGTAGGGAAGTAAGTCGTTACTTTTATCGAGACTGTCACTTTCATCACAATATTCGAGAGCGTTGCCAATGCCATATAGCTTGATAGAACTGACATGATAGGCTCCTTAAGGCGAAGTTTTCGGCTTCAGTTTGGGCCAAAATTCTTTCGTATCTCTGGATGGCTGTCCAGCTATTCTTCTCTACATGTCGCATTTCCGAACCATTTCTTGTGAAGTTTTGTGAGCAGGATCAATAATTATATAGATATTTCGTATTATTTTAAAGACACTCGCGATTTCTGCCTCCCACAGAGCCACTTGTAGTATTTACGTACAGTCAGACACATATAGTTAGTAGCAGCCAAGATAGCCAAATATTTCGGTACACGTCTCTACTACTGTAAGAATAAGGGTGTGTTACGAAATATTTGGTTACTCTGGCTGCTACTAACTACATATATGACGCTGAATGTACAGAAAGTCCGCTATCAAACAAAACGGATGATTGACGCTCTACCGCATGGCACGTGATCTTTTGTCTAGTTACAGATTTCTGTGTTACACTAAAAGTGATAACGCCAGTCTTGTTACTATGTGAGAACCGTAGATTTATAAAGGATTTAATAGAAGTCCTAGCGAATGCCCTAAAGATATGGAGGATGGGGGTAAATTAACTTGACTAAATTGAGAATGATCCGTAGACTAATAACTCCTTGACATCTCATGTCCTATTATACTTTAGTCGTATTATATCCGTGACGTCAGTTTCAGTACAATTTTTGACAACTGGTGACAAACAAAAACATCCTATACGCAATGCGAGACAGGAATTATGACATTGCATCTCGTTCCCACTTGTGTTGTCTATGCTTATATTATCGTTCTCACTCACGAGTGTATGCTCTAGAGCCTTGCTCTATGGCGCGAACGATTGTCACCACAGTCTAACTACATGTATGTATGATATAGTGATATTGTCCCCTAATATTTATAGTATAGTTTTTATACTGTAGTAGTAGTTCTTTATACCTTGGTGTCAAGGTCCGGCGGTGTCAGCCGGCGGGTGAGTTTAGCCGAGAAGGGAAGGGGAGTTTGGCAATAGAGACAGGCATGTCTAGACTGAATACTTTTGTATCGCATTTCCCAAGACGATACGTATCTTCTATCGACTTACATAACTAACCTATTTTTATATGCAGTGTAATAACACAGCGAAAGATAATCTTTAATGGCTAAAACGCCTTTCAAATTCAATCGTATCTTGTTTTCGTAAAATAGAGAAAAAATATATCAGATGCATTTTAAGTTTTAAGAATTAGTAAGGGTTCAAAAATATGTTTTGTTACGCGTGCTGTAAATATCACCAAAGATTTTAGTGTCACCCCAAATTTTGAAGGGCCAAATTGTCGGGGTACTTCCGAAACCAGATAACTGACTGAGATATATACGTATTTAATCGAAAATGCTTGATGACTGTTTGGTATATCTTACGTACCTACAGTTATAAACTGCTGTACAATGCCAGGTATATACGTACGTACTATTTGCCTATACATGTCTTTTATTGTCTATACTGTATATTTAAATCCATACATTACATGAGCGAAACATGGGTCTGTTATTAAACTGAAAGCACATTACGGGTATGAGGTTGAAATTCAATGATGATGCTGTCAGATTATTTTTGCAAAATAGTTCGACATGTTTCAATATTAATACGAGGGATGGAGGGACTTTTTGAACAGGACTCCGGCAGCCACCCACCTGAATTTAACGAATCACGCCGTGTCTGGTCCATGCTGAATCGCCTGAGAACGGGCATAGGCCATTGCCATTGTGCCCATCTCCGGAAAAAATGGGGCTGGCCAACTGTACCGCATATCGTCTTGGAGTGTCCACTAACCAAATACGATGGTCCAGCAGAAGACTTTAAAATATGTACGAGTGCAGCTGCTAACTACCTGGCAGAAATTGGATTATAAAAAGAGTGTATTTTAATTGTAATTGCCATACGATAAATAAATAAATATAGTCTCAAGAGCCGCAGGAGTTTCATGCGGAACACTAGCCCCCTGCAAAGCGACCCTTCAGATGCTCGCTGCCTGTTGTGGCGGACTCGATGCCCTCCGCCTGACGTCTACGTGCTAGCTTCGGAACAACTGCCACCCGGCCACAAGGAGCCATGGCCCATCTGGAGGGCGCTAAACAGGCTCAGATCGCATGTTGGCCGCTGTAAGGAAGACATGGCCAGATGGGGACTGCACCGTGGCCAATCAACCCAATGTGTCTGCGGTACAGCACCGCAAACCATGGTGCACCTGATGGCGTGCCCCACATGCCCACACTCCTGCTCGGAACACGACCTGAGAGACGCGACTGCCAGAGCTGTCCACACCGCTGCCCATTGGGCATCTCTTATTTGAGGAACCTCGACACGAAGAAGAAGAATAAATATAGTTATTACGGCTAATCTTTTAGCTAAATAATACAATAGCAGCCCGATGCATGCTGACCCGAACTGTAATATACCTAGGTGTTACTTAAATTCCCATATTTTACATACGTTTATATTCGTTTCAATCGCTTGGTATTAGTCTTGCAAGTGTCATTGAAGACATAACATAACAGTAATCAAAATTCAAAATGGCGGCCACCAGACGCCATATTGTAAACAAGAAAGTCGATGAACTATGTCATGTTGGGTATCGATAAATATGTAGGTATTTCAAAAACATTATTAGGTTTCTTTAATATTTTTTTAGTTAACTAACAATTTAAGATAAAAACAAAAAAAGTGCGAAAATTTCGTGGTTTTTTGAGTGCTGCAAAGTTAGCACAGGTCTTTCGAAGCTGGAAACTTGGATAAACGGAAACTTGGTAGTGGTCCTAACAACCTATTAAAAATCACAACTAGCCTTTAACTTGCGATTTTAATGTTCGATATGACTGTCCTATTTCTAAATTCTTCCAGAATTTCACGCATTATGCTGTATCTGATACTGTCAAAACAAAACCCAGCCGCTCAGTTTATTTCTTCGTGTTTTAACGTCTTTCTCGCATTCAGTCATCGGAGGAAAAGTTGATAAGACGAAAACCGCTCCCGGGCGCCTCGTGAATGCTAACCGACCGCCTTAGGATGTTACCCGCCAAATAACGCGTATGAATTTATGTATAAACTCACACAAGATACGAAAAACTTCTCGCGTAATGCTCATTTACAGCTAAGTGTTTGTTATTTCGAGGAACGATCCGGTTAGAACGTATCGTTTAGGAAACGGCGAAGTTTCCGAAGCATTAGTCAATGAGTTTGTGTGTAATGTTTGTTTACGGATAGCTAGCGCAGTCAGCAGCAGAAGTTCCTAAGCGCTCCTAGTGCTCAAAATGATCTCACCACAAAGGCACGAACTCTAATGTCAAGGGAATAAGGATCTGTGTACTGTGTAGGTCATTTTGAGGGTGTTATTTTGCTTAGCTACTTATGATGCTGACTGTGCACCACTGTGTAGTGTATGAAACATTCGTGAGTGTATGAATCACATGACGGAGAGAGTGCTAGGTGATCGATGTTTTCACCAGCCACAGCGATAAAATGTCAAACAGTATTTTTAAGATAGTGTCCACAGCATGCTATCTTTTACGATGACGAGTAACTTTGAATTTGAATTTGAATTTTAACTTTTAACTTTTAATTTTAATTGTATGGTATTTTATTTTTGTAAATTTTTAAATGGATTTTTACCTAAATAAACAACAATTTTATTTATTTATTTATTTAAAATGATAGAACCCCATAATATGTGTATACGGTGTGTGGCCTGTAATAGAAGTAAATATTTAAAAGGACATTTCCTTAGAGCATTTGCAGTAACCCCTTGTGACCATTATTTTTTTAATTTTGAGAAATGTTGATTTAAAGTTATGACCTCCAAGTAATGTATCTTGGCACCACGAGATTATAGCACAGCGTCAAAGCAGATTTTGAGGTAACATCATGTATTGAGTCATAGTTTTGGCATTTTTGTTTTTAAAATATATTTTTGTGTATTTTTTTTTTGTTATTTTTTGTGTTTTTAGCATTAAAAAAAAACTACTTGTGTCACCCCAGAAGAGTAACAAATACACTTAAACTTACTTTAAAGACAGAAAAAAAAAAATGCTCACAAGCTCAATACCTATTTTATACAACCATTAAATTTTTGCTCCTATTCCAGGCCACACCCTGCATATTATGCCAATTTGATCTCAGTTCACAATTTGACGATTTTACATTAACTTGACATTATTGGTCTATTTAATCTAATTGAGCCACACTAAGTGAGCAATGCATATACAAACACGATATACCAAGGGTAACCAATTACTATGATAATATATTATACCCTACATTTTAAACTGCCTGCCGGCAGATATCGGACAGAAGGCCAATAGAGCAACATTTCAAAGAAAATTATTCAATTATAATCATAGATAGCATAGTAGACACTAGTAAATTATATAATGAATGTATAAACATAGGTACAGTCGAGGAAATTGAATGTTTAGCACTTTTGGACCTTAACGTCATTCTAATAGAGTTGACATGTGCCAAACATTCAATTTCCTCGACCGTACATAGTAGTCATAGGTATATATAAATTAGGCAAGCGAATATACTCAGATGCCCCAGTCAAACTGTGCAAACCGTTTTGTGGAACAGACGTTAATTGTAAAATTATACTTAGGTGCCCTTTTAAAAAAAAAAAAAATCCTCATTGGCATAAGTACTTATTAACATTCACAATTTTGGAATTATTCAGTAAATCAAACACTTACCAATATTATTCTGATTCTGATTCAACTCACTATCTGCTCAGTAACTATACTAGACAAAACAATATTCTTACAACACATTCCAAATTGAAGTGCCGTCGTTCAAACGTTTGCATAAAAAGGCAATAACCATCGAGTTATTGCTTCTCGAAAAATGCTAAAACGCTGACATTCCTATTCGATAAACACGGTTTTCTGCTTTGTAAAATCTGAAATACGTGCGTTACCTGACGTAGTATATTTAGCATTTGTTTGTCTGACCTTTCGATAGGGATGCAATAAAATTATTATCAACCCTCCGCTCCTTTCCTATTACAGCCTGGGGATTTCAGACGTATAATATATTGGATCCGCACTTTATATCTACAGTAAAAACAACCTACTATATTATAAAAGTACATTTTTGAGAATGTTCAAAGTTTTGTAATTATTTTACTCAATAACTACCCAACGCAGCCTGCCTGAAGGCTGACGGCCTTGAGTTCAAATCCCGGTGAGAGCAAATATTGATAAGCACGAATATATATTTGCTTCTTCGTCTTCGATGTTTTAAATGTTTTTGAGTATTTGTATGTTCCTATTATATATAGCGTTGCCTAGTACTCATTACACAAGCCTTATTTAGGCTAATCGATTTGCGTAAGATTATCCTCTCATATTTATATTATGTAATTAGTACGTCTACAAAGGCCGTTGTCAGAAGCTTATAATAAATTGGTCATTTACATATTCGGTATAAAATTATTGCATTTAAATTTTCCATAATCATTTCAACAAAATGTTACCGCATTACAAACACGTCTATTGTAAAATATACAATGTAGCAGGAAAAGTCAACATTCCCGTTTTTATTCCTTCATAGCGGGATTTCGCAAACATATTTTCATATTGTGAAAAAACGAAACATCGTGTAACGAAAATATATATTAACAGTGCGAAATGCGGGAGACAAAATATGCGCAGACATATGTTTTGTTTCGGTTACGAGTACGAACGATTCAATAAGGTAAACGGGAGATTTTCACCCTGCTGAGACAGACGAAGATATTTGTCATACATGCCCACAAGCAGCTTCATAAAAAGAGGGTAATATTACTTATAAAATTGCGCGAATTTACGAATTGTGTTTTAGGTGATGCAGAGTTGACAGTAACAATTTCTGGCAGTTGTGAAGGTTTATTGTTGACATAATATTATGACATCAAAATTCTCTTAGCTGTTTTTGAGAAGTGACACTAACACCTTTATGAAAAGTGCAATATCTACATATGTTCAAGTTACTATTAGGGTGTATATAAATCATTCATTGTAAATCCTCCTGAGATATGCGACGCTGTGATCTCATAGGTGTAAAAATATGAAACATATTTCGAACAGAGGTGCACAGCAGTCGCGGCGTGTGAAAATTTTCGATGGGCAAACAAAACCATATAAAAGAGTTTATAGTAAGTACCTATATAACTATAGGCTAACGTACCGGAAGACGCGGCGTGGGTAGGCCCCCGCCCCCATAAGGTGTACTGATGACCTGGTAAAGGTCGCGGATGCGGGTGGCGCAGAACCGGTCACTTTGGCACTGTTTGTGGGAGGCCTATGTCCAGCAGCGGACTGATATGATGATGATGATGATGAACTATATGCTAGGCTTGCCTAAAAGTAAATTTTAGGCAAGCCGGTGGGAATCAGATTGTATGGACGCTCCGCCACTGGTGCACAGAGAAGTGCCTTAAAATACATTTTAGGCAAGCCGGTGGGAATCAAATTGTATGGACGCTCCGCCACTGGTGCACAGAGAAGGCTTGCCTAAAGATAAATTTTAGGCAAGCCGGTGGGAATCAGATTGTATGGACGCTCCGCCACTGGTGCACAGAGAAGTGCCTTAAAATACATTTTAGGCAAGCCGGTGGGAATCAAATTGTATAGACGCTCCGCCACTGGTGCACAGAGAAGGCTTGCCTAAAGATAAATTTTAGGCAAGCCGGTGGGAATCGGATTGTATGGGTGCTCCCCCACTCTGCCACTGGTGCACAGAGAGATTAGCTAGTAAGAGATTTACCAACCCTGTAGTATGCCATTACAGCGAAAAAAAAATTGTTGTTGCATTTTTTGTAATAACAAGAGCACTATTTGCAATTATCATTCTACGATATCTTAGTCTAAAATATATCTGTTTGTATTTCGCCCTTTAATGTTTTTTTGTGTACTTATACTGATTAATACTAATCGCGAAACGTAAGGTTGACGTAGCAAGTGACCGGAGAGCTGGCGGCTTCCTCGGGCAACGCATCAGCATTGCAATTCAGCGAGGAAATGCCGCCACTCGCCAGCACCCTCGGTATAATGCCTCAAAGGCCTTTTTTAGATTTAACTTAGTTTAATTTAGGTAATATTCATTATCATCTAGTATTTTTGTACTTTAGAAAATAAATGAATTTTCATTAATACTTATATGGTTTTGACAAGAATAAATAATTATAACAGAAATTCGCTAAGAGATGAATATATCCGCGACACTCTTAAAGTTGCACTGATACACGAAAAACTCCGAGAGAATCGCCTACGCTGGTACGGACACTTAATGAGACGAGAAGATGACCATATGACTAAAAGAGTGTCAAACATAGAAGAAAAGAAGAGGGGCCGAGGACGACCACAAATGATCTGGCTACAAACAATATACAATGACCTGAGAGATACACTGACACACGCAAAGAGACAACCCACAACCGCACGATGTGGCGCAAGAATACTAGGAGGGCTGACCCCAAATAAATTGGGACAATAGCCAGGAGAAAGAAGAAGATAACAGAAATTCGCTGAATTAACGGACATGATAGGATCCCTTTCGAAAATTGAAAATTATATGGGATGTTAACGCGCCGACCCGCACAAAAATTTGAATCCCTTGGCTCAGCAACAATTATAGAACTATAGCTTCCGCCCGCGACTTCGTCTGCGTGGACCCCGGATAAAAACTATTCTATATTTTATTCTAGGCTATAAGTATACAATTTTGTGCAAAATTTCATCCAAATCGGTTGAGCCTTTTAAAAGCGTGATTGAGTAACTAACATCCAAACATCTAAACATCCAAACTTTCGCAATTATAATGTAAATATTATAGTAGGATTAAAACCACGGAACTATGTATGTTCAATCATTTGTTAATAGTTATTTACGATACAAGTGCCGAAAATAGGAAATTCGCAACGAGTGGTGATAAATTAAAACACGACCGAAGGGAGTGTTTTAAATCGACACGAGTTGCGAATTACCTATTCGCACGTGTATCGTACAACGTTTTACTGTACAAAGTGTACTGGCTCTTTAAAGTTTCGACATATGCACGAAAAGTGCTCTTTTCCGCACTAGTGCGGGAAAGTAGCACCATGTGTACTGTAAAATATATTTTTAGTTGTTTTAGTTTTAGGCCCGGTTTAGTCTAATTAAACGATGCTGACGGTCCGGGATTCAAATCCTGGTAGAGCAAATATTTGTATGATGAGCATGAATATTTGTTTTTCACGCCACTGCTCGGAAATGTGGCAAAAGATAGTTAGAATTCAGGGTTCAAAGCTGGGGGGGGGGGGGGGGGGGGGTTAGTTGGACGTCGCACGAACAGGCCATCTATGAGTTCAAACTGTCCAACAATGTTTTTGTAGTCCAGTTTCAACAACGATTCGTACAATCACAGCTCCCCCGCCCCTGCCCCCACCCCCGCCCGCGACGGTCGCGTGTGGAGACTGTGGAGTGGAGGGCAGTGCGCGGTCGGCCCGGCGCGCTGCTGCTGCTGTGCTGCTGCTGGCGGGTGTTTCATATTGTGATCTTTAATTAGGTCATTTTGACTTATAATTATTTGCAATTTCCTCGCAGTAGGTGTAGGCTATGTAATGTCTCGGCCAAAAGTGCAATAGATGGACTCGTCTCCTTCGAGGTCCTCACCTGCGGCTCGGACCTCGAACACACTCGTCCATCTATTGCCTACTTTCTAGCCATTACAACTATGTACTATTTTAGCCTCGGTATCCTTTAGGCTATTAAATGCATCGTGGTCTAGACTTGAGACATAAGTCTTAACTTGCTAATAAGCTAACAATTAATTTGATTTGTATAAGATTGTCGTGCATATTTTTTATTTTAATATCTCTATCACGACTGGCAAGACTTTCGATTAAAAAAAACGCACTTTTATTGGTTCATCTTTTTGTGAAATACGATGCCACAGACAGACACACAGATACACATTAAAAAACTTAAGTATATCGCCCCTCGATTTCATCAGGGGTTAAAAAAGGTAGTTTAGAGTAATATAAAATGTAACAGAACTGATGATTTTCGGTTCCAGGAAAATCTATTTCAATGTGTATGTCGTAGAATGTCCGGTTTCCAAACATATATGTCCGTGGCTGGCCAACACCTGAGAGACGCCTTTCAATATCTGGCGAACCAATATCACCGGGCCAGAATACAATGGATCGTAAATCGCCTGCGCCGAGCCACGTACGTTCATGTTAGGACCAATATACCGCTGCACACAACATGGCGTCGAAACGTGATTTGTGGTGGACAAACGACCTTAGCAAGTAGTTGTTTGATAAACAATCTATAGCGCGTTTTCATTGGTCGATACATTCGGGAATATTTCCCAAACGGATGCCATATGCTGCATTCGAACAACAGTTTTGTGCTGGTCGATTACGTGAGTTGTCCTAACGTACGTTAGAAACCTACATGATCACCCCTTTGGTGCATAGTAACCGCAAACCGCATATGATCACAAGATCACTGTTCTTATTTTTTAGGACTAAGTCTCATTGTTTCAGACACGAATTGACCCAAATTGTTTTAGTCCAGTAATTTTACTGACTAGAATGAATAAAAAATACAAATTTGGAAATATGTAATTATACAGGATGTTTGCTCCATCGTTTTTTAATTCAAGTTGAAACGCGTAAGCATAAAGAAAATGTCTAAATTATTTTAAAAGAATACAAAAAAAATACCAGTGGACATAACATTTTTTTGGAGGCCGGAAAATATAGCCAATGACCGTATATATCGAGGGATAGGGAGGCCGAGCAGGCGTGTGTGAAGGCGGATCCGACATTACGGACCGTGTGTGCGTGTACTTGCAGGTATTCGCGAAATAAAAGTCACACAATATAACTCAATCACTATACTATTTAACTGGTAACTAATTCACAAACACCGAAAATATAACAGGATTGCAACAATAAATCTCGATTAAAGAGCCAATGGGTTTGCAAGAGACCATCACGGGCGGGGCGCTGTCAACGAACGACGTCCCTCGCTGCCATGACACTTACAACTCCATTCGGGGTTACCCACTCTTAAAATAAATCAACTTGATGTCAACAATTTCGTCAACTACCCGCTTAAAGAAATAATGAACTTCTCAACTCAACATTATTCACGATTACTCGATTAATTGAATTCCAATAAAAATCATCGAAATAATAAATCGCCCGCCGTTATATATAATAATATAATAAATACTAAGCTGTTTTTATCTGTGCAACGGATATGTTGTCATTTAAATAATTACCTAGAGACAAAATCCAACAAACTATAAGTCATCAAAAAAATATTACTTAATTAGCTCCTGGAAAATAAAAATAAACTATATTTTGGTTAATTTACATTTGCTCCAAGTATATTATTCAAGATAAATCATGAAAAAAACACAATGAATGCTTCATTTTATTTATATGCTTTATTTTTATCTATATACTTACCGTGTATATATATATATATATATATTAGGGTGTAAAGTTTGTTGGATTCTTGATTCATCTTAAAATAAAGTTTTAAAATGAAAAAGACTCTATTATAAATTAATGTTTTTCAAAACCGTATTTTTAGACTTACGCAATACAGTACAAACGTATAAGTTGCTACTAGCTTATATTGAAATGTCATGAACGTTAACTTCAGTCGCTATGTTCTAAGGTGAATATATTTTTATGATGTTGGAACCGCAATCGTATAGCGTTTTCACAATATTATTATCTTTATTATACCATTGGCGTAACCTCCAGACGCCCCGAGCATCGAGTTTGTTCACCTAGCTTTGACAAATTATTCAAGTCGAAGATTTCGTTGTGTAATCAGTTATATAAACGTTCGAGTCAGCTTTATAATTCGAAGGAAAAGTAATTGGTTTTAGCGTTATACGTACAAAGGGGAATTAAGATAACATTTTTAACCGACAAAAACCATGTAAAACTTTGGTCTATTATTTCAGATTCTTTTAATATCATTGACAACGTGGTTTTTACGTTGCTAACTTATGAGGAGTTTCGTCTTCGTTGTCTTTTTACCTGACTGACAAAGGAGAGGAGGGTTATTTCTAATGCAATCATGTAAATTGCAACGAGTTTTCCGTTTTAACCTGAATACCTACTAATATTCCGTGGTGGGGTTCAAATGAATTTATCTTATTATATATACATACTAGCTTCTGCCCGCGACTCCGTCCGCGTGGAAATCGTTTATATCGCAGCTCCATACAAACTTCAACCCCCCATTTCATCCCCTTAAGGGGTGATTTCCAGGATGAAAATATCATATGTCCTTCCCCGGGATTCAAACTATCTCCATACCAAATTTCATCGCAATCGGTCTAGCGGTTTAAGCGTGAAGAGGTAACAGACAGACAGACAGACACACTTTCGCATTTATAATTATTAGTATGGAGTATGGAATAGTATGGATACAGTGTGGATATTTTATTCTTCCGTTATGTATATACATAAATTATTTATTATAAAAAAGACGCCGGTAAAACTACAGACAAAATATATACTAAGTCGGTACAAAGGAAAACTGTGCCAATAAGGGATCTCTTCCAGCTAAACTTTGAGCGATTGAATGAAAATCTGCAGGTCGATCACGAAACGTATTATACGTAGGTACGTTATGTAGATCTAAATGTAAAATTTCTATGGAAAAATGACAGTAACACTGTCCTATCGCGCGTTCGAAACGTTAAACGCTACCTTTAACGCTATTGGGTGTCATTCATTGTTTACGAATGTTTGTTGAGACCGTTTTACATTATAGTATATTGTGGCAGGCGTATTTTTCAACGTCTATGTCACAAAATACCCCATTATTAAAAACTTGAGCTGAATTTAAAATTTATTCATAATTTTATACTCCAATATACAACAAAACTATTGCAAGGGACCTATATTATTTTAATTTTGTTACAAATATTCCAAATTGTTAACTTTACTTTCAGGAGTAAGCAAGTCCCAAAAAGTTTTATTGTGTTATCAAGGGACCGATTGGGCGTGACGGGGGCGTGACATTTTTTTCGCACTCTTCTTGACATTTCTCTGTTGACATCAGAGATGGCACCAAAGTGAACCATTAATAGCAACCGACATCGCCCGACGTCGGTAATGGAAGGTCCAAGTATAAATAAAATCCTTTGTCTTGTCAATCTATTATCAATGTCGCCGGCATCCTTTCAGGGGTTAAAATCCATTAAGGGAAATTTAAATGCGAATGTTGGTTTATTTGTAATTAGAGATTCGAGAATATTTTAGTGTCAAAAATACCTGTGATCTGGGCATTCTTTGTTTTACCGTTATAGTTGAGTAATGTACAGACCGGAATTTTCGTGGCATTTTTGAACTACCGTAGTGGCTTCTTATTTATAGACTTTTTATGTACATACATATATGTAAAGCCGGTATATCGATTGCAATATAAATAAAATAAACAGCATTTAATTCAGGCAATTTATTTGACTACTTTGAAAGTAAGTGGCATTTATAGCACCTGGCTATCTTAATAAACATAGGTACGTAATTTAAAAATAAATATTGAGCATATATATTTTGACTATTGTGTTATGTAATTGCAGGCAGTAAATTGTATTTATCTTCCATTTCATAATTCAAGAAACATTCATCATCTTCTTAACGTTTTTCACGGGTGCATCCTAAGGGAGCCCGGGGTCCAATCGGGGTGGCAATCTTAATATAACACAGAAAAAACATTCATGATTATGTTAAGATTTTGTTACATGAATAGCGATATTGCGAAGTTGATGAATGAGAAATGAGAAGTCAGTATGACAGATCAAAAATGCCATCATAATTCCGGCCGGACTCGTTAATGTATCTGTATACTATTCTTGTACAGATTTCACCAGCGACCCCCACACGTCAACGATATATTGTTACACCAACAAACCAACAATAACTGGTGCAGTATCATCGAAACTAATAAATCCGTTCGTTTTAAACCTTAAAATAACACAGACAAAATATTCCAGCGTTCAATGGTTTCGGGGCTATATAATATTTGCTTAACGCCACTTTCGCATGTGGTGGTATGGTACGAAATCGGTGGAGCAGTCTAGTCATTACACATTACACATGCTTAACAGAGCGATTACAATTAAGTGAGTGATGTTTCGTAGAATTTTCATTTCATCGAACACCATTTTTTTCAGAAACTGTAAAATACAGCATACCTATTCTGCCCCACCAAATTCGGCAGGAGCCTTATTGCATGTAGAACAAAAGCCTTAGCCATCCAATTTGTTCGTCAACTACCCGCCACCATCTATCTTATTACAGTTCCAGTTTTTGTAAACAAAATCATCACTTACGGCGCTGACAATACCCCTGGGGCCGTACAAGCCTATGAAAAAGGTCTCACAAGTTAAGGGCAGACTAGCGATCGCCTTGGGAAGAATGTAGCAACGAATTCGTTTTGATGAATCCAATTCGCCGTGGTCATTCGAGCCGGATGTTTTAAATTTTGTAAAACGTACATAGAAGAGGCAATCTGCAATGAAATTAGATAAGTAGGTATTTTGTTTTAATGCAGGTAGACAAGTTTTAAAATATATTCTAGCGGCCGGGAATAGCAATCACTGTAATTTGTAATTTGTTACCGATAGCTCTTCTTTTGGAGAGCTATTGTAATCCGAATTATCATCATTCGCATCGAATAATAAACATACGACCTTTGGTTAATGAATTATGATATCGGGATGTAATAGTTATAATGATGGCTATAAAGCCTAGACTCCTGGCACGTAGTACACACAATGCAAAAAGGGGTATTTTAAGTTGAACATTTGTGGCATCGTAGCTTGCAAAAGGATGAACCGAAATCGGTATCGGAAATGTGTGTTTTTTTTTAAATAAAGTCTTGTCTATTTTTTTTAATAAAGGAAAAATTGAAAAATGTAATGCTCCGAGCCGGATTCGAACCGGCGACCACAGGCATTCATGGCCCGTCCGAATCCGGCTCGGAGCATTAAATTTTTCAATTTTTCCTTTATTTAAAAAAATGTATAATTTCGTTAGCAGCGTAACTGCTTGATACAAAATTAAAGTCTTGTCTGTTGTGAGGGTTCATGATTATGTTTAAAATGTAGAGGGTGTTTTAATTGTTTTATTTATTAATTATAGAAACAACAGAAGCAAATGTATAACGTATGTGTGTTAATAACTTGAATGTACCTACTACTAACATTAATTAATTAAAGTCTGTACTTACTAACAACGATATGGGCCATGGCCTGAAATAAACGTTAATTTAATTTAATTTAATTAGAATAAATAAGTTACAAACTTATAGATGTTTACATAGATATGCACTTACATCCTAAAATGCTCTCGATGAGACAGCGTTTGTTTTTGTAGTTACGTGTAAATATTGTTACACATATATTTTTTTATCAGACTATTGTTATCTATATGTTTTTTATCAGACTATTGTTATACATATGTTTTTTATCAGACTATTGTTATATATATGTTTTCTTATCAGATGCACGATGTTTTTTTCCGCATGAGGAGGATAGTTTAGCTTTAGTGCTTACAATTTTCCCAATAAACTATGAATATTTCTGACCGTTTCCAAGTTAGAATTCATCAAGCTTTTATGCAAATATCTGCAGATTAAAACTCTGACGGAGAATAAGGTCAATGCCATCACTGACAAACAATATTTTTAAGGGATGAATTTTGGTTGGACCCTGAAAAAGTATGTCATGGTAAACATTAACAGTTACAAAGATTAACTAGGGTTGGCGCTATCATTAAAATGATTTATTTTTCTTTTTTATTTGCAGTATTTGTGTAATGTATGTATGTAAAGTGGCCGTCAATAGAATTTGCTAACTATGTAAACAAACCGCCATATTGAAATTGTCTTTCACTATGGCGGTTTGTTTACATAGTTAGCAAATTCCATTGACGGCGACTTTATGTAAGCACTTTATTGTACTTACACAAAACAGGTTAAAACATAAACATGATATTTAAGATTAACAAAGGCTTCTTCCAGCTAACCTTTGAGCAATCGAGCAATTGAAATTAAAAATTACTATCCAATTTTACTGTCCTTATATGACAATATAATTTCTTTAAGGTTCATGGAAAACGTCCACCCTGTATTTACCAGGTAGTTTATGTTGGTACACCAAAATTAGGCCACGAGTCAAGTGCCTGAGCTGGATAGCGTGTCCCTGACATTACTTTTCCTGTCCGCTTACTAAGATAAAAAGCGTGTTTCCTTATTCCGGACAAGCCTCAAAAGTATGACAGATATATTACTGCGGAATAAACTGTACTACAATATTTTTTGTGTATATGAACCCACCACGAATGCCATATTATGATTCTGAAAACAACCGTTAACATTCTAAACTTCAATGACTATGACTCGAAATCTAAATTTAGTAAAATCATGTAAACGCAACTAACATCAACCTTTTATTACATAAATCTGTAAAACTATAGATATCAAACCAATTTGAGATTACGATTCGGCCATAAAAACTCATTTAATTGATTATAATACATTCTTGCCCGCGCGGCTCCGCCCGGGTAGTTATTGCAAATAACGCACGCAACCCCGCGTAATAAAATATAGCCTACCTATGTCCCGTGAAAATCCATTCCGTTCTATACACAGGAAAATTATTTGCTTTAATCAGATGCGTGTTTCCGGATATTATCTCCTACATACAAAACATACAACTTACAAAATTACAACGCTGCAACATCACGGACATTTCTTCTTTATAATATAAGATTAGTGCATGTTATCGTATTGTTTCTCTTTCTAACTGCTTTGTTTGTGTGAGGTGTGCTATAAAGAGTATTGTATTGTATTAGTATAGTTTCACTAACGACCCTTGAAAACACTCCAGACAGACTTTTTATTTCAGTTATACATACAAACAATAACATTGTAATCTAGCATGCATATCGAATGGAATACTAATGATGTTGTTAGCTAACGAGGGTTCTTCGTTCAGATTGCACAAAGAAAATACAATGTAGGTACTAACAGTAAAGATATGTTTACATTTTACAGTGCTCGAGACTGTCCCAATATTCACACTTTCAATATTAAGAGGCTGACAAGACCTAATTTGGTGAAATTAATGTTATTTAAGCAGTTTTTTAAGAAAAACTATATGTTCTAGCACATCTAAAGTAACTATATATGTTAATATTCACCATATTTCAAAGACCGTGGATGGGCTCGATACATAATTGGATGAAATCGGCTCGATAGAAAATAATTGCAAAGATTGGCCTTAAAATCACATTCAACGGTTCTATGTCTTTATTTTTTTGACGTATGGGTCTGCAATTAAACAGATGAAGTCAACATATTCATACCTAAACCGCTAACGAGTCATATTTCACAAATAATCCACCCTTTTTTTTATTTCAATATTTAATGTCCTATTTATTATCTTCAAAAACCGGGCCGCCCAGTAACACTCGCTCTCGTTTACTCCGATACAAATAGACAGTGTGCGCGCTATCCAAAATCCTCAGGGCATTTTGGTGTTGACAGCGTCTTAATGGATAATAATAGAGATGTAACTATCAACTATTTGAAATAAAGGTAGTAATTATTGGGGCGTTTACCTTTAGTAAAAGTGTGGAGAGAGTAGATAGAGTATTAGCGATGGAGGTAAACCTGACTACATTGAGAGGTATCAGAATATTAATACACATGTAATCCAGTGACCAAAATGCCATACGATAAATAAATAATTAATACACCCTTGAGATCTCACGTCCTTTATGATTTAGCCGTGTTATATCCGTGACATCAGTTTGACAAATAAAAAAGGCCTATACGCGATGAGGGACAGCAAACACGACATTGTATCTCGTTCGCACTTGTGGTAATATCTATGCTCACATCTTCATCACACACGTGTGTAAATACACGTGTGCGAGTCCCTCTATCCTTCCTCTGGTACAAAGCCACTGTAGTCTTACTTAAAGGCAAGGATTACTGCTATAAAAATCGTTCCTAAAACAGCTTATCTCAACCCCGAAAATGACCATAATTGGTTCCTACCGCTCACGTAAACCGCCTCCAGCGTTGCCAATTTCCATTCGTGTCTTTTAAATAATTCTGTGATACGTACCCAAGCACGTATGTGAAGTAACTTCCCCATGTCGCAGCTGCGACCGAACTCAAACACGTCGACCAGACAACATCGAGCCTTAAGCTATGATTATTACAATTTTATTATAGCACCCCGGTAATTTCGTACATTTGACGACCTATTTTGGATGCTCGTTTATGTTGGGAATGAGGCTAAAGTATTTTGTATGGTCCGTTACTGAGGGTCGAGCGAAGTTATTTGTAATGGTAAGGGCATGACTATCTTTTGTTATTATTTTTGAATTTACAGACATGTGTTGAACGAGATTCGTTTTTGTAACATTGCAGATAAGCAAAGATTTGTCTCGGTTGGTATGGTCACGTTTTACGAAAAGTAAATTTACTTGGGAAGAAATGTCTGGTTAAATAGCGATTCCACCGGGGATTGTTGTTCAGATGTGAGTGGAGAGATATACTCGTATTAAATAATAGCAAGTCAAATCTATGTTCAGTAAAATAATAATTTAAATAACTCGACCTCTCTGTAGCCTAGTTGGTAGTGACCCTGCCTACGAAGCTGGAGGTCCTGGGTTCGAATCCTGGTAGGGGCATTTAATTGTATGATGAGCACGAATACTCTTGTTCCTGAGTCATGGATGTTTTCTATGTATTTATTGATCTATATAAGTGTGTCTTATGTCTTATATTGTCGTCTAGTACCCATAGTACAAGCTTTGCTTAGTTTGGGACTAGGTCGATTTGTGTAAGATTGTCCCCCAATATATATATTTATTTATTTAACTGTTAATTTAAACTATTATTTTACACAGTCGTGCCTTACGCGATATTTATTTGCCTTTATTTCCTTTATAAAATAATAGTTTATACATGTGTACAAAGCGCGTGACTTTAAATTGTTTGGTAGAGGTATATCAATAGCATTAAGGTTCAGAGGAGTTATTGCGTTAATTTTCAAAAAAGCGTTAGAACAACTCAACTGTCTTTTCGTACCTAACGTACGTACAACATGTTACGCAATCGACCAGCAGGACTAACACACACACATCAGTTTAATGATTACAAATAATGATACTGTCAATGTCTTTGTAAGATACATTCCAATCTTTAGAAATCTACAGCCATTTAGAAATGTACGTCTAGAAGCCTCGAGGCCAAGCGGCGACGTTGAAATCCGTCATTTTGATGGAAAAATTGCTCGACCATTGGAGATTCCCGATAGATAAAGGCCAACAGCAAATTGTTGAGGCAATCTATCTTCCCCGCCGATAGCTAAGACGCTTATTAGAAAATGTCGTTTCCATCTGATGTCAGGAGTCGTTACAATTTGATATAGATCAGACTACAAACATATTACTGCTAAATACCCAAACTCCGAAAGTAAGAAAGGTAGGCCAACACTTGGAGACTAAGAGAGAGAAACAGCTCTACGAGCTGGATTAATACAAAAGTAGTGATTATTCGTCGAACCCAGAAAACAACCAAAACGTGTAATGAAAAATTACTTAAAAATATGAAAATTGGAATGAAGAAGGAACTATTAAGAATAAATTACCATCAGATCGAAAGGAAGAACCTTCTCTGCGTAATCTAAATGCGGTTTTCGGTCATTTACTTTTTTAGGATTTGAAAACGAGTGAGCGCAACGAATGAGGAGCAGCGAACGAAGTAGTGCTTACCGGGCGCAGTGCTTTCTAGACAAATGGCACTAATCTAGAGGATGCAAAAGAACAAACTTGTTCTATTTAAAAATGTCGTTGCGCTCTTTTAAAACTCGTAGAGGCAAAAAAAAGCTCAATATTGCGCGTTATGCACGTTGTTAATGTAAATATTTAATTTATATACTAGCTACGCTCACCCTTTCTTATACCAAACAATTTCACCCAAACTCGTGTTTTGCTGATCAATTTCGTAAAGTTTCGTACGTATGTTAAGTAGATCTACATACATAATATATAATAACGACCGGAGGGGTAGCCAGTGACCTCGGATTTACACTTGCTAAAATCTTGTCAAAAATTTCTTGCTTCATTAATTTTAATGACATTCTTGAGACAAGTTAGTCGGTGTTTAGGTACTCTTAATTAGACTTTTGCTTAGGATTTCTCTGATTTGTTTTAAAAAAGTTGATTAGTAGATCTAAATGTAATTTTTGTATAGGAAAATGAGCTTTCATAAAGTTACACAATCACCCCTCTCGTTTGCATTTTTTTTAATTCAATCGAATTCAATAATTTATTCATAAAATAAACGTGTCAAAAATTTAAAGCCGAATGTTTGTTTTTCTGAATGTCTCAATAATACTGTAATTTTATCAGTCCCGGTAGGCGCGCGGTCCGTCGCCGACGATATATCATTCACTTTATTTACGATGTAGCATTGTATTGCAAATAATTTACCTACCTACTGCAATTTATATTATTATTATTGTGGTGTCGTGTTAGAATTTCACCACCCCCTTTCATCTCGCGGGTGTTTAAAAGTCGACTCGACGTGGACGATGGGCTAGCGATTTATCACTGCAATATCACATGATTCGATCTTTTATACCCACATTTATGCTAAGAGTGGCGCTGGAACATAACTTTCATGTGCTCTCGCTAACCCTTAAAGGAATAAAGGCGTGGTTCTATGTATGTATGTATTATTAATGATGGTATATCTCATATTGCCAAGCGTTCACACAAATATAAACATCTGCATTTACATATTTGATAGAGGTACTATCAAACGCTGGTTTAGTCAATATCCCCATCGAAATCCGATATGCATTTAACCGGTCTGCGTTGAGCCTTTTAGCATAAAACCCATATGGAAAAACATTGCGGGTATAACGTCCACCAATTTTCCAACACTACGAAAGCACCACTCTGCATTCAAACAGCTCAAAAGATTTAAGTCCTTTGCATTGCATCGACGTAAACATACATTCGATTTATTTTATACCATCTCAATCTGAAATCAATTTGCTTCTCTGAAAGCTTTCATAACGATGTTGTTAGTTAATTTTTCAACCTCTCAAAAGCCGCACTTTCTCATTAAAACTATTTCCTGTTCGGAAATTGACTGTTTTTCCATTACCGATCTACTCTCGTTAATAGCTTATAACCTATATGTACTATAACGTACTGAGATATAAGCGGCTTAGGCTTAGCTCTGTAAAATAATATCTATGAGCAGAAATTGTATGTGCTATTAGTGTCGCTTTAATAAGGAAAAAAAAAATACGTAAACATTTTAGATCCTAATGACTTATAGAGGTCACCAAAACCCACTGAGGCTTGCAACCTCGTCCATGTCACATGCGCATTGCCCGGCCACATTGTAAAAAATACCCTCATTTTCTTCGTGTTGTGTTTCTTTTTTCGTAAATACTATAGTAACAAAGTAGGCACCAAGTCTATATCAGAGTGAAACTTCCACATCGAGCGTAGGTGTGTGTATGGTAGGTGTGTATGTATATGGACAAGAAATAATAAACGCACGGTAATCTTTTAATCCACAAAACAGGATGGAGGATAAAATGTAACTTAAAGATATTACGATGGAAATTGCACCGTTGGTATTCATTATCATCATATCAGCCGAAAGACGTCCACTGCTGGACATAGGCCTCAAAGAGTGCCAAAGTGACCGGTCCTGCGCCACCCATTCATTAATTATGTACTAACCAAATTAGTCCATATTTCAGAAATTTTTTACGGAGTATTTGTCGTTCCAGCTTTTAAGTAAGATGTCCAACATTTCATGTAATATTTTTCCTTTTTCTTGTATTAGTTAATTGTGTTCGGTACCTAGTCATTGCATAACAATTTGTATTCCGCTAGTCAATTGCGTAACTTTTTTAAGTACGTTAGGTAGATCTTAATGTGGTTCATTGTACAATAAAAATTACCTTTGAGTTTTATTAACCCTTCAATTGATTTGTATTAAAAGTTACGCATTACTTTTATGAGCAACTTGTAACACACCGAAATGATCTTTTTAACTCCTGTTATTAGACAAAAAACTTCCACGAAATATGACATGTCACAGTGTCACACATTGTTATAGCATGGCCCCTTGTGGTTTACAGAAGTATAGACGGGCGATCTCTACATCAAGAAGATTAGAAAGAAAGAAAGAAATATATTTATTTGGTGAGATATCATGTTACATGTTGTCTTACAATTGGAATTCACCAAAATGGATGCCACTCAGCATAGGCCACCAGCAATACATGCTAAAGGCGCTGGTTTTCAGGGCACCCAGAGATAGATACAGGTAAGGATCTTAATATCTGTTACGTTTAAGTTATAACTTATACTTATAAATTAAACGTAATAGGGGCCGGGGCCAGATGCCGACGAAACACTTTTCGTTAACATCTGTCATTCCCATACATTTTATTCGTTTCTATTGGCGTTAGCGCTTGTCGATTGTAACCTTGTCTAGGCCCCCTGAACTTAATAAATGAGAAGGAGAGGTCAATGGTCAATCAGGTGTTTACAAATCAGGTCTAAGGTATGTATGATGAAACGCAGATGTAGGCATGATGTCATTTACAAATATTGAAACGAGGAGCTATGCGGTTTGTCCGCTTATGCATTAGATATTTGATTAGCTCATCGAATCGTGCAGGAAAAATAAATAAGAGGTGGTAGTGACGGTGAATCCTTTATGGACACCCGTAAACATGTAACATTAAATTACAAAAAAAAAGGGGCAACACTAGATCGTTGTAGGCTACGCCCCCGAGTAAAAGACGTTTTTGTCTTCTGCACACGAAATAACGAGATTAAAGATTCTTCGGAATTGACTTTATTGGACAAATGCCGATACATTTCTTAATTTTATCAAGTTTATATGCTTCAAAGAGTATTTAGATGAGGTAAAATACTACCTTTTTAGGGTTCCGTAGTCGACTAGGAACCCTTATAGTTTCGCTTTGTCTGTCCGTCCGTCCGCGGATAATCTCAGTAACCGTTAGCACTAGAAAGCTGAAATTTGGTACTAATATGTATATCAATCACGCCGACAAAGTGGTAAAATAAAAAGTGTTTTTTTATTTTTTATTAGGGTACCTCCCCTATACGTAACGTGGGGTGTTTTTTTTTCATTTCAACCCTAACGTGTGATCCCTCTAACTTTTGAACCATAAGTTTTAAAAATATGAAAAAAACCTCAAAAGTAGAACTTTCAAAAACTTTCTAGGAAAATTATTTTGAACTTACAAGTTGAATAGTTTTTTAAAAAATATACAAAAACTACGGAACCCTACACTGAGCGTGGCCCGACACGCTCTTGGCCGGTTTTTTACTTGTTTAGTTTCTTAAGCTGACTGTTACTAACAAAATGCCTATGGACCACCGAAGTCCGAAATAAATGATTTTTATTTCATTTTATTTAGATACTTAAAGAAAATGAGGACCGTTGGGTTTTGGATTTTTCTATTTCTTTATACGAGAAAATTTGGCTTCTGATACATATCAAAATATTAGTCAAGATCATCTTTTTAATGCACTATTTTTGCACAGTTAACTAATTGGCAATTTTCATTTGTAAACCGTAATGATTACACGTTTGTACTCTAACGAATGAAAAATGTAGTTGAAAATTCTAATTTAGATTCCTTTGCTTTTCTTATTTAGAAAATTGTCCTTAGTTACATGGTGGCCATGGTGTTGTAGGTACTATATAACTTGGTTGTTTAATATTCGAAACGATCTTAGTAGTGTAATTGTCTTCTGCAACATAAACGATGTCTGGTCACTGACTCCAGTTTACCCCCACGTCTGAGTTACGCACGATTCAGAATCTGTTTCCATAACTGAAACTCGCCAAGATTTACGGTGAAACTTTACGAAGAGTAATACGATCCTTAATTTCTCAGGCGTTTTGCCGAAAAGGGAAAGGTGGGCAAAAGTTACAAATTGAGCACGTCATAAAATCAGTTCGGATGAAAAATATTGATTTCATGCCTGGAGTTTGCTCAAATGATTTCACAGGAAATAAGAGTTGAATTAAAGCGTGATAAACATGTTTTTTTGTGGTATCCACAGATTTGTCACAGTGTAGAACCGATGGCCATTGGGCCGGAAAGGTTCTCGAGTGGCGACCACGTACCGGAAGGCCTAGCGTAGGTAGACTCCCCACAAGGTGGACTGATGACCTTGTAAATGTCGCGGGAGTCTGCTGGATGATGCAAGACCGGTCATTGTTGCACTCTTTGGGGGAGGCCTATATCCAGCAGTGGACGTCTTTCGGCCGATTACGGTAATGATGATGATGATAGATCTGTCGTCAAATGAGACCTGTGAGATCATCAAGCCATGAACAAGCGCAGATTGGGACAAGGGGAAACCCGTGTCAGACCAAGACTAGTTTTGGGTAGCTGTGAACCATTGACCTTATTTTTTTTTTCCCCTCCTGAAGTCAATGAGAATACAAATATAAGTAAATGTGAGTACCTACACATATCAATATTTACATACATAGATTCACGCCTTTATTCCCAAAAGGGGTAGGCAGAGCACATGAAACTTATGTTCCAGTGCCACTTGTAGCACAGATGTGGATATAAAAGATCGACAAAATGTGATGTCGCAGTGATAGGTTGCTAGCCCATCACCCACAACACACTTCAAACCTGCTCCCTTAATCGACTTTTACGACACCCACGGGAAGAAAGGGGGTGGTATATTTGCTTCAGAAAATTTGATACCGAGTACCGATAATATATCCAATCAATTTGAAACTTCAAACAAATCTAAAAGTGACATTTAAAGTAAATTGACGGGTAAAGTCCTTGAGACTCAAATGAAAGCCAAGTGTATTTAAAATAAAACAGCCTAAACTCAATCCCATCAAAGGAATTTTATGAAAAAAAGCAGATTTTGGTTACGGTTTTTATTTGGTTTCAACAGGAAAAACAAATTTAGGTCCTGGTCTTTTCTCGTAATCTGATTTTGCCCTGTTTTTGTTTTTGCTGTTTTCTAATTGTCGTTTCCCGATTTTTTTAATAAAATATATAAAATTCCCGACTTTTCACTTTTTACTCGCACAAACAAAAGGAAATTAACTTTCTCATAAATATTATAACGGCGGGGGATTTAATTAGTCGCTGACCTGCCTTCCTAAAAACATTTTTATAAAAAAAATTCAATTTCGTTCAAAATAAACCTCTTTTGAGCCCAATATCTGAAACTTTGTTCATTTTGAAATTGCTTCGCCCAAGAAATGAGATAAAGAACTTAACCATTTTAAATAAATTAGAAGACAAATATCATTTTTTTTAATTAGAATTGTTTTATTACTGACCCATTTAATAACATTCATACATTTTATATGCCTCTTATTCTTTTTTAATTACTTTACTAATAAAAGTCATACAGTAATTCAGATATAGATGATCTCAACACAACTCGTTCTATCATCACATTAAATTTGGTCAAACCGAATGCGAACCACAATAGCCATCCCTTGTCAATTTATCAGGCTAAATAAATCTCAGTCAGCCTGTTATGTTATGTAGGTGACGCCATACCAGCGAAAGCATTACAGTAGGAAATCAATCTGACCTAATATTTCGCACTCCAATACAGTCAAAATGCGCGACATATAAATATCATACTGAAACGTCGAGTCATATTTACTCTTAATGAAGATGAAGCTATGACATGAGGAAAATGACATGTTTTAGTGCTATACTTATTGTCCAAAAATAGGCTCGCTACTACAAGGGTAGGACAGACAAATCGGTAATTATATAGAACATGTATCGCTACCTATACAAAGGCAAATTAGTAGTAGGCAAAGTTAATTAGAGGTAATATATAATAGATATGGCAGATCCCAGTGTGTATGTCACGTTATTTCAGTATGCCGTTTTAAAATGCGAACCAAACTAGGTTTGCATGGAGAGACGACTTGAGTGTTAGAAAGAGCCGGCGCAAAAAAACCAATGTAATTGTTTGCTGATTATGCGTTGTTATGTACCTGCTGTGGACTTGTTACACTGGGCAAGAACCTTGCAGTGATATGTCGTTTTGTGGTATCGGACCAACGCGCCGCATATAAAATGTAATCAATTTAAAAAGCTATACATTTTTAACGCACTACTGGTTACAGTTGGTAGGGAATTTCCTAGAAAGTGTGCTCGAATAGAAAACTGGTGTAAAGATGGGCGCAGTTCAGTAAAACTACTAGTAGATTTACTAGATTCGGTAGACTTATTGGAAACAACTAAAATTGAACAATTATTTTATTGGTTTCCTAGTAAACTCATGAAGTAGAGAACGTTATTACTTAGTTAGAAATGTCTAATAATCCGTAGGATAATTACAATATTAACCTTTTTAACGTATGTTTACGTAATACATTTACTGTCACGCTTTGGTACAACATATTCATTGTTCATTTTACCGTGGCGTCGTTACGATTTTTAGGTTTTTTAATGCGGTCACGTAGAAAAGTCCTCAGTTACCAAAGGACGTCACGTCACGAAATCAAATATAAAATGAATTAAACAAACATAATGCGGTCTATTGTATATTGATTTAAACCACAAATGTGTAAGATTTGTGGTTTAAGTCAATACACAATGGATCACATTATTCTACGCGATAAATATGAAATCGCAAAAGTTATAGTAACTCAGGTCAGGTCAGGTCTAAAATAACAACAAATCTCCCCTTGTCGTTCAATCCACCTGTCATAAAACAAATAGAATAAATGAGAGTAATTTTTCTTTTACCGAATTTTCGATAAAGTACAGAACCGTCAATAACTTCTGAATAGAGCTCAGGGACTGTGCGTGGTCGGAATACAGTGAGCCCGTAAGTTTGGTTTACGCGAGTTGGGCTTTTGTACGGAAGCGGATAGTAACTTGAGTGATGCTCCGTGCCTATTGCGTGAATGTTTAACTTCAGTTCATATAGTTGTGTTTGGTGAAGAATTGGAACGGGGATTTTCGCTTCTAATAGTTAATTGGCTTTATCCGCATCGGCAAGTATTCAATGAACTAGGGATACTCCGTGCATCGATTACATGAATGTTTATCATGAATTCATATAGTTGTGTTTGGTGAACAATTGGATCCGGGAATTTGCGCTTTGAGTTAATTAGCTTTATTCGCTTCGACAAGTATTGTTTGAACTGATCACAGCCGTTGGCTTTTAGGACATAAATAGTATTAACTATCAAAGCCGTGTACAGTATTGACTTCGTATTATACCGAGGACTAAATTTATTTTAAGTCTACGAGTAAGTTTTATTATGGTGAAGCACTGAGCAGCTCTCTCGTTATAAAATAGACATAGACATAGACATAGAGAGAATGTATGCAGGTATTAATACTTTATTGTACACAGTACGCAGGTAAAATATAGATCAAATAGCTTAAGTCGGTACAAAGGCAAAGTCATAAATACTTTGTCAGGTGGCTAAAAAGCAGACCGCCCAGCTTGCGCGTTTCTGGCACTAGATTGTAATTCTGCCTCAAGGGAGCTAAATGCTGTATTTACGGCGAGGGTGGTATATTGAGTCCTGACTGAAGCAAAAGATTCTACATTAGAATCCTGAGTGCAGCTAAGGGATTCTAAAGTATAATCTTGAGCGTAACGAGGGGTTCAAGTGTTTACGCCCGAGACGAAAATAATTTTACTGCCGAATGGCACACACTGGTTTTCACACCTTCTCTGAATTAAATATAAATCCCTCATTTGAGAACAACGATGACTACTTTCTGAATAGCAGGACCAGGGATAAAAAGTACAACTTTGATCCCTCTCTGAGGGCAGAAATGACTCTTTTCTGAATAGCAGGATCAGGGATGAAAAGTACAACTTTGATCCTTAATTTAAGGGCAGCAGTGACTCTTTTCTGAATAGCA
Source organism: Epinotia ramella (assembly GCA_947578815.1). Classification (NCBI taxonomy): domain Eukaryota; kingdom Metazoa; phylum Arthropoda; class Insecta; order Lepidoptera; family Tortricidae; genus Epinotia; species Epinotia ramella. The sequence continues at coordinate 8,872,529 of OX388217.1, read as the reverse complement.
GGTATGTAAAATATAATATATGTAGATTGGGATGGGACCTCAGTGAAACTGCCTCGTTGTTTAACAATTATTTATTGTAATTACCACTCGGAGCTACATAATCACTTTTATACGGTAACCGCCATCTTACTATTCTATATCTATCTCACTCTTTCTGTCCCTTTCACTCACTTACGTTCCGTTTCCCACATTCGGCCATTCCTGCACTAATGTCTGTTCCACAGACATCCCATCCAAACAGTCATCCTCTATTACTAATCATCATGCGCCATTATCATCGTACAGTCCTGAATAAACTAATTAACAATCGTAAACATCTTGTTTTAATTATGCCCTTTGCCTAAAATGATATTAAACTTCTCAAATACAACAAATGACACTCTATAGTCATATTTAGCTAAACTCTGTAGTTAACAAATTAACACAACTTTAACGTTACACAATTGGAAAGATATATAGGGCATTTACAGCTTCATTTAAATACTAAGGAGCAAGTCTTAATTGACAACTAAATGTCTTGCACAAAACTTTAAACTAAAGTAAACTCGTTCATTCAATCATCTGTAAGCAACATAGTAATATAGTTATAGTCACCTCAACATTATTCCATGTCATCGCCACCTGGCCATCTCTTCATGAAGTCAGCGGAGCTGCTAGTATGGTTGGGTCCTTCTGCGGAGCTGTCAGCCTTCTCCACCTCATAGCGGTCATTCACATTGACTTTAGTAACCTTGTAAGGTCCTAAATACTTCGGCTTTAGTTTCAAACCTGTTCCAAACTGAGTTCTCTTAATAGCTACCAAGTCACCCACCATATACTTCTGGCTCTCCTTTCTACTTTTATTAAAATATTTTCTGTTCTCTTCTTGAACTGTAAACATCTGTTCTTTAGCCTTCTTGCGTAACTCTTCTCTATCACTGTCATACAGACTGGCAGATTCTTCTTTGAGTAATCTCAAGATCTCAACGTCATCTTTACATCTCATCTTAGCACCTACTAAAAGCTTAAAAGGCGTTGTATTTATACTTCTCTGGAATGTGCTGTTTAGCGCTCTCTGCACTCTGCTAACATGCTTATACCACACTCCTGCATTCTCAATACATAGTTTCGTTAACATAGGGATGATTATCTTGTGTACACGCTCAACCTGTCCATTCCCTCTAGGTATTCCGGTGGTGATTTTCACATGCTGAATACCCTCATCGCTACAGTAATCTTCAAAGTCGTGGCTAGTGAACGCAGCACCTCTGTCTGTTATCAATCTTCGTGGATTTCCAAATGTTTGCTGATGTAACCTTAGCTTATTTAGTGTCTCCGCACTTCCGGTACTCTTCGTTGGAAATAACCACACAAACTTCGTAAAAGCGTCAATCATTGTCAGTATGTAATTGTACTGCTTACGGGTTTCCGTTAATGGACCCACATGGTCTATGTGTAAGGTATCCAGAGGAATACTATTCTTGTCAATGGGATTCAAGAACCCTTCCTGTTTTCCTTCCTTCCTAGTAGCCAATAAGCATGGTATACAGGCAATTATAAATTCGTCTATCTTCTTATCTACGTCTTTTATGTAATAATCCTGTAAAATCAACTCCTTCATTTTCCTTCTTGAAAAATGGCCGTTTCCATGTAGTCTCATTAAAATTTCCTTTTCCATATGTTTTGGTATAACCAATAATTTACTAATTCCTTTGTATAAGACATCTCCGTCCAATGAGTAATCCTTGTATGTCCTCTCCTTCAAAACTTCTTTTATAGCTTTTACACCATCGTCTTGATCCTGTGCCATCTTAACTTGGTCGCGTAGTGACGTCACAGTGGACACATAGGGGTTCCGACTGAGTGCATCGACATGCTGCATCCTCGCTCCCGCTCTGTGCTCGACCGTGTACGTGTACTGGTTCAGGTCAATCACCCATCTTGCCACTTTAGCTGTCAGGTCTTTCTTCATCAGTGTTTGCTGAAACGCTTGACAATCGGTTACTATCTTGAAATGCTTTCCATACAAATAGGGCCGAAACTTCTTAATAGCCTCAATAATCGCTAACGCCTCTAATTCATAACTTGAATAATTACACTGAGTATCGTCATTCTTATGGCTCATATACTGGACTGGATGCAGACCAGTGTTTGGGTGATACTGCATGAGAACAGCTGATATAGCCACGCTACATGCATCAGTATGCACTTCAATCTTTAAATTAGGATCATATATCTTTAAAACTGGATCCGTTGTTAACTTCTCTTTCAATATATTAAATGCTTGCCTTTGCTCTTCGTCAAACACAAAGTGTACATCATTCTTCTGCAAGTCAGTTAAAGGCTTCGCTATGGTAGCATAGCTTTCTATATATTTTCTAAAATATCCCGTCAACCCTAAGAAACTTTTCAGTTGCTTACCCGTAGCTGGTTCTGGAAACTTCATGACCGCGTCAATTTTCTCTGTGGTAGGTCGCACTTCACCATCTTTGATAGCATGACCCAAATACTCGATCTCCGTTTGTAACAGCTTGACTTTCTTCCAATTAATCATCAATCCATACTCTTCTGCTACTGCTAGCACCTGCTTCAGTCGTTGCAATGCTTGTCTCTCGTCTTCGGCTGGAATGATTATGTCATCAATAAAGATCATCATTATTTTCTGAGCCAACAGCTCGCTAAACACTATGTTCACGAACCTCGTGAATGCCTTCGGACTGACCGAGAGTCCAAAAGGGGCTCGGAGGAACTCCCATTGACCATGATGCGACACAAACGATGTGTATGGGATAGATTCCTCGCTAACCTTTAAATGAAAGAACCCATTTTTCAAATCTAACACACTAAAAACCTTAGCCCATGAAAGCCGGTCAATCAGATCATCGATGATGGGTAATGGATACTCATCCTTCACCATTTTGGCATTAATCTGCCGGTAATCTACACAGACTCGAGTTGAACCATCTTTTTTCTTGACTAACACAAGAGGGCTTGCATACTCAGAAAAACTTACCCTGACTATCCCATCTTTTAGCCATTCTTCAACTTGTGCTTCTACAATACCCTGTTCTGTGTAAGACAGCCGCCGTGGTCGTTGTGCTACAGGCACATCATCCTTCAATACAATCTTGAGCTGTAAAGGTACCTCCTTTGCTTGAACCGGATGATAACTCTCCACACTACGACATACCTCGTCTTTAATTAATGGATCCTTGATATGCTCCACCAGAGATTCTGCCTCACCTGTAAAGCAATTCACATTATTCAACCACTCACTCTCATCCTTAAATATGTTCACACATCCGTCACTCATAAAAACTGTCACCCCTTTCAAAAACTCATGACCTATAATTATATCGTAAGGCATACAGTCTCTAGGTATTATGTGAAATGTAACACCGTCGTAACATTGTCCATCCACCGTAATTTCCGTCGTAACTTTGCCTAAAGATCGCACTTGTGAGCGTCCAAGTCCTGTTAATGTCAGCCCGCAGCCGACATGACACTTTTCACCAAATATTTCGTCGTACAACTCTGCAGCCAAGAGATTTACGTCACTGCCAGAGTCTATCAACGCGTTATAGCGGTAATCTTGCGCTATGGTCACTACTTTCACTGGTTTTTCGTCTTTTCTACTGCATTGAAACTTCCTCGAGTCTTTGTTTACAATCTGCATAACCTCTGAATTTTCCAAACACAAAGTTGACGATTTGTTGACAATGTCACCAATATGGCCACTCGTACGATCGTTCTGATTGGCCGCTTCCGATGTCCCGAACATAGCCGTGCGCTGCTTTGCCGACGGAGTAGCGCCGTGGCCGCCTACCGCACGAAGTTGAGACGCACCAACCGCAGACTGCTTTACCGACGCGTACCGGTCGAACTTCGCACTGCTATTATTTTGATTCACAGGGCACCGAATTCCAATATGACCATACTCATTACATCTGAAGCACTTTAGGCCATTAGGACAATGCGAAGATACATGACTTCTGTCTCCGCAATTATAGCAACGCCGAAATGATTCGCTTTTCTTTTTTACAGCTGTCTCGACCCGTACTTCTCTTTTCATGTCATCAGTCTTCATCTTCTCGTAAATAGCCAATTTCTCTTTAAGCACACCATACGTAGTTACGCCAAGCAAAATCATCTTATTCACTTGCAAATCTTCAATACCGTCGATTATATATTGTATAGCTACGTAATCGGGAAACTTCGCCCTTTTACCCAATTCCTTCATACGCAACATATACTGATAGCAACTTTCATCTTTAGACTTCTTTGTCGCTGCCATTAACTCGTGCATTTCCTTACAATTAACAGCATCTGGAAACTCCTTCTGTAGCGCATGTTTGAGCTCTTCGTAAGTCTTAAAGACTTTTTCAGACTTCAGCCATAGGCCTGCTGTGCCGCACAAGGATCTGCGCGCAATCACCAATTTTTGTTGAGGAGTCCAACCAAACACATCCGCGTTATCCTCGATGTCTTGAGACCACTTTGTCGATGTGTATGTCTTGTCTTCGCCGTCGAACTGAGAGATACCGCCGTCGAAGAATACGTTTGCTGCCGCCAGAAAACTTGAGCCTCCATTCTTGTTACCGCCGTCCGAACTCGTAGACGAATCAGGCATGTCGTCGTCGTCGCTACCGTCGTCGTTGTCGTCGTGAAATCGTAGAAATCTCCTTAAAAGATCCGTCGTGTCGTCTTGAAAAAATGCGTCGTCGTCGTTTGTTCGTCTTCAATTTTTCTAATCGTCGTTTGTCATGTCATGGGACGCTATGCTGTCCGCCTCATCGAAAATCTTCTTTCACGTCGTAATCGTCGTATTTGCCGTCTTCTTTCACTCTGAGGACATCCCGGACGAGCCCCCAAAAATGTAGGTTGGGATGGGACCTCAGTGAAACTGCCTCGTTGTTTAACAATTATTTATTGTAATTACCACTCGGAGCTACATAATCACTTTTATACGGTAACCGCCATCTTACTATTCTATATCTATCTCACTCTTTCTGTCCCTTTCACTCACTTACGTTCCGTTTCCCACATATATTTGAAAGCTCGCGAACAAAATGGATGAAATAGTTGTTGGATATAGGAAAAAACACTAGTCGATTTCAGATATAAATGTGGTTTAAGTCTGTGTTCCCAAGCTACGGTTTGGAAGAAAGCCAGCAGCGATGCAGGTTCATCAAAGATTATTACAATGAAAAATTTGGTAAATAAGTGTTGTTTATATGTATTTTATTTCAAAATATCAAACAGATAACAGGTAGGTACACTTTAATCATTCTCAAATTTTAAATGGTGCACATTTTGCCTAATTAACAGACTCACACCCGTCATTATATCAATATCTGAACACGTCTCTATTGTTGAGGCATTAGAGACGTGTTCAGATATTTGTGAGCTCTTTGGCCGCTCCGATATATCTGATGGCGACTGTACAAAATTAACACGCTGTTATCATTGTTATAGGTAGGCTATTTAAAAAATAATTCTACATAGGTGGGTGAGTATTTAAAACATTTACATACTGACTCGGTTATGTACAAATACTTATGTCAGTATATATTATCTTTCCAGGAGAACCTGCAATATTTATATTCATTCATCATTAACTAGGTACGTGTAATATTTTCGAAATTTTCGCTGATTTACTTACTTCGGAGAGAAGGGAGAAAATGGAGAGAAATTCGCCATGATTTTAAATACTCATAGTATATCTGAAAAATTACTTTTACAAAATGAACGTTGACCACTTATAAAAAAAATAGAGCTTTATTTATGTAGAAATTCATACGACGTAAATGAAGCTCTTACATCTAAAAAAATAAAATGATGTTCTACTCATTTTGGAACATTCTGTCTCGAAATAATACCTACGAAATACGCATACACGCATTAAATTCCTTATGCACCTTCATTGGGCAAGAAATACAACACATCCTCATTTAATTCATGTAAATGGTGGCCCAAAAAAGCAAAATCTGCCAACATTTTCCTCGCATCAGTAGGTATTAATGACCATGGAGTGTTCACGCGGACTACCGCTTTCCGCGAAGTGATTCCGCAGGTTTTTCTAGACGCCGCGCCGACTGGTTCCCCTTGTCGCTGCCCACTGTGCTCTACCGTAATAGTATTTACAACCAAGAAATGGTGATTTGCTAAATCAAAATTGAACATTAATGACAAATGTAAATAATTGACAGACGTAAACGCAGTCTCACAATCGTTTCAAACCATATGTGAAGGCCCCTACCGCATGGAAGTAGGTAATTGCAGGCTGAACAGTTTTAGATGAACGAGCTTGCGAGTCCGTTTAATTCATACGAAACTGGCAATTAACATTCTAGCCAATACTATTATTTCTTAAAAATGGGGCAGAAAACTAAGTTTAGCGCCTTATTGTAATTTTTTTCTTGCTGCCATTTATTTGTAGTGCTTCACTGAAAACCGCAACCTATTACCTACCAGATACTAGCAAAAAAAATACAATTGCAGCAGATATAAACTAAAACAAAAAAACCATTTTGTCTATTTGAATTGACTATGAAATTTGACCTAACTCGACAATTTTTTTTTATTAATTTTTAGACGTAGGTGGTCTGCAATAGTTCTATTTTAGTTTTTATTAATGACTGACCACAAACTCTACGCTTTCTAATATTTAGCTGATAAGATATTTTTTTCCGGACAGACATTTAGAGAAAAAAGGCTTTCAGTAGATTGCTGTCATAGCGCAAAAAAAATTGTGAAGCGTGATTCGACTTTTTATGGAACTTGTTTGCTGTTGCTTCTTCGAGACATTCGTAATTAGTCCAATCAACTTTCATTGTTGTTCGTCGCTGTGGATACGCCTACTGGGTCACCATTTAAAATTGTGATGGGTTCAAATGGTCCATATTTATTAAGACTTTTGTGGGGTGTACCCTCTATCTTTTTCTCGGTCTAGGGCTGGGGTAACCCTTGTCTAGGCGTCAGAAATAAGGGCTGATAAATATTGCGTTAGACCCGTGAAATGTAATAAGTAAATCATCATATTCTTGCCCTTATCCCATTTATTTGAGTTCGTCGCAGCATAAAGAGAGCATAAAGTAAGAGTAAAAATGAGACAATAGCATCAAAAAAGTTTATTGACCCCACTAATCCACCAACTACGAGTACCAAGTAGACCGCACAACGCCGGGTGGACCAGCACTTACCACAATTTATCTTTATCACAGCATGTTCAGGTTTTTAGCGTTATTCTCCGGGCATGCGGCTCGAGCAAATTGCGCCGGGATTTTGAAACTAAAATGCGGGAACAAGCGTCATATTTTGCGTTCTTTGACTTTTGGTTTTAAGTTGGCCACGTAATGGTTTTATTGTGATGTTGTTTCATTATTCATAGAACGGACCGTTATTTTTTTTCATATAAATATACTGGTTTTAAATTTCGGTATCTCGCTTATTATTACCAATATTAACTTAAACACAATTTTAGAATCCGACAACATATCACGAATTGAGGTATTTTTTTTAATGAATATCTGTATAAGTCTATAATTCATAGTCATAATATGTAGTGTGTGATTTTATTCCTGTGTCATGATAGGCGCTGAATGGGTTACAGTCTAAATAGTTACTAGGGTAAGTACATCATCAAATTTCTGTAGGTAAGCAGTCAGTAACAGATACATCTATACAAATATGTTGTAGAATTTAAACTTCATTAAAATTGTTTCCGTCGTATCGTAATATTTTAATGATAATTCTGTTTCATTAATAATTAGAAGCCCAGCCGTAACACAACCCGAAATGTTTTTATGAAATAAGGCTTTTTGAGACAAAGCGTAATTGCTATGTCCCTGATATTCTTGTAACCGCAATCGCTGACACTAATTGATACAATTTTGGACAAAAATGATTCCAAGTCGTGTTTTATTTCGTGTCTTAATGACGTAACATTTTAGTTTCAGAAACGCTCGTAGCTATTTTTTGTGCCTAACTCTTTGTATTACATGGACCTCGAAATGGTATTATACAGAATTAAATAAGTGTGACAGAAAGGGATATATCATTCGTTGGCCTTGTCATAGTTCCAATTTTTTTTATTTGCCGCAACTGAGTTAGTATAAGGTTGCGGCAAATAAACCATTACCCGCCCAAAATAAGTCGGTTGTTTTAAGTGAACCATCAGCCATCTTAAGACCAGTTCTTAATTTAGCTGCATAGTAGCCTTCCCGTCTTTTATTGTGGCAACGCGTATAGCTCCTCTGTAGAAATCTATACTCTAGTATTACTAAAATTTCGCTGCACGCAGACCAATCCAGTTATGACAAAAGTACAAGGCATTTACCTACCATAATAAGTGCGACAGAGAGCACAACAGATGTCCTCATGGTCACACGCTAAACTGCACCGCGCTCCGCGGAGAGTTTTCATTATTATAATTGTTACAGAAGCCAAGCAACGATACATGTGCTACGGCGTAGCGCGTAGCAGCATCTTAACAGCAATTCCATTATTTTTGTACAACTGTCGCATTGCATTCACTGATGTACTTTAAAGTCTTTTCGTAGCACTATTTACGTAACCAACTGCATGCTTTTTCACCTTATAGGGAAAACTGGCTAAGCTGAGAACCCAACTAACGGGTTCTTGGCAGCGAACGACAGTCACTTGTTGCCGGCTTCCCTTAAGTAGGTATGTATGCGAGCAATGATGTAATATAAAAAATAAGTAGTCTATATGAAATTCCGTTTTTAAAAATGGCCACCACATCTGACAGCTGAGACATTGGCGACGCGAAAATGAAGCGAGTTGGTGCAATTGACTAACAGTTTAAGTGTGGCACTTTTGGAGCGTTTCCCTCTTTTTATTATTAGGTACACCATTGTATGAGAGTAAATAAATTTAGGGGACTTACCCTAAAGATAATCATCAAAAGGTCTACTTCGTGCGTTTTACACGATCGATAGACATTTAGATTTTATTTACTCTCTTACATAGGTACAGTAGAGTTCTCCAACATCGACACAGACCTTTCAAAAATATCTATACAGAGACTTTATTGTCACTGACATAAGACACATGTGTAGATATTTTTGAAAGGTTGTCTGTATAGATATTCGAGAACTTTACTGTACTTAAAAGAAGTAGACCTTTTGACGATTACCTTTAAGGAAAGTGTCTCCAGAAAACCAACTTGATAAAAAAAAAAACTAGCTTATTAAATGGACTAATGGGGTATAATAATTATTTGTGTTCTTTGCAATACCCAGGCAAGGCGGCAGCATTTAATTCATAAACCGAGCACTTCATCAAGCTTGGCGACTTTCTAATTCTGTTGAATTTATAAAGGTTCCAACTAGGTATATTGTAACAAGTCACAACTCGCACGGGGATGCTGTTCTAAATTTGGTTATTTGGCCGAGCGTTGAATGCATGTTGCGGCCTCAGCAACGGAATGGCAAATTAGTTTTGTGTGCAGTTGCCGGGCGCAAATTGCTATAAATTCACAAATAGTACAACCGGATGTTACTGGACAGTTAGTTCTATGTATCCTAACTATAAGCTGAAATCAAATATTAAGGGCTTTTCGACTGTTATTACAACGTATCTATCAATCCATTATTTACTACCTGGCTGGGGATTAAACAAATAATATCTGAGACCACAGGTAAAGAAGAGCAGAGAACATGCGATCTGAAAGCCTTTTTAGTATCGCCATATTCGACTTTATTCTCCAGCCTGGAAGTGAGATTGCGCTGTGCGTTTAGCGGGCGATATTATAGATAGATATCGCCAATTTTATTACTTACAAAAATTAGCATGCATTTGTATTTTTGCATAAATATATGGGTTTCTGTTTAGCCCAATAGTTGACTGGGTAGAGAATGCCTTTAATAGCATTAAGTCCGCCCTTTGTACTTTCTTTTTTAGTGTGCAATCAAGTTTAAATAAATAAATAGGTAAGTACTACTTAATTTTGATCATGAAAATAATTACTTTCAATTTGCTGCTTAAGCTAGTCTTGTTGAAATTGAAATTCATTTATTTGCTGAACGTTACGTACATTTTTGAAGGTGGTAGACAATTTTTAGTATCAGTAACATTCATACCTTATTAGAGTAGGCATGCAAAACATAGGACACAATAATACATCGTAAACATATAAATGACTAATATGGGTAACATTCGAAAAAAAAAAAAAATAGATAATTAAAAAGGTCAACTAATTAAGAATCATTAATATCATTATTCACAATAAATAATTAACATGTCAAAGTTCTGCATTACAATTATTATCCTTATGATTCAAATATTCTTGTAGCGAGAAGAAATTACATTTAGAAAGCCACTTTAAGACAGCAGCCTTGAATTTACTAGATGGTAGGTCTGATATTTTAGGTGGAAGCTTATTATATTTTTGCCGCCATTCCTGAAACATTTTTACGAAATAAAGCTAGATTAGCTTAGTTTGTTGTTAACATTGTAACGGTGTTATTTTACGAGGCGGTTCTTATGGGTTTTGAGACTCATAGCGCCATCTATCACAGCATACCTGCGACTCACGGGCGTTCAAGGGACGGCGACACCTACTGATATTCGGCGGAACTACGAGCGCACCGAAGTTGCAGACAAATCGATAACAGTTCAGGCTGGTCGATATTGTTGTTTTATTAATATCTTTACAAATAATTTAGAAATCGTGAAATAGATCTTTTAGAAACATTGAAGCGAGTTGTTAATAAATCTTTACTCTTCATGCATTCAGTGCAGCTGATGCAAGTCAATCTTTGTGGTAGGGAATGACGGAGCTAGATTGTCTGTGGTAAAAGTTTCGTTTTTTTTTTCTTCGGCTGTCAAATCGGGAGGAAGCTCCTTTTACGGAGATGTGAGCTCAAGAGGAGGTCGATAAGGAAATCGCTTCGGCCGAGAGGCCACAATTTTTCAACTTAGAATCAATTTTAACTTTTAATCTCAACGCATCTAGCGACCTAATGCTGCGATGACACAATGGACATTTTGGTAAGTATAACGCGGATCTCGCCGATTGGACGGTGGAAATATTTGTTACGTTCGCACATGGTTTAATGATATAACATTCTTTGTTTCAGACAGAACATTAAATGATTTCAAGGAGATAATCTGGTCGGTGGAACGAATCACAAGCTTAGCTTTTGCTCTTGCCAGGTACTTTAACAGTTTCAGTGTTTATTGCGGAGTGTGTGGAAAAGAGTTGAGGATCGTTTTGTTTTGAATCTAAACTTAAATGTGGTTTACAGCGACTGCGTGCTGGCCGCTCCGTGGGGACTGCTTCGCGGAGGTCACTTCACGCATAGGCAATTTTGAGTCGGGCGCCGGAAGCTGTACCCGGGCCACATGTGTCGACGGTTCTCCACCTGCGGAAGCCGTCACGAGCAGGATCTCTTCTGAGGTCCTGGGTGGAAGCAGTGGACTACGGCGGCGCTGTGACGCGTGTACTACGCGTTCCACAAGGTGATTTCTTTCCATAATTCACGAACCACGTTTTGAGGCAAAACCATGTGTTTGCAAATGGAGTCATCGTTTTGGTGTTAGTGTCGCAGCCTCATACAAACCAAGCATTACAACTAGGCCTATTCTTTAATCAAGTAAACTTAAATACCTAGATTTCGTCCTCGGTCAGATAGTTTCAAATTTAAATCTCCTTAAGAGAAAGCCACGCCCTTAGCTCTAAGCCTAGTTAAGATTTGGTGATATTGAGTGGCTTGTTGTATTCATATATATATATACGTGCTTTGATGCCAATAAATCTACTTGTCAAACAATCTTTCTTTGTTCATATTTCTGACCATTGTGAAAATAGGTACCCTGCTTAATCTCTTTTGCATTTAGGAGAATAAATTATAAATGCATGGCGCCCTTCTAATATCAGCACACATCAATAGCCATGTGCCCAAAGCGCACCCACCTCTGTGATACTATCTACCTGTCTGACTAGCCCGGTGCAAACAACCAAGTGTGGACGTCTCTCCGAGCGCGTCAAGTATCATTCACACCAAGGTAAACGTTAACCATTCTTCAATATCATCAGAAACGGTTTATCACATTACATTTTGTCGGCCCAGCGTGGTGCTTTGGGTTTTACAAGTGAACGGGTATTGGTGTTGTAATGTTCAAGGAAAGCTCAATGAAACCACCTGTTAGGCAACTCAAGTAGAACTGATTTATTTCAACAAACCTACCCTCCATACATTAATACATAGACTACCTACATATACGACATGTTCTTCCTTAATAATAATATGCTCGTTTGAACCTATGTAGGTCTAGAATTAAGAACAGTAAGTAACTATTTATAACTTGGTTAGACTTTATCTTACAAAGCCTACCAAGATACATAAATGTTAAACTAAATAATTAACTACATGCACATTGTTTGTAAATAACACTAACTTAAATTGATTTGAGCCAAATCACAAGTTATTTACTATGATTACCTGACATCCTGATGGTGCTGATGGTTTTAATATATATATTCTTATTATTATTTTATTTTATATTTTATCTTATTATATAGGTATATGTCTAAGTATACAACTGTAGGCCAGACGATACTGATTAGTTTTTATACATTGCCACATGCGTCGAATGAATACAATTTTGTATAAGTTGGTATATATAGACTTATTGACAATAACAAATATTTAGGTAAGTATTAACTTGTTCTTACCCATTTACGTTTTATTTCAATTTTTGAAAAGTACCTATTCCGTACCTACATCAATAACAAGATACATGCAAAGAAATTAAAAGAATACACGGCTTATAATTTTAACTTTGTATCGTTATCTATCTGTTTATGTATATCCCCAACGGTCGGGTGGATGAACCTGCCTACCAGAGCGAGTTACGTAACAGTTGCGTGCAGGCGAACGCCCGGCATTTTTATCGCTGACACTGCGTTGTGATTCTGTGTTATTTGCATTATTATTGTTATCTTCAAAATCATCGTAATGCTTGTAAGTTAGGTTCTGGTTTGGTTTGTTAATAATTGATTGTGATTTGAATGTGAGTGATGAATTTTGAGGTTTTGTAGGTGCATCGGTAATATGTTCGCGTTGCGGTTGTGATAAAATCTGCTGTCTATTTCTACGATATTGGCCTCCATCTGGCGTGCGTAACCAGTACGAGCGGGGTTGCGCGGATTTACTTTCTACGCGTGCGGTGATCCATCGCGCGTCGCGACCAGAGTTCGGCTCCCGGATTCGTACTTGCTCACCTCCGTTTAGTGGTTTTAGTGCTCGAGTTCCTATATCATAGTGCTGTTTCATTTTAGCTGTTTTTTCTGCCCGAAGTCTCTGTACTGGGACTGCGGCCGGAACCTTTGGCACTAGTAACTTATTCGATACAGGAAGTCTGGTATTGAGTCTGCGCGCCATGAGAAGCTGCGCCGGGGAGTGGGCCTCACCAGAAACGGGTGTGTTGCGGAAGTTTAACAGTGCTAAGTACGGGTCAGTCCCATCACTCAGCGCTTTCTCCATTAGCCTCTTTATCGTCTGCACATTTCTTTCTGCGAGACCGTTAGACCTGGGATAATACGGCGAACTAGTGATGTGTTCGAATTCCCAGTTATGCGAAAAGGCTTGAAACTCTGCCGAAGTATATTGCCGGCCATTATCCGATATGAGTTTATTAGGAATTCCATGCCGTGAAAATATAGATTTTAGTTGAGAAATTATAGTTTCACTTCTGATATCCGATAAAGAAACAACCTCAACATACTTCGAATAGTAGTCAACCACTAATACGTAATGTTTCTTCTTAAATTCAAACAAATCCGTGGCTACTACCTCCCATGGTCTTCCCGGAGGTTTGTGCGGGCGTAGCGGCTCGCGCGCCTGCGCAGCGCGACGCTCAGCGCAGGCGCCGCAAGCCTGCACAAACGCCTCCACCTGCGCTGACATGCCCGGCCACCACATCACATCCCGAGCCCTGTGTTTACATTTCTCAATGCCTAAGTGTCCTTCGTGAATCCTGTGCAGCATTTCTTTCCTGAGACTCGTGGGTATCAACACGCGATTACCTCGGAATAGTATGTCATTTATGACATGTAATTCATCTTTGACGGCCCAGTAAGGCTTGGCCTCACTTTCCAGGATGTTTTTTGTATGTGGCCATCCTTTCAAACAATATTGTCTGACGTTTTCGAGTCCCGATTCCTTATCCGTTTCTTCCTTAATTAACTTAAGTTTGTCAGCGCTGAAGTTTACACTATTATATAGGGCACTAACGTGTACATCAATGTCGTCGCTTGTCTTGTCTTCACTTGCGCTATTGGTGGGGGCACGGGACAGCGTGTCGGCGACAAACATTAGTCGCCCGGGGACGTACCTTATCCGAATGGAGTATTTTTGTAGGCGCAGCAACATTCTCTGCAATCTAACAGGAGTATCATTCAGTGCCTTTCTGAAGATGGCCTCCAGGGGTTTGTGGTCGCTTTCTACTAAAACATTTTTATGACCATAAATGAATTGATGGAATTTTTGGCATCCGAAAAGTATTGCCAGCAATTCCTTTTCAATTTGCGCCCATCGTGTTTCGGCAGGCGTCAGCGTACGCGCGGCGAAAGCGACAGGCCGCCCGCCCTGCAGCAGACACGCGCCCAGACCACGCGAGCTGGCGTCTACCGACACCACCACGGCCTCTCCAGGGTCGTAATATCTCAGGGTGGGCGCATCCATTAAACACTTTTTTATCTTATCAAATGCTCTAGTGTGAACCTCATCCCACTGGAAGTCGGCATCTCGCTTTAATAAACCTCTCAGTGGTTCTGCGAGTTCGGCATAGTTCGGCATAAATCGCGACACATAATTTGTCATGCCGAGGAACCTCTCTAACTCCTTCCTGCAACTAGGGGCAGGCATGTCTCGAATGGCCTTCACACGGTCGGTATCTGGACGCATACCTTCAGCGTCGAATACGTGACCTAAATATGTGACCTGTGCTGCGCCTAACACGCATTTATCCTTGTTAAACCTCACCCCGTTATCTAATGCGCGCTGCAGCACGGTCTCTAACCTGGCATCATGCTCCTCTTTCGTTCTTCCGTAAACGAGCAAATCATCGATGAAGCACTCTACCCCCTCCATGCCAAATATTTTTACCATTGCATTGTGGAATACCTCAGAAGCAGAACAGAGTCCGAATGGGAGCCTCAAGAATTTAAATCTACCAAATGGCGTGGCGAAGGTGCAAAGTTTTGAGCTATGCTCATCGAGGACGACCATATAGAACCCTTTGCTCGCATCCAGATGCGAAAAATATTTAGCTCCCGCCAAATTTGCTGTAACTTCATCTAATGTGGGGAGCTGAAAGTGACTGCGCTTAATTGCCTTGTTCAAGTGCTGAGGATCTATACACAACCGCAATTGGCCATCGGGTTTTTCAACAAGCACAATACTTGACACCCAGTCGGTAGGTTCATCCACTCTTTCAATAATGCTTAGTTGCTGAAGACGATCCAGCTCCTCCCATAATCGCGGTCTCAACTTAATAGGAATTTTCCTGGAGCATCTAACAACTGGAGGAACTGACTCATCCACAGTCAACTTATGCACGCCCGGTAAACGACCGATCCCTTCAAACACAGTTTTATATTTATTTACTAAGTCAGTACAGTGGCCTTTTATCGACATTTCATTTACTCTCATTATTAAATTCAACTCACTACATAAATCTCGAGATAAAAGATTATTACAGTTGACATCTAAAACGTAAATTTTACCGTTACATTTCTTTTTACTATTCTGGTGACATAGTTCAGCAACAAAATATCCCATCACAGGTAAAACATTTCTACTAACCTCGCGTAACACCGTACCCGTACTGCACAAAATGCCCTCACTGTATCCCGCGTCTCGGAAGCTGTCCCGCGACATGACGCAGGCGTCCGCGCCGCTGTCCAACTTGAAGGTTACCGGGATTCCGTTGACCTCCACACTCTCGAACCACCCCCTACTGTCGACCGATAATATCTCCACTCCCTGAATAATTAGCTCCTCACAGTCATCTAATTCGTCCGACGTGTAACGCACTTCCCGCACATAAGTACTTTTGCAACATCTCATAAAATGTCCAAATCGATCGCACCGAAAGCACTTAACATTATACGCGGGACACCGATCACGCTCGTGAACGTAGTCGCAGTTGGAACATTTGAATCTGTCGCCGGTCACGCCAACTCTTCGCTGCGGCTGCTGCGGGCGGCGCGGCTGCTGTGCGCCCGACGAGCCCGCGCGCGCCGGTGTCGGCGCCGGCGCACGACGGCGGGGCCCCGCGCGCATCTGCTCGATGTCGGCGGGCGGCGCGCCGGCGCTGGCGCTGCCTCGCGCCGTGACCGCACCCGCCTGTTCGCTCGCTATCTCGGCTGCTCGACACCAAGCCGCCGCTTCCTCCAACTTTAAATCTTTTTTTCTTAACATTCTTTCCCTCAATTGAGCATCTTTGATCCCACGAATCACCTGAGTTAGAATTAAACTTTCCCTCAATATTCCGAAATCACACGATTTACTTTTCACACGAAGTGAGGCTAGATATTTGTCGAAATCCTCATTTACCTGGTACGCCTCGAAAAATAAATGCCTTTCAAAATTTATATTTTTTTGTGGATCGCAGCGGTCAGCGAACTTTTGACACAGAACGTCATAATCATTTTGTTCGCTCGCATTGATATCGAATTCTTCGTAAAGGTCGCGACCCGCTTTACCAATGACATGAAGCAACAAAGCGCACTTTTCACGACTTGGAGATTCTTCTCGGCCCGAGGCGATTAAGTACCAGTCGAATGTCTGTTTCCAATCGCGCCAATTCTCGGAGACATTGCCCACACCCAACATGGCGGGTGGTTGTGATACCGGCGTGTACGTTGCATTCGTAGCGGGCACTCCCGTATTTTTACTGTTGCTCGCTTTTGCATCAGTTTCAACCATTGTTGTCACTTCCGCCTATCACTGAAACTATTTTTTGTATTGAAAATTCACACCTGACACCATGTAATGTTCAAGGAAAGCTCAATGAAACCACCTGTTAGGCAACTCAAGTAGAACTGATTTATTTCAACAAACCTACCCTCCATACATTAATACATAGACTACCTACATATACGACAGGTGTGTACTGAATTTTCTTTCTTGACAGTAGGTATTACCTGTATTAGATAAAACTTGAGCTGGTTTGTATGAGACTGATAGTTTGTTAGTAAAACAAAACTCTTTACTTCCTATAATAGAATCTGTATCAAATATTGATATCTACTGTTCATTGTGTCAAAATATTTAGCATTTAAGTCAACACACAACTGTCAAATTGGCTATTGGCATTGGGTGTAAGCGGCATGAGATAAAAACCATGTGAGAAGTTTTTATCTGTGACGTGACTAAGGAAGGGACACTGGTCTCCCAGAGAGTTTCCGTTTCCAGGAGCCGGTTTTAACTTTAACCAGGACTCTTTGCGGTAGGTTGTGTATCACACCCCGCTATATTATTTGAGACTTAAGTCGCACTTGGCGTTGCGCACCTTTTATAGGGTTTTGGCTGCGTATCGCGCCCCCTGTATTTTCACTTGGACTGACGTTGTGTAGTTGTAGGTAGCAAGCTCGCTACTACAAAGTTGGCGGTGGGTCAACCCCGCTTTAGTATTTGACTTAGTCGCACTTGGCGTTGCGCACCTTTTATAGGGTTTTGGCTGCGTATCGCGCCCCCTGTATTTTCACTTGGACTGACGTTGTGTAGTTGTAGGTAACAAGCTCGCTACTACAAAGTTGGCGGTGGGTCAACCCCGCTTTAGTATTTGAGACTTAAATAGCACTTTGCTGTGCGCCCTTACTTTCGTCTGGACTAGTAGGTATTTAATTGAACAGTTGTCCCGACAGTTGGCTCAATAAGGTGTGTTTATTGATAGGCATAGTTTATAAGATCCGGATCGTTAGGTTAATATTTGTAGTTTCTAATTGTATCAATAATTTCGCAATAACTTAGTTATGTCGGTCTTGTGGTTAACAACTAATTGTGTTATCGGTTAAGATTAGTCCGGGATGAATTAGGTAGCATGGTTTTATAAGTTGATAGGTTGGTTTCGGTCGTTTATGGTATAGTCATAAACGATTTGAGATAAAAACAATTTCAAAGTTTTTATCTGTAACGTATGAAAAGGACACTCTGCACCGAATCAGAGTGGGCCTCGTTTATAGTTGGTGATTGTAGGAGTGACGATTTTGTTAGGTTGTTTAATGCGGTTGTCTGTGTGTCACGGCCCGCAAATTTTCTTTCAGGTTACTGCGCCCTGCTTCGCGTATGATATGTATAAGGGATCTCTGGCTGCGTGTCGCGCCTCCCTAACTTTTAGTTTTAGATGAGTTTTCCAAGTGAGTAGAAGGAACCGTCTAGTGTTAGATTTCGGTTGTCACTTGTCGCTTGTGTAGCTGATAGGTAGGTTGTATGCATGCTGAGTTAGTGTGTAGGATAAACGCTTGAGCTCGTACTGGGTTAGTTACTCAATAAGAGGATCCCACAGATGGCACCCGTGGTAAAAGGGCCAGTGCCTGGAGAGCACGCAATCTTGTTAGGATAAACGCTTGGGTAGGGAATTAGGATTTTAAACGCTTGTTGGGGGTATCAACAAGCGTACTGGGTTAGTTACTCAATAAGAGGATCCCACAGATGGCACCCGTGGTAAAAGGGCCAGTGCCTGGTGAGCACGCAATCTTGTTAGGAGAACGCTTGCATAGTGAGGTATGATTTCAAACATTTGTTGGGGGTTTCAACTTGTGTATGGGGTTAATTTCAGAGTAGAGGAGTGTAAGGTCGAAGTCTTCGACAAATAATTTTATTTCTGAATTTTAACAAATTCAGAAATAAAATTATTTCGCCAACAGAAGGGATACTGTAACACCGTTTTTTTTATTAGCAGCCACCACATATTTATTTCGTTTATTTAGTCTTATTTTTACATTGGCCACACTCACAAGTAACCGCTCTCAGACGGTTTTTCCTAAATTTACAGATATCTCGTCAGTCCGTCGTCTTTAAACTCTGGGAGTGTAATTTATATTTTCAGGATAAATTTCCGCATTTTTCAGTAGGTACAAACATAGTTTTCGTAATTATGAAGTTCATTTTTTTTCATCCTTTGGCTGTTCGCGAACGAAACGTTAGTCTGCGCTCGCGCGGCGAGTGTAAAAAAAAAAAAAACTCGGGTTGTCATTAGCGAGATGGAAGATTTATAGATCGGTCGATTTTGAGTTCGCGGGACAAAATCAATGTGCATCCGAAGTTGCAGAAGGCTTTATTAAAAACCTAAGGGTTGGGAGCGGGCTTCGTTCCGTTCGGCATATAAAATTTGGAATATAGTTTGGTCCAAGCATAATTTTGTGCACCGAAATGCCGGTGAGGCGTAGCGCCATGTCGACGCTGTAAATCCTTCGATCTCGCAGATCCCACCGTTGGCATCCCGTGGTTAAAGGGCCGGTGCTTGTATTGCATCCTAGAAAGATGACTTGCTAGCTTTTAACCTCAAAATGAATGCCTGAGAGCATGTCCATTTTCGAACTTCGCGTCTTACTGCCCTCAATGGGCCTCCTACCTATGGCTGAACGTGGGTCGAGCCATCTTCAACGACGTCAGAGACTCTTGAGCCGTTAGAGGCGTCTCCATCACCGTGAGGTTTGCGGACCTGCGTGAGTACGTGGCTACGCGTGGTAGTAATACATTTATGAACAATTTGTACCGTGAGTGACCTTGGGTGAGTCGTTTACTTGTTTGGGTAATAGGGCGTCTCCTCCATACACACACATTCATAAATCTTGTGACACTGATCAACGTAGAAACTTTATTAACATAAAATTCTTAATAGTAGTACAACCAATTTTCTTTGGACGACACTGAGGACGCTCGGGTGTCGGTCCCCTAATGTAATAAATAAGAACCCTAAGGGTAATAATAAATAAGAGTATGAAGTTAGGACCGATGTGGTCCAGTGTTACACCTTATATAGTGGAATAGAAAATGTAAACCGGACTACTTTGTTTCATTTGTTATTGCCATACATCCCATTTGAAGTCAAGCCTTACGACTCTCCCTTAGGCGCCCAACACTTTCTTTAAGTGAGGTTTGACTCGCAGGCTATAACCGAACCTCCCTCAGAGATGTCTCATGCCCTCAGCTGCTAGCAAAGTGTTACATTGGCATTACACACAACTGTCAAACTTGACATTTGAACTCCTCTAAACTAGACTTTAATACTTTTCCTGCTTTGTGAAAAAAAAAGATTAATATTACTAAATAGGCATCAGACCTATCTTACATTAGCTATATAACCTAAGTAGAAAAGATAAGTATAAATAATTGTAGTCAGCTGTTTCCACTTATCTGTTTTATTTTTCTTAATAAGTGTTGAACACTAATTTATTTTTTCAAACATGGCGTTACAAATTGAAGTTGATAACCTGACCAAAGACGAACTATTATTTGAGTTGCAAGCGAAAGGCTTAGATGTAAACCCTAACAATACGGTAGATGACCTTAAACAGCAATTTAAGTCTGCCAAAGGCACTTTATCTGACAACACAAAAGCGAACACTTTCATCTCAGGCTTGTCCATCGACGATGAATTTCAGGTCTGCGAGGAGAAGCTGGATGCAGTGTTATTGGCTGATCACGCGTCATCGTCGTGTCGGAGGAGATGCCTGTCGAAGCTGTCTCATGTCATCTTGAGGTTAGAAAAATTGTTTTTGACTAACTCGGAGCAGCGGCTTAGGAAGATAGCGCTGGTTGCTAAGGCATTTAATGCCATAGAAAACTTGAAGTGTAATCGGACACCCGGCACATCTTCTCGGGGCGCTGAAGCGAGTAGTGTTGAATCTCCTTCGTCTGTAGTATGTCAAAGGCACACTTCTCAGGTGCTCAAGTGGGGTCTTGTGTATGATGGTAGGGGCCCAGTGCAGGATTTTGTTCTCCGTTTGCAAGAGCTTAAGTACTCGTCTGAGGTTTCGGACTCAGAATTATTAAGGAACGCGGTTCACTTATTTTCCGGAGAGGCTTTGATGTGGTTTCGCACGCATAAGGCACATTTTAAGATATTCGAAGATCTTGTCGAATCTCTTAAAGATGAATTCCAGCCGGTAGAATACGAACGATGCCTGTTGAACCAGATTAGGGCTAGACTGCAGGATAAGAATGAGTCGATTAGGTCGTATGTCAACATTATGGAAAGTTTGTTTTTGCGGTTGACTGTACCTATTACCGATGCAGAACAATTGGATATCATAATGACCAACATGAACCCTTATTTCATTTCGCGTCTGGCTTTAACTGAAGTACGTACCGTGCGGGAACTTAAAAACATTTGTGCGCGTTTAGAAGTGTCTAAGTTTAAATGCGAAAACCGCAGATTTTTAAATACCGGGCGAGAACCAGTGATACCTAATTTCTGTAGTGGGATCTCGGACCCCATTCCTTCGACTTCTGATGCTAGACCTCGTTACGTTAGCCAGGGACAGAATAGAAATATAGCTACTTGTGGAAAGTGCGGGGGCAATCATCATCACTCTCGTTGTGACGCTTACCCAACCATGGTTTGCTTTAGGTGTAAGAGGCCCGGGGTCCTCACTAGGAACTGCCCGTGCTCAAAAAACTAGGCGGCAGGTCAGAGACATTCTACGGAAATAATAATAGTTATAATTCTAGAGTTTCTCGTGTCTCTGACCAATCTACACAAACGCAAGTATGTGCATCTGACTCGATACAAAGGAGCAATTATCGCCCTCTATTTAAAGAAAATACGGGTGATACCAGACCATTCCTATCCGTAGGTATTTTAGGCTTAGAGTGTAACGCACTGGCGGACACTGGAGCCGCCGTGTCCATTATGAACGAGTCTGCATATTTGCTATTACAAAGAGAAGGCCTACACTTTCCATTGCAGACATGTGCGAAAGACTTAGCAGTAGGTAATGGTGCACGCTTAACGGTCTTAGGAAAAATAGAAATACCTATCTCTTATAAACATGACTTGCACTATGTTACATTCTTTGTATGTAAAGATGTAAACACACCTCTCATATTAGGCATAGACTTTCTAGCTAAATTTAACCTTTGCTCTGACATTTTAAAAACCACACGTTCTTGCATGACGTCTCATGATATAAACTTGTTGAAGGACTCTGATATACACTTGCATGATCTGGAGGATCTAAATGACCTACAGAAGGCTCAGTTAGATAGAATTGTATCCGATTTTAAAGGCATCGCGGCTACTAAGGACCGGTTAGGCTGTACACCGTTGGAGGAACATGTTATAGACACAGGCAACCATCCACCGGTGAAGCAAAAATATTATCCAATTCCATATCACCACCGGGAGTACGTTCGAAAGGAAATTGATGACATGTTGCGAATGGGCATCATAGAAAAGAGCAATTCAGCCTGGAATAGTCCAATTTTGTTAGTACCGAAGGCGAACGGTGAGCTTAGAATGTGCTTGGATAGTCGAAAGCTTAATAGCTTAACTAAAGTAGATACTTATCCGATGCCTAGGGTCCAAGAAATATTAGATTCCCTCAACAATGCCAAGTATATGAGTTCTTTAGATTTGAAGTCGGCCTTTTTCCAAATTATGTTATCGAAGGAGTCGAGGGAGAAGACTTGTTTCTCTTTGCCAGGACTCGGGAGCTTTCATTTTCGTAGACTCCCATTTGGTTTGGTAAACTCAAGTGCCCGAATGATGAGGCTTATGGATAAGGTTTTCGGACCGGAATTTGCCCATAATATTTTTTACTATGTCGATGACATAATATTAATTTCTGAGACCTTTGAAGAACACATGTCTTTGTTAAGAAAGGCCTGTGCAAAGTTGAGACAAGCCGGACTCACTATTAATCTGGATAAATCTGTTTTCTGTCGCTCCTCTTTGAAATTCCTAGGATATGTAGTAGATCGCAGGGGTTTACGTACCGATAGTGAAAAAGTGCGTGCCATAGTAGACTTTCCTATCCCTACTTCACAAAAAGAACTCAGACGCTTTCTCGGAATGGTATCTTGGTACCGACGGTTTATAAAAGACTACTCTTCTATCTGTGCTCCTTTGAATAGGCTTACTAGAAAGCTCCCTAAAGGAACTTCTTTCCAATTTACGTCTGAAGCTCAAAAGGCGTTTAAAATAGTCAAGGAGCTTTTAGTGACAGCACCGATCTTATCCATTCCTAGGTTCGATAGACCTTTCATTATTTCGACTGATGCTTCTGACGTAGGCTTAGGCTGCGCCCTTTCGCAGTTAGACGACGATGGTCATGAACATGCCGTTGCTTATGCTAGTAGGACACTGACTCGCACTGAACGGAATCACTCTGTCTGTGAGAAGGAGCTGAACGCGCTTATTTTCGCACTGGAAAAGTATAGAGGCTACATAGAGGGTTCTCCTTTCCAAACGAAGGTTTACACCGACCACAGCAGTCTGCAGTGGCTGGTCAGTTTGAAGTCACCAACTGGACGTTTGGCTAGGTGGGCTCTCAGACTATCTCAGTTTAACTTCGACATACAGTACAAAAAGGGAACTGAGAATAAATTGGCAGATGCTCTCTCTAGAGCTCCAATATCGCCTGAAACAGTCGAACTTATCTGTCCTATAAATAACATAACTGACGTTTGGTACACTAATACTTATAACCGCGTTGAAAAGACCCCTCAGAAATTTCCTGATTTTAAAATTTTAAATGATAACTTGTATAAACGCATTAGAAACAAAAATCCATTATCTACAGACTCAGAGTGGAAACTGGTAGTGCCTAGTGATTTGAAACAAGATATACTTAAGCAATGTCACGATAGACCGGACGCTGCCCATTTAGGTGTCTTTAAAACGTTAAAACGTGTAGCACAGACTTATTTTTGGCCTAAAATGTTAAATGACATTAAAAGGTATATAAAAAACTGTCAGATTTGTCTAGCTTATAAAAGCACCAATGAAGCGCCTGCAGGACTAATGGAAAACCCTAAAAAGGTTCAGCGACCCTGGCAAGTAGTTTGTACCGATATTCTTGGACCTCTTCCCCGAAGTTATAAAGGTTTCAAATTCATTCTGGTAGTTTGTGATTGTTTCACTAAATATACATGTATTTTCCCTATGAGAAACTCATTAGCGAAAACGGTCGTAAGCTTAATAGAAAATAATGTTATATTGAAGTATGGTGTCCCTCAGTGCATTATCATGGACAACGGTCCACAGTATGTGTCTAGACACATGCAGTCATTGAAGGAGAAATACAAAATACCTAAATTCTTTTATAACTGTAGATTTACGCCTCAGAATAACCCGTCGGAACGAACATTAAAGACAATAGGCACAGCCATCGCATCTTATGTAGGTACGGACCATCGCACCTGGGACCAACAGGTCAGTGCGATTGAGTTTGCGGTGAACACAGCTGTTCACGAGGTCACTGGTTATAGCCCTTATTTTCTAAATAGTGGACGAGAGGCCATTCTTTCTGGTGAGTGGTACCCTTCAGGACCTCCTAGTGGCAGTGATTTGCAATTTACCAATAGGGACTTATACTCATCTTTGCTGTCACATCTGAAACCTATTTTTGAAAAGGTCAATGACCATTTACAAAAATCTTATCAGCGTGGCAGAGTGTACTATAATCGAGGTAGGAGGCGCGTAGAATATGACGTGGGTCAAGTGGTTTGGAAAAGAGAATTTCCTCTCTCCGACGCAAGTAAATTCTTCGCTCGAAAACTAGCTCCGAAATTCAAGAAATGCACTGTACTCAGAAAGATATCGCCAGTGACATATGAACTTTGCGATTATGGTACTCGAAAGTCGATAGGTATTTGGCATGTCAAAGACATTGTAAAGTCGCAGCCAAGTTAAAGCCTCCACTAACCCGTGAGAATACTCATATAATTTTACTATTTTTTTGGCATATATATCCCTTGAATTCTATTTTTGAGAATAAACTACTCATTTTAAAATGGTACTTACCAATGTGTTATATAGGAATGATTAACCTTGGCATCCTTAAACAGCTGCTCACATTGAAAAAAAAATATACCATTATAAAATTCAACTGTCGTTTCTTGAATTTAACCTGCATATGATATAAATTCATGTTAGAAAATAAAGACTTCTAGAAATTAATAAACTTGATAATTCAAATAGTGAACCTTGGACACTGCTCCATGGCCGTACCAAGAGTATAGGCTTACACTGATGAGATATTCAAAGTTTACAAACATGAATTTATACATTTATTTTATTAAAGTGATAAAAATACCCTGGCATTATGTTAGTCTTAATTTGAGTTAAGGAAATTATCCATGTAGGTTTTAGGTAATAAACGAACCATATATGACACTTTGTCAATGTGAAACCACACATGGTTTGTTCTAAAATTAGGTCTACTTCTTTTGAACCCGTATGGTGTCCGGGCAAGAAGAGCACCAACCCATTTCCTCCCGAGGGTGTCGTAAGAGGCGACTAAGTGGACTACGGCGCTGAAACAGCTGCTAGCCAGCTCATGTTAGCATGAACCCGTATGGTGTCCGGGCAAGAATAGCACCAACCCATTTCCTCCCGAGGGTGTCGTACGAGGCGACTAAGTGGACTACGGCGCTGAAACAGCCGCTAGCCAGCTCATGTTAGCATGAACCCGTATGGTGTCCGGGCAAGAATAGCACCAACCCATTTCCTCCCGAGGGTGTCGTAAGAGGCGACTAAGTGGACTACGGCGCTGAAACATCTGCTAGCCAACTCATGTTAACATAGAACCAGGGTTCCATGTTGTTGCAAAGACATATTGTCTTTTATCTGTAGGCAGGTCAACATATACCATGCTGGCATCAGGCCAAACGTAGGTTCACAGGCAACCAGCCATATCAATACCTGAGACTCCATATGGATAACGCATCTCGTGATCCATTCATTTTGTGCCACACCACCACATGCTGCTGGTAGGGTCGTGGACAACGTGCACTGCGTGCAGTTGCATGCCATGCTAATCTAAAAAGCATAACGATTCCCGGATTATACAGTCGACCTACATAATAGGATACACCTTCGAGTTGGCCTTCGAATTGTGTTAGGTAATTGATTAGTATACATTTTAAACAGATAAGTGCCATGCACTTGATCTTTGTAGGATAAACGCTTGTGTAGGGAAGTAGGATTTTAAACGCTTGTTGGGGGTAACAACTAGCGTATTGGGTTAATTACTCAATAGAGGATCCCACTGATGGTACCCGTGGTTAAAGGACCAATGCCTGTAGTGCACGCGATTATTGTAGAACAAAAGCTTCTGTAGAGAGACATAGGTAGGTAAATAAATACATAGATAACGTTACTACATGACGTTTATAGGTTCGTTGTTAAGTTTGTTCGTTCGAAGTGGGGACGCCCACATAGCATATAATATAACACATAGTACATAACACTTAGGCAAGTATATAAGCTGTAGGTTAGAAATGCGCATTAGTGTAGGTATTTGAACTGTCGACATTAGCTTAAGCTGTGGGGAAATTCTATCTCCTTTCTTTTTTTATACTGCTCTACTACTGAAAAAAAAAAATCAGTCCTACTCTGAAAGGCAATAAGTCTTCTTATCTCTATCTATCTTGTACTCTAAAAATCTACTGCTTGCAGTTTCCGGTATGGAAAAGGGTGTTGTTTTTAGTCTGTTGCGATTTCTACTAAACTAGTGAATAGGTGTCTATCATGTGCGTATGTCTCATCAACATATGCAAGCGCTGGTTTTGATCATAGACAGTACTTACTGCAATTTTATGTTAAAGGCTAGTGTTGTTTTCTCGTGTTATTTGAGATAGAAATATTTCAGGACCGTGCGTCAACGTTTGAAGCTTCACGTACAGTCGGCAGCATTGTTATATTGTCCGATCTCTGTTAAAACTTTTGTAGGCTAGCTGGAACATTTTGACTTCCATAGAGACGTTGTGACATCTGTCACATCGCTCCTCTTATCCTTTATTTTTGTTGAGTCTAAGGGATTGAACTCGTATGTAGGTCAAGGGTTGATGACCTTACATAGGGTCATGCTGCAGGTTAAGTTGTTGGTAGGTTAAGGGAAGGCAGTGTGCTTTCTCGGAGAAACATTTTCACAAAGCTTTATTCCTTGCCCTCTCTTTGGTGGATTGTTTGGACTTAGTTTTTTTTTTGAGTTTTTGAAAAAAAAAAAAAAAAAAAATTTTTTTTCTCTGACTGAAGCGGTAATGTAACGGTGTTATTTTACGAGGCGGTTCTTATGGGTTTTGAGACTCATAGCGCCATCTATCACAGCATACCTGCGACTCACGGGCGTTCAAGGGACGGCGACACCTACTGATATTCGGCGGAACTACGAGCGCACCGAAGTTGCAGACAAATCGATAACAGTTCAGGCTGGTCGATATTGTTGTTTTATTAATATCTTTACAAATAATTTAGAAATCGTGAAATAGATCTTTTAGAAACATTGAAGCGAGTTGTTAATAAATCTTTACTCTTCATGCATTCAGTGCAGCTGATGCAAGTCAATCTTTGTGGTAGGGAATGACGGAGCTAGATTGTCTGTGGTAAAAGTTTTGTTTTTTTTTTCTTCGGCTGTCAAATCGGGAGGAAGCTCCTTTTACGGAGATGTGAGCTCAAGAGGAGGTCGATAAGGAAATCGCTTCGGCCGAGAGGCCACAATTTTTCAACTTAGAATCAATTTTAACTTTTAATCTCAACGCATCTAGCGACCTAATGCTGCGATGACACAATGGACATTTTGGTAAGTATAACGCGGATCTCGCCGATTGGACGGTGGAAATATTTGTTACGTTCGCACATGGTTTAATGATATAACATTCTTTGTTTCAGACAGAACATTAAATGATTTCAAGGAGATAATCTGGTCGGTGGAACGAATCACAAGCTTAGCTTTTGCTCTTGCCAGGTACTTTAACAGTTTCAGTGTTTATTGCGGAGTGTGTGGAAAAGAGTTGAGGATCGTTTTGTTTTGAATCTAAACTTAAATGTGGTTTACAGCGACTGCGTGCTGGCCGCTCCGTGGGGACTGCTTCGCGGAGGTCACTTCACGCATAGGCAATTTTGAGTCGGGCGCCGGAAGCTGTACCCGGGCCACATGTGTCGACGGTTCTCCACCTGCGGAAGCCGTCACGAGCAGGATCTCTTCTGAGGTCCTGGGTGGAAGCAGTGGACTACGGCGGCGCTGTGACGCGTGTACTACGCGTTCCACAAGGTGATTTCTTTCCATAATTCACGAACCACGTTTTGAGGCAAAACCATGTGTTTGCAAATGGAGTCATCGTTTTGGTGTTAGTGTCGCAGCCTCATACAAACCAAGCATTACAACTAGGCCTATTCTTTAATCAAGTAAACTTAAATACCTAGATTTCGTCCTCGGTCAGATAGTTTCAAATTTAAATCTCCTTAAGAGAAAGCCACGCCCTTAGCTCTAAGCCTAGTTAAGATTTGGTGATATTGAGTGGCTTGTTGTATTCATATATATATATACGTGCTTTGATGCCAATAAATCTACTTGTCAAACAATCTTTCTTTGTTCATATTTCTGACCATTGTGAAAATAGGTACCCTGCTTAATCTCTTTTGCATTTAGGAGAATAAATTATAAATGCATGGCGCCCTTCTAATATCAGCACACATCAATAGCCATGTGCCCAAAGCGCACCCACCTCTGTGATACTATCTACCTGTCTGACTAGCCCGGTGCAAACAACCAAGTGTGGACGTCTCTCCGAGCGCGTCAAGTATCATTCACACCAAGGTAAACGTTAACCATTCTTCAATATCATCAGAAACGGTTTATCACATTACAACATTTTATATTGTATTTTTTGACATGAATATAGATAATTTTTATTTGAATATCATTTAAAGACAACGCTCAGAAACGTGACCCTCTTTAAATAGATGTATGTATATAGGGGGGATCAGGTTTCTCAGCTACTGACGGTACCTACTTAAGAGTACAATTGCAAAACCCCCCAGAAGTGCCCATTGAACCCCAAGTTTCAATGGTGCGGACCATTGAAACTCACAAAAGCCATTAATTTCTCATAAGGACTGATCAATTAATCAGTTGAAATGCTTTCGAACACCAATGTCTTGTGGCTAAGTGAAATTCTAACATTTTAATCAATTGGGGTCACGAAGCGATTTAATTACGTGATTTAAACCCTGGGCACCATTTACAACTCTCATCGCATCGCTTCTAACCAACCAGTACAAGTCTTAACTCTTCATCCATACTTCTAACAGAGCTGGAGGTCAATAAATACTAGACATGAGAGGCGAAGCGAGAAAAGGGAGACTGTGAATCGCGCTTCAGGCTCATTACGTAACTGACATTGCTGCTATCCTCAATAATTATTTAATGAGAATGCAACGTAACAATGATTAAGGCATAATGAAATATGCATCCTATACTCTATACCAGATAAGAGTACAAAAATCGTGCTTTAATCGTGATGCGATTACAAGGAAAAAGATATTGAAATAATAGTCAAATTTGCAATATACATTTATAAAAGAAAGAAAGAAATATTTGGGGACATTCTTACACAAATCGACCTATTCCCAAACTAAGCAAAGCTTGTCCTATGGGCACTAGACGACGATATACATACTTATTGATAAATGAATACTTACTAAAATACATAGAAAACATCCATGCCTCAGAAACAAATATTCATGCTCATCACACAAATAAATGCCCTTACCGGGATTCGAAGGCAGGGTCACTACCAACTAGGCAACAGAGGTCGTCAAAGTCGAATTAAGTAAATCTAGTCCAATATTCCCTTTGCTACAGATAAACGAAGAAACTTAGACGATGATGTCCGTCAAAATACTAATGTTATCTTATCTGGAATGAGGTATAGTAAGATGATAAAATACCTACTTTTGAAACAATGGGTTATTGCATTTAGCAATTAATAATATTTTACCTGTTGACATTAACGATTATATAATTTATTTCCTATATCCAATTTTAATTGTATGATTTTATTTTATTTTATGTTTAATGATGCGCCGGTCCTGTTCTCTTTCCTTCCATTAATAATTTGAATGTACCTACTACTAACATTGATTAATTTAAGTCTGTACTTACTAACAACGATATGGGCCATGGCCTGAAATAAACCATTTAGTTAATTTAATTTATTGATATGAAATAAATTAACCCTATTTTACTCTGATTGAAGACTCTGAAAACGAAATAGGCTACAATGAGACTATTTTTAGTCTTTGTTCTTCTCTTTCTCCTTTTAAGGGCGTTATAAGTTTAACATAATGTGTATCTGTGTGTCGGTATGTGGCAACGCAGTTTCAAAGAGGAGAACCTGATTTGAGTTCGGTTATAAAAATCGAAATGTTGTGTTTTGAGATAGTTTTGAGCTATGTTAGTTGTGTATTGATTTAAGAGGAAACACTTAGGGCGAGATAATTGAGAAATAGGTATTTGTAAAATGTATTGCTGTCGCGCCGTCCCCCCGCAGAGCGCGATAGAGACAATTGCAGCTTGGACCGAAAATACCTATCAAAAGTACATAAAATGAACGTTTCGTAGTCCCCTGATTCCTTCTCCAAAACTTGACCTATTTAACTATTTTTTTATTAAAATCAGAGAAAGGCTTTGGCCGTGTTCTTATGTTTTCCTTTTTTTAAATAATCTAGTCAAAATTGTTTTTTGGATGTTTGAACACAGCGGAAAATCTGGCATTTTTCTTAGGTTTTTGAAGGTTAATATCTCTTAAAAAAGAAAACATAGGAACATGTCAATAGGCTTGACAGCCGCATGCCTTGTTGTGACGAGTATTATTTCTAATGAATACAACAGCGATAGCAATTAGATACGCTTGATAGGTGCCCTAATCCCTATTCCCAAGCCTGTGGTTTATTAGTTCCTACTAGCGTAGGCAATGGCTTTAATTAGTGGGATTCGATGGAAAACTAATATTTATTAGGTTTGCGATAATAATTTTGATATATTGGTACGTGTTATGTTGATGTCGCCTATAAAGTTCTGATTTATGTTCCTAGCTTTCATTTGCTGAGTACCTAATTTGGATTTGAGCACAAGGTGCGAAGTTGTGGTAATATGTATATAATAATAATAATTCACTAGGGGTCAATCTTACACCATAGCAAGCTCAATAAGGCTTGTGTTATGGGTCCTAGACGACGATATCACTAATTATAAACACTAAAATACATTCGAAAACATCCAGGACTCAGAAACAAATATTCATGCTCATCACACAAATTGGCCTTACCGGGATTCGGACCTTCAGCTAGGGTCGTCAATAATTACGTATACGTATAGTATATGTTTATGCTAACCTAGTATTAACTTAAACTTTATATGGGGGCAATCAAGCAAAAGGTCTTCCTGATGGTAAGCAGATGCTGTAGCCTATAGTCCAGAAGAATTAAAATTTCGACACAGAATCACAAAAACCATGTTGCCGACCCTATAAAAAAAAATGTTTATAGTGTAAGTAACAATTGGGACTTACAAGACTATCTTAGCATTACACGTTATGCCGTATGGGATGTGTATAGAGTAATATGACGATTTTAAGAAGCTAGTTTACCGAATTATAAAAAAAATACTATAACTTATCAAACGCCAACAATCAAATGAATCTCGGCAAGTACAACATAACATTGAATATGTAAATACGAGTAGTTTACCATATTTCATAAACACTCAACAGAGTTCGCATTTCGTGTAAATAGGTTGGGTTACAATGTTCACTCAGCGTGGTGTTGTGTTTAATTTACATATCATCATTAAAACTACATGGCAAGGTTGCAAAGTAATTTGAAGTAATTTACGCATTTATTATGTAATCAATTTCTCTCAAATATTTGACTAACGTCGATAAAGGATCAAACTTGAAATTGATCATTAAAATATTAATGGCTGAACGTAATGATCGCACTTCACGTAGCCAAATTGTAATTTTTTATCATCATCATCATCATCATACCAGCCGAAAGACGTCCACTGCTGGAGATAGGCCTCCCCCAAAGAGTGCCAAAGTGACCGGTCCTGCGCCACCCGCATCCAGCGGACTCCAGCAACCTTTACCAGGTCATCAGTCTTGTGGGGAGCCTACCCACGCCGCGCTAAATTGTAATTTTTAATTCTGGTAAATTGAATCATGAACTTTCGCATAAACTTTTTTGTAGATTATTCCCTTAACTTTACGTGCTATCAAAGTACGACACATGACTTTATAATTGAAAAAGTTTAGAAGGGTTTGTATAGTGCTGGGCTACACCAGGTACTTCAAAATTTAAACCGAAACCCATTTGGAATATTGTTAAGTAACAGTAAATTCAAGTATACATTAAAATATGTAACATCGTACTTGCTACAAAAATGAGTTTTTAAAATCTAAAATCTACAGCTTTCCAGATTTTCTTATCCTTTTTGAAGCGTCACGAAGGTGCACGTTCTAAATTTTGAGATTGATATGAAAGTAAGAGACTTTCTCATATTTAAAGTGACATGTTTCTATACCCCCATTTACGCAGTAGGGAAAAAAATCTTCAATATCTCGCAATTTTTTATCATGTCAGAAACGATGCGTGAAGATTGATGTGATTTAATATTTAATAACCTGTCCGCAATAAAGAACTCATTCAATATACTTAATAGTTCCATCCATCACTCAGCGACAGACACAAATTAGCTGTAAACCCAATTTTGACAAACAAAATTGGGCAAACTTGAACCTTTTAAGATGATTAAGCGCCGATGTTTGTGTAAACGCTTTGCAATAACAAAATGCATACTAAATGTATTCATATTCATATTCATTTATACACTCACTACACTGCTAACTACTGTCTTACTCTTACAGCTGTAAGTAAAGTAATATACGTTGTCAATGAGACGTAGGGGATGCGATTCTCATTTTGGTTCATACTAGATGTAGATACTAGACATTTAGTACACAGACGACAACCGTGCGAGCGAAGCGAGCCTGCCGCGGCAGCGGCCGGCGAAGCGTCAGAACCGAACACTTTTACTACCTCATACTTACATAATATTATGTATTATATAAGTATAATTTGCAAATATTTGGGACTTTAGTTTAAGTAGTCGGCCCTTTACTGCTTAATTCATATCAATAGAGATGGAAAAACAGCATTGGGGGATTTGTAAATTAGTGACATATGTTGGTGCGTATATTTTTTTTTTGACATATTATCAAATATAATAAAGCCGATTTGATAAAACACGAACCAGATTATCCACGGAATCGTTTCGTTGGAATAATGATATTGCGGTATACCAATATTTAGGAATCATTGATTTGTCAAACAATTACAAATGCGAAACCATGAAATGACCAGCTGTTAAATGTTCGAAGTGAAGTGTCGGGCAACCGAAAAAAAAGTCAAACGAAGGTTGTCAAATAGTTAATGCCAAAATGAAAAAATCACAAACAAATAGCTTTTCAGATAGGTAACCCTTCACTTGTGATAATGTGTTTAAATCATCAGTTCCGAACCTAAGGGTAATTGTTCCCGTGGGGGTAAATCAGCTATTCTTTGGGGTATCAGAGTCAGTATTACATATGGATTATAGATTTACGGTATTAGGGTCTGGTTATAGCCACTGGTTTAAATAAACATCTCAAATTACGATTGAAAAACTTCAGTTGGTATCAATTTTACGGATTACGCCAAAGATCTCAACTCAGAAACCGAAACCGGATACTCGCTCAGCTCTAAAATCACGGAATTTAAGGTTTCACAGATTACGAAACTGACCCGAGTTGGGAGTTTAGTGCGGGCCTTGTTAACTACTGTTGTATTTAGGGCCCACATTCTGAAAACTTTAATTTGTTTTGGGGATTTATGGAAATGGAGCACATCAGGTTATGAATGTACAGTCGGGGTAAGAAAAGGTTCGTCACCTTAAGATCTATTTTCGTTTGCTCAGAATGAGCGATACTCTCGATTGAGTATGACATATTGCAGTCGGTAGTCGACTGTCAGTCGCCGCCAGTCGGGACGACAGTTACAATTAAAGGTTATCAACTTTTTAGACTACAAAGCATTCACGAAGGATTATGCTTCGTGAATGCTCGTGTCATATCGGAGATTAGAATAATTGCTTTGTATCTTATGAAAGAGATAACGATAACAACTGTGTCATCTTGTTTTCGAGTATGCGGCTAGAGTTCATGTTCAATAGTGCCGTCTCGTGGATATATATAGTTAGTAAAAGTAAATTAAATACTAAACAAAATTTTCAACTATGGTAAAATTTATTCAAATAAACAAAACTTAACTAAAACCGAGTATATCCGCCATTCGCATCAATCACAGCCTGTAGTCGCTCTCGCATTGAGCCAACAAGACGAGAGCATATGTCGGTTCCTCTAAAGCCCTCCCAAACACTTCGGCACTGTTCAACAACAGCTGCTTTGCTCCTCTCGTTGTTATTTACCCACCTCTGCACCATCAAACCCCACAGATTTTCGATCGGGTTTATGTCCGCTGATTTAGCAGGCCAAGGAATCACTACCACCTCAGGATGCCGATGGAACCACTCGTTCACGATACGTGCTGTGTGGATACGGGCGTTGTCGTGGACATAATTGAACTCGGTTAGTTCATTAGCCGGAAATACAGTACGAACGCTTGGAAGCATGCTGTCCTCCAGAACAGTTATGTAACTTGCAGCGTTTGCCCTAGGCGGAAGGTCAACAAGCTCGCCTACTCCATCAGCAGACATCCAACCCCAAATGTTGGCAGATATGCGTCCAGAACTGAAATTTGGCACAATATGGTCCTCCGAATACCTCGTTCCAAATATTCTCCACAAGTGTAGTCTACCATGTTGGGATGATTGGAAGCACTTTTCATCCGTAAAAATTGTGTGACACCAATCGAAGTTTAAGTATGATCGGGCAAAACTTAAACGTTGAGCTTTATGAGCACTTGTTAAAGCCACTTTTTTGGCAGGACGGCGGTGATGTAGTCCCATTGAGTGCAATGCATTTCTAATTATTCTTGGAGACACGTCAAACATTTCAGCAAAAAAACTAGTTTTCTCAAAACCATTATCTTCATATTTTTGCCTCATAAAGTTTAATTGTTCATGGGTGAGGGTCGGGCGGCGTCCAGAATTAGTATGGCGATGATCAGTAAGATGACCCTCTTCCGCGTGTCGGGTGATCCAGAACCTTACAGTATCTCTGGTTATGTTGAGATTTGACGAAATTTCGCTAATATTATACCCAGCTTCATGGTCCGCAATAATTGCAGCTCTTTCTTCGATGCTTAAATTCCTCGGCATTATCGAAATTACACGACGGAGCGATAAATTATTATTGCAAAAATATGTGACAGTGACAGACATTGACAATTAAACAGAAGATATCGTAACTAATTAAAAGTTTGAAATAACTAAATAGGCCATTAAAAAGGTTTGATGTTGATATGAAACTAGACGTAGGTCAAAGGTGTGCACTAATTTGAACCTTGTTATCATACTATGTTAGTATAACTTTATGTGCGGTTGTCTGCGTAATGCTTTAGTTTCAAAAGGTACTAAGAGTTTACGATTTGACAAAGGAATGAAAAAGATAACTGACGAAGGTTTTCTTACCCCGACTGTACAACATGTCACCGTAATTTGCATAAATGGTACCTAAATGTCATTACTGTTTCTAAAGGTTTTAACGTCAAAAAACAAATGACTTGAGAGACAATTTTGAAACGTTATGATTCGTTGTTTTTAATGTGGAAAATAACTTGAGTGCTTTACTTGGGAACTTAGAACATTTAGATTTGAATTGCTACACAATAATAATAGAGTTTTTTTTTGTTCATATACTATATTTTCGTTTGAACTGAGAATTAGCCTATACATTTAGCAAATAAATGTCGCCGCTACACAAATTCACTAATGTGTTCAAACGCACCACTATTAAAATTGAATACGATAAACAACTGGGGCATATTAATAAATAAGTAATAAATAAATAAATAAATATTAGGGGACAATCTTTCACAAATCGACCTAGTCCCATAGTAAGCTCATTAAGGCTTGTGTTATGGGTACTAGACGACGATATATATAATAGATATAAATACTTAAATACATAGAAAACTTCCATGACTCAGAAACAAATATTCATGCTCATCACACAAATATTTGCCCTTAGCGGGATTCGAACCCAGGACCTTCAGCTTCGTAAGCAGCGTCACTACCCACTAGGCTAACCGGTCGTCAAAATTACACGAAGTAACAATTTTAAGAGTCTAAATTGGCAACACTGAGGTGCTTGACCAATAACTACAGGCCATTTAACCTGTGTTGCCTCTTTAGAATAGGCATGATGATTAAGATTTTTTTGTGACGTCATTCGAACCAGTTTTTGGAGAGGAAAATGTTTGTATGGGAGCAACTACAATTAAAGAACATAAATACCTAAAACATTGAGACAAAGATTGACCTCGATGGCGGCAGCGCAAAACGCTTCATGTGTGTCCATACAAGCATGACGTCACATTTGTACATTTGTACTAATCGTAGTATGGAAAATCAGGTAAATTGTTGTTTCAGTCGTGAAATACTGCGTTTAAATACATAGTTGTGGTACAATTTTGTTTCTAGAAAAGCGTAAGGATTCTATTGGTAGCTTTTAATTTACTCTTAGACAATAAAAAAAATGCATATTTTTTCTAAACTTTCAACTTTTTTATGATTTGAATTACATTTTATAATTTATACTTTATTACGATAATTTGATGGTTTACTATCTATTTAGCATCACTAGGTTATCAATTTGAACATGAGGCATCATGCCTATTGTAATTGTAGCTTTTTCAAACGGGCCATTGGACAAACACTTGGCGACTTTCCTGTACAGCATACAATAGCTTAACAGTTTAGCTGGTAAGCACATATCAATTTTAGGTAGGCCGTTTAACTCAGTCCTCGCTTGCGCGGTCCGCGGATGTAGAGGTATGACGACAACGGGGCGCGGGCGACGTGCGGGAGGCGAAGCCCTACACCCGCGTGCCGATCTCCGATCACGTAAGTCATAATTATAAACTGCAAAGGCACTTAACATATGAAGCTTTGGATGTGTCCACTTGAAAGACTGAACACTTACTCATTTAATAAATGCGCCCATTACGAGGAGTGAAGACACGCCGTAATAGCGTTCAAGTCAAAAAAGGGAACTGGCGACGCAACAGCCATGTTTTATGCGAACCTTGATTCACAATTGTATCCCTCGCTTTACGTCTTGGGTATGGTCGGGTCCTATACACTGGAACTAAGCCGGAAACTGTTGTTGGCAATGCACTACTACGGTGTCATTAATAACACCGTAAACAGTCCCGCTGTGTTGGAGAGGCTGGGCCTTTTCGTTACGGTCTGGCGTCCCTGTCCCCCGGGCCTGACCGCCCTGCCCGCGCGGCGCCCGCAGCGCCTGTTCGCGGGCCGCGCCATGCGCACCCGTCGCGCCGGGAACGCACCCACTGCTCGGGCGCTGTCTATGCTCAATGCTATGTCCATCGATGCCCCACAAATAGACGTTTTTGCAGATAGCGTTGGTGGTTTTGGCAGAAAGTTATTAATGTATTTAAATGATTATTTTAATGAGTGACTAAATCTATGACGAAACAATGAATAAGTACTTGTCTTTTATATTATTAAATAGTTGTAATGTAATGTATGGTCCTAACTGGGCTGTAATTAATTTTAACTGACTGATTTTGACTGGTCTGGTGATCTACCTATGACTTATGTTTAGTGTGTAAGCGATTTGGTCCTGTACTGTTATGCTTGCGTATGTCTAAATAAATAAATAAATAAATTAATAAAACCAAACTTAAATTCTCTCACTATATTGAAACCAAATCAATTGAATTTGCATTCTATCTCAAAAAACTGATTAAATACCTACTTATGTTCAATTCCGCAGAAGCCACAGAAATATATAATGATATTTGAATTCTACCCAGATCGGAAGCTTAATTTAACCAAAAAGCTTTTGCACGTGGGCTATCAAAATATACGATTATTGTGAGAGAGCCTTTTTTGTGTTCCCCGTAAAATTTTATAGAAGCATTATTACTGTGCTTTTCGTAGTAAACTGAATTTTGACATAAAACCAATACTGTGTTAATTAAAGAAGTGTTTGTTCCAGCAAATTTAAATGTTGTTTTTGGTTTTTAAACGAAATAGGAGATAATAGCGGAAAAGGGGCTCCTAAAAATGCGTGTTTTCGGACGAACTTGTGGTTGGAACTAATGTCATCTATATCAATACAGTTTAAACTTGAGAGGGCTGCAAAATGCAGTGTTCCCCATGCAGTCCACTTGACGAGGAACCAAACTGCTAGGAAGGCTATGGCATGCGGTCACGATCCTCAGTCATGAGGGATCGACTAAGAAGAAGATATCAATAAAAATATGTAATGTCTGTGAAATTAAAGTTTGTGTGTAAGGGGTAAATATTGGAACTACACATCCAATGTAAAGAAAAACCGGCCAAGTGCGAGTGGGACTTGCGCACCGAGGGTTCCGTACAAACCTGTAGGTATTATATACCTGAGTATTTGATATGAATGACAATTTAATACCTCTACGCGGTCATGAGGAAAGAGGTAGTAACTTTAAAATTATTAAAAATATTTTTATTATAATGATGTAACAAAAAAATTATGGTTTTCGCAATTTTCCCTTTATCTGTGCTATAAAAAGTTGCGTCGTACCCAATTTGAAGGTTCTGAGTTCACGGGAACCCTGGTTTTGATTCCCTTGCGTGTTTCCATAATTTGCGGAAATTTGCGGCATAAACGGCTGTATCTTTTGATTGCGTTGGCTTAGAAGTTTGATTGTTTCACAGCTCCAAGGGACAGTAGACTAGACTATGTGGTATAAATTTTAGCTTGATATCACCACGCGTTTCTGAGAAAACGTTATTGAGAGACGGACGGACGGACGGACAACAAAGTGATCCTTTAGGGTTCCGTTTTTTTCCTTGTGAGGTACGGAACCCTAAAAAACATCTCAACAATGGATCTTTGGAATGGATATAATATATGCTAGTTTACCCCGTGGCTCTGCCTGGATTCTTTGTCATATGCGGGTGGAGCCACGCGGGCAGCTTGTTAAAAACTGGTCATTATTTAACTTATTCGGTAATATAGAATCCACCCTTCAATTGAAATCTAGTGTCAAATTGCCCGTAAATGTATTAATCGAGTTCATCTGAAACGGTCCCAAAAACAAAAGCTTTTAAAGGTTTTTAGCAACGTCCTAAACTTAATCAGTTGAAATGTGTTTGTAAAGGCTTCGTTACCGTTTATCAGAATATTTACTGAGGGATTTAAATTAATTGGGCTTCGAAATGTAAGTGTTTACCAATTTATTTTCCAAGTTCGTGGTCTTTCCGGTGTTTAATTATAAGAAAATTTATCAGAAAAGAAGAATTTAATTTTATTTTTAACTAGCGACCCTCCCCGGCTTCGCACGGATACATATAATATACATATAAACCATCCTCTTGAATTACTTTATCTATTAAAAAAAACCGCATCAAAATCCGTTGCGTAGTTTTAAAGATCTAAGCATACATAGGGACAGACAGCGGGAAGCGACTTTGTTTTATACTGTAGTGATTCTGCTAATCATTGTTAATGTTTAATATCAAATATAAGTACACAATTAATACGATTTTGAATAATACTATTAAAGCAAAATAATATATAGTATTATTTATTAATTTAGGCTATGAGTTCTGCCGGTGTATACATGTATTTATTTGAAGGTATGAATAATTGTTTGTTTCAATCTTTTAGGCCATGCATTTGATACCAATCGCAAACAAAAAACGCCATAAAATACATACCTACGAATAAAATTAGAAATTTGCTTTATTTTATTCGTCTTTTTCACGTTTTTTTAGTACACTAAGGATTTATAAGTGTTTTATTTGATGCATGTTATTCTAATTGATGAATCTGTACAAACAACAAACTTTTATTAACTTAAATGCACATAGAGTTAAGCAAACACCGCACATAGAGTTAAGCAAACAAAGCACTGCGTATAATATAACAACATTCTCTAGCTTACCTTTGATGCTTATTTACCCATTGTAGACACGGAACGTCTTAGCAATCGAAACGTATTTGTTTAATTAACCACTGAACTGTTTGTATATTTCACTAATTTGTGTAACACACGCAACATACACTTCTAAATGTACTTATTAAGTAAGACAGTTTTGCTTTTCATAAACGTTATTTACACTAAAAACTGATTTTGAACACTTATTTATAATTTTCTTACTTCATACACAATTTGATTATCCACTAATTGAAATTGTATTTATTCAAAAGCTTTTTGTAAGTACCGCATACTTTATTGTCACAAAAAAATAACTTCACAAATTAAAAATCTGTTTTACGCTCGTTATATTCCAACATTAAATCCCAAAGCTTTAATTTTTTT
The DNA here is from genome assembly GCA_947578815.1 of Epinotia ramella. Classification (NCBI taxonomy): domain Eukaryota; kingdom Metazoa; phylum Arthropoda; class Insecta; order Lepidoptera; family Tortricidae; genus Epinotia; species Epinotia ramella. The sequence continues at coordinate 8,832,011 of OX388217.1, read as the reverse complement.
AATGATCACTTTATACACTATTTGATTATGATTATCCACAAGTTGAAATTGTATTTAAATCAAAAACTTTGTAGTAAGTATCTCATATTTTTCTTTCACCAAAAATTTTACTTTAATAAATCAAAATCAATTTTACACTACTTTCACTCCGACTTTAATTTTTTTAATCCGTTATCCAAGTGGTTCAAACTGGCTCCGTCCGGAGGAGCGACCATAGCCGCGGCCGCCGTGCGACTGACGGGCGCGGGCGGTGTCATCGCAAGCATAGAACAATGGTGTTCCGAACCGTGATATACCTACTGTGGCAACTGAAATAGATGCGTTTCTACGCTGCAGCGATGTTTGAGTTTAATGCTTAACGTTATGTGGTGTTCAGGACAAGTTCATTATAATAGAAACATAATTTGTTTATTTTGAAAGTAGGTTTTCAATGTGTAAACAGGCCCTTACTGTAGGTTATGATGACTTTTTTATATAATGTTTCAAGATTTTCACACTTAACTATTTATTCATCACACTTGCTCGTAAAGAGCTTCATAACGCGCAGGCATACAGAGCTATAATAGCCTTTATTACGTCCTAGGGTGTAATGGTAAGTTTCTTAAATTGTATCTGTCACTCATGCATCAGTTATAAAGCAAGGAGGTTTTAACTCAAATGAGAAAATTTATTAAGATTTAAAAAAATCAATTAAGTAGGTACGTTAGTATCTGTGTAAAATGTTCATAACAGACATTTTAAATCATGGTTGCATGCCACTTTAGTTTTTTTGTTCCGATTTTGTTTCAAATGCATTTATTTCTTTGCAAATGTGATGAAAAACATTGTGTGCGACGGATGGTAAGTTTTTTTAAAAATTCGAGCCATCAAACCCTTTCGCTTTAGGCGTCGGGCTTCTATTAGACTCTCGTTCGTAAAATAGTACATTACTTACTAAGGGCTGTAAAAGAAAGAAAGCGCGAAATTGCAGGTATTTTTAACCCGAGCCGGAGGCGAGGGTTGTAAATATGCGATAGAGGGCTTTCTTTTTTACTGCTCGTGGTGAGTACACAATTTTACGTCTTCACCTGGCCATAACGCGAGTTTTACCGTACGCGCTGCGTGCGGTAAATCTCACATTATGGCCAGGTGTGACGTAAAAATACTTACCAACCTCGTGGCTTAGGAACTAAACGGGATTTTCGCTAGTCTTCTCCAAATCTGAAATGTCGAAGTAAACACATTTAATTAGATGTACACGATTAAGTCCTGTTTGCGAAAAGTAAGGTTAACGTAATAGTAATGTTACCTTCCAATTTATTTTATAAGTAGTAGATTATCCCGAGACTTCGGCCGCGTAGCAAATTACTCGTTGATCACCTCAGAGGATATTTGCTATTCAATTCTTCTAGTTTTGTAGTAGGCTTGTTTTTATCCTATCCCTATCCCGAAAAAAGTTCTGTCTCCCGTTTCACACCTTTAGGAGCCATCTCCTGAAATCTCTCAAAAGGACTCAAACATTCCGGAATGTTTTTGTCCTTTTCCAGGCTGTTTCTATACCACTTTTCATTTATATTGGTTCAGCGGTGTAAGTGAGAAAGGTAACATACCTATCTTACTTTCGCATGTGTAATAGTACTAATAGTATTACGTGGAAGTATGGATGAAATAAAAGAACAACAACTACTCATGATAGATCAAAAGCATTTTAAAAACATGTCAAGCGAGAAAATGTATATTCCATTATAACATCTACTGTACCATAATTAAGTTCTAGTGAATAAACTTTTGTTTCATTTCATTTCAAAAACACAAATAGTATGGAGAGAATGACAGGTCTATTCATACAATATCACTGGCCACGTCATTTGGGCTCATTTCAAGCGCAAATAGGTTACACTGAAGCACTGGTTCTGAATAATTTCTGAATAGAATAAGGCATATGAATATTTACCAAGCTTTACAAAAGAAACAACGTCAACTCATTTTTCATACGCTTAAATTCTCCATTACTTTTATGAGCTATAAACTCATGAGTTTGCGAAGGTACGGAATACTAATGGGACAGTAAATAGGGAACAGTTGAAATATAGAATAGTAAACAAGTGCAAGCCAATTTGTACCTTAATACGGTTTAAGTAGGTTGAAGTTAATAGGAATCCTGTTTAGAATTGTACGAGTAATTTTATTTCTGTGCTAGTTTTTCGGTGGCTTTTATTACATAAAGTCAGAGCGTTTTAAAAGGTTTTGTATTTAAAAATGCTGGATTCCTGCTGCGACGACATGTAAATACATATTTTTTTGGATTTTATTGGAGGCGCAATTTTTTCTCTATTCAAGCTCTCCATTAAAGTCTTTATTTTAGCTATTAAATGTACAAACTTACATAATTATTTATTTCATACCAACGAAAACACTCAAACGTTGCTACGTATATTTATTTGGTTACTGAATTGCTTTTGAATAACGAAAGGTTCATTACAAGAGGCTACATTGTCTGAATCTAAAGCAAAATTACATTTATTTTCTTTACATTCGAGACGCCAAGCACATTCATATATTTATAATTATTATATACCTAAATACCCTTATCAAGAAACAAATTATTTAATTAAATATTTTTGTTTTCGTGTTATTTTTAACGAGGAAGTTACCCCGATCATTTTATAAACGATATGATATGATACAGAGAAATAATATAATGGAAAAATAAACCATTTTCGTCTGTAGAAAAACAACAACGCGTCTGTTGTAAATATACAACTTCCGTCACTGTCCTCGTAGCTCAGTTGGTAGAGCAGTCTAGCGTTAGTAGAAAGGTCGCAGGTTCGAATCCTGTCGGGGGCTACAGACGAAGATGGTTTATTTTTCCATTATATTCTTTCTCTGTATCATATCGTTTATTATACACCTAAATCACAATTCTTGTATTTGTTTGTAAAACATAGCTATATTTATGTTATAAATATCAGTCGAGAATCATTATGTTGTTGTTCACACAAACAGTTAACAAATCACAAGATTCATATGCCAAGTTTCTAATATATTAAAATATTATTTTTGTTAGACTGCTAAGTAAACACTACAAAAGTGATAAAACAGAAGGAAAAACAAGAAAATATCACCAGCGCTGATATTTCTAAACTTTGAGAGATTAGGGCCCCCCCGTGAAAGTTATTGAGATTGAGTTGAGACTCGAGTCTCTTGTCCCCGGATTTATGGACACCCGCGTCCGTGGAAACGGCACCGTCGGGACAAAATGATCAACGACGCCTCAGGACAAAGGATTGCAATCACAACGGTTATAAGACTAGCGGGCCCGCGTGATTCGGGTCGATTCTTAAGATATTTTTGATGATTTTTGCCCAACTACGGCAGAGCCGAAAAGAAGGGATATGTTTTAGCAGTCTATGTTTGTATAAAAAAAAAAAGTATTTTTTTCATACAAAAGGTACGTTTTATACAAAGCGTACCTTTTGTATGAAAAAAAATACTTTTTTTTTCAGTCAGCCTGCCGTAGTCGGGATACCTTTTTTTTTTTACTTTTTACGCTTTTTTGATAAAAATTTAAACTATTTTTTTTTGCTTATAGCAAGAACAACACTAAGCGTTAGTTAGTAAACTATGGTGCACGCGCGATGCTAAGCACCCTCTCGTTTGTTACGCTATTCTTCCACGAGATGTTTAAAAGATGCCAAAGACAGCTTTGTGAAGCTGCTGTGAAAGTTGTAAAGAAGTATCTGGCGCCAAGCGATTGTTAGAACCTCTTGGCGTAACAAGCCACGTACGCAAATGCGCTCTTTTATGGACGCACCTTAAAGTTTTAATGAGGCTGTTTTACAAGCTTTTATTTAGTTTCACCTGTCCCGTTGTCTGTCTGTCTCTCTGTCTGTAATCAAATCTTGCAAGTTAAATTTAACCCACTTCCCGGTGACCGATTGAGCTGAAATTTTGGGTATAAGTATAGTTTGGATGACAATTCGATATTATGATACCATCGAGCTGATCTGATGATGGAGACAGAAGGTGGCCATGGGAATTCAGTACTTAACCGACGTAACCCCGTTGTGTTTGGGCTCGTTAGAATCATCTCAATGAGTAGTTGATGATGGTATACAGAAAAGTACAGTCAGCAATAAAAGCTTGTACCAAAAATCAAATTTTTGACAGAAGCTTGTTTACAAGCTTTTATTTAACTTGCCCTGTTAGTATTGTATGTTAGTATGGGACAAATCTTGCGAGTTAAATTTGACCCACTTCCCGGTGACCGATTGAGCTGAAATTTTGGGTATAAGTATAGTTTGGATGACAATTCGATATTATTATACCATCGAGCTGATCTGATGATGGAGACAGAAGGTGGCCATGGGAATAGGCATGCGGCCTCATTTGATAACGTAGTGATGCTAAATGGATAATAAACCATCAAATTATCCTAATAAAGCATAAATTATAAAATATAATTAAAATCATAAAAAGATATGAACCTTGAAAATTTGGAAAAAATGTGTATTTTTTTTTATGGTCCAATAGTAAATTTAATGCTACCAATAGAATCCTTACGCTTTTATAGAAACAAAATTGTATGACATCTATGTACTTAAACGCAGTATTTCGCGACCGAAACAATAATTTAATTATAACAATATTTTCCATACGACGATTAGCACAAATGCCACTTGTGACGTCATACGATGGTACGTCATCACTGTATGTGAAGCGTTTTCCGCTGCCGCCAGCGACGTCAATCTTTATGTCAATTTTTTGGGTATTTATGTTCTTTAATTGTAGTTGCTCTCATACAAACATTTGTTCCTTTCCAAAAACTGGTTCGAATGGCATCGGCAAAAAATCTTAGTCCGCATCCGTATTCAGTACTTAACCGACGTAACCCCGTTGAGTTTGGGCTCGTTAGAATCGTCTCAATGAGTAGTTGATGATGGTACATATATAGAAAAGTACAGTCGGCAATAAAACCTTGTACCAAAAATTAAATTTTTGACAGAAACTTATTTTAACTATCATTTAAATTGGAGTTTTCTATCTTAGGCGATACAGCTGTTTTTTGAATGACCTGCTTTGAAGCAATTCGGCCAGCTGAAAAAATCAAGTATACCGTTGGTACCAAACGTAAACATCACACTTTATACCCATTTTTTTTCTCGGAAATATCGTATTGCAGTAGAAATGTAATTAAAACTACTTACATGCAATGTATTTTTACGAATATTTGAATAAACTTGTATTCTCTTATATGTAACACAACACATACGTGGTAGAGATAAGGAAATTCGTTACGAATTGCTTTTACTGGTATCCAATCCGACTATGCCAACAGTATTGGCATTTGCTGACGTATTGTGCCTCAAACGTTGTCTGTCTGTCAATGTGGAAGCTGATACGGCCTTCAGTGTTGCCTTTGTGCGTAGTGTAATTTCTAAAGCGATTTTGAGGAAAGCCCAATAATGTGTCAAAATGATATGCATAATTACGTATAGTTTTAGGCCTTAATATTTCACCTAGGAAACGTTATTACTAATAATACTACCAAATGTATGTATTTTTCCCCATATAGAGTTTTTTTTTAGAAATAAAATCATAAAATATTAGTAGAAGGTAAAAATAGGCGGTGGGCATTCGATTATTCACAATGTATTGATACCAAAGTACAAAAATACAACCGAATTGAGAACCTCCTACTTTTTTTTGAAGTTGGTTAAAAAGGGGGTTGATTTTACGCGTTCAGCCTCGACAACAGATAAAAATTTAAAGATATAATAAGTATGTACACACACAAAGTACATTCAATAAAAGTGTTCCTATAATTGGCTCTGTATTGCTATTTATAAAGTTTAGCTGTTGGAATTCCTTGTATAAATAAACACTTTGACGACCTCTGTAGCCTAGTTGGTAGTGACCGTGCCTACGAGGCCGGAGGTCCCGGGTTCGAATCCCGGTAAGGGCATTTATTTGTGTGATGAGCATGAATATTTGTTCCTACGTTTTCATGTATATACGTAATTATTTATCTATAGAAGTATGTTTATCGTCGTCTAGTAGCCATAGTACAAGCTTAGCTTAGTTTGGGACTAGGTGGATTTGTGTAAGATTGTCCCCAAATATTTTAAAATAAAAAACTTACACACATTTGTCTGTTTGTACTGCACCGTAGCTATCCACTCACTTGCTTCAGCCAACTTCACACTCCCCAAAAATCGACTTGTTATAAAAGTAGTTGCCACGCCGCCGAGTAAGGGCTGTTTTTAAAATCCGAAATCAAGTCAGCGGTTAACATACTGCAAATAAATAGTACATTGTTTAACGAGGGGCGTAAGTGGAATATTGCGAACAAGAGTCTATCAGAAGCCCGACGCCTTCACATTTGCGAGAAAACAAATACATTTTAGATGAAATTAATACAAATCGTAATAAAAACTTCAACATGTCAGTCGTCCATTTTGTTGAATTTGACGTGAGGCGCGTATGGCAAAAACCCTTCGGTATACAGCCACGATTTGAAAACACTTAAAAACATTTTACAAAGACACTAAATAACTACATATTAAATCTGTAAATAATTCAGTTAAACTTGTTTAAGTACTTTTTTAAGTTTAAATGTATTTATAAATACGTTTTCAGACATCGTATTTGATATAAACCCTCTTTGCTTTGTAACTGCCACATGAGTGACAGATACAATTTAAGAAAAAAACCATTACGCCCGTGGGCGTAACACAGGCTATTACAGCTCTGTATGTCTGCGCATTATGAAGCCCTTTTCGAGCAAGTGTGATGAAAACATACTTTTAATTCACATGGGTAAACACGTAACGTAGGTAACGAACGAGCGTTAAGACAATTCGTCTGTCATTTTCCCTTACAAAACTTGTCATTTAGATACCTGATACCTGAAGTGCGTACAATGCGTTACCTAATCGACCAGCAGGACTTAAAACAAAATAAAATCTAACTTGGTTCTACCTAAATCCGTCGTAAATCGAAACCAAGCCTTCTGTTCGCTCTCTCCATTGTGTTCCAATTTTAAAAATGGCCTATTTTTCAGTCGCGTAAATGAAGTTTGTTTATACACCTTTTCAATAACTTAAATGAGTTTTTAGAGAAAGTTTTTTGATACAATAGGTACGGCATAAATGGTGTTGTCGGGTTAAAATAGCACCACCCCCCCCCCTTTCTTCCCGTGGGTGTCGTAAGAGACGAGTTTGTTATCACATTTTGTCGATATTTTAAACCCTATACATGTCAGCTAAAAGTTGCACTGGAACGTAAGCTTCATGTTCTCTGCCTACCCCTATTGAGAATGAAGGCGTGAATCTATGTATACCTACGAGTATAATGTATTATACCCCCCCAGTGCCTGTAGTTGTGTGTGTGTGTGCAGAGGGGTGACTAGTCCAGCAGGTCGATCACGTAACGCATTGTACGCACGTTAGGTAGATCTAAATGTCAAACTTTATGTGTAAAAATGTCAGCTAAACGCGCATACGAAACGTTACGTGACTACCCCTCTGAGCACAAATTATTTCTCGAGGAGAAAACTAAATAATGGTATCAAATAGAGAATAATAGTTATTTATATAACAAAAGTAAAAAATAATAAATTTTGCTTGGACAGCTAACAAAAATTACGAAAATACTATACTTATTTTTGCAATTGAAAATATAATGATCTTTTCTCGGAAACAACCTTCACTATTTTTTGATAAAAATAACTAGAACAAAGAGATATATAAGTGTTCTGCTAATGAACTTCTGAAAAATGAGAAAAAGATAAAAGTTCAAAGTTACAGAAAGCAGACTTATATATTATTCCTTTTCACAAGAAGCAGAGCATAATAGACTGAAACTGACGGTTATTGGAAAGTGCTGCCATCTTTGATCAGCATTCAGCAATAACAGCCCCATATATATCATCCTGGATTCCATTTTAAAAGTAATTCCATTCCGCCATTGGATTTCGCCAATCTTACGGGAATTACCTCGTTATATCAGTTTCATTTTAGCAAATGTACGGTAAATAAATTAGATAGATATTGGTTAGTAACGTGAGTTATGAAGGCCTGTTAAAACACAAGCTTAGTAAAAAAAAGTTGCCACGCTCAATAATTTTGCTGTAATACCATTTAGGCTATAAACAGAGCCCGTAATTTTCATGCCGATAACATCAATTTGACGTCACGCTGCATAAGGATGATCCCAAATAGTTTTATTGTAATGATTAATTATTAGTCGTCAGTCATTTTAATCATGTACAATTAAATTACTTCAAAAGTAACTTGATACGTGAAACGTAAATTAAACTATTTGTTTTGTTTTTATACATACGTTTTATTAAACGGTATTGTTACCACATTTCAATAATTACGTAGAAAACAGAATTCCTTCAAGTACCTATTAATTGTTCCACGTGTGAATATATTACTTTTAATGTAATTTGTACATGATTAAAATAATTGACGACTTATGATAAATAATTAATTACAATAAACCTATTTGGGATCATCCTACATGCAGCGTGACGTCAAATTGATGTCATCGGCATGAAAATTACGGGCTCTGGCTATAAATAACAAATTTATTTTATTGGATAAGTACTAATGTGAAATCTTATTATTAAAACAAAATTTAATTACATAAGTTTCTGTCAAAAAATTAATTTTTGGTACAAGCTTTTATTGCCGACTGTACTTTTCTGTAAACCATCATCAACTACTCATTGAGACGCGTCTAACGAGCCCAAACTCACCGAGGTAACGTCGGTTAAGTACTGAATTCCCGTGGCCACCTTCTGTCTCCATCATCAGATCAGCTCGATGGTACCATAATATTGAACTGTCATCCAAGTTATACTTACAGACAGACAACGGGACAGGTGAAAGTAAATAAAAGGTTGTAATAAAATAGGTTTCATTTTTATTGATTGAACTTTCATGAATGATGCCATTAGTTCCTTGAAATAACTTAAATAATGATTTGATAAAAATATTTTAATATTAACTAGTATGGTTTTTATTGAGTTTTAAATCAATTTGATTTGAAACTTAATATAAACCATACTAGTCAAATATCTCGCATAACAAAGCACACCTTTTACCTCTAGCGCGACAATGAACTCGTAACATTCCATTGTAAAATGTAAAATGGCCGTTATCACTGCAATGTCGGGCGTCCAGCGTAGTGTGGTTACTCGACTTTATCGCATCTATTCGTTTTTATCTCGCCAAGATATTGGAAACGTATTTTCTAGTTTGTCGTTTGTTTTGCAAATGAAACGTGAAATGTGGTGGGAAAAATAAAGCTTTGTACATTTGTAACAGTAGGTAATTTATTACTTTCTTGTTCACTAAAAGTTAATAAAAATAACTCTGTCCACGAATTTAGGCGTATTGTCGAGCCACCCATAAAAAACAATTTTAGGTATACTGTTAATCTTTAGGTAATGGAAGATCCCATTATTTATTTACTTTTATATTATGTACTGCAGCATTAATTGCATTCATCCTTGCAGAACTATTTAAATTCGTATGACTGTTTGCCTTATATTGCAGCACCATCTAGCGAATTATTACTGAAGTTCAGTAGTCGCACAAGGCGCGTTTCCGATGGTGTGCATTTTCCTTATATACAACTTTACCGTCGGGTTTGCCTGCTTTGGTGCTGTCTGGTTTTTATGAATGAAATTGGAAGAAGTTTTTGAAATTTGAATTTGATTGTTCGAGAATGATTCTTGTTTATTGTCAAATCATCAGAAAAGAAATGGGAGTCAAAGAGAATAGTTCTTGGAGAGTGAAGTGTTGTTATTTTCCATTGGTCTATTAGCTGAAAGTGTGAAGCATGGTGTATCGTTTATAGGGTACAGACCCGAGTTCCTCGTCCACAGTTTTTTGTGTTAAGAACAACAGTTTTCGCGCTAGTGCATCAGCGTTTTCTCAAGCCCTGAGGCGAAGCTCGCCGGGCGGTGGTAGAACCAGTTGTGGTTGTTGACACACAGAGGGAAACGGAAGAGTTTCCGCTTTTTTCTGAAGGCCGGGTGCTGTTTTAGCACACTGGGTAAGCATTTTCGCCTATCGGTTGTGGTTGATTTTTGGCTTTTAGTCTAGACAGTGGAGTAGAAGTATTTATTGTGAAATTTTGTTTCATAGCTTCCGGGTTTAGGCCCCAAGCCTAAGTTCGCGGTGGTTGTTGCCCGAGGACTGATGCCAGTTCGAGTGCGCTGAAAGCCATCATCCGGAGTCTGCGAGCCGGAGGGAGAAGCGATCGGACTGTCCCGCTTACCAGCACTTCCGGCTCTTGATCGGGAGAACCTCCGTCGGAGACGCCGCCAGGAGTTAAGTCGCGTTTAAAGGACTCCCGAGAGTTCGGCGTGTATTCCTTTTTGTTTGACCTTCGGTCAACGTTAGGGTCCTTTTTTTAATGTGACTATTACCCGTGATATTCTACCATACCGTGCCGCCATTGGATTGGCAAACCTCCGACCTTAAGATGGGATCGATGCCTTCCGTTCTCCTGTAAAACCCTCAAAATTCAGAAAGGCCCTTTACCGCCGAAGTTGTCTGAACGATCGTTTGGATTTCATTTAAGCCCCATACACTCAATCAACACACAACCTTTACCTATCACTTAACATCTCGTCGAACCCAGACGTTTTACATCCCTTTTTATTGTCGTGCTGGTTTGTCGACCGTAAATCACCATGTTTTGTCTATCATAGTCCAATCGTGTGCCGCAGCAACGGCCAGAGCACGGTTATACGTTCGGTATTGTATTGCAAAGTGTTATTTAACATGATCTAATAAACCTGATCGCGTTCGGGTCGTGAATGTCGTGATGTTTTCTATGCCGCTGTTATATGTAATAATTTTAGGAAAATAAAAAATAAATTACGTTCGTATCCTTGTGTGAACCTTTTATTCAATTTTCACTACAGTACTTACCTTTAATATACACAGTTACGGTACTAAAATATATACACGAAACCGAAAGATACATCAAAAATATCTACCAGCACATTGGTGCTGGAGATTTTAGCTTATAATGTTCATTGTTTAATGACTACCTATTCTGTAATCATTATCAAAATTAAGTTTCTTTATTAAAACATGAAATAAAGGAAAAGAGTCAAAAAGTAAAATAAATAAATCGACAATTGAGATTTTATCAAAGGTCATTAACAAGAAGTATTTGCAGCTATCAAGACACTATAAATGGTCACAGATATCATGCATGTAACACCCTCGACCTCATGATCACAGTACCATCAGGTGACATAGTGATCAAATGCGTACCTATACGTAATAAAAATAAATAAAAGAAAAAGTCCTCCTATTACAGTAAAATAGATAAAACTAATATTAATTTTGGTGACGTGGATATTCATATTTAGGTACAAAAACACTTCGCAATATTAATTTAAATGACATGATTGTTTTTTTTGCCGATTTTAGAAGTGAAACTTCTTTAGCGGCGTTGTGCACTTTTTGTGATGGTGAAAGATTGTTAAACTCGTCACAGGTCACGTGACCGTAAGATTTGTAAGACGTGAGATTCGAGACGATCGAAAAACTGTTACAATGTCATTGAGTTTTCACTTCTGCCGGCACTCCCGGAGTGCAACCCGGTCTTTTTGTTTAACTCTTGTATCACTATTGTAAAAACCAGGGTTGTTCAGCTGGTTGCTTGCTATTTTTTTTTAATCTGCCGCCTGATGACGAAAACATAAATTGTTTGGCGTCAGCCAGCGGTATTGTACGGTCGAGGTCATAAATACGTTTACACTTTTGCACCTTATTGCCTTGTAATAAGGTGCAAAAGCGTAAACATATTTATGACCTCGACTGTACTACCACAAATATAAGTTACATGAACAATATCCGTTTGAGACCCAATTGAAAAATCGACATTCGCGATTTGAGCAGGCGTATTATTTCATTATCGACCCATACTTTAAGAACCACTGATATGTCACTGGCAGTGACGTAACTTTGTTTACATTTTTCCGTGAGGATAAAAATTACACTTTAAGCCCGGCCAAAGCGGCACGAATCTATAATAATGTAGGTAGGTATAGAGCGAGATAGGGATATACAACCATGGCCATCATCCCTATATATCGCCTCGCCTATAGTCTAGAACAATAAAAATCACCCGTTTGAGAATGCAGATAATAAATTATTACGTAATAGTTGAAACAACGTGAAATAATATGCCCGCATAGTTGGTGATACCGATAACCAGCGTATACACATTTAAGCAATGATAACTTCAAATAGTATCATAAAAAGGAATGTTTTGGTAAATAAATATATATTACTTCCATTCTAATTAGGTATATTTTGTCATTGAACTTTCTCAAAACAATTGTGTGCACTGTGGTCCTCCAGAGTACAGTGGACAAATGAAATTGCTGCAACTTTCTAACATCACAATAGAAGCCACGGACGCACTCAACTAAGCAACTTTGTGACACCCTCTAGGGTGCATTGTACCCTTTTGATTTTCTCTGCGAGTTGCATTTTCTTTACATTTTATGTTTGCGCTGAAGGGTCAACCATATAATACATATAGTGGGTTTCTTAATTTAGATCGGACCCCGTATCATGGTCGGCCTTATCACGCGATAAGTGACAAGATAGAGCGTCAGTCTCGTTCTATCGAACGGTGACAGCCAGTGACGGACGCTCTATCTTGTCACTTATCGCGTGATAAGACCGACCATGATACGGGGCCAGCTGTAGCTTAAATAAATCATAACCTCATTTAATAGTACATTGTTGTAAAGGCTAGAAAGTAGGCAATAGATGGACGAGAAGAAGAACTTGATAAAATATATATAAATAAAATAAAACAGTTGTTATTAGTTAAGTCATACTATACTGTAAGGGATTTTTATAATGACAAATTATAATCCAATAATCCAATAATATCTATAAATTCTTTGAATAATTTAATGTTTTACTATTAATAATAACTGACAAATGACATTGTATTTTAAATCTTTGATATATATTTCATTTCATATTTTAAGAATATCATTCACAGTCTGTATTTTTGACATTAGGGTAGCTAGGATAAATCTAATCATTACTGTATAATTGTATATAAGATAATTAATCACAAATTCTCCTCTCACTGGTATTATAAATAATGTTGCAGTGCCCAACAGGGTTCACAAAGCTCTAGCTTATAAGTTTACCCCCTGTACAACTACTTTGTGAAATTGCATTAAAATATTGAGTATTGTTTGGCTCGGACCTCAAAGGAGACGAGTCCATCTAGTTGGCCTGGTCGTACGATGTCCAACTAACCCCATCTTTGAAGTCTGAATTCTGACCATGTTTTGCCACATTTCCGAGCAGTGGCGTAAAAATTTTTTTTTTTCTGTTTGTGACATGAATCTCCAGATCGGAGAGCCACTGTGGCCGAGTGGTACAGCACACAACTTTTAATATGGAAATCGAGGGTCGTACCACTGGATTTTACAAAAAAATTATGTACGAAATATCATTTGATATTTAACAATCTCTAACGCCTTTCGGTGAAGGAAAACATCGTGAGAAAGCCGGTCTAATCCCAATGAGGTCCAGTTTTCCCTCTGGATTGGAAGGTCAGTGGCAGTCGCTTTGCCTTGCGTTGTGTGTTAGTGACATTAGCTGAGAAGAAGGTTAAAAAGATAATAAAGTTTAATTAGGTGGTTTTCATACCTTTTAGCGTATATTCGGCGTTGTGAAAATTAGGTACAATGTGTACGCCAGTCGCCAATCAACTGCCCAACGTGGCCTAATTAAATTGACCGGGTTGATTCACATGTCTAACAAATTGTTTGACGATTGAATCTCACCGTTTACCTCAAAATTGTCGGCTTACAACTGAAAAAAATAAAAATTAAGCTGTTTATTGCAATAAAGAAGACTTGTGTCTACATTACATCTATGAGTATAGTTACATACAACAGTGTTATTTTGGCACTGGGTTGGCAGGTAGTTAGATTGTTCGTCGGTAGAGTGATCTTAATGTGGAAAAGAAAGGGTTACCATACTCGTACCATGCTTCGGTTTATTCACCTTTTTCTGTATATATAAAGCGGAATTAGTACTTAATTAGAAAATTTTGTGTGATTTTTATTTTGTGAAATATATTTAAAATCAACGTTAACGAAAACACAAGAAAGATGGGAAAATGGAGACTTGGAGGATTAAGAAATAACAGCTTATCTTGCTAATGAGATGTTGTTTGTAAAAAAGGATTTTCTGTTTACTGAAAAAGACAATAATAACGTGTTATTTTTGCGATCTTCAATTAAAATAGATCAACAAAGGCGCCCGGTATCATTTCCTCTGGAAAAGGGATAATCCTGTTTCAACCTTTCTTTTAAGTCTAGTTATTCTAAGACGACGTTTTAGTTACGCAAACTTAGCTTACAAGTAATACCTAAACGGTGACCCAAGGGTAATAAGATGATAACATTTAGGCATAGTTAAAAAAAGAAATTTTTCTGAACTTTATTTATAAAACTGGTCACTTTATATCATCTTTTTTATATCGGTGATTAACTAATTATTGTTGTAGTTTAATGATTGAACATCTGTTGCTGCAACGTTTTAACCATTATGGAAGAAATTATAAAAAGGAGGCAGAAAGATTAAGGCGTGTTATATGGACCTAACAAAAGACAACGCTGGTGTCGTGTCGTAAATATATCGAAGTCAAACATTGGAAAATACTCTACCAAAAAGTGGATACTAGATAATATTGGTGCATTAAAAGCATTTAAGTTTATTATATGTATTATAATACCGTTGAATAATGATGACATAGGTATTTATATTAATGAAATAAATTAAAATGTACAAATATTTATGCATACTACGTCCAATGCAAATGCATGAATAAAATAATTAAAATAATTTATGTCGAAATTTTCGGAACACACTTTACGCCGAAACAAGGTAATGAGCGCCAAAGGGTTTCCATGCTTTTCAATATTAGGCTTAATTTTTACCATATTTTTTACAAGCTTTCATTAAACTTGCAATGTATGTACCTATGTACGTTAGGTTGGGTAAAATTAAGCTGAATTTTAAAGCAATTATCCCCAACCGAATAAGCTGAAATGTTTCATACGCATTTAATTTGTATGGTACCTAACCACATAGCTGTTTTAGAAAGCATTTTATAATGACTACAATACGAGGGTCAAACTGAAAGTTCTTAGAAAATCAAAAACTGAGCAATCAAGTAACTTATTACTTTTATTATATCTTTTCAAAATAGCCTCCCTTCACATCAATACATCGCTGCATTCGATAGAACCACTGAGAAAAGCACTTTGCCCACTCGTCCTTAGGGGTCTCTTCGACGGCCTTTTGAAACGCAGCCACTGCTTCGTCGGCGTCCATAAAACGTTTTCCTCGAAGTTTTTCTTTAATTTTTGGGAATAAATAAAAATCACAAGGTGCAAGGTCGGGGCTATAAGGTGGGTGACCCAGTAATTCCACGTTTGCCGTCGCCAAATAGTCGATCGTTTGCTTGGCGGTGTGCGATGAGGCGTTGTCGTGGTGAAGCAGGATCCTACTGCGAGGCCGTTTTTCTCGAACTTTTTCCAAGACAAGTGGTAAACAATTGTTAGTGTACCACTTCGCAGTAACTGTTTTTTGATCCTCTAAAATAATTGTTGCGTAATGACCAGTCCTTCCGAAGAACGAGGCCACCATCTTTTTTCCCACACTTCGACCTCTCTTCACTTTAGTAGGCAACTCCTCGGAAGGAAACACCCACTCAGCAGACTGTCTTTTAGTTTCAGGATCATAACAGTAAATCCAGCTTTCGTCACCCGTAACTACGTCGAACACAGCATTTGAGTCACCTCCGTTGAATCTTTGACCCATTTCACGGCACCAATCAACACGACGGACTTTTTGGGCTTCTGTCAAATTATGAGGTATCCACCGGGCACAAAGCTTCCTCACCGCTAAATGTTCATGGAGAATTTTGTGGACTTGACTCATACCAATGGCTAAGCTTGTACGAATCTGCTGATAGGTTACTCTTTTGTCAGTCTCTATCATACGCCGCACAACACTGATGTTATCTTCAGTAGTCGCCGTAGAAGGCCGGCCCTCACGCAGATCATCAGTGAGATTAGTGCGGCCACGTTTAAATTCATTAAACCAGTTGTAAATAGTAGCACGAGATGGGGCTTCATCGTGAAAGGCCAATCGAAGTCTATCATAACTTTCTTGTTGACTTAAATTACATCGAAAGTCGTAAAAAACCATTGCTCGAAAATTTTCTCGCGTTAAATTCATGCTCACGTAGTACACACAATATTCAATTTGCCGCCAAATCGTAAAACAAATGACAATCGAGTGGAATTCGTACACAAAAATATTAAGAAAGAGTTCCATTTTCAAATTTTGAACTTATTTTTTTATTATATTTATTACAAGTGGCCAGTTCTAAAGACTTTCAGTGTCGCCCTCGTATTAAATAAAGAATAAGAATAATTCGAACGAGAAGTTCTGGAAATTAACCATAAAAATAAGCACACTCACAAGACACTCACACTCAATTTACCTCTTTAGTATCTTAGTATAGACGTGGAATTTTATATTAGAAGATATTATCTTAGTATAGATGAGGACAATTTATATAAGATAACCGGGTCACGGCCTTTAAGGTCACTCCAGATCGCACCCGGATATCCGAAGATATTAATGTCCACCAGTAAACGCCGGATCAAGAATTATTGTCCTAATTAAGCTGACGACTTAACCAAGCCTCTGTTTATACAGGAGGAATAACAGCTACGTCACTTCACAAACCATACCTACCTCACACTTTAATTTGTTTAAAAAGCATTTTTTTTTTATTTCAACTGCAGATACCAAACTATGTTAAATAGGGCGTATAATTATAGCTTTTAGAATGTATTCTCGTATGGAAGACACACTGCATATTGTTGACTGAACATAAAATAATAAAATACGTGTAAATAGTTATCGACGAGTTTAAAAGCCACTACCTATATTATATGAACACTTATATAAATAAATACATATAGATAAACAATACATAAATTAGACTATATACGTCCCACTGCTGGGCAAAGGCCTCCTCTCATGGATGAGAGGGAACGGGCAGTAGTCCCCACGCTGGCCCAGTGCGGATTGGGGACTTATATAAACAAATAAATCAAATATTAATCTGAACAATGATAATGACACACAAACCGAACAAACACCAGAGTACATTTTATTAGGCTTTTATTATGGATACGACGATATGCCAAGATTGCCAAGGCGTCCGTGCCTCGAAACAGTCCCTACAATACCTAATATTCTATAGCCACCAAAAGCTTTTTATAAAGCCATTAGAGTATTTTGGATATTATTGGAGGTATGACCTTCATGAGGACTGTACGTATAAACTCCATGTTTACAAGCCCTACAATCAAGAGTACGCATCACATTTCCATAGTAATTATTTAGTCGTTTAGCTGTTCTCTGTAATCTGTGACACAAAGATGTAACTTACTAATATAATTACGCTCGTATTTCTTGTATACGCAAGAGTAAACGTAATAGAGCCGTATTTATTTTAATACAATAGCAAGATGAATTCAAATACAGCAAATAAAACTATATTACCAGCTTTGCCATGTGTCCAAGTCAACTTTCTATTGCACTTTGAATACTATAATTGTACAGTGTGCCGGCAATGGAGCACTTTTAAAAAAGTTATCATTAAAATAGCTGTCGATTTTATGTGAATAATAAGAATAATGAGAGCCACTAGAGCCGAGCGTTAAGAGTACAAGACCTAATTTTGTTGAAATTGATGTTATTTAAGAAGAAAGAAAGAAAAGAAAGAAAGAAAGAAAGAAACATCACCATATTTCAAAGACCGTGGACGGACTCGATACATAATTGGACGAAATCGGCTCGATAGAAAGTAATTGCAAAGATTGGTCTTAAAATCATCATTAAACGGTTATATGTCTTTATTTTTTTGACGTTTGGGTCTGCAATTAAAAACATGAAGTCAACATATTCAAACCTAAATATTTCACAAATAATCCATACTTTTTTTTATTTCAATGTTCATGTATTATTTATTATCTTCTAAAACCGGGCCGCCCAGTAACACTCGGTCTCGTTTACTCCGATACAAATACACAGTGTGCGCGCTATCCCAAATCCTCAAGGGCATTTTGGTGTTGACGGCGTCTTGGTGGTCGTGGGTTCGAACCCCGGCTCGTACCACTAGGTTTCAATAAACTTATGTAAGAAATATCGTTTGTTTTTCCACAGTGGCTTTTTGGTGAAGGAAAACATCGTGAGGAAGCCGGTCTAATCTCAATAATGTCAAGTTTTCCCTCTGGGTTGGAAGGTCAGATAGCAGTCGCTTTACCTTGCGTTGTGTGTTAGTGAATAAATGTATCCTTTTTTTCTTTCGTAAAACTAGTCCCTATGCCAAATTTTGGGATTAGGTGCCAAAGCGGACCCCAGGCTCCTTAAGGGCACAACCGAGATTAAACGCTAGGAGGATGATGAATTAGAATGTCACATAAAAACAGCACCTCCACCAATTACAACTTTGCTTCCACAAAAATCAAAAGTCGAAGTTCGTGTAGCTTTATCTCCGTCACTCGAGGGTATAAGTGCGATAGAGATGGAGATGCCCGAACTTCGAATTTCGATTGTTGTGGTTATTATAGCTCTGGTGAACACTGACCTCTATATACTACTCGCGTGGTCACGCGAGCATAAGTTGAGGTGTCGGTTCTCATGACCGCCTGTTAGCCAACACAGCATCATAACACAACAACACATAAACTTCTAGATACCTGCAATAAGACTAGCCTAATTGCAGGTATCTAGAAGAAGAATAACACAAGAGTTGCGGGAGTCTTATTTATTTATTATTATTTATTTATTTAAATCAGGCAAGAAGGCCCACGTTACAAATACCTCTATTACACTCTGAACCCACATTAAAAACAACTGACAGTTCCAAAATAACTCAATTACTCTGCTGCTTTAACTTGGCATCATGTCGCGCTTAATGTATGTCAACTTCTAAATGACTTTCAAATTAAACTCCAAAGTACAATCTGCAAACTGGATGCAACAAGATGGCGGACTTGTTTCAATTAAAATGTTTGAAGCGATTTCAGATAAAAGCTTGTCTAGTTTTTTGCTTTCTTTCTCTGCAGACTCAAGTTAACGACGGTATTATTTTCGCTGCAAATTGTGATTCAGATCCAGAATAAAATACTATTTCAAAGTAGCAATTACAATCTCCTGTTCGTGTAGTGTAGTTTATTTTTTTAACATTGTCAATTTAATGTTTTATTTTCTTATTGGATGCACTGAAGGAGCATTTTATTCTTATCGAGAAGTAAAAGATTGCTTCACAATCGTTCTAGTTTATTTTCAATATATTTTCAATTAACATTATTTATTTCAAAGAGTAGGTAAGTGAAATGCAGTAATATGAAAACTATAAGTGTAAGTATAAATAAACATTTATATTTTCACTAAAAATAACAATCGGAGTATTTTTTATTTTATTTATATCACTCAGGCCTTGTTGCCTATATTACAAATACCTGAAAGATGAATATTTTTATATCATTATAAACTTATTAATAACTACAAAAAAACACTATTACTGCGATGTGTTGCGCAATTCAGGTAACCGACCGCGAAAATTCTTCCTTATCCTTAGTAGAATATGAGTGATAGATGGTCTGTTGGAACATTGAGCACAAATTAATTAAAATTCCCTTTTTTACAGACATCGACTATTCGTTCAGATGATTTCAATGAACCCAAACACGAAGGATTTATCTTGAAGAGTTTTGAAGTTACTATGGCCACTTTCAGTCTCTTATTTACTTACCTACATATATATATAGGAACAGTGCAAGCGAAATAAAAGCTTGTAAAAACTTAATCATACATTATAAAAAACAAACATCTACCACTCAAAGATAGACTGTCATTTTAAAATAACTTGTCATTATGGAAATGAATTTCTAAAATAAATTATCAACTTTCCTTCCGTATAATGTGGAGGTGAAATTCCACTACAGGAGCGCGAAGGCATAGCCGTGACAAGATAGAACACTTTTAAATAAAATTACAACTACTACTTTCCGCTACTAATCGAATTTTCGTTTGGGTAACGATTTATTACTTACTTTAAGTACTTAAGGACGTTTATTTACTTACAAATATTTACCGAATACATCGTTGCCAGTTTCATGTGTACCTAAAATGTTTTTTGAGTGTTTTATAGTTATCTAATTGTTGAGATTAGCAACTAACTACTTAATGATAAAACTGCAAAGCTACACTGTCTCTGAGCAGTTAAAATGCTAAAACAACCTTATACTCGTTGTTTTGTACGTGTAATTGCAAAGCGTGTAGGTAAGTAGGTTTAGGTACTTCTTCAAGCGAAGAAAAAAACACTGATGACGCAGCAGGAATTAACAATTTGGACCCGCTCTTGACTGACCTCTTTATAACTAAACTAGGGGCCGCCCGCGTCTTCGTCCGCGTAGATTTTTGATGATGACAAAGATATTAAAATAGGTAAGTAAATTTTATTCTTAGTTAAAATGGTCTAGACATATTACATTTCAAACAGTGGCAGACACTGATATGCAATTCCTGGACGTGTTCTGCGGTCTGCGGTCTGCGGTCAGGTCTTCCCTACAATTTTGTATGGGAGACCTGACCGCAGACCGCAGAACGCGTCCAGTGTGGCAAATCCCTTAAGGAATAATTAAATTCATTTGCTACACTAACGCCACCTGCTGACGAATAGCGAAAGGTATAATCAACCCTTATTTTGCTTGCTTAAGGGATGACAATTTAACCCTGTTAGAGGTAGAATTTTCGAAATCGCTGTTTTTTTTAAATTTTAATAAGTAATCTTTCTACAAAGTTTCAAGTCTCTAGCTAAAAAAATAAAGTTTCCTCCATAGAAGCCTTGCACCCCTTTCTACACCCTTAGGGGTTTTTTAAATAAGTAATCTTTCTACAAAGTTTCAAGTCTCTGGCTAAGAAAATAAAGTTTCCCCCATACAAACGTCGCACTCCTTTTTAACCCCTTTAAGGGTGGAATTTTCAAAAACGCTGAAATAACTTTATTTGTACAGACATTGCACCCCTATTTAACCGCTTTAGGGGTGGAATTGTCTAAAACGCTGAAAGTACTTTTTTTGTATCTTAATAAGTAATCTTCCTACAAAGTTACAAGTCTCTAGTTCAAAAAATAATGTTTCCCCCATACAAACTTTGCACCCCCATTTAACCCTCTTAGGGATAGAATTTCCAAAAATCCCGTCTTACTCCTTGCTATCGTCATAAAAGGAAGTTCTGGTGTAAATTTCATGTTTCTACTGTTTCTAGTCCCAGTAGTTTCGGCTGTGCGGTGATGGATCAGTCAGGAAGTCTTCTTTTATATAGGTATATAGATATATATTTACCATTATCACAAATTGTATGTATTTATTAGAACCCCTGGAACCTCAAATTATATTTAAACAACTTAAACTCTCTTCTCTATTCTACTCTTTACTCTTTTTTTCTTCTTGTATTCCTCTTTCTCTTTCTTTTCACTCTTCCCCCTGGCGGCCCACTTCCACAATGTCCTAGTAAGTAATTGTGAGTTTGCAAATTAAATAATCATCATCAATTTCATCAAGTGTATCCCCTGCCTATTGAAATGCTGCAAAACCCGGCGTTTTAATACTAAATCGAAATTTCTGTTAATACTTTTTCTATGTCGTTCCATGGCCGGGCGCTGTGTCGTAACTTTTAATGATGAGGGTCGAAAAGGAAAATTAAATTTTGTTATGTGGTCCGGAGTTGACATGGAATATTATAGTAATGCGATTTATATCGCACTTAGTTTAGATTATCGCCTATGAGCTTCAAATACACTTAGCCAATTAGTAAAATATGTCACTATAATTCTATTCTATCTTATTCTATCTATTATTTTACAATTGTTACGTTATGTATAGCGCCCCGGCCGTTCCCGGCTATAGACTGCGGCATGTGCCGAGACCGGCCGATGTCCGCGCGGGGAGGGGAGGTGGAGTGGCGTTCTATCTGCGCCGGGGCCTTACCGCGCGCACCGTTCAGCATCCCCCCGCACCGCTCGTGAAGCAATTATGGCTAAAAATTAATATTAATTGTAAACGTTTAGTAATCGGAACTGCATACCGTCCCCCTTGGCTTAACGTGGAGACTTTTTTTGACGCTATTACGGACTCAATTACTTCTTTTACGACAAAAATGACACAAAACTCAAACACTTGACGCAATTTTTGACAACACTTGACTTAACTCAGCGCGTAAACGACCCGACGCACTTCACAGACCACAGTGAGACCACGATAGACCTAGTCTGTACTGACGCCCGCGTTTTGTCTGTGGATGTGAGGCATATTCCAGATTTAGGCAGACACGCTTTTATTACAGCTTAGATTGACATTAAAAAAGGGATACCAACGCCAAGACGTATTACCTACCGACCTCTTAAAGACATTACCTTAGATGACTTCAACAATGACCTTGACGCTATAGACTGGGAACAAATTATTTTACTGTATGACGTAAACGACATGGTTCGGCGATTTAATGAGCTTTTACTAGGACTGTTGTATGTCAATACATGCACCGGAGAGGACAAATTGTTGTGAGGGAGGCATCCAAGCCGTGGTTGACGAGTAACGTCAAACTTATGATGCGTCAGAGGAACGAAGCACATTAAAAATATTACTTGGACCTGAAACATCTTGTCATTGAGGCAATTCACAATGAGAAGCGTGCCTTCTTCCAACACGAGATTAATAATATGACCGACTCAAAGACCCTTTGGACCAACTTGAAGCGGACTGTTATTCCAGATTTCCGGACGCAAACAGATCTCTCGCATCATTTTGACGACCTTGACTTACTGAACGGACATTTTCTGGATATACCAGGTAAACGGGACGTACCAATATCGGACATGACTTTTTATGAGTTTGACAGACACTGCAATAAAACTTTTTTTCTTTCACCTACGACTGTTGCAGCTGTCACAAAAATATTGACATCAATTAAGACGACTGCAAAGGGACTCGACATGATTGACATTGACATGCTACTTTTGACGCTGCCTAGGACTGCTGACATACTGACCCACATTAATAACAGAAGTATACAGACTATGACTTTCCCGATGGACTGGAAAATTGCTCAAGTGACTCCATTACCAAAAAAGCCAAATCCAACTAACCTCTCCGAGCTCCGTCCCATAAGTATTCTCCCTTGCGCATCAAAGGTAATAGAACGCGTGGTCTGCGACCAGCTCTCAGCATACCTGGAGGAAAATGGCATCCTACCTGAGCTACAGTCAGGTTTTCGCAAGGGTCGATCGACAGTTACTGCGTTGCTTGATGTAGTCGACAATATTCTACAGGCTCGGGATGTTGGGGAGAGTACCATTCTCGTTCTTCTGGATTTTTCAAGAGCTTTTGACTGTATAAATGTGTCCTTACTTCTATCGAAGATGTCATATTACGGGTTTGATGTTTCTGCAGTGAAGTGGTTTGATAGTTATCTCTCCGGCCGCGTGAAGACGGTGGCGTTGCAAAGGATGGATGGTAGCACTTTGCGGTCCGCTCTTTGCCCGGTGGAAAGAGGTGTGCCGCAAGGTTCAATACTGGGTCCCCTGCTTTTTATATTGTATAGTGCTGACATCACTCACAATATAAGAGGCAGTAGATACCATCTTTACGCTGACGAACTCCAGTTATACCTCTCTAGCGCACCCACGGACATATCTGTTGCGATCAATACCATCAACGCAGACCTAGAACGTATTTCTACTTGGTCGGAAAAGAACTGCCTAGTCCTTAATCCGAACAAGTCGAAATATGTTGTTTTTGGGTCAGAGCATCAAATCCGTAATACCATCAGTAACCTCGAGACTTTGACTACCAGTAAGGTTGGGCGTAAGGGCGAACCAATAGAGAGGGTGGTAGAAGCAACTAACCTTGGCCTCCTCATGGACGGCAAGCTGCGCTTTGAGAACCACGTACTGAAAGTTGTGAGTAACTGCTTCTACCGCCTTAAAGTTCTTTACAATGTTCGCGATTACTTAAGTGTTGATTTGCGTGTTAACCTTTGTGAATCGCTGATATTGTCAAGATTAAACTATTGTGATATGGTTTATGCTGGCTGCATTACTGGTCGTACAAAAAAGCTCATACAACGAGTGCAAAACGCATGCATTCGTTTCTGTTTCCGAGTCCCACCCCGCTCCCATATCACTCCATACTTGAACGCCGCTGGTCTGCTGAACATGCCTGCACGTAGACGGCTTCACCTCGCCACTCTTCTCTTTGGCATAGTGCAATCTGGGGTCCCAGCATATTTGCTGAGTAGACTTGTATGGCTCAAGAGTGCGCGTAGGTGTAAGGCGATGATTCTGGTGCCAAGGCATCGGACCGCGGCGTTTCGAGGTAGCTTCATGTTCGCGGCGTCCAAGTGTTGTAATGATCTCCCCCCACCTATCCAAGGAGCGTCTAGCAGGTATACCTTTAGGCGCCAGCTTTAGGGCTATTTGTTGACGCTCCAAAAATCCCAACCCTAACCCATCCCGCACTTTATTTAACTTTTATCCATTTTATTTTATTAAACACCGTTCCGCGTTTTTCACATTGTCTTTGTGCTTGTGTTACTTATTTTACAAATTTAGTATATTATTTATTTATTTATGATGTGTATACGTTTGTATCGGCAGTATGTTGTGTTGCGTTCCGTAGGTCACGTACGGTGCTGTCTGAAAATCAGCGCTGTAGGTGTCTGTCTGACACCTCGGCATAATGCTGAGACAGCGACCGATTCACTGCCACGAAGACACACACATTATGTGTAAATTGTATTGTATTTGTACTCCCTTTGTCTCTGTGTGTCTTTTGCGTAGTGAATAAATGTCTTCTTTATTTCTTTCTTTCTTTCTATGTATAGTATATATGATATATATGAAAAAGTTACTTGTACACCTCAAGTTAGTTTGCAGGGGACCGCCCTGTCTTTTGTGAAGAGGTTCAAATATCTAGGTCACGTTATAACGCACAATTTGAGTGATGATCTGGACATTGAACGTGAGCGCAGGGCATTGGCAGTGAGGTCGAATATGCTGGCCCGCAGGTTTGCTCGATGTTCCACGGATGTTAAAATCGTTCTATTTCAGGCTTATAGCCAATCATTCTACTCGAGCAGCCTGTGGGTAAAGCATACCAAAAGAGCGTATAATGCCCTGCGCGTTCAATATAACAATGGATTCAGGATGCTGTTGGGACTGCCTAGGTGGTGTAGCGCCTCGCGTATGTTCGCCGAGGCCCGCACGGACGGTTTTCAAGCGATACTACGCAAGAAAATCGTGTCGATGCTGGGCCGACTCAGGGGAAGTACCAACAGCATTCTGGGTGTCATTGCGGACCGGTATGACTGCCCAATCTTGTCGTACTGGGTCGGGCAGATTAAGTCCGTTGCACTGTTGGTGTGCAAATAGCCTATAATATAATATAATGCTAACATACCTAGGTTAAGTAACTTACTAATACTATATGGATAATTTGTCCGAAATAAAGAGTTTATTATTATTATTATATGTACTATTGATTGTGAAATTGTGATGTGACAACGTGAATGACATGTAAGATTAAAATTATTATCAATAAATGATGAGTTTTTTCAAATTATGATGATAGAGAGTGCGTGGGCTTGGGATACATTTCGAAATTCAAAAGCGATATAACCTTGTCATGAGATGTACATAAAATGTCTAATCGACCATCAGCCACACTAAATAATATATGAATGGGACCACCATTCCAGTTGTCTTAACAAGGTCAGGGAACGTCCATAGGATATCGCTTTTCCCAATGTTTCGATGTCAGTACATTACAACTTGGGGTTATTTCCTAGTGTCCCCCCCCCCCCCCCTTGGTTCTGCTGCAGATAGCCTAATGCCTAATGCGATCACGCAGAGTAACTCCCAGACCAATTTATTGCTGTTAATTACATTTGAATTAAGTAAGAAAGACCGCCTAAATAAACAAACCAGAAAATGTACGAGCAAAAATCACACTCATGTATGTAGTAAAAAAAGCACTTATCGTTGTCGTTAAGAGTCCGCAGTAAGCTCGTCCGAATTTCACCTTCCCATACAAACGGAGTTTCGTTCTCATTTTAAAACTACGTGTTGGATTGTGACGAAACTTTGCATATACAATGACATGAGGTATAGCTATGTCTGTAATTAGTTTATATGGTTCCAGTTTATAAAACAAACGATTTTTTATGAAAAACTTAAATTCGTTGTATTTTTTTTACTATGGTATCTCAAGCTAAATAAACTTATTACAGACCTGGATATACCTCATGTCATTGTACATGCAAAGTTTCGTTACAATCCAACACGTATTTGTATGGAGTATACGTTTGTATGGAGAATCGAGCTTACTGCACTCTTAAGATATGCGTCAGTCTCGCAATCGCATAAGGCCTCTCACAGACTGGCGCAGCCTGGCCGCGGTGGACAATAATAAACTTGTCATTAGCTGCCAAATTTACTATTGTCCGCCACCCCAGGCCGCGCTAGTGTGTTGGGTTCTACTACTTGTCGTAACGTGATGGATGTCTTATCCACAACAATAAGTAATAAAATGACAACCATGCTACGCTCGCTGTTTTATGTTTAAAAGTTTTGTTTTACATTTTATGTTTTAAAGTTCCTAGTAACATACTGAAATGTCTTTACTTTGCAATAGTAGATTCTATATTAAGCTATGCCCTTGACTGTTATGGACTCACATTTAAATATTACATTGATAAACTAGAGGCATTGCAAACAAGATTTTTAAAACTAATAGCAAGACAAGAAAAAGTTGCAAGGGAGATTATTCAAAATTATTTAAAATTTGTAAAATCCTTCCAATTAGTTTAAAACATAAATATCTACTAGCAGTAAACAACCATGGCAGTCAAGTGCATAGTCCAATACTTGTAGAGCATAAGCATGGCACTAGATCGGTGTCTGCGGGTAAGTATAAAGTACCTCGTGTAAATAACTATTTTGGAGATACGAGTAGAATGTTAGCTAAGCGACTTCCGTACCTACTAAACACCTTGCCCGAAGACATTTGACACGAGCCACATAAGCTTAAATTAAAAAAATCGTTGAAAAAGTACTTACTCCAAACACTTCAGTGACAAATGCCAACAAGCAAATTCCACGTAAATGTTTAGCGCGACACTCTGTGTGCGTACATTATGCAATTATATTAGATACATAGTTAAAATTTTAGTGTAAAAAATTGAATATTGTGATAGGTAGTTTTTATAGAGACTCGTGCAGACAAACTGTTAAAACAGTTTTGCAGGAAAATGTATTAGATTAAGTTTTGTATCTCATTGTTTAGTAATAATAAATAAATAAATAGATAAAATATAAAATACTGGCGATACAAAGATTATGTGGAACCGTATTACATCAATGGTGAAATAACTATACCTAGTAACGTAGAAATTAACAAACCCCTGGTTGCTAAAATATGGTGGTCCTTTTCCCACAAACAAAAAAGTTAAGGTGACAAATAAAGACAAGTCAGCTACAAAACTTTATACTGTAGGTACCTAATAAAATAATACACTAGAAAAAAAATACCGGGTTGCACTCCGAGAGTGCCGACAGAAGTGAAAACTCAATGACATTGTAACGGTTTTTCTATCAGGTCACGTGTCCGTCTTACGAATTTTCAATCTGTCGAATCATACGGTCACGTGACATTTTACGGTCACGTGACATGTGGCGAGTATCTCTCAAATCTCACGATCACGTGACATCTTACGGTCACGTGACCTGTGGCGAGTTTAACAATTTTTCCCCATCACAAAAAGTGCACAGCGCCGCTAAAGAAGTTTTTTTCACTACAATAATTTGAATCATCAATTGATAAAGAAAAGGTAAACCTCGCTCACCTTCCTAGCGTTTTCTCGGTAGTGCCTTACACGAGTCCGTCCGCTTTGGCACCTATTCCTAAGATTTTGTGTAGGCACTAGCTGTAAGAAAGCCACTGCCATCTGACCTTCAACACAGAGGGAAAACTAGACCTTAATGGGATTAGATCGGTTTCCTCGCGATGTTTTCCTTCACCGAAAAGCCTATCGTACATGGGTTTTTGAAAAACCCAGTGGTACAAGTAGTGGTTCGAACCCAAGGCCTCCAGAATTGAAAGACACCGCTCAGCAACAGAGGTTTCCCCCGCTAAAAAGTAAAATTTAATTTGCAACAAAAGCTTTATGAAATTATTTATTACCTGTGTACAAACAGGTGAATGCTAAACAATGTTCGCATACACATCCGGAGTAAAATTAATTTTCTCTCAAAAAAGTTGCGGTACATTTTTCATCCAACAAAATGACAAAGTAACTCAGACTCGCTCATCAGGATAATGCAAAACAAAAGTTTTTCCTCAAAGCGTTTATTCAATTGTGCGAACAACAAATTAGGGTTCCACAGAGTGTGTTAACATGCATATAGTTTGACAGTGTTGTTTTTGAATCAACTCGTTTACTCTTGGTCTATCAGCACCTATTAAGCAAATAGAAAAGGTGGATTGTTACTGGTTTTCAGCGAATTTGAAATACGTGGGCCGCACTGCTGAAAATTAAACGGAAAGTAATCAGAAACTGATGCTAACACAAACTGTGGCCAATATAAAAGTGATGTTTTTGTCTTGTACTGAATGGTTCGTAGTAAAAAACTTTTTAGTTAGTCATTGAGTCTACCTTGCTAAAATAATAATAAGTGGTAACTTGAAAAAAAAATACACATTTCTGTTCATCAAATTCAATCTGATTACAAACTTCATAACACTCTCTCTGAGTACTATTCAATTTCTTCAGCCAGGGTTTCATCGTCTATATTTGCTGCAATATGATTCTAGTTTTAAATAGACTTGCGTCTGATCGTGATCGAACCTTGTTTTTATCGAATTACCGATGGAACGGTTGAATAGCGCTTCCAGGATCTATTTAAATCGAGCTCTGCGGTTGTTCGGTTCTGTAAATTAAAAATAATCAACTTTGTATCACTAACATGGTATTCTGTAACGTGGATCATTAATGTACATAATAACCACCCAACTAGAGATGTGTCGTTCCCGGCCAAATTCCAGAAGTTCCCCATTTGTGTACCTAGAATTAATTATAATGAATTATCTCTATAAAACTAGATAATTTGAATTTGCTGAACATAAAGAGTGTCCGTCCGATCAAGCAAAATAATAGACTGACAAACATCTCTAAAGCTATAAGAAAAATGGTCCAAACCATACTCACAAATAATAAGCTGGATCAAAGTCAAAATACAAGTATCAATCATCAGAGCGGTCTCTATGAGAATTAGAGGAACGAGAAGAAGAATAGAAAGATTTGGATGCGAAGACGGCTGCGGATTACCCATCATAGAACATCAGATCCGTCTTCTTTTTATGATATTATTTTATATTATATTGTGTTATTGAACGTTATAAAGTTAATAAATCTCTAAATAATAGACTAATTTAGGGTAAGTCAAATAATTTTCTAGTTTAAAGTCAGATAAAGTCACAACTTTAGTTTGAATAAATGGGATCGTACTAGCATAAAATGCTTTTACCATTTACTTCTAGCCATTAAACTAATTATCTAAATTACTAGGCAATTAGTCTAATTTGATAGGTACAAAATAAATGAACACTAAAACAAACGTTCCACCGATTCATACTCGTAATCTACTACATTACACTCTTTCTTGTTTAATGATTTGTTTGTCTCGAATAAATGTTTCTTTCTCTATTTCTTTGTATTCAATTGACTCATACCTACTCGTATATGTATTCAATTGACTCATACCTACTCGTATATGTATTCAATTGACTCATACCTACTCGTATATGTATTCAATTGACTCATACCTACTCGTATATGTATTCAATTGACTCATACCTACTCGTATATGTATTCAATTGACTCATACCCACTCGTATATGTATTCATTACTCTATTCAATTAGCTGTAAGACGTGTTAAAAGGCTAAATGTTACTCTCGTATTTTGCTGACACTATAACATCTTCTAAGTTCTCGACTTCTTGGCATAATGTGAAAATCTTACTAAGTACCTTTAAAGCTGGATACGTTTCATCAAAGAGCCCATATGTTGCCATCATAAGCTCAAGTTTCATGAAGTTCTTAGAAAGGAAATTATACTTGTATTATTACGGGCTTAAATATAACGAGTTTTCAAGTGATAAAATTGTTTGTCGCAAGGTACATTTTCCTTTCAGAAATATAATGGGAGGTGTTTAGAAACAGTACATTGTACATTCTGCTAAATTATATACGGGCGAGGGCGGTATATTGAATCCTGATTGAAGCGAATGATTTTACAAGAGTCGAAAATAATTTTGCTACTGAGTGACACATACTGCTTTTCACACGTCTCTAGTATTCTAGGAATCGTCAAGTATACTCACATGAGGATAATCTTCCCTAAATACTACTTATAATAATGACTAAATTATAAGATTATAATAATTTTAACTAAAGTAGCCAACTGCAAAATATATGTATGTCTAAGCTACAAACTTATTCGAATAATTTTAACTTGATTATATTGCAATGGGAGTGGTCCCATTGCAATATAATTAATGTATTCCTGGGAGTAATTAGAGCGTAGGTGTTTTAACAGGTGGCTGTACCACGATTTACTTCTACGTGATATAAGACAGAGTAATATAAAGCTAATGATTTTAGATTATCACTTTCACTGCCAGGAATCCGCTACGCTGTAGTCGCTTTCCGCGACATACGAGGGTAACCACAGTACCTGCTACGAGCGTAGCGCGTAGCGATTCTTGGCAGTGAATGTGTTAACACTATTACCACTTTGTCAGTTACATTTATAACTAATTATAAATTAGTGTCTCTGGGAGCCGTAGAACACGCGAGCTTATCCTTGTTAATTTATTTAATTTTATTGAATCGGTACAATAAATACTATATAATTTTTGAAACTGCTTATAAAATTTCTCCAGAAATGCAACCTGTAGAGAAGAACAGCTGGATAAACGGACATATTCAATAATTTTGGCCCAATCTGAAGCAGAAAACTTCGTTCGGTCTGCTGCCTCGTTCAATTAATACTTTTATTCTAGCAGGGCCACGAAATATTACAATCGAAGTCGTCAAATTCTTTATTCAACGAAGCAATCCTTAGTGAAAAGGGTCCAAATTGCCAGACGTTCGGGCAATCACGTCTGAAATCTTAGAACGAATGGCTCAAAGTAGGGGAGATGAGCAGAAGTGCAAGATAACACCGCGTTGTTATTGATGGTTCCGTGATAGATGTTTTACTGTTATCGGATCTGAGGGCTAGTTTCACCGATATGGTTCAAATCCGACCACATCGTACGGTCAAGGTCTTTAATTGTTGGGCCATTTAGGTCTCAACTAATTTTGGTTTTTAATAGTAGCTTTGAGTTGTCCAGTATATAGGTTATAGGTTATAGGTATACGCGGGCTGGGTTTCCGCAACTCGACGTCATAAAAAAGCGCCTATTTTGCGTATGGGTTATTGGCACTACTGCTATTCGTGCCAACCCAGTTCCACCAGGAAGCCTAGCAAACCCTTTATGTTGCCGACGGCCTCCGGTAGTGACCCCGGTGTTCCGAGGTGCTTTGCCCGGTATTCTGCCACCCCTGGGCACGTCAGAATGACGTGGGCGGCTGTCTTTTCCTCTTCCATGCAGGCTCTGCAGAGAGGACTGTCTGTGATACCTAGAGTGAAAAGGTGTTTGTTTAATAGTGCATGACCAATTATGGCTCCTGTCAGGAGACGGAGTGCCGGCCTCTTTAGCTGCTTTAGATTCCTTGACAATCCGGGGTTGATTGTTGGGAGGGCCTCCCTGGTTTGCCTGCAGGTGCCTAGGGTACTCCAAAGTTTTTGGTGTTCTACCTTGGTGTTTGACTTATGAGTGAAACAAAACGTTTTACTTGACAAGTATAGATTGTAAGATACTCTGTGGCTGTTACCTTTGCATTTGCTGTCTAAATTAGTATCAAGTGTTATAATTTTTAAAATAAAGCTTTTAAAGTCTATAAGCTTCTTATCTAAAACATGGCGCAGTCGGCTAGCCACTAAGTTTACAGTGGTGAGTAACTCGCAAAAGTGGTAAATAGTATATACCTGAAAAACGAAAACAACGCGTTCATCAAAGATGGAGGCCAATCCCGTAAAACTTCCACCCAACTTCGATATTAGATCTCCATCGGCATCGTCGGAATGGAGATTTTGGAAGTGTTTATTCGAAGACTATCTTGTTGGTATTGGCCAAGACGAGGCGTCAGACAAAATAAAACTGTCTTTGTTGCGCAATATGATGGGACCGGAGTCAACCAAGGTCATTCGTACATTCAAATTGTCAAAGAGCGAAAATGAGACCTATGCTAAAGTTGTGGAGGAAATAGAAAAATATGTAAATCCGAAGCGTAATGAGGTTTTTGAAAGATACAAGTTTAACGAAAGAAAGCAAGAACAAGGGGAAAGTTTCGAAAATTTCTACACAAGTTTGCGACAGCTAATTATTTCATGTAATTATAACTGTACAACTAAAGAGACATTAGAAGATCAATTACTGAGAGATAGAATAGTAAATGGAATCCAAGACAAAGGGTTACAGGAGGCATTATTAAGAGTGGAGGATCTCACACTGGACAAGGTGGAAAGACTGTGTAGAGCCAGTGAAATAAGTAGAAATCAAGTAAAGGAAATGAACCCCACTGTGGAAATAGATGCTGCAAAATTTAAAAACACCAGAAAGTTTGATAAAAGGCAAAGGTATGAAGATAGAGATGCATCAGAGACATTTCAGTGTAGAAGATGTCAAAAAAGGCATGGGCCTCGCCAATGCCCAGCGTTTGGTAAGAAATGTGCACGCTGTGGAATTTTAAATCACCTTGCAATAAGTTGTAGGGTTAAAAATGTACAGGAAGTCAATGTCAACACTGTGGAATCTGACAGCGACAACAGTGTCTTCTGTGGAGAGGTGACATCATCTAATGTGAAAGAGTGGACTGAATACATATATATTGAAGAAAAAAACATTAAGTGTAAACTGGACACGGGAGCTGAAGTTAGCATTATGCCGAGAAAAATGTTTGACAATCTTAATCAGCGGTCAAAGTTGAAATTATATGACACTGAAATAAATATTCAGTCATTCTCAGGTGAAAGTGTGAAACCACATGGTATGGTAAATTTAAAGTGCCAGTATAAGGACAGAATATGTTATGAGAACTTTGTAGTTGTGGATACAAACACTGTGTTACTGGGACTACCCGGCTGTGTGTCGCTGGGTCTCGTCAGGCGTGTGCATTCGGTGGAAACCGGGAAGGTGACACAAGATTTTGTTAGGAGCAATATAGATGTATTTGAAGGCATCGGAAGACTCCCAGGTACAGTGGATATACCAACAAAATATTCAGATGAGCAAATTTGTCATCCATCTCCACGATTGCCATCCTGTTTGCTTGGACCATTAAAGTTGGAATTGGAGAGGTTACAGGACAGAAAAGCAATTGTAAAAGTTGACAGCATAGATGAAAACGCTTGTGTTAACAGAATGGTTATCGTGGAGAAACCAAATGGAAATGTAAGACTATGTTTAGATCCCTCAGATTTAAATAAAATTATTGTAAAAAAGCCAAAATTGATGCCAACGCTAGAAGATTTAAGCATAAAGCTCAAGGGCAAAAAGTTTTTTTCAGTCCTTGACTTATCTGAAGGTTTTCACCACTTGGAACTATCTGAAGCATCTTCATGGAAATGTTGTTTCGCTAGTCCGTTTGGTGATTTTAGATATCTAGTATTCCCCTATGGTTTGATGCATGGCCCAGAACTCTTCCAGGATGTTATTGAAGGACATTTTGGAACCATCCCAAATGTAGTTGTATGGGCTGATGACATTTTAGTAATGGGAAATAATGAAGAGGAGCATGACAATACACTAAAACAAGTAATCAAAAAAGCCAGGGATTTGGGTATTGTATTTAATAAGAATAAATTCCAGTATAAGCAAAATGAGGTCAAGTATGTTGGTCAAATTTTTAATGAGTTTGGCATGTCTCTGGATAAAGATAGGGTAGAGTCACTGCTAAGTTTGAAAGAACCTACAAATCGAGATGAACTAAGACAAATTTTGGGATCATTTAATTATGTACGCAGATATGTCCCGGATATGGCCACCACCATGACACCACTCTGTAAATTGTTAAAGAAGAATCTAGAATTTATTTGGTTACCTGCTCATAGGTTGGCGTTTGCAGAACTGAAGAGAAAAGTTAGCACGGCCCCCTCACTGACACCATTTGACCCAACAAGAAAAATTATCCTGCAATGTGATGCATCTAAAAGTGGTCTAGGATGCTGTTTATTTCAACATGATAATCAAAATATACTAAGGTTAGTGGCATGTGCATCAAGAACAATGAATGAAGCTGAATTGAATTATAGTCAAACTGAAAAAGAAATGTTATCCATTTATTTTGCTGTAAAAAAGTTTCACAGGTACATTTATGGTTCTGATGTAAAGGTGCAAACAGACCACAAGCCTATTGTCTCAATCATGGCTAAACCAATTTGCAAGATTGGCTCACCAAGACTTAAGCGGTTAAGATTGAAATTATTGATGTACAATTTAAATGTAATATACATACCAGGAAGATTATTACACTTTGCAGATATGTTGTCTAGAAATAGCTTACCAGTAACTGATGTGTATAAAGAAATGTCTTATATGGTACACTCCATTAGTGTTCACTTGCCAATGTCAGTGGAACGCAAATCTGAATTTCTGAATGAAACTAAATCTGATACCACTCTAAACTTATTAGAGAATTTTTATATGAATGGATGGCCTGACCAAAATAAAGTGAGTGTAAGGATTATTATCAAATAAAAGATAATATTTATTTCGAATCTGGACTGAGCTTTTATGAAAATAAATTAATTCCACCCAAATCATTGAGACCTTATGTGCTAAACTTAGTACATGAAGGCCATACTGGTATTAGTAAATGTATAAAAAAAGCCAGACAACTATTTTATTGGCCGGGGCTTTCCAAGGATGTCAAGGAATATGTGATGAAGTGCCGTACTTGTGAGAAGTTTAGACCCGCTAATAAGCCTGATAGTTTGATGTCACACAAAATCCCAAACTGCAGATATGGGAAGGTTGGCACAGATATTCTGGACTTCTGTGGAAAGTATTATTTAGTTATTGTGGATTACTTGTCGCATTGGCTAGAAATTTTGCCATTAAATGACAAAACATCTTCATCAGTTATAAATGCATTTCAAGATGTTTTCACTAGGTTTGGATACCCTGAGGAGATTGTTGCGGATAATAATCCTTTCAATTCTTTTGAGTGTCATAAATATTACAAAAATAAGGACATAACTTTAATTACAAGTAGTCCACATTATCCTCAAAGCAATGGATTGGCGGAAAAAGCAGTACATATAAGCAAAAATATCCTGAAAAAGGCTAGAGAGGATAGGGTGGATTACAGAGACTTTGTGTTATGTTATAACAACACACCATTGTCTACACTAAATGTATCTCCCTCGCAAATTCTAAACAGTAGAATAGTAAGAACCTTGATACCTACACATTCCAAATTATTACAACCAAAAGTACAGAAAAACATTCATCAGTTATTATTGTTAAAACAATCAATTAAAGAAAATGAGAAACACTCTGGGAGAAAAGAAATAAAATATGAGATAGGTGATAAGATAGTACATAAAACTGATAAAGAAAAATATTGGAGGAAAGGAATTGTAATAGGAAAATGTAAAGAACCTAGGTCATACTGGATAAAAAAGGATGGAGAAAATGTAAAAGTAAGGAGAAATATTAAACACTTAAAAAAATCTCTTAGTGAAAATCAAAACCATTATAATCAAAGGCATCTCAGTCCTATTTTATCTGGTCTAACGAGCAATTGTGAGCAAGATGAAAATGTATCCATGGGTGGCCAGGAAAATTTAGAAAGTGACACTGATAATGTGACCAGTGATGGTACAGTTTCCAGAATGACTACTAGAAGTGGAAGGATTGTCAAACCTAGAGTAGTTTTAGACTTGTAATGTGTGTAATAATATCGTGTAGAGATTGTAAGATAAAAAGTTAAAGGGGAAGGTGACTTATGAGTGAAACAAAACGTTTTACTTGACAAGTATAGATTGTAAGATACTCTGTGGCTGTTACCTTTGCATTTGCTGTCTAAATTAGTATCAAGTGTTATAATTTTTAAAATAAAGCTTTTAAAGTCTATAAGCTTCTTATTTAAAACAGTGTTTAGTCGTAGTGTGCGTCGCAGCCATGCAGGTGGTGGAGTTGCCTCTATGAGGGGTTCCCTACCTACAGCCTCGTGGAGTATCTCGGTGTGGGGAACCCTGGGCGGCCTCCAGAGATGCTGTTTTTTGAGCCGTATGGCTGACGCCAGTGCTTCTTGCCTGATGAAGAGGTGTAGCGGTGGAATGTCCATGATGGCTTCCAGGGCTGCGGTTGGTGTGGTTCTCATGCAGCCACTAGCCGCCATGCAGGCCAGTCTCTGGAGGCGTTGTAGTTTCGCTTCGACCGTGGTGAGTGTGTGTTGTCCAGTATAAAGTGGGCTCTAAATGACTCAACTATTAAAATCCTTGACTGTTACACAACACTCACACACACACACAACACTGTGTTGTTTGTAGTTGTTCTGTATGTTCCGAAATAAATTATTTGAATTGAATTGAATTAAATTGTACAGTATCTTCTCAATGAGACAAACACATGTTTAAGGATAATAATCTATTTATTACTCAATAAGGCTTAAAGCTGTTACCTAATATAATTAGATAGACTTCTCGACCTCATGGGCTCCCATATTCTAACTCTGATGGAAATCGTAAGAGCCGTTATAGAGAGTCAATTAAGAAACAAATTAGTAAATATACTAAGATACATATAAACGTTATCGGTCTAACGATTACGTGTTGACTTGTCAAACAGGCACGCAATAACGCTGTTCTTGAGCTTCTGGTGACAAGAGATTCATCATTAAAGTGCTGAGAGACTTAAATATTCACTTGTAATCAGCATTGTAGTGAATGTTACAACACAGAATAAACAGGAAAGTTGTAGCAAGCATTCCAGCGAGCATTTCTGGCGAAACGACAGTGAATTAGCATCGAGCTTTTTGCCGAGCCGAGTACTTTTGTTATTGTTCTGCTGCCGGGCCTCTCCGCCCACACCTCGCCGTTTACTAGAAAGTTCGATAGCATGATCGTGAACATGTTTGAAGCGATGATTGGTTTTATGCTTGGCTCTGTTTGTTATTCACTTTGACGACGAACGCCCGATGTTTTGTGACATGTAAATGATCAAGTCTATCAGTACCTTTAGCGACACAACTGAATAAAAGTTAAAAAGTATTTCATCATTTATATTTCGTTACCACAATTAACCAATCCAACTGTGGGATAAAATTAAGTTATGACAAGAATACGCAGTTTTCCCTTGTGACGTACTAAAAATAAAGTAAAACCCGGGAAACCGACAGCGGTACCCCGAAACCGTGAAAGAATGTAGGTCAGGCGCCATCTGACCGCGGCATGCGAGCTAGGTGAGGCTTCGTAAGGCAGAAAGGGATCGATAGTCAACCATCTTTGTCTCTGCCGCAATTAATTAAGGAAGACATCCGGTTAATTAAAGCTATTTCAGCTGAAATTTTGTTGGAATTGCATATTGCACCTTTGAATGCATACCTAAATGCCTTGGTCTCCGACCGACGTCGCACTCCGCGTGCAGCATCAGTATCGAAATGTAAATGTCCATTAATTAGCGGAATTAAATAAATACCGTTTTTTCTTTCTCTATTACTGAAAGTGTCTTATTAATACACTAGTTTCCCCCCGCGACTTCGTTTGCGTGGACCCGGGATAAGAACAATCCTATATATTTTAATCGAGGCTATAAACTATCTTCATGCAAAATTTAGCCGTTTGGCCGTTTAATCCAAACTTTCGCATTTATAATATTAGTAAGATACATTTATAATATTAGAAACATGCATATTGTGATTTGAACTAAATTCAAGTTTTTTTACTCAAGAGTGATTAAAGTGGGCACCATTAGTACACAACTTCTTATGAAGTGTACCCGTTTAAAGGTACATCACGTTATTTTTTGCTTCCTTTGGTAAGACATTTCAAAACTTTCATTGTGCAGCTGAATTCCCAAATTTCTAGAATACACGGTTTAGGTTTATATTTATTTGCTAGTCAAGTATGCATTAAAGGAAAACTGAAAAAAAAGCTATATTTTTTTCTGCAACACACTACTCCGCTAATCCGTGCAAGTCTGGACGTTAATCTGTTACTTCTTCAGCAGCTAGAATCTTTAGGTGCTGATGCTGACCCACAGTTGGTATCTAGTTATACCATTAATCTGATGGTTGAGTTTTTAATTGTTTATCGGACTTTCTTATGCGAGGACGCAAGAAATGTATTACGTGTGCTGAGCTATTAAAGTATACTTCTTCAAGTATACTGTAGCTCGGCACACGAAAAACATGGACGAAAAAACAACAAAGCAGTCCCAATTCAATAAGTTGAGTCGAATAGCCCCTTGTGTTGAATAATAGCCCCTTGTGTTGAATATAATATATAATTACGGTAACTTTGGAGGTAGTTTATTATGAGACACGACCTGCAGTAAAAGTTTGACGGTTCGTCTCATTGCTTCACCTAGTGGGAATAAACTCATACGTGCGACTTTCTTAGTCATAGTTTATGTCTTTTATAGCTTTACCTTCTCGTTAAAACTTCTCTTAATCCTGTCATACCTGAAACAGAATATACATCAAAATATTAAAAATGTACATTTTCAAGCGTGCAATATCTTCTGTGGCAGTTAAGACGCGACAATTTTTCCAAAGTTGCTGGGTAACTGCACTTGTTTGTGGAGAGTTTCATAAAGAATGTCATAATGCTTATACTGGGTGGAACAGATCGATGGACTTTTAAGCAAATGGGATATAGATCAGGTTTAGTGCTTTACTTCTCACCTAGTAACCATATTAATATTTCTAACGGTTACCGAGATACAACTTGTTAAACTTTGATGAAAAAAACTGTATGTTTCAACCCTATCCAGCAGATTCAATGAAGTCAGCAAGATTCTTGTGACTTGTGACATGTGTCAATTTCAAATGAAAATAATAACTATGTATAGTATTAGGGTTGTCACTAAGATAAAATATTTCGATTTTTATGTTTTTTTTTTCTTTTAAATCCAGCTTAACATTTATAATAGATCGTTTGTACGTCACTTATATAACACTGTCCTTTCAGCTTAGTCCAAGGAAATGTTCCTCCCTGTATAACATTATGTTTAAAACAACAAGGGGTATTTGTAATAATGTTAAACCTACGTAAGAACAAACTCACATTTAAAAGAGTGTTGTAGTCCGGTACGCGAACACTGTAATGTGTCGTCAAACTAACATAACTCCCAAGTTTGATTTTTTTTTGTTATCAGCGAGAGTACCTTAAGTACTAACAGCGAAAAATAATTTCTAACAGTTTTTGATATTGGTTTACGAATAATTAACTTTTTTGTAAGGAACACTTGTAAAACTTTGCAAAGATTATACAAGTTATTGTTTTTTCCTATAATGCATCGTATTTGATTATTCAAACCTTACTTATCGTTTTCTAATAGTTTCGTCAAGAGATTACGTCAGCAAAAAAGGAAACGATTAAAAAAAATATAAATCTCCTGAAAGAATATTTAAGTGACTAGTGGCTACTATAGTGTATTCAAAACTAAAAAAATATATTGCAGCACAAATTTCTAACAGATTTATCAATAGTCTTTTTTTTTTATTAGGAATTATATCTTGAAACCATTCTCCTTACCATAAAAGAAATCTCATAAATTCTCAAGTCGGCGTAATTCATTTCAGTTCTATCGAGGAATATATAAACACAAATTCTAACGGATTCATCAATAGCTCTTATTTGCATTAGCTTATCAGTTATTATCCGCAATTTAAATCTTTCGCGCGTGATTCGTGTGCAGCGTGCTGGCAGCCGAGTACTTCTCCAAGGCCGTGCCGTGCGTACGCTCAAACTTGTAGGTACAAACTTTTAGTACTTGATTTTACTTTATATTTAGTTACTAGTTGTTTTTCGGTTGCAATTATCTATTTTATTTTACCAATAAAGAAAGTTATATAGGGTTATTTAGTATTAAACTTAAATTAGCTTAAATTTTATTTGTAGGTACTTATTTACTAGTCGCGATGTCATATCTGATGTTACTAATATGAAGTAGATACAGAAAGTATATATACAGGGTTATTAGTTATCTTTCTAAGTAGTAGTAGGTAGGAGATAAACTCCGAAAGTTAGGTACTCAAGAATCTTTCAAATTCCGATTAGAGCCTAACACTAAAAGATCGAATTACCAAAAAAAATAGTTGTTCATCGAAGCGAAAGAGGACTTTTTTAATTAATTAATACTTACTAAAAATCCGGAGTTATTGAAATTATAGAATTTAGATGCATATTTCTTACTAGGGAATGCATACCGGTTAACCGGTCAATTTTCTGAGTATAAGGCCGGTATAAAACCAGTAAATTTAAATAAAAACCGGTAATTTACCAAAACATTAATTATTAGTAAAATAATATTTTTTTACAATTATTAATACTTGATCGTCATGATTATATCTCAATCAATACCCTCCTTTTGACATGTAAAATGTCAATTGATTAACTGGTTAGCGTTATAGTACCAAATTAATACAATATCGTTTGCAGAAGCTTCTTAAAATACAAACACGGTTCCGTTCTATAAAATATGAATAATGACCTGCTTGGATAAGTACGACAGAGAGCGCCTTATTTAACATAGTTTGTAGGTAATAGGTATACTAATCATTTCATTTTCAAAACAAGGAAATACCTCTCTTTGTCTTAGTGAAAGAGTGAACGGCAAAGGCATCGAACAGAGCTGTGCTGGTGCTTTTCTTTAAAAATGGTGACAACACCCTGCTTAAGAAACACCGACCCATCTCACTTCTGAGCCGTGTGTAAAAGCTGTTTTCGAGAGTAATTACAAATCGTCTCGTGCGCAGGTTAGATGACTTCCAGCCTCCCGAACAAGCCAGTTTCCGAAGAGGCTTTAGCACTATAGATAACCAACTAGCTTGGATACCAGGGCACGAGGGCTTCATCGGCAACGAAAAAGCAGATGAGCTTAAAGCAAGAAGGGGGTCTACAAATTACTTTTCTCGAACATGAAATTATATATTGACGTTGTGTTATTCATAATGGGCTTCGAAGTGTCACATTCCACAATTTGAGGCACAGCATCACGGTATTCAGCCATGAAAATTAAAGTTTGATTTCTTGGAGTTTAATTTATTTATTTCATTGCATGTTTGAGAAAAGCACTATACATGCCTCGGCGTAAAAAGGGGTTGCCAGCCTCATAACTATCCGGCCTCGCTATGATCGGCATATGTACTCGGCCGGCAACCCCTTACTTCCCGGCCTCTGTAGTAATGTACTATTGTAGGTCCAGAACAATTTGTGGTACTCTCGCCATGGAACGCGCGGAACCATGATAACGGCCTTTGAAGCCTACGCCAAAACCAAACACCAACATGAGTGGAGGAATGAGGCTGGCTTAAGGCAATCTAAGCCAGCTTATAGAAGGAGTGGACTCGGGCTTGACCAAAAGCTCTGGAAATCCAGCAGAAAGCAACTCAGAATTATATTTGGGGTGTTGACAGGTCACTTCGGGTTCAAGAATCTCTTGGCCAAGATGGGACTATCGGATAGTTTAGACTGTAGAATGTGTGGTGAGGAGGATGATACTATGGAACACTTACTGTGTGAATGTCATGCCCTTGCCAGAAAAATAATTAATTACTTTGATAACGGCTATCCGCAACCAAAGGATTTTAAGGTACTTCCGCTGAGCTGTATCATGCAGTTTGTAGAAATGATGGAGCAATTTGGGAGTAGTCATAAATGAGACGTCAAATGCACAAAAGATCCCACTGGGTCGGATACAAAAGGGCCCTCACCTAGATAAGATAAAATAAGACCACCCGTCAAGTTATATAGAAGGCTGCGGAGTATAATCTGCCCTTTTGCTTAGCGTTTCTGGACTACGATTCAATCGAAACCTGGGCTGTACTACAGTTTCTCCAGCGTTGCCAAGTATTTTATATTTCAATTTTGTAATTTAAGGCCCTGGCATGGCTCGCTAAGCCAGCGCCATTTCTCAGCCACGACACATGGCTTCTTTAGAATGTACTTCTTGCATGCTTTCTTTAGATATGTATATTATTATTATTTTCTTTTACCTTTATTGTTTCAATTTCGTACTTTATCAATGCCATGTATGTTGTGGGAATGAATAAAGTTTTAATCAATCAATCAAACGAGAATGCCACTTCACTGTGTAAATCTGACTCCAGAATTGGAACGCGAAACCTATTCCGCTGCAGCGAGTCGATCAAGGAGATGTTATTTCTCCAAAACTGTTCACCGCTGCACTGGTGCATGCTTTGAAGACTGGACTGGAGAAGGCGATTATATCACTCACCTTCGTATACCATGGAGGACTTGAATACTATAAAGCCTCTGAGCGGGTTGGTCTAAGAATTAACATGGATAAGACGAAGATCATCTGATGCCCATGTATTACCGACTCTCATTACAATCGGACGCTTTACGCTCGAAGTTGTAGACGATTATATATACGTAGGACAAACTGTCTCCTGTCGACTCAGCTGGGCAGCGTTCGTTCGGGAAGCTACGGCACATCTTTTCGTCTAGTATTCCGAAGTGTCTCAAGACGAGAGTCTTTGGCCCATGTGTGGTGCCAGTGATGACATATGACACTGAAATGTGTTCGCGCACTATCGGCCTCATTAGAAGGCTCAAAGGGCTATGGAGAGGGCTATGCTGGGAGTTTGTCTGCGTGATCGCATTAGACGTTAGGTTACCCGCAGGAGAGCTAGGATACAGAAAGTATACATACAGACCTAGCCCCCCCAAATCGCTAAACCGATGCCACAATTTGGAACCCCATGAGCAACAGTACACGCTTTTCCTAGATAAAGTTAATAAACCATTTGTCCGAACGCTCTTTAGTAAAATGTTCGGTTACTATTA
Source organism: Epinotia ramella (assembly GCA_947578815.1). Classification (NCBI taxonomy): domain Eukaryota; kingdom Metazoa; phylum Arthropoda; class Insecta; order Lepidoptera; family Tortricidae; genus Epinotia; species Epinotia ramella. The sequence continues at coordinate 8,788,660 of OX388217.1, read as the reverse complement.
GTACCGTTTTCTCTATCTAAATCTTTTCGCTCCTGGTATGGTTGGTTACGTCTTTTGAACATTCCTTAGAAACAGCTATGTATTTGGTAAAATACTTTTTTTTACTACTACGTGGGCTTGTAGTCAACTAGTCAGTTTGTGTTGTATTATTTTGATTGTTTTTTTATTCAGTAAATTATTGTTTTTTAGGATTGTAAATCCGTAGGGTTGCGTATCTGTAGATTTAGGAATCAAAAAAATGACCGAGGGCACTGTGTGACCCGCCGACGCCAATGATGGGTGAAGGGGAACAGGCAATGCACCATAATATTAATATTCACGTTAACCTTCGTCACTTCATATTCACTACTGGTACTGTTTTGTATTGTACTGATACTACTGATGTTGTAATGGTAATCTGTTAAACTGGGACCAATTCCTATTCCTACCTGCCTGCTAATCCCCAAGGAACGTCTTCAGTTGTGTTTTAGCCCTCCTACCACGGAGCAAGTTTTAAATATTAATGAAAATGATTATTACGACATTTACGGAACATGAAACCGCCTTTTACTCTTTAAACTACCTTTTAGCTTATTTTTACGATAAATAAACATCAAATAACGCTACTTATAAACCAAATTAAAATTACCGGTAATTTACCGGTTAATAGGTTTTGTCCTACTCAAGTCGGTAATTTACCGGTTTTGAATTTTGCCCGGTAATTGCATATTGCATTCCCTATTTCTTACATACGTCACGTAAACGCTTGCTTTTAGTTTTGTATGTTAAGTTAACATACACATTGTATCATATTAAGGCGAAACATTCTCTTCAATCATATTTAAGGCTAACCTTACCAAATATAGCAACGAAACCAAATGGCTATACTATGATTACATACATACGCTGGACAAAGAAAACCACTTATTTGGCTGGGCATAATTCATAATTATTTCAACTTATGTAATGCCGTCTTCTCCCTAAGGCGTTGTAAGAATGAACTGATTGAAAAAAAAGGTGACCGAGGTGGATTGTTCCTATAGCTCAGTTGGCTGAGAGTAGGGAATGCAAAACCGGTTTTAACCGAAACCGAAGAAACCCGTTAACCGACTGTAAGAAATCGGGCCGCGGCTGGGTCGCCTAGAGATCTGAGGGGTAATCACAAAACGTTTCAAACGCGCGTTAGGACAAATTCAACAGTCGTTTTTCGATATAAAAGCGTACGTATAAAGCGTTACGTGATCGACCTACCGGTCACTCATACGTTGTTTCAGTGGACCAAGCTAGCTTTTTAAAGCTACATAATAAGTTGATTATTGCATAAGTAATTGCATAAGTACGTTGATAGTTACTCTTTAGGTTGATGAAGCTTATGAGTGTATAATTAATAGACGGAAAATTCATCATTACAAAGATTTATTTATAAATTCATTCATCATTACAAAGATTTATTTATAAATTCAACACTTAATATAAATGAACACAATCGTAAAATCAACATTCTTTCATTTTGCAAGTGAGCTGATCAACAGAGGGGAGGCTACCGAGTAGGAAATAAGCAACGACGGCGTGCTGTGATTGGTTATGACGCTCTCGCCGTCGGCGCACTAGACTCGCGCGCAGTTCGTCGTGCGTTCAAATTTAAAAAATAATTGATAAATGAATACAATGTGGAGCTATTGATGAATTACTTAGATTTTTTATCAATAGATTACTATGATAAAGCTGGGTTATATGTGTCGACTTGAAATTTTTTGAGATTTATTTTAAAATAATTAGAAGGCTTTTAACATTAAACTGTTCATACAAATTTAACCTATTGATAAATATGTTATTAATTCAAACTTAGGTTATATTTGATAGTTTTTAATAGTATTCAGTAATCAAAACCAACTTGTATAATCTTTTAGAGGAAATATTTTTTTTTTATTCGTTTCGGATTATACTGACGTAAGCACTTGACGAAAGTTTTAGCAAATTAAAGTGGAGATTATAATACTAAAATGCGATACTCTATTGAAGAAAAATACCACTTGTATAATTTATCCCTGGATTTACAAGGGTCGCTAAGAAAACGCTGTGTAATACCTAAAGCAACGTCAAATTTCCCTATCTTTTTTTACTACTAGTAGTACTCATCATATTCTAAATATTAACAAAAAAATCGCGACCTTGGGAATTATCGAAGGTGCATTCATTTTACGTACCGTACTATGATATTGAATGCGGTTTCCTATAATCTACAACATTACTTCTATATAATCTACCACATAAGTTACTGTCAAGAAAAGACGATGAAACATGATTATAAAAATAACAATCCATCAATGTTGATGCCAACTGAAGGAAAGTACCTAAATTCTTGATAATATTACAATAGGTATTTGCCTTCTTTATTTCACACAAAACACAAACGAAAGTAATTTTAAAATACAGCATTGCTTAGTTAGTATGTACTATTTCAAATATTGAACATTACAACGCTACGCGAGAGTATTTATCTTGCCTCAATTCGGAAAAGTAGTTCGTAAATTTGTACTTATTGTATAAGCCTGTTTTACGGGGGTGGCATAGCATTAATTCAATTCAATTCAATTCAAATTACTTAATTCAGACAATGTCCATAGTGTTAGTATACATTACATTTACTTATCCTAAGTTAGTTATATCTACTTAATGTCATAAAATAAAATAAAATTAAAATTAAAATAAAATATCATACAATCTTATATACATTAATGCTAAAACCCCCAGGAAAATATTAAAAAAAAAAAAAAAAAAAAATTACAAAAGTCGATTCGCCAGAAACAGGGATAAATTCAGCAGCATAATTAATTAGCGCAGCAGTGACGGAGAGCTATACGCAGTGGACCGGTAGGTAATCTAAAGACACCAAGTTCGATCCTCGGTCTAATAACCTATTAAGCGCATTTAAATTTTTCTTGGAGTTGGAGTTTTGTTTTTCGTTTGGAGTGACGTCACGGACAGTAACACAGACGTTGTTTCGATCGCGCTAACTTGTAAACAATTAACTGTATGTCGGCCTAATTCTACCTGCGGTTACCAGTGTGTGCGCTTGGGTCTGGTGGCCCTGTGTGAGTGCTCACAGCCTACGACGCGCCTGTGTTCGAGCCCTTTATAGCGTTTTAACCAAAGATGTAATATAAAAAAGAGGTAGACACGACACGTTGTCTATATGAAATTCCGTGTTTAAAAATGGCCACCAAATCTGACAGCTGAGACGTCCATTGACGACGCCACATTGAGGCAAGGTCATACAATTGGCTGAGTTTTAGTGTGCCACTTTTGGAGTTCTTATAACCTATCTACCTCTTTTTTATATTACATCATTGGTTTTAACTGTATTTTAGATTGGATTGCAGATGTTCACATAAAACAAACAGTCTTCCAAAAAAATTACTCCATCAATCGATGGCTTTTTACTGAGGTCTACAAATTCATACCACTTCGTTGTGAATGCTCATCCCTCATAATTCACAATTGCGTTACGTCACGAGCAAATCAAGGAGCACTCGGGTGTCACGTAGCGTATCTCCCATTTTACGGCACGATGACACGTTGATCCTGAATCACATCAGTAACCGACGTGACACTCGAGTCATGGAATATTCAATGTCTGGAGAGTGTAAAATTGGGACTAAAACCACTTTACTAGGGAATAATGTTCCACGATCCGTTGCTATGAGGATTCGTTGTGCTCATACCTTAATATTACACGATTACACTCTGAAGTCTTAATCTCAACACGGCGCACAGTCGGGTGCTCTGGCGACTCTACTCACCACAGGAACCAAACACCTTATACAGCTACAAATCAAGTACGTAGTAGTGTTATTACTTACTTTATTAGCTGTCATAATATGTAAGTACATACCCAAATCTAACACATCGCTTTAACAATAGAATATGACAAGAGGTGAAAGGATACTTGTCCGTTAAAGGAAGCTGAACACTATCGCAACTATCGCAAGGAAACAATTTCGATCAGCATTAGAATAATTATAGCAAGTGCTTTTAGCAGCTTTAGTCACTGAATAGTGACCAGGCCCCGAATTCAAAACGCCTACTCGCTTTAAACCTTGGCAGCCCTGTATTTGGATTACTCAATTCACATACTCGTGGTTGTAGCGGATCTTAGGGTCAAATAATGCTGGGCGTGAGGTAAGGTAAGTCGAGACTTGTTGTAAATTGCATTCCGGTTTGACTGAACTAATCCATTGTCCTAAGCCAGTCGGTTGGAAATGATCCGTGTATGCTCACTCACTAGATGTCGAATACGGTATTTCAGTTAGATTAGGCATTTGAAATTTCATGGCTCAATAAAACTTACTTATAATACTTTTTTAAATTTAAACGTAATCGGTATAGGTAGTAGCTTGTGTACGCAATATATCATAGGAACAGTGATTTAAAATATATAGACAAATATTTAAAGGTAAATATCTCTAATACATAATATTTGCAAAACACTCAATATTGTTGGGAGCCGTAGCGGCGTCAATCTATTTTAAGTTTCGTTGTGATCGGAGTACGTAATACAAGTGCATAAAACAAACCATTTTGTAACACGCAACATAAAGGCGCGCTTTACAAACATGAGTATTTAGTGAAAAAAAAACTTGCCGGCACTCCGGGAGTACCGGTAGAAGTAAAAAACTGAAATAATTTTAATAAAAAAAAAAACCCGTCCACCGTTTTGAAAGCGCAGCTCCAGCTTTTTGTATCTGGCAACACTAAATCTTACGGTCACGTGACCTACGCTCCTACCCCTGTGGCGAGTTAAATAATTTTACCCCATCCCAAAAAGTGGAGACAAGGGCTAAAGAAATTTTCACTTCAAAAAATAAAAATATTCCAGAACATTAGAGGGTGAATAATCGTGAAACTGCATGGACTCTGTCTCATACGTATTCATCGTAGCAACTTCACTTTGCATTTGGTTTGATACAAACTAAACTACCAGTCAAAGCGCTTCAAGCGGACATAAGTACTGCAGTGAATCTTTAAACTTAACAGTTAGAAAGCGTTTGTTGCAAGATTTCATAAAGCAATGTAAAATCTTCTCTGAGCCAATCAGAAATCGGAATTTTATTGATAAAACGCATTATTTTACATGTCAGGCAGGATATAAAGTAGAGTAGGTACACAATATTTCTTATAATTAATTCATTGATATTGTAAATGTCAGTCTACTTAAGGGTTATTAGTTATGCGTAACCTTATATTTGACAAACTGGGCACCTGGAACTGAATTAGGATCATGGTAATTTGAATTGTACAAGTAAACTTTAGTTGACACCTAGTGAAAACGAATAAAAAGTAAGAAGATAAACAATACCTGCATCAGCTTGACTGCTAGTGTGACACAGACAGTTTAAATGATTAATATTTACCACAACACAACATCATCACGTCGTTAATGATCTAAGTTAAACGTCCCAAAGCCAGACATTGGCCTAGTGTTTATCACATTCATAAGTTAATAATCATAATAATAGTGAACAATATTTACTCTTACTCTTTCTTTATTTAATATTTACTATCTGGTCAACTATTAGGCATAAACGTATCAAACATAAGGAGACTTGAACATTTTACAGCCATAAAAGCGTATAAAAACGCAACGTCAGCAAACTCAGGAATATTGGAAAAGTGCACCAGAAGTCGTGTGAAATCTCGCTGTCCTTTTCAATTCAAAGCACTGCAAAATGCTCAAACATTTCTCAGTCAACATTTCGATGGTACTCGTACTGCTTCCGTAATGTTTAATGTTTAATTAAATGAACGTTAAGCCAAACTTTAATGTGGTGTCAGTTTCTGTTTTTGTCAGTTTATATATTATTAAAGCCACGATTCTATGTATTTTTTGACTGAAGGGGATGTCCGTAACATATCGCTTCGTTTATATCTTTTCCATATGCTTTTTAAGGGATCCTGCCGCTTTGCCAAAGTTCTTTTGTTATAATTTCTCTACCCGAACTTTTGGCAACAGTTTTGTTTGGTAATGCAATCTTTAATTTTAGTAGGCACATTTTCATTTGGGCAAATTTTCACTCAGCATAATATTACTACGGAAAATAACCTTCAGGCATTGTTCTTTTATCAAATGCAGAAAATCTTTAGACAATAAACATTTAGTCAAATGAATTGTTACAACAAAAAGTATAAAGACAAAAATGTTACCACGGAAGTACTTTATTAAAGCAGAAAATCTTTATACAATAAAAAAAATCCCTCCACCATAATGATCGTAACAATGGTATTAGGTATTTGTAGGTTAGGGGGTTAGCTTGTGTTCCGTGGATGGGAAATAGGCACCCCGCGCTAGGTTAGGTTTAGATTATGGTAAAATATGCGGGGTGTTTAAAAAAAAATATATTTACAAACAACAAATGTTTAAAAATTAGCAACGTTTGTAATACGTTCGTATATTACAAACGTTTACTGCTATAAAAATATATGTAGGCGATTGTACTATACGAGCATTATACTTGTTGATGATAGATTAATTCAATAATATATGTTTTAAACCTTAGGTGCTTCTGGTGGTGGAACTGAAATGAAGATGCATATCAACTGTCATCGACACACATTACATGTACTCGTAAATTGATGCCAAGACTCCGTAGCTCATACAGCTTTCAGCGTGAAAAAGATATCAGATCGCGACTAACGCCAAGCTCTCCACACGGCGTAACTCTACCACTACCAGCCACGCTCTACAAATTCTATATCTTGGCTTAAAAGTATAGACCCGTCGCTTATTAATATCATCATAAATTCATTCGGCGCGAGAGTCTATGCGGCGACCGGGATGTGCCCGACAAGCTATACTTTTTAGTCAAGGTGTAGAATTTGTAGAGCGTGGCTGGTAGTGGTAGAGTTACGCCGTGTGGAGAGCTTGGCGTTAGTCGCGATCTGATATCTTTTTCACACTGAAAGCTGTATGAGCTACGGAGTCTTGGCATCACTTTACATGTAATGTTTTTAGTGGGATCTCATTCCTTTTTGTAAGGTAATTTCGAAAAAACCCATACATTCTACCATCCCCTAATTTAAAGGGTATTTTATTATTTATAACAAGGAGTCCCTACATAAATTTTCAGACCCCTAGCATCAAAATTTGCGGAAGTCTCATACAAACTTCCACCCCCTAGTTTAAGGGGTTGGGGGGGTAAAAGTTTCAAGTTTTAAGATTTTTTCGTTGTTTGTACGTATACTATTACTAGCTTACATACCAAATTTCAGCTTTCTAGGACTTCAGGAAGAACCTTAAGAATATTGATGATCATCAGTGAGTCAGTGACGAAATCGGGGTATTTTAGATATCAATAATAAAATCTAAAGTATAAGAGCTATGCAATTGAAACTTTATAGTTGTTTTATTAAGTCAACCACTGACATCATATCCCGAAAATTTTGTTTATCTAGTATAATCCGAACCCAAGTTAAGAAGGTTCAAAAATACGACGAAGCGCTTCGAGAAAAAGTAGGTAGTGCCCTTGCGCTTCGCTTGGCTCGTCTGGGTGGGGGCACTCCCGTGCCCCCAGATAGAAATGATAAATTGAAACCTGACGATACAAATCATTTGCCTTATTATATTTTGCGCAAAATATGTTTTGCCAACTGAAACATTTGACTACATGAAATTTGATCAAAGTACCAGTTGGTAAGCGAGTCATTGTTTAATCGTTTACTTGCCAAACATTGAATTTGTGTTGTAATTATTTGTGAAGAGTTTATTTACCACATAATAATTTGGCATATGAAATTATGAGTAAAATTGTTTGTGGAGTGATAGTTAGTATTTTTTTCTTAGCAAAACAAAGGTGACCCGCTTTTTAAAGGTAGAAACGACGCTGGTAAGTGGTAAGATATCCAAGTGTCTCATAACTGCATAGGCATGTCATGTGCCGGAAATTTCGTTAGTCAAAGACCGTTTTGTCATCATAATTTGCAAACCATTTTTCAGCTGGATTTTGGAATACTTCGATATGTAAGTGACAATGCAATGTAAGTTCTGATGATAGCGACATACGGTCATAGCAAATCCTAAACTACACAAGATACATCCGTCAAGTTTGCGCTCATTAAAACTCTCTAAACGAAAAGATTGAGTACTGCAACGAAGTACCTATTTACTTCTTTGCAGTAGCAGGTTATTAAAGCTTGCACCTAAAGCTTTTACAGAAACTACTAACATACACATAATCAATATATTGCGCCTATTTGTAATTTTATTCTTATTATATTTATTTATTTTAATATTTTATTAGTTCTGTTTACTTACTTTCTTTTTTTTTTTAGTTTCATTTGTTAAGGTTCCATTGGCAAGCGATCAAAAACAACATATAAATAGTGGCAGTAATGGCAAGATTTGTTTATGTAACTGAATTCAAATGCGATCGTCCTCCTCTTCTGACGGACCAATCTGAAAACCAGCGCTGGGCACTTAAGCCTAGCACATGCTGAGATCGGCTCCCATTGTCACACCACACCTATGTTAACTAGATTTAAGTTTATGTGATTGTACTTTTTCTTTTTTTCATGTACTTTTTCTTTTGTTTCATATTTTAAGGTGATGGCAATAAACACATTCTTATTCTTATTCTTATTCTTACATACTGACATTCAAACAGTGCAAGTTAAATACAAGGTTGTAAAAAAACATTATTCGGTATATTTATCCTTTAAAATTAATTCTCGAGACACTAATCCATTTTTACTTTAGTATAGGTAGCGGCACGTAAGTCTAGCGCTGAACGAATCGAGGACGGGAAACGCAACTGTACACCAGAAGTGAGCGGGGCGTCGTATCGGTGCGCGGGACAGGGTACGACTGGACTTGACTGGAGAGCCTATAAGCGCTTACGCACGACCCCGCGCGTCCCCTTCACTCCCCTGAAATACCTTATTTTCGATTTCTGCGCATGAAGGTCAGCGCTAGACTTACGTGCCGCTACCTATACCTACCTATTCCAGTTCCCAGGCTTAGTGGAATTTGAAGGACCTAATCAAAAAAATTACCGAGTTCATCTTGGTCCAATGGTTTGCATTGCCGTGCCTCTAACTGGCAAAAATAAATCCATACTAATATTATAAATGCGAAAGTATGAAAAAAATAAAACGCTTTAACCCGCTGAACCGATTGAAATGAAATTGGGTATGGAGATAGGTTGAATCCCGGAGAACGACACGATTTTTATCCCAAAAATCGTCTACAAAGAAGGTGAATAGGTGGTGAAAGTTTGTATGGAGCTACGATATAAACGAGTTCCTCGCGGACGGTGTCACGGGCAGAAGCTAGTAAGAAAATAAAATAAAATGTGGAGACTTTCTTACACAAATCGACCTAGTCCCAAACTAAGCAAAGCTTAGTATAGGACTAATCGACGCACATTGAAGCACATTGCCCGGAAAGCACTCGATAATGACACTTGATGCATTATAATTCCAAGTACCACACCTGTACAACCACGACCACTCGGCCAAGAGTCCCCGACTTAGAAGAACACATTAACTATGATCCAAACAGTACTAATCCATACGACATGGCTGTAGTTACTTGCTAACAACAGCAATTATTCAGTTTATGTGTTGCATGTCTAACTAAACTAACGCAAGATTAATGACCCTATCTAATCAGAAGTAACAATACGGATAAGCAAGTTAGTTTCAAAATATCGTTAGCCAGCTTAACAAGATTTAAACAAACTAGCATTACCATTATGAATGGAAGGAATGCATTTAAACTTTGTGAAAATGCAGTTTGAAATTTTCGTCCGCGCCTTTCTGAATGTGAAAGCCCTGTGCTGCGAAAGTAATTGTATTCTCCGAGTTCCATTTTTCCACGTCTAAGTTATGCAAAACTTAGCTATCCAACAATCATATTGTTGAGTTTATCTTCATTTATTCGTGTAGATTACTCTTCTCTGAGATTGTGATTTAGTTTATACTCTTCTCATTTTATGAGGAGTCTAACATTTAACTACATATTATATATATTATGTGTTCAAATAAAATGAAACGGGTGATTCACGTCCTTATGGTCGAATATCGCTCGCCATGTTTCGAACCAATATGTGGTCCTTAATCGTGAGCACTCGTGATGCAGGCACGCATAGCACTGCGGCTATTATATATCTTATGGGGCATGTATGATGATGTGTCATTTAAGAAGCACCTATAGAAAAAAAGCGATATCGTGAAGACCGATATTATGAATGAAAACGGGTTCACAAAAGACGACGACCGGCAGGTCGATCACGTTACGCATCGTACGGGCGTTAGGTAGATCTAAATGACATTTTTTTTATGTAAAATGATACAGTTGGACTGCTCTAACGCGCGTTGGAAACGTTACGTGATTCCCATCTGGATCATGAAAGTGTAGAGAAGCGAACAAAATAGTAGAACCCTGGCAAAAGCCGGAATAATGCTAGGTAGAAGAGGAAGAAAGAATCACCCACACTGGCCTTAAAATACGCTGATTGATAGTAGAATTACCAATAACTAAATAATAAGCAAAATAAGAATATTTTTCACTTCTCAATCTCGTAAACGCCATCTTTATTTTGTACTAGCTTCCGCCCACGATTTCGTCTACGTGGACCCGGGATAAAAACTGTCCTATATTTTAATCCAAGCTATAAACTATCTTCGTGCAAAATTTCATAAAAATAAGTTGATCGATATGATACAGAGAAAGAATATAATGGAAAAATAAACCATCTTCGTCTGTAGCCCCCGACAGGCAGGCCTTTAAATAGCGCTATTTTCGTATAGCGCTATCATTTATAACGTTATTATTCCTAAAACCGCTATACTCAAAAACGATATTTGACGCGCTGTATAGCGATATCCATTATAACGTTATAAATCTAAACCATTAATATAAAACCGATACTTTTTTAACCGATATAATAATCTTATAACGTTATAGGCTACCCCTTTCTCGCATTCAGTATAGCCTACTCGTGCAATGTAAGCGATGTGATTACGTAACGTAGGTTGTTTGTTAGAGTGCACGACGTCATAGTAAAATAGAGAATTTTTCGATTTGCTCGGCTTGCCGGCGCAGGTTGTAGCCTGATACGAATATCCTGACTAATAATTTTCAAATCAGATTGTCTTTAGCTACTCTGTGCCTCATTAATCGGAAATGCATCATTCCATAAAAAACATGCCATGTAAAAAAGAAGTCAAGTCTCGAAACTCTTCCACCGTAAAAAGTTGTGAGATATTTCGTAGAGCCAAGTCTCAGGCATTCTTTTATCTTTATTTGCTTGCTAAATAAAATTTTGTGACTTGGCAATCACACAATACTGCATAGCTTTAGGTATACAGAAATCCATTAATGCAGGAAAGTTGTGTGATTGCCAAGTTACAGAATTTTATTTAGCAAGCAAATAAAGATTAAAGAATGCCTAAGACTTGGCTTTACGAAATATCTCACAACTTTTTACGGTGGAAGAGTTTCGAGACTTGGCCTCTTTTTTACATGGAATGTTTTTGCTTGCTAAATAAAATTCTGCAACGTGGCAATCACACAACTTAACTGTATTTATAGATTTTTGCATACTTACCTAAAATGATGTGGTATTGTGTGATTGCCAAGTCACAAAATTTTATTTAGCAAGCAAATACTCATACTCATACTCATATATATTTATTGCAAAACCATGGTTACATAAGGTGGTAGAAATCTTAAATGCTAAGTACATGGGTAGTTGTAAGGGCGTAGCAATTTCTTATAGCTAAAGCTAAAGTTAAACTATACATTTTATAGGCCTATACCTATACCTTATACTTGAGTTTTGTTAGTATTTTAAGATTAATAAGAATGCCTGAAACTTGGCTCTACGAAATATCTCACAACTTTTTACGGTGGAAGAGTTTCGAGACTTGGCCTCTTTTTTACATGGAGTGTTTTTTATGGAATCTCACTTCTTTTTGTAGGTTAATGTGTTATCCATACATACAAACTATGAATGCAGGCCCATTCTTGCTTTTGAATTTTCCCATTCACTGCAAATGTAACTTTGTAATCCTATATATTTGTATAGGATTACAAAGTAATGTATACAGTTGGTGTATCTAGAAAACTGGGTTGAAATAGCATTTTTTTATAGTATATAAGTTTTCCCTTTATGTGGCCATTAAACCCTAACTCTGTACCAAATTTCAGCTCTCTGAGTTTATGGCAAGTACTAGTTCTATTTTGATGATCATGAGTGAATGAGTGTCATAAATGCGAAACTTTGCTTTCGCTTAACTTCGGAATTAAATGACCTACAGACTTGAAATTTTGGATTTTAAGTATGTGATTATAGCTTACTGGATGACGAAAATTTCTGCATTCTGGTCTTATCCAGAGGTTCTCAAATAGGGGCCTGAAAATGTGGCGAAATGGTTCCAGTAAAGGATGGTACGGCAGTGTTTGCTTCGCGCTCGACTTGGCGGGGGCACTGCCGTGCCCCCGGATATTAATGGCATTGTTATAACATGGTCAATTATTAATAATTTAAATGCCTGCATCAAATGTTTCTGCTTAGCCCGTTGGTTGACTGGTAGAGAATGCCTTATGGCACTAAGTCCACCATATATACTTTTTTTGTATTGTGTCACAAAGTTTAAATAAATTAAACCGGTCTCATGGCACCAGCACGCACATTACGGATGGATGGTCAGCTAAGATGCTTAAAATGAGGTGGAGAGAATGAGAAATTTGATTTATCTATATATGTAAAAGAAGACTTCCTGACTAATTCATCAACGCACAGCCGAAAGTACTGGGACTAAAAAGAAGGGACAAGATGGAATTTTTGGCAATCCCATCCCTAAGGGGGTTAAATAGGGGTGCAAAGTTTGTATGAGGGAAACTTTTTTTTTTAACTAGAGACTTGAAACTTTGTAGGAAGATTACTTATTAAGATGCATAAAAAGTTCTTGCAGCGTTTTAGAAAATTCCACTCGTAAGGGGGTTAAGTAGGGGACAGGGGTGCAATGTTTGTATGGGGGAAACATTATTTTTTGAACTAGAGACTTGGAACTTTGTAGAAAGATTACTTATTAGAATAGAAAAAAGTACTTTCTGTGTTTTAGAAAATTTCATCCATAAGGCGGTTAAATAGAGGTGCAAAGTTTGTATGGAGGGAACTTTATTTTTTGAGCTAGAAACTTCAAACTTTGTAGAAAGATTACTAAATACAATACAAAAAAGGACTGTCAGCGTTTTAGAAAATTCCACCCCTAAGGGGGTTAAATAGGGGTGAAAGGTTTGTATGAGAAACACTTTTTTTGAGCTTGAGATTTGAAACGTTGTAGAAAGATTACTTATTAGAATAGAAAAACAGTTAGTACTTTTAACGTGTTAGAAAATTCCATCCCTAAGGGGGTTAAAAAGGTACTTATGCAAGATTAGGATGAGAAACATTTTTTTTGAGCTAGAGATGGGCAACTTTGTGGTACGATTACTTATTAGAAAAAAAAAATCCTTTCATCGTCTTGGAAAAATACCACCCCTAAGGGGGTTAAAACGGTATTCAAGGTTTATATGGAGAGCAAGAAAATATAGTAAGATATTTCTAATGTCAGTCGTAGTCTGTATGTTAAAAGACAACAAAACTGATTTCAGAGTTTTTTTTTTAATTCATCCCCTATAGGCGTTAATGGGGCTTCAAAGTTTATATGAAAAGTAATTTTTTAAGTAAGATTTTTTAATTTTGGTCTTAAAATAGAGAGAGCCGATTAGTAGATTTTTTTATTCATCACCTAAGAGTGTTTAAAGGGGATTCGAAGGCCGTATAGGGTCAAGACAATTTTAAAGTAAAACATTAGTGTAACTACGATTTTAGACGGTTTGTTCAAAACTAAAAAATACATTACAATGTTTTTGAAATTCATCCCCCAAGAGGGTTTCTAGGGGGTTCAAAGTTTATACGAAGAGCAAGATATTTTTAAAATAATAGATTTATTACTTAGGTTATGGACCGTTTGTTTAATGATTAGAAAACGATTTCAGCGTTTTTTTATTCATTCCTTAAGAGGGTTAAATTAAAAGGTTTGAAGGTTGTATAGAGAGCAAGACCTTTTTTAAAGTAAGACTTACAGATTTGAACAGTTACCAGAAATATAGGATAGGTTAGGTTAGAACTGCGATGCTCCCAGAATCGAATAGATTTAATCAACATTGGGTACTTATTATAATAACAGTAATGTAGCTTAGTAGACATATAAAAATATTTTTTTCTTTAATACTGTATGAAAACGTCCGTTGATGATTCTTAAGATATTTATGTTTGTAAAAACGAAGTTTTCAATTTAGATTTATCAATTTAAACTAACGAACTCATCGCACTGTTACCTTTTACGTAGGTCTAATCCCTGAACGGATTTAGATGAAATTTCCCGTACAGATAATTTGAGACCCTTGGAAGGATATAGGATAGTTTTTGTATATCTTTAAGATGGTAGAAGTGTGTTTGGGACAGCGATAAATAGCTTGCACCGAACATAATTTAATAGCAATATTTTTTCTAAGACCATAACAAGTTCCACGCGAACGAAGTCGCTGGCAACAGCTAGTTATTTATATAAATATTTAGTGAATAAGGATTAATTAGAAAAGGAGGATGAATAGGAGGATCGATACATATTTATGTGTACCAATCGTCCTTGGTCTCCCCTATCTATCGCGAGCCTATCTAGACAGATTATGGCGAAGAACCGGAATCGAAAATTCACACATTCTTTGGTTTCATAATCAGATTTTATTTAACTTGTCGTTTTCGGATTGGCTCTAAATCAAAAATAAAATAAAATGTCGGAAACTAAAAGTATATTTTAATTTTACTACGATTAATGAACAAAAGCACATACCAACATACCTATGCATAATTTTTTGCTCACGGCAACACCGTCGGTCGTAGGGCTTGTTTGGAATAGGTCCTAATACTGGGAGTCTGCGATTTAGTGCCGAGACAAACAATTAACATAAAAAAATATTGACCCTCTTACATATTGTAATAGTGTATACCTAGGGGCTATTAAGATTGGCACTCTTTCTTTTTATTTATGAGCAAGTCCACGAATCTGTGGACAGCGTTGCGTTTCCTGCGTCCCATTTTTATTCCGCCATTTATCGTCGCAACCAACCATATTCACAATTCACAACCAATTTGCAAATGATCGAGGTAAACAAGCATTAATAAGATTTAGAAGCTAGAACAACATAACGGCAACGTCGCACGTCGCGCTACGGCCCACGTGGTGGCATGTTGGCATTGGCACAGAGCGGCAACGGCGCAGCCGTAGCGCGCGGCTCGCATTTTAAAACGATATTATATATCGTTCTGTTATTCATTCTGTTACGGTATTTATATCGTTATGGAGAATATTGATTTTGTTATAACGTAATTTTCGAACACTAACGGAATATACCGTTATAATTCCGGTTCATTTTATAACGTTTTAAAGGCCTGCCGACAGGACTCGAACCTGCGACCAATTTGTTTCGTGATAAGGGTATTTAAAATAAGTTGAGCCGTTTAAGCGTGGTTGAGTAACAAACATCAAAACATCAAAACGTTTGCATTTATTTTATGAGTAGGATGTGTAAAATTGCTATTTTATGCTCTAGTGCATAACATAAAATAAAATGCACCCTCGCGGCTCTGCCGCTGCCACCAAGACCAGAGGTCGAGTCGCACGCAATTTTTATTGTTAACTTTATATTGAACCTAGCCTAGCTCGAATCGATACATTTTCTGGGATAAAATGGCTCACATTATGTATTTGTTGTATAATCAACTTTTATGTCTCTAACAATCATACATGAACTGGCTGGAATTAGTTCTTGTATAAATACTAACTTCAATAATTTCTGGGTAAAATGCATGGAAAGTGTCATAATACGCCACGCTCACCATGTGCGAAATTGGCGGAGCACACATTATTTTGCATAAATCAATATTCGCGTATCAGCCGACCGCGTCAGACATGTCATCGGAGCTATTTGAGTGACAAACAATATAACACACGCAACCGATAGTGTTTGGAATAAGTTTCCCACATGTGCTTACGAGAGTTACAAGGCAATGCTAGTCTGGCTAATGAAAGATGAGCCTAGAAAATAGCGGCAAATTTTAAAAGAGAGTGCGTATTACGCGTTAGTAGTAGATTGTTAACCAAGGGCTGAAGGCACCCATTTCTGACGAGATATTATGGCACTCGAACGAAGTGAGAGCGCCAATGGTTCGAGTTAGAAATGGGTGACTTTCACCCGAGTTAAACACTACTTTTTATATCGAATACGAGGAAAGTAAAAAAAAAAAACAGGCGGAAAATTAAACAATATGTTTAAGGTCAGTTTGGATATATGCGCCACCGGGGAAAGTGCGCTCCCGGGGTAAGTGCTGATATTGATTTAAATCACTGAATGACGAATGAGGCGCACTTTCCCCGATGGCGCACATACCCGAACTGACCCTATTCAAAGTACCTTAACAATTCAAAAACGGCAGCCGCCATTATCAAGACGTCATCAGAGCAGAAAGAATACTTAGAATTCGCATCTAATGTGTCATCTTATGGCGCGCTCTCACACAGTAGGTAATCTCACAAGTAGGTAATGCGTTTACAAGTTAGCACAGGAAAGCAGACGATTCACTAGAGATAAATATCATTATGTCAAAACGATATCCAAAAAGCCGATAACTATAGCATATCTGGGGGCACTGCAGTGCCCCCGCCAAGGCGAGCCAAGCGAAGCGCAACGCAAGGGCACTACCTACCTTTTCTCGAAGCGGTTCGTCGTTTTTTTGAACTCTCGTAACTCGGGTTTGGATTATACCAGATAAACAAAATTCTCGGGATATGATGTCAATAGTGGATTTATTAAACATATAAAGTTTCAGTAACATAGCTCTTATACTTAAGATTTTATTGATATCTAAAAAACGCCGATTTTGTCACTGACTCACTCACTGATGTTGATCATCAAAACCTCTAGGGTACTTCCTGAAGTCCTAGAAAGCTGAAATTCGGTATGTAAGCTAGTATTAGTACACAATCAACAAAATAATTCAAAAAATTGGAACTTCTACCCCCCAACCCCTTAAAGTAGGGGATGGAACTTTGTATGAGATTTCCGCAAATTTTGATGCTAGGGGTATGAAAATTTATATAGGGACTCCTTGTTCTAAATAATAAAATACGTATTTCAGGATTTTTAGAAAATGATAGAATAGAAAAAGATATAGAATTTGTAGAGCGTGGCTGGCAGTGGTAGAGTTACGCCGTGTGGAGTAGGAAGCTTGGCGCTAATTGCGATCTGATATCTTTTTCACGCTGAAAGCTGTATGACCTATGGAGTCTTGGCATCACTTTACATGTAATGTTTTTGGTGGAATTGTTTTTACATAATACAAACGGACCAGAAAAAACATGAAAGTAAATAAATAAATACCGAAACGATATGCTTAATGTTTCACATTATATCCACAAATAGTTACGGCCGTGACCCTAAACCATGCTCAATCTAACGTAAATACGCCAGCTCAAGCGTAAACTTACGCTAAAAATAACGTTAAATGGACAATAACGGCGACGCAAATGACGCTCACGAGAGCGTAAATTTACGCCACCACCGAAATGGCCTCGGGCGATAATGTAAACAAAAAACAAGCCGATGTGAAATTAACAACGGTTTTAATTACCATGAATAAACTATATCGCCTTGATGAAATGAACTTTTTCATTTCAATATGATAATTCGAATTACGGTTATTTCAGTAGGCACATCATTTACATACTGTTGAGTGGTTTCGCTTGTTCGGTATCTTTCGAGAACTGTTCTTAAGTATTTTATAAAAATAACAAACTCCGAGACCGCCAGAGCTCCCGAGGATGCGTTGTGTTGAGAGCGAGAGAATTTGTTCCTTCAGCTCTCAACACAGCGAATCCTCAAATATATCAAGGATCGGCAACGGCCATGTTACTCCTTTGGAGTTGCATGCGTCTATAGGCTGCGGTGTCCGCTTACCATTAAAAAAAAAACTTTTTTATCGAAGATGTAAGGTAATGGTTTTGAGCGTTCTCAAAACTCTGCGGGCGTAGCATGGTTGCCATTTCATCACTTATCGTTGAGGATAAGACATCTGTCACTCGCACTCGCAATCTTGTCAGAATGCTAGGTGTACTTACACTCGATTTTTTGGTTTGACGGCGGAGCCGCACGGGTGACTTCACCAAGTCACTATGAAAATAATAATCATACGTAGATATATTCACAGTAAATATTTGCTATACAGAAACGTCCGCTAAAGAAATTCAAAATTTTGATCAGTGGAAAATTTAAAATGTATTCGCCACGAGCGGGATTTGAACCCGCGGTCTCTGGAAATTGTCCATTGCTCTTATCTAGAGCTCTGGGCTGGGGGTGGGCTCCGCTAGAGTGGCGACGAATCTGTCAATTCCTTGCACTCTTCTAATTACACTTTAGGGATGATAAGTAAGTAACGGCTATCCGTGTTGAAAAAAAAAAAGACCGGGTTGCACTCCGGGAGTGCCGGCAGAAGTGAAAACTCAATAAAATTGTAACAGTTTTTCGATCAGGTCACGTGACATCTTACGGTGTCACCCTAAAAATGAATTTGGCGCAAATTTATAACCAATTATCATTTATTTAGGCGCACGGGCTGCAGGCGCGTTGGGTGCGTCGGCCCGGCTCGCCTGCCGCCGTCGGCGCCAAGAACAGCGGACGGCGGCGGCGAACAAACTACCAATTTGTTTTTGCCGTTGCCAAATATTTTTCAAAGTTTTATCTCTTTAGGAGTAACGTCCAAATTCGAACTATTCGAATTTGCAAGAACAGCGGACGGCGGCGGCGAACAAAATACCAATTTGTTTTTGCCGTTGCCAAATATTTTTCAAAGCTTTATCTCTTTAGGAATAACTTCCAAATTCGAACTATTCGAATTTGCTCAATAGCAAAACGGTGAAGGACGCGTGGACAAAATTACGAATTCATTTGCAGAATATGCTATTGCAAAAAGTGTTTAACGGCTTTATACTCTTACGAATAGCGTCCAGTTTTGAATGAAGTCGAATCAGCTAGCAGCAAAATATAAAAGTTTGTGACCTCCTTCACATCTGACGTCACAAAAATCTGTCGCGTATTTAGCAATTTTTCTCCATCCCAAAAAGTGCTCAGCGCCGCTAAAGAAGTTTTCACTTTTTCTTAAAAAAAAAAATCCTTCAATTCAAATAACATACAGACGCTCTTCTCGTAGGCATCCCAAGATTTTATGTAGACCCGGGTTGGAATATGTTGGAATATATTCTTGTAGTAGTAGTTCCTAAAGTGTTAAGCTAAACTTAAGGCGAACTATCTTTATGAATTCCATAATTTATAATGGCTCATTATTCAGTGATACTTTTCGAGATTTAACAGTGTTATGACCCTGTCATATTGTGTTGTGACTCGTTATAAACCGTGCAAAAACGTCACAAAAAATACACTTAAACAATGGGCATGTGAGGCTATCCTACATCACGACATACCTACACATTTTATTTGTATTTATCTAATTCCAAACACGTTAATTCGGTGAATACAAATTAGACGCGAATGTTTTGAACGCTAACGGTGCCTTTAAAGTGGACACACACTCGGGATCCCACTGCAATGACCAGTATAATTGTTAGTGCGTTGGTACTGTTCCAAACCATACTACGTGTTTTGAAGCAATTAAGTACGAAAATAATTTGCAGTCGTCAGTACGACTCTCACCTAAATATTACCACGAGCATCAAAAAATACAATCGTGTGAGTTCCTATCCACTTTTAGCTCTTAGTGTACGACTCTGAAATTTACAGAAGCGAGAGTGGGTGTAAAAATGCTATAAACAGCCATAACACACCCAAACAAATTCAGCCGTACCTACGACTTCCAGATGTTCACCAACTTCTGATGCTCAATTCACTTTTCTTCCTCCCGCTAATTTATCCCGCGAAAATATCTTGAGTGGCCCTTTGTTGGCAATACGTATGTGTGAGCATTTTACGCATTAAGCCTGTCATTTCAAATTCGAACTTGTCCCTAATAAATTGCGTTCAAAATTGAAGTAATATTCAATAGAGATAAGAGAAAAGTAACCTTAGGTTGTGGATATAAGTGAGGTTCCGCTTTCGAATCAGTCGTTTCCTTTGAAGCGATGCAATTAGTTGATCCATACTTGGTTGGTTGGTTCAAATTTATAGCGCATCGTAGTTGTTAATGAAGTGAATGAGGCTTCTAATTATAATAGTTTGGTTCAGGTAATTATAACTTTGTTGATTGCTTTTGTATCTTATTTACTTGCAATTGCTTTCTATATAAAAGTTTGTTTGATACTATAAGTACATATGTCAGTTTTAGAGGGGTAATCACGTTACGTTACCAAACCCCGTTAGGACAGTCTAACTGTCATTTTTCCATATAAAAATTGTCATTTAGATGTACGTGCACTGCGTTACGTGTTCAACCTGTAGAGACAAAGTTTGCACAAATAATTAGCTCAGCTTATTCGGTGGCGCACGACCGGTCATTGTGGCACTCTTTGGGGTAGGCCTATGTCTAGCAGTGGATCTTCCGGTTGACATGATGACGATTCGCTTGGATCTGTGTAATAAAGGCTACGGTATAGTGCTCGGCGCATAGTTTAGAAGTGAGTTACTCGTGAGTTGAGATTGAACTTACTTACAAATCTTAGAATGCGCTATCTTGGACATTAAACCCAAGTGAACTCATTAGAAGTGTTAAGCCCAGGGCAGGTTAAGCCCAACGACTTAGGGTCTAAGGCGTTCTAAGAAGAACTGGTTGAAAATTTTGTTGAAAGAGCAAACCGTTTCGATAGCTCAGTTGGTTGAGACTGACTGGCTGCGTGTGCCAGAACGGCGCAGGTCTCTTGCTCGGAGCATTACATTTTTCAATCTTTTCCCTTTCATTTGAAGCTTCTATTAGAAATGCCTCGCATTTCGTCGTCATAACATGGGTTAATCAGATCAAATTCCTATTTGCAAATAGCTATTTTGGGCATAATTCTAGGAATAGGCCAGCTTTAGTTGCATGAGCTAATTCAGAGCGGTCAAATTTCCTCTGTATATAACATGCCTTTGATGGTTCATACTAAACGGTGGGGGGTTTTATTCAACTCGGAAATCAATTGTTCTTGTATTGGAGACTATATAATTATATATAGGTACATACATAGTGTTATTGTCTGCTTGATTGGTAGGTAATATTTTGTGGCATTAAGTGTATCATTTGTACTTATTTGTCTATAAAAAACGTCCTAAAATAATACATACATGCTTATTAATACATAGATTCACGCCTTTATTCCGAAAAGGGGTAGGCAGAGCACATAAAACGTATGTTCCGGTGCCACTTTTAGCATAAATGGGTAGATCGGATCGGATAGAAATTTACACAACAAATGAATGTGTGTTGCTCAAAGATCAATTTAATTTAATTCAATATGACGACCGGTTAGCCTAGTGGGTAGAGACGCCGCCTACGAAGCTGAAGGTCCTGGGTTCGAATCCCGGTAAGGGCAAATATTTGTGTGATGAGCATGAATATTTGTTTCTGAGTCATGGAAGTTTTCTATGTATTTAAGTATTTATATCTATTATATATATCGTCGTATAGTACCCATAACACAAGCCTTAATGAGCTTACTATGGGACTAGATCGATTTGTGTAAGATTGTCCCCTAATATTTATTTATTTATGAAGGTCAAGTAAATAAATATCTATACATCATAAGAATACGAAATCACATTCCAGGTAAACCTTACCAGTACCTTCGCAAGGGTTGACCCCAGCTATTTGTAGAAACGGTTTAGCATCGATACCGAATCGGCCAATGTTATTTTTGTACTAAAAGGGAAATTTCGATACGAGAGCCATGTCAGTTACGTCACTTTAAATAAATCGAGTACAAAGCTTACCTATAAAGGTACACAGGTTATCCCGGTGAAGCTGCGCTGTTAAATAAATGGTTTGCTAAGTGTTTTCGATTGTGTAGTCTATTGTATTAACATAATTGACTATTGGAAGATTAATATTTAATCTGCTTAAGTATTTATTTATACTTTATTGCAAACTAGCGACCCACCCCAGCTTCGCACGGGTAGGTACTATATTATACATATAAACCTTCCTCTTTTTCCTCTTCTGCTTTTTTTTTTTTTGTTTTTTGGTTTTTTTGTTTTTTTTTAAAGGTATGGTACGGTTTACATTTATTTCAGTTTCGCCAAACATTAGGTACGTTTATCGGCGAATGGTACACTCACTTTCATTTGTGTAGTACCAGCGGGTCGCTTACGCAACGCTCTGTACGCGTGTTAATCCGGTTTAACTGTCATTTTTAGGATGGAAAGTGAGTGAGTGGTTAAGTGGTGCGGTGGAGTGTGTATTCTTGAATCACTCTATCTATTAAAAACTGCATCAAAATCCGTTGCGTAGTTTTAAAGATCTAAGCATACATAGGGACAGACAGCGGAAAACGACTTTGTTTTGTACTGTGTAGTGAAGACTCAGAAATTTACAAATAGCGACCTTAATGCCAAGTGGCATCCACCACCAGGGGCTCGTTTCACGAAGCTACAAGTAACAAATTACAAGCGGAAGTCTCTTTTCAATACCTTTTGATAGAAAGAGACTTCCGTTTGTAATTTGTAACTTGTTACTTCGTGAAACAGGCCCCAGCTCGTATCTGATCATGAAGAAAACAAAAGACAAACTTATTGTACAACTAATTTTGTACGACACACATAAAAAAGACTAGATATATACAGGAATAGATTTACTATTACATATGTAATACAATACTATAATTATAAGGTTCGATTCTAGTCAAATTCATGTTTAAACAGGTGCTTACGCAGATTCCTCCAGCTGTTGAAGTTATACCTGAAGGTACATCGTAGATTAGTTTATTGGGTATGTGTTACTTAGAGTACACCTATTAATCAAACAAGTATTCATTTAAATCTTGTTATTGTTAGTCTATAGCCTGCCAAGGTTTTCCCGAGAGGCAGGCAGGCCGTATGCTTGCTAAGTATTATTAATTTCTAAATATAGGTGCGGATAGGTACACATTGAAAACCGTCACCAATTTTTAGAGAAATAAGTTAGTAGTCCATCAAAGAAGCGACGCTTCACGGCTGACGGCCCTGTAGGCATAGGCTGTTGTACACTTGCAAGTTCTTACGTTAAGTTCAGTACAAATACTGCTCACGTAAGTCGTCTGTAAGCAATATTTGTACTGAACTTACGTAAGTAACTTACAGGTGTAAGGGCCGCCTATTAACAATTTATGCCATTGCCTATGATGTAAAGCACCTGGCGGCGGCAATACCTACTCTGATGCAGTGAACACACAGTGCGTCTATAGTTGACAGTAAGCCGAGTCCATTCATGCACAATATTCAATCATTTGAGTCAATTATTTTTGGCACTTTTTTAGCTTTTTTACGTTCCTCCGGCCATTCTGTAAGAAAATTATTTTATAGGGCTTGAATACACCAAGCAAATGTGTTTGTGATCATTAAAAAAAAACCGCCACTAACTCTTTGCTTACGGGACTAGTTATATCAGGACCTGTATCATGGTCGGCCTTATCACGCGATAAGTGACGAGATAGGAGCGTCGTCTCGTTCTATCGAACGGTGTCAGCCAGTGACGGCCGCTCTATCTTGTCACTTATCGTGTGATAAGGCCGACCATGATACGGGGACAGGACATCGATCCAATGTACACTATGTACAGCCACCTCTGACATCTGGGTAGTGCTAATGATATCCTCGCAGCAACAACGCAAGCTCTGCGATTCGGTAGAATATGAATAAACGTAATGTAAAGGGCTAGTTCAGCACTTTTAAGTAAGTTACGGTTTATCATCAAATTGTCGACACTCACTTCGTCGAATTTCACTTCAAAGTCAACGTTTCATGTATTTTCATTTCGTCGACAATTCAGTTCGTGGAATGGTCATTACAAGTAATTTTAAATCGTGTATTTTTACTTGTCGGACGATTCATTAAATAGTTGAATTATGTAATGGAAAACGTTTTGTGATTTATTGTTACAAGTATTTTTAACTAACATACAAATTATTACAAGGATTATTATTAAAAATTAAAATAGTTGGCATACACAGTTATCTATGCCAATTATTTTAACCTAACCTCAACCTAACCTAACCGCCTGCGTGCCGACGTCACCCCGCTTCGCGGGGTGCCTCTTTCCGCTCTGAGGGACACAAGTGAACCCTAACCTAGCCTACTTACAATACAATTGTTACGGTTATTTGTTTTTTACTGCCCTCTTTTTCTGCCTGCCCTAATCTAACCCTAACCCTGTAATCAGTTGTTGTTTGTTTTTGTAATGTTGTAATAAAATTTTGAACAAATGAAATTCGTTGTTTTGTTATTCTGCCAATTAAAATTCATACAAAATGAATCATTTGCCAAATAATATTCCCTGAACAGTTATTCTATGAAATTATAAAAATTGGAATGATCTGGTCATGAAATAAAATTACACCAAGCAATAATTCGTGAACTAAATGTTACTTGAAACGTTTTCGATGAATTAAAATTCTATGAAAAGTTTGTCGACAAAACAAGGGACACCCGTAAAGTACACATGCATAGGTGGGCATTTTTAAAAATTCGTGTACCCAATTAGCGTGGCTTGTTAAATAAAAACCGGCCAAGTGCGAGTCGGACTCGCGCACGAAGGGTTCCGTACCATTATCTATAAAAACAGTAAAATAAAAAAGTTTGTTGTTTGGGAGCCCCCCTTAAATATTTATTTTATTTTATTTTTAGTATTTGTTGTTATAGCGGCAACAGAAATACATAATCTGTGAAAATTTCAACTGTCTAGCTATCGCGGTTCTTGTGAGATACAGCCTGGTGACAGACAGACGGACGGACAGCGAAGTTAGCAGCGAAGCTAAAAATTAACTCGGTGTCAGTTTTGTGACGAAAATTAAGCATTCCAATTATGTGAAATTGAACTTGTTTCACATTTAAATAACGTGTATATGCATAGGATTTATAAATTGAAAAGAAAAAGTTAATTTGTATACAAACTGTATACCTACTTAATTGTCGTCACAAAACTGACACTGAGTTAATTTTTATTTAACAACTCACGCTAATTAGGTACACGATTTTTTTTAAATGCCCAGGTACTCGTTTATATGCGCCGTAAATGTTGACGTACTGTTTACAACCTATACGCTACAACGGAAGCCTAGCGCAGGGGTTAAAAAGAATTGTACTTGAAAGCGTTCCAGGGACCAACCTGAGACAAACATTTCGCATTCCAATTTGATAAATAAATTATAAAGAGGGAGTCAAGTTACAGAACTTAACCAAAGAAGATAGTGAGGGAGCGAGCAAGAGCAAGACAATGAGATGAAATAAAAATTAAGGGGCTCCCGTCAAAAATCAACGAAATTTAGTAGTTTTCATTTCGACACTCGTCCTCGGTTTATTAAAGCTAGCTTTCCAGTTGCAGGTATGGGAAAGTTTGATTCCTGTTTAACATTTTTGATATTGAATAACTTGAAAAATGTTAATACAGAATTAATTATCCATTTTTAAAGAAAGGTCTGTAGAAATACAAAACACGACACTTCCTCCTCATTAAAACTTTTATACACCCGAAACTCATACCTACTCATACATACTGAACTTACCTATAATTTTGATATGCGTTTTTATAAGATTACTAATTATAACAAAAGTTATGGCCAGAAAACCAGTTTTTTGGCCTAAAATTGTTCAACTTTGATGCCAAATATCTCGAAAACAATGAACTTTGAAGTAAATATTGGATACTATATTGCTTAAAGCCGTTGTTGTTAATATAATAAGCTACAAAAAACAATAGAAAACTAAGGGATTCAGATCGAAGGTCATTGGCGTATGGGAGCCCCTTAAACGAAAAACGATTGGGAAGAAATGATACGAGTGCCGGACAGTCTCATACAAATCGACCTACCTACAACATCATCATCGTCATACTAGCCGAAAGTCTTCCACTGCTGGACATAGACCTCCCCCTAATAGTGCCAAATTAATCGGTCCTTGGACTCTCGCGACCTTTGCCAGGTCATCAGTCCACCTTGTGGGGGTCTACACATTTCCGGCAGGTAGTCGCTACTCGTGAATCTTTGCGCCCCAACGACCCCACCCACTGCCACTTAAGCCCCATAGTACACCCAATAAGGGTTCATGTTCTGTTAATGGATTTGGCGTATTTGTTCTGACAGGATAGTCAATACGCGTAGAAGCGAGTGCACAGAAGCTATCATATTCAAATTGTAATGTGAAATGCCGTGTCAGATTGACCTCCAGGGTCCAGTGAATGGTTCGTTACATAAGAATGCTTACGCTATGCGGTAAATCGTGCACTAGCTATCAGTAATATCTATGCGAACGGTTTTAAGGCGCCGTAGGTTCATGGTCTTCTCTCCCTCTCACTGAGCATAAGCGTAAGCGAGATGGAAGTGCGTGCTCGGATTGCGCGGATATCATGTTTTTTAATTTTTATTTTTTGGCCGTTTAAATAAATAAAAATGTAAACACTGATTTCCCTTAAACTTGATATTGCCGATTTTTAGAAGCAATTTTAATATTTATAGCTTTTGTGCATAATTTGTTACGAATATTTTAAGTGTATTTTCGTGTGTTTTAGACCTATGTTCGTGATTTTTTTCTATAGAGCGAAATTTGCTTCATGTTTTGAAGCACTGATTTCCCTGCACAAAAGCCTCAAGATTACTATTCGTATTTTTTTGAATCCATATTATTATAAAAAAACGCATTATATTGTTTCAAAAACTCTGTTCGCTTAACTTCGCTGAACCTACGGCGCCTTAAAGCTGGATCCACATTTGTATCATTTTGCCGATCACGATCATGCGTATCGTATCGAGCTCGCGTATCCTGAGTATGGACTCACTCTGGGCGAACCTTATCACTAGCATCGACGCGTGAAAAAATGTATCCATACTAACCGTAGCGTAGCAGCGTATCCTATCATAACGCCGTATCATTAAGTGTGGACGCGTATGTTAGTACCATACAAGCCCAAGAACTTTGTACAGCTATATTCAGTATTTTTATTCTTCTTTGACGTCAGTATTTATATTTACGCTTTAATGGGCTCGCACTTAACCGCTTGCAGCTTTTAGACCAGTGACATTTTGACTTATTTCACTAACCTAATGCCTCATAGTATAAACCAACTCATTCTAACTGAAATAGAGGTCACATTTTAGATATGGAAGACTGGGAAATGAGCTTAGGAAAACGAACATCGACGTTTTTACGGCCATGGTTTGCTGGAGCCTTACCGGTTCCGAATATCTGACCCGTGAAGTTGTGATGAAACCGTTGTTCTATTTTGGGTTTAAACGGATTTGCTTTTAAAATTCTAAACCTAATTCAGTCAGGAATTCTTTGTCGCCGGGAACGGGACATTAATTGCTTTTACGGTCATGCAAACTATAACGGTCAACGATTTTTCAAATATAAATCTACTTGAGACCCTTTTTTTTAATTACATACTAGCCTCCACCCGTGACTTCGTCTGCGTGGACCCGGAATTAAAACAATCCTTTATTTTAATCCAGCCAATGAACTACCTTCGTGCAAAATTTAAGTAAGCGTTCGGTTAAGTAAGCGTGATTGATTAACAAACATCCATTTTCGCATTTATAATATTATAGTAGGATATACTTACAACTGCTTAAATATTGGGACCTGCTGGGTAATTGATTAACCCTACGACCAAACGTTTGAAAATAATACTCATATTTACCCTTACAAAATGACAGATGATCTGTCCTAACGTATGTTCGAAAATATACGCAATTTCTCTGCTGAAATAAATGGTTTTAATGTTTGAGTATTTTAGTTATTTGAAAGCCCTATTAGTTAAAGCAATGACGGGTAGTTTCAGTGTCCGAGAGGCAATTAACCGGATGGCTCGCGGTATTTGAGCTCTCGAAGCGTTATGGAACCGTAATGTGCAACCCAAACTGAGCTATAGTATCCGCAAATCCAAGTGGCGAGTCAGGCAATAGAAGTTAGTACTATTGTTGCACGGCCCGCTCCATAAGGCAGTGCAGGTGCGAAAGAGATAGCATGATCCAATTATTTATGACCCGACTCGCCACTTGGTTTTGCGGATACTATAACTTGGATTGGTGCAGAAATAGAAGGGTGAGGGAGGGGTGAAAAAAATATTGTCGCCAGGTATATTGAAATAGCATTTCATTATATAAACAGCGTACACCCTTTCAAGCAACCGCTGTTTCAATCGGCTGCCTCGCGACAAAAAACTTTTTCATTCTTTTTCTATTTCCGCCTCAGTCCAAGCTGGCTCAGTTCGCACTCGGGTTGCACAGGGCGGTTCCAAAACACTCCGGGAGCTCAAATACCGCGAGCCATTCGGATGCCTCTTGGACACTGCAACTAGGCGTCATTCATCATCATCGTCATATCAGTCGAAAGACGTCCACTGCTGGACATAGGCCTCCCCCAAGCGTCATTTCACTGAATATACTATTGCGTCAGAGACAGCTAATTAGGAAATCTAAGAGAGTAATTCTTCTATACCTTATTAAATTGAAATCTTTTTGTGAACCCTAAACACAAGAGCATAAACGCTGGTATAGAAATACAAATGTATAGCAGCGACAGTACTTGCTCGTAGTAAAGAAAAACCAATCGACCATATTTCAACGTACAATGATTAAATCCACGTGAAAGAAAAACTAACATCCTAACTCTCCTTCCCAAGTCGTGTAAAAACTCGATTGCCTTTTAACGCTTGACGACTGTTTTTCTTGCTGAGAAGGCGCGTAAGTAATTTGTCTACTTTCATACGACTTCTTTTTGAAATTTGTTTGTTCTAAAGAATTCGTGGGATATAAGTAGTCCACATAATGTAATTATTTTTACCTTGCAATTTTAGATTTAGTTTCGAAACGCGCTATCCGAATACTGGCTGGAGTAAAGCACAGGCATCCGTGTAAGAAACTTTTTGAAAGTAACGGCCTCATGACGCACTACTCACTGTACATATATGAAGTGTTGATGTTCGTGAGAAAGAATCTGCCAATGTTCAAGCGTGTTGAGGTCACGGGCAAACAGCTCCGATCAACAGGGAGACTCAGAACGGTCCCGCGTCGCATGGCACTTTCATGTAGGAATCCTCGAGTGATAGGCCCAACCTATTACGAACGACTACCCGCCGCATTGCGAACAGAGTCATCTGACGAAACATTCGAACGCCAACTGAGAAACTTTTTATTGAAAAACGCATTATATTCAGTAAAGGAATTTATGGACATTAAACTTTAATAATATCACTGTTTTTGACATTGTAAACTATATCGTTATTTGTATTTTTTGAATTTTTCGTTTAAGTATAGTTTGTAATCTGACGTTCTTTATGTGATATTATCTTAGTCATTTATTTACTTTTGCCTCTTAATTAATTGTGACTATAATTTAAACCAAATGCAACTTGACATTTAACTACAATTCTTATTCTCTTTGACGATCATAATATAAATTCATATAGATTAAGCTAGCTTTAATTTATATTGTAATTGTATATTGTGAAATAAATAAATCAAATCTAATCTAATCATAATCTGCATGCGTAGAACCGATGGCCGTTGGAGTCGGAAGGTTCTCCATTGGCGACCACGTACGACGTGGCGATACGCAACGTAAGTGCCCACAAGGTGAACTGATGACCTGGTAAAGTCCGCTGGATCCGGGTGGCGGAGGAACGGTCACTTTGACACTCTTTAGGGGAGCCCTATGTCCAACAGTGGACTATTTTCGGCTGACATGATGATGATGATCTACATAATAGAATCCTAATG
Organism: Epinotia ramella; assembly: GCA_947578815.1. Taxonomy (NCBI): domain Eukaryota; kingdom Metazoa; phylum Arthropoda; class Insecta; order Lepidoptera; family Tortricidae; genus Epinotia; species Epinotia ramella. The sequence goes on along the minus strand of OX388217.1, from coordinate 8,758,690 downwards.
GAAGTCCCAATAATATGATGTATAAAACCACTCTCTGAAAATCACACTTCAATTGTGCCGTGCACTGCAAAAGTTATATAACATAACGTTGAATTTTATTATACGGACTTTGTAGTTATACGGATTTACACTGGTTCAGGTTTAGAAATACGAGAAGACGTGTAAATATAGCTGAGTTCATTTCCACTTCCGCAGTGAAATTAAATTCCCATACACACATTTAGACATTTTCATTCAGCTCCTTTCACCCAATGCGATGTTCTGGTATTTACGTATAAATGATAGTACATAAATCAGAAGCACAATACTCGTATATAAATATATTCTTAGTTCTAATACTAACAATAATATAGTACTGCGCGACGTCACATGCCGCCGCAATCAGGCAAAAAGCTTACATCCAACCTTTGCGAATACTTTCAGATATACGACGATTGCGACCTTGACCTTTCTATAGCGCGTGGGTCGCTGTCTCCATAGTTGAGAGCGGTTCAATGTAAAATGACCTTTAATTTCTACACGATAATAGATGGCGGCGCATATTCATAGGGAATCGCTTGATCCTTAGACCGTGAGTGTATCGTGGCTGTTAATCTATATTAGTCTCGTTCTGCATATTTTTAAAATAAGTGGGTACGGTAGGTATCCAAGCCTATTCGAAACAGAGAGAGCTGGACCCTTCTCTCTCTCTTTTCTTTCGTCTTTGCTAGCAAAATACCAACGCATAAGCGGGAGGAGTTTGCCTCGTTGCGCCCAGAATGGCGCACTTGCATCAAAACGAGCATCAAGCAAATTGCATAAGATGCTCGTCTCGTCGACCTTGATAAGAGACATACCGAGTTTTTAAGAGTAAGTTCAGATTCGCAAGCCATATCAGGGTTCACGTCCGAAACTAATTAGGGTCGCCGACGCCGGCCACAGTCATATCTGGGGGCACGGAAGTGCCCCCGCGAAGACGAGCCAAGCGAAGCGCAAGGGCACTACCTACCTTTTCTCGAAGCGCTTCGTCGTATTTTTGAAAGATAAACAAAATTTTCGGGATATGATGTCAGTGGTTGACTTACTAAAACTATAAAGTTTCAATTGCATAGCTCTTATACTTTAGATTTTATTGAATGTAAAATACCCCGATTTCGTCACTGACTCACTGATTATCGTCAATATTCTTAAGGTTCTTCCTGAAGTCCTAGAAAGCTGAAATTTGGTATGTAAGCTAGTAATAGTAGGTAATAATAGTATACAAACAACGAAAAAAATTTAAAACTTGGAACATTCACCCCCCCCCCCCAACTCCTTAAACTAGGGGGTGAAAGTTTGTATGAGACTTCCGCAAATTTTGATGCTAGAGGTCTGAAAATTGATATAGGGGGCCTTGTTATCCTTGTTATAAATAATAAGATATGTGTTTCAGGATTTTGAGTAAATTAGGGGATGGAAGTTTGAAAGGGTTTTTCCATTCACTTCTTTAGAAATTACCTTACAAAAAGGAATGAGATCCCACCAAAAACATTACACGTAAAGAGATGCCAAGACTCCATAGCTCATACAGCTTTCAGCGTGAAAAATATATCAGATCGCAATTAGCGCCAAGCTTCCTACTCCACACGGCGTAACTACCAGCCACGCTCTACAAATTCTATATCTTGGCTAAAAATCCTCCTTCATATACCTACGCGATCTTACAAGAAAAAATAAAAACGTGTGCAGTCGACGTCAAAAATATGTCTTCATTTTTATTTTATTACAATAGTCGACCGTCCAATATCTTATATTGGAAAATAAAGTAAACATCGTTCGTCTAATACCTATTCAGGGTTACCGCTGCCCTCGGCCGCATGTTATTTTATCTGTATTATACTTATTGTATAACACACTATACTACATTTACACAGACCCCTAGATTCGTAACTAATATGGGGGTGAGTTTGACTCTGATCGTCGTCAGACAATTTGAATAAGTACCGTGGTATAACAACACAGGTACTCTCTTCCGAGACTCGCGAACCACGTGACTGACACAAGCCTACGTCATCACGCTGTTAAATGCCGTTTGATGACGTAGGCTTGTGTCAGTCACGTGGTTCGTGAGTCTCGGAAGAGAGTACCTGTGTTGTTATACCATGATAAGTACCTACTTTTGACATTTTATTTTACCATTTCACTAAATCATGTCATGTGAGAGATTTGATAAAACTTAAGTGTAGAGTTTAACGCTGAACCAGTTCAGATATTTGATCGAATAACCCATACCATGTTACAGTAGAGAGTAGACTTTATCATATCACTAAACGTGTCTAGTGAAATGATAAAACGAGTTGATTTTGCGAGTTCTTTTCGTCAACTCACTAACGTGTTTCATGGGTTTTATTAAATCTCTAAACAAATCTGGTGAAATGAAAAAACCAGTTGCCTTTAAATGCTGATTTTGTCATTTCACTAAACAGATTCAGGAATTTCATCAAATCACTGATTTTTTCTAGGCAAATGAGAAATTGGAATCGTCATTTTAACATCCTTTGTGATTTGGTCATAACCCTTAGAGATTTGTTCAAATTTCTTTTATGGCCATTTCCCTGTGACATACACGGTTCACGCGCAGCTCCGAGCAGACAATTTGCCCGACTTGCGAAATTTTTGATGGGTTTAGAATAGTTTGGGGATTTAATCGTGATAACCTTGCCATACTGCGTCACGTCAACTGTCGATACTGAGTCATAACTGTTCAATCTCGCAAAGTAATTAAATATGTATAAATTGTACAAATTATAATAACATAATATTGATGGTTTCGATTCAAAAGACAACTTTTATGGGAGACGAAGGAGGGCTATAATTTGGGTAATTTGTCCTGTAAATCCGATTTGTTAGACAGTGGACCTTCTATACGTATCTACTCTGTGCCGCTGATTGGAAGCATCCTCCATTATGGTGATTAGGCGACCGTCTAATTAATTCCTAATTACACAAGAGGTGTCGAGCAAAATTTGAACAGGATTATTAATAATCTCCTAAAAGCATATTCTATGTAAATTTGTAAAGCGTGCCCGAGTAAAGTGAACTTTGGGAAAGGACCTTAGACACGAAACTTGTTATGGATGTGTTCTTACCCGGAGGCTTACCCGTTGTCAATGCGTAATAATTACATTTGGATACTTCTTACCTACTCCCTAATTAATAAAACTCGGAGTTTCTACAGTCTACAGTCCACAGTGTCTACAATTCACAGAGCCAATAGCTCTTTAAGCTGTAGGCTGTAGGACCCGAGAGACTGACTTTCATTACAAAATAAATCAAATGTCCAAGAACTGAATCGACAAAAATAACATTAAAACTGCTCACAAAATTTCACGAGAATCGGTTGTGAAATGCGGCCAGTAGAGGAGAACAGCAGCACAGCCAGGCATAAGAATACATTTTGGGCCCGACGGGAAAAGGGGAACTTCGTTCGCTACGCTCGCTCATTCAAAGATTGAATTTGTGCAGGTATCGAATGTAATGCCGAAGTGATCGATGAAGAGATACGAATTCTATACCATTTATGTTCTTCAAAATAAACAACATAAAATTTAAACTTATCAGGCATACATGAATTATCAACTAATTCAAGTATCATAAGCTTACAAGACTGACGCCCGTACAGCCTCAAACACGAGATCCGTTCCAAGAAACTTGATAGTAAAATTATCAATTTACTTTAAGGACAATTTAAAACTTATAACTTGCTTTATAAGTGACCTTCGGCTGCTAATACCTGTAAACAACAAAATCACTTATCAATAATCAAGTCAAAAGTTATCTAGGGGTCATCGCTGTTACTAAATCTTATCGATACCTATCGTATCGTATAATTCTAATAGTGAATCCAAGTAGTAATTACTTTTTTTTATAATGGCGTTAAGTTAGGGTTCTATGGCACCTTCCTCCCATTTTAACTTTAAATGTATTCTCTAGGCTTTAGTTATACATAAAAAAACATATATATGTACATCTAAAAGGCTCATCGATATCCCTATCACGTTCACCTCATAAAACGAAAAGCTCCGAGTTGACTATAACTATAAAACATTAGGAAAACTACGGCGTAGTAAAGGAAACGATAGTTGTTTCAGCACTATTGATTTCTTTTCACTTCCGAAAGACATTTTCTTGAAACGATATTCGTTCTGCAAAGATTTTCTTCTAATTATTTTAATGTCTACTACCGTGGATAGATGCCATCAACTGGGAGTTAGGTTTAAAATCTCAACTCAAGATTGATTTGTGCATTATGGGTATTCAAACACAAGTTCATTTGAGGAACATTATTATTTGTACCTAGTAAATTCAAATGAGATGATGTGATTCAATTGCGATCATTAAGTTAGCCATTTACTTATACAGAGAAATAAGTAATAGATATTGGAAGAACGATTAAAATGATTCATAAGATAAGAACTAGAGACCAGTAATGGTACGTTTGAAATAAAAAATATAGAAAGCCCAACTTTTCGCTCTAGGACTGTCTACGTTTTCTCACAAAAACGGCGCTTAGGGAAAGATGAGTTTCCAATCACGGCCATTCGCTCGGGGCCTACAAAAACTCTTAACACATTAATGATTTTAGTGCTTCATTTCACCCTCCTTGAGATTGAAATCAACTGACAGGAGCTCCATTATTCCCAGTCGATTATTCAGCGGTCAAAGTAGACTTTCCTGCTCGCTGTTGATACCCTCCCTGGAAAATTTAAGCCGCTCAATAATGGACTTTTTATCACGAAGAACTTCAAGATATATATTATTTTTCGAACAATATTTTGGTTTTCAATCTCAGAGCATTCAGAATGACTGGCTTTTCGCTGTATCTTAATTTATATGGTGATCATGTAGATTGAAACTCAGTTCGGTTTTTATTTTATTTTAGACGAAAATGGATAAACACACTAACTGCGTCCACGTTAATTCTGCAACAAATAATTTGGCAACACCCTCTTTAGATATCATACTTTATGGAAATTTGACGGTTAAAGTGGTGTTGCCAAAATCATTTTAATGCCGCCGAAGCGTGGATCGACTCAACTAATTAAATAAATAAATATTAAAGGAAAATCTTACACAAATTGACCTAGTCCCATGGATAGTAAGCTCAATAAGGCTTGTGTTATGTTATGACTTCGATATATTTGTCACTTATATTATAAAAAATCACCCAACACTCAAAAACAAATATTCATACTCATTACACAAACATTTGCCCTTACCGGAATTCGAACCCAGGACCTTCAGCTTAGTTGGCAGCGTCACTACCTACTAGGCTAACCGGTTGTAGATCTATGTTGTAAATAATAAAATAACACGCCTTTTATTGAGCAGTCGTGTAAAGAAAGCAGTCTGTAAAAATATCACGTTTTATGCTCAACCTCCAGCTTTTAAAATATCAGGGGATTGAGTATTTCTTGTCAACCTTCTATTTGTCACTCACAACAATACTTTTACACATAAGATCGATAGACTGTACAGCCAGGAAAAAGGGATCATTGTTAGGTTTTCATTCGAATGAGGAGAGTAATGTCTCAAATTCCTAAGCGATGCGGGACGGAAATTTATTCCAATGCGACTGTTGTGGATTACTTTCTACAAAGGGCCGCAACGTAAAATGTTTGCATGTAAGCTTGAAGTTGAACAATGAAAAATTTCGAATTTCGGGCCACCTGAACATGGAATTGTGTAGATTAATTGAATTAAGAAATTTCCTTTCGAGTAAATTTAAGTTAGGTGTATGTCAAACCCGAGTATAGTCGTTTTGCACATCCTCTGCTCCAGCGGACCACTCATGCACAAAAGAAGTAACTACCTAGGGCGGCACATCGTGCACCCAGAAGAGGTACATCACATCATCGCCCAAAGAATCTGGAATTTCCTAGAGGCATCAGGCCTAAAAATCTTAAATAAAGGCTGCCACAATAGATTAACAATAAATCAACAATAAACAATGGTCGTTAGAGTCCGCTAGGAGCCAAGCGAGATGAGAGAGTGAGATCAACAAAAATACAATCTCATCATTTTTTTTCTAATTATCAATTCATTGGTTTTTCATCGTTAATTAAAGAACTTTTCATCGTTAAATTTTTCGAATTCGTCTCAAATCGTAGCATAACAATTCATCTAATTTACCTGTCATGTCATAGAACAATTACCTAGTTATTCATAGTATTACTTTAACAAAACATGTTTACAGATATATTATTACTAGCTTCTGCTTGATGAAATTATGGTTTACATGATATTCTTATGTTTAACTAATACTACTAACAAATTTGAAAATAATAATTTCATTTCCACAGACTGTGCGTCTAACAGTTCAAATTCTCTTCGAATCTACATTTAAACACTCCCATAAACTTGGTTGTCAATAATATTGAGATGAAAGTTTTTTAATATATTTTTTTCCTTTTATTTGATAAAGCTACAAATGTTTCGAATAATAGAATTATGACTAACCAAATTCGACCAACACTTTATTAAACTACTTACTTGTGACGTACACAATCACGCCACAACGGCCGCGACAGAGCGGCGCCGACGCGGAGGATAGACGAGCGGGGAAGAGCGGCAACCGACACGATGCGCCCCACCACAGCGCAGCCCGGCCGCCTGCATATAAGCGCTGCGCGACCGTCAGAACGCCGGACTGCAAAGTCGACGCCACTGTTGAAAAGACGTCCTAAAACGCTCTTTTGGACAGTGACGACGACATCACTTTGGCACACGAGGACGACATCCGTTTGAATAAAGAACTAGCCTCCAGGAGTAAATCCCCCATAAATAGTGATAAAACCATCACTACTCCGTCAACTTCTCTCTCTGCACTGACACTGGTACATGGCACTGACTCCACTAACCCTTTACCCCAACAGCCCAGGGTGCCCTACAGGCCCTCACTGCGTCGCGGTGGCGTCCCAAGGTCGCCCCCACACTACCCCTGGATCCCCTTCCCAAGGGATCGATCAATTTCTAGCTCAGTAATCTCAAACCCTCCTCCTGTGTTGGGGAGTGTTAATCCTGTTTCGCCTTCTATAAGAACAAATCCTCCTGCGATGGGGAACGAAAACACCACTTCATCTTCCACAAACTTAAGTCCTCCCCCTGCGTTGGGGAGCGACAATTCTATCTCAAATCTTTCTACGCTACTTGAAAGGGGTAGTAGTAGCGACACCTCTATCCTCCCTGTCTCAGTTCCGTTCCGTTCCGTTCCGGTGACTCAGCCAGCCAGCAGTTCTGCTGCAAGGACGCGGTGGCGTTGGCCATGCCCGGGAGGGAGCGACGAGGAGGCTCCTTGACAATGCTCGAGAGCACGCGCTGGCACGATACGGGCAGCCACAGCCAGGGGTGTATGGGAACCTTAACAACCCCTGTCCGGAACTACCAGTTCCGAGACAGGGCGTGCACTCGGGCTCTCTCTTGTACTTCCTCGTCCTCTGCCGCCCTGGCAAGGTCAACTGACCCACCTATCCGAGGCACCAGTGAGCCAATAAGTATAGGACAGGAGTGTGGGGCTGTTGCAGTCAGGATGAGGAGCGAGGGAAGAAAACCAGACCGAATACTAGCATCGTGCCCAGTGAAAGGAAGTATGGATATATAATTGTGTAAATATGTATAGAAGGGTAAATGACTGCGAATAGGTTGTGCTGCGGTGCCGTCTGAGCTTTTTGTTGTTATTGTGTCGTTGTTTTCTTAGCCTTTGTTTGCCGTTGTCCTTCGGTTTGCATCAGTTTGTTGCTTTGGAATTATCGAAGTCCCTGGTGCGTTTGGATACCATGTCCCAAAATATTGCCAACTTGTAATTTTCAGTAGGTATCCATGTGGGTGAGTGACTTGCTGCTTGATGAATATACGTGATACAAACACTATTACGTTACATTTTGTCCCTACACACTAAGTATTGTCTCACAAACACTGTCTCGTGGAGGGTTGACCGGCAGCCATTGTTTAATTTGCCTGTTTTAGTGGGTTAGCAATCATCCCACGTCATCGTCCTTGAAATAAAACATATCTCGTATCCGTTCGTAAGGTGGTCCAGTCTTTCAATTTCCTTATTAGTGTCTCGGACTCTGGCTCGGAAGAGGTAGTTGCCATCTTTGGGTATTGGGCAAATTTCCATTCTATCCGGGCTTGAGCTAGCCCTGCGGTAATTGGTTGTGTGTTGCATAGTCTCTTGTTTGTTTTCTACGTCACAGCTAAACACGCGTTCAACCCTTTTATTGACGTCCTCTATCAGTCTAGCGCCTATAATCCGTGCATTAAAATTATTGCATTAGATATGAAACATTGAACCTTACGTTTGCCCTAAATAATGAGCATAATTATTCTACTCGTGATGATTCGATACCTGAATGTTAGACATAGTGGACTGTTCCGCCTGCCGCTAACCTAATAGAATCATTTCGTCCTTCTGAAACCATTCAGATATCTTAATCATTATACTGAAAGAATATTACCTTGATGAAGATATGCCATATAGTAATTACCGCTTTGATATTTCCGATGTAATATTATACGGAATCCCTTACTACTGATCCACACACGTTAGCGAATTTCTATTCGGTTACTAATATGTAATTGTAATTAGTGGACTAACCCTCCGTGCTTTCATCAATTTGGTGCTCATTTATTTCCTGTTCGCTGCGTTCTATCTCATCTGGTTCGGACTCGGTGTCTGTTTCCGGCCTTTTGTAAACCTGGTCTGCTTTTTTTTTTATGTGCCCCCTGTTTTGTGCTATAGATTGCCATTGTTTCCGATTTTTGTTTGTGTAGTGGAATATGTCATGATTTAGGGAGTCATTCCACGTGAAAATTGGGCGGCCTATTTTGCGCTCATTCTCCCTGTGCATCAATGCGGCATGAAGGAGGTGTGGTTTACGTCGCCTAAGTATATGACCGTAGTAATTAAGCCTGCGTACTTTGATGAATTTTGTGATTGTCTTCCCGTCTAAGATATCGTGTATCTTTTGTTTGGGGGGATCCCTGGAGACACTGAGCATTTCCTTAAGTACGTGCCTTTCATATTTCCTTAGCCGAGACCTGTTGCCTTTCGTAAGGGCCATTACCTTTAAACCATATGTCATAGATGGGGCGATGACCATTTTGTACATTAGTCTGGCTATTTTCCACTCGATTTTATACTTTTGTATAAATTTTATCAGTATTTTCGCATTGCGGAGGGCTTTGTCACACCTGGTTTTGATTGAGGCTCGCCTGTCGTGTGTGGCCGTTATGTACGTGCCTAGGTATCTGATTGTTCCTATGGGCTTAATTAATACGCCGCCAATACTTTTCGGTTGTTGTTCTATCACCGGTGGACCAAAGGGGTCCCTGATTATGAGCTTGGTTTTGCTTTCGTTTATAACGAGGCCCACCGTGTTTAGTAGGGCTTTCAGTTTGTTTACTAGACGGTCTAGTGTGACTAGGCTATCCCCTATCATGATAAGATCGTCTGCAAATGACAAGATTAGAGGAAGAGTGATTTTCTCGTCCTGATTTAACGTCACCGAGACATCTTCTTCCTCCAGGGTTTTTAGAACGTCGTCTATGAGTATAGTGAAAAGTCGGGGCGATAGCGGACAGCCTTGTTTAACTCCTTTGCCTTTGTTGATGGTTTCTGAGCTTTGTCCAAACCAGGTGATAAACGTTCTTTCTGTCATGCAAGCGGCCACGATTCGGTTTGTGAGCGGAGTGCTTATCCTACTAAGAAGGATGTCCCTGAGGGCAGAGAGATTTACGTTATCGAAGGCTTTTTCGATATCAAGAGCCACAACAAACAGCCTCCTACCTTCTCTCCAATTAATATCCAGGACTCGGCGTAGGGTAAATAGGTGGTCGTCCGTGGATCTATCGTTCAAGAAGGCTGCCTGATAGCTACCTAGGGCTTTTATCTCCTTGTCCAGTTTTTCAAGTAGGAAGTTTGCGTATATGCGATAGCCAACGTTACAAATTGATATCCTCCGGAACTCGTCGACATTTTTGGGTGCCGTTTTTTTTGGAATTGGTACTTGCTTGGACCTGAGCCATTCTTCTGGCACATTATTATCTGTCCAAGCTTCTAGCATAATATTCGCTACCTGTGCGATAAATTCTTGAGGCGCCGCCTTATATAGCTCTGGGGCGATTTGGTCCGTACCTGGGACTGTACCATTTCTCATTCTTCTTATAATTTGAGATATCACATCGGTGTTGGGTCCTTCTGTGCTCGCAAGTCGGTCGTTATTGCATGGAGTTGTACTGGTTGGTTCGCCCTCGCTCTTTTTCAGCTCCGAAACCCAACTTGACATTGGTATAAATCTTTTGGTGAGGTTTCTGTTTTCGGGAGATTTTTTAAAGCTTTTCAGGTATTTATACGTTATTTTCATTCTCATTGCCCGGTGTGCGGTACTCAGGTTGCGAAAAAAATGCATGCATTCATCGTTGAAGTCATTTTCCTGAGCTTTGCGCAGACTTAGGCGGGCCGTCTTGATTTCTATATCATGATCACGGTTACTGGGACATTGATTTTTTTTGAATAGGGCCTTTTGTAGTCTAGCTAGGGCCAGTCGGCTTTCACGCGAGCGGGTTGTGGGTTTAGGTGGAATCTTTTTCGATGCCTGTCTAAGGATATCGTTAAGCTCACTCCACGTGGGCGTTTCGTTGCATTCCTCTGGGATCTGTGACGAGCCAATTCTATCATGGAGGAGGCGTTTCACTTCTTTCTGGAATTCTTTAACTACAGCTGTACTTTCGAGCGACTCGTAGTATATGTTTTTGTAGTTAAATGGTGTTTTTTTCGAGACTTTCTCCCGTGAGCTGCGAGTCATGGTTCGGCCCCCACTGGAGTTTCGTATCTCGCCCCATACAAGTTTGTGGTCAGTACTGACTGACTTTGGGAAGATACCTTGAAGGGAGTGAAAGAAAATAGGTCGCCGCTGGGACGTTAGTACATGGTCTATCTGTGATAACCGGGTGCCCGATTGCCATGTGACTTTGCAAGAGGGTCGCCCCCAGGTCGTTTTGACACATAAGCCGTGTTCCTGAACGAAGTTAATAAGGAGACTACCGTTGAAGTTTGACTCATTGTGTAACAAGTTTTTCTTGCCAATTAGCCCGGTTAGGTTATCTACTTCCCTTCTCCCGATGTGGGCATTAAAGTCGCCTAGTACTATGGGGATAGCCTTTTTAGGGGCTAGGCGTAGCAACGTTCCGATTTTTGCGAGACACGTTGCCGCTCCGGACGGCACGTGTGTACAGATTATAAAGAATTCTATCGGTGTGTTTTTGTTTACTATTGAAAGTTTTAGATGTGTGGCTACTATGTTGTTGTATTTGCTATGAGTTTTTATTATTTCGTACTGAACGTGCTTTTTAATTAAGATAGCCACCCCACGTTTCTCTCTAGGGTGCGTTCCTCCGTGCAGAAGCCAGCGGTAGTTGTTGCTTATGAGCTCGCCGCCTGTTAGGTGCGTTTCTTGTAACGCCGCAATGGTAATGTTGCGTGCTGATAGCTCGTGGTCGATGTTGATTCTGGCCTGGAGTGAGGCGCATCCTCTTACGTTCCAAGTTGCAACGCAAATGGAATCGCACGGTTGGGGAGTCAGTGCTTTTGAGGTGGAAGTCGGCCTTAATAATCTTAGACCGGTGGAATCAACATCTTTGGCGCTGTCTACCGAGCTGTTTAGAGAGGGTGTGGCGTCCTGGGCAACGATCACAGGGCTAGCCGTCACGAGAGTTCTAGACAGTGGGTTAGGTCTCTCCTGTATCTCCAAAGTGTCGCCGTCTTTTACGGCTTGGCGCTTGGCCTCAAAGTGTGGTAGATATGGTGCCTCGCTCTTGGAGTTGTTGAACCGTATCGAGTCATAGTGGTTATTTCTGTAGTATATATGTAGGTTTCCCATCTTGTGGTATTCATGTATCGGAGCTTTATAAAGTAGAGGGTGCCGTTGATCCATGTGCACATATATATTTACCATGAAACTGCTCGTGGCGACTAGTATGATTTCTTCTCCGCCCCAGAAACCGTCTTTGAGTTGGTTTTGGATATATTCGTCTATGAGTTGCGCGGAGGGGGGCATAGAATTGTCCGTTGTTCTATAATCCGAGACACTCCCGTAGAGTGCTAGTTGTATTTGATCCTCCGCCCTCTCGGAGGACAGGTGACTAGCGAGTATCTCTCTGACTGTTTGATGGTCGAAATCAATGTCAAGGACCCTTTTTAGTTGATCCGATATGGCTCGGTAGAGGCAGTTACCGTCTTTGGGTATTGGACAGATTTCCATTGTGGCCAGTCCTGGGCTTGCGTAAAGGTTATTTGTTGCGCAGGTCGCTGTCCAGAGCGCCGATTGCCTGGTATCTGTTTTGTTTCTTATCTGAGTAGCACGGTAGTCGCACCTGAATGGCCCTTTTGCTACCGTCCTGACGCCTTCGCTTCCTATGCGACTCAAGTAGTAATTTGTAAATACGATGTCTGAAGCAATGAAATGCCTATCGGTAAGTATTTGTACTTGTTTTACATTCAGTCGCACTAACTACAGCAGGGCTATCTCTATAGCTGTTTTACACGGAGCCCACAAGAGCGTGATATGATGTGCTGGTGATTTACAATCGATTACCGTGGCCGTCAAAGTTTGAATAACTGCGTATGCTTAAGACCTCCGGTTACATGTGTACGCGCTTGCACCCAATAATATTGCGCCTCCTTAGGATACTACTATTTGTTTGTATCTTATATTAGGTAGGTACCTCAGTGTGTGGCAATAACTATGACTGTATGAAAGATAGGTCCTGATGAGGCCCGGATGCAGTTACGTAATAATCCTCAATTTGGGCTGGCTTTAGAGGGTACGGCTAATATTTTAATTAATTCTTTATTTATTATTGTATTTATTTACTTTACTGCGTGGCGCGTGTTTACGCTATATTTAAATCGAGCCGCATCCGCCATTTGTCGCCTCCGTCTAACTGTGCCCGATCTGATTCTTAAAACCAGTGGAGTAGTCCGTCTTAGCAGGTGGACCGTGCGAGTATAGTAACTGGTGAGATGGGGTTGGATTTAGGCTCAGTCGTTTCGTTTTGCACGTGACGGTCTGGGCAACTATGTATTACCGATGTGGTATATATTTATTTATTAGGAGTACCAGCTACTTACAACAGTTATATTCACGCCATGGCAGGGGGTACAGCGAGCCGTTTACAGGAACTCCCCGAGGAGACCTGGTATGTAACTTGAGATACCTACTAATGCCACGCACTGACGCAACCGCCTACGCGAAATAAGCAAAATTAAAGTTATAACAAATTGTCAAGCAATATAATTTTCGCTGCCGCTAAAATTCCTTTTAACCCGGGCCCCAAACTTTAGGACCCAATACGTAACAAATAGGCTGAGATATTAGAAACAAAGTTCATAGAAATGTAACAATGAATTATATGGTTTTAGTGTATGGTTATGGTTGTTACTTCGGCGGTTGAGTATTAACTAATTACCCGGGGACGCTAAATTGCACAAATTACGTTGCAGATGGTGGCGTCGTCAATAAACCTTTCTGCGTCGATAGCCTAGTGTTGTAAAATGGTTTTGTTTTAGCTGGCCTATAGAATGGTTTGATGGGAACCCGTTGTTATTCCGTTGTTGTTCTGCCGAATGTTATTTTCGGAAGAGTACAAAGCTTTATTATATTTGTAAGGAAACGTGTTGTCTTTGATGCCCTGCCAGATGTCGGAGCCAAGTAAGAAGGCGCTTTGCGTGATTGTCTTTTGTTAATGTGTTATTTTTTTTTAAGAAAAAAGTTACGAGGGAATTTCCGTATGTTTCCTAGGGCTTTCTTGGCGCTTCTCACGGTCTAGTTTATTTATATAACTAACCCTATGACGAAGACCGCGGCCACCGTCAGCATGCAGTTGCAGCTTACCCGGTATCTATAACCGTGAACTGTAGGTATTGTTAGGCTTTAGTCGGACTCTGTGCACCCTTTAAATATAGGTGTGCAGTTCGTATTGGTTCCCGCAGGGTTTAAGGTTGGACTATAGTCTGATTCCACAAGTATTCTAGTGTTTATTACTGGTTTCTGTTGAAGTAGGATGAGCTATTGGCTGGCTTCATGCAATAAATATAAAGTTAATTAAGATTATATTCCGCAAACCTTTAGGTGTGGGATTCAGAACTGGGCTTTGTCCACAAGTGTTCTAGGATATTCTAATGTTTATTTCTAGTTTATGTTATTGTAGGACGGGCTATTAGAGGACTCCATGCAATAGTAAATAGTATCTAGGTACTATCTAGGTACCTAATTAATTAAGGTTAGGGGTACAGCTAACTATTCAGTTACGGGTTAAGGTTAGGGGTGGAATTATATACTCTGTCTCTCTAAGTGTGAGTCGGGAGCTGATTTTCTTGTCCGTACATAATGCTTATAACCGTGACAACAGGTTTGTCTGCTTCTGTGAGTCGGTTAATTGTAAGTGTGCAGATAATATGTGGGTATTATGTTCCGCGAAGCTTTACGTGTAAGACTCAAGACTGCGCTTTGTCTACAGGTATTCTAGGGTATTCTAATGATTATTGCTAGTTTATGTTTCCGTAGGATGGGTTATTAGACGACTCCCTGCTGCATTAGTAAATAGTATCTCGATACTACCTAGGTAACTAATTAATTAAGATTCGGGGTGCAATTATATACCCTGTGTCCCTAAGTGTGAGTCGGGAGCCGATTCTCTTGCCCGAACATATACTTGTAGCAGTGACCTGTATGTATTAAGATTTTGTCGGCTTCTGTGAGACGGTTAATTGAGGGTGTGCAGGTAATATGGGGGTGTTATATTGTGCAAAGCTTTAGGGAGGTATAATAATTTAAAGTAAAATATTTAAAGTTTATTTTTTTTAGTAGGATGGGCTATAGGGTGACTCCAAGCAATAGTAAATAAAATCTAGATGCTACCTAGGTAACTAATTGATTATGAGTAGGGGTGCAGCTGCATATTCAGTTACCTACGAATTAAGACTAGGGGTGCAATTATATACTCAGTATCCCTTAGTGTGAGTCGAGAGCCTATTTTCCTATTTGTACATATATCTATATCCGTGACCTGTAAGTATTAAGGTTAGTCGGCTTCTGGGGGTCGGTTAATAATAAATTTGCAGATAATATGCGGCCTGCGGGTATTATATACCGCAAAGCTTTATGTCTGAGACTTAGGACTGAGCTTTGTCCGTAGTTATTCTAGGGTATTCTAGTGTTTTTTTCGGGTTCAGTTTCCGTAGGATAGGCTATTAGACAACTCCATGCAATAGTAGATAGTCTCTAGATACTACCTAGGTAACTGGTTAATTAAGATTAGGGGTGCACTTAAAAATTCAGTTACGAATTAAGATTATGGGCGCAATATATTCTCTATAGCTCTATGGGCGCATCGAGTGCCGATGTTATTGTTCGTTGGTTTTCGTAAGAGGTGACAGGTTGTATGCGAGTCCGCAGGGTGCTATATATTGTAGGTTTTAGTCTCTCTCACGCTGTAGTTGCCCTGTTCTAAGGGCGAAGACTAAATTAGTCTTGGTGTGGTTATATATATCTAACTGTTAAGAGTACGATTAGGCACGATGGGATGGATATGCTTCCAAGATTTGACCGGCGGTTGCCAGAGTAGTCTAGCCTTCAAAGGAAAGACCTGGAAGATCGCAAATAAGCGCCGACTATAGCGGCAGTGCACGTGTATGGAAAGGGCTCACCCGAAATTATTTCTTTTACTGTGACGACGGCGGCACTGTCGTGGCACTCTCGTACGGAGTTGCTGTTGCTGCAGTTACCGGAGGGTTGTATTGCACGCACTTTAGCACTGACAACTTTGACCTACAATACATTAACACACCGCGCACACGCTCAACCCGGCACAAATTCACAAAATCGAAGGGATGACTCAATGAGTAGGTCGCGCGTAATATGGTTGTGATTGCGTAAAGCGCGAGCGCAAGCACATCTGTTTGGGCACCCGCCTATTGTCTCGGGGACTTAGTTTAATTTTATGGCGTTAGGGAAGGACGAGAAGGGCTCTCGGGCAACGACCGCTCTATTCGGCTGTCCACGACAGAATCCCACCTCTATCCTCCCTGTCTCAGGGAGTAAAAGACCCGCAAACCCCTAAGGCTTGTGGGCACCTAGCCTTAAGATTTAGTATAAGTTTTTATTTTGTATAATTCTTGCTGTTTTGGCCCTCTGGCCAAATCTCAAAATTGTCCGCGCCGAGCAAAAGGGTCCTGTGTGGCCCGGCTTGTAGTTAAGTCCATTCAGAAAAAAAAAAAAAAAAAACAGAACGCCGGAGTTTAGCTAGTGGCTCGCCGTGTGCTCAACTCTCTCCCCTCGCCCTCCTCCCCTCCCCGCTATTGGCCGCTTGGTTACCGAGTGCACTGCCGTGGTATCCCGACTTTTCGGCCGCTTGGTTTCCGAGTGCACTGCCGAAGTCTTCCGCTCCCTTTAGGCCGCTTGGTTTCCAAGTGCTCTGCCTGAGGAGTGAGTCGATAGGACATCCGCGTTATTCCCGGCCGCTTGGATCCCGAGTGCCCTGCCGGAGTAACGAACCCGTGCCCGTGATACTACCTGGCCGCTTGGATTCCGAGTGCACTGCCGGAGTACCACAATCCCGCCTGTTCCTGCCTTTTACCGACCCGAAGCGTATCAGTTCGGCAACCGTGCCCCGTACCACGAGTGATAGAGACCGTGTAGGATATAAGTGCTAGTATTTAAATAAAAGGGCGACAAGACCCAGTTTCTAACCGTTAACCGACCGTTGTTATCATTTGCCCCTGTTTCAGCTAGGCTCCTTCCCGTCTGAGTTGACTAGGAAACCCTCGATAGCCCTTCAGGCTGAGGGATATGTGTGTGTGTGGCTAAACCCGCACAGCACAAAAACTACTACTACACTACTAAACTAAACTACTTACTTATTTTAAAATTCGGACATTCGGAAGATTGTAATTTTTAGTACATTGTGATACAAGTGAGGTATGTTGATAATTACATCAGAGGCGGAATTGTTCACGCGAGCCGCAGGTGAGCGTGATATAAGAGCCGAGGATGTAATTATCAAAGCTCACGCGTTTCATACGACATTTTTCAACACATTTGCGAGGAAATAATCCTTTTCATAAAATGATAATGTTTACTATAGGCTCCTCAGTTATTTCCTTTTGTTATTGATTTGCAAAAGGTTTTTACTCACAAATTGTACATTGACAAGAATTTCCAGTGGCGACAATTCTATTAATCACTTTTCTATTCACCAACAAGTCAACATTTTTAATAATAACCAAACACGCACCAACAATGTTTACAAATATTTGAGAAATTACCTATAATGGCGCTCAACAATTTTTTTTCGTGAAGTTCGCGCAGTGCGCGCGCAGTTGTAAAGCGAGACTAAGATGAAATCTCTAAACAGCGAATACAAAATAAAATATATAGTTACGTTTGAAAATGTAATCTTTGTTAATTCATGTAAAATGTTAGCAAATGTTTTACTAAATTAAATGTCATATCCAAAAAGAAATAGTCAATTAATTAACAAAGAAGATTTAATTTGTTTAGTCGAGTATTCTCGGAAAATATATATTTAATTTAAAAAAAATGAATTAAAAAAAAGCTGTACATTCTGTACAACCCGTTTAATTTAAGATTTCATCGTGTTCATGCACACACCTTGCTGCAAGGTGCCAACGTGACTTAATCGGGATATAACCATAACACACGAGTGTCGTAATGCTATAAAACATGCGTGTTTAATACCCAGAATTATGAGCCTAAAAGCTACATAATAAGAGGTACGTTACGAGCAAATGTGTTGAAAAATAATTAATCTTTATTTTCACACCATACGATTCATAATTTCTTAGTAAGATACATTTATACTTACAGACTAGGGTTTAGGGTACTTAATTAAAACTAAAAACACGTAGAAATTAAAAATACAGAAAATACACAAAGTTTAATATGTACCATCCCTCGACAGTCGACACTGGTTATCCTACATGGAGTTTGTTCCATTAACTCGGTAATGGCGCATCCAGTTTATCAACGAACGTTTTCAGGATGCTATTATCGATTTTGCTAAGATGCTAAATACATAGATCGACTCGATGAAATGTGTTGAAACTTATTATCAAGTATAGTACCACAGGTCAAACGATTTTCTATGTAATAAGAATTTTGGGACCTGAAACTCAAGTTAAACAAAAATTATAGAAAAGGCGATTCGATGAACAAGTCTATCGATGGACAAATAAAATAATGAAGTATAATTCGATGAGTTGACCCTTTGTTAAAAGGTAATTAGAGCAAATGTATGAGCAATCTAACGAAGTTCGATGAATGACTCCTACCTAAGTGATTATAACATTCTGCGAAGTGTTATAGGGAACGATAATCGATGAAACGATTTGCGGTAAAATTATGAATTCCCATCCTATTGATAGTTTTAAATTTAGTCTTGATCGATTAAAACATGCATATTTTACTGAACTTTCAAATTTCATAACTTTCTATGATTTTGATTATACTTTGTAATTTACACTTTGCAATAATATGATTCATATAGCAACACTACGTTGTCAATTTTTCATAAGGAATCTACCATATTACTCCTTCAAATAAATACCTTTAAAAAAACTGTTCCTTACTTTATGAAATGCAATAATAAATAGCAGGCAACTCATAATATGGTAATGTTAAACTGCAATGCGACGGCTCAGGGCGATAATCTAATCTTATGGCGTTGTCTTTCCCTTTATTGTTTGAATAATTTCGCCATAGTATGAGAAAATCTTGACGGATATCGTGCTATTATATTTCAAACGAATTGAATAAAAAACTCAGGGTTGCTATTTAGTACCCTTGTTGAATATACAGATAACCTAGCGATAGCATGCGCTCGTAAGAAAATGAATATCTTGAATCCAGAAGAGAGACAAGCGCGTTGCTGATCCTTTATTGATTTGAGGTGTCTGCATCTAGAAACAAATGCAAGTCCCTCACTATTTACATAATGCATCCTTGGGCCTTAATCATCCACATAAAAATTACCAAAGGGGTAATCACGTAACGCTTCAAACGCGCTTTATAACGATTTAACTGTAATTTTTCCTCATAAAAAGTGACATTTAGATCTACCTGACGCGCGTACAATGCGTTACGTGATCGACAGGGCCCGTACTGTTCGTGCCGATGCACACTGTGACGACGACGTCAAACCACACATAGGACGATTTCAAGGTTGTACCTTGTTTTACCGACAATGGTTCCATCGAATGTATGTTTCGCAGAATCTTCATTTCATCGAAAACGATTTTTTCCGGAATCAGTAAAAGAAACCTAACCTAATGGATTCTACAGAATGACCTTTTAGCTGTACCTAAAAAGTTAACGGTTTCTGACTAACAGTCATTCGATGAAACGAAAAATCGGCGAAACCATGCATTCGGTGAAACGTTTTGTCGGTGAAATAACCAGGCACCTGATTCCAAATAGTCTATTTGTAAACGGTTAAAACTTATCAACCTCTTAAATTAAACGATACTGACACATAAAATGGTCTTTGACTGACATTGTCATTCAGATGAACTATGTATAAGTTACCGTTGTAATTGTATAGTTATTGTATTTTCAAAATTATATGTAGCATTTGTTTTTACTATTGTATTAAAAGGTGTTGTACAACGTTTTTGGAGGTTCGGTAACAAGCTTCATCAAACTTATTTTAATTATGAAAACATCCTGTGTGCTAATTTACGTTATTTTTACGTCATCGGCACGAAAAGTACAGGCCCTGATAATTACCTTAACTTTATATAGATACTCGTTCCAAAGGCCTTTAACTAAACAACACCAAACCTGCTTAATTTCATTAATTTAATATTTTGCTTAATTTCTGATTTCAGATAGTAATATATAATATGAGTTTGAATAGCTTTAAAGAAAAAGCAAACGTTTGTTTTGAAAGGGTCATAGAAACAAGTTCGTTCATAAATATCCTAACTTCATTTCAACTCGTTTTAATGTTTACTTGGTCGGAAAAATCTATATTTGCAACAGATAGTGGGTGTTCAAAGGGGCTTTATAGGTTCAAGGGTAGACGCGAACTTGTTGAAGCAAAACTTGAAGGGTTAGTACCTTTAACCGAGTTCTGAAAGAAAACGTTTTATATCCGGTCTAGCGTGTAAAATAGAAAAGATTTCTCCGTTCATCCGTCCGTCAATCCCGATTGTGTTATTGGAGTCAAAGTCAGTTCTTATAAATGCGTCTTTCAGATTCAGACAACTTTATTGTTAAAGTTTACATTTATTAAATAAGACACACACACAAATTTTGATGGACAGGTTTTTTGCATGTTTTCGCATGTTTTTTTTTTTTTTTTGTTGTTTTCAATATGATACCATTCTTTAATTTTTTTTAAGGTTAAGACATTTTTTTAATATATGAATTTGATTTGTATTGTTATTCCTCCAATGTATCTTGACTTCATCCTATTTTAACTCATTTGTATTATTTCTCTATTAATGTAATTATGTTATCTCTTATCTACCATTTTACTTTTTAATTTGATTGACATGTTTAAATTTAAATTAAGAACTGTATTCACAATGTTTATTTATTTTTTTACCTAATTTTATTTTAACTTATTTGTAATGTTGATTTTGATATCAGATTGACATATTTTAATTTTGAATTTTAGTTTTAATTGGATTCATTAATTTTTATATTACAATTCTTAATTTAACTTATGACATTAAATTTTCACATGCCTGTTTTGGCGAAACATATTTAGGGACGCTAATTGATTGTAACATCTGTATGTACCATATGTTTCTGGTGAATAAACGACATTCATTCATTCATTCATATTAATTCTATTATTATTATCTATTATTCTGGAGTTCCTTTTTCTTTGATAGAAATTCGTCTACGCTATAACAAGCTATTTCCTGAAGACCAGGGGTCGCCAACCGGCGGCTCGCGAGCCTCTCTAGCTGTTTTGTATGTCAAAGCCGTTATATTCATAATTTTGAAATTGCCTGTTAAAGTCACAAAATACGAAGAAGTTCGGCCCGCGTCAATTTCGTTAGCGACTATATGGCCCTTGGTTGCTCAAAGGTTGCCGACACCTGCTGTAGACAATACCATGGTTAACGGTTTAGGTACGTAAATACTATGTTCCGATCATACAAATTATAAGATTCATAAGTTACAAATAGCTTATATATCTTTATGGTGCCAGCTAATAGATTTAGCTTCAAAAATCCTTCATACTTTGGATGTGACCTGTTTTGTTTCGTGCATTTGCAACTTTATCTACCAGTAAAGACGTTTGCCCGCGAATGCGGGCCCTTTGGCATGGGTTTTGGAAATCTGCTGGGCCCTATCGACTAATCAAAATACTTCTACTGTATAAGCTGACCAACATAATATATCAGTCTGATTAAGTTACAGCATAAGACATTACCTACTAAGTGTGCATTGTTATGTACCACGTACCACGCATTATACGTGATGGCGTCATTAAGCAAAGTCACGGTAATGTCTGCATTACGTGGAGTGCATAATGGCGTATTTCTGCACCTAATGCAGGTAAACAAAGTAGTTTATTAACGAGCTTAGATGAAAAAATAAATAAGTAATCAAATCTCCCCTACGAAACTAAGTACAAGTAGTTATTTTGTATCTGTTATCTGTATGTTTTCACTGCTAAATACTAGGTTACCTTAACATAAAATGATAAAGTCTTGAACTAACTTAGCAAAACTTAGGTACTACATCTAATGGATTATGAAAAGTATTCAGTTCCCTTGTATTCATATTTCACCGAACAAGATTTAATTTTCTTTAATATTTAATAACTATTGGACTACAAACCAATTTCTACTGGCTATAAGTATAAGTCATATTATATTAAGATACTTAGTGCGTTATCCAAATTGGCGCACATTGTACAGCGCCATCTCCGGGGTAATTTGACCAACCTTTATACATTTACACTAAGAAAGAATGCGCCACTGAAGAAAAACATCGCAACCACTCAACTAAGTACGCTCTCACACTCCACTCAGCACTCATCGAATACGCAGTCAAGTGCCGTCATAAAATAAGCAGCATTAATTTGTAAGGATGAACCCAAGATCCTCGAAATGGGTGTTTGGATCCCCTGTAGTCAAATTTGAAGAGATCGTCCCCACTGAAGGCTGTAGCTAAGCTATGCTTAAGCTTGCTTAATGGTGCAAGCTGAAGACGTAATGTGCCCTTGGAATTAAGTGAACGGATGAAACAAGATTGTAAAAGTTTTGTTTTTCTTCAACCCGAACGTTTTAGAATACGCTTTTCATTTAACGAGGGAGTGAAGCGAACGAAGCTCTGCTTCAGCTCGGCCAAAAAAAAAACATAGGTATGTCCTTTTGTCCAGCGTTCTCCTCTACAGGTCAAATTTGACATTAATTGCAATCTGTTGTTTGTTATTTGTTGCGACACAAAAATCAGTGTCAAACAAAACAACATCAACAGGGAGATTTCAATTTGACGTAGGTACACAAAAAAGTAGCAATACATTGTAAGTGTGCGCTCAGAGGCACAATTTTAATTTATATTGTAAGAATGGTTGAAAAAATCGTGACTGGAATTTCAGAGCAGCTTAGAAACAGTCAGAATAATTGAAACAAAACATTAAATGCACCTCTCAGCAACGAAAATAATGAATTCCTTTGCGTTGTTTTTGCGAGTGTCTCAAGAGTTTATAAAAATCGTTCTTTGAGGCAATGCCTACTGAATTTAAAGATAAAAAGAAACGAAGTGAGGAAAATTACTGCCATCTTTTTATATTGAAGACATTGCTTTCCCTTTAAAATGATTTCTACTAATTCAAAATTGCTAGTATGCTTTTATTTTACCTCCATTATATTACTTATGCATATACCTTCGAATTTCCTTTTTTTATGAATATAGATCTTTGAAGATCCATTTTATAGGATTACTCCCTTATTCATACAACTTATGACGGGAACAATAATTAATGACCGTCATTTAAACTGACATAAGTTTGATGACCGTTATAATAAGGGTACTTTATTCTTTGTCTGAGTACTTTACTGTAATGGACCAGAATAATCTATACCTTTTCTGGTAAAAGTGTAGACTGCTATCTTTATACTTAATTTTGACTCTTATTATGTAAAATATAGATTATAATTATAAAACATACACATACACGTAGGTAAAGTATAAAGTCCCAGTTTTTTCAAACCTGTTTGTATAGAGTGGTATCTGTATATACTTCGTTTTCAAATATTTTGTAAAGATTTATTTTAACTTTCGAGCTATTTCTGTTGCTGTTCCTGTCTAGGAACCGAGGCTACGTCCAACTGCCCGTTTGTTTCTCCCACATCCGTTAAGATTGACAAGCCATTCAGAAATATCAGGCGCAACTCGTTCTGATTGAGTATATTCTGGTATCTCTGTAGCAAACAGGAGAATTTATTTTAACCTCGGATCATACAAATTTTAAGGAATGACCTTTTTGTTTTGAAGTATTTTTAAGTAGTCCAAGTTAGGATGCCGTTGTAATAGAGACTATTGTTAGAACCGATAATTAATGCCCTAGCTTTGACCGCCACAATACGACGATTACATCACCAAGTATTACCGCGACGATGGGAATAGGCTTAAAACCCGCCTGGTGGTAAGCAATTGCAGTAGCTTATGAACGCCACAGATACACCACACATACACATTGCTGACCCTTATTTAACCTGTTCAATACTTTTAAGACCTCATATCCTAATAACTTATACATCTAAATATCGTTAGGTAGGTAACCTATAAACCTACTTTGATACATATTGCTACAGATAATTTGGTGATAAGACCAAACTTAGATAAAGATATTATTAATTAGGTGCTAATCAAACAAATAATAAAAATTAACGAAGTTTAGTTACTTACTCTGGCAGTTCGTTTCCCACCTAGTTTTGTTTAATTAACATTATATAAGTACATACTTAACACAACTTTCTCGATAGCTAAACTCAAACAAATAACTTTGATAGAGTGGAATATATTGTGTACCTGGTCGATTATTATTTTACCTTAGATAATGAGTTGCTTATTTCCCAAGAGGTTAATTGGTATACAAATCTAAATCTAGCAAAATCTTGGTAGAGACCTAGTGTGTTTTAAAGGTGACCCTTCGGATATTACGAAGTAAAATACACTCCATGAGCTCTTAGAAAAGTATTCGGGCGTACTAAAGTACTTTTCTCTCGTTTGCTCTTACGCGTTTTATGCCAAACAATATACTTATAATAATACTCTTAGTTGAATGAACAGGGTCAACCCCGTCGTACAACTGTGCCTTATACTTTGTTGTTATTATAGTAGTCTCAAGACAATTTAAAATAACTAGCGAATACCAATTGTTTGTTCTTAAACAACCAATAGCATAGTGTTTTAATGCACTATTAGAATTCATTTTCCATATATATGTATAGATCTACTAAATGTTATTTATCTACCTGATGCAAATATTGAAGTAAGTAACGAAGTATTAGTAGCAAATTAAATTAACGTTAAGTTCCCAAATATAAAATAACGATACTAGCTAAGTGACTAGCAAATACGTATTTCTGTTCAATTAAAATCAATTTTTTAAGAAGCTGATTCCATTCATCCGTGAGATTTTTCGGGAATATGCCAACTTTAGGCATTTGTCTTTTCGATTATCCAATACCGGCTAATCAAATAGAGCAGTAGCGTGTGTTACGATGTATCCATAGTTAAAGTGTGTAAACATACATTAGATGTTTGCGTATTCAAGTCAATTAATTTTAACTCCCGACGCAAACGAGGGGAGTTATAAGTTTAACATGACATTGTGTATCTGTGTGTCTACCTGTTGCATCGTAGCCCCGTAGCGTATCAGTTTTATATCAAAAGTCTTGCATAATTAGATGGTTATGGTTTATAGCTATGTTTGTTGTACCAGGGTATTTTATAATTTTTGAATGTATTTATATATTATTTAAAAATTGTGTTGCAAAATTGTCTCATAGTTAGATGTTTATTACACGATCTCATTATTGTACTGTGTGATGATCTCATTACATATTTAAGTTTAAGTTAATTACAATAAGTTAGAATCTTTCCCAATTATCTTATCTCGATTTGTTATTAGTGTGTTGTGCTTGGTAGTTATAGGAATTAAAATTTCATATTATTTTCATAGAACTACTCTAAATAAGTGTGTAATAATTTACATTTAGTTACATCGCCTAATAAATAAATAAATCTGTTATATTATATTACATTACTAGCTTCTGTAACAGACATACAGACAGACAGATGGACACAATTTCGCATTTATAATATTAGTATGGATTCCTAACCTATAGAGATTTACCTAGGTTGTAGAAACTCTTATTAACTTGTCTTTATTGCTCAAAGCTAAAGCTAATTAACGCTACACGTTCAGAAACCAGCCCGCGAACAGAGTTACTAGTTCTATTACCTTCCTATGCAAATTTCCGTGGCAATACGAGGATGAATTTGCACCTAATTGCCGTGGTATTCACTGGTGACGATCGGTAGAGAACATTTACATCTGCTATGCAATTTGCAACTTGTCTCGGCTTTCATAATTAGCCCCTAGTATAAATTGACCTCGAGAGGCTTAAGTACTATGCGTAATTTGACTTCAATCGTATACTGGTTCTCCTGACGCGGGTTGTTAGTAAACGTGAACCTAAGCCCTGCACACACAAAAAATAATACAACTTAAAGGAATAAATAAGGAAGACCGCCAATATTCTGAATGACACCGATATTATCTTGAATAAGATGATTCTCTCGAATCAAGATAAATATTGGTTCAAGATAATTTTGGTTAATACGAGATAATCGAACATGTTCCTATGTTTTTTTTGGTTCATGAATATTTACTCAAAATTCCATTCGTACAGTGCAAGTACCTATATTTTAACAGTTGGCCTCTTCTCAATGTTTTGTTTTACTACTAGTAATTGAATAAAAGTTAAACCTTCAAACATCGTGTTTAATGTATAAAGTATTTTGATTATATTATGAATGACGCATAATATGATTGAATTGCCACATATTTGATTGCAATCAAAACTATGATTACCACGCTCCCAGGATAGGCTTCGATACGGCTGCGATGATGAATTTCCACTTGAATGCTCGTCGTAGGTTGAGATCGAGTTCGAGCGTTTTTTCACCGTAGGTAGGTATGACGGTGTTGTTAGCGGCGTAAAGTTGAAACGGGAGGGGCTGCTCTTGCGTGCCTTTTCTTCGTGGCAGCACGGATATGTTCGCTCCAGTGTCGACCAGGAAGGTAAGTTTGGATGTCTTGTCGGTCACGAAAAGGCGGTGAGATGTTTCGGTAACGCCGGTTTCCGCCGCTGCCAGCGTTACTTTTAGTTTTCCGACGGCGAGTTGATCGGCTTGAAATTGCACGGTGGCGTGCATTTATTCGCGTCCATGCCGAAGCGACGGTGGTAGTAGCAATATGGCATGGGCGAGTTGTTGCGGCTTCGGTCTTGCGATTGCGATGCGCTGCGAGGACGGGAACGTGACGGGAAACGGCGGTGAAATCGGCTGTTGCGACGATCGTTGTTTTCACGCGGCCTTGATCGTAGTTCGGCGACTTCGAGCGACAATCTTCTTATCTCGCCGATGAGATATTGTGTGTCGAGATGCGGATGTTGCTGGTAGGTAGCTTGTGACGGAGGTAGCAGCGGTGGCGGCTGTGTTGATGTTGACGGAATCGGAATGGGCGACGAAATGGCGGCGACGTGGGATGACGGCGTGTGCTCCATCATTTTGTCGGCGAGGAGAGCGAGGTCGTCGAGCGTAGTCTTGATTTTGAATGCTTCGCTGACGGTGAGTACGGATCTAACGTGTGGCGGTAAATGATCGAGCCACATCATTTGCATTGTGCTCTCGGGGAACTTCTCGCGGTTAAGATTCTGCATCTTGCGAAGTAACTGGCTAGGTTTCTGTTCGCCGAGCTCGACCTGTGACAGCAGTTTCTTTGCCTGGGCGCTGTTTGATTCCTCGTACAGCGAGATGAGACGATCCTTGATGGCCTGGTAGTAATTTTGTTCCGGCGGCGAGTAGATGAGATCTGCGATATTCTGGATGTCTTGCTTCTCGAGCTGTGCGATGACCATTTGTGCGAGCTGTGCTTGGCTTCTTTTCAGATCGGTGGTGGCGGCTTCGAAACTGCAGAACCATAATAGCGGCTGGTCGCGCCAAAACGGTGGTACACGGAGTGAGAGAGATATCGCGGACACGTCGTGGCTTGCTGCTAAATGTTGAGCTTCATGTTGATCGCCAGCGTTGGGTTGCGGAACGGGTATAGCTCCCGGGTTGGCTCCATTTTCTCCGGCCATGCTTGAAATCTTGATGCTGGTTGCTTCTGTGCTCTTGAGTCGGCAGGTCACCACTTTTACAGAGGTTTGTGCAGGGAGACTTGGCTGGAGACTTGTAGGTAGTTTAGTGAAACTCTGTTGTTAATTGTAGAATACTGGAAACTGGAATAATTTTATTTACAAATACGGCTAACTATATACAATAAAAAAGCTTACAACTAGTGACAGTTTTAAGCCGCAACAGTAACATGATTAGAGCGGGACGGATGCGCACGAGCGAGAGGGAGGTAGGCGGCGCGTGGCAACGCGCGCGGCTCGCTCGCCTATAAAAGATTTTGGCGCGCAAATTCCGATCCTTTTCTGCGCCGGCCGTCGAGACGAACACATCGCTGCCCTGTCGCTCCGTGCTCGAAGATCGAAGCTGAAGAACCTCGACGATAGTGATGCTGCATTGCCGGCGTCTTCACAATTATAAAATGTCCTTCTCGGGACAATCGAAAACTGCTCTTGTCAGAGCAATCAGCTGTTCTTATCAGAACAGCTGTTTCGTGAGGTCAATCACGTGTCTCCGTTTCTTGCTGAGACAAACCACACGTCAATCTTCTCTATACCTACATTATTATGTTGGCAATGCTATCCAATTTAGGCTACGGTGATTTGAATTTTCATCGCTGTGGGCAAGAAGTTAGTAAGATATAAAAATGCAATAATTTATGTATTCATAAATTGAGTATGTTACCTCATCCCAGCCCCATTTATGTAGGGGCTAAAACAATTCAATTATGTCTGTTCACATTTTCTAGACAGACCGTAATATGCTGCGACGCTGGACGCTAAATGACACAAAAACTCAAAGAGAATGTAACCACTAACTATAAAAGTGTGAAATTTAAGAGACAATTTTCTTTATTACCTACCAAAGACACGTAAATATAATTCGCACCTCAAAATAAAATGATTATGGCGGTCAGTACATTTATCAGGCAGGTTGATCGCATTTCCCCAACGTTAAAAAAAAGGCAGGTTGATCGCGTCACGCATTGTACAGCCAATCTCATAATATCGCAACACGTCTGTATAACTATATAGGAGTAAGCATGTGTCACGATCTATAGGGCTACTTTGGCTGCTACTAACTATATCAAGCTGACTGTACGCGCGTCAGGTAAACTATATGTCACTTGGGAAAATTACAGTTGAGTTGTCCTAAGGTACGTTCGAAAAGTTACGTAAGTGAGTACCCCTCAGGGACTTGGTTGTCTATTACCCTATATACCTATTATGTAGGTACTTTATCTATACTAATAGTATAATGAACAAGTTTGCATGTAGGAGGTAAACTCCGGAACTAGTCCTCCGATTACAAGAATTCTTACACGTGTACATAGAGAATGGGTGATTCTTTACGTTCTTTCCAGTTATAAGTAGGTACGTATACACCGACCACATTAAAACATACATAATAGGTAGATCGTTTTATACGCTGTTCAGTCCAAAGCTGCCCTAAAGCGTGGACACACGAAACAGACCCATCAAACGTAGTCAAATGCAATTATTCCAAATCCAAACTAAATTACCACGGTTTCGGATGCGTAGGTCCGCTTCGGACACGTCTGTCCGAGTCAAACTTAGTTTCTTTTTGTTGGAACGCAATTTGGAACTCCGGTGGCTCTCTAAATGAAATACGTAATAACAATATACGTGCTAGCAGTCGCTTGGTGCCCGTTTTTGGTTTAGTATTGGACGGTCGGAAGTTGTTGTTTGTCGGTGCCCTTATTAATTCACTGTGAAAATAACACGTTTCATCCTTTTAAACTCGGTATTAAATTAAGTTCAAAGTAAGTTCAGTACCTAATCAAGGATTTTGGGTACCATTTTTTTTCGTTCTCAAAATAAATGTCAGATACCTTGATTTCACTTTTTGTTTCAGGATTTAGAAATGTTGTGTTTTGTCCCAGTTCAGGAAGATTCCCCATAAATTAGGAACTTTACAGAATATGAATATGACGTTCACTTTTTTGCTATTTTTTGTGCAAAAAAAGTGCTCCCATAATAAATGATGCTAAACATAAACACAAAAAATATATATTAGATAAATAAACAGAGAACCTTTTTGTGAAAACGCTCGTATACACATGGTAATACAATAACTTTAGCCTCAAAATACCTTTTACCTTTCCAGATCCCAACCTCACGTTGGTTATCATACCACTCTCAAGCTTTACTTATTCTGAATACGGTTGTGATATTAAATGGAACGCTTATTTGTCATTTGCGAACCATTCATGGGCTACATCCACTCACTCATCCTGAAAATCATGTTTCGAGCATTTACTCAATAGCCGAATTGGACTTTATCCCGCACGAAATATGGTGAAAACTCAATTGGCACTAATTTTATCACAAGGCAATAGTGTCCCATATTTTTAAAACAGGTGTTCCGCAAATTCAAACTTTGTTCTGTTAAGGATAAGGTAAAAATTTAATTGATTCTTCTTGTTCTCTCACGCGTATGAAAAGGGTGTATGTTGTTCAGGAAACAAGTGTATATACGTCTTTCTAATATTTTGAATGGAGGAATGTAGTATCCAGTGTCGTGCGAGCTTAGAATTGGGTCAGCTGGGCAGCCAGAGGACGCAGTGACTACCTACCTAATATAATGGTGTGAATGGAATGCCCCCTTCGGCGCTACGAGAGGCATTTTGGTAGCCTTTTTATGTGTACCTTATGTATATTCATAAAATATTCAATTAAACTTCCTTATTTATATTCAAAATATAGTCAATTCCACTTATAACAAAAAAAATTTTTTTGAGATGAAGTGGACATTTTTATTAAGTGGGTAATTTTTGCATGTCTATGTTTACTATCATGTCATCATCATAAACTTAAGAGCCGGCTCTTGTCGGTGGAGTAATCGACATTTTGTTCCTCTCTCCGCCACTATCTTAAGCTCTTGTCGCGACATTAGGTACATTAACTTTCTCTTTAGCTTAGTCCATAAATGCACGTCTTTGTGTTCCTCTGCCAAAACTGCAAAACTGGTTCGAATGACATCTTGATTTTTTTACATAAAAATCGGTGATGTCTCGGGCTCTTAAACGGCCTAAACAGTGCACCCAATTATATTTGATATAATATATCTAAGTACGTTATTTTCCAAAACCTCGAAAACACGAGACAAATACTCTATTATTACTCTTCACACCGGTAATGCTATCCGGGATTTTGCTAAGTCCCTCATGTCATCAACTGAGGCCGAATATAGGGCGCATGCAGATACTAGGAGTCTGGGGATCAGATACGATGTAGGTACAGTCAAGTGCAAAAATATGTATCGATTGAATCCGCTCTTAAATAAGTACCGAAACCTTAATCCACTGACATATGAGCGATGGGACATATTTATGAGTAAGTTGTCTGCACCCATATTTTTACACTTGACTATAGGTGATTGCTATAAGTATTAGACCATTCTCAAAAAAAGTTTAGGTACTGGTAGAATTTTGACTTGTAAAAGTGCCAATACGGCTTACTTGCAGAATAAAAATCATTTATTTCATTTAGTGTTTTGGTGTTTCAACCGCTGGAATATTGACACGTCATAAAATATGCCAAATTTACTTATCATTATTTTTTTCTGAGATTGTTCCCATAACGGAAGTCTATTTTTCTTACACCAAGGTTCAAGGTCAAGTTCCTAAATATCTGAGCAACTTTATGCCCTTAACAATAAAGTACATATTATTTTGTGATTCCCCTGCATAGAACTGTACGTGCCTAATAAAAATCTGTATTGCAAGTAAACATGACAATAAAAAAAACATCTCGCCCAGTACAAGGGAAAAGTTCATTAACTTATCTTAGTCCGGACTCAGCACTAAAGATCCATCTCAGACCAGATTAAGACTTGCTTTTAATTAAGAAAGATTATTACATAAAATTAAGATAACTCTTTACCCTCTACCTCTACCTACCTCTTTACTGTATTAGGTATTTTTAAGTACCTACTGCATGCGTACCGCCCCGCTTCCGCGCATCCCGCGCTAATCAGGCCTGTTATTCGCTACGCGCTTATGCGGCTCACCCCGCCGGTCAACCGTCACGAAACTAGACCTCTACCTACGCTTAGTTACAGCGCATCGCGGTATCAAGATATATTTGTGGGTGAGCGTTGAGGTGAGTTTAAAATAAGTTACAGAATAGGGCGGCAGGAAGCACTCGTAGCAATGTAGGCGGGTAGTAAAGAATCTGTACTGACTTGACTGTTGACTAAAAGACGGTATTTTTAAGGTTCCGTACCTCAAAAGGAAAACACGGAACCCTTATCACTTTGTTGTCCGTCGGTCTGTCTGTCAAGACCCTTTAGCTCGGAAACGCGTGGAGGTATCGAGTTGAAATTAAAACCGTTTCATACGCGCGTTAGGACAGTTTAACTGTCACTTTTCCATATAAAGTTTGACATTTAGATCTACCTGAAGGCGTACAATGCGTTACGTGATCGACTTGCTGGGCTGGTCTTCACCTATACAGTCCCTTGAAGGTGTGAAAAAAAACAAACTTCTAAGTTAACTTAGAATAAAGATACGGCCGTTCATGCCACAAAAATAGTAGATTACTGCAGAGGCCGTGAAGTAAGGGATTGCTGGACGAGATTGGGGTAGACGGCCGAGTCGTAGACGAGGCCGAATACAACGAATCCAACAATCCCTGTTCCGGCCGAGGATTGTATAATACTTTTCTCAAACGATGTGAGGAAATATTAAAATTAAAATAAATACTAGGTAATCAATTAAATAATAGGTCATTTGCGCCTTTTTTTTTTTTTAAACATGCCATTTGAACAAGCCGTTCGAGCACCATGTTTAACCGCACATAAAGTATAGTACCATAGATTTTTTTTATTTTTTTTATGAAGCAAGTATGCTTACAGTGTCTAGTGGTGGTTGGCAGTATGTAAATTTTCCTTTGTCAGTTTAATATTAGTAAGCAAATTTAAAAAGTTAGAGTAGCGGACAATAATGGTTTTACTTAGGGTTTTCATACATTACTTCTTGGCCTAAGGCCAAGAAGTAATGTAGGGAGCCATAAACAAGAAACTTCACGTCTTCATTTCGTGATATTAACGCGTACATTTCCGAGCATGTTTGAGAAAACGTATATTTCGACACTCATCAAAAATAGGGTTAATTTCCGTTGATCTAGAACTATGAAATTTGGCAAGTAATATTGTCTTATACTACAAGTACCTACAGGGAAAAATCAGAAAACTATACATTTGTAATTAAGTACGGAACCCTCGGTGGGTTAGTCTGACTCGCACTTGTTCGGTTTTTTCAATTAGAATGCTTATGGTATGTAAAAGTGACCTTAGCAGTTTTGTCTTAA
Organism: Epinotia ramella; assembly: GCA_947578815.1. Lineage (NCBI taxonomy): Eukaryota > Metazoa > Arthropoda > Insecta > Lepidoptera > Tortricidae > Epinotia > Epinotia ramella. The sequence continues at coordinate 8,725,890 of OX388217.1, read as the reverse complement.
TTTATCTTTCGAGTTAATATGACTGACTGTACTTCAATCTTTTTAAGAACAGAAACAATCGGCGTCGACAAATTATATCTCAAGTTGATACCAATGCCGCGCTCACACTATGCATTTGCGCAATAAGGTGAACTTAGAATAGCACCACCCCTTTTCTTCCCGTCGATGTCGTAAGAAACGACTAAGGGAACAGGGTTGAAGTGTGTTGTGGATTATGGGCGATGGGCTAGCAACCTATCACTGCGATATCACATTTTGTCGATTTTTTATACCCACATTTATGCTAACAGTGGCACTGGACACAAGTTCCATGTGCTCTGTCTTCCCCTTTTAGGGATAAAGGCGTGTATGTAAATAAACAAATTATTTCAATACCTCGGAAACGCTTCCCGGAACCGGAGCGCTGGAAAGTTACCACTTTTTACCTTATCATAGTATTTCAATTAATATTCATTCAACGCATAATGAAGGCATTTAAAAATAAGACGTCATATTTTTACAAAAAAATCTTATAGTATGCTCCAGCATGATGAGATGATTATGATAATATGATGCCTGAATTCCAATTCAGGCATCATATCCAAAACATCATTAACTCATGAATTTAAAGTAGGTTTACGTAATAACCTATTAACGTACGTCTCTGTAATAAACACGAATAATACGAAACGCGAGAAAGACCCACGTGACATTCATTTATTTTTCATTAAACATAAATTACGGGACGAAATGTGTGAGTAATATTCGCGTAGAGAATTATGCAAATGCCACGGTAATAAGGGGCCAACACGGTTGCCATACAAACGACAGTAAGACAGAGCTGCTATCGCGAAACAAAACCGAACTTCGTTTCGCGGCAGCAGTTCAGTGTATCTTACTTTCAGTAATTTGATGATAAACAAAATAAGTGACTGACGCATCGAAATCTAGTTGTTAACTGACTTCAAAATTGTCCTCAATTCGGTTATATTTCTATTAAATAATGTGGAGCTGTCCTTTATTTTTTTTAATTGCAACGTTTTGGCAAACAAGATCATTGATGTCTTACTAATATACGAAAGTTTGGATGTTTGGATGTTTGTAACTCAATCATGCTTAAGCGGCTTAACCGATGTGGATGTGCACGAAGATAGTTTATAGCCTGGATTAAAATATAGGATGGTTTTTATCCCAGGTCCACACAGAAAAAGTCGGGGGCGGATGCTAGTTAGACTATAAAAAACATTCGTGTGTCAGTCTATGTACGTTCCACTTCTAGGTACAAACGTCAAACGGCTTGAACTATAAACAAAGTGATGTAATCAACTAGGTACAGTCAGCATCATATAGTTAGTAGCAGCGAAAGTAGCCAAATATATCGGAACACGTCTTTATTACTATAGGAGTAAGGAAGTGTTACGATATATTTGGCTACTTTGGCTGCTACTAACTATGTGATGCTGACTGTACCTACATGTAGTCCTCATGCCAGCCCTGAATGTCTTACATAATATGTCTTTAGGATTTTTCATGATACTGTTACTTCATCATAAACTTATAAATATGATTTCATAAGCGGATCACCAAAGATGTAATTTATAATCTACTTTCCGGGTAAAAATGCTGATGTTATTGTGCCTACTGTGATAAGGTTGGGTGGTTAAAACGGAATGGCGAGTTTTCACACATTTTATACTAGGTACATAAGAAGTTGCCCTTATGAAAAACCAATGGGCCTACCGCGAAACGAAAGCCAACTTTCGTTCGTGAATCCCCTCTTTGTCGCACTTGCTAGTTCGAACGACAAAGACAGAGATACACGCACGAAGTAGGAAGAAGAAGGCCCTCAGTATAGCTAAAATCGTATATTTAAACAGGGTGTGGGAATGAAGGTTCTAATTAAACAGTAGGTATGTAATTTAGGGCCGGTTTAAAAGTGCGATATACTTTTGCGTTTTTTTTTATTAATTCTCTGTTTTATGAGTGTCAATTACAAACTAATTCAGTAGAGTGAAAACCTCCATTCACGATCGCTAGAAAAAACTGAATGGTGCAGCGCAGCCCAAAATCAGTCCATTAATGTCAAAACTATAACGTTGAAAGATAGGCCCGTCGCATATCCAAGCGATGCGTCAACGCGCCATCCGAATAGAACGGTCGTGAATGTAAAATTCAACGTTGGATCATCAACGTCCATCCCTTTGTCTCACGGTTTTTTTTTTTGATGGACTTTTTTCGAGCCGGGTCTTGCAGGACCCTTTTGCTCGGCTTGGACAGCGCGTGAATTGGCCAGAGGGCCCAACAGCAAAAGTCACTCACCGAGACCACTGGCGCTCTACTGAATATCACAACACGACCACGAAGTGACAACTACGTGGCGAGGGCGCACCCGTGAGTGTAGTCACAACATTGCGTCCGGCTGGACGTATCTGATGCATCCATCTGGCGTGGGCCAACCCCCACAAAGTGGACTGATGACCTGGTAGAGCCCGCGAGAGTCCGCTGGATGCGGGTGGCGCAGGACCGGTCACTTTGGCACACTTTGCAGGAGACCTACGTATGTCCAGCAATTCGGCTGATTGATAATGATGATGAAGATTTGGCGCCGTGACAAACTGTGCGGCGCGGCGCCTAGGGGTATACCCTGTGTAACCCCTCGTAACCACATGGGTTTATGCACTCTTTAGAACTAATATCGCATTCACCCAGCCACCTAATCAACACTACGAATTCTACATTCAGCTCACGTCCAGAATTAAACCCCGATGTTTACCGCGTCGTTTTATTTCAATCAAGTCGGTAAAACACGTAGGTAATCATCAACCAAACCAACCAAATTGAATCCTCGTGAGAATTTAGTAGGAACTTAAGTAGTTTTTACAGACCAGGTAAGACTATTTAATTGCGAATGTCCTCAACAGTGTTGCTCTATTCGTTCAAAATTAGAACTATAAATCTATTTCAAATAAAGAGTAAATGGGGAAAAGGTTTTGGATTGAGGTCGTAATTGTTTTAAAATAGTAAGTATATACACGGTGCTCGCGAGGAATCCAAAAGATTTTCACCACGCATTCCTTGGGTCATTAGGAATAAAAAAAAAAAAAAAAATCATAACATGCGGATTCTTCATTTTTTATATAAAATGTGGATGACAACTATTGCTTCCCTATGAAACTTATCCTTTTTAATAAAATGTTTCCGAATTTTTTTCCAAAAAAAGATGAATTTAGTGAGTGGTAGCTGTCACTATGATGTCTGTCAATAGCGACGCTAAGCTTAACAATATAGGTGGCAACGCCGCGATCAAAAGAGCTTAATACACTTAGTAATCACCTTAAATAGTTTACATGAAAATGTATGATATCTTCAAAACTAAGCCGGGTTTGACTCCGGTTCTTATGTAGTTTTGAATCCTAATGACCCAAGGAATGCGTGGTTAAAATCTTTTGGATTCCTCGCGAGCACCGTGTATATTATATAGGTAGGTAAGTACCTAAAACAAACAAAACTCATTACAAACATAATTGACCGCCCTAAACACATCCTCATGTTGCCCGGGGCATAAGAAGTTATCATAAATATCCTAAAAATAGAGGCAATGATGTAATATAATAAGTATCTATCAAAAATTTCATTTTAGGTACAAGCTTTTTTTGCCGACTGTACTTTTCTGTATACCATCATTAATTTCTTATTGAGACGATTCTAACGAACCCAAACTCAACGGGGTTACGTCGGTTAAGTACTGAATTCCCATGTCCACCTCCTGTCTCCATCATCAGGTCAGCTCGATGGTACCATAATATTGAATTGTCATCCAAACTATACTTATACCCAAAATTTCAGCTCAATCGTCCACCGGGAAGTGGGTCAAATTTAACTTGCAAGATTTGTCCCACAGAACTATATCAAGATAGAAGGAAAGTGCGCGCCGATTAGTATGGGAACCGAGCGTGTAACATTTTGCGTAGGTAATTTGACGTCACAAGCGTAATTTAGTGACGAGAAACATAATCCGCGCGAAATCGATTCGTCAACATCGACTAGCACGCGGCAGTTGTAATAATTTTGTATCGATTCAAAATATCGATAAGAACCGACAGAGAAATGAAAAATAGTCTTAAAAAAGTCTTATTTTTTTCACATCTCTTTTACCCCTGTGGGGGTGGATTTTTCCAAAACGCTTTAAGGTTTTTATTTTGTATTTAAATAAGTAATCTTTCTACAAAGTTTCAAGCTTCTAGCTCAAAAAATGAAATTTCTCCCATAATAACTTTGCACCCCTGTTTAACCCCCTTAGGGGTGGTATTTCTTAAAACACTGAATATTCTTATTTTTGTATTTTAATATGTAATATTTCTGCAGTTTCAAGTCTCTAGCTCAAAAAATAAAGTTTCCCCCATACAAACTTTGCACCCTTTGTTATTTGTTATTTGACCCCCTCAGTGGATAAATTTTTATAACAACGCTAAATCATTTGTTTTATTTTTTAGTAAGAAACCTCCATACAAAGATTCGAGTCTTTAACTTTCCAAATAAACGATTTCCATACAACGGTTCGACCCCTATTTCACCCCCTTAAGGGTTGAATTTCGAAAAATCCGTTCTTAGTACACGTCCACGTACTGTAAAGAATATATGTTCCAAATTTATTTATGCTTATATCTTTAGCGGTTTAGACCGTGCGCTGTCTGTCAATCGGTCAGGAACGCAAGAGTAGTTAATAATATAAAAACGTAATTTTCATTTCTCTGCTTTTATAATCGATTTAACCGAGTAAGAAAATCACAGTGTACAGCACACTGGTACAGCACTAGTGACAGAAAAATGAATAAATCGACCATGAAGCGACTCGTCAATTTGAATAGCCTATTTATACATCGCTGGTTTTGAACGCACGTCAAGTGTGTCTCGTCAAAGTAAAGCCGCAATGGAAAACTAGAGTTGGACATAATCTATTTTGATGAAAATAATACAGAGCAATAAATAAACTGTTTTTTTTAATTAATAACAGGTTTTTTAGGACAAATAGTACTTACCTATGATAGGAAATACCACGATTAACAGCTTCACCTTTTTTGGTGGTGTTTGAACAGCTCAGTATCGAACAACGAGTCATTTTGTGATTATAACCTGACGTCGCACGCGTTCCGAGGTCGGGAGCGGACTGAAGTTCGCGGCGAGCAAGGAAGTCCATCGGACTTACTTTTGCCACGCGAAGTACATACACTCTTTCCTCTCTCTATCTTGATATAGTTCTGTGATTTGTCCCATACATACCTACTAACAGGGCAAGTTAATATAAAGTTTGTAAAAAGAGGTAGATAGTTTATAAGCGTTCCAAAAGTGGCACTCTAAAACTGAGACAATTGCACCAACTTGCGTCAGTTTCGCATAGTCAATGGAAACGTATGCTGTCAGATTTGGTGGCCATTTTTAAACACGGTATCTCATGAATATAGACTAGGCAACCTCTTTTTTATATTACATCATTGATTATAGGTATGTTATACTCGTTATCGTCGTATTGATGGTTATTATTGTCGTTGTACCCGACGGCACTTCATGGTATCCCGAAAGTAAACAATCACACAACATTATATCACTAACCCTGCAGCATTACCCCCTTTGCCCTTCGCTAACAGCCAAGTTTCTCCCAAAAGTAGTGCAGGCACTTATAAAAACCAGTTACGAAGATTGAGATAAAAAGCAATCGCAACTTATCTAAACTAATCCCCCAGCCAGGGTTGTCACGAATAAACCGTAAACAAAAACAAAATGTTTAGGAAGAACGGACACAGTGTAACTTCAGTCGTAAACGGACGGTATAAAACTGGCCCAAATCTGGCCGTAGTCCCTAAAGATTGGGGGAGTTCGTAAGTACCTATTGAGTCATGATTCAGTAATAAATTCAGTTTTTTTTTTTTTTTTTATAGAAAACTGGAAACCTTTAATGTATTTGATTTTTAGCGCTAAATTCTGACAGTTCGTGCTCTCTTAAACTTTCTTGATTGACTCATAAAATAAGCAGGATATATTTTCCTGTGTAAATTAATTCATCTTTGGAGTAAATTGTAAATTCTGACGATATAATGAGATATTGAATTAAAATGCACACGCATTTTTTTCCCCCTTTGAAATGCCTAATAATTTTCTTAAAGAACGCGAGAAGTACCCTCAAAGTATTAAAATTAATCGGTCGTGTTATTATTGAATAAAATCAGATATTTCATGACTATACCTTTGTGATAAGTAACTATTTGATGATAAGTCAAACGTTATGAATTACAAAATAACAATATTTGTCACAGATAGAGAAATGTGCAGTTGACTCAAATTAACTCCCAAAGTAAAGACTTAAACTATTGTTGAGAAACCAATTCAAATATTTCAATATCTTACCAAGCTACAACAGTATTAATGTTGTTAGACAAAGAAAGCGCTACAGTTCCATCACTGGTTTCGTACAAATTATGGAATGAATATTCCTTATTTCGCTTTAAGTTAACGTAACGTTGTCTTAAAACTTCGGAAACTTATACTCGTAACCATATGATTTTTTTTTTTTTTTATTTTTTTTTTTATTGAGTATAGGTACGCATTTGACCCCTATCTCGCCTGATGGTAAGTGATGATGAGGTCGAGGGTGTTACATGCATACCTAGATAGTGCCTATTCACTCTCGTCTTGAAAAGATCCAAGTTATATGTAACTGGGAAAAGGTTTGCCGGAAGCGAGTTCCACTCTTTGGCTGTCCTCGCGAGAAAACTGGAAGCAAAGCGCTTCGTGCGAATCAGTGGTAAGTCAACAACATAAGGGTGGAACCCGCGACCGCGCCTAGTCCCAAGATGGCGAAATGGTGAGGGCGGGATTAATTCGTGTAATCCTAGCGCACACTCTCCGAAATGTATCCTGTAGAACACCGATAAGCAGGCAACCTTTCTACGGTGTTCCAGTCTTTGCATTTTAGCCTCGGTTAAATTTAGGTCACCAATGAGCTTCCTGGCACGCCCATCAATTGAATCCAAGGTGGCTAGCTGATATTTAGCGGATCCATCCCAGAGGTGGCAACAGTACTCCATACATGACCGGACCTGTGCTTGGTAAAGCTGAAGAAGCTGCCTGGGTGTGAAGTACCGCCTCACCTTAGAGAGGATGCCAAGCTTTTTTGCCGCAGTTTGCGCCAAGGATTCAATGTAGAGCCCAAAGTTCATATTGGACTTGATGTCCATGCCAAGGAGCTGCAGATGGTCTGAAATTGGTACGGATACACCTCGGAAAGTTGGAGTCAAGTTAAACGGACTCCGTTTAGTAGAGAACAAACACGCCTGCGTCTTGGTTGCGTTGAACTTGACTAGATTAGCATCGCCCCAGTCGGAGACTGCCCTAAGAGTCAAATCCAAACGATCAACCATATCCTGCCGACAAGATTGAATTTCATCGTTGCTGGCCTTTGCACTGGACAGATATCTGACTGCAACTGTGCTATCATCAGCATACCCAAAGGTTCCGGGCAATAACATGTCGTTGATATGCAATAGGAATAAGGTTGCAGACAGAACAGATCCCTGAGGAACACCGGCATCTAAAGCCCATTGATCCGATGTGTAGCCTTCTAAGACCACACGGAACGATCGCCCGTTCAGGAAATCTGCTATCCAGTTACAAAAGCCAGCTGGTATCCCATAAGCTGGAAGCTTGCTCACTAGGCTAGCATGCCACACCCTATCGAATGCTTTGGAGATATCGAGAGACACGGCAAGAGCTTCACCACGCTTCTCGATAGCCTCGCTCCAAAGATGAGTAGCATGCACTAGAAGATCCCCAGTTGATCGTCCCCGGCGGAAACCATACTGACAATCACTGAGGAGATCATTGTCTTCTAGGTATGTTAGGAGACGCCTATTCAGTACACGCTCCATATTCTTGCAGAGTATGGAGGTGACAGAAATCGGTCGATAGTTGGCAGGGTCTGCCCGACTGCCCTTTTTGGGCACGGGTTGCACATTAGCCAGCTTCCAAGATATGGGAACTACACCCGTTTCAAGTGACAGGCGATACAGGCGAGTCAGAACCGGAGACAGTTCTGCTGCACAGTTTCGCAGAACAATGGCAGAAATTCCATCGGGCCCACTAGCTTTATTCACGTCTAGAGCTCGTAGGTTTTTAAGAACTTCTTTCTGGCGAATATGAATATTGCTCATAGAGCAATTCATTTCTGAAAGCACCGGAGGAAGTTTACCTGTGGAGTCCAAGCGCGAATTCTCCGCAAAAAGACAAGCAAATAAGTCGGCTTTGTCCTTGGCAGTGTGAGCAAGTGAGCCATCTGGTTTCAGCAAAGGAGGTAGAGAGGGCCGACAGAAGTTTCCTTCAACCGCTTTCGCCAAGGACCAGAACGCCTTGCTTCCAGGAGGATATGAGGCCAGTTTAGTCCCAATACGACGAACGCGGTCGAAGCGTGCCCTACGAAACTGTTTCTTGCTTGCCTTGGCGGCTTTATTAAACGCTCTCTTCAGATGACGCGTATTCGAGGCTTTATGCCTACGAGCATCAGCCCAAGCCAGGTAAGCTGCTCGCTTAAGTGCGTTATTTATTTTGTTGTGTTACTGTTTTCTCAATATTGCTATATTTTTATTCCTTTTTCGGTTCTATTTCAATGTAATCAACGAATTCTCAAAACTTCTCAACTTAGAAAACTCAACCCGTGTACCCAACTAGACTCGGAAATACAAGTTACTGTAAAGTCCGAGTGTTAATCTCTTTCAATTTGTAAACAGGACAAATAGTTGTGTTTTTGTTTTGTTCCTTCCAGTTTTATCGTAGGGTACGTGTGGCTCGTAAAACTGTTGTGGTCTAGTATAAGAGAAAAACCTTGCAAAACTTTGTATTACTTTGTCGAATCTCGGTAGGATTACGAAAGACAAGTATAGCAATAGTTTGTGTCAATATGAGTGTTGTACTAACTAAAGCAAAGAGTCCAGCAAATGTAATCTACTTAACCCTTTTTTATTAGATTACGTTTTTTTTTGGAATTTGAATATAAAGTAAAATAAAAATACAAAATATTAACACATTGCGTAACAAAGGTGTAAAAACAAGAAAAACATAATATACCTTAAAGTAAAAAACTAAACACTAAATTAGAAACTAGGATTAAAAAATTATAGATAAAAAATTTGGCCCAAATCACCTTCTGAGGGCAGCGTGCCCAGAAGGCTGGCAGCATTGCCACGTTGTATGGCAATGCTGATCCGCTGTGCCAGATATGATCCAGCCTTCTGGTCACGCGTCATCTCTACCAGGCGTTTGGAACTCTCCTTGAAGATTTCAGACATTATAAAAACCTAACCCAGGGTGCCGCCGGCAGCGGGGCGGGGCCTAAGCTACCGGTGGTTAGGGCGCAGGAAGAGTCTCTTGAGATGTTGGTCGAGACTCTTCGCTGTTAGCTATCGCTATTTCGCTATGGCACAGGCACATTAAACAAAGCCGAAGAAAATACCTTATTTGCAAAGCGTACATGTTTAATCTGCTCTTAAGAAAAGGTTTCCCTAGTTGCTACACCGGTAAAATAAGAAACGCGAGCACAACGAGAGAGGCTCTGGATTCATTTTTCAAAATTGAACTCAAAAACTACAAATTATAGACAAAGAACAAAAAACCGGCCAAGTGCGAGTCGGACTCGCGATCGAAGGGTTCCGTACCATTATCTATAAAAACGGCATAAAAAAACACTTTTGTTGTATGGGAGCCCCCTTAAATATTTATTTTATTCTGTTTTTAAGTATTGTCTGTTATAGCCACAACAGAAATACATCATTTGTGAAAATTTCAACTGTCTAACTATCACGGTTCATGAGATACAGCCTGGAGACAGACGGACAGACAGACGGACGGACAGATGGACAGCATAGACTTAATAATAAGGTCCCGTTTTTACCCTTTGAGTAAGGAACCCTAAAAACGACGGTTTAAGCCGTGTTACGACATTTTCGTGTCGGATGTCTTATTTCATTTACATTTATGAGGTTAACTTCCCAATGTGTTGTTACACTTTTGGCCAATAATTGACACCCTGCATTATTTTGGTAATGTATCACATTTGAAAATTAAAGGCGCCACAATTTACGAGTACATTAAACTTGCAAACTATTGAAGCAGTGTCAACCACTGGCACATTTACCTTATTCTCTATGATTAAACATAACTCGGCAACATTACAAGACAATATTCCCGTATATGCTGCTTGACGAGCCGTATCGTTCCATAAAGGCCGGTTTTTCCACTACATTTTCCAAACAAAATCCGCACGAGCAATTGGCATCTTCTGAGAAAGCCTCTTCCAACTACAGGCTCATTGTACAATTATTATGGGCTATAATGTGTGAAATGGCTTGAAATCATGTTTAAGTAGTTCATCGGTTTTTTTCATTCTTACATTTAGTACAAAATGTTTAGTGCCAGTAACTCCCTGTTTGTAGGCGCTTCCCTCTACACACGGTTTTCCCATGTCATCTGCTACGAGCATAGCATTACAAAATGTTTAGCAGTGAATGTGTTCCAAACTTTCGCGGTATTAGTCGTTATAGCAAAGATAGAAATATCTTTAGGGCCTATACCTACAGACTGCGTTTTTTTCACGCGCCGTCAATGCGCGTTCCCCTAATACCATCTTCATCTTCTTCATCTTCTAGTAGGTAGGCCGTCGACGCGTCGAGTCGTCGCGACGGGGCGTGAAAAAAAAGTAGTCTGCATGCCTATCCCTAACTACCTTTTGTGCTAAGTACATACAATTTAAGTTATATTATTTGTAGATGACGTCGCAGCATACTCTTTCATTGTTAAAAATAGACTGGAATGAACAGCCAGAAGTTATGAACATTTTTATATCTCCTAGGCCTAATATTCCGTATAATTTGTATATCACTCGACCAGCTTTCATCGCGCGTTCTCTTTATGGCGGCTGTATTTCACGTGAAATGACTTCTCATATCTGAGCGGCTGTTTTAATGATTTTCTTTGCCACAGATAAGAAATATATTTGATGCTCAAGTCAAGTTAACGAGGGCGTGAAGGCGTGAATGTTAAACGGATCGCAGTTGTGAATGGTACTCGTATTGATAATCGAAGGAAACTTTTGTAGCAGGCAATGGCATATATATTGCGCATACCGTAAAGGTTAAAATAAGTTTCTGTTGCCGACTGTACTTTTCTGTATACCATCATCAACTGCTCATTGAGACGATTCTAACGAGCCCAAACTCGATGGGGTTATCTGGTTTTATTACGGAGTTCCTATGGCCACCTTCTGTTTCCATCATCAGATCAGCAGTACCATAATATTGAATTGTCATCCAAACTATACTTATACCCAAAATTTCAGCTCAATCAGTCACCGGGAAGTGGGTCAATTTTAACTCGCAAGATTTGACGGACAACTTACTTACATACATACTTTTATACTTACATACGAACAAGTCAAGTTAATATGAAGCTTGCTTGTAAAAAACAACTTGGTGATTTGACCCTGTTCAAATTCATAAATAAGGGGTGGACTGCATAATTCGCGATGGTCAAATTAACCGCCTAGAATGGTGACAACCTAACTTTTCCAACGAGCTTTAGGACAACTCGACTGTCATTTTCCCACTGACAGTCCTAACGTGCGTTCGAGGAGTTGCGTAATCACCCCTCAGACCAAAGTAACTCGCGGTTACGTTACGTGTTGTGCGGTATATTGTTAATAACTCACGCGAAGTCGAACATAAAAGAGAAACTTCGAGATAATCCTATTATTCTGAAAATATATAAGTTTTAATGGATTGCATAACACTCTACTGGCTATGCATTCAGGACAACTGAAGTTTTCAAATTGCGCACCAGGGAAAAGTTTTTGCGAAATACAGTCTATATTTTAATGAATATAGAACTTTAAATCTGTACCGTAAAATGGCACGTGGGTACGGGGAGGGGGCAGATTGGACGGGAATATTTTCAGTTGCTACTTTGATTTCCTGGCACAGGTTGCTCTAAAAGTAATTTTATTATACTTTTAGACATATTATCTTAACATGCGGCAACACGGAGTAACCAAATTATAGCATTAAAAAAAAGTCTCTAGAAGTGAGTGGTGAAAGATATGTGGCCTGGAGTGGAATCAGGGTTGTGGGGAGCGATCATGCGGAAGCGGAAGCATAACATGAGCGGGGAGTGGGACGCAACGCGGATCGAGGCAAGCTAAGCCGAAATTCAGAATCCGAAAGTTTTTCCCCATTCATTTCCCAGCTCACCCCATTGCTGTCCCCTCTTACTCCACTTCGGGGTGAGGTGGGATTTCCCACTATTTTTGTGTTTATCGTTAGTTATGAAATTAAACGACAGATAATCGGCCGGAACAAGTTTTATGTATAAAAATCAACTGTGCCACATGTAAAAATATATTTTTATCGTGGTTTGATTGTCTATTTTCACCCAACTCACCCCATTTTACGGTATTTTACATAAACATTAAGCTGAATTGATGTAAGATGATCTAGGTAATTCTTTGACAATACTCAAAACGAAAATGCACCATTTAATATAATTAAGTTCTGCTTTAAGCTCGTAGATATTTTTAGTTTAGATTTTATTTAGTAAATTTTGCATTTTTCAGCTGAATAATAATTTCTTTATTTTGTACTAGCTCCTGCCCTGGTGCAATAATGTTTAAATATTGCGGTAACCGGTATGAATTTAATAATAAGATAAACATTAACTACTCAAAAGCTGCCTTTAAAGGTACGTAAACGTCATTAATACCCATACTAGTTTCAACCGCAAATATGCATGTTTTAACTAAAACCACATCGCAAAATTAAACGCATTTAAAGTTATGTCGCGTACCAAATAGCCTCACTAATGTTACCCAAATGACTACCAAAAGTCATTAAACGGACGTTTCTAGAATTGAAACAGTTAGCTGCTAACTAATGTAAATGTTAGTCTAGTCACCAGATTGAGTAAACAGTGTGGCCGATCTAACTACATTGAGGTATTGCAAGCTAAACATTAAGATATGGTCTGTATTAGGTAGGTACTAAAATAGAGCTAAGCTATTTGTATAGGTAATTTTCTACCCTACGTAATAAAACTGTCTTGGATTTATTAAAGGGAAAAAAAAACAACATAAAAAAGTTTCTGAATACTATGCACTACCGATGTTATCGCAGCAGATTGTCTTATACGCGACTGTTAAACAAATATTCTATGTTAGACCTTCGGTCGAGGCGCTCGTTGCTCGAAGGAATGGTATTTTAAACCTATGTAACAATCACTTTGACAGTATTGTTCTTAACAATAAACTTAGTTATAAAGTTCCCAATCACTGTTCCTGTTCGTGACCGGTCGCTGCCGGACACACGCCGGTGAGCGCGCGCCTCTGCGCAGACTCGCTGACACATATAGCAAAAGATTCTGTAAGATAGACATTTTTGGAAATAGCATTTTACTTTATAAAAAACAAATTATCGACGTACTAACATCTAAGCACTAATTGTTAATATAAACAATTCGATTTCTTATAAAATAAATAGATCCATAAAAGGAGTCACCTTTATGTTGTAATTGTTGACACCGGCAGTCCTTAAGACTAAACGTGCTATGAATGACCCTGAATGTCAAACACTTTCTAATATGTGGTAAACGGTGTGGGTCACACATATTGTAATCACTAGTTATATAAGTATTCACAAGTACCCCTTGTAGTAGCTGTTTGTTTTTAAAAAAAAAAAGGGATTAAATATAACGACCACCAGAAAATGCTTTGATACTAAGCTCTCTTACCAAAAAAATAATTCTACCATTACAATTTACAATAGTACTAGCTGTTTTAGCAACGACTGCACATTAAATTGTATTCGAAGACCAAATTAAGTAAATAATCAACAAGTCTTAGCGAGCAAATGAATACAATATTTCTACCTAAATAATAACCCACTATGCTTGCCATAAAATGTATGCATATTACCAAATAAAATATAATGACGCCAAATTTACAAGTGCTACCAAAACCCGAATCAGCGCACCCCACTTCCACGTGATCTTGTCTGTCCTACCCCTAGAGTGTATATAAAAGCCCGCGGAGCCAGAAGCTTTGAAGAGTTTCTGGCGGGAGCCCGGGTGGAGGGCGGGAGACTGAGTCCCCGAAACGAAAGCGGGGCTTCGTCGAATTTAGGAATTATTTTACTATTTTTGGGTTAGCAATGATTTATTAGGATAGCATTTTCTTTTATAGGAAAGTAAGATGTTATAATTTGGGTTATTATTTTACATTAAAACGAAGATTACATTTTGGCGATCATTTACTATTTTTGGGTTAGCAATTATGTATTAGGATAGCATTTTTTTTAAGATGTTATATTTTGGGTTATTATATAAGTATTTCACATTAAAATGGATATTAAATTTTGGTGATCATTTACTATTTTCGGCAGTAAAAAGTGTTTTTTGGCGTTATATTTTACTATATCTGGTGATCCGTTAAACATATGCCTTTATTAAATAGGGTTGTGAACTCAAAATGTATTATGACATATGCCTAGTGACGAAAATCCTATTCAGATATCTCAAAACATTACGAAGCTTATAATTGCTTGTTGGAGAGAGAAAACGCTCAGGGATCGTGACGTCACGGCACTCGAGCGTCATAGTAAATAAATGACAATCGTTTCATATGAAGGTGCGTTATTCTTAAATTTTTGGATACTTCTAACTTTGTGATTATTTAATCCGCTGCTTTAATTTTTACTGCATTTGACTATATGTATATTTATTCAATTTTCGAGAAAATTCAATATAAATAATTATTTAATTTGGTGTTAACACCTATATTAAGAAAACACTAAATACATTCTGTTAGAGTAGAGTGTCTATGTTTTCAAGAGAAAGTGCAATTTTTCTGACGCCGCCGCAGTAGATGGACAATGGCTGAGTAAAATGCAATTACCGCGTGTTCACACTGCGTCCGTTTCCGTGTCCGGGAGGCATCCGTCTCTTTCGCACTCGGGCGAAACATCGCAAGCGAGAAAAAGAGGGATGCCTCCCGGACACGGAAACGGACGCAGTGTGAACACGCGGTTAGTAGTCGAAACTGAATGACAC
Organism: Epinotia ramella; assembly: GCA_947578815.1. Classification (NCBI taxonomy): domain Eukaryota; kingdom Metazoa; phylum Arthropoda; class Insecta; order Lepidoptera; family Tortricidae; genus Epinotia; species Epinotia ramella. The sequence continues at coordinate 8,710,776 of OX388217.1, read as the reverse complement.
ATTTGGGACATTCCAACATTCATGCACAGTCAATAGAGGAAATCTGCTTACTCATAACATAACCAAAACTAAAAATAATCTAAATTATGACGTCCTTCCTATTATGTGTAAATTCAAATGTAACGTAATATTTTATGAACACATTAGACAACAAAGATAAGGTTGAATAAATACTTGACCCTTTTTTTCACATACAATAGGATTTTTTCCGCATTAAATAGTGAGGAATTGGACTGTCATCTGAGACCTCACGCACAAAAAATAAAACCAAGAGTTATTGGGAAAGTTCAAGGGAAATGGTGAAAACATTTTAACATGAAGAAATATCAAGTTCCACAAAGAATAACTGCTGGCTAGCTAGCTCTGTCTGTTTGTTACTTTTTACCCGACTGTCGAAGGAGCGGTGGGTTATGTTTTTCGAGATTGTATGTATGTATGTATGTGTGTATGTCTTATTTTTTGTCTCGCCCTGCGGCCTAAACCGTTTGACATATTTCGACATAAGAGGTGTCGGATTCCTCTGAATCGTGGGAGTGATATATAGTTGGAAAAAGCAGTAAGGTTTTTTGAAAAACCTTATAAATTCACTAGTTCATGTTTATTGACTGACGTGTCGACTTGGACAGGAAGATGTGGACGCGATCGTCAAATGGTCGATAACGGGATCGTGTTGAACGCTGACAAGACCAAATTAATGATAATTCACTCTCTATACTTGATTCCTAAGGATATATGCCCATCCATATTTACTCACAGCTTCACCTGCCTCCACAACAATATTATCCCAGTCAACTGTACATGCAAGCCAATAGAAAAAGTTAGTACCGTTACATATCTTGGCTTGAAAATCGATGAAGACTTCTTTTGGTTACCACACATTGATTTTATTTCTTGCAAATTAAGAATACCACTAGGCAAATTTTACCATTTAAGTAACAGAATTCCTACCAGTACCCTAAAATGCTTATACAAGTCAATAGTAGAATCCATCCTCTGTTATGCCCTTGATAGCTATGGTCTAACTTTCAAAACAAATATTGAAAAATTAGAAATGTTACAAATCCGATTTCTGAAATTACTTGTAAATAAGAAGACAAAAGATAACTGTAAAAATAACTACAAAAATATGTAAAATCTTACCGGTAAACTCTAAGCTGAAATACTTGTTAGCAGTAAATAACCATGTCAACCTGAAATACAAGACTTACACCTAGTTAGACACAAACAGAACACAAGGACAATAACCGCGGGCAAGTATGAAGTACCTAGAGTGTCCAATTATTATGGTGATAGGACACTAAAGAAACGTATACCTTACAATACTAAACACTCTGCCCGTGGTCATTGTTCATGAACCTAAAAAAGCTAGATTTAAGATCCGACTAAAAAAATACCTTATTGATGCCCTGTAGAAATCTTAATAGTAATATAAAGAGTACTCGTACCTATACATTGTAGATATTTAAGACACTAACTATATTATGTTAAAGAGAAATGAGACTGTAATTTTGACTCCACAGTCAAACTAACGACGTAGTTTTGTGGAGCAATGTATCTTACTATTCATGTGTAATTTTAGTTGTTAATAAATAAAAAAAATAAAAAATAAAAAAAATTAAGGCCAAAGGGCGGAATCGGTTTGCGGTGTTTAGTGTAGATTATTTAAATGATACCTTGTGCGTAGAAAAGCTAGAAAACCATAATCATCATAACTCGAACCTTAACTAATAATTTGCGCAAATTGTATGTGTTTATATTAGTGTTTAGAACTTTACCGAGACCTTACTGATTTTAACGTTGTACTCTCATCAGCCACGAAATCCCGATCGATCATCAGATCAAGCGCCGCAAGTGGAACTGAATTGGACACACTCCGGAGGGGCCCCGACCTTAACCTAAACAGGCATTGGAATCCCCAAGGAAAGTGAAAGCGTGGCCGTCCCAATCAAACCTGGCGGCGTACTGTGGTAGACGACGCGAAGAATATCGGGAAGTCTTGGAGTGAAACGAGGAGCTCAAGACCGATCTGCATGGAGAGTCACTGTGGACGCCCTCTGCCCCATCTAGGGGACATAGGATCTTAAAAGTCCGCAGTCAGCTTGGCCGAATTTCACCTTCCCATACAAACGTAGTTACGCTCTCATTTTAAAACTACGTATTGGATTGTGATGAAACTTTGCATATACAATAGCATGAGGTATATCTATGTCTGTAATTAGTTATATGGTTCCAGTTTATAAAACAAACGAAATACAGCAAAAATAAATTTTGTATGAAAAACTTCAATTCGCTTTATTTTTTTTACTATGGTATCTGAAGCTACATAAACTATTTACAGACGTAGATATACCTTATATCATTGTATACGCAAAGTTTCGTTACAACCCAACACGTAGTTTTAAAATGAGAGCGTAACTACGTGTGTATGGAGAATCGAGCTTACTGCGGACTCTTAAGTCTCATCAGCAAATCTGCATCACTCATTTAAATGCAGGCACACAGTAAATAATCTGTACTGACCTAACTGACAGCTTACAGCTTCTAGGAACCCATGACCGCACCAACAAATGCGCAAGTGGCTTCAATCTCAGAACTGATTATAGATGAAGTTTAGTATGGAAATAAGAAAGAAAGGAAATAATTTATTAGTGCAAAACCTATACATAAATAAAAGTGTAACAAACCATAATCCTAATACACATTATTTTTAGTAATTTGCACTAAAGGGCTTGCACTCAGCTTAATGTCACGGAGCTAGCCAGAGGACACATTCCGTGACGCTGATTTTCAGTGAAGTGAAGAGATAGTTTGAGTCTCAGAAAATAGACCAGATACCTACTTCGTATAATTTAGTACCTACCTTTGAATAAAGGTTGGAAATTTCCAACCTTTATTCCTCAAGGATGGCTAATTAAAGCAAATTTATTTCAAGTTCCAGTTACACATCGCAATTGTTGCAGGGAGGAGAAAATATGCATCTATACTATAGCGTTAAAATAAACGTACCTAGTTATTAAATTATTTTATTGAGTTTTTGTATGGTTTGTCCGTAAATTCAATGTTTTAAATCTTTGAATAAAAATTTTCAGTTCTCAACTACACTTTAGATACCTATTAGCCACCCCTTTACACACAGCAAACGTAGTACAAACATAAACATGACAGTGGAATATGTTACACGCCGAAACCGACCCGTTTCCTATGTGCAAATTAGCATTTAAATCAGCACGCTGTCCGTGTACATATACGTACATACAGGTACATAAATACTGTTCTCCTCGTTTACGTAGACTTAAAGTGACTAGCTGATTTACGGTGGTGCCATCTCATTATTTAACTGCTAAGGAGATTTAAATTGTCTGAAATGATTATAGCAGCCTATCCCGCAGGGAATGGTAATTGCTTTTGAACCGACTTCAATAAAAGAATAGACTCACTCAGTTCGACTGCATGTTTAAGAGTATTTAATTATGTGCGTAATCTACTTTGTGCGACCGTTACATGGCATATATACGGACGTCACTGTCGCTCTCTTATTGGCCTTGCAAGCCCCGTACTTTAGACATAGACATAGAAGATATAGAAAAACTGTATTAATAGACACTGCTTAAATCATCTTTTCTAGATGTAATAAAAATGAATATAATAGTACATTACTACAGAGGCCAGCCGAGTACAGAAAGTTTACGGAAATACGTTAGATCCTTTATACAATTATAACGATTACCCATACGAATTAAAGTATAGGATACAAAAGTCGCAATTAGATGCTAAGGCCTATTTATGTAAGAGTAAAGAGTCATGGAAAGATAGCTATGACGCATATGTAAACCCTGTGAAGTGTAAAGAGGGTGATTTAGTTTTAGTTAAAAACGAGGCTAGTTCGAACAAGTTGGACTGGACCCATTGTATTTAGGTCCATTTAAGGTAGTGAAAGATATAGAACCAAATGTAATCATTATAGATAATAAAAACAAACAAAAAACTTTACATAAGAACAGGACTAAAAAATATTATTCTTGAAAAAGAAAAAAAAAATGCTACATATAATTATTTTTTTTCACGCAGAGGGGGCGTGTGGTGTGTGTGTCTAGATATAAGTCATGTATCATGCTATAATGAGTTAGTCTGTAAGAAGTGTTTGACCAGTAAACATGTAATCATCTATCGTATTTTATTATACCTCCATCCATCCGTACAACATAGACGGCCGAGCGTAGCGAGGTCGGGAAGTTATGAGGCTGGCAACCCCTTTTCACGCCGAGGTATGTATAGTGCTTTTCTCAAACATGCAATGAAATAAATTAAAGAAACTCCAAGAAGTCGAACTTTAATTTTCATGGCTGAACGCCGTGATGCTGTGCCACAAATTGTGGACTGGAAATTAAAAAAGACCATCTTGCAGGCCTCCAATTTTGTATGAAATGCCATCGTCTCGCTGCGCCCGAAACGTGACACTTCGAAGCCCATTATGAAGAACACAAAGTCAATATTTCATTGCATGTTTGAGAAAACTTCTTAGTTACGCCCTGGGAGTCGATTCGAGCGTAAGTACGAATTCTAATTAGAATTCGTGCTCATTGTGTTAAGTGAGCTTAGCGCTCGAAGAAGCAAGCAAGCACATTGGAAACAAATCAAAATCTAATTGGAGTGCAAAACGTAGGTATTATATCAATAATATTGATATGATACTTATGTGATACAACATGCAATAAATCATCATTTAGTATACGACAAATTCTTGGTACAAATTCGTTTCTTCCCCACAACGCGTGACAAGTCCGAAATGTGTTAGACGTGAAAATAACAACTTATTATTATTATGTCTACGCTCGTTCGAAAGTTACTCAATTACGGTACTGTTTACATAAATTGAGACGCATCGAACGGTAAAATCAGTTTTGCTGTTTAGACTTCAGGGAGCCAGCCATAATACCTACGTTTTGCACTCCAATTAGATTTTGATTTGTTTCCAATGTGCTTGCTTGCTTCTTCGAGCGCTAAGCTCACTTAACACAATGAGCACGAATTCTAATTAGAATTCGTACTTACGCTCGAATCGACTCCCAGGGCGTAACTAAGAAGTTTTCTCAAACATGCAATGAAATATTTATGTCATATCAAATAGCAACTTCGAGCTCTAAAAAACATTTATAAGCCCTACTTTTTAACGGCCTAATACTAAAAGGCTCCATAGTAGGGTCATTTAAATATTTTCCCTGCATCAGCTATCCATTATACAAATACATCATATAATTGATATGACACGAGTGTGACACACTTGATCTTACTGTCTCTTTCCTTAATTTCAACGAAAGATAAAGATGGAAAAAATATCTAGTCAGCGAAAAGTGATAAATAAGGGCGTTGGGAAGAGGAAACACTAAGGGCTAGATGATTGAGAAATAGGTATTTGTAAAATGTATTGCTGTCGCGCCAACCTCAAGCCTCCCCCCGCAGACCGCGATAGAGACAACTGCAGCTTGGACCGAAAATACCTATTAAAAGTACATAAAATCAACGTTTCGTAGTCCCCTGATTTCTTCTCCAAAACTTGACCTATTTAACTATTTTTTTTATATAAAATCAAAAAAAGGCTTTGGCCGTGTTCCTATGTTTTCCTTTTTTTTAATAATCTAGTCAAAACTGTTTTCTGGATGTTTGAATACAGCGGAAAATCTGGCATTTTTCTTATGTTTTTGAAGGGTATTAAGAATAAATTTATGAAAAAAAGGAAAACAGGAACATGTCAATAGCAGAAATAGATTTATGGAAAAAAATATTGCTCTACTGCCATTATCCAGGGAGATAACAGGGGCCTTTCTACGGAAATACGGCCCTTGTGTTTCCTCTTAATAGTGCGCGTGCGCTGTGAATTGTATTGTCGTACTAGCTTCCGCCCGTGACTTCATCTGCGTGGACCCGAAATAAAAACTATCCCATATTTTAATCCAGGCTATGCACTATCTTCGTGCAAAATTTCATCCAAATCGGTCAAGCCGTTTAAGCGTGATTTAAGTAACAAACATTCAGACTTACGCATTTAACTATAATATTAGTTGGATTATGATATTTGTAATAAGGCAACGTTAATTTTGCGTAAGCGCCAACCCCTGGGTGGTTTTCTTTCCCTGAATACAACAACAGACAAATGAGCGCGGCGTAAACACAAAACGAGAGCAATACTTACGTTCAAGAATCGCGCCACACTATATTATAATTAGAGATAATGTTTACCTCTCCTCTACCTTTGTTTTCATGTGATACCGTAAAAAGGGGTAATAAGGGATTGATGGGGCAGATGGGACGCCAATATATTTCAGTTGTTACTTTGATTTCCTGGCTCAGGTCGCTATAAAAGTAATGTTATTATACTTTTAGGCAACACGGAGTAGCCAAATTATACCATAAAAAAGTGGTCTCTAGAAGTGAGAGGTGTCATATGTGGCCTGGCCCCGTATCATGGTCGGCCTTATCACGCGATAAGTGACAAGATAGAGCGTCAGTCTCGTTCTATCGAACGGTGTCTGCCAGTGACGGACGCTTTATCTATATACGGGGCCTGGAGTAACCAGGGTTGTGGGTAGCGATCACGCGGGAGAGGAGCGATAAATATGAGCGAAGAGTGGGACGGAATGCAGATCGAGGAAAGCTTATCCGATATTCACAATCCAAAAGTTTTTCCCCACACATTTTCCCAGCTCACCCCATTGCAATTTGCAATGCCCTCTAAATCCACCAAGGGGTGAGGTGGGATTTCTCACTATTTTTGTGTTTATCGTTAAAATTATGATATAGATAATCATTATGAAACTAAAATTCATACGGCCGGAATATTTTATACGTATAAAAATCAACGTGCCACATGTAAAAATATTTTTTGATCGTGGTTTGAATGTCTATTTTGATCCAACTCACCCCATTTAACGGTACATTCTTCTTAAGATTTTGAAAAGCAGCTAATGTTAGCTCTTCATCCATGATGCATACCTGTGGACAAGCAATAAAATATAATCTTTCATCTTAAGGTAATACAATTTGTCACTTCGAATATTTATTTTACTCGCCTAGACACATAAATCATGCTACCACTAACATGAAACACGGACAATGAGCATCGGACAATATGGGGGAAATGATCTAGAAACTGACGGAGCAACAGTTATGGTAAATAAACCTTACACAAGGCTTAACCGAGCCTCTAACACATAAGGCTCGGTTAAGCCTTGTGTAAAGGATCTCCTCTTTCCTTGTTAGGTTTACGTCAGTGCTTGATTTTTTTTTCAATCTTTTGTTATACCTTTTTGTCGGCGTGATTGAATTAATGCCGAATTACAGCTTTCTAGTAGTAAGGGTCACTGAACTAAGCCGCAGACGGGCAGACGGACAGACGAACATAGCGAAACTATAAGGGTTCCTTGTTGACTACGAATCCCTAAAAAAGAAAAACAGTTTTTCGTGACACAAAAAATACATATATATATGGTGTCACGAAAAGCTCGCCTCAGCATAATTCCAACTTGAGAGCCGACGCTGTACCTACTTGTGCGTACTTAGCACTTTCAATATTAATTCATAGCATAAAATAAATTATTCATATCAATATATAGTACATCTGACTCACGAGACCGTTTTCAAAAAAATGAGATGGTTTCGAAAATCTGAATCAACAAAAAAATTATATATAATTATTGAACCTGGTCTCAAAATTTCCTTAAAATCGGTTGTGAAATGCGACTTGTAGGTAGAGGAAAACCGCAGGACAGCCGCAAGAATTTTTGCCCATGAAACAAACTTCATTCGCATCGCTCGATCGTTCAATGAACATTCGTGTCGTGTTGACTATTAGGCAATAACGTGTCAAACATGGGGATGTTATGTAACATCTTGTATAAATAAAATAAATAAATAATAACAGCTTTTTTAAGATTATTATAGGTGATAACTATCAACACTGCATAAGTCCCACTCGTTAAGTCAGCTTAGCATCCATTTAATACAATAAAATACAGTTCCGTAAGAGGCTAAGAAATTATTAATTAAATTGACTTTAACGCAAATATAGAGAAACAAGAATTTGAAACATCAGATTACCATAATGAACAACTTTCAAATAAAGTTAAAGACAAACTTATAATCACATGACTACTGTAAAATGGGGTACTAACGGATCGAGGGGGCAGATGGGACGCGAATATTTTCAGTTGCTACTTTGATTTCCTGGCTCAGGTTGCTGTAAAAGTAATTTTTGTACTCGTCGATTAAAATTTGTGTATTACGATTTCATAGAGAATACTGCAACGTCACTCTTTTCATCGTTGAATAGTCTATGTTACTTCCGAAACAACTGAAATTTCGATACGCTCTAGACAACCGAAAAAAAATTGAAAATAGAACTTCGTATTTCAATAATGTGTCCTTGTTTAAATAGACTCGATCCGATACAAGATTGCCAATCTATGGCGTTTCAGAACGTAGCAGCGTCGCGTCATCTGTCAAAAATCTAACTTAAACTTGCTGCTGTATCCAGGGCATAAAAAAAATAAAAAATCTACGCCTAGTGATTGGCTAGTATTTAGATAATCACAGCACAGTACTGCAAAATTACGGACGCCGGTGGTGTGATGTGATAACTTTTCTTTTCAAAGCTAAACTTAAAAAGTTACAATACTCGTAAAAACTAAGAATATGAGTAGTGACAGTGACGAAACATCTTTAACTCCTCAAGAAATAACTAATATGGCAGAGGAACACTTACCTTGCTACCTGAAAAGTCAAAGAGCCTGTACAATAGTAGAACTAGACAAGATTATAGTAGGTACTTACGATATTTAGTTTTCTTATATACTCGTATTAATGACTTAAATTATTAATTTTAATGAACTCGTACAAAAAGTATTGTTCACAATAGTGTCATAATCAAGCTTTTTGCACCTTACTTAGACCACTCAGCAAGCTTCGTGGCCTAAACACGGTAGGTACTCGACTAGAAAGCTCTCTATTATAACACGATTGTGAAAATTACTATTTATTATACTTTTAGACATATTTTCTTATCTTGCGGCAACACGGAGTAGCTAAATTATACCATAAAAAAGTGGAGTCTCTATAGGTATAAGTGAGAGGTGTCATATGTGGCCTAGAGTGTAACCAGGGTTGTGGGTGGGTAGCGATCATGCGGAAGAGGAGCGATAAATATGAGCGAAGAGTGGGACATACATATACATATACATACATTTTCCCAATTCACCCCATTGCTGTCCCCTCTAACTCCACTTCGGGGTGAGGTGGGATTTCCCACTATTTTTGTGTTTATTGTTGAAGTTATGAAATTAAACGAAAGATAATCATTAAAAAACTAAAATGTATACAACCGGAACATATTTATGTAGAAAAATCAACGTGCTACATGTAAAAATGCATTTTTATCGTGGTTTGATTGTCCATTTTGACCCAACTCACTCCTTTTACGGTTCTTAATGATTGTTGATTGTTGATGTAATTTTTATATGCTTACTTCTAGTGCTATTATTGTCACGAATGAATGCTTAATATAATAATCTATAATCTCAAGTCGATCTATAACATTTAGCAATTACTATCAGTCCATCGGCAAACCCAATATAACGCTATTTCCGTATCTATCAATACAAATACAGCCTGGATTTCAATCTAGGTCATACCGATATTTGAATATTCGGGTTTCCAATGAATTCCTGTAATTCGGCCAACAGAGCCCGTAAGTGTTTATTCAAATGTCTCGTTTGTTTGCCGACGCTCAACGGAATATAGCTTGTTATGGGTATTTCTTACTCAAAACAATAAATCAAATGTTTTTCTACGGACGAATAAATTCATAAGTACTTCCATATTGCAATATGCTTTTTTTTTTAATGCATCTTATTAACCTATTCAATGCCAATCACAACACAATTGCGTCAGATGACTTCAGGCGATTGCTTGCAGAACCAATGGCTGGCAGGAAGGCTCTCGAGTGGCGCCAGTTACCGGCAGGCGCAACGTAGGTAGACCGGACAAGGTGGACTGATGACCTCGTAAAGGTCGCGGAAGTCCGCAGGTGCAGGACCGGTCGTTGTGGCACTCTTTGGAGGCGGCCTATGTTCAGCAGTGGACATCTTTAGGCTAATATGATGATGATGACTTCTGGCGCTTTAACCTACGTACTATGCTGCTGTGAACTATAAAACGCACATGGACAAAAGCCATCCCATCAAGTGAGTCAGGTCTCAACGTTCTTCCCTATTTACACGTTAAAATGACCGCATAAATTGACGTAAGTATTTGAAACAAAGGCACCAAATTGTCCTGTTCGTTTTAATATACATAGCTGAATTCAACTGAGATCTTTGTCCCGTGAATATTTCTATCAATGCTCCTAATGTGGCATTGCCTTTGTGCAGATTCCCAGAAATACTGCCCAGAGCATTACCTACGGGGAATTTGGAGCCGGATATGTTGTCACATAAAATTTGTTTGTTTTCATTTCACATCGAAAATGCTTTACGTTGTACCGAATACTGTCCAAGCTAATTACGTACCAAAAGAACAACATTTATATTTATATAACGGTTATATAAATTAATATGTTGCAATATCGCCGCTACCCAAAGGTCTCTCTCTAGCGATAAGACCACCTGTCTATGTTTTATGGTCTGCTTTATTTATTTGGTATGGTTTATTTTTTCTTGAGGTTTGCAGTAAAGTGTATTTGTATTGCATTGTCACCCAACCGAGCTTGATGTAAGTATGGAAGGCTTGGACATTGCCATTCTAATGCCGGCTGTTACACATTGGGCCAACGTTGGCGCGTGAGTAGGATGCAGCTATGCAAACGCATGAGAACGATATAAAGCCCTCTTCCTCTAACGCATAGCTGCTGCTCACGCGCCAACGTTGGCCCAATGTGAACAGCCGGCTTAAGAGGAGAAAAAGACTTGGTTTCCGAAAAAGAGATCCTCCGATATAGACCGGAAGATACTGACACAATTTTTCCGGTCATTTGTACCAAGTATGGCGGCCCTTCAGGGGTCTAATTACGTAATGACGAAAAGAAAAATGATAGTCATAGCGCTGGTACTGGTAGCCCAATCGCGTGGGCATTAATCGAAAGAGTCGGATAAATTACGAAAATGAAACGATTTACAAGATATCTTGTAATTCCCGATAGTCGATGAAAAAAGAGGTAGGCGGTAGCATAACGCCATACTTCTCTGCACGGCTAGCACGCGACGGCGCGCGACCTCTCTCGATTTTTCTCGCACTACCCGTCTCTCACTTATTAGACCACATAGAACAAGAGGTATAGTGCGATAAAAATCGAGAGTATGTCGCGGCCGTCGTGTGCTAGACGTGCTGGTGTGACTTACGGCCCACAATACCGACAAAACGTGGCAAACAAGTTTACGGACCATGCACCTAATGGTAAGTGGTTACCGGACCCTATGGACACTTGCAATTCCAGGGGTGTTACATGTTCCTGAGTCATGGATGTTTTCTATATATTAAAGTATTTATTTATTTATTTATCTATATAAGTATGTTCGTCGTCTAGTGCCCATAGTATAAGCTTTGCTTACTTTGGGACTAGGTCGATTTGTGTAAGATTGTTCACAAATATTTATCTGTTTATTATTTAAACAATTAAAACTATGTTAACATCTGCTATCCTGAATCCTAAATTAAAACCTTCGTAGCAGATTTAATTTTCCGCTGTAACCTAATTTAAAGTACCCATAACTCATTAAATTTACGTCTTAATAATCAAGGGAGTCGTAAAACAGAAAAGGCCTACACAGGAACATAAAACGAGACTGAATTTTGATACGATGTCAAAGAGTGGTTTCTTTAACAAGATTAGTTTGTTGTAGGCCGTCTTATATTAAAAGGATGTCAATAAACTTTTAGCACCTTTAAGTAAACGGCTTTATTGTTTAACGAGCAATTTTAGTAACTGTTATGGTGTCATATAAAAAATTAAGTAAGATGTAAAATGGGAATGGGGAGTTAAACTATTTCAAACGAATGAGATGCGTTAACTCCCGTCCCCCATTCAGCATGCAATATTAAGATACTTATGTATATTTGTATGTATTTATGTATGTACATGCTTTATTGTACACAGGACATAGATCTTTATCTATTTGAATTCTATTCTACTTGAATACAGACAAAATAGGTTAAGTCGGTAACATGAACTTAACCCTGAACGCTACTATTACTACTACCTACTACTACTAGTATTAGTAGTAATAGTTAGTTGTACATACAAATAAAAAACAAATCCTGAACATAAAGTACACACGCACAATCATTTGTTTCAGTCCAACTGACTATTTCTATCAACCTATCAATCATTCCAGAAATATGTAGATGGCTTTTGGGAGGAAAATCGCAATATTATTGATGAATCAATGGTCATTAACCGTTCTAGAGAACTTATGATTTTCTATTCCACAGCAATAAGCCTTGATATTCTTTTGCACCCTAACTAGTAAATCTTTTATATTCCAATGGTGTTTCGCCCATAGTTTTAAAACATTTTTCTTTCACGGGCCAAAATCCAATTGAAAACTGCATCCGTAGGCGATGCGAGCGGAGCACACTGCCGGTTTCGAAAGCTTAAACCGGACAGTTTCCCAGGCTCGTCTCATGTTGTAACGGGATTGAAACAAAAACTATTTTATTCGGAATAAAATAAGGTTCAAATTGGCGAACAAGCGTGACATACGAGATTGTTAGAGTTGATATTCAGTCCAGCAGACACATATTGACTCTGTGTCAGAGCAGCCGGTAAGGATATTTAAATGTATTTTGGCTTGAATTTGGACAGGTGTCGCTTTTAAACGAATATTACATTTTCGTGTCACATTTTCAATAAGCTGTTATTTTATAAGGACTTTTTATGTACCTATTCATTTCATATATAGGACAGTATAAAAAGTGATGCTTTAAAAAAAAAAAATGTGTATTGTATAACAAATTATGAAGGTGAAACAATATTTTAAGGCCCAAATAAGGAACGCATGAAGAAAACCGATTTTCATTTGTTTCAATGGTAGCTTTTTAGTTAACGCTTAGTAAAAGAGGTAAGTATGTTAGAAGTTACAAAATATTTATATGAGTAGGTATAGGCATAAAATAATATTTTCCCGGCATAATCGACGAAAAAGGAGATCGCAAAAACCTCGTATTCAAAAATAATGAACCCAAGTTTTTGCTCAATTGCTGTTAGAGCGATTGAGGCGAATGAGGAATTACCTTTTTATTTCTCTTACAGATTAACTTCAAAATGCGAAAGCCTTACCGAGTGTTCAAATTCCTTGTATAAATTTGTTTTATGTTCGATGGAATGGATGGGAAAATTAGTAATTCATTTCTCAAAGATGAATAAGCGTATATGGGTTGTGAAGGATCACGTAACATTTCAAACCTTACTACATAAAAAAAAACTATGGTACTATACTTATGTGCGGTTAAACATGGTGCTCGAACGGCTTGTTCAAATGGGATGTTAAAAAATAAAAAACGCGCAAATTACCTATTATTTAATGGCATATGTTTAACGGACCACCAGATATAGTAAAATATGAACACAAAAAAAATACTTTTGACGACCAAAAATAGTAACTGAGCACCTAATTTTTTTCACCATTTTAATGTGAAATGATAACCTAAATAATAACATCTTACTATCCTATTTAAAGAAAATGTCTCCTAATTAATCATTGCTAACACATAAATAGTAAATGATCACCAAAATGTTACCACCATTTTAATGTGAAATAATTACCCAAATTATAACATCTTACCATCCTATTAAAGAAACTGTCTCCAAACTAATCATTGTTAACCCAAAAATAGTTAATGAGAGCCAAAATTTAATCACCTTTTTTATGTTAAATGAAAACCAAATTATAACATCTTACTATCCTACTAAAGAAAATGTGTCCCTACTAATCATTGCTAACCCAAAAATAGTTAATGAGGGCCAAGATTTAATCACCATTTTTATGTTAATTGTTAACCAAATTATAACATCTTACTATCCTATTAAAGAAAATGTCTCCCAACTAATCATTGCTTACCCAAAACTAACTCAGTCTCCCGCCCTCCGCCCGGGCTCCCGCCAGAAACTTGCTTCTGTCTCCCCGGGCTTTTATATACACTCTAGGGGTAAGACAGACAAGACCACGTGGAAGTGGGGTACGCTGATTCGGGTTTTGGTAGCTATTTTTACCTTTCGAGTACTTTATTTGGCAATAAGCATACATTTTATGGCAATCATAGTGACTTATTTAGGTAGACATATTGTAATAATTTCTTCGCTAAGATTAGGTGCTCAGTTACTAAATTTGGTAATCATTTACTAAATTTGGTCTTTAAATACATTTTATAGCAATCATAGTGGGTTATTTAGGTAGAAATATTGTATTAATTTGTTCGCTAAGATTAGGTGCTCAGTTACTAAATTTGGTAATCATTTACTAAATTTGATCTTTGAATACAATTTAATTGTGCAGTCGTTACTAAAACAGGTAGTACCATTGTAATGGTAGAATTCTTTTTTTGGTGTTCAGTACATTTTTTTGGTAAGAAAGCTTGAGGGTATCAAAGTATTTTCTGGTGGTCATTATATTTGTTCCCTTATTTAATTGATTACCTTGTATTTATTTTTATTGTAATATTTCCTCACATCGTTTGAGAAAAGTACTATACAATCCTCGGCCGGAACAGGGATTGCTGGACTCATTGCATCCGGCCTCGTCTACGACTCGGCCGTCTACCCCAATCTCTGCACTGCAGTAATCTACACACACAGTAGTGTCACATCTGGCACGATTGTCGTTGGTTTGTATACATAAAAGATGTTCCGGCCATCTTAATTTTAGTTTTTTAATGATTATCAGTCGTTTAATTTCATAATTTAAACGATAAACACAAAAAAAAGTGGAAAATCCCACCTCACCCCTTAGTAGAGTTAGAGGGGTTAGCAATGGGGTGAGCCGGGAAAATGTATGGGGAAAAACTTTCGGATTCTGAATTTCGGATGAGCTTGCCTCGATCCGCGTTCCGTCTCACTCTCCGCTCATATTTATCGCTCCTGTTCCACTTGATCACTCCATGGTTTCACTCCTGGTCACAAATCTTTCATCTCTCACTTCTACAGACTCCACTTTTTTTTAATGTTAGAATTTGGCTACTCCGTATTGCCGCAAGATAAGAAAATGTGTCTAAAAGTATACTAAAATTACTTTTAGAGCAACCTGAGCCAGGAAATCAAAGTAGCAACTGAAAATATTCGCGTCCCATATCTGACCCCTCAATCCCTCCGTACCCCATTTTACGGTAACTTCGGAAAAGAATGCCTACAATGAATGCAGAATTAAAATTGGGCGTGCTTTTACATTTTACGGCAACGCGTTCCCCTAAGTCAAACAGCCAAACCATACAATACAATGTAAATTACCCGGAAATAAGCGTGTCAGTGAGCAAAAGTTTCATGGAAGTAGAACACTGGAATTATAAATGGGCGACTAACTTTGGTGCACTGGTTTTGTAAAGTATAGGTAATTTTATTCCAAGTAACTACTTATTTATCTGATGTTCCAAACCGAAGTTATCACAATAGGAGTGAGACATAAAAAATCTTAAGTGTATGCTCAAACTAAAACTATTCTTACTTAATTATAATTTAAGCACAGTGTTTTAATATGTGCCAAAAAATGTTACAAGTGAATGCCATATTATTATCACTTTTGCTGGGTCAATCCAGCGTGGAGATTACTGCCCATACCCTCCGCATCCGCAAAAAATAATGCGGAGTTTTTGCGGACGCGGATATGTAGTACAGATAGAGGCCAACAGGGCGCGTGCCACGTGCATGTTCAGTATTTTCGTCATTAGTGAATAAGAATCTTCATTTCGTTTCTGTACGTCTAGCACAACTTGCTGACAAGCCGCTTCTCGCGCGACTGAGCGTCCCCTGTCTCATTCGCACCGTGCAAATTCGAAAGAGGAGGGTAGATCTTTCTCGACTCGCGTCGCGGCGCGGCGTCAGTTGTGCTAGGCCCCCTGTAATCTTAAGATTCGCCGTATTCGTTAGGTTTGCTCCAATTGTAAATCAGTCGCAACGTGTTCGAGTACTGCGTTAACCTAAAGCAACGTCTTTAGTATTTATGTTTTTGAGTGTTTTGCCTAATTTGCCTCAAAATCCGCATCCGCGGATGTGAGCCTCGAAATATCCGCATCCGCGGATGTCTAAAAAGTCGCATCGGCGGCATCGCCCTGAATTACATTTATTAGCTTTTGATGGCATTATGTCCTCGTATAAGTGATGATTTTACTTTCCTTAATATTGCTAATAAAACTTACCTTATTTTGCTATGCCAACTTATTAAAATGTACCTACACATTGTATCAGCTTGGTACACACTGTACATAGTTACGTGGAAATACATTTCAGCACGAATGAGCAATCATACACGTTAGCAGAATTACCCATTGAAGATGAACTGAATGAAATGCTTCCGCACTCAAACGCAAATCACATTGAACGGTATCTGATTGATTCCGCGCGCAGTGAAATAGTAAATTAACTTGGCACATTTACCTACATCACGACTGAATGAAGAAAAATCATAAATACTTACATACATAAATCGTGGCAGCGTGTTATCTCCCTTGCTATTTTCAATATTCGTTAATTCTATTACTCATAACCTTTTCTCATTTTTTTTTTTTATACAATGACGGTGGCAAACAAGCGTACGGCCCGCCTGATGGTAAGCGTACACCGTAGCCTATAGACGCATGCAACTCCAAAGGAGTAACATGGGCGTTGCCGACCCTTGATATGTTTGAGGATTCGCTGTGTTGAGAGCTGAAGGAACAAATTCCCTCGCTCTCAACACAACGCATCCTCGGGAGATCTGGCGACCTTGCTCACCTCCAGGAACACAACACTACTACAGAGCAAGTAGTAGTGTTATTATGGCTGAGGTCTTCTGCAAGGCGGAGGTACTTCCCCAGTTGGGCTGCTCCAAATTCGAGCGAGATCTCTCGGAGAGAGTGAGATCTCGGGAGCTCTGGCGACCTTGCATATTATGACCTTTATGCCGATGGCCTACAAATTTATTCGCAGGGTGTCGCTGGTGATATTTCGACTGTCATCGGCACTACAAACACCGACCTTGAGAGCATCTCAAACTGGAGTCGTAGACATGGAGTCAATGTTGACCCTGCTCACACAGAAGCTATTGTAGTTGGTAGTTCTAAGCTTCTTCCGAAAATTGATCTTGATAACCTTGACCCGATTTATTTCAATGGTGTTTTCATTCCATATGAACCACAAGTTAAAAATCTGGGCGTTATCATAGACCGAACTTTATCTTGGGTGGGCTCAAGTGGGCGAGGTCGGCAGGAAGATGTTTGCTTCAATTAGTTCCCTCAGAAGGCTTCGGAATGTTCTTCCCCTTTCTACCAAAATTGCGCTTGCTCAGACACTACTCCTTCCTATATCAGATAACGCTGATGTTACCTACCTCGATCTCACTGAAAACCAACTCAATTAAGCTTGAGCGTATTCAAATTCGTCTGCATGCGGTTCATATTTGGGTTACGCAAGTATGACCATGTCTCTCATTTTCGCTCTCAGCCTAAGTGGCTCCCGACTCGTTATCGTCGTAACTCTCACGTGATCCTTCTATATAATATTCTGTTTCATCCCGCTACTCCCCGCTCCCTTGAAGTACGATTCAGTTTTTTTTATGCGGCCAGGTCATCCCAAAATCTACTTCTCAGTCTCGTCCTCCTCTTCAAAATTCTATAATAGAGAAGATTCATGATTTTTTTTTATTTTTTTTTTATCTATTCTATAAGTAATTATATAACCGGAAAAAATACAACACTTTCACAATATTATTAAATAACCTAAAAAAAAATATTAAAACTGCTATCATTTTCGGACGATGAAAACGCCACCATTTTGGCGCGCTCATTTGTGACATCACCGTGCACAAAGAACAAATTAAGAACAAAGTGTTTGATTCACACTTTTAATAAATGTGAGTGATATAAGCTTATACGATCAACTTATTGTAATGGAAGAGCAAACAAAAGCTTATTATAAATATTGTATTGTCCCTATGTGTGAACTGCAAATATTTTCATACGCCCAAAGGTGCAAATATAAGGATAAAGTGGTGTAAGGCGATGAGGAGAGATAATATATCGTGCTTGAGTAAACTATATTGTTGTGAAGATCATTTCGACGTGAGTATAAAATGTGTATGTACCTAAAATTTTTTTTATTAGGCCTCGCGAACAATATAAACAATAACCTAACCTCAAAATTGTATATATACTTTTTCATAAAACTATTCTGATTTCCAATTTTTTTAGTTGATAATTAAAAAAATTGGAAATCATCAACAAAAATCATAATATGTTACAAATATTATGATTTTTGTTGATCAACAGCTGACTACGAGTGTTGATTTTGATCATGAAACGTTTTAGCTAAGTTTCTTTGTTTGCACTGTTGATTGAAGATCGAAGTTGAAAGAATTTAATCCTTTTTAGTGAGTGACCTACACAAATTTGTTTTATTATAAGCCTTGACGAAAACAACCTAGTTTGTTAAAGTTCATAAAGATGTTCTCAACATTTGACATTCCTAATAGGTACCTACATATCTTTGATTATATAATACTAGCTTCGGCCCGCGACTCCGTCCGCGTGGAACTCGTTTATATCGTAGCTCCATACAAACTATCACTCCCCACGTCATCGCCTTGGGGGATGATTTCCGGAATAAAAACTATCCTATGTCCTTCCCCAGGACTCAAACTATCTCTATACCGAATTTCATCCAAATCGGTTCAGCGGTTTAAGCGTGAAGAGGTAACAGACAGACAGACAGACGCACTTTCGCATTTATATTAGCTTCTGCCCGCGACTCCGTCCGCGTGGAATTCGTTTATATCATAGCTCCATACAAACTTTCACCCCCCACTTCATCCTCTTGGGGGATGATTTCTGGGATAAAAACTATCCTAAGTTCTTCCCCAGGACTCAGACTATCTCTATACCAAATTTCATCCAAATCGGTTCAGCGGTTTAAGCGTGAAGAGGTAGCAGACAGACAGACAGACAGACAGACACACTTTCGCATTTATAATATTAATAGTAATAGTAATATATAGTAATATAGTATATATAGTATAGTATGGATAGTATGGAGAAATATGTACTAGTTTTTTATTCCACTTATTTAACAAAGACACCTATTTGAAGTAGTTTAAAAGTCTAGCTATTTGAATCGCCAAAATAGGTTATAATTAGTAATTACTTAATTGACCAATCTCACGAGAATAAAAACAAGGAATATGAAAATTTATTGAATATCTGTAACTTATTTACCTTTCAGCTTTTACTCCTCTTAGTTCAGCGGACGTAAAGTCACAAATATTTGCGAAGTACGTATTTAGTCATCATGTACACATCAATTTTAGGCAGATTATCCGACTGTGCCTTGACAAATCCGCTTTCAGTCATTGTGGCGAGTTTTTTTTCACAAGGAGTCACTGCTTTCAGTTAACATTTACCAAAAAACACTGATTATTCATCATAAACAGCGGCAAAACAATGCGAATAACTTTCAATAATCATACTAACGACCTGCTAACAGTAGACACCGAGTGCACGGTGACGTCACGTTTCGCTCCGCCAATAGCGTTGCGTTTTGGAAATTTGCGAGGGAATTTGAAAAATAGTACTTTTAAACAATTAAATTTATCAATAGAAACATGATAATTTGTAAAAATAATCATGTGTTTATATTTATTAAGCAATATTACACATGATTTTTTTTGTCCATTTCTAAATCACATGCAGATCGATATTCTCTATTGCTCGTTTACGTTCAAAGCCATTCGACTCTGGAATTCTCTGCCCGTGGACTTGAGGCGTGCTAAATCTGTCGCTACTTTCAAAGCACACCTAAAGGAGCACTATCTGTCTCTGCCATGATTTCTATTTTACAAGCTTTTATTGAGTTTCACCTGTCCCGTTGTCTGTCCGTCTGTCTGTAATCAAATCTTGCAAGTTAAATTTGACCCACTTCCCGGTGACCGATTGAGCTGAAATTTTGGGTATAAGTGACGACCGCTTTAGCCTAGTTGGTAGTGACCCTGCCTTCGAAGCAAGAGGGTTCGAATCCTGGTAAGGGCATTTATTTGTGTGATGAGCACGAATATTTGTTCCCGAGTCATGGATGTTTTCTATGTATTTTAGTATTTATTTATCTATATATAAGTATGTTTATCGTCGTCTAGTACCCATAGTACGAGCTTTGCTTAGTTTGGGACTAGGTCGATTTGTGTAAGATTGTCCGCTAATATTTATTTTATTTTATTTATTTAAGTATAGCTTGGATGACAATTCAATATTATGATACCATCGACCTGATCTGATGATGGAGACAGAAGGTGGCCATGGGAATTCAGTACGAGGGCTGCCTTTTAAGTTGTGTCGTTTGGAAAAACTAAAGACAATTTAAGTGTTAAATGGTATTGATTGTTTTTCAAAGTAATCACCGTGATATGTAATACACTTTTTCATTCGATCGAACCAGTTTTCGAAACACTTATTCCAGTCCGAAGTCGGGGTCTCCAAAATGGCCGTTTTGTATGCCTCAACCGCTTCTTCAGGCGTCTGGTACCGTTGACCACGAAGTCGTTGCTTGATTTTTGGAAAAGTAAAAAAATCGTTAGGGCTTAAGTCTGGACTGTACGGCGGGTGTTCCAGAATTTCGACGTTTTGCTCTTTTAAAAACTCAATAGTTTGCCGGGCGGTGTGCGGGCTCGCATTATCGTGGTGCAGTCTTATACGACGTCTTGGGTTATTTTTTCGAAACTCGCCGATGACTTCTGGTAAACAGACAGTGGTAAACCAGTCAGCATTAACCGTTTTACGATCCTCGAGCACGATGGTGGCAACGTGGCCACTTTTCGCCACAAACGTGGCGACCATTTTTTTCGAAGTGCTCCGTGAGCGTATTACTTTGGTCGGTTTTGGCTCATCTTGGAACACCCAAACAGTCGACTGCTGTTTAGAATCGGGATTGTAGGCATATATCCAAGATTCGTCACCACTGATAATGTCGTAAACATGTTTCGAGTTTCCTCGGTTGAATTGCCGCAGAGTTTTGCGACACCATCGAACGCGAGCCGTTTTTTGGTCTTCACTGAGTAAATGTGGTATCCAGCGTGAGATCAACTTTTTTACGCCTAAGTGATCATGCAAAATACTGTGAACACTGGTCCCTGAAATACTTAAGGAAGCTTCTATCTCACGGTATGTCGCATGGCGATCTTCGATGATCAGTTGCCGTACAGCATCAATGTTCTCCTGGGTTACGGCTGTTTTTGGTCGACCTTCACGATGTCTATCACCAAGACTAGAGCAACCACGTTGAAATTGTAAATACCAGCGTTCCACAGTCCGAAGGCATGGTGCTTTATCATTGAAAACCGTAGTCAACTCTTCGAAGCACTGAAGTCGCGTTAGCCCCTTTTGAAGTTGTAAAAAATTATCGCACATAAATTTTCCTTCGAAATTTCCATTTTCACAACTGACTTGTCAACTTTGAACGAACGCTGTACTAAAACGGTTGGGCCGATTTCGAGTCATTCTTTTGTTTTCGAATTCTTAATTCATATAATTTAGGGTGACACTAGTTCTTTTTTATGCAATCACGGGAGGTTTGCAAACGACAGAACTTAAAAGGCAGCCCTCGTACTTAACCGACGTAACCCCGTTGAGTTTAGGCTCGTAAGAATCGTCTCAATGAGTAGTTGATGATGGTATACAGAAAAGTAAAAGTCAGCAATAAAAGCTTATACCAAAAAGGTTTTTTTTGACAAAAGCTTGTGTCTTTATTTATTTATTTTCCGCCTCGATGGTTAATACTATATACACATAATATATATAAGTATTTATGTAGGAATTTATGTACATACGTTTATTTGTATGCTTTATGTGCGTATGTTTATTATTGTTGTAATTGTGTATGTTGTAAGTTAGTTTACTTTAAATTTGGCCACCTACCTACTTGTAATTTTTTGTTGCTATTTCTCCGCTACCTAAAGGTTGTCTGGAAGAGATCGATCTTTAGCGATAAGACCACCCGTTGTTAAGGCGGTGCATTGGAAATTATCGCGTGCTTTGAAACGCCGTTCTGACTAGATTATTAAACAGTAAGTGAAAGAGTCGCTATGTGAAAAATGGTCCAAACCATACTCACAAATAATAAGCTGGATCAAAGTCAAAGTACAAATATCAATCATCAGAGCGGTCTCTATGAGAATTAGAGGAACGAGAAGAAGAATAGAAAGATTTGGATGCGAAGACGGCTGCGGATTACCCAACATAGAACATTAAATTCATCCTCTTTTTCTGATAATATTTTATATGATGTATTATTTAACGTAATAAAGTTTACTGACTGATAAACAGTAAGGCCTGATTTTCAGATATATTGAGATTCTTGACTATATGATTCTGATTTTATCGATACATGATTGCTTAAAATTTCCTCGATAGAAAAAAGTGCCAAACTTGGGTCTGTATTTTTCTTTTTTTACTCAGCCTACTCAAAATATACATTATTTTACGACACAATCAAGTTAATACTATAGTATTATATCTTATCTGAAATCTCACTTTATTAAATTTAGATAAAACTTAACTAAGTTAGGTATTTATCGAAATTTATCCAAAAAAGCCATTCCCGAAGAGTGTTACATCTCTTTTTCTCGTGCGCGGAAGGCATTAGTGTGTCTCTGTCTAGGGGGCGGGTTCGACTCGAATCAAGGCATCCCCTTAACCTCTATTTTTAAGTTATCATGTCTATTTGATTCATCTTTTGAGGTGTGCAATAAAGAGTATTTGTATTGTGTTGTATAGATTCACACTTATGAATACCGCGAAAAGGGGTAGGCAACAAGCAAATTAGATTTTCAGTGTTTTCTCTATTCCCATAATTCAGCGGTCGGCAACAGGCCGCCTCCCTGGAGTTTTTTATGTACTAACACTTTTGCCTAATAAAGTCCAACAAACTATGGCTTAGTTGATGGGAAAGGGGAAAACAGGGCATACGTAATCCTTTTGACAAAATGCCAATTCAAGCTTAATTAACAAAGACATAGCACAGCTCTTGTTTTATCAATTTGTTTACCTACCTACGCGTATTATTAAAAAGAGTCTGATATGAAAAATATTCTTCCAAACTTGTTTAATGCCGTGTCTCTGAACGTTTTAAGTTAATCCGGCTACTGGAACACACTGGAAGTGGGTGATAATTTTATTATTACATGAATTGAATTCACGATCCTTTCTTTGAATGCAATAAATGGAACGGAGCTTATATGGCTTGGATTTTACGATTTAATCATTTTCTCTTCCATCATAACTTACTGCAGCCATATGAAAATGCCGGGCATTTTATTATGGCTTTATGGGACCTTTAATATATCAATGGACCCATCGCACCCTTTCAACCTCTCTTCCGCCACTGAGATCTAAAACAAATTTAACAACATAATTATCCGCTGATTACCCTTTCATCCCATTAGGAGCAATCCGGGACAATGGATCAAGTTTTTAAAAAGATGGGTGACGTCACGTAACGCCGTGATGATTATTCACGCCCCGCCCGCTGGGGTGGTCGTCGACACGGAAATTATGACGTCGTTAATTCCACCGGCCTAGCGCAAGGATTTTTCTGAAAAACAATGTGTATTTTTATTTTGTTAGTGCACTCAGTGACCTGTGCCTCTTGTGCTGTGTAAATCACAGATATAGATATACACTAGATAACTAAAACACCTCAATCTGTAAGAAAACCGACCGTGTCACTTTTTTCTACCTACTTTGATGTCACACGGGCGAAATAGTGATCTGAATACCCCGTTGTCCGTGGAAAATCGATTCTGCAATAAGGTATTTTCTTAATATTCACGGACAACCGGCTACCACAACAGACGCGCGCGGAATCTAAGTCGGAGTGCCAACTCGGAGTCCGAATATTTGCACGCCTGCATGCAGGCTGAAAACAATGGACATTATATAAAATATGAAAGCAAGTGAGTGGATAACTGTAAGCAAATAAATTATTTGATTTGATTGATTTGATTTGAATTCTGACACGCGAAGTACATGCATTTGCGTGATCTATGTATATATATATCTGTGGTGTAAATGTTAGTTTTTTAATTTAAGTAATAACTGGAAAAATAAATATTCTAATATGAGGGTATTATACTGTATTGAGGGTATTATTGAGGGTACTTGTAGTAGGTACTATTATATATAAAAGTAATGAAACATCTCTACAATACTGGATAGATGGTAAGAATGCAATGGAATTTGATGGTATGACTTTAAGTATGTTTATTTTTAGATTTTTTTATAAACTATGAATATTCTACTTCATCTTCTAAAATCCTACGTGCTTATAGCAAAGCAGAAGGGAGTTTAAACAGTTCGTCATCTTAATTATATCGGAAGGCAGTATCACTTCAATCCAGGTATGGGTTTATACTTTGGCAATAACCGAACCATCATTTCAACTACCCCCGAAGGTACTTCGAAATCCTACTCTAGCTAACAGGACTAAAATTAAATACAAATTAAAATAACAACATGACAAATTAAAATTAAATATTGATAAAACCAAAATCATTAACTTTCAAAATTATAATTCTCCTAATATAGTTCTAAAGATACATTTAAATAATACAACAATAGAACCTGTACATGTTGCATCTTTCATTGGCCTTACAATTGACAAAAATCTGAATTGGAAAGCACAAATTGATAGCGTATGCACTAGACTGGACAGATTCGTTTATGCGTTACGGCGACTTAAGGCAGTCGCATCTCAGGAAGCAGCCCTGTGTGCATATCATGGATACGTATCATCTGTGTTACGCTACGGACTAATCATCTGGGGTAACTCAGTAGACATACAGAGAGCATTTGTAGCACAGAAAAAGTGTATTCGAGCTGTCTGTGGAAGTCATTACCTTGCCCATTGCCGACCAATATTCAAGGAGCTGAAAATTCTCCCCTTACCTTGCCTGTATATATATGAAGTAGCTAAGTTTGTGAAAAAACATCCGCACTTATTTCCCCTGCATAATGTTGTTCTGGACAAAACTAACGGGAGATACCCGTATAAGCTGTATGTACCCAGGCAATCAGTTACAGTTTTTAGTAAAAATATATATATTATGGCTATTAAATTATACAATAAAATACCGAATGACATAAAACTATTACCGAATATTAACTTTGAAAAAAAACTGTTTAATTGGCTCCTTGACAAGTGTTTTTACACAATGAACGAATTTTTTTGACCACTAGATTTATATAAGTGCATTGACATAGTATATTGATTAGTTTATAGTTATAATTTAATGTTGACGTGTGCAGCATGCTTGAATAAATCTAATATTGTAATTTAATTCTAATGTAGTCATTTTTATCAGATAATGTAACATAACTAATATTTCCACGCCGATTGGCGGCAGGATATGCTGAGCATAATATAATTATACCATCAACTGTACTGTACCATATTCAAGGAAATAAACATATTCTATTCTATTCTATTCTAAAAAACATAAGGTCATTCAATAATATACAACAACCCAAAAGCAAACTCTAGTAGTCATACAAATATTTAAAAACCGGCCAAGTGCGTGTCGGGCCACGCGTAGTGAAGGGTTCCGTAGTTGCCTGTCTGTCTTAGTCATATCGACGTGCGGTGCGGTTATACCTACTTATCCGTGCTAGTTTTCCTTTTAAATTCATTATATGTACTACTACGACTACATTTTTTTCATATCCCCAGTAGTAGCCATTTAGCCGGCAGGGGGGAGCGACACATGACACGATTAAAAATTAGCTTTGAAGCTCAATATCTCGCAAACGAATCACTGATTTGAAAAATAAATTTCGGAACCCCAGAATAGTTTTTAACGAGCTATCCAACGACACCCCACACTATGGGTTTAACGAGAAAAAACAATTGTATCCCCGCTTTAGGTGTAGGGGAGGTACCCTAATTTTTATTTTTTTTATTTTTTTTTGTACTGTTCTGTCGGCGTGATTGATTTATATACCCATGCCGAATTACAGTTTTCTGTCAGAGAGTCTGAGCTAAGCCGAAGACGGATACACTACAGATATTACCATTTTACTCCTGGACAATTTGGCGGATAAAACACTCCGTCAAAGCGTAAACCCTTTAGAACAGAACCTACCCCAAACATGCATTTTCCTCCAACCGTAGAACAAATGAAAGCTATTACTCGCTAATCGAGCGCTTGCTACCTATGAAATTACGTGTAACAGATCCTACCGTCTTGAACATTAGACTGGTAAAATACCTCATCAAAACTTTAACACGGTTTAGAACCATGACCTCAGTATGTAACTCGCTCCAAATTGGCCAAGTTTACCGATCGCAGCGCTAACGGTTTTCATCATCAGAGATTAAAAAAGTTCCCGAGTTACTCAGCTGCCTTAGCAAATCTATCTTTGGATATCTACTCAGATAGGGGTTAACTAAATCGCGCGACTTGTTTGAAAACATGTTGAGTGAAATCCGGTAATTGTACGCCACTCCACCCGACATGGCTAGGCGACACGTGACACGGGACATTAGTCCCATAATGTATCCCTAGCTTAACCTCTTAAGGCCCATGGCCCGATTGATAGGACTTGTTCTCTTAAAGGAATTAAAATTATCTTCAATTCGTATGGAGATGCTTTTGTTTGGTTGCGGTTGTTTTTTGAAACAAAAGAAATTCAAGTCTGATTTTTACATTAAGTCAAAGCACAATGTAATTTTGTTTTGTATGATGGGCCTCCTAAGGTTATATTAGGTTTGCCTTCAAAAATATTGTTTCTAGTAACCTTATTCTTGACAGGGATTAAAATTGTTTTCAATTGCAATGCTTTTGTTTCGTTTCGGTCGTTTTTTGAAGCCAAAAGAAATTCAACTCTGATTTCTACAATGAATGATTCACAAAGTCACGTAATTAAAACAATCTTGTTTCCGAACTCATCTACAACTGTGTTTATAAACAATGTTTTTCAATGAACAATATTAGTGAATGATAGGTACATCTACAAGTGTTTAAAGTTGTCATTGAGAAACATTATATTAATTTAATCTTTCACGATTCTCACTCTAATTTTTTACGAAACGGGGCTTAATAACGCAATTAACTTAGTTATTTGCCTCTCTGAGGTCTCACGATGTTTCGGATGTGTCACAAAATCCGAAACGTCAAGAGATCTCAGAGATGTTAATATACAAATATTGTTTATAAACACGGTTTCAGAAGCAGAATTGTTTATAGTGAAATAAACTTAAGGCTTCTAGGTTTGCTTGAATTTTTGTTTGATAAAACTTGTATCCAAGCCACCGGATTTTATAAGCCGTCTTACGAAGCCGATAATCTAAATTCTCGCAGAAATTTCGTGAATATTTATAACCATCGATCGATCTTTATAGCTGTCTTCATTTGATGACGTATAGGTTTGCTTATGAGCGTCTCAATCAATCATTATGGATCGTATCAGCTTATACGCACGAGTATGTAGTGTTGTTAGGTACTCCATATTATGAAATACCAGCTTCCGCCTGCAACTTCGTCTGTGTGGACCCGGGATTGAAACCAGCTTTTAATCCAGGCTATAAACTATCTTCGTGCCAAATTTCATCCAAAACGGTTGATCCGTTAAAGCGTGATTGAGTAACAAATATCCAAACTTTCGCATGTATAATATTAGTAGTATAGTCGGATTAAGCTGCTAGCTTTTGCCCGCGACTCCGTCCGCGTGATCGTTTATATATCGTAGCTTAATACAAACCTTCACCCCCCATTTAACTCCCTTAGGGGATGGTTTTCGGGACAAAAGATATCCTATGTCATTCTCAAGGACTGAAACAACAAAATTTCATCTAAATCGGTTCAGATGCTTGAAGAGCTAAGAGACAGACAGAGAGAGGTACTTTTGCATATATAATAGTATAGTATATAGGTACAGATACTATATTGTAGTATATAGGTAGTATATTATAGTATCTAGGAAGTTTATATAGTATTATATGGATATGTATGGGTTAATTTCGATGTGACAACAAAAGTCAGTATTTTAATTAAAGATGATCATTTAATGTAGTTAGAACCCCGACTAAGCCACGGGATAAATGTATCCTTCGTTAATCCTAAAAGAAAGAAAAATCCCATTCTTTATACTGGTAAAGTATGTTTTTAAATTGATAGGATTAGTTATTTCAGAGATTTCGTAAGAGAGCCTAGGCTTAAGCAAACACCAATTTTCATTTTCACCACCAAAATTGCCAGTTAATACATATTATTATCCTAACGCGCGTTCGGCACGTTACGCAATCACCCCGCTGGCGGTGTAGCCTAACGATCTGCAAGCTCAAGGGTTGCCATGGCAACGTCACTAATTGCCTATCGATCTTGAGGTGACGGTTGCGCCGGTAAACGCCTTTTGTTGAGTTGAGTCCTTTATTGCCAACCTGTTAGCCTAGTGGGAGTGACGCTGCCTACGAAGCTGAGGGTCCTGGGGCCGTAGACAAGGTTACAATCGACAAGCGCTAACGCCAATAAAAACGAATAAAATGTATGGGAATGACAGATGTTAACGAAAAGTGTTTCGTCGGCATCTGTCATTCCCGTACATTTTATTCGTCTTGTCGATTGTAACCTTGTCTACGGCCCCTGGGTTCGAATAGATATCGATAAGGGCAAATATTTGTGTGATGGCTGTTTCTTTTCTATTTAAATATTTATTTATCCATATAAGGATCTTTATCGTCGTCTATTACCCATAATTAAATTCATATTAATTTTATTATTAAGTTTTGCTTAGTTTGGGACTAGGTCGGTTTGTGTAAGATTGTCCGCAAATATTTATTTATTAATTATTTATTTAAATTATTGTTTTACACGGATGTAACAGGAGTATTTCTGACATTTCGACACGTATTGCACCGGTCATGGTTCCAGATGACCTGTGATGATTGATGAATCAAATCAGTCTTAAGTACCTAAAGGATGTGAAAAAAAACACTCTACTTCTTAAGCCACTCCGCAAAATATCAAAATATATTGGGTGTTCATTCATAATGTCTTTCCCAAATTGACACGTAGAAAGTGATTATAACTTTGAGTCTGCCTCTTGTACGATAAGTTCTTCTTTTGTTTATTAATGAATAAATAAATATAAGTTAACGTCAAGACTGAGCTAATCTAACTAACATCGTATGCATTCTATAGTTTCTGAATAGCTAACTTCAAACCAAAATTGATGATTATGAATAACAATGCCGAGTTTTAACACTATCAGTAGGTAATCCTACCCTCGTCGCAACTCGCTTGTTCATCTGTCAGAAACTTCCAAGTTTTGGCATTCCATTAGGTACACTAGACAGGTTAGAAATACCTTTATTATTACTGATAACTTTGTTTTTCAGTTGACATTTTATAATCTAACTCGGGCTGCTGAAATACTACGTATAAAGTTATAAAGTCAGGCAAACTCTTAAATTGTTTTCCATGGATCAATTTCAAGCGTCGCGAATTTTTTTAATATAATAGCTGTCAAATCACTTTTAATGTCACACTTTTGTACGGGTATATATTACCTAAAGAAATGAGATGTAAGGCTAAGTAAGGCAAGCGATGTCCACAATTATTTCTGATGATAGCGAGTCGGAACTTCAACTTGCTAAGTAACACGGTTATATAAAGTTAATTTGACGGAAAATAAATACGCAAATACCTACGACAAATCTTTAATCGTACTTTACATATATAGTAATAACGTAAAATGGGGTGAGTAGGGTTCTCGGGAAGAGTTGGGTTATGAATGGGGAGGGAAGGGATGAAAGGGGGGTGAGATGGGATTTAAAGGCTACTGCTACAAAAATAATGTATTCCAATTAAAAATGGAGCTATAGCTAATACTCATAATAAAAAAACGATCCAACAATCTTCCAAAATCACCTTTGTATGAATTTCCATCTCACTCCAATTACGAGGGACTACGGGGTGAGGTGGGATTTCCTGTTTATCGTCAAAGTTATGAAATACCCAAAATAAAATAAAAACTAAAATACAAACGTCCGGAACTCTTATTATATACACCATTCAGTTTGCATATGTAAAAATAAAATGTTATCGAGGTTTGAATGTCAGTTTTGCCCCTACTCACCCCATTTTACGGTACTTAAAGTAGATAAATCTTCCTATATACGGCTATCGTTTATCTAGAACATTTCCGTACACGCTTTTCAGGTTCAGATAAAAGTAATGTTTCCAACAAATAGAGAAATCAAATTAGCCTTTTTCGGGAGGGTCTGAGTTTACTTCGGCGTATAAACGATGTCGTCACTGGGCTATTTATCATGTCTCCCCGCCAGGAACAAACTATCGGGTAAGCCTTTTCTAGGGCAGTCATTTATCTGGGAAATTGCGAGACCTCCTATTTTTTGGAAAAACGTGCTAAGTTCTTTCCGCATTTATTTACGTTACGCTGAAAAAAAATAGCATTTCTGACATTACATGACGTGTCGCACGGAAAGGTTAAATTAATTTACTAATCCATTCACCTGCAGTTTGTAAGAAGCACACATACTTGATGTTGTTTGTTTTGTTGAAAGCGTGAAAATCAGAGTGTATAAAGATAAAAGAGAGACAACCCTACTCCCTGCATTTAGTCGGCTTAGGAGCGTACTTTTATTACTTGCATTTGTCATTTTGTTAAGAAAAACTCCCCTGAGTAGGATAGGGTTATGAGTGAGTAATTTGGAAGTAAAAAAACAGATATTTTATTTTTATGCACAAGGAAATACATTTATTTCAGCCGCAGTTCTGTACAAAGCAACAATAGGGATGCGGACTAAGATTTTTTTATGATGTCATTCGAACCAGTTTTTAGAGAGGAACAAATGTTTGTATGGGAGCAACTATAATTACAGAACATAAATACCCAAAAATTTGAGACAAAGATTGACGTCGCTGGCGGCAGCGCAAAACGCTTCATACTGATAGACACCCACGTATGACGTCACTTGTACAAAGTAGTATCGTTGTATGGAAAATCCGGTAAATTGTTGTTTCGGTCGCGAAATACTGCGTTTAAGTACATAGTTGTCGTACAATTTTGTGTCTATAAAAGCGTTAGGATTCTATTGGTAGCTTTAAATTTACTCTTGGACGATAAAAAAAATGCATATATTTTCAAAACTTTCATGGTTCATATCTTTTTATGATTTAAATTATGTTTTATAATTTATACCTTATTACGATAATTATATGGTTTACTATCCATTTAGCATCACTACGTTATCAATTTGAACATGAGGCCGCATGCCTATTTCGTTCATAGCGCGCAAAGTCTTTACGAGTTTAATTTGTTTGTAGTCATCCCAAAGAATAATATATTCGTAGTTTATTTTGATAGATGATTTTATTCCATAAATACGTCATTATAAATCCTGGGTCACCATAAAACTTGAGAAAATGTACAAATTAAGCAAAATAACAGGCAATTTTCTTTCTTTCCATAATGAAGTCCATGATTCTCTAGAGACTACGTTAAAAACGAATAAGTTTAATGTAACATTAAAGATAATCATCGTTATCATCAATAATAACTTGGGCGACATTCATTGGACTCGTCTTAATAAGAATCTGTGTAGCAGCAAAATTAATCATAGCAATGTAACCAGCGAAATTTTGTTTCTTTTTTAACCGACTTCAAAAAAAAGGAGTAGGTTCTCAATTAGGTTGTTTTATTTTTATCATCATTTTTTTTTAATGTTTGTCCTAAATATAGTACGATTGACGTCATCGATAATATTATTATGTGTATGGTTTTTCACCTTAGTCTTTTGTTATATCGTCACAAGGTATGAGCTGACCAAAATAAAGTCAAACATCGCCAATCGATTCGGATATCGATAATTAGTCAGTTTTTAATATGGTTTAGTTTTAACTTACGAAGCAATTTATATAGCTCGGTAGTATTTGCTTCCGCCGCGATAGGCCACAAGGCATTTTCCTAGAAGCTTGTTTATCAAGCTCAAGTTTGTTTTGTTCCTTTAATCCAGCCTCAATAGGGTAAATTGCCCATAACTGGCCACCTCATACTAAAAATGAACTCTGTTCACCTATAATAGAATACATTTTTGGTATATGGTGTTAATTACTGGCCACCCTTCTATAACTGGCCACGTTATACTAAATTTAATTGTGTTTGTAGGGAAACAGAGTTAACTTTTTTTTAGTATGAGGAGGCCACTTATTGAAGGGTGGCCCGTTATAGGCAATTTACCCCATTTTTTATACACCCTGTAGATTAGATCACCGTAAACAACATTTACTTGTCAAATATGCGGTCGTAGCTGTCGCTCCCTTACACGAGTCATGTACTTAAGAGTCATGTACCACCATGACATAGACGCCGCTTAAATCATCTTATCAAGTACATGGCCAATGATGATAATGATATGTGTGAACTGTAGCATATCATAGCGCGTGGATTGTTTCTATACGAGCATGCGTGCGCGCGCCACATCCCTGGTGCGCCGGGTGCGCCGCAGTCCCACCAGCATTCTGCGCATGATAGCGGACAGGGTTGACTGTCCCTACATGTCGCACTGCGAGGGATTGCACTCCCCTGCAGGCCTTTAAAACGTTATAAAATGAACCGGAATTATAACGGTATATTCCGTTAGTGTTCGAAAATTACGTTATAACAAAATCAATATTCTCCATAACGATATAAATACCGTAACAGAATTGTTGGTTTGGAGGTTAAGAGGGGGAAAGAAAACCAACGTGCACGCTTAGATAAGTCCTGTAATCAACTGCCAGGTCGCCGCTGGACGCAGCCAACGGTACTTTTCTATACCTACATACTTACAGCTATAACACCCCTCCACCCTTATTCTAAAAATATTGTTTGTAATTAACCACGTTACGGGGTCGTTTAAGTGGCTTTCGAGATGGTTGGCCCGAAGAATCAGAAGTCTGCGCCGGTGCCGCTGCTTCCTGTGGCGGCGCTGCCAGCGTCTCTGTAGACGCGGTCTGGGTCAAGGTCGCCGCGCTCACGTGCGGCGGCAATGTCAGCGGCTCACTGGACGGGGCGTCGCCCGCCACACCGGCCGAGGCCGGAGTCGAGTCCTCGCAGTCGACCCAGCTCTCAGAGGTCACTTGGCCAGGGGCTTCCGGGGCCTCCAATATCGAAGTAGATTCGATCAGTGGTGGTAGACCGAATGTTGACGAGATCGGCGACAATACAATGGGCGGCATCACCATATCCATCCGCGAAGTCTGACTACAACTGCCACTCTCCCTCTCGGGCCCTTTTTCAACGATCTCCCCTTTGTATTTTAATAGTTGGTTCGTATGCTTTTTTAACACAGAGTTGCAATCAAGTAAGCGTACCAAAAACACGGTAGCAGCGAGTCTCTTAACTATAACACCTTTTGCCCACCTTTTTTTCTGAGCCTTTATAACTTTAACTAAAACTAATTCGTTATTTAAAAATTTCACTGCACGATTTCCACCATAACTAATAGCCTGCGAGCACTGTTTTTGTTTAACAACTTTATCGAGTGTTGTATTCAGAGGTGATGGTTCTTGTGATTTCAACAAATCTAATCTGCTACGTAGCTTGGACCCAAACAAAATTTCGGCAGGAGATTTGCCCGTTGTACTGTGAATGGAATTTCGATATTGAAATAGAAATTCGCTTAGTTTACAAGTTAAGTCTTTTTTACCGTATCCTGACAAAAGTATGCCTTTAATCGCATTTTTTATTATCTTTACATATGACTCAGCTTGCCCATTACTTATAGGGTTGTACGCAGGTGAAGTTAAATGCACTATCCCGTTTAATTTACAAAACTCTTTAAACTGCGTGGAAACAAAAGAGGTACCATTATCTGAGCAGATAGTGTGAATCAGTCCAAACCTGGCCATAACATCGCACAGCTTCTCAATGACGACCTGAGTGCTAGACCCCGACGAAATGTCATAACATTCTACCCATTTTGAGTAGGCATCGACAATGACTAAGTATAATCGGTTGTTTATTGGACCGAGCATGTCGATGTGAACACGGTACCAGGGCTCAGGAGGGTACTCCCAGCAGGCGAGAGGCGCGCGGGGGGGATCTGGCCTTAGCCCTGTGCATACGTCACAAGTCGCAACAAAACACTCAATATCAGCTGACATACCCGGCCACC
Organism: Epinotia ramella; assembly: GCA_947578815.1. Taxonomy (NCBI): domain Eukaryota; kingdom Metazoa; phylum Arthropoda; class Insecta; order Lepidoptera; family Tortricidae; genus Epinotia; species Epinotia ramella. The sequence goes on along the minus strand of OX388217.1, from coordinate 8,676,392 downwards.
AAAACCGGTTTCGTGCTTCAGACTTCATTTTAGTGCCACCTAAATGACCCTTATGCAGTTCGGATATAATTTGTTTGCGACAGTCCAATGGAATTACAACTTTATGGCCACGCACTAGGCATGAGTTTTCTATGGACAACTCATGTCTGCATTCAAAGTACGGACGCAAACTCTTATCATCGTTTTTCTGCGGCCATCCATTTAACACATTGTTTACCACGGCTGATAACAATGAGTCGGATTTAGTGTATCGCTTAATGTCCTCTATACCTAAAAAACGCTCGCCGTCGTAAACGAAATTTATATATGTTGCTTTGTCGAACAAATCTTCCACGGGCTTGGTATGGGTGTCGTTAGCACATGTCGTGGAGCGGCTCAAAAAGTCGGCAGCATTACGAGCACTGCTCACATATTCTATTCTAAAATTATACGAAGCTAGGAATATTGCGTAGCGTTGTAATCTATTGGCAGTGACCTCTGGGATGCCTTTGTTTGGGTTGAAAATGGACAGAAGCGGCTTGTGGTCAGTCCTTAATACAAAAGGAGTGGACCGGCCATATAGGTACTGGTGGTACTTACGAACGCCAAAGATTATTGCCGTAGCCTCCTTTTGAATCTGGCTATATGATTTCTCTGCCGATGTGAGTGAGCGAGACGCATATGAAATTGGTCGTTCCGACGAACCATTTTCAACTTGAGATAAAATGGCTGCTAAACCCGTCGGCGACGCGTCAACAGTCAGAATCAGGTCTGCGTCAGGGTTAAAGTGTGCTAATACTTCATCAGACGCTAACACTTGTTTAATATTGTCCACGGCAGCCTCGTGTTTAGCCTCCCAGACCCAAATGGCTTTTTTTTGCAACAATGAATGCAAGGGTGCCAAAATGGATGACGCGTTCTTAATAAAAGACCTATAGTAATTTACGAGTCCTAAAAAAGACTTCAACTCTGTTACGTTTGATGGAGTCTTCGCCTCTAAAATAGATTTTATCTTGTCAGGCGATTTATGGAGTCCGTTACGATCGATTATAAATCCTAAATACGTGACGGAGTCTTGAAAAAGTGTGCATTTACTCTTTTGAAGAACTAGGCCTGCATCTTGCAATCGTTTACATACTTCTTGCAGCCTGTGCAAGTGCTGGTCACGATTTTCCCCGGTGACTAAAATGTCATCCTGGAATAAAAGCACCCCCGGAATCCCAGATAGTAGGCTTTCAATGGTTCGCTGGAAGACGGCTGCCGAACTGGATAAGCCAAAGACTAGTCTTGTATACTTATATAAACCCTTATGGGTGTTTACGCATGTTAGCATCTGTGACTCATCACTCAGCACCAGCTGATTGTAAGCGCGGGAAAGGTCCAACTTGGAAAACTGTTGACCGCCGTGGAGTTTAGCAAACAACTCTTCTATCCTAGGGAGGGGATATTTCTCAATCTCTAACTGTTTGTTAAGGGAGACTGAGTAGTCAGCACAAATTCGAATTTTACCATCCCGTTTGAGTACGGGGACAATGGGGCTAGCATAATCCGAGTAAGTCACCGGTACCAATATGCCAAGGCCTACCAGTCGGTCTATTTCACTTTCTACTAACTCACGAAGGGCAAAAGGTATTGGGCGTGCTTTGTAGAATATTGGTTTAGAATCCGGTTTTAATTTCAAAGTGACAGTGACCCCTTTGCAACAACCCAAAGCCTCAGAAAATAGGTATGGGTATTTTGCACATAAATCGCTAGTGTGTGCGTGCGTGCTTGAGTTGCACGAGTTTATGGCCGATATTTGGAGCTTAAAACACGCAATAAAATCACGCCCCAAAAGAGAAGGGCCTTGATCTCGTACTACGTGAACCTTTATGTTTGCTGTGCTACCCCTATAAGTAAAAGGCAAGGATACCACACCTAAGGTCTTAATTGTACTACCATTATAGCTTTTTAAAATTGTGTTGCAACACTGTAATGGTATATCACTGAAGTATGTGGTGTATGTGTGATGCGACAACACGGTAACCGAAGCACCCGTGTCTATTTCAAACGGTATGCAAATTCCATTCACAAGTACGGACTCCTGCATGGGCTCGCCGTGCAGAGATTTAATATGGAATAAGGCTCGCTTACCATCATCACTCAGGTCTTCATCCTCTGGACAACACTCGATGAAATTGTGTTTTGCGTTCGTCTTCTGACACATCCTACGCAGATGTCCTCGTTGACCACACGTTTTGCACCTGTACTTAATGAACTTGCAAGTACTCGCTTCGTGACCTTTGTACCCGCACACTGGACACACGTTGTCGCGGCGCGCCGGATCCGACGCTCGCGCCGATGATGACGTCGCCATTTTGAGTACCGGTATAGTGACCTGTTCCTGCGAATTAGGATTTAGCCCGTATGTTATTATCGATTGGGATGCGCCCTGTCTAGCACATCTAATGGCTTCTGCTAGTTCTAACGCTTTGCTCAGCGTCAGTTCCCCTAACGACTGGGTGAAGAGTTTATCTCGTTCAGCACCCGGTTGCATACCGAGGATAAATCGGTCACGAAGATTCTCGTTCAACACTGCTGCAGAAAATCCACAGTGAGCGGCGAGTCCACGTACACGAGCCGCCCACTCTGATAAACCTTCGTTCACTTGTTGTGATGCCGAATGAAATTTAAACCGCTCTGCGAAACCGCACTTAACCGTTTTGAGATGATCATCCAGGAGACTAACAACGGCATCGTAGTTCAAAGATGTTACATCAGCTGGTAAAGCCAAATCACGCACCAACTTATATGTATTCTCGCACAAACTACTTAGTAAAACCGCGCGGCGCTTAACTTTTGATTTATCTTCCGAGTCCTCCAAGTTATTCGCTAGAAACCATTGTTCGAGTCTGTCCTTGTATATCGACCAATCTTGCACTTCATGGTTGAACGACGTAATTGACCCGATGGATACTCTTGCCATATTTTGTAACTATTTAAGTACACACGCGGTGTACGACCCGTCGTCGCCAGTGTTGGTTTGGAGGTTAAGAGGGGGAAAGAAAACCAACGTGCACGCTTAGATAAGTCCTGTAATCAACTGCCAGGTCGCCGCTGGACGCAGCCAACGGTACTTTTCTATACCTACATACTTACAGCTATAACAAGAATGAATAACAGAACGATATATAATAACGTTATAATATCGTTTTAAAATGCGAGCCGCGCGCTACGGCTGCGCCGTTGCCGCTCTGTGCCAATGCCAACATGCCACCACGTGGGCCGTAGCGCGACGTGCGACGTTGCCGTTATGTTGTTCTAGCTTCTAAATCTTATTAATGCTTGTTTACCTCGATCATTTGCAAATTGTTTGTGAATTGTGAATATTTGGTTGGTTGCGACGATAAATGCGGCGGAATAAAAATGGGACGCAGGAAACGCAACGCTGTCCACAGATTCGTGGACTTGCTCATAAATAAAAAGAAAGAGTGCCAATCTTAATAGCCCCTAGGTATACACTATTACAATATGTAAGAGGGGTCAATATTTTTTTATGTTAATTGTTTGTCTCGGCACTAAATCGCAGACTATCAGTGTTGCCGTGAGCAAAAAATTATGCATAGGTATGTTGGTATGTGCTTTTGTTCATTAATCGTAATAAAATTAAAATATACTTTTAGTTTCCGACATTTTATTTAATTTTTGATTTAGAGCCATTCCGAAAACGACAAGTTAAATAAAATCTGATTATGAAACCAAAGAATGTGTGAATTTTCGATTTGGGTTCTTCGCCATAATCTGTCTAGATAGGCTCGCGATAGATAGGGGAGACCAAGGACGGTTGGTACACATAAATATGTATCGATCCTCCTTTTCTTACGATTCATCCTCCTTTTCTAATTAATCCTTAGTCACTAAATATTTATATAAATAACTAGCTGTTGCCAGCGACTTCGTTCGCGTGGAACTTGTTATGGTCTTAGAAAAAATATTGCTATTAAATTATGTTCGGTGCAAGCTATTTATCGCTCACTTCTACCATCTTAAAGATATACAAAAACTATCCTATATCCTTCCAAGGGTCTAAAATTATCTGTACGGGAATTTTCATCTAAATCCGTTCAGGGATTAGACCTACGTAAAAGGTAACAGTGCGATGAGTTCGTTAGTTTAAATTGATAAATCTAAATTGAAAACTTCGTTTTTACAAACATAAGTATCTTAAGAATCATCAACAGACGTTTTCATACAGTATTAAAGAAAAATATATTTTTATATGTCTACTAAGCTACATTACTGTTATAATAATAAGTACCCAATGTTGATTAAATCTATTCGATTCTGGGAGCATCGCAGTTCTAACCTAACCTATCCTACATTTCTGGTAACTGTTCAAATCTGTAAGTCTTACTTTAAAAAAGGTCTTGCTCTCTATACAACCTTCAAACCTTTTAACTCTCTTAGGGGATGAATAAAAAAAACACTGAAATCGTTTTCTAATCATTAAACAAACGGTCCATAACCTAAGTAATAAATCTATTATTTTAAAAATATCTTGCTCTTCGTATAAACTTTGAACCCCCTAGAAACCCTCTTGGGGGATGAATTTCAAAAACATGGAATGTATTTTTTAGTTTTAAACAAACCGTCTAAAATCGTAGTTACACTAATGTTTTACTTTAAAATTGTCTTGACCCTATACGGCCTTCGAATCCCCTTTAAACACTCTTAGGTGATGAATAAAAAAATCTACTAATCTGCTCTCTCTATTTTAAGACCCAAATTAAAAAATCTTACTTAAAAAATTACTTTTCCCTCCATATAAACTTTGAAGCCCCATTAACGCCTATAGGGGATGAAATAAATAAAAAACTCTGAAATCAGTTTTGTTGTCTTTTAACATACAGACTAAGACTGACATTAGAAATATCTTACTATATTTTCTTGCTCTCCATATAAACCTTGAATACCGTTTTAACACTTTTAACCCCCTTAGGGGTGGTATTTTTCCAAGACGATGAAAGGATTTTTTTTGTAATAAGTAATCGTACCACAAAGTTGCCCATCTCTAGCGCAAAAAAAATGTTTCTCATCCTAATCTTGCATAAGTACCTTTTTAACCCCCTTAGGGATGGAATTTTCTAACACGTTAAAAGTACTAACTGTTTTTCTATTCTAATAAGTAATCTTTCTACATCGTTTCAAATCTCAAGCTCAAAAAAAGTGTTTCTCATACAAACCTTTCACCCCTATATTTAACCCCCTTAGGAGTGGAGTTTTCTAAAACGCTGCAAGAACTTTTTATGCATCTTAATAAGTAATCTTCCTACAAAGTTTCAAGTCTCTAGTTAAAAAAAAAGTTTCCCTCATACAAACTTTGCACCCCTATTTAACCCCCTTAGGGATGGGATTTCCAAAAATTCCATCTTGTCCCTTCTTTTTAGTCTCAGTAGTTTCGGCTGTGCGTTGATCAATTAGTCAGGAAGTCTTCTTTTACATATACAGATAAAGATGGTGTACTGCCATCTGGCCGAAATACTTTTCGCCTAATTTCACTTCCCAACCAACTGATTGCAACATTTTTAGTTGGCAAACCAATGCTTGGCATAATGTTACTTAGCATACTTTTTCTTTGATCACAATCATATTTTGCAGATATTCATTTTACCAAGAATCATTTCGGAAAATAGTTAATAGGCAAATGTTTTATTTGAGCTTACTATTTATTGTCAAATAACCTTTGACCAAATTTTAACTTCGCATAATTTATATTTGACAAATAATACTACGTAGTAGTTTTTTAATCAGAATTTATTGACACAACTTTACATTCGGTAAAGGTTTAATGTAGTTTACTACTTCTTGATTTTTTAATGTATAATTTAAGTTATAAGTAAGATCGGTTGGAAAAAAATTGAAATGGAAATGGAAATGGATTGGAAATGTCTATATATTCATAATGTTATTCAACATAAGGATCTCTGTTACTACTATCTATGTTTATAAACTTTTATATCATAGTGGTTTTTAGCTATATAGTTTAATATCACATTTATTTATATACATACTAGTAGTTATTGCTAAATTTTGTATTAATAAACTTCTCTCTGAGATCAACTAATACCAAGATAGTGGTGAATAAGTTCAAGTAGCAGTAGGGAACAGGGACTTAGTGGCAAAACCGACTCGAATCGCGGATAGGTTAGAAGACGGAAGCGGGAGCTTAGCTCCCGCTTTCGTCTTCGAGGTTATTTTTTTTTATAAAAGAGCTGAAAAACTTGTTTGCAAAAAAATATTACTTAACTAGTTATATTCTTAGTTATGATTTATGATATTAGGACTAACAAAATTATGATATAGTACCTTAGGTCCATTATGAAGTAAACTGTTATGAAAACCCAAATTATGAGTTCAAGTCTGTTCTTAGTAATGACATTATGAAGAAACATTTTATGAAAACTGTCCGTTATGAGTTCCGATAATAGTTACAGAAGTGTAGGAACATAAAAGGTAGGAAGTAAAAAATTATGAAGAGTGGTGATTATGATTACAAAGCGGTATTACAAGAAAAAATCGACACATCAAGTTTATATGAGCCAATATGGACCCGTTTATTTTAAACCGCTATCACAAAAGAGGTATTTTTATCAATGTAATAATATTAACTACATGGTTAGGGTATGTTAGTAATATGTATCACAATAATATGGAAAAAATATACATGCCAATCAAAACATTCGACATAACAAATAAAGTATTTTTAAAACATGACCTAACTAAATATTTTGCCAACTAACATTTTGCTAAAACAATCATTTGGGACATGTTATATATACGAACCATTGGTATGCTACCTAAAAGTTTGCCAAATGAAACTATGGGATAAGTTGTTTGGGAAGTCAATAATTGCCACATAATTTTCGGCCACATATTAGTAAACCGATAAAGATACATGTATAGATAAATCAAATTTCTCATTCTCTCCACCTCATTTAAGCATCTTAGCTGACCATCCATCCGTAATGTGCGTGCTGGTGCCATGAGACCGGTTTAATTTATTTAAACTTTGTGACACAATACAAAAAAAAGTATATATGGTGGACTTAATGCCATAAGGCATTCTCTACCAGTCAACCAACGGGCTAAGCAGAAACATTTGATGCAGGCATTTAAATTATTAATAATTTACCATGTTATAACAATGCCATTAATATCTGGGGGCACGGCAGTGCCCCCGCCAAGTCGAGCGCGAAGCAAACACTGCCGTACCATCCTTTACTGGAACCATTTCGCCACATTTTCAGGCCCCTATTTGAGAACCTCTGGATAAGACCAGAATGCAGAAATTTTCGTCATCCAGTAAGCTATAATTACATACTTAAAATCCAAAATTTCAAGTCTGTAGGTCATTTAGTTCCGAAGTTAAGCGAAAGCAAAGTTTCGCATTTATGACACTCACTCATGATCATTAAAATAGAACTAGTACTTCCCATAAACTCAGAGAGCTGAAATTTGGTACATAGTTAGGGTTTAATGGCCACATAAAGGGAAAACTATAAAAAATTGCTATTTCAACCCAGTTTTCTAGATACACCAACTGTATACATTACTTTGTAATCCTATACAAATATATAGGATTACAAAGTTACATTTGCAGTCATCATCCTCCTAGCGTTATTCCCGGTAATGCCCCTAAAGGAGCCCGGGGTCCGCTTTGACACCTAATCCCAAGATTTGGCATCGGCACTAGTTTTACGAAAGCGACTGCCATCTGACCTTCCAACCCAGAGGGAAAACTAGACCTTATTGGGATAAGACCGGTTTCCTCACGATGTTTTCCTTCACCGAAAAGCTAACGGTAAATATTCCGTACATAAGTTCCGAAAAACTCATTGGTACGAGCCGGGATTCGAACCCACGACCGCCGCTTGACAGCCGCATGCCTGAACCGCTAGGCTACCGTAGCTCTACAAAGTTACATTTGCAGTGAATGGGAAAATTCAAAAGCAAGAATGGGCCTGCATTCATAGTTTGTATGTATGGATAACACATTAACCTTCAAAAAGAAGTGAGATTCCATAAAAAACACTCCATGTAAAAAAGAGGCCAAGTCTCGAAACTTTTCCACCGTAAAAAGTTGTGAGATATTTCGTAGAGCCAAGTTTCAGGCATTCTTATTAATCTTTATTTGCTTGCTTGACGACCGGTTAGCCTAGTGGGTAGTGACACTGCCTACGAAGCTGAAGGTCCTGGGTTCGAATCCCGGTAAGGGCAAATAATTGTGTGATGAGCATGAATATTTGTTTCTGAGTCATGGAAGTTTTCTATGTATTTAAGTATTTATATCTATTATATATATCGTCGTCTAGTACCCATAACACAAGCCTTACTGAGCTTACTATGGGACTAGGTCGATTTGTGTAAGATTGTCCCTTAATATTTATTTATTTATTGCTAAATAAAATTTTGTGACTTGGCAATCACACAATACTACATAATTTTAGGTAAGTATGCAAAAATCTATAAATACAGTTAAGTTGTGTGATTGCCACGTTGCAGAATTTTATTTAACAAGCAAAAACATTCCATGTAAAAAAGAGGCCAAGTCTCGAAACTCTTCCACCGTAAAAAGTTGTAAGATATTTCGTAGAGCCAAGTCTTAGGCATTCTTTAATCTTTAGTTGCTTGCTTAAACTTGGCTCTACGAAATATCTCACAACTTTTTACGGTGGAAGAGTTTCGAGACTTGACCTCTTTTTTAAATGGCATGTTTTTTATGGGATGATGCATTTCCGATTAATGAGGCACAGAGTAGCTAAAGACAATCTGATTTGAAAATTATTAGTCAGGATATTCGTATCAGGCTACAACCTGCGCCGACAAGCCGAGCAAATCGAAAAATTCTCTATTTTACTATGACGTCGTGCACTCTAACAAACAACCTACGTTACGTAATCACATCGCTTACATTGCACGAGTAGGCTATACTGAATGCGAGAAAGGGGTAGCCTATAACGTTATTACATTATTATATCGGTTAAAAAAGTATCGGTTTTATATTAATGGTTTAGATTTATAACGTTATAATGGATATCGCTATACAGCGCGTCAAATATCGTTTTCGAGTATAGCGGTTTTAGGAATAATAACGTTATAAATGATAGCGCTATACGAAAATAGCGCTATTTAAAGGCCTGCTCCCCTGTCAGTGTTGTTTTGTTTTAAATATAAGTTTAGATTTGCCAACTAACCCCTTAGTTTTGTAAGTTCTACAAATAAAACAACTTAGAAAAGTTGAAAAAACCCCGACATTTTCATTTCAAAGTCCAATATCTCAAAAACGGCTTAACAGATTTTTATGAAACATGGCTAAGCACACTTGGGAGAAAAATATCTATGACACAAAAAAAACCGCATTCAAATCGGTCCATCCGTTTGGGAGCTACGATACCACAGACAGATACACAGAAACACAGATACACAGACACGTTAAACTTATAACACCCCTCTCTTTGCGTCGGGGGTTAACAATATGTGTCCATGGTTACACGAAATAAAGATCATTCATTCATTCATTCATATCCACTCAATCAAAAATAACGCCTGCTCAAGCAAAACAAATAGACATAAACAGTATCCAGATGATTCTAGGCGGTCAGTACATCTGTACCACTCGAACCTATTGAAATTGAATCCGTTTTGTAATAACTAACCTAACCTAACCCAATCTGTTAGAATGAGCGCACAATACAAATACAAAACCAATCCAATACAATGCATATAGTTGAATAGACCCCAAGATTCCTGTACTAATCTTGTTATCGCCGATCCTTCCTTTGTGGCGTCTTTTGTTGCGGAATTGCGGAGATTGATAGTGGGCGAGGTGGAGATATGTTTTGATTAGGAGAATGCCTTTTGGAAGCTATTCATGAGATGGCGTTTAAATGTTTTCAATACATTCAAAGTGTAGCTATTGTGTACCACAATCTTTTGATAAATAAACCTTTTTAAGAGTCGTTAGCAAAGTTCAAGGTTCATAAAAGTTGTTTGCTGGTAGTAGAGCTAACAACAAAACGACGAAATACTATTAATACAGTCATAGCATTGTTATCTGTAATGGAAAAAATATAGAGCGAGTTTAAAATGTAAGCTTTTTGGTATCCACTCACAGAAAGAAGAAGGCTTTCCTGCTCCTGAAAATTAGAGTGAATATCCACCGAATATGTGCGAAGCATATAGTGAATATCCATAGAGTGAATATCCACCGAATATGTGCGAAGCATACTTAGTGTAAAATGCATGAAAACGGGTCAGTCCGTAAAACAAAAATCGTCTTTTCAGTGGGCAATAGTTAAGGGCTTCTGTGTATATATAATATGTTGTTATCGCATAGAATTATAGAAGAGGAAACGCCGTTTATGCGGATTCAGAGTTTAACCAAAAATTAGTCTTTAAAGCCCTTAACTTTGGCAATGTCCACCGAAAAGACGCGAACCTAAATCTGACAATGACCCAAACAAGAGAGGAAATAGAGGACGCATTAAAAAAATAAGATTTATTTGAAAAGCCTACCTGAATTAGGGAGCAGACTTAATTTATGCTTGGATACATTTATCTAGGCAATATATTTCATAGAGGGTAAATGTCCCAATGTTTGACACATTAATACCTAATAGTTGTAATATTGTTCACCTTTATTGTTACGAATTGATTGAAAGCGTCAACTATTGGACCAGTGTCAAGACAGGCACATATAGCTTACATCTCCTTAGCAATGTCATATTTTAGAAAATAAAAAAAACAATTCACGTCACAACACAAAAACCTTTTATATCATGTAACCCTCACCTGCCGTGCTAATATCACAACCATTATTCAAATTCAGTGACATTTATGAATTACCCTGTAACACATCAATTCACACGTGAACAATATATGCCACCGTCCACAATACACAGTAATTCGTGAACACATCGTGACGTGTTGGATATTGCTACAATTATTAACTCGAATGCTTATGTCATTGGATGTACAAACGCCAACACAATTAACTGACCATTATGTATTTATACTGAGCCTTATTACAATGCACACAAAGTGCAAGGATGGTCAGTTAACTGTGTTGGCGATGGTACAGTGGGCGTGACACGATTGACATCATTGAGTCATATAGAATACTACCTGCCCGCGCGGCAAGAATGCAGGCAACTTCGCGGAATAAAACATAGCTTATGTCTATCCACAAAGCCCATTCTCTAGGCAGGTCAAAGAATTTTTGGAATCGTTTGGTAGTTCCGGAGATTACCGATTAGGTACCTATACAAACATAGAATGGTGAGGTAGGGCATGGTGAGGTAGGACACAGCGAAATGTCATCCCGCTCGAATTTGGAGCAGCCCAACTGGGGAAGTAACCTCCGCCATAACACTACATCTTGCTCTGGAGTAGTGTTGTGTTCCTGGAGGTGAGCAAGGTCGCCGGAGCTCCCGAGGATGCGTTGTGTTGAGAGCGAGGGAATTTGTTCCATTAGCTGTCAACACGGCGAATCCTCAAACATATCAAGGGTCGGCAACGCCCATGTTACTCCTTTGGAGTGGCATGCGTTGGGCTGCGGTGTCAACTTGCCATCGGGCGGGCCGTACGCTTGTTTGCCACCGTCGAAGTATAAAAAAAAAAAAACACAATCGCTCGGGCTTTGCTGGAAATGAATGGGCAACTGGTGCCTTTTTTTTGATGACACAGTAACACCACCTTGCTAGTTGTGTAGAGTACTTCCATACAAACAATAGTTACTATGGCAGCTCAGCTCTAAAGTACATCTAGTCTAGAGTTACGCGTCCTAATCTATAAATAGTATTCGACCATTAAAAGTAACTTATATTCTCAGTTTTCATAATTAGATACGCGCATAACTCAAGATGGATGTACTTTAGAGCTGAGCTGCCTTAGTAACAATTGTTTGTATGGAAGTACTCCATACATCTAACAAGGTGGCGTTAGTGTGCCATCAAAAAAAAGGCACCAATTTTGAGCAAAGCCCTTTGGTTAATATATTATAATTTGGTGCGTGAATTATCACGTATGCATAAGTCATTTTATGTCGACTTGCTAAACTTGTAATGAAATATCACAGCAGTTCAAAGCTGTTCCTTTTAGGCGCTAAATGCAAGTTCGCCGAAGTAAGCGACTTTCCATCTTAATAATACATTTCGTTAATGAATATGCATGGGATTGGAGCGCCACGTTAAATACCACTTAGTGAAGTTATCATAAATAAGAGCTTTTGAATTAAAGTGTTTTTGAAGCAGAGCTCTCCATTTCAAGTACATACTGCAGATCGTCAGTGTAGGTACCTGTTTAAAATACTTTTCTTTTTTAATTTTTCAATTACAAAGTTCGGGCGGTCTATGTGGTTCGATATTTCACTTATTCCAGAGCCCGTAATTTTCATGCCGATGATATCAATTTGACGTCTCGCTGCATATAGGATGATCCCAAATAGTTTTATTGTAATTATTAATCATTAGTCGTCAATCATTTTAATCATGTACAAATTTATTCAAAAGTAATCTATTCACTCGTGGAACAATTAATAGGTACCTACTTGATACGTGAAACGTAAATTAAACTATTTGTTTTGTTTTTATACATACATTTTATTAAACGGTATTGTTACCACATTTCAATAATTACGTAGAAAACAGAATTCCTTCAAGTAGGTGCCTATTAATTATTCCACGTGTGAATAGATTAATTTTGAAGTAATGTGTACATGATTAAAATGATTGACGACTAATGATTAATAATTACAATAAAACTATTTGGGATCACCTATATGCAGCGTGACGTCAAATTGATGTCATCGGCATGAAAATTACGGGCTCTGCTTATTACCATATACAGTCACGGATTTTAATTGTTAGGCCACTTTGAAGTTCTTTAAATTTGCAGTATTATAGCATTCACGAGCGTGCACGAGATTACACGATTAATTACGAATAAATACATGACGTATATCTAGACAAGAAGCTTTGTAATTTGGCGCTTATTAAGTAACCATGGCAACCTTGTTTAAACGTGACTATAGCAACCCTTATAAGGATAATACCAACATGTAGAATAAAACAATAAATACATGATTTTGACTTTGTCATAACTGTCTTAAGTGATAACTGTTGTAAATATTTGAATATAAATTTCACCGTGAACCCCGCCATCTTGAAGAGTCAGAAACAATGTGTTTCCCTTAAAGGTTAAAATTAAATGTTGGCTAATGAGATGTCAATAAGTTTTGCATGCAAGCAATATTTTTGATTCAGACCTCTTTTGAATTTAAAGACAGTGACAGTTAAATGTTGACATCAAAGATGACAATTCTGAATTATGGATTTTGATGAATCATAACCACTATTAAAGTATTTAATGCGATAATTTGATCGTGACAAGCTCGTGTATTCGTCCAACTTTGAGCGAGAGCTCATTCTATAACGTTGTTAAAGAATTAAAGTAATGCCAAATACGTAGAACCATAAGCGTGTTAGATTTATTAACACTGTTGCGTTGTGGGAAAGACGACATATCGGGAGCAGCTGCAGGCGGAATTCCGCAACTGAATGTCGCCTTTATGGGACCCATGAAGACCATCACCCACTGTATTCAGCGAAGCCTAGCGAGGAGAAATGCTCCCCGACTACAAAGTTGATGAGTTTATGCTATACTTAAAATGATATGAAGTGTATTGATGTGTATTCCAGAACGAACAAGGCATGTGTAAAATGTGGACGCCGATATTTACATAAGTAAATTTCTTAATAAATATATTTCTTTGTCAAATAGTGTCTATTTTTTTAAGAATAATATAATTATGTAGTTAGCTATGATAGCTGAAACATAACAAATTACAAAACTGACTTAAGTCAAATTCTTATTTAATTCTTATGATGGCGGCGGTTAACTTTTACTACATCATTTCTGTCCCCGAATAAAATATTGCCATGCATAGAGTAGTGAGTGCGATATCGCAATTTTGGTGTTTACAGTATGCAATTGTCATCAAACTATCAATGCGTGCGTGACGGATGCGATGTCGACTTTCGGGAACTTAATGCGGTTATTGATGATTGATTACGTTTATGTGCAACAATTATGATAATGTCACGAACGTCACATTTGTATCCTAGACGCCACGCATTCGGATAAAGTCGCTAGTTTTTCGTTTCTCCTTCGTCGAAATGACCCAAAGAGTATAATAAGTATATTTATGTAAAGAGTGGCAACACCAAGAAATTACTGGTCCCACAGCCGCCTAGCAGCGAGTGGATTGAACTACTCTGACGCACGCATGCGTGCAGCGTGCACGCTTCACATACACACTAACGCACACATACATATTCACGCATCACGCACACACGTATACAAAAGTTGTATTCTCTGTTTTGACTTTGAAGCCTACAATGCGACTATCAAAGTTAGGAAGAAAACGTTTCTAAAACATGATATAAATCACATTTTAGTTACCTAAGTACGCTTCCCTTCATACTTTGCCAGTCACATTGTAGGTTTCAAAATAATCACCCAACTATGAAATGGATCTGAAAAGTGAAACATGCAACATTCATATAAGTATTTATTCAACTTAACAAATAACAAATTATGTAACAAGAACTTTATAAAGCACAACCTTTTTAACAAAAAAACACGAGACAAGGACGAGATTTAGCTTCAAAACTTTAGATTAAATCTCCTGGACCAGATTTAACAAATCCACGTACAGCCGATCTACACTGCATATTACTCAACCTCAAATTATTTACTGCACACATAATACCTAGATATTATTTTTATAAACAGATACTGTGTCTAAAACTATTCTTGATTTTATTTAAATATGATTTAAATGTGTTTTCATTCAATGTTTTTATAGACAATACATTGACATTTATTTACTGACTGACACTACTGACTGATGTATACTTCATCTAAAACCACAAAGGCCGAACAACAAACACAATTCCATATTAATGAGATATTTGTTCAAGTTCAGTTAAATAAAATGGATACTTAATAAATTCTATCTCAAAACATAAAAATATATTTTATTTCATTTCAAAATCTTAAAATTTATTGTCGTGGGTCTATTGTACTGACATCTATTTCCATTTTCTGTCAACAACATTAAATACAGCGAACCGCTTCGCCAGAGATGTCACTACTTTCCATACAATAAATCGGCGTGTCGCCTCTTTTCTAAGTTTCCAGCCCCTGAAATGACCTATCATTATTTCTCCATTACTATCGCTACGTTATAACATTGGTTACTAGGTTGCGGTTGCTAGGTCTGCTATTGGTTAACTCTGGGTGTAGGAAGTGATTCAGATGTGAGGTTGGTAGTTCCGGCTCTGATATTAGCCAACCATTAATAATGCATGAAAATGTAACATTATTGTCGAAAGATTCAAACCTAAATGACATCTCTAGCCTGACAAGCACAATGATAAAGACAGAGATATGACTTTGCTCTTTTATTATACGAAGCTTTCGTTGTTTAAATATACGAGCATAAACGACTAAACCCGATTTGTATTATACGGCTAGAATGCGAACAGCGGCATGTGGCCTAACAATTAAAATCCGTGACTGTACATTTTTCACATGTCACGCTCTCGTCATTAAGTTACTTAAGAAATATCAATAGCATGAATCGTTATTAAAAGTGTGACGGCGGAAGAATGTGTCAGTGATTTTTTCCGCAGTCAGGTATGGTGATGAGGATAACGTAATGGCAAGGCAGTTCAAGCCAATAAACTAGTTGTCAATAAACATCCCGTATTTGTTTAAATACTAGCTTCCGCCCGCAAATTCGTCTGCTTGGACCGGGAATAAAAACTATCCTATATTTTAATCCAGGTTATAAACTATCTCCATGCCAATTTCATCTCAATCCGTTTAGCTGTTTTTGCGTGATTGAGTAAAACAAACAACAAAAAAAAATGCGAAACATCTACACTTTCGCATTTATAATATACTAGCAGCCCGGCCCGGCTTCGCACGGCTTACCCGGTTTCCCGTAGGAATGAAGCATTTTCCCGCGGTAAAAAGTAGCCTATGTTCATCAGGGATAATGTCAGCTTCTAATGGTAAAAGGCTTGTACATTACGCGGGGGGGCTATTCATAGTAGGAATACTTCAACTTGCAAGAAAAAAGTTAAAGGGGTAAAGGGCTGGAATAAACACGTTAAGGAGGCGCATGCGCAGGCTAGGCATGCTTTTCAAACCTGGTGTATTTATGGACAGCCTGAAAGCGGACCCGTTTTTGAAAACATGAACAAGACGCGCAAAATATTTAAATCCAAATTAAAATGGTGTGTAAAGCATCAAGAACAACACGAAATAAATAAAATTGCTTCGCATCATGCTGACAAACAGTTTTCAAAATTTTGGAAAGGTACTAAGAGGCTTAATAATAAGAGCAGTTTGCCGGTTAGTATAAATGGAATAACTGAGCCTTCTGAAATTGCAAATGCATTTAAAGACCATTTTAGAGTGACATCTCCGCTTGGACCGGTGCAGCGGGTGCGCGATGGGGGGCCCGCGTGGTCGGGTGAACGTCTGATCTTCACTTGTAAGGAAGTTAAAGATGCTATTAAAAACATGAAGAGAGGTAAGTCACCCGGGCACGACGGGCTCAGTATCGAGCACTTGCAGCATGCTGGCCCACATCTTCCACGTGTACTCACTTTGTTATTTAATTTATGTTTAGGTCATTCGTACCTCCCCCATGACTTGATGAAAACGCTTGTTGTGCCAATTGTAAAGAACGGGACGGGAGACATAGCGGACAAGGGTAATTACCGGCCTATCTCACTCGCTACGGTGATTGCGAAAGTGTTTGACAGTGTGCTTGACCAACGCCTCAGTGTACACACAAGGCTACATGATGCTCAGTTCGGCTTTCGGGCAGGACTGTCCACTGAAAGCGCGATACTGGCCTTGAAGCACACTGTCAAATACTACCTGGACCGCAAAACCCCAGTGTACGCGTGTTTCCTGGACCTCAGTAAAGCTTTTGACCTTGTGTCATACGACGTCATATGGGAGAAGCTCGAGAGGGCGGGTGTCCCGGCCGAACTAGTCAGCCTATTGTCATACTGGTATCAGCATCAGACAAACAATGTCAAATGGTCCAATGCGATGTCTGAACAGTATAGACTCGAATGCGGAGTGAGGCAGGGGGGCTTGACCTCTCCGAGACTCTTTAATATTTATGTAAACCAG
The DNA here is from genome assembly GCA_947578815.1 of Epinotia ramella. Lineage (NCBI taxonomy): Eukaryota > Metazoa > Arthropoda > Insecta > Lepidoptera > Tortricidae > Epinotia > Epinotia ramella. The sequence goes on along the minus strand of OX388217.1, from coordinate 8,659,157 downwards.
TTGATCGTGGAGCTCAGCAGCACCCATGTCGGATGTCATGTCGAGGGTGTTTGTTTTAACAATATAAGTTACGCGGATGACATGGTGCTGCTGGGGCCCACGATCGGAGGTTTACGGAAATTAGTAGCCATTTGTGAGGTCTATGCTGAAAAGCATGGGCTAAGATACAACTCCAAAAAGAGTGAGCTCCTGGTATTTAAAGGCAGAAACAAACCACCATCACCTGTTCCCCCTGTTTACCTCAATGGTTCACCATTGCAGAGAGTCTCGCAATTTAAATACCTTGGGCATATTGTAAATGAGGAGTTAAAAGATGACTCTGATATAGAAAGGGAAAGCAGGGCATTGTCTGTAAGAGGGAACATGCTGGTTCGTAGATTTGCTGGTTGTACACTTGATGTCAAGGTCACACTTTTTAAGGCATTTTGCCAAACATTTTACACCAGCAGTCTATGGACTAGTTACACCCAAAAGGCCTACAATGCCCTGCGCATTCTATACAACAACCTGTTCCGGGCAATGGTGGGGCTTCCTCGGCATTGCAGTGCCTCTGGCATGTTCGCTGACGCACACACGGACGACTTTTTTGCGCTAATGCGGAAAAAAGTAAGTTCGCTCATACACCGAGTGAGGGGAAGCCCCAACAGTCTCCTGCAGGTAGTAGCAGGCCGCCATGACAGCGCTGTACTCGGCAGGTTCAGCGAGCTGCACGCCCCGAGTGCGCGTGGACCTCGGTGAACCAGCACCCAGTGCTTTTAGATTAGGTATACCTACATTAGTTCTCGTTTTAATACTAACATAGATAATTAAGTTTTTTTTTGTTTTCCTTTTTAAATTTGTATACTAACATCCTATGGACCAAGTTGTCTGAAAATAAAGATATTTTATTTTTTATTTTTTATTTTATTTTATTTAAAAGAATTTTTCAAATCGGTGTAGTAGTTTCGGAGCCTATTCAATACAAAGAAACAAACAAACAATCAAATCTTTCCCCTTTATAATATTAGTGTAGAAGTAGGATTAAGTGATGAAATATGAATGTATGCGATTCTATAAATGATACACAATTGCATGCATGAGGAGCTTTCCTGAAGTTTTTAGTGGACATGCGCTTACTGAAGCCGATTTATTTGACACTTTCGCTGCGAGTGATTCTTGGCAGTGAATCCATTTGTGTAAATATAATTTTAACGCATTCTGAATGTGAGCCCTAACATGTCGTTATATGCTACAAATCAAATAAAGCTCTACGGTTTATAGCTACGTCGTAGCTAATGCTACGATCGTTCTACATTTTAGCGGATTCATCGGCAATGCGTATTGTGGGAGGCGCCAAAGATGGATGCGAGCGAATGTCACTGATCTCCGGACATTGGTTCCCATGTATCACTCTTCTGCACATTTGCGAATGGTTCTGAACATTGATTTCGACACTCCGGACTAAGGTACCTATAGAACTTTTAGAACTTGTATTTACGTACTTTTAACGGGGTACATTAAATTAAGGTAGGGTACATTAAACCGGTACGGTTTTTTTGGGTTTTCACACAGACTTTACTTAGTACTGGCATTTATCTCTTTTTACTTTAACCACGCTTTGTAGAGTTATTTTATTGCTTCATCAACATTATCATCGCCCAAAAGATGTCCACTGCTGGTCATAGGCCTCCCCCAAAGAGTGCCAAAGTAACCGATCTAGCGCTACCCGCATTCAGAGACTCCCGCGTTTTTTTTGTACTTGTCGATCCGCAAGTCTGCTTGGGAAACATGAAAAAAAAGCCAAGTGAGTTTTAGTCGGCTTTGTTTGTCTTCCCAAAATTGGTCTCACGGAACAGTAAGTTATGAAAGTTTAAAAGGATGGTGTAGGAAGTATAAAAACACCGCAATTCCTTCCCCGCATTGGCTGCTTTTATTGTTTCATCCACTGCGATACTTGGATTAAAGTGCGTGTCTGTGACTCGTTTACCTCCGATGATTGAAACTGTTTATGATTTTTTTAATTCCATGGATTACATTAAACTTAAATGTCATACACTGATACTGCGTCGAGGACTGGTGTACACATTTTTCTTTTAAGCTTTTTTATGTTTCATAATTAGGTTGTTTAGATAACTTATTGTAAGTAAATATATTAAGGTGGTTCGATTTCCATAGAAAACGTTATTTGACATTCGCAGGCTAACGGCGTGATATTTTAAGAAACTTATGTAACTAACTTTCATAAATTGAAAAATTTCTTTCAATAATTTGAGATATTAGTTTGTGACATCATACTTTGGAAAAACCGTTTTTCTCAAGGAATTTCGCGCAAATGGAAAGCCAATTTGTGAAAGTTACTTACATAGGTTTCTTAAAAAATCACGCCGTTAGCCTGTGAATGTCAAATAACGTTTTGTATGGAAATCGAACCACCTTAATGAACCCCCAGGTGCTTTATGTCTGTTGGCACTCTATTTTCACACCATGTATATTTGTTTATTCGGCTAAATATTTGTGTTCTAAATCGTACTTTTTTTTTTGGCTAGCCTGTTGGAGTGTCCCACTGCTGGGCAAAGGCCTCCCCCCTGGATTTCCACTCGACTCTGTCCCCCGCAATCCTTGGCCAATCACTTGAAAATGCGTCCAAGTTATCCCGCCATCTCCGCCTTGGCCTTCCTCGCCGCCTGTGTCCGTCCTGTTGCAACCACCAAGTAGCCGTATGAGCCCACTTTTGTGAATGCATACGGCAAACATGGCCGGCCCAGTTCCACTTAAGCAACGCAGTCTTCTTGCCCACATCTGCTATTCTAGTTCTAGAGCACAGTGTAGTATTTCGGACTCGATCAATTCTCTTGATGCCTAACACACTGCGCTCCATTGCACTGGCAAACCTTGAGTTTGGACTTTTGAGTTTTGGTCAGCGACCAAGACTGAGCTCCATAGGCTAAAATGGGCAAGGATACACATGTCGATAAGCTAAATCGTACTATTATAGTTAATATTATACTTAAATGCGAAAGTTTGGATATTTGTTACTCAATCACTCTTAAACGGCTCATCCGATTTAGACGAAATTTTGCACGAAGGTACTATATAGCTTGGATTGAAATATAGGATGGTTTTTATCCCGGAAATCAGCCCGCAAGGGATTGAAATAGGGGTAAAGTTTATATGGAAGTACGATATAAACAAGTTCCACGCGGACGGAGTCGCGGGCAGAAGCTAGTCTCAATATTTTAATATCCCGTTTTCATTTCCCCAGTATGCATAACAAGCCATATGAGCAAACATAGGCGCAAGTCGTTTATATGTTTTATATCTTCCCATTTTATGGCATTACGTTGTGCCTCGTCTGCCACAACATTGTATATACATGTAAGCACGCTTTACCAACGCCTTTATGAAATAACCAAATTGCCTCAAGCCCTGAGTCTATTTTAATCCATTGCTTTCGATTCCAATCATAATTCAATTTGCATCACATAGAACGAGTGCGAAACTTAGATGAATTGTATGTTAATGTAAACTTTCACGATCCTCACACATTATTATTACTAAACGGGACTCAATCGCGTATAATTAACTAAAAAACCATATTAGAATTATTTCGATTTAAACTTTCACGATTCTCACACATAATATTTTACTAAACGGGACTGACTTAATCGCGTATACATAACATATTTCTTTATACTCCAGGCAAAATACGGTTTCGCCAAACATTAATTTATAATAGCCTGTGTTTTTTTTCTCCGTCATAAATGCATATTTTAAGATACTCTATTTACGAATCTTACAAACTTTCGACCCGAAAGTAGGTATAAAAAAATACTGTCAAATATACGCCGATTTTATTAATTAAAATTAATAATAGTTGTCTATAATCGTCAACACAACAATATTATTGTCTTTAACCTGTAAACAATGAAATCCGACATTTTTTTTACATGTAAAATCAATATATTAACAAAATGCATGGCTTGGGTGACAGGTGACAGAAGTTGGTAGAAAAAAATTGTAATAAGTAGTACTTTGATTTGATTCTCATAAAAATAATTGATGAACCTATTTTGCTAAAAATCGTATAGATTTTTGTTTAGAATTGCATATAAATACATTTACTCCAATAAACTATCGGTAAATATATTTATAGGACCAAATTGTGTCCAAATTTAATTTAACTATATAGATTATTAAAGTAGTACACGAATCCTACAGAAAAAAGGTTTATGTAAAGCATAATACACATTTGAATAGTCCTGTTTAATTCTACAATTGAACTTGAGCTCTTTCCGCGTGTGTTAACGATCACATTCGCTCGCAACGGCGGCACGCAACGAGTCCTTTTCTGTGACGCGAAGTAGATAGATAGATACCTACATTACCTACGCAGATTATTTGTAATCATTTATATCGTCTTCGACGATGTACTAGTAGGAGAATGCGACTATTCACGGTGTAATAATGGCGTAAGCGGGAAACGCGCTAACAATTAATGAAATTTATAAACATATTTTAGTGAAAACATGCCAAGAATTTAGTACATTTCTATGTTTGGTGTCTCAATGCTTCATAATTATTTACTGATAAATGTCATCATTATAAAACAGTGACGACAATTTTAACAGGTGATTTCCTACTTAAAGTAGTTAATTTCCCACTTAATCTGCGTAGGTAGTACACAGACGACTTAACCTAGGTTAAGTCGTCTGTGAGTTTGTAGTACAAGATCCATCTGCACATCATTGTAGTAACGGAAGTAGGTACTTAATTATTGGAATGGGTAAGAAAGAACACGCTGCTAAAATACTGCTTAGCTGCTATAGCTATACAGAGTGGAAAAACCTATGGGCCCTGAAAGAAAACCACCGTAAATCCATAACATCAGTGGCGTGCACCACGTAAAGGCAGAAAGACACTGCCTGCCCTACTCAAATCTGTGATATTGTTTTACCCAAAGGGTAAAAACGGGACCCTATTACTAAGGCTCCGCTGTCTGTCTGTCTGTCTGTCTGTCTGTCCATCTATTGTAGGTAGTTTGGGCTAATTTGGTTTATTTTTACTAATCATATGTTTAATCTTGGTGAAAATTTAAAGTCAGGCATTAATATATGTACAAAAAAAGGGCATAAATATCTGTGTACGCCTCTGTCAGTTTTTATCCTTACTCTGGTACAAATATTAATATCCCTGACTGGTAAATTCGATTTTCAGCTACGTTACGCGTGTATCGACTCGATAAAAATGCAATACTTGAGTACCATTTGGTTTTGGTATTCGATGGTTATTCTCGCCAGTTCCCACCAATTTGCTAACACTAGTAACGGCTGTGAATTGTTTCCTATGGAACTGGACTGAGAAAAGTAACCCTAAGTAAAACCATTATTGTCCCCTAATCTAACTTTTTAAATTTGCTTACTAATATTAAACTGTCAAAGGAAAAATTACATACTGCCGACCACCACTAGACTCTGTTCTGTAAGCAAACTTGTGACATAAAAAAAAAACGATGGTACTATACCTATGTGCGGTTAAACATAGTGCTCGAACGGCTTGTTTAAATGGCATGTTTAAAAAATAAAAAGGCGGCAAATTACCTATTATTTAATTGATTACCTTGTATTTATTTTTATTTTAATATTTCCTCACGTCGTTTGAGAAACGCACTATACAATCCTCGGCCGGAACATGGATTGCTGGACTCGTTGTATCCGGTTTACCCCAATCTCGTCTACTCCAGGCAAAATACGGTTTTGAAAAACATTAATTTAGCGTTTTTTATAATAGCGTTTTTTTTGTTGATTTCATTTGAAAATGTTATTCTAAGATGATTTGGTCAAGAATCCGACAAACTTTCCACTCGGAAGTAATTATGTAGATTTCAATGAAGCATGCATTATCTTTTTTGTACGATTTATCTTGAATATTATAGAGCAAATGTAAATGAACCAAAATTAAGACAAAAACATTTATTAATATTTTTACTGACTTTTTAGAAGAACTTATCATTTTTTCGATGTCTGAAATTTTGTCGGATTTTGTCGCTGGGTAACTATTTAGTTGATAATATATCCGTTATACATAAAAAATATGCTATTATAAATTATTTCCAAAATTGACATTTTTTCCATACAAGTTGTCAGTTCATTGCCTGGACTAGTCCAGCAATCCCTTACTTCACTGCCTCTGCAGTAATGTACTATTATTCAAAATAACACACGTATAGTCTGGCCAGGGAAAGATGAGCCTATATTGTTTGCATATTTAGCAAGTAACCAAGTAAGAAAATCTCAATGAGAACAACGTTTACGTTTACACATTCCTATATGACTATGATGTAAGAAGTTTCATTATATTTTGCAAAAATGCTTCACAAGACGACGTTTGGGATGAAATGGGTAACTCTGGGTAGGTTGGGTAAACACCATCTCTAGGCAGGGTGTTCTTTAAATAAATCGATACTAAATAATTACAACATTTGGTTTATCAAGTTATTTCTTCCGACCTGACCCTTACTTATACAGTACATATGTAAATATGAAGTAGTAAAAAAGTGTTCGGTTCTGGCGCTTCGCCGGCCGCTGCCACGGCACGCTACGCTCGCTCGGCTCGCGCGATGTAGGGTCGCAAACTCGCAGTTCGCCTAAAACTCCTCCTCGCTTCGCTCGTCGTCGTACCTACACCGACCTGCCTTAGTCTCTGTAAAACTACTTTGAATTTCATTCAAAATGAACATTTGACTAAACGTATGAAATGCGGAAAGTAATGCTGGATAAGTCAAAAATTGGCTATGAAACAAAAGTTGTAACAAAGCTCAAAAGACTGTAGTGGTAAAAGTTTTTCGGACAACTGACACATTTGGATAACATCAAATGGTAAATGAAAAAAGTAATGAATTGTTTATTCGGAGAAGTCATAAAAATACGAAAAGTTTTCGGACAAAAGATATTCGGTCAATAAATTTTAGTGATTGCGATAGTAAATTGTAATTCAAATGTAATTCGGGCTAAAAGTAGGTAAATTAAATTTAAATAGTGTTTAATTCATGATAATGAGAGCGAGAGAATGAGCTGTCTTAAGGGTTTCCCTTCAGGTTCCATAGATTTTTTCACCCTGTATATTATCTAACGTGTAATATTGGGCATAATAAAAATCAAATAATAGGTAAGGGTATAAATCTCTCTAGTTTACTATTTTAACGAATTTTGCTCTATTACAATTACTACACGCCCACAATCTGTCTGCTTTGCGCAAAGGTTGACTGGTAGAGAATGCTTACGGCATTAAGTCCGCCTCTTGTACGATAAGTTGTCCTTAGTGCAATAAAGACTAAATATATAAATAAAACTGAACCAAAAAAGAAATTAATGTAAACAAAGCAAGCATCTTCCTCTAGTCTTAAAAAGTCCATCACAAACTACATAATATACACGTGTGCACAATCTTTGAAGTCCCTTTTTCCAACTTCCACTACCTACGTCAAAGTTCAAAGTTAAATTGCATAGGTATTTTCATCCCACGCTCGTCAGTGTCACTCATTGATAAATAAATAAAAATACTTAAATATTTTCATAATTCGTTTCACAACGAGTATATTAAAATTTAACTACTATCAACAACTAGATCTTAGACGCGTTAGATGGTTTCGCGAATCGTTGCGATTCGTGCGGTACCTACCTAGTATGTAGTACCTACGCGGCGAGCGGGCGGCCGGCCAATCACGTTAGCTCTGCGGCTCGCGCGCGGCATTTTTAAACCTATTTTAACAGGTGTTTGTAATAACATTACTTGCAACCGATTTTATAAGGGGATTCGTACATTATTCGATGAAACATAGCTTATAATGAAAATCCCAAAAGTAACTGATCAATTTGCATTTTTTTAAATAGTTAAACAGCATTTAACCCCTAAAATCCACCCTCCGTTGTTGTTTAGTGTGCGATTCGTTTCTAATGTTTGTGTCCACTACATTCATCAAAGAATGTAGGAACCTACAGCCAATTATTATTTTTGGACACGGAAATATGGTAAATGAATAAAATGTTAGGGATCTACTAAATAGAAATGTAATATTCGGAAACATTGTTTGCCTGATTTATCATCAAACTTATAGAGGAAATATTAATTTATCAAAACAAAGAATAAAAAATGAGTTAATTTTTTTTTCCGATTTTACAGGAATTTATAAATTTTCAATTATTTATTAAAATATCTAAATCACAAATATTTTGTCGGATTTAGTCTCGTCGTTATTAATACAATTATAATTTATCTGTTACGCAGAAAAAAAAAGCTATTATAAATTATTTCCATTTCGCCATACTAGCTGACCCTATTTTGCCTGGAGTATTACCTCTCTGAGGTCTGCCGACGTTCCGGATGTGTCGCAACATCCATGTGATGTGAGGTTGTGGAAAAAAAAAAAATATTAGAATTGTGTCTGAGATGTAAAATAGATATCCAAAAGAGTCAGTCGCTTTCGTAAAACTAGTGTATGCCAATGGGAATAGATGTCAAAATGGACCCCGGTTCCGTTTAGGGCACAACCAGGAATATCGCTACGAGGATGATGAGATAGCTGATGCCCAGTACTCACTGCAGTAGGTACACTGCTCGACATAAGATCTGTTTCACGCAGCCAGTCGCATCCTGCTGCTACATGTGCGGTCTCCGCATTCCGACAGGCAACGAGCGAGACACATTGACTTCAGCCCCCCTGTACTGGAACTTGTTTTAAGCTCACCTCAACGCTCACCCACTAATATATATTGACACCGCGATGCCTAGTAACTAAGCGTAGGTAGAGGTCTACTTTCGTGACGGGTGACCGGCGGGCAGAGTCGCATTAGCGCTTAGCGAATGACAGCCCAGACCCCGTATCATGGTCGGCCTTATCACACGATAAGTGACATGATAGAGCGTCCGTCGCTGGCTGACACCGTTCGATAGAACGAGGCGCGCTCCTATCTTGTCAGGTATCGCGTGATAAGGCCGACCATGATACGGGGTCAGGAGGTCTTGCACAACTTGCTGCCGAGTCAAGTCGCGCGCGTCACAGCGTCTGAGGTCTCGCTCGTACGTAGTAAATAAGAAAGAGGAGGGGTTGTTTTTGCTCGTCTAACGTCGCATCGCAGCCCCGCAGCAAGAAATACAAAACGTTTGTATTATTTATTTGATTGTTCCCTGACACACACGACAAATTAATCACGAGAACGTTTTGCAAACTCGGCCCTTGTTTCCAATTAGGAAAGTGATTGAGTTATAATCAACGCAGCTTCTTCTCGACGTGTGTCTTGTATGGAAATAAACGCGTTTGAATGACGACGGATTGTGCACTCGAAAGTGGGGATTGAAATAACGAGCCCTTGTCTCACAGAAAATACAAATTCCTGTTAATGGAGTAATGGTTTATATTACTTACTTTATTTGTGCTTGTAGGTATGGCTCTTGAATTTCCGCCTGAACGTCCTTCTTTTTTTTTACAAGCTTTTATTTAACTTGCCCTGTTAGTATGTATGTAATCAAATCTTGCAAGTTATTTTCATTTTTACGTGCAGAAAACCTGCGTACCTCTCGGGAGAAGTTTGGGTTATGTGGTATTTCTACCCACTAAAAACTCCACGTCAGCCGCCATCTGCGCTAAGTAATTCGGAGGACTCTAGGATCTCAGGTTGAACGTACTAGAACCCTCCTCGGGCTTTGTCCCTCTCGCTTGTTCAGGGCATTTTCGTCGCCTTCTTTGGGGCATGGGCAAGTGCTGGCCGACTCAACGTCCTAGGAATCTTTAATACCTACCCACTCAACTGCTTCTTAATTTAAAAACAACTTCAGTATGTGAGTAGGTTTTGTCAAATGAAAACTTTACATTGTCGCCCTGTTTTTGGCTTAGCTATCAAACCTGTAAGTAATTTGTTGTTTTTAATACACTTTTAGAATGAGCATTAAATTCGTTGCCAAACTTATAGTAAATTTTAGGTCAAATGACGAATGCACTTAGCGTATGATTTTACAACTTCTTTGGTTGCTAAATATGAATGAAATGATAGCAAAGAGACTTCTTAAAACTGACCGAAGTGTGACAGGTGTTACTACCGGAGTAGCTACTGTTTGATCTATTGGTTATACGTAATTGTTTTACAACCCTATTTGAAGATAACAATTAAACAATCGTAAACAATCGATGTCCTCAATGGTTGGTTTTAAATACTTTTCGTCATCTATACTGAAACAAACTATACTAACCTGAACATTAACATTACGTGCGCGATGGGTTTCTGCTCGAGATTTCTCAAACTCGAGACAACTCGAGAGTTTCGCCTCCATTCGAGACGAGAAACAAATAGCCGACTCTCGAGTTCCGGCGAACACGAAATAAGGGCTAAAGTCAGGCTCGCCATTTTGCCGCGTTTAACAATGATGCGTGCTTTGTTTCACATTGTAGTATTATTTGTTGTTTTTAGTTTCGTGACGCATTGGTTTTACTGTAATGTCACGTAAATGTATTTGTCAACAAATAAATAAATAAATTGACATGTAAGTACCTACCTAATCAATTTAATAAAATTAGAGTGTAAATGTTTTGTGGTTAGTTTATGAATAAATAAGGTTATTTTATGATTTATAGATGTCCTATCAATGTTTGACTTTTACTTAGTTTTTTTCCTGATCGTATGCTTTGCAGTTTGCAGTATAAGAAGAAGAAAATATAAGAATTGCACAATGTAATATTTATGAGTCTACGGGAAAACGTACTTCTAATATTGAGATGTTGTATCAAGCCCTTTTGACCGTCAAGCCCACTTCTACAGAAACTGAGCGTGTTTTCAGTCTGGCTGGAAACATAGTAACCAAGATAAGAAACAGCTTTCGGACAAATCGATTAACGCTTTAATATTCTTTAAGACAAAAATAACTTTATAAAAATTACACTGAATTATTAAAATGATTAACACTCACACAGGAATGATGAATGATTATACAAATGATTAATATATTATATCTCACTTAGATCATTAAAAGACTGTTAAATATGATTTTTGAAACTCCTCAATTTTATGTCACGTCATTGTAGTTAAATCGTTTGTTTGTGATGATTGTTGTATTGTTTGCTTTTGATTCCTAATCCTAATCTTATTTCAATTTAATTCTAGCCTTGCTTGTTAGAAGAAAAGACCTCTATCAAAAATACCAGTTTATGTCTGATCAAATTACTAAAAAGTAGATTAGGCACCTATATTGTTTTTATTTTAATTGTTGATTTTTTGTAAGATTTTAGTTTTTGTATGTTTGTAAGAAGAGTTTTAATTTTGTTTTGTTTATATTTGTAACTTGTAATGCAAAGTGTAATAATAAATTCATTCATTTAATTTTCAGCAAAAAATTACAATTTCTTATCAAAGACTCGAGAGTCGAGACAACTCGAGAAATTGGAGTCAAGAATTCTCGAAACTCGAGAAAAGAAATGAGGCGAGAAACCAGACACCCTATGCGCGATATATAATATAATCACATTTACAATAATATCTAACACGTGTCGGATCACCATACTATAATGAGAAGTGGATACATCAAACGGAAATTAATTTTCGCTCAAAACCGCCCGACACATGTATCTGTACAAGTTATATTAGGTTATGTGGTCCTTCTACATCGTACACGAAATCACATTTTACTGGTCGTTGGTGGACTTTATTACAACGGCATAAGGTTTATAATGGAAACGCTAATGTATTTTCTTTGGTCGGTATTTTCTGTACGATTGCCGGACACTTTCTAGTGATTTATGAGGGATATTTCTGTGTACTCCGTATACGTATTAATGAGTTTTTATTCGTTTGTGGATACACATGGCTTCTTGTCTGTGTGGATGGCACATCAAAGGGGACATTCAAGTTAGTTTGATGATGGAGGCGGAACGTAGCTCTCTTTAATGGTTAATAACAGTGAAATGCGTTTTTGTAAATTAGTTTATACGATATACCAATGTACTTATCTATCTTTTGCCAATGAACAGTCAAGAATAAAAATATGGATGCATACAACTTACTCATAAATATGTCCCATCGCTCTTATGTCAGGTGATTGATGTTCCGGTACATGAGGGGATTAAATCGATACATATTACGTGACTGTATAGGTACCAGTTTATATTTGCATAATATATATTCCCTGCAGCTGGTTCAGTAAGTACATAAAACGGCCTAGGCTTGTAAGGCGTGCAAACAATGTTTTTCAGAAACAACTGAAAACGCTGAGCGCCTCTTTGTATAACTTTGAGTTAACAAAACAAAAGAACCGACAAAACGTTTCAGGTAAACGGACAAAAGAGGAAGTATGATATTAGGATTAGGGCCTATTGTGCGGAAGTCGGCAAGTTAGTTTGATTTGAGCTCAGCTACGTTTAAACCTCATTCCATATAACAATTCGTCTACGTTTCTTCGTATATCAAATATAAATATTGAAGACGTTTTATAGAAGAACCTAGGAGAATCCTAGGAGCATCTAGAAGTATAAGACCTAGTGTCCTAGCTGAAGATCATAGGAGAAATCCTCAAGACTCCGATGGCTCGGGCTTCACATGGGTGACGATCTTGCAGTCCGCGGAGCTCACTCTTGACGTCCTACTCGAAGACCTGTTATGCGTCCTAGGTACCGGTGGGGTGACGAAGGCCAAAAAGACCTAAACGAACTCCGGGCCGTCGATTGGACACAAACGGCATTGGACAGGGAATCCTGGCGGTCTTTAGTTTCGGACGCCAAGATCCCCTTTGGGTCGTTGCGGGACAGCAGTAAGTAAATTTAGTTATTTCGATGATTAAGTGCTTTTCAGTAATAACAATACGTAATGTATTTGTGTTTCATAATGGTTTTCCTTGAAGTCGCATGACGATTAACGCACTATTTTTCTGTTTTATGGGCAAAGGTATATGGTATGTGATAGTCAGAGCGAACAATAAGTAAGCAAGACATAAGTTTAAGGCGCCGTAGGTTCAGCGAAGTTAAGCGAACAGAGTTTTTGAAACAATATAATGCGTCTGTTTATAATAATATGGTTTTAAAAAAATACGAATAGTAATCTTGAGGCTTTTCTTCAGCGAGATCAGTGATTCGAAACATGATTAAGCAAATTTCGCTGGATAGAAATAAATCACGAACATAGGTCTAAAATACACAAAAATACACTTAAAATATTCGTAACAAATTATGCACAAAAGCTAAAAATATTAAAATTGCATCTAAAAATCAGCAATATCATGTTTGAGCGAAATCAGAGATTACATTTTTATTTATTTAAACGGCCAAAATATTAAAATCAAAAAACATGATATCCGCGCTTCCGAGCACGCACTTCCATCTCGCTCACGCTTATGCTCAGTGAGAGGGAGAGAAGACCATGAACCTACGGCGCCTTAAGAGTGCACTGAGGGACTGCATTTGTCTTTTGTTGATATAAACCCTCAATTCTATAAAAGGAGGCAACCGGGTAAGTACTATCGACAACGCAGCTAACTGACCATCGGTGCACCTTAAATGCATTGTAATAAGGTTCTATATAAACACAGGATGGTCAGTTAACAGTGTTGTCGTTTGTACCTACGTATATTTTAGGCGTTTGTTTCGTACAAATATGAATATTGCTTACTAACACGTTTCTTCACGGAAGTCTGAATATCTCAACACCCTGTGACCTCTGTACAACAATCTCTCAAGCTTCCCCTTATAAATTAACATAATATCTTGGTTTAATCTTGTGCAAATAAGTTTATTAAACAATTTCAATTTTAAGTTGGTACTGCAAAAAGTTCACTTTCCAACCACTGGCCAGATACGAGGTTTCGTATTTAAATCAGTTGTAATTTACATTTGAATAGCGATCGTTTGCATCGAATGTTTGCAAGTTGTGTAATTAATTAAATATTTGTTAATCAACAATACATCAAAGAAGAGGGGCTTGAGGGGAAATGGGGAAACAGCAATGTTACTTACAACAAGGAAATCATGACACGCGCTGTTACATTGTAGTAGTTTATGCAAATGATCCATAATGAGAGGCCTTAAAATATGATTGTGGGTTGTTTAAAACGAGCGTCAGCGAGTTTCATAACAGGATCACACGAGTGCTTTAAGGCCTAATTATGTACAGTGGCATACACTACTTTATCTACACACATATCAAAAGTTACTCTAAGATGGGTTCACAATTCTACTTTCGTAGCAGCAAAAAGCCAACAAAAAAATGACAACAGCAATGGCGGCAATTCGACCTCAAGACGAATGGTTTTTTTTAATCATAGGCAAATGTCACTCGAGATCAAATATCGTGCGTAAATATTAAAAAAACATACTGAATTGACGTTTCCTATCGATAACTGTTTTAATATCTATGGATACTAGAATAGAGACCCACTTGAGTTTTGACAGCTGTTCTAAATTTAAACTCATAACGTTACAAAAATCTATACTGTTATAACATTAAAGTACAGATTTTACCTACTACCACAGGCAAGAAAGTTCTCATAGTAAAATCGGTTGTAATAATGCTAATGGTTTCTGAACGCATTTTGGAGCACTAATGATATGTGCGTAGATAAAGATTATTATACTACCCGTATAGTCAATTGTTGATCATGAAAGAAGGCCGATGTACAAGAAGGAGAAGTTTTAAGAGCTGGTAATCAAATGAGAAAATATACATTTCAAATGTAAGAAAAAATTGCATTTTGTATTTTATTTTTTCATTCAACTTATTTTTCTGGGAACTAACGTGTCCCTAATTATTTTCGAATTTACTTTCTGAATCCGTATGATGACCGCGGTCGAGCGTTAGACCCTCGGAGTTAAATTATTCTTTTATACGGTATTAGCATGGATTACCTTCCGATCCGTCTCGATAGGGCCTCTGGAGATATCATCAACTTCTCATGTGAAGTCTTCTTTGACCGCCATTTTGAAAGTCGCTTTAAGGGTTAAAAGTTTATCCATCGAATACGGGTGTAGACTCGAAAATTATTATTACTCCAAAAGAAAGAAAGCAAAAAAATATGCCTAGTGACGAAAATCCCATCCAGATATCTCAAACAATTACGAAGCTACAACCGTTTTGATATTGCTTGTTAGAGAGAGAAAACGCAAACGGTGTGTGACGTCACATTACAGGATCTGCCGGGGGGCCGCGTCGACGGCCCCGCCGACCGCGATGCGGCGCGGTACGTTGCCGTCTTCTGTGACGTCACATTCTTCCAGCGTCATCGTTTCATATGAAGTTGCGTTTTGCACTTCGTGATTATTTAACCTTTTGCGTTGACTTTTTCTCCATTTGACTACATTTTTACGCTTTTTCGAGAAAATATGACATTATTGATTTTTTTATTTAGTGTCTACGCCCCTATTGGAGAGCGCTAGCGTTTTAGCCCACCGTTCGGCCAGTCTGCCACGTCGGACTGCGAGATGCTGCCTATCAGGCATACGTTCCGGGTGAAAACTCGTCACCTTCAGTGTACCTTTTTTGAAGATGATGGGTCAATAGCATTATATATAAATGGCATATCTGTATGGATTTTCAAGTCTCTCCCTTGTCTTTTAAAATTAGAACAACAGAGATGTGAATGCAAAGCGGTATCCTAGGGATATCCGTTTCTGTCAGTTAAGACGGATGGAATTGTGGCCATGGAGTTTATGCTTATTATCGTGTGCCCTCTACGTGGCCCTGCTCGACCAATCTTTCAATGGAGTGCTCGTTCAATTCAATTCAATTCTTTATTAATAAAATATAAAATTTTACATGTCAATTGCTTATACTAACTATATAGGTGTACTTATGTATTCTAGCTAAGTACATTAAAGTTCCTTGATATGTGCACCAGTATTATGAAATTTCACGAAGAAATCATTACAAAATAAGACTTACTTTAGCTCGATTCAATGGGTATCTCGAGCGTATCTTTGAAGATCGCCTCCGTAAACTCGAATATAAGAGCTCTCGAACAGTCTCGAGTCACGTCTCGAAACTGGGTGTTTCACAATACTAACCGAACTCGCTTCAAAAGAAAACCAGTTTAATTCTGAGCTCCCATTCCTTGTTTTATTACCAGTCTAGGAGTCAAGATATATTGGCCATTAGTGGAGAAGTGGATGGAGATAGATGAATGGCATAGCTGCAGTGCGCTCTTAGGAAAGATCTAGAGATTTCGATGCGTCCAAATAAGTATTTTGCTAAAACGAGTATAATGCATGTTGAATAGGTGCTTTGCTTTGACTAAGGTGAATGGTTAAATAAATACTCTACCTGATTTCGTGCTATACTAATATTCTAATGCGAAAGTTTGGATGTTTAGATGATTCGAGATTTGTACGTTTGTTACTCTATCACGCTTAAACGGCTTAACCGATTTGAATGAAATTTCGCACGAAGATAGTTTATAGATTAGATTAAAATATAGGATAGTTTTTATCCCGGTTCCACGCAGACGAAGTCACGGGCGGAAGCTAGTTATAAATAGTTTAATACACTTACAAGTTTATAAGTTATAACACTAATAATCTTTGGATTTTTGAATCCTTTCCCATCCAATTAAGATTGCCAATGTCCTAAAACGATATAGATAGATGGATAGTATTTATTAAGAAACAATGTTAGGAGTTATTTCCCCTCTGGCCACGTGGTCCTACAGCTTTGTCCTACTGATAGGACTACATGAACTTTTTTTTCCTGCTGGTCCGATTAATCGGACTACACGGAATTGTAATTCCACTTGGTCCTACTGATCTGAGTGATCAGACGACATGAACTTTATTTATTTTTAAATAAAGGAAAAATTGTAAAATTGAATGCTCCGAGCCGGATTCGAACCGGCGACCACAGGCATTCATGGCCCGTCGCTACTAACCAACTGAGCTATCGGAAAATTTATAATTTCGTTAGCAGCGTAACTGCTTAATACAAAATAAATGAACTTTATTTGGCCTCGTGGTTCGATTAATCGGACTACAAGGAATTGTAATTCTAAATTAAATTTAGGAAATTTTAATACATTGCTGGGCAACTTAAGGGGCTCCCGTCAAAAATCAACGAAATTTAGTAGTTTTCATTTCGACACTCGTCCTCGGTTTATTAAAGCTAGTTTTCCAGGTTATATGGGAAAGTTTGATTCCTGTTTAACATTTTTGATATTGAATAACTTGAAAAATGTTAATACAGAATTGATTATCCATTTTTAAAGAAAGGTCTGTAAAAATACAAAACCCGACACTTCATCCTCATTAAAACTTTTATACACCCGAAACTCATACCTACTCATACATACTGAACTTACCTATAATTTTGATATGCGTTTTTATAATCTTACTAATAAACACAAAAGTTATGGCCAGAAAACCAGTTTTTTGGCCTAAAATTGTTCAACTTTGATGCCAAATATCTCGAAAACAACGAATTTTGAAGTAAATATACTATATTGCTTAAAGCCGTTGTTTTTAATATAATAAGCTACAAAAACATTAGAAAACTAAGGGATTCAGATCGAAGGTCGTTGGCGTATGGGAGCCCCTTAATAATTGTCACCTTACAATTTCCCAGCGATCACCTGCGGCGCTACCACGAACTTCGAAAGTCGAAGTTCGTAATACATGCATCCCTGTCACCCGAGTAAGGGAGTGCGATAGAGATGGAAATACCCGCTGGGCTGGGCATACCTAGTTGACGCAGCAATGTACAAGAACAACAACAACATCGAAATATTAATTCTGTAAATAAGCCACAACTGCACTTTTACAAGTTTTATCTATTGTTGATTCTAAATTAAACATCATTCATAAGAAAATTAACTACATTTTTAATGTTTTACATGTTACACAAAATTTACAATAGGCATGCGGCCTCAAGTTCAAATTGATAACGTAGTGATGCTAAATGCGTAAACCATCAAATTATCCTACTAAAGTATAAATTATAAAATGTAATTAAAATCATAAAAAGATATGAACCTTGAAAGTTCAGAAAAATGATGCATTTTTTTTTATTGTCCAAGAGTAAATTTAAAGCTGCCAATAGAATCCTTACGCTTTTATAGAAACAAAATTGTATGACAACTATGTACTTAAACGCAGTATTTCGCGACCGAAACAACAATTTACCGGATTTTCCATACAATGATACAACTACTTTGTACAAGTGACGTCATACATGGGTACGTCATCAGTATGAAGCGTTTTCCGCTGCCGCCAGTGACGTCAATCTTTGTCTCAAATTTTTGGGTATTTATGTTCTCTAATTGCAGTTGCTCCCATACAAACTTTTGTTCCTCTCCAAAAACTGGTTCGAATGGCATCGTAAAAAAATCTTAGTCCGCATCCCTATTCATAATTCTTAGAGATGTATAAGGTCTCTGAGGGTCAACAATTTAATAATACATTTATATAATCAAATGAGAACAGAGTGTCTCATGTAAATTCCGCTCAATACTTTGATAAAGTTACTCGTCGTCCTTGGAAACATGAACTGACCGCACCCACAAACAGCACCCTTTCACTATTATGATCCGCATCTTAGCCATCGCCTCCCTCGACCATTATTGTGTTAAGGTTGCGACCCGAACCCGATCAACGACACCACCGTAAGCAAAGAGGTTTCGACATACCTAAGTATAACCTTTAAGGCCTCCACACACCGAACGCGGGTGGTGCGCGGTGCGGGTCGGGCGGTATCTCTACCTCTTTCGCACAGAAGCGCGGGCCCGCGCCACTGTGTCATAGAGATAGTGAGAGAGATATTAAATACGTTGGTAGTGAGAGAGATACCTACCGACCCGAGCCGCGCAGGACCCGCGCCGCGCATGACACGCGCCCGCCCCGCGCCGCGCACGACCCGCATTCGTTGTGTCGAGGCCTTAACTTATCGAACCAGCAATGTACGTTAAATGGTAATTATCAAGTTGATGAAATGTTAGCCAGGCGCTTATTTCCGGTGCTTCACGAGTGTCACCTGATTGATACTGTTCAGATGGCCATTCAGCGTAGGTACATTTCTGAGATGAAAGTCGTTGCTGTCAAATGGTCGTTGTCATTTTATCAGATTGACATCTCCTTATTTTCCCAAATTTCTGTGTACGAGTCTCATTTCACGTTTATAGTATATGGGACACGATTTATTTAATGCGAAGATTAACACAAATGGCCGCGGTCAGTTCAACGCTGACCGTACCGGGTTTATTCCTGACTATGCTTACTTAATATTTGGTAAAAGTATTTTTAGCAATCGTCGTTTAAGAAATACTTGTTGCCAGTTGGTGACTCAACTTACCGACCTGGTGACAATGAACACAATATAACACATTCAGTGCCGGGAACCCGACAATTCTTGGCAGTGAAGTTGTTAAGAGTCCTTTTATGATTTTGAATCGAAATTCCGAAATATTGATCATACTCGTAGACAGCTGGTGTATAGGATCTGAGTGTTTAAGTCAAGCTATTTATATACATACATAATGTGATTTAATCTGTATGGAAACTATGTCTGCTGGGTGTTTTGGAAGTGTACGTTATATTTTGCGGTAGTGAAATAGAGTACCTTTGAGTCAAGACGGTTTTTAGGAAGTTTATGTAAAATTTTGCTTTACTGAAAACAGCCAACTTTGAGTTTGTGTATCTTGTAAGTAAATGTAAGATTTTTGCGTTAGTGAAAAGTTAAAAAAAACAAAAAAGTTTGTATTTATTTTTAGCTACTATTTAATAGGTTAAGAGTCCCCAGCACGGTCTACTCCAGTCAACTCTCCATACAAAGGTAGTTGGGATCTCATTTTAAAACGGCATACTGGTAATAGCATGAAATTTTTATACACAATTGAATCCTCCATAATATCTAGGTTGTAAACTAGTTTATGTTGCTATAAATTATAATAAAAATATAAAAGAAAGGAGATCCGCCCAAACGTGCAACGTGCAGATTTTACAAAAAGCCCAACGTGCATAAAACGGGTGAAGTTGAATGTCCTGCTAGAAAAATGGCTAAGCAACTTTACATAAACTCGATAGATTACGAAGGGGTCTAATTTAAGGACGCCGCTGACATTACTTTTGTTAAGACTTATTTTATATGTATACAATATTTCACCTATTTTAGTTACTAACTCGGCGGCATCCTACTAAACGCGAAGGCCGCAACGCAAGCACTTATTTGTTACACACATTTTATTGAACTCAATTTACTTAAACTTGCTTGACCTAGTCTAACGCAATTGCAGATGCTGACACTGTAATTATCTATACCTAACGTAATTTAATAGGCAATTTATTGATATGAATGTACTTTAAATAGATATAAGTTACTATGCTCTATATTCCAATTGTTTCTAAATGTACGATACTATTATATACCTTCATTGTGCACAAATTGCACTAATTAGTTTGTAATTATTATCTTTGTCTGAGACACAGGATCATCCTAGTTCAGACGCATGTAATGTTGTATGTAATACGCAAGCACATTGTTAGCATTAGCAATAAGGTTTATGAATAAAATTTATTATTATATTATTATTATAATAGAAAAATAATTAAGCGAGAACCACGTGAATGATAATGCTGTTTATACACGGTGAATTTGAGTAACCCGACAGATTTTAACCATCGCTTCCAGAGCCTAATAGGAGTAAAAAAAGTAGTATAACTTATGGTCTAAAACGGCCTAGTTTTCGAGATACGAGTATTAATTATTAAAAAAAAAATACACATAAAAAATTGTCAAGTATAACACACCCTAAGGACGTGACGTAGCCAGATGGATCTGACACATTCATACGCAAGACTACTACCTGCTGATTTCCGGCTAGTCTGTTAACAAATCAGTGAGCTTAGGTATTTTTATTTTGTATATAACGAAACCCTATAAATAGAAGCAACCTATTAGCTAAACGCTCCGACGTTGACAAGTAGGGGCAAAAACCCGGACCTCGGAGGAATAAACTAACAAATGGGTCGTGAAGCGAGCATCTAATGGCATCGAGGCGTCGACACACAATATCCCATAAACAGGCTAGATTGGATTCCGAGGCGCGGCCGTGTCGTGTACCGGTATTATTTGTACCGGAATAATATTATTATTTGTACCACTTTTAAGTAAATGGCATCGGGGCGTCGACACACAATATCCCATAAACAGGCTTGATTGGATTCCGGGACGCAACCGTGTCAAATATCGGTACGACCTCTGCAGACTAGTTGGTATTGACCCTGCCTTCGAAGCAAGAGGTCCCGGGTTCGAATCCCGGCAAGGGCATTTATTTGTGTGATGAGCACGAATATTTGTTCGTGAGTTATGGATGTTTTCTATGTATTTAAGTGTTTGTTTATCTATAAAAGTATGTATATCGTCGCCTAGTACCCATAGTACAAGCTTTGCTTAGTTAGGGGCTAGGTCGATTTGTGTAAGATTGTCCCTCCAAATATTATTATTATTATGTGCAACGAAATAATATTACCTTTATCTGTACCACTTTTACTTTATAGCATCGAGGCGTCGACACACATTATCCCTTAGACCGGCTAGATTGGATTCCGGGACGGGGTCGCGTCTTGTACCGGTATTATTTGTACCGGAATAATATATATCTGTACCAAATGTAACATGATAACCTGAACAGTTTAGGATTTTAATTAATGAGATAGGCAAAGCTTATTGTTCCATGACCTAGTTCATAATTTTCTGTTACAACTATATGTGCCGGTTTACTAAAAGAGACAGACTTTGAGTTATTTCACGAACAGGGGGTTGTTTTATGAATAAAGGTTAGAAATACTCGACATACAAAGCAGTGTGCACATTCCGGTTCTAGTAGTATAAGTAGTAAAACTCATTCATTAATGTACATGATTCTAAAAGTAAATTTTACAAAAGCGAGCTTCAAAGTACACATTAAGGCGATCTTTTATCCCTATGCTTATGTTTGCCCTGCTGAGTTTTTAATTGAACCACCCAAACGAATTGTAACTATGTCATACTTATTATTATCACTAATACATTTCCATAGCGAGCAAAAACCCCGTCAACCCCATCGACGGAGGATAAGAGGTTGATCGTCTTTGGCTCCCTCGCAATTAAGGTACGGGTCTGAAATGTGCACACTAAATATCGGCTATTACGATATTAACATGATTTTTTACCCGACTGCCGAAGGAGAGGAGGGTTATGTTTTTCGAGCGTATGTATGTATGTATGTGACCTTATTCTTTGGCACGCCCTGCAGCCTAAACCGTTTGACGGATTTCGACATATGAGGTGTCGTTGGATTCCTCTTAATCGTGGGAGTGACATAGGCTTTAAAATTTAAAAATGCAGTTGGGTTTTTTGAAAGTCTTTTAATTTCACTTGTTAAAGCTTTATTAATCATGTCACACATAAAGCTAAAACGCAAACTCAAACACACACAAGACAAAACATTCACAAAACTACAAGGCAACATCTTGGAAAATTACCATGGAGTTGCTATTTCTGCTAGATTTTTTAGTATTCAATAATCAAAAATATGTGCGACCTTATAAAGCTCTCAATAAAGTACAAAACACCTTATACAGATCCCGCACCGCCAGATACGGAAGGGGCCTTAAGTTAAGCTTGACATGCTTAAAATGAAAATATTTTATGTTAATATATTACACCCCGCTACGGTTATTTGACACCCAGAACTTGCGCCGGCCGTCGCCGTCTTAACGTGCTATTGTGTTATATTATAAGTTGTGTATATTCATATGCAGGTTAGTTAGTGTTGCCTGGAGCAAATAAATAAATAATATTAAGTACCACTTAGGTGGTTAAGCGTACCGATTTTTCTACGCCGGTGCTCACCCCTACACGGTCCCATCCCTACACGGTCACAACGTCGCAGCAATTACGTAAATAGTAAAGGTACTCGTAGTGTCTGATTCGCAAAATAAGGTAGGTACAGAACGGTGTGCGCCCCGGTTAGCGAACGATGACAAATGACCGCTGAAAATCAACGCCGGATCCCGTTAAACTCATGTAATTAGCAATATAAACTCAGATTGTTTATATACACGGTGGAATTTAATCGGTGATCAGGAATCCAAAAATCATAATTATCAATCTACACAGAAACCAATACGTGAGATCTCGTGCAATATAGCTCACAATCTAATTAATCACACTTAATTAACATCGGTAAAATGTACACTGACTGAACAAATGGACACCCTACTTTTATTGAAGGGAAGTTACTCGTAAGTGTACATACGTCAAGTGCTTGCTGGCTTTGGCGGGAAACTAGACAGATCAGACGATTTGAAGCAATTTGTTATGGTTGCAGTTAATCAGCTTACATTCACTTAAGTCTCTCATTATATTCACTTAATTACACCATTATATCTATAATTAATGTTTTTATTTTTATTTTTTTCAATAAGTATTAGATTAAGGATTAAGTCATGTTATATTATATTTTTAGTTAATATCTGGTCATGGACATTACCACCTCTTTGTCGCCACACGCACTGTAGATGTCACCCGTTAGTTAGTTAGTTTTAAGTTCAGCATTGTAATTTTTAGGTATTTATTTAATTTGCCTACAAATTACAAAATTGATTGTTTAGTTTAGTCTTAATTTTATTTTATTTTATTTTTTATTTTTGGGGGCACTCACTGAAAATCAGCGTCACGGCTTCCGTGACAACATGCTGAGTGAGGGTCCTATTTAGCGCATTACATATATTGTGTTACCTTTTTCATTTTTTTATTTTTTTTTTTATGTGCTAAATAAATAAATTCTTATTCTTATTCTTATTCTTATTCTTATGAATTTGACAATGACAAATTGACAGCTTATTGCTCATTTATGTTTTAAGTTTCTATGGCTGATAGTTTGAAAAGAGGTATTAAACTTTTCAGACTAAACCATTAGTAGGGTGACAATAAATTTTAATTAAAATTTAATTTCAACTTAAAAATTAGTTATGATCAAAAAAAACTTGGTTCCACTTAAGTACTACATATACGTGACCGCCATCGATTACTGAATTAGAAAAATAGGTTCCTGTTCACAGATTAAATTCCACCGTGTATATATTTTTGTATCGTCTATTAAGTACTCGTGGCTCTGAGAGCTGTGGCACACGCGAGACTGTCGGCTCCTTTCAACATTTTTTATTCTTATTTTCGTAAAACTGAATCGACAATTTTTTTATTAATCGGTTAAGAAATGCGACCTGTAGAGGACAGCCGGACAATCCGACATCTGGACGTCTGGACATCCGGACATGTGAAAGAAGCGAAGCTGAAGCGGAGAGCTTTGTTTCATTTCGTGTCGCTCGTTCAATAAATACTCATTCAATAACTCAGTCTACCTGTCTGTCTGTTATCTTGTTACGCTTTGGCGTGTAAAGGCAAGAGCGGTTAACCTGAGAACAAATTTAGATGAGGTATAGTGATAGATATTTTTGAGACACTGGAAAGGATCAAGCATATTCATAACAGAAATAATTTCTCAAAGGGATGAAAACGGGAGTGGACATTCAGTTGGGGTGCGATAATTGATGCCGCGCCTGTGGGAAGTATAAACATATTATATAACATACTTTTGAGCATGCAGAAAGTCCCACTTTCTGGCCAGGGAAAGACTTTTGTAGCTACCACAGGTGGCAATAAAGAAAGCGTCTGTGCGCATATTTATCGCCTTTGCCTCCGGCTCGAGCGACACATATCTGGGAATGAAGACATATTTTGTTTTACCGCCCTAGGTAAAGTAATGCCCTATATTATCCTAGACCGTAATAATTAATTGACTAGAGGAACTTTACTGTTCATAAAAATGTCGAATATTTATTTACTAATACATCTCACACTGCGTAAAGGCGTCGAAATCTCTGGGGTCAACTATGTCATTAATGAATTTGCGCAAACTCGTGTCTTATGCACGCGTTGACTGGAAAAGCAATCGTATTCCAAGTGAAATAAAATCTACATTTTTATGAACCTTATATGAGGTTAATAAAAATAAACAGTCCACATCCCTTGTGGACAGTTCGCATGCCATTTTTATTAACCCCCAATGAAAAATCCGACCTCTTAGGGCTAGTATTGCCTACGTAGTTTACGACTATGTA
Source organism: Epinotia ramella (assembly GCA_947578815.1). Lineage (NCBI taxonomy): Eukaryota > Metazoa > Arthropoda > Insecta > Lepidoptera > Tortricidae > Epinotia > Epinotia ramella. The sequence continues at coordinate 8,634,070 of OX388217.1, read as the reverse complement.
AGAGACCCTGAAAGTGTTTGACAAAATGCGTTATAATTTATCTGAAGATCACCTACGCAGCAGTGGGGTAGCTAATCAGGATAAAGTACTTTTGTCTTATTCATTATTCCCACTCATTATAGTTGAAAAACTTAGCGTAGGTTAAAACAACATCGCTGGAAAGGTTTTCCTGATAAATTTTAATTGTATATATAGCTTCTGCCCGCGTCTCCGTCCGCTTGGAACTTTTTTTATTTCCATACAAACTTTCACCCTCCATTTCACCCCCTTGGAGGATGATTATCAGGGTTAAAATTATCATATGGGCTTTTCCGGGACTCAAACTATCTCTATACTAAATTTCATTTAAATCGATTCAGCGGTTTAAGCGTGAAAAGGTAACAGAAAGAGAGACAGACTTATTTTCTCATTTACAAATATTAATGTTAGTATGGATGTTATATACTCACTAGCTGATGCCCGCGGCTTCACCCTCGTGGTTATAGGAAAATGTAACATATTGAATTTTCCCGTGGGAATTTGATGTTTTCCCGCTGGAAAAAGTAACCTATGTCACTCTCCAGCTTCTAAACTATCTCCATAAAAAAAAATCAGATCAATACGACGCTCCGTTGCGACGTGAAAGAAGGACAAACATACAAACACACACACTTTCGCATTTATGATATTAGTAAGGATATCCTCCTAATCCTACCTGTCTATTACTAGCTATATTATTTCGAGTAGTAACATAACTTCATCATCGTCATCAATATATCAGCCGAAAGACGTTTACTGGGCATAGGCTGGGTATAACTTACATAACATTATTTCTGACATTTCTTCCTACTTAAATATACCCCGGTCACCCTCGTAAAGATATTTAATATCCGTGAACAAGCCGCAGAACCCTCCGAATTCTTGACAATAGCAGCATCCTCCTTATTTTGAATGCCTTTATATTGGAACCGGCTAACTTTCCCCGCGTCATTAACAATGTAAAAAACCGTGAAAATGTTTTACGCCGTCAACATTTGCCTAACTTGTGTATTATATTTAACGACCCCCAAAAAGTGTACTGCTGATAAGGAATAATATTCTGTGCGGTCCGAATGCTTTTTTAACGGATTTTTGCAACACACAGAAAAATATTGCCGCGATTATTTGAGTTTCAAAACCACGACGGTAGGCTAATAAAATGTGAGCGGGATTGATATTTAGAAATGTAAGTAATCATGAATATTTTATAAATCAAACATTTTGTTACGACTCACTTAGCCATTCAGAAAAAATAATGTACGAGTATTTTATATTGTTCAGCATGTTTTTTTATGTACATTAATCTGAGTTGTATTTTGCGTTATTGAATTTCTATTTACAATTCTTATTTATGGAGCGTTTTCAGTTCAGTCTGTATCATGTTTTAACACACATAGTACACGCGTAGTTATGCTAAGTAATGAAGTTGTAGGTATATAAATACATTCAATGGGCACAATTAATGATGTTACTTATATGCCAAATTAGTTAGTTAGTTATATGAATTGCAACCATCTTGTTTGAAATTCATTATACTCAGATACATCCATACCATTTTTGTTAACATCACAATGAAACAAAGAAAACCAAACTATATTAAATAATTAATTTGCATCTCGAAACAAAGGCCCATATTTCACGTATATCATATTATCGTATCGTCGTCATCATCACCATTATCATCATGATATCAACCGAAAGACGTCTACAGCTAGACATAGGCTTCCCCCAAAGAGTGCCACAATGACCAGTCCTGCACCACAAGCATCCAGCCACCGCCGGCCTCTCGCGAGCTAGCCCGGAAGGCCCTTTTTTATTCTTTAAAAACAGATAGCAAAACTGCATTTTATCCACAAAAGCCCAAAGAATATTTGAAATCCGAACGTATTATTAGTTTTTACTTTTTTAAATATAATTACATGTAAAGGCCAGCCCAGACAGGACTATTTTTGACTTTTTCTTATAGTATTTTCCTCGATTTAGTGAGGTGAAAAGATTTGTGTTACACACGGCTGTAGATTAGTATTTTACGTCTCGTGTGTTGCAACACTCGCTTCGGTTAGGAGTCTATTTTTGAACCGCTCGCTTCGTTCAGGATTCTACTGTCGACCATAAGGTCTATTCGTTAGCTCGTAATTCAACCCTAGAAACCATTCGCTAGCTCTCGTTTCAATTCCACACTCGCGGTTAAAATACACTTTTGCACCTTTGTATAACAAATAACTATTTCCACATATTTATATATACACGGTGGAATTTAATCGGTGAACAGGAACCCATTTTTCTAATTCAGTAATCGATGGCGGTCACGTTTATGTAGTACTTAAGTGGAACCAAGATTTTTTTTATCATAACTATTTTTTAAGTTGAAATTAAATTTTAATTAAAATTTATTGTCACCCTACTAATGGTTTAGTCTGAAAAGTTTAATACCTCTTTTCAAACTATCAGCCATAGAAACTTAAAACATAAATGAGCAATAAGCTGTCAATTTGTCATTGTCAAATTCATAACAAATTGCTTGCTTCTTCTTCATTGCTTGACGTATGTACACTTACGAGTAACTTCCCTTCAATAAAAGTAGGGTGTCCATTTATTCAGTCAGTGTACATTTTACTGATGTTAATTAAGTGTAATTAATTAGATTGTGAGCTATATTGCACGAGATCTCACGTATTGGTTTCTGTGTAGATTGATAATTAAGATTTTTGGATTCCTGATCACCGATTAAATTCCACCGTGTATAACGATACGACTGTACAGTGCTGTAGGTAGCTGTAAGTGAGTATATTAGCATTTTCAATACGTCCACTACATTACGTTACGTAGCACTTCTTACAACAATTTAACCTCCGCCATGTCCACTATGTCATAACATCGATCATATCACCGCCATATAATAATAACGATAGCTCAGCGGCGCCTACGAGTCGGAAACGATAACGCAGGTTAAGCAAAGATGGCAGCGGTCAGTCTTTGGATGGGTGATCGCCTGATGTTTGAGTGGTTAATATAAATGAGCGCTTCTGTGCTTTGGAAGGTACGTTAAGCAGTTGATCCCGGCTGCTGTCTATGACAGTAGTCGTTAAGCCGAGTTAGAGGCCTTCGGGCGGCTAAGAACTTCTAACAGTCGAGTTGCCCACTCACTTGACAAAGGGGGGACAACTGTTACTCGCGTCCGCAGGAGCTACCTACCACAACCCTGCACGTGTCCCCTAGGTGGTACTAAAGAGTGACAAACTTTAAAGGCCAAAATAATGTATGCCATACGATTAAATAAATAATAAAAATAACGATCACGTAAATACGATCCCTATATTGTCTCCCGTATGTAAGGTAAAGCCTCCATGGACATAAACTTAAACAGCCACTTGAAGGTGCTCCGAGTTTTGCCCTCAAGGCACCGCACAATCCGATAAAGACGTCAAGGTGATATTACTTACCTTACGTTTACCGAATATATTGTACGTTTTAAATTATTGTAAAACCTTACCCTAGACTCGACTGATGAATATTAATATAATATGGCATCTTAAAAAGTTCTGTACCAGCATAAGCTAAAGTTGTTGAAATGAAATTGAAATGAAATGAAATTTATTGACAAAAACATGTTATATGCAGATACGAGTCGGTGGGTCCTGTACCCAGTAAATTAACAAGTGTGAAAATCGAAGCATGCATTCGTACAGAGTAAAAGTCTATATATATAATTTTGTTTTTATATATATATTGTTCTATAATCTTAAGTTATTATGTTAATAAAATTATGTAGTGTATATCTATTTGATGGTTTGTTAAAATTAAGATGGGAATATAAATATAAATAAATAATGAATAATGAATCCTCAGCTAATTTTCATACATTTAATATTATGTGCAATGTGGAAATGAAGAAATACCTACTGAAGAATAGAAAGGAGCAGCTCTGTCTCACGGTAGTCATGTTGCATTAGCCATTTACTTAGGGTCTTTTTAGAAGCTTTATAGGACCTGCAAAATATTTTAAAAACATGAGGGCAAACAAATGGACTGTACCGCTGGGCAAATCTGGTGTTGTATTTTGGTGTTTTCCAGCGTTGTCGTCGTCTTGTATCGGCGTCAAAGTTCTTCCCGTATTTATTGCCGTATGCAAACATGACCTTTCTTAGGAACAGTTGTCGCACCGTAAGAACATTTGTGTCCATGTAGAGTACCTTTGGGCTGTAGCGGAATGGTTTGTGGAATGCAACTTTTAGTAGTGATCGCTGCGACCTTTCTAAGCTGATCAAGATACTCTTTGCTGCTCCACCCCAGATAGAGTTGCAATATCCCAGTATTGATTCGCCAAGTGCACCATTTTTAATAACTCCGGAAATGCTACGTTTCTGAGGAGTCGAAACACGAACATGAGTTTGCGAACGCGACATTTTAGGGTTGTTATGTGCTGACGCCAATTTAGGTGCTGGTCAAGTAGTATGCCTAGGTATTTAATTTGCACGCTCTAGGGTACTACTACTGCTTGCCGCGCGGTGGGGACCAACGCTAATGGAAAAATCATCACTTGGTTGACCCCTGGTATTAATGGAGAAGCATAAATACTTTGTTTTGCTAATATTTAGTGTCATCAGATTTGCGTCTAGCCAGTCTGAGACTACTGCCATGCTACACTCTGCCTGCTTTTGGACTTCTGACCAGTCCCTGCCCTTGGCCACAATCGCTGTATCGTCCGCAAAAGATATTATGGAAGTCATGCAGTTCTAGATTACAGAGGTCGTTAATATACACTAAAAACAATGTCGGTCCTAGCACGCTTCCCTGAGGCACACCAAACCCGATCTCAGAAAACTCACTACAGTGGTCACCCACACGAACACATTGTTTTCGACCTCGGAGATAGGTTTTGAACCAGTTGAGTACTATACCCCTCAATCCGAGTCGTTCAAGTTTGCCTAGGAGAATGGGAATAGAGACTGTGTCGAAGACCTTTGCGAGGTCCAAAAACATCCCTACGCACTTGTCTCCATTGTCTACACAGTCTACTATGTCGTTAACCAGTAGATTGACTGCCTGTTCCGTGGAGCGGTTTTGCCTGAATCCGAACTGATTGGGTGACAGGAGTGCGTTGTGCTCGAGATAATTTAACAGTTGGAGATTATGTCTCTTAAATGTAGTGCAGAGATGATATTGAGTATACAAATTTATTATAACACCCTAATTTGCTTGCTACCCTCCTCCAGTTAATACCTATCACTGGAAGAGAAAATTTTCAACCCTTGTCTGCACACGTTTCTACTAAGTTGATGAAAGGATAACCATGGAATCAAAGCCTAGCATCAAAGTTGTACATATAAACAATTCTTAAGATATTAATGAAATAAACATTACGCAATTATAAAAACATCGTGCACACGACGCGAACAAATTAGCATCCGCCTCATGTACCCATGTTGAGAAAGTGGGAGAGACCCCTTCCCCCCATCGTCGTCCTATTCGGCGTACTGACATAATCTCATATATAACGTTTTGTGCACATTCATACCATTGTTGTACGTATTTGTCTTATAACAACGTTTTAGAATTATTTCCTTTTTAGTTTGTATCGCGTTTTGTTTGAAGGGTATTAAGGCTGAGTGAGGAGTTTCTGAGTGTTTGTTATGAATCTTGTACATAGATTAGCTAGAAGTATTCAGTGCCAGCATTTACGTAGCGCGAGGCTGACGCCATTATTATTTTTTTACTAAACAATGGGATACAAAACTTAATTAATTACATTTTCCTGCAAACTGGTTTAACAGTTCATCCGCAGGTACGAGTCTCTATAAAAACTATCCATCACAATTTTTAACTTTTTACACTATGTATTAATAATTAATATAATTGCATAATGTACGCACATAGAGCGTCGTGCTAAAACATTTACGTGGCATTTGCTTGCAAGCATTTGCCACTCAAGTGTTAGGTGTAAGTACTTTTTCAAAGCTTTTTTAAAGCTTGTTTGGCTCGTGTCGAGTGTGTTCGGGTTTAGACTTTTGGAGTGTCCCACTGAGCCCCTGGATTTCCACTGGTCTCTGTCCCCCGCAATCCTTGTCCAATTACTCGAAAACGCGTCTAAGTCATCCCGCCATCTCCGCCTGGACCTGCCTCGCCTGTGTCCGTCCTGAGGAACCAACAAGTAGCCGTATGAACCCACCTCTGTGGGTGCATAGAGCAAACATGGCCGGCCCAGTTCCACTTAAGCAAGGCGGTCTTCTTGCCCACATCATATCATCGATTCTTCGTTTATCTAGGATACCAAAGGGAAATATTACACAAGTATTACTTACTTCGATCATTAAGAGGAAACACTAAGGGCGAGATAATTGAGAAATAGGTATTTATAAAATGTATTGCTGTCGCGCCAACCTCAATCCTTCCCCCGAAGAGCGCGATAGTGACATAAAATGAACGTTTCGTAGTCTCCTGATTTGTTCTCAAAAACTTGGCCTATTTTTTTTTTTTTTTTATTAAAAATCCTTTTTTTTAATCATCTTGTCAAAATTGTTTGAACACAGCGTAAAATCGGGCATTTTTTTTAGGTTTTTGAAGGTTAATATCTCTTTTAAGAATACATTTGTGAAAAAAAGGAAAACAGGAACATGTCAATAGTAGCCATAGATTTATGGAAAAAAAAATATTGCTCTACTGCCATTATCCAGGGAGAAAACAGGGGACTACGTTTCTATGGAAAAACGGCCCTTCAAAGTGCCTTCCAAATGTAATATTAGTAATTTGTTTGCGTTTCAATAGAGTTTCCTTGAAATCACACAAAGATTAACGCACGACTTTTATAGTCTTTTATGGAATAGGGTATACGAGTAGATGCCGAACAGCGGGCTTTTGACGGTAGCTCTTTTATCACTAACTTCTCTTTGTGGATAAGAAATTCGTCGTTCTCGCAGTCGCATCCTCGACTCGCGACGGATGTTTTATCCACAACGATAAGTGATAAATTGGGAACCATCATACCCTAATATCCGTCCGAGAGTGTTGGCGAGATTTATTAGAAGTATTAACCATGAATATTAAAGTGTAGAATTAAAATGTTTTGAAGACGATTCATACTTTACAAAGCAGCGGGCCGGAGTCTGATTGGGCACGGAACGATATATTGTGAATCGTCCCTTTGTAAGAAGTGTAAGCCACATAGATTGTCCCAGGGTCCCAAGGACTTAAAGTTTATATTAGTTAATTTAGCCCCTAAAGCCTATGCTGATGTCTAGTCAAAAACAGATTAAAAACACATGGAACTTTATACATTTCTAAACAAGTTTAAATAACATAAGCCGGGTATTGACAGGCTCACAATAAAGCTGCCTAATTGATTTCGTCGGTGGAAAGCCAACAAGTTCAACTTAGCATGACGTGTTCCAAGTATAAAACAGTTCCGTCTAACATTGTTGCGAACTGTAATTTGAGTCTTAACTGAGTCTACATTGAGTTAATATTCCTTCTTAACGTTGATTTATAAATCTTAATTACAATTAGAACTCCGTTATACTTCATGAAAATTATTAAGTGATTTTACAATATAAATAAGTAGGGAATCTCAAAATGTTGGATCACCGTTTATTTGATTTCGACTATTCTCAGACATAGGTACTTTAGTTAAATCGTTTTGATTTTAGAAGAAGCTATATATTCATTGTAGTATAATATAAAAATATAATTTAGCCTTTATACAGTACAATTCAGAACATTGCGAGTGAGGTTCCGACAAACGTTTCACCGAATGAATTAATCGCCGAATTTTAATTTCATCGAACTTTTTTTTTCTAATCAACCGTTAACATTTTTGGACTAGCAAGGTAATTGTGTAGAATGAGTATGTAAGGTAAGGTTTGTTTTATAATCATCCTAAAAAAAACTGTTTTCGATGAAATTAACATTCGGCGATTCATTCGACTCGTTCGTCGGTAAAATGTAAACTATACAAGTAATAGAATCGAAAAGCTACATCACTTTCTTGGCTAACTGTACGAAAGCATGCCAAATGGCTTATGTAGGTACATGTTTCAATTTAGTTTTCCACAAGAAGATAGATTACTTTATCTTCTGGTTCATGTGCTCAACCAGCAGGACGATCACGTAACGCATTGTACGTACGTCAGGCTCCGTATCATGGTCGGCCTTATCCCGCGATAAGTGACAAAATAGAGCGTCAGTCTCGTTCTATCGAACGGTGTCAGCCAGTGACGGACGCTCTATATTGTCACTTATCACGTGATAAGGCCGACCATGATACGGGGCCAGGTAGATCTGAATGTCACTTTTTGTATGAAAAACTGACAGTTGAGTTGTCCTCTCCTGTGTTGCGATAACTCTCAGGCATCGCTACAATCGACTCAATTAGTATAACATGAATTATATTTGGTGATTACAATCACGCCCACGCTGACTCGTTTTCAAATATGTAAATTAAAACGATGGACAATTCAAGCCGTTCTAAATGTCACGGTAAACAGAACACCTTTTTAACCAAGAATACTTTTCCAAATTCAAATGTATTGAAACTCGCAAGAATTTGGCCTGACCTCCCTAGGGATACCAGCTCCCCCTATTCTGTAACTTGTTTTTCATCACACTTGCTCGAAAAGGGCTTCATAATGCGCAGACATACAGAGCTGTAATAGCCTGTGTTACGCCCACGGGCGTAATGGTTTTTTTCTTAAATTGTATGTCACTCATGCGGCAGTTACAGAGCAAAGAGGTTTTATATCAAATACGATGTCTGAAAACGTATTTATAAATAAATTTAAAGTTAAAAAACTACTTAAACATGTTTAACTGAATTATTTACAGATTTAATATGTAGTTATTTAGTGTCTATGTAAAATGTTTTTAAGTGTTTCAAATCGTGGCTGTATACAGAAGGGTCTTTGCCATACGCGCCTCGCGTCAAATTCAACAAAATGGACGCCTGTCATGTTGAAGTTTTTATTACGATTTGTATTAATTTCATCTAAAATGTGTTTGTTTCCTCGCAAATGTGATGAAAAACATTGTGTATAACACGGGCGTAAGAATATTGCAAACGCGAGTCATCAAAAGCCCTCGGCCTTCGGCGTCGGGCTTCTGATAGACTCTTGTTCGCAATATTCCACTTCCGCCCCTCGTTAAACAATGTACTATTAAGCTCACCTCAACGCTCACCCACAAATATATCTTGACTCCGCGATGCGTAGTAACTATGAGCCGCATTAGCGCGTAGTGAATAACAGCCCTGACCGGCGTCAAATGGCACAGAATAGGGAAAAGTGAAGTCTTACGTTCACTTGTGTCAGACGTTGGGGAAAAGCAAACCTGTTCGGGAAGGTAAGTTGGGTATGACGGACTAACCAAAGCTATACAGCTGTGGCTACCGTCTAAAACCAACAAGATCTGGCTCAGCCTTGGAAAGGGGAGCCGCAGTACAAGATCTAACGATCTATTTTATCAATCAATGCGTAAACCGGCCATTAGAATTACAATCACCAAGCTACTATAAAGTAAAGTTTATTTGCATGAATATGTACATGAGATCTTAACATTATATGATGAGACACAGCCTTAAACGGCATGCAAATATTAGCATAATAGCCAATTATAAATAATTACAAATAACACAATATAGAGAGTACAAGTAAAAAAATATTGCAAACAATACCGTCACATGTTTCCAATTCCGGTTTGATTTTAATCTGTTTCACGCGCGCTATTGAACCAGAAAGCGTCCTAAAGACTGAAACAAATTGAAATTCGGAACGTATGTGTTAGGCATGTATCTTACCTAGGAGGATCATGACGCCATACCTTTGGCCCACGCATAAATAAATAAATATTATAAATATTAGGGGGCAATTTACACAAATCAACCTAGTCCCATAGTAAGCTCAGAAAGGCTTGTGTGTGAACCTGTTACTTATTGACATCCACAACACAAATATATTATATCCTGTACATATATTTTTTAGACAGTCATGTTTAAAAGGTTGAGCACTCTCGCGGATACTACATCAGACACAACTTTGTAGCAACCGCCACAATCAGGTCTGTAACGACTTCCTTTAACCTTTACGACCTCAGCAGGTACTACTATCCTATACGTTGCAAAACGACGCAACTAAATATAAACTACAAATTCATACGCTCTTCTAGAATAAAAGGAAAAGCAAAGCAGCTCAAACTAACATTGTTATGGCAAACTCAGCCGCAGGGAAGTGGCGAAAACATTACCTTCCTCGTTGTAGTCGGATAATTACGCAAACTTTCATAATACGTTTCACACCTAGCGAGGGCGTCTTGCTCGCAATAGTGGGAATCGAGTTACTAACTTGGGAATCTTGAATTGAATCAGCGACCTGATTTTGGAGGCGTGTTATTATGTTATTAATATGAGCAATGTTTAAAAAAATACTACTCATATTATCTCTAATATCTTTTAATTCACACACCCCAATCACAACATACGAGTACATGCGTCGGAGCGCTTTTCGCTACATATGGACTTTAACACTTTCACTGCAAGAAACCCGCGTAGCGGGCGACTACACCGAAAACCCTTTCCGCTATTTATGAGAAAAACCACGGAATCCGCTACGACCGTAGCGCGTAGCGATTCTTGGCAGTGAATGTGTTAAACTGCTACTGACTAGCGTAGCGCTACGAGCGCAGCATGGCGTGATTCCAGTGTAAGTAACAAATTAGTTGTTCTTCGAGAACAACTGATTCGTCTCACGAAACAGTGCTACGAAATGAAAAATAGAGCACGACTACTTTTATAACCCCCCTCTACTACATTTTTGGCGCCCTCTCAACATGCTGGGTGAGTAAAACAGCTGACAGTGCTGAAGTTACGGAACCAATTTCAGGAACGTCACGTACGGTCCCACAAGGCCCGCGGGTCATCTACATACTTGCTTGGGGGTAGTTTGCGTTGGGTTATAATTCTCTAATAGCCAGCACCAAGTGCTAATACAATTAAAGGTTTAGTTTATTTTTGGATGTTCCTCTAGTACGTCGTCCCGCTTCAGATTAAATGTAAAATGTTTTAGGCGCGGCGTGGGTAGGCCCATAAGATGGACAGATGACCATGAGCCAAAAATCAATAGGACTACCTAGTAGGAGACCAACTATACTATTAATATCCATCACTTAATTCAAAACATTCAAATAAATGGAACCATAGAATTCTGCTGGATTTTGATCCAAAGCGCATGCTGGAATACCAGGAAACGAGGAGGCGGACAAAGAAGCCAAAATTGCAGCCACCCTTCATAAAGCACCCGACTTCAAACTTCCTATATGAAAAGATTTTGTAAAACTCACACCATGGAATCAAGCAGTAACTTCTACCAAACATCTACCACTGGATCACACCTGAAAAACTGGCTACCGATTTTGCAGCATATTCAAGATCTACGAAACAAGACCATTACCTTATTCCATCTCATCCAAATTCTCACAGGACACGGCTACCACATATCCTACCTATACCGCCTCAAGGTAACCACCGATGACCTTTGCCCGTGCGATGGAAGTACCTCACAATCCGTCGACCACCTTTTAAATTCACCGAGATTTAACCACGAAATCACCTGTCATCATTTAATCATAATGTAATAAATTAATGTCATAATTTTTTAAAGCTTACTGCCAATCCTTCTACACATGCAGCCTGTGGAGTAGTTTTACGCAGCGGGCGTACAGCGACCTACGGGTACAATATAATAACGCTTTCAGGATGCTTATGGGGCTGCCTCGTCACTGCAGTGCCTCGGGAATGTTTGCGGAGGCACAGGTTGATGGTTTTGCGGCCATCATGCGTAAACGGTGTGCCTCACTACTAAACCGCTGGCGAGGCAGCGCCAGCGGCATCCTGGTAGCGCTAGCGGATAGATGGGACTCCCCCTTCTACAGAGATGGACTAAGCTCCATACCTGAATTGTGTATTTAATTGTAGTACCTACTCTTTAATTTTTAAGTAACAAATAACACTAACTAACAGCTATGGATTCCGTCCGAAATAAAAAGTTTTATTATTATTATTATAATCTCCATATGCCAACCTGCAAGGAAATCATTCGTAAAGAAAGTACAATAGTCTCTTTATGCAAACTCGCCACCTCCATAGTTAATAACTCCAAAATAATAAAGTTTAAAGGCACATAGTTCATTCTTCATTTCACCCATCATCCCCACAACCATACTCATCATATTCATACACAGAATCACTTATTCCATTAGAAATCATTTACCACACAGTAATCGCGGATTCAGTCGCCCGTATCCTTCGCGGGGACTGCTTTCTGGTTAAATCAAAGAGACAAAAACAAAACAAAATAATTATATAAATAAATACACGTACATAAATAGCTCTATACAACGTGTTTTTTCAACGGTCTCAGAGCCGAAGCCCAGTTAATGTATAGATTACAAAGAACTTAAAAAAGGTTTATATTTGTTTTTTTTTATGTATTTTTAATATTTTTTTTGTATTAATATTAATTTTAATCATCCAGCCGAGTGTCCGCAGTGACCGCTAGCCGCCATCTTTTGTAGATAGGTACGAACTCTAACCGGATTTTTCAAACTTAAGTAATTACCTTTTAATACAAAAAGCTTAACTAATACTTTTTTTTCACGAATGATTAGTACGTTTTGGATACTTTAATGGCCGCGGTTCCAATAATCAATCCACATATAGTTTTCCTTGCCAACAGTTACATTTTGACACATTTTCTACGGGTAATCTGTCAAAATGTAACTGCCGATACGGAAAACTATCGGTGGATTGATGAGGTGATTATTGGAACTGGCCATAAGTAGGCTTCGGCTCTAAGACGGTTAAAAAAACACGTTGTATATAAACATACATATATTATATAAGGCACAGTTTATATAGAAAATTGTTTGAAGATCTAACAGAATTAAAATAACTGAAACGCTCTTTGAGATAGCGGGGAGTTGCAGGCAACTAAACAGAGGCGAAATAATGTGTGAGGCGATAACGGATAGGGAGCCACTTGAGTTTGGAACGGAAACTAGAAACATGGTCATATTTGTGTACAATGTTGGTCTTTGGAATACAATGTTGATCTTTGGAAGACAATGTTGATCTTTGAAATGTCTTTTTGGTAAATTTGGTGGCTTAAGTTTATATATTTTGTTAATCGTTTTAGCCACTATCCATTCAAAAGAAAATACGGATATGTAATTCAATTCAATTCATTTATTAAATAAACCATTGCATGGTTATTAGTATCGTACGTGTGCTTTAGAAATAAACAAACGAATATCGTTCAATGTTTACGTAATTACGTTAAAAGTGTAACCGAGTAAAAACATCCCAATTTAAAAGCCCCTTGAGCCAACCAACTGAATTCGTCATTTTGTAAAGTGTCCCTATTTCTCATGCGCGTCCTCAGAGAAATGTCGAAGGGCGGGGCATAAAAGAATCGTTTTGAAGCCAAGAGCACAAGGCACTGCATTATTTATTCCATTTTACTTTATTTTGCCTCCTCGAGCGTAGAGGCAGCGACATCTGGCGACGTTTAATTTAAAATAGCGCTGCAATATTTTATTTACATTTTTCAATTTCTTTATTGGTTGTGTCAGTTCAAAACCAACACTTAAGGGAAATGGAAGAAGAATTGCATTTGTGAGGAGGAAACAGGAAGAAGTACTACAAAAATATTTGCTTAAATGATCATCACCATCATATCAATTTCCACTTTTCCAGTACACTGATTTAATTCATTTGTTGGTTCCTTGAGGTTCCTCTTGGGACTGAGGGACGAAGGGGTGCAGTAACAGCTGTGAGTAAATTCAGTATAGATATTTTACTGCGGGCCTATATTTAAATGTGTGCTTCCTGATCGACGCAAGACAGTCGTACAAAAGCAGTACGATATGTACCGCCCCGCTACCGCGCAATATATTTATATATATTTGCGCTGCAGCGTAAATGTAATACTGATAACTTACCGAAAATTAAGGCCTGTGTTATGGGGTACTAGTAGACGATGAATATATCGTAATAGACACAAGTACTTGAATACAAAGAATACATAACTCACACACGCACACGCACACGCACACGCACACACACACACACACACACGCACACACACACACACACACACTTTAAACTCTCGCACTTTGTACATCTATTTCAAATGATTGTGACCTAGACAATTCATATATTTAATAATACGGGGAGATAGGACGGGTAGTGGACTTTTTTCGGTTATACCTCCATTTTTTATCGATTTTAGGAGGGTAGTGAAATATTATGCAGCCATATCTCCGTTGACAACTTGCTGGAACGACAGTCATCTGCGATCATAACTGGTGCAACCCGTGTCGAAACGTCAGAAATGTGAAGGTAAATAAACATTGGGTTAGACCCGTGAAAATTAATAATTTTAAATATGTTTACCTAGAATACATTCAAGATTCAGACACAAATATTATACCTCATCATATATTTGCCCTTACACACGACGAGTGGACACGGGACGGTCAGTTTAGCAGGCAGGATTACTAGCCATGCACTAGGTTAAACCCGTCTTCAAACAATATCTCGTTAACTTAACGTAACTTTTGTGTCAATTAATTCCGTTTGTCAGAAAACCATAAAAACTGGCTTACTTTTTACACCGAGTTACAAAATTAATTTCGGTGACTGTTTCACGTAACGAAGTTGATGAAAACTTTTCGATTCCAACTTTTACAGAGTTACGAGTATATTGGATTGGTAATTAACTAATTACGTTTATAACGGGCTTGTTTGTGTAATGAGTTATGTTAAATAAATATAGTTAAAGCAATGACGCGTAATTTCAGAGTCCGAGACGCATCCGGATGGCTTGCGGTATTTGAGCTCCCGTAGCGTCGTGGTACCGTCCCGTGCAACCCAAACTGAGCCAACGGCGTAGACTGTGGCGAAAATTGGAGCGGGATGTTTTTTTAAACTTATATTTTAATTCAAACAGCATTTATTAGATAAACACGTTCACACCGCTATTTAAATCGTCTCAAAGAGTTGACGTTGTTCCCTTACCCAGAGTTGGCGTTGTTCCCTTACCATTATTTTCCTATCGACCTGGACTGAGAAGGCCAAATACTGGAACTATCTTCATACCAAATTTTATCTCAATCGGTTCAGTGTTTTAAGCGTCAAAAGTAACAGACAGACAGACAGACCGACAGACACACTTGCACAGTTATAATATTACTAGCTTCTGCCCGCGACTCCGTCCGCGTGGAACTCGTTTATGTCGTAGCTCCATACAAACTTTCAC
The DNA here is from genome assembly GCA_947578815.1 of Epinotia ramella. Lineage (NCBI taxonomy): Eukaryota > Metazoa > Arthropoda > Insecta > Lepidoptera > Tortricidae > Epinotia > Epinotia ramella. The sequence continues at coordinate 8,618,753 of OX388217.1, read as the reverse complement.
CCCCCCTTCAACCCCTTGGGGGATGATTTCCGGGATAAAAACTATCCTATGTCCTTCCCCAGGACTCAAACTATCTCAATACCAAATTTCATCCAAATCGGTTATGCGATTTAAGCGTGAAGAGGTAACAGACAGACAGACAGACACACTTTCGCATTTATAATATTAAGTATGGATAGTATGGACTAGCTTCTGCCTGCGACTCCGTCCGCGGGCTCCATACAAACTTTCACCCCCCCCCCCCCATTTCACCCCCTTAGGGGATTATTTCCGGGTTAAAAACTATCCTATGTCCTACCCCGGGACTCAAACTATCTCTATACCAAAATTCATCTAAATCGGTTCAGCGGTTTAAGCTTGAAGAGGTAACAGACAGACAGACAGACACACTCGCATTTATAATATTACTAGCTTCTGCCCGCGACTCCGTTCACGTGGAACTCGTTTATATCGCAGCTCCATACAACATTTCACCCCCGCATTTCACCCCCTTAGGGAATGATTTCCGGGATAAAAACTATCCTATGTCCTTCCCCGGGATCCAAACTATCTTCATACCAAATTTCATCTCAATCGGTTCAGCGGTTTAAGCGTGAAGAGGTAACAGACAGACAGACACACTTTCACATTTATAATATTAGTATGGATATGGATTAGTAATTAGTAATATTAGTATATTAGTATGGATGGATAGTATAGTATTATAGTATGAAGAGTACCTATATGGATATTATGGATATGTATATATATATATTATTATTATTGGGAGCCTGTAGTGTCCCACTGCTGGGCAAAGGCCTCCCCCCTCCGTTTCCAGTGTTCTCGATCCTGAGCTTCTTGTGGCCAATCTTTTGAGAACGAGCCTAGCTCGTCCCGCCATACATATATAAATGTATATTTGCATTCACGTTCTCGGAAACGGCTCTAACGATTTGGATGAAATTTGTTATATAGGCGAAAAATCGATCTAGCTAGGTCTCATATCTGGGGGAAATTGTTTGCTCCGGATTTTGACCCGAGCAGAGCTCGGCCGCCCAGAGACTATTCATAATAACCTGTATCAATAATTAACCCTGCTTCACTCAACTAGCCTGAAACTCAAAACAACCACCAATTAAAGTTAAACTACACTTCGATGGCAACCAAAATCCACGCATAATTGAATTAGCAGGGTCAACTCGCTCAAAGCGGCAGTAACTTAACCTACAAACACTGTCAAGACAGTAACAAGTATTTGCCTACTTGAGGAAGTTTACAGTTAAGTCAGAAGATTCTCGTAAGAAAAACTTCGGGCCGTTCGCCAGTTCGCAAGTGACTTGGGTCCTAATAATGTGCCTGCAGTTTATTTTAATCGTATAGCATACATTAATTGGCCTTTTAAAGTTTGTCACTCTTTAGTGCCACCCAGGGGACACGTGCAGGGTTGTGGGTGTGGGTGGGTAGGTAGCTCCTGCGGACGCGAGTTACAGTTGTCCCCCCTTTGTCAAGTGAGTGGGCAACTGGACTGTTAGAAGTTCTTAAGCCGCCCGAAGACAGTAGCCAGAATCAACTGCTTAGCGTGCCTTCCAAAGCGCGGAAGCGCTCATTTATAGTAACCACTCAATCAGGCGGTCGCCCATCCTAAGACTGACCGCTGCCATCTTTGCTTAACCTGCGTTATCGATTCCGACTCTCAGGTGCCGCTAGGCTATGAGCGCCTACAGTAATTTGAAGATAGACTTAATGGTTTTTACGTCATTCAGTCATTGTTTAATGCGTTAGGAACCTCTTGAACAAACTGGTCACAAAGTTTTGTCCCCGACACAACAAACATAGTTAAAACCATTTCAATTAGAAAACGCGCTCAAATCGGTTCATCAGTTTGGGAGATTTTTATGTTTTTCTGATACCTCTGATACCATAAAATATAACACTCCAAATAAAAACAAAACACTCCAATTGATTCATCACAGCTATAAGTTCAAACAAATCTACTGGCTCGGTTTAAGTAGTTAATTCAAATTTTTTTCGACGATTCGGAAATAAACTCTGCCAAAAACTCACAGTGCAGCGGACAGTTCATTTCATGGGAGATTATTTTTCCAATCTGTAGAATAAACATTTTAACCTGAACTTGCCGATATCGGGCTGGAAATATCTATCAGGAAGTTTCGATAACCTTCGAGGCAAGCTACGCTTTCAGGTCAGCAATTTGCCTTTGATAGCAGTCGTATAATGTAGAACGGGGCTTGTCTAACTAAACCTCTCGAATACTTACCCCTTTATTCATAAAACTTAAAACGCCTCTGTTAAATAAAATGTGCTCTGTCCCTTTCTTACGAACACAAATGTCACAGTGACAGATAAGGACAAACGAATATTAACGCTGTTTTAGTGAAAATGGGCTTGTAGAACGTTTTATACGGCCGGTGATTTTTATTTTCAAGATCCAACGGGAAATAAATACCAAACAAACACCAAGCGGGGTGTTCGGCGGCACGAGATGCGAGCTACACACACACCTACCAGTAAATATCATTATCATCATCATCGTCATATCAGCCGAAAGACATCCACTGCTGGAAAGTGATCGGTCCCGTTCCCGTGCCGTCCGCATCCCGCGACCTTTACCAGATCCCGTATCATGGTCGCCCTTATTACACGATAAGTGACAAGCTGACAAGATAGAGCGCCCGTCACTGGCTGTCACCGTTCGATAGAACTAGATGGACGCTCTATCTTGTCACTTATTGCGTGATACGGCCGACCATGATACGGGGCCAGGTCGTCAGTCCACCTTGTGGGATAGACTCCCACGCTGCGTCCCCTGGTACGTGGTTGTACGAGAACCTTTCCGGCCCAACGGCCATCGGTTCTACGTGCAATGTACCAGTAAACACTCCTGTGCTAGGTTTAGTTAGGGTTATCGCGTGTTCGGATTCGGACATGGGTACCGCACCGCTATTGGTGCCGCATTTCTATACACGGCCTAAATTTAGTTGAAAGAGCGAGCGAAGCGAACGAAGGTCTCCGTTTCAGCTTGGGCTAAAATTATTTCGCATGCCCGGCGTTTGTCGGGCTGTTGTCCTCTACAGGTTGTTTTCTCAACCAATTGTCGTGAAATTTTGATTTTAGAAATTAAAAATAATATAGTGAAAGAAATACTGGCTCGTGACTTCTACAGCTCACAGAATGCCAGAGTATTAGTATGTACTGCATCAAGTCAAACATAGTCAAAACTTGGATCGGTATTTACATTTAAGAAAAAATGTATTACGTAACCTCTACTAGTTAATCGCGTAACATTTCGTACGTTCGTTATATATTTTTTGTATGGAAAAATTACAGTTGAGTTGTCCTGAATTCCTAATGCTCGTTTAAAAGTTACTCAATTGCGCCTCAGTAAAGCTATTCGAAACGAATTTTCCCCAGAGGTACGAGAGAACTATCAAATGTGCGATATCATGTACTCAAACTGTCGAATGCATTGTTAGAATGTTAAGATACACAGTTATCTGTCTCGCATTTCCTAAAATATTATCTACCAACTGCCCACGCGGCTTCGGTACAGAGAATTCAGGCAGAGACACGGGACTATAGGTTATGTTCATCATGAAAGTCGGAACAGTGAAGTGAGGTAAAATATTACTTTCACACCTATTTTGAATCATTATTGCCCTCAAATTTCAAAAGATGTGAAACAGTATGTGCCACTCGGTACCATAATCATTTCCATCTTGGGCATAAGCACTTGAATCCCACGTTACGCTCAAGATTCTACTTTAGAATCTAAAGGTAGGTAAATATAATTATCATTTTGCTCCCTTGAGAGACACAATCAAGATTACCCTTAGATTACCATTACTTAGTTTCCATGGATGTTATTAGTATAGATAAAAACTCAATCTTTACTCGAAAACCGTAATAATTTTTTTAACTACACTGTTATATAAGCTTTCCAAAATTAAAACTAAAGAAGGTGTTGACAATTTCTACGCCAAATAATAATCTTACTTCGCAGGGAAAAAGGTAAAAGCATTTTGCTTGCAGATACAATAAAGTAAGGCTATTTGTACGCGGGGAGGCCTGCTTTGTTTATTTTAATTCTTATTCCGAAATATAAATTGCCCCGCTTTTGTGGAAATAATTCGAAATAAAATGTGGTGCGGAAAATAATTATCGTCTCACGCGATAAGTCTTGATCGGAAACAATATTTCGCTCGTTGAAATTTCAGCAGGAATATTTAAATATTGCTAGCACCAGACTAATTTTCTCTTGTGTGCAAAGCAAATGCAAAGGCAGTGGGGGTGTCGAAGGAATATATTTTTAATATCTTGAGCTTGCTATTGCGCTTAGCGTGAGAAGCAATGTTGCTTTAAAGCAAATGTTATACTCGTACAGTTGATATAGGTAATAATAATAATACATGTTTTTATTTCGGACGTAATCCATAGGTGCTAGTTACAGACTTATATTCTAGTGTTATTAGTTACTTAGACATTAAACATGATGATGATCATGTATATTATATACATACATAAATAAATAATACTAGCAGGAGCTACTATTATTTATTAAAACTAAACTCCGTCCGCGTGAAACTTGTTTATATCGTAGCTCCATGCAAACTTGCATCGCCCATTTGATGAATGATTTCCGGGATTCAAACTATCTCCATACCAAATTTCATCTCAATCGGTTCAGCAGTTTAAGCGTGAAGAGGTAACAGACAGACAGACAGACACACTTTCGCATTTATAATATGGGTGAATAACGATCGATATAAAAACTTTTGATATATTATCACTGGATATATCGATTAAAGGATATAATGCACTTTTGATATAACAACATTTGATATATTCTCATGTAATATAATTATCAACAGATATAATGAACTTGTAATATAACAACTATTAATATAACAGTCATAACGTATAACATACATGGGATATAACTTTGTTCGATATAAAACTCAGTTGGTATAATGTACTATTGGCATAATCTGGAATACTTACAACTATTATTTCTTGCCTATTTTACTCTAAGGCAGGTTGGTGTAGGTACGACGACGAATAACCACCGATACACAACAGTATAATAGCCACTGATAAACTGGTAACACATACTATATTTTCGTATAAGGATTATAATATAGAAAATTAGGCTAGGGCAGCTACAAGATGGGGGGCTCGGGGAGCGAAGCCCCCCGCAGTAAAAACACGACAAACAATTGTAACAATGGTATTATTTGTAGGTTAGGTTAGGGTTAGCTTGTGTCCCTTAGAGCGGAAATAGGCACCCCGCGAAGCGGGGTGACGTCGACACGCTGGCGGTTAGGTTAGGTTAAAATAAATAACGTGTGTGTGAAAAAGAAAATTATATCTTACAAAACATTATACCACTAATACTTATATCCAATATACATTATATCCATTAAACGTTATATCAACAATGTATTAAACTATTTGAACATTATACGCCATGAAATTATATTGATTGTTGTTATACCGAAAGTTTATTACGTCCCTTGAGTGATTATATCCAATGAAATTATATTAAATGTTGTTTTATCCAGTGAAAATATATCAAAAGTTGTTATACCAATCATTACACACCCCTATAATATAAGTATGGATATGGACAGCATTGTCCATAGACAATGATATCAAAACGCTAGCGTAGCCGTGAAGTATTTATAACCTTAAGTATTTTTCTCAAACGTGCCATTTAATATTGACTTTACATTTACTAGGCTCTGATGTTTCAGGTGCGGCAAGATGAGTGTCCCACAATGAAATTTCATACAAAATTGGAGGCCTGCAAAGTGATCTTCTTATTTTACATATTCAGTAAACACAACATCATGGCGTTCAGTTCATTAGTCTTTCTAGTAATGTACCTACTATTATTATTAACAACAGCGAGCGTATCTTTAACAAGTGAAATTAAAAGATTTTCAAAAAACACAGCTGCATTTTTTTTTCAATTTTATAGCCTATATCACTCCCACGATTAAGAGGAATCCAACGACAACTCATAATATGTCGAAATCCGTCAAACGGTTTAGGCTGCAAGGCGTGCCAAAGAATAAGGTCACATACATGCATACGCTCGAAAAACATAACCCTCCTCTCCTTCGGCAGTCGGGTAAAAATATACTTGCATTTCTTTTTAGGGTTCCGTAGCCAAATGGCAAAAAACGGAAACCTTATGGATTCGTCATGTCTGTCTGTCTGTCCGTCTGTATGTCACAGGCATTTTACTCGAAAACTATAAGGTGTTGAGTTCAGCCATAAAAAAAATTTTTTTAGTTATTTAATTACAAAACTATGTAGCGGCTAACAAAATAAACGTATCCTCAAAATTGTATTCAAAAACACCGTGTTTTATGGGTAAACTCCATACATAAAACTGAAAGTCATATTTTTTTTTCATTGCAAGCCCACGTATGGCACATCAATCGATAGGCCTTTTAAAATAAATATAAGGCTTCTCAGCAATTTTTTTGATTAAGTGAATAGAGTCGCCCCGAAAGTCACTAAAATTGTGTGTTGTCAACTAAAAAACCCTCTAATTTTTGAAACGTGTATTGATCAAATCATACTAAATTCTTTCAGCGAAAATTGTTTTGAACAAGTTCGGTTCAAAGGTTTTCGAGATATTTCTAAAAAACTGCCTTCCTTAAAGAAAAGGACGTAAGTGCCCTAAGATTTTAGTAACGATACGACCTTTTTAATAGACAAGGAACCCTTCGTTGTGCGTGGCCCGACACGCACTTGGCCGCTTTTTTACAATTAGCTCTTCAGCATATTATTATTCCCAAATCAATAAAGAGTCGGCAACGCGCTTGTGATTCTAGAGAGAAGCTACGGTGTCTGCTTACTATTAGACAGGCCGTGTGCTGGCTTGCCGCCACCTTAATTGAATAAGCGAGCGAAGCGAACGAACCTGTCTGTATCAGCTTTGGCCAAAATTCTTCGTATGTTCGTTCGGCTGTCCAGCTATTCTCCTCTACAGGTCGCATTCTTCAATTTCTCATCATCATCATGATGATCATCATATCGTCTACTGCTGGACATAGGCCTCCCCCAAAGAGTGCCACAATGACTGGTCCTGCGCCACCCTCATCCAGCGGACTTTCAATTTCTATTCTCGTGAAATTATGAGCAGCTTAAATAGCTACGTATAATTTTAGTCGATTCAGTGTTTGGAGATTTAAAAAAAATGCCACTAGTATAAACTCTTGAGTAGCCTGGACCCGCCCATTCGAAATTTATTGCCCACTCTCCGCTATCGTCGGCCGCAAGTGGCGCATAATGTTGACTTTAAGTATCCTTATCATGGACTAGTACTATTAGCCCACACTTCGTCTGCGTATTACAAAGAACCCCTCAGGCAGAGCCATGGGAAGAAATATAAATATAAAATTGTGAAGATCCATTCTATAATTTTACTGGAAAAATCGAAAAATACACAAAGGTAAGCTTTACTAACTTTACTCTTTTATAATATTAGCGAAGATTTATCGTCCATAAATACTACAAGTGGTTCTGTCAGCGGTTGAAATCCCGAAGCTGTCTTCAAAAATTTCTTCGAAAAACTGAATTGAACTGAATCCTGCTCATAAATTTTCATGCGAATCGGTTGAGAAATGCAACCTGTTCAGGAGAACATTTTATTACAAAGACACAGAGTCTCAAGAGAATCCAAACACGATCAGGAGCGTATACAGAGTGAACTTTCTAAAGACCTAAAGTCTTTTTGGAACTACGTCAGATCCAAGCGGGGAGCGGTAAGTCGAAAGCGCTAACAAAAAACGGAAATAGCTTATCGGATTCGGAATGTGCAGAGAAATTTGCAGAATTTTTTCAATCGGTTTACGGGAGCTCGCTGGCGAAGCTCGACGTGGAGGAGGCGGTGAAACGCGGCGGGGCCGACGCCGCGCGCGTGGCGCTGCCGCGATTGGCACTGCGGGCGCTCAGCGGGGCCAGACGGCATTCCCGCTTTTATTGTTAAAGATTGTGGTAGAGTCTTGGCAGAACCACTAGTGCATATATTTAACTCGTGTTTGGAAACTTCACATTTTCCGAAACGGTGGAAAACCACACGGGTGATACCGATACTTAAAGGCAACGCCGGGTCTGAGGTAAACGGTTTCAGACCGGTCGCGATTATTTACACGCCGGCAAAGGTATTTGAGTCGGGAGTGTAGTGCAGCATTCAGGAGCAGGTCTCGGCCCAACTGTCCGGCGCACAGATGTAGTCCCTCATGTAGACAGAGGAGTGCAAGTGGACGTAGCGTACTTTGACTTCAAAAAAGCATTCGATTTGGTGAACAATGACGTCTTGTTGGCAAAGATGGCGGCAGTTGGCTGCACTCCTCAATTGCTACAGTTTTTTGCAACCTACATGAGGGACCGACAGTAATACGATGAGTATGCAAATTGCAAGTCCCAGCCGTATTTTACGAGGACCGGCGTAAGTCAGGGAAGTAACTTGGGGCCGTTAGAATTTTTAATAATGATTAACGACATACCAGAAGTAGTTAAGGACGCCAAATGTATTTTATTCGCGGACGACCTCAAGTTTCTCCTGGCAATCGAAGACGAGGGAGACTGCGAGCGCCTCCAGCGCGATATACAGAGAGTGGTGGAGTGGAGCCAAAGAAACAAGTTACAATTTAATGTAGAAAAATGCGCCACTATCACCTTCACCCGGGCAAAAACACCACTCAGCTACAACTATGGGCTACTCTGTGAAAGACCTAGGGGTACTCTTAAATAGAGACTTGACTTTTAGGGACCATATAAGAGTAGTTGGCATTGTAAATAAGCATTTAGAATCCTCGGTTTCGTACTTCGGCGGGCAGCGAGCTATAAAAACATTCAAGGCGTTTCAGCGCTGTATAACTCTTGTGAGAAGCCAATAAAATGTAATAACAGTTGCTATATTGAAATAAATAAATAAATAGATGTTTGCATTCAGCATTGAACTCCAGTCACAAAAAGTGTCATCTAACATAGAAAAGTCATGTGAAAGTCATGTCTCGTTGAAATGAAGCATGCGCCCGTGAAAACAGTCACATAAGAAGTCATTCATACAAGCACGAACTGAGAGCATAGATATCTATAGGGGAATTAAATATAGAGGAAATAAATATTGTTGTCACCATAAGGGTCGGAAAGCCTCTTATATAAGATAAAACATCTATACTCTAAGAACACGAAGCTTAGGCACGAAGTTATTAGACTTACCCGTGAGGTCGGCCGTCCCGTCACTCCCGTCATATGTCTCCTAAGGGCGCCATTTTAGAAATTTTAGTGATTTTCAACTGTATCTTTATAGTTTACTAGCTGCCTGCAGGGCTTCGTTCGCGTATTGCAAAGAACTCGGCCAAACCTGCATGGTTAATCATAGCCTATGTACACTCGGAAAGTACATTCTATACGCAGGTGAAAGATTTTTTCAAATAAGTTGAGTATTTAGTTCCGGAGATTAACCATTACCTAGTCATCAATCTCACAGACTTTCCTTTTTAAAATACTAGGATGGATTCGAAGAAATAATGCGTGCAAAAGGGTTTACCCTTCTTTCACCGACAAGCGTACACCTGAAACGTGAACCAACAATCGAATGAATGTTTCGCCGAAATCACCGAACTCGTTTTTTCAGAAACAGTAAACTTTACTCCTAATTAACAATCCTGTGTTATATAAAACAAAACCTTACCTAACCGGGTTCTACGCAATTACGTTTAAGCTTTACCTAAAAAGTTAACGGTTTCTGAGAAAAAAATGTACAATGAAATGAAAATTCGATGAAACAAAGCATTCGGTGAAATTATTGTCGGTAACATGAGGGGATCCCGTGCAAAAGTAAAGGTTGAAATCTATTTAAGTACCTCAATTCATCGCCCTCACTCACGGTCAATTAATCAAAAGCTTTTTACGGTATTATACATAAGAAAGGTCAATAGAAGGAAACTACTTTCATGGCGAATCAAAAAGAACGCAACATAACTTCACTTTTAGTAAGGAATTTCAATTCAAATAAACGCTTACCAAGGCGGATGGTACTCTCCTTTGCCAACATAATGTTTTTAAGACGAATCCCAATTCAATGAACCCATATTTTCCAGACGACTCATGACTATAATTTACGTTAAATATGTCTGCCCGTTTTTCATTCTATCGAGAAAAGTAATATATCCGAAGGATTGAATCTGTCCGGAGCCAAGCAATCAATAACTGAAAAGAATAGAGTTGATGATAACGATGAAGTTGGGATCTTTATAAAGGTTCGTAGCTTTTAAGCCGGCTACACACTTTTGGCAAGGCATATGTTTAACGGACCACCAGATATAGTAAAATATGAACACAAAAAAAATACTTTTGACGACCAAAAATAGTAACTGAGCACCTAATTTTTTTCACCATTTTAATGTGAAATGTTAACCTAAATAATAACATCTTACTATCCTATTTAAAGAAAATGTCTCCTAATTAATCATTGCTAACACATAAATAGTAAATGATCACCAAAATGTTACCACCATTTTTGTGTTAAATGAAAACCAAATTATAACATCTTACTATCCTATTAAAGAAAATGTGTCCCAACTAATCATTGCTAACCCAAAAATAGTTAATGAGGGCCAAGATTTAATCACCATTTTTATGTTAATTGATAACCAAATTATAACATCTTACTATCCTATTAAAGAAAATGTCTCCCAACTAATCATTGCTAACCCAAAACTAACTCAGTCTCCCGCCCTCCGCCCGGGCTCCCGCCAGAAACTTGCTTCGTCGGCCCTTCGTTTCACGTGCGCACTCGACCTACGCTCCGCTCGGGAGGTCGCCGGCTCGCTTCGCTCGCCACCTCCCCCCACTCGCTTCGCTTCGGCCTCGTGCACCCGCTCAGCTCAGGACCTCCTTCGCAAGCTTCTGTCTCCGCGGGCTTTTATATACACTCTAGGGGTAAGACAGACAAGACCACGTGGAAGTGGGGTACGCTGATTCGGGTTTTGGTAGCTATTTTTACCTTTCGATCGCTATAAACAAGGAATCATTTAAGTTACTAGAAAATGTTTACTAACCTGATACCTCTTCATATTCCCTAAATTCGCGGCGCGGGCGGGGCGACGGAGTTGAGCGGCAAGTACTACTTTATTTGGTAATATGCATACATTTTATCGCAATCATAGTGACTTATTTAGGTAGACATATTGTAATAATTTCTTCGCTGAGATTAGGTGCTCAGTTACTAAATTTGGTAATCATTTACTAAATTTGATCTTTGAAAACAATTTAATTGTGCAGTCGTTACTAAAACAGGTAGTACCATTGTAATGGTAGAATTCTTATTCTGGTGGTCATTATATTTGTTCCCTTTTGGCAAAACTCTCAGCTTATTTTTACCCGTATATGAATCTCACTTTAGTTCTCTGAACTAACGTAACAGAGCCGAACCTATAGCCATCAAAATCGCTAAACTTAAGTGGCACTGGGTGCTCACATTGCACGCAGAACCAATGCCCGTTGGAGCGGAAAGGTTCTCGAGTGGCGACCATGTACCGCGAAGCGGGGGTAGACCACAAGGTGGACTCATGACCTGGTAAAGGTCGCGGGAGTTCGCTGGATTCGGGTGACGCAGGACCGATCACTTTGACACTGTTTGGGGGAGCCCTATGTCCAGCAGTGGACGTCTTTCAGCTGATATGATGATGATGATTAATCTCACATGTAAGAAAGTGTGCAGGTATGTATGTATTGGTAACACCATCGCGAACTTGCCTTTATCCCATTTACCTTAGATTAGGGCAGCATATATTTTTCCTCCATGCATGCATGTGTTACCCATGTGAGATGTGAGATAAATAGCTCAGCTCCTAACACAGAATAAAACCGAAGGGTAATTTTTCCGAAACCAAGTCAAAGTTATTTATTCTTCAATGCAGGCATATTACATGCGTGCATTCACCATGCATCGCTACTTGTTTTCCGAAATTTTAAAGGCTCGACGTCATTTTCCGCTTTAGCAAACAAAAATTTGTACGCCGGTGATTTAAAAGAATATATAAATAGGTTAGGTTAGGTAAGTATAGGCTTGTCACCTAGCTGGTGGAGTCGCGGAAGTGTACCGTGGTTAGCCGGTAGTCTGGGCGGTTCCCGGGAGTCCGTCATACCGTTCTGGTTCCCCAACCATGCCGGCGTAAAGGCATTTCCCCACGAAAAAAAAAAAACAAGGCTTGTGACCTAAGATTTATTTACGATGCCATTCTTCTAGAGTTAATGTAATGAATTTGCCTTCAAATACTGCGGTAGAAACGAAAATTTCTGTTTACGACTTATGTTTTACCTTGTATTTTATAATTTATACTTATTACAATAATTTGATGGTTCACTATCCATTTAGCAACACTACGTAGTCACTTTTAAGATGACGCAACTACCATAATATCCTGAAAAATCAACAAATCCGTCAGCGGAAAATGGTTTATGAAATTCGAAAATAATATATTTTCGGACAAATGACTCTTCGGAATTATTTATGTAGTGTACCTCTCACACGGATATTTATTTTTTGTTGGTCTATCTTATTTCTTCATTTTTGATATAAATGTGTGTAGTATCTAAAACTCTTTATAACGCATGGCTTTCATTACATCCCTTCCCATTACATACGCATGCCACATTAGGCGATTGGCTTTTAATGTATGAACAACGTAAACTAATCTTATAAAAAAAAAAAAAAAAAAAATTTCGTTAGCAGCGTAACTGCTTAATACAAAAATTAATCTTATAAGTCGATTTTTGCCCATTCCATTAGTCTTATCCATCAATCTCATCTCATGACATCGTACATATACATATCCAGAAGTTGGAATCCTTAATTTATTTATTACTAGCTACTGCTCGCGACTTTGTCCACGTGGTACTCGTTTATATCGTAGCTCCATACAAACTTTTATCCCCAATTTCACCCCTTCAGAGGTTGATTTCCGGGATAAAAACTATCCTATGTCTTTCCCCGGGATTCAAAATATCTCCATCTCCACACAACATCGCAATCGGTTCTGCGGTGTAAGTGTGAAGACGTAACAGATAGACAGACATAACTATATACACACTTTCGCATTCATAATATGGATTTATGGGCACTTTACGTCAATAATAGCGTTATTCCCGATTGCGCCCTAAAAGCCTGCTAGCCCCGGCAGTGCCCCGGGATCCGCTTTGACACCTACGAGGGGTGATCCAAAAGTAATGATAATCAGCATGATTTGGTCTCGTGATGATAATTTGTGATTGTCATTCCTATTGTGCAATTATTCAATAATACACTAAAAACTTTAAAAAAAGATTGAATTCATTTGTTTTTTTTTAATAGCTAAATAAATATGATGGTATGGAATATATTCTGCAGTCAGTAAAATCGGAGGATATTTTGTTACATGTTTGGGGCGGTGTTGGCAAAATTCTGGTGTGGTAATAAAAAAAAAAATACAATTTAAAGTTTATTTATTTTGATGCCACGAAATTAATAAATTAAACTCATGTCATCGTTTTTTTTAAGCACAGCTCACGTAACAAAGTTCAAGGTAGGTTTTTCTGGCCATCAATATATAGTTTTTTTTTTTTTAAACAGGGTGAACCTGGGTTACAAATATATGAATATAAATACTAAGGGAGAGTGATGCATCATAATTCTATAGCAATTAAGTGGGGCCGTCTCAGAATAAAACAAAGAAAAAAAAGTACCAAATGTATGAGTTTTTTTCTTGGCCGAGCTTGCCGAGTACCAGGACTGTTTTTCAGGCTTGTGAATTCTATAAAACTAGTTACCTACAGTGTAATCTAGACCAACTCTTTTACTATTACTTATTATTCTTAGATATTGAAAACTCGTCAATAAAATCGTTGCAATTGCGTCGATGTAAAAACTAGTCTTAATTTCGTCTATCCAAAGTTTTTTTTTTGTACGTAGCAAAATTAAAACATTTTTAATAAATTATGTAGGTAAGTAAACTAATAAAGAGTGTATTTAATAATTAATGATAATCGGCATAAAAAACAGAAGTTATCCGTTATATATATATAACGGATAACTTCTGTTTTTTATGCCGATTATCATTACTTTTGGATCACCCCTCGTAATCCCAAGATTTGGCATAGGCATTCGTTTTACGAAAGCGACGACTGCCATCTGACCTTCGAACCCAGAAGGGAAACTACTTATTGGGATTAGACCGGTTTCCTCACGATGTTTTCCTTCACCGATAAGTTCCGAAAAACTCATTGGTACGAGCCGGGATTCGAACCCACGACCGCCGCTTGACAGCCGCATGCCTGAACCACTAGGCTAACGTAGCTTGCTGTACATGGGTTAAACTCGAACTAAGAGGATTTTTCTTCATACGAATTTTAGCCATGTCACTTTGACATGAAGTACCCATGCCATACACTACACTAGTGCAAAGCCGAGTAAGTAAGTACTTGGGTTTACCTTATTAAACATATTTTTTTACTAGTTTACGCAGCATCAGCATTTTAATGTTAGTCCTTAACGAGTTTGAAGAGAAATCTGTAGAGGTTAATGAATTTGCGTTGTAAAACCAAATCATTATTTTTTTATCGCTTTCCGTATAACCAAGTTAGTCTGTAGCTGCGGGCTAGTTGAAATTGCTTGCATTGCTACGTCAATGATATACATAATGTATAATATTCAAACTGTTCTTGATTCTTTTATGAATTATTATGTTTTTATGTGAGGAATTTTCTTTCTGTGTGACATTTGTTCGTAAAAAGAATCTTCAAATTCAAGTTAATTTAACTACTAAAAAGAAAGAGAACAGTCGCTTATTTGAGTAAGTCAGTCTGAAAAGAAACAGTCGCTTATTTGAGTAAGTCAGTCTGAAAAGAAACAGTCGCTTATTTGAGTAAGTCAGTCTGAAAAGAAACAGTCGCTTATTTGAGTAAGTCAGTCTGAAAAGAAACAGTCGCTTATTTGAGTAAGTCAGTCTGAAAAGAAACAGTCGCTTATTTGAGTAAGTCAGTCTGAAAAGAAACAGTCGCTTATTTGAGTAAGTCAGTCTGAAAAGAAACAGTCGCTTATTTGAGTAAGTCAGTCTGAAAAGAAACAGTCGCTTATTTGAGTAAGTCAGTCTGAAAAGAAACAGTCGCTTATTTGAGTAATTCTGTAAATATGTTTTTCTTCTTGGATAGAACATGGGTTATGTTCAAATCGACTTGTAAACTGCATTGTTTTATGTTGTCAAGGTTTATCTCTTATTCTTTTAGCAATAGGGTCGTATGTAGTTTTAACCCTAAGATGCATATAGTGTCAGTCACTTTACTTATGGAATGGCGTAAACTAATTTCATCCAAATCGATTAAACCGTTTAAGCATGATTGAGTAACAAACATCCAAACATGCAATCTGATAGCAGCACAATTGTTTGAGCACATTTTACTATCAGTTACTATTGAATGTGACTATACACTAATGTGAGCAACTATGAAAATATTGATAATAAAGCCAATTGTGCAGATGCAAAATAGAAAAACTTTTTTATTGCTACCGATTGCCTTTTCCTTAAGATGATAGAGCCAGTCATGGCAATTGGATTCCTTGCCAAGCGATCCAAATTAAGTAGAGTACACTGCCAAGTTTCATATAGATTTACTTTGGGCAACTATATTTACTTCTACCTCTCTGTCTTTGAAAATTAAACTATCTATGAATATTATTGTTCACGACCACGACTTAGTATATTATTATTCACAGTATAGTATATTTCTACAGAGGAGCTATACTCGTGCCACAATAAGGGACAGAAGGCCCTTAAGCAGAACTGGTCTTAAAATGGGTGATGGCTTACCATAAACAACCTCCTTAATTTGGGCGGGTAATGGTTTATTTGCCGCAACCTCATACTAACTCAGTTGCGGTAAATAAAAAAGTGGAACTATGACAAAGGCAACGAATCGTTCTGTAAGACTTATCGAGATTTGTATGTATATTTCGCTTGTTCGTGATATTATTATTACCATAGCTTTTCCTGAGTTATTCATCCTCCTAGCGTTATTCCCGGTAATGCCCCTAAAGGAGCCCGGGGTCCGCTCTGACACCTAATCCCAAGATTTGGCATAGGCACTAGTTTTACGTCAGCGACTTAGTTATTATAGGTTCATATTTTACAACGCTGGATGCGGGTGGCGCAGGACCGGTCATTGTGGCACTCTTTGGGGGAGGCCTATGTCCAGCAGTGGACGTCTTTCGGCTGATATGATGATGATGATGTTGATTTTACAACGAATTCGAATAAGTGTATATGCCGACAACTGAATAGACAAAGGTAAAGAAAAACTTTATATTATTAACCGACGAAAAAAACGGAGGAGGCTTTCAAGTCAACGCGTATTTTTTTTTATAAAGTCACATTTTGTACAAATGGGACTTTGTGAATGGATGAAAAATCCAGGCGTCCCTCAGTATACTCAAATAATTTAGTATAGGAACTGCTAAATAATCTACAGTATATTCAATTCTTTATCAAGGTACCTACATTTTGTATAATCAGCTTAGTATACGGGATAGATTTGTAATACTTCGCCTTACGTATTGGAACATACGAGTATATAAGTAATACAAAATAATGAAGGTAACTCTTGTAATGCAAATAAATTCTATTATAATAAATGTAATGTCAGACCACTGAAAATCATAACGCAAATACATATGAGTGAATTTTCTCGTTTAACAAATCACGTTTCGTTTCGTAGTCAACGTCAAAAACATGTATACTTTTTACGCCTCATTAAGAAGAAATAACTAAGGTGCAAAATTGCTTACCTTTCCTTGTACCCTTACCCTTTTTTATACCGTCGACGGTACAAAATGAACCATCGCAGCGGTAGACGATGTGGTTACCGGAAGATAAATGCCTTCCAATTATTTTGATTATGCTTTAACCCTTACCAATGGGGATTTTTGCCATCAATTTATGAACTCGGATTTGTATCTGTCTGAAAGGTTTCATGTTTTACGTGGCGGCTCTCTGGAAAAACCCACGAAATTAATGAACTACCTCTGTTTTGTTTTCAAGCATAAAAAAATAGAAATGGAAACGAATGATAGGAAATAGAGCAGCTTTCCTACAAAATTGGTGCCTGGGATTAAAATAAAAGTGGGCACTCCTTTGAGCGCGTGCTAACTGCGCTACGTACGCCGGCTACGGCGCGCCGTAGCCCGTAGCAGTTTCAGTTCCGCACGTGTTGTAAAACTCGCTCGTAGAAACGCTTCTACGAGCGAGTTTCGAGTCATGTACGCCCATGCCTACCACGTGCGTATTACTATAGTGTGTTTTTTAGCATTAGAAAGAAGGATAAAGCACGAAGCACGAGGTCCTTTATATAAGACACTTTATGCCACACAACTCAAAGTGTCTCAAAGAGCCATTAAAAAAAAACTTACATTATTGTTGTCGACCCTAAAATGAAGTGTTTTCATTATTTATATCTAAATAATGCTTACAAGAATATATTTATTTTGAAAGTATTTATTTTTTGACTGTTATTTTAAATTTCGTTATTCACTTCTGGAAAGGTTGCATAATAAAAAACCTAAAGAAGAAGAGGTTTGAAACGATTCGATCTTAACCACTTGGTTTTCTAATATTTTCTGTAACTTTTCATAATTGTACGGGGTAGGTGTGTACACCTTGATTAATTGAAACTGCAATGATTACCGAAATACTGATTTATTATAAAACTGAATAGAATGCACTCCGCGGCGGTCGGATATGCACTGGCGCGGACCGCGGTTTACGTAATGTATGAATTATGAAATGATGAGTACGCGTTTGTCGCTTTGTGCGGTTCGAGACCGTACATGCTCCCGGACGCGAGAAAGAGTTGATGAAATGATTAGATTGATTATGGTTTTTTTTTTATTTTGATGATACAAGATGATAAACAATTTTGCTTATTACTAAAATGATTATACAAAGATGATACCGACATCTTATTCGTGATTAATTTTGTTAAAACTACCTCTAGTAAATATTGGGGAGGATGCTGTGTTAACTGAGTACACACTTGCACTTTTACCGGGCTTTAGTTGTTTACTAGAACACTGAACTTCACTTTGCTCTGCTTTTACACTATCACATTGATGACTAACACTAACTTCTGGCGCGGGTGCCGGCGACAGCGCCCGACGGCGGCGGCGAGCCGCGGCGCGGCGCGCATGCAGAAACGCGTACGCAGCACACGCGAGTCCTCCTGCCGCTATAATGTAGATGGCTGCATAATGATGGACATCATGGAATGAAATCTGATCGTCTTCGTCAAGGTTCTCTGAGGTCTCCTTGGCTTGATTGATTTGTTTTGATATCGCCAGAAACGATTCATTAAAGTTTGATACCTCAATTTTACTGGTAGGTATTGATAAGTTGATGAGATAATTGACTGGGGGAATCTCTATTGCCACTATCTCCGGCTGCGTGTAGATTTCATTTGTATGTTGCGAGTGAGACGTAATAGTAAATGATTCGCCCTTGATGACGCAATCGTTTCCCATCGCTATCATGCTGACTCCGCTTAATTTCTCTGTAGCTATTTGATGCGCACATATCATTCTCAGGGTGCACTGACCGCAACAGGTGAGCATGAATGTGTTTACATGAATCAGCTCCGCCCAGTTATGTTGGCACGTACTGTATGTAGTTTTACATTTATTTCCACGTTGATCTTTGACACAAAGGTCGTTATCTGATTCCCTCTGATACACTGGCTTCTGATAGTCGCATACCTTTGTGTTTGCGTCGATATTAATGCATCTGTTTAATTCGTTTTCTGAGAGAGTCATGTAGGTATCTTTCTTGATGTCCATAGCAAGATAACTTGCTATGGGTATAATGTTGACCATTGAGTTTCCGTCTTGGCGTGAAATTGCTAATAACTTGTAAATATCGTAACTGTCTCTGTTGATTAGTGGAATTTGAACTTCGAAGATAAAGTACTTGGTAGTCATACGAGCTTTTACCTTGAGTAATTGATATATTTTGGACAAATCTGTTTGAACGTTGTCCACTGATAATGATAAGTCTTTTGATAACTGGCCTGATATAACGCTTAATTCATCTCGGAGCTGTGTCGGCGTCAAAAGATGAATATTGAAGTGCTGAGCGCTAGTGATGGTGTCAATAAGACTGTTTTGTATCGATTTTAAATTCATAAGAATGTTGTTTGCGATGATGCTTGATAATGTGAAATCATTCATAACTTCGATGGTTTGGACTTCGTTGTTAAGAGTATTTGCCGACTTCTCTAAATTAATTATATGCTGATTGAATATTTTGTGTTGCTTCTCAATCGAGCCCTCAATTCTTTTCAGAAGGTTATTTTCAGCTTCTACAATTGATGTTTGATTTTTCCAGAAGTGTGCTAAGTGTTTTTGGTTGGATCTTATCAATGTTATGTCCTTCTGGTACTGATCGGCGAAACGTTCGTCTAATACGCCAAATAATGAGTTGGCGATGTATCCAACTCCGTCAATGAGGCCGCGTCGCGTGCGCGCGCGCTCGTGAAACTGCTGATGTTGTAGCATTTGGTCGTAGTGTACTAATTCCACGAATCCGTGTTGTAGTTGTAGTAATATGATGTCACAATGGGAGCTCTGTGCTATTTTTGGACACATATTTTCTAAATGGTCATAGTAATTTTTAAGTACTTTTTTTGCTTGCCAGTAGGGTTCCAGATTGTAATACATTACTAGTTTCCAATTGTCTTGTACTAGACGCATGCTTGATGTCTTGTCAAAATAAAGGCCATTGTTACTCTGTAGCGCTGTTATGTTGTAGGCATTGTGTGCTACTGATGTGGCGACTAACATAAATAACAAGAAAATAGTTGTCATGAAATTGATACATGTGGTTTTTATTGTTTTGCTTTTCTTCGACTTGTTATTTTTTGTCGGACTTCCATTGTTTTGCTCCTGTTGCGTTGTTTCATGCTGATTATCGGTGGGTAGGATTGTTAGCTTTACAACTGGCCGTCTGATAATGCCGTTTTTTGTTTTTAAGCTTACGACTCTAACGAGTCCGTCCTTCCCGGGGTGTAGATCTACTACCCGTCCTAAGCTCCATTTGCCTGCTGGTAGATTTGCATCGTTAATGATAACGATGTCATCTAATTTGATATTTGGACGAGTCGTGCGCCATTTGCTCCTTGCTGATAATTGGCTCAAATATTCTACACGCCATCTTTTCCATAGGTCATGGAATATTTTCTGAGTCATCTGCCACCTGGTTCTTTCATCTCGCTCTGTCACAATGATAGTCAATGTTGGGCCGCTTGCCAAAAAGTGAGATGGAGTTAGGTAATTTATGTCGTCAGGATCTTCACTTATGGCGCAGAGCGGCCGAGTGTTGAGGCATGCTTCAATCTGCGCCAGCAACGTGGTGTATTCTTCAAATGTCAGTTTTTGATCACCGACCACTCTACGCAGATGATGCTTCAGGCTTTTTACGGCGGCTTCCCATAGTCCTCCGGCGTTTGGCCAAGAGGGAGCATTAAAATGCCAAGTGATTCCCATCTCGCTTGTTTCGGCGAAGAATTCTTTGGTACATATTGATTTCAAGTCCAAATATTCGTTTTGCAGTTTTGTATTCGCTCCTATGAAGTTAGTACCCTGGTCACTGTACAAGTGAGCCGGGGCTCCTCTTCTTGCAGAGAATCTTCGCAGAGCGGCGAGGAACGCTGATGCCGTTAGATCGGACACTAATTCGAGGTGCACAGCTTTAGTTACCATGCGCACGAAAACTGCCACGTATCCCTTTGTTGATTTGACTCCTCGACCTTTGCTTGATTTGACGTCAACGTAACCTGTGTAGTCAACGCCTGTATGAAAATACGGCCTTGTTGGATTCGTCCTTGATTCTGGTAAATCACCCATCAACTGATAAAGCTTAGTTGCTTTGTGTCTTTTGCATATGACACAGCGTTGGAGTCTGTTTTTTACTGAGCGGTTGCCACCCACAATCCAGTACTGTGCTCTAAGTCTAGACGTTGTTGTACGTGCTGTTCCGTGAAATGTTTTTTGATGTGCTTGATCGATCAGCAGGTGAGTTAAGGGACCGCTACGGGGAATGATCAGGGGATACTTCATATCATTGCTAATTGATGCGTTTCGCAGTCTGCCCTTGACTCGTAACAAACCTCCTTCATCCAGATATGGATTTAAACTCAAGATGTTGCTATTTGATTTTACGCAGCCACGTTCTCTTATTTTGATTATATCGTCCGAGTACTCTTGATATTGTATGTGTTTAACAATTTGTAATTTTGCTGACCGTAATTCTTCAGCTGTCAAGTAAGGCAGCTTCCGTCGATCCCGTGATATTGCGCGGAGTATCCACGCTAGTACTCTATATGCCTTTGAGAATGCGCTGTGTTTGTTTATCAATTGTTGAATGATATCGTCTTTCAACGGCTCGGTTCTAGTTGCTACATTTGATTGTTTGATTTTTCTTGTTTCTAGGTCCGTTTTAAAGACTGATTTTTCTTGATATTGTTGTTTTTCGAAAGTTGATAACATAGATGGCCCATTCCACCACAGCGAGTGTTGTTGTAATTGCTCTACTGACAAGCCACGGCTCGCACAGTCAGCTGGATTTTGCTTTGTTTTGATATAGTGCCAACAGGCGGGCGGCATTGTTTCTGTGATTGTCTGCACTCTGTTGGCGACGAATGGCTTCCAGCGGCTAGGTTCACCGTGAAGCCAGCCTAATACTGCGGTTGAATCACTCCATCCGAAAACTTCAATGTTGTGATCTTGGAGGCTGGACTTCACCTTGACCATTAATTTTGATAGCAGGTATGCTCCACACAGCTCCAGGCGAGGCAATGAGACCTCCGGATTTGACTGTTTGGTTGGCACTATCTTTGTTTTTGCTGCTGTAGGGAACTTGTGTCGTTCATCTTCAGCCAGTTGCTTAAGTGTCATCATGGCCAAAAAGGGAGCACTTTTCGTGCCATAAGTGACGGTTGATAGCGCGTAATCTTGTAATTGTTCATCAGCTGTTGGCCTCCAAACAATTTTTTGATATATTTGATCATCTTGATGAACCAAAATCTGCCTAAACATCTTTTCTATGTCAGCAGTCATGGCGTATTGATATGTTCTCCATTTGAGAACTAATGATACGAGATCCTGTTGTAAGTTAGGACCTCTGTACATGAGGTCATTCAAACTGACCCCTGTTGATGTGAGGCCCGAGCCATTGAAGAGTACCCTCAAGGACGTCGTGGTGGACTCCAGGCGTTGGATACAGTGATGACCCATGTAGTAACCTGGCGTTGTTTTGCTGTTTGTTCGGTGCATGTGTCCTAAATTGATATATTCGTCTATGAATGCTCTATAGCCCTCTGCAACGTTTGGTTGTTTGTGGAACTTTCTCTCCAATTGATGAATTTGGGCAATTGCCTTTGGTTTTGATTGACCCAGCTTTTCGTCTATGTCCGGATGTAGCGGTAAGCGCACTACATAGGTTCCATTTGATTGTCTCTCTGTCGTTGATTTATAAAACTCCAAGCAATGATGATCTTCAGTGCTCAAATTATTGTTGTCGGAAATGTCCTCGATAATCCAGGATCTTTGAAGGTCGAGGTCATCGACCATGATAACGTTGCATTGGAAGGACTCCGTGGCATTGGCATTTCCACATAAAATCCAACCAATCCTTGTTTGTTGCGCAATCGGTGAAGTATTATTTTCTCTTATAATACCGCTTAAAATTATACGTGAGTATATATCTGCCCCGAGTAACAGATCTACGCGACGGCTCACATAAAACTCAGGGTCTGCTAATTGAATGTTTTCTATGAAAGGCCAAGATGGTTTTTCAAAAGACCTGTTCGGTAGTTGATTGATCAGTTGTTTCATTATAAACACGTCGGTTTCAAATGTATAATCATTGTGAATGGATCTAATTGTTACTGATGCTAGTCCCTTGCAGTTACTTTCTTTCGCTCCTACTCCAAAGATAACACCTTTGCATCGCTTTCTTTGTAGGCCCAAAATTTGGGCTGCATTTTCGCTGATTAGGCAAGTTTGGCTGCCTTGATCTATCAAAGCTCGCATCATTTGAAAAGTACCGTCTGCTGCCTGTACTCTTATCATTGCTGTTGCTAACAAAACTTCGCCTGCTTCTTTTTGTAATACATAATTTTTATGTTGTAATTGCGGCATTTTAGTGTCACCGTTAGACGGCTTTGATATTTTACCGAACACGTCGTGCAATAATGTATTATGATCCTCGTTGCATACGCGGCATTTTTTCAACGAGCGGCATTCTTTTCCATTGTGGTTATAAAGACAATTTCTGCATAATGATAATTTCGTAATGGTTTGCTGTTTCATGTTAGGCTGTAATTCAAGAAATATGTTGCAATGAAATATTCCATGATCTTTTTTGCAGACCGGGCAACCTTGTAGAGTGTTTTTACACGTGTCTGGAGTTGCGAAATGACTTGGTGAATGTTTTTGACGACTTGTAAATGCTTTATAATAATGTGATTTTTTCACATTACTGTGTGTTGTTTCCTGGGTATAATGCTTTTTCTCCGTTTCTGGTCTGCGTTTTGATGATTCCAGGGAAGTAAACTTGCTCTCAAGAAATTGAAGCAGCTCCTGTAGCGAAGGCAAATCTTTCGGGCTTTTCAGGGATTCCACGTAGTCGTTATGCGTGTCTGTGTCCAGCTTGTTAGTGATAATGTAAACGATTAGTGGATCCCAAGAGTCTGTTTGAACTCCGAGGGACTTAATTGCATTAAGACACTCATTCGTGACATCATGCATCCTTTTGATACCTATTGCAGTTTGTTGCTGTAATGTTGGTAAATTCATGAGAATACTAAGATGAGAATTAAATATCAACTTAGTATTGTTGAAACGATGGTTCAGAATGTCCCATGCAACTTCATAATTTTCGGAAGTGATATTTAAATGCTGAATTAATTTTTCGGCTTCTCCCTTAAGCTTGCTTTTAAGAAATTGCATTTTATGCGCCTTTGACAATGATCTGTTGGAATGAATAGCCTCGACAAACAAATCCTTGAAGGACACCCAGTGATGATAATTTCCGCTGAAAATTGGGATGTCCATTTGAGGTATTGCCTTTTCGCGACTCAACTGTGACCACATTTTGCTGTTGATACATTTTTTGATATCGTGATAACGTTGTTCATACTTGCTAAATGCTTGTTCATACTCTTCGTTAGGTTCGAATAGCTCGCTGTCTATTTCCCAATGAAGACTATCTATGACATACCAACGTGATTGTACTGATTTCAATATATCCTCGAATTCCCACTTTTCAGAGACAGTTTCAAGGTTGATGATATTTATAGTTCTCTCAAATGCTTTGAAATTGCTGTTTTGTTTCCTCAACATCTCTTCTAATTTACTGCTTGTGCCTCTGTCGAGAGGATTCCTGACTGTTGAAGATTGTTGAGGTGTCTGGGGCACGGTCCCAGTACGCTCTGGGGCTACCTGTTGCTGTTGCTGATAATTCCCTTGATGTACCTGAGCGGTTGTCGGAGTGACAAGTGACAACTGATTCATGATATATGTTCGCGCATTTTGATACAACTCCGATGTACGCTGGTAATCGTGAATGAAATACTCGTGCGATGTATCTTCGTAATCGCACAATTTGATATGATTGCATTGAAAATCTTGCCAATACGCTTCTAAGGTGCTCAAGCGTTTTTTGATATGTGTTGGGGTCTTGCGATCAGCTCCATCCTTTTTGAAATTGCTAAGGAGTTGCTCCATCGCTAAGACCAGTTGATTCTGATTTGCTATGATATCTTCCATGTTGATAGCTTAGATGTAAGCAGTGATAGTAAATTGCTGACTCACCGAAGTATCCTGGTTCACTTACTTGACCGCGTCCACGTGTCACAGGAGTGCTGTTATTTCACTTGTACGCGGTGTAAGTCCCACCTTCGGAGGTTCGAAGGACCAAAAAGATGTACGGGGTAGGTGTGTACACCTTGATTAATTGAAACTGCAATGATTACCGAAATACTGATTTATTATAAAACTGAATAGAATGCACTCCGCGGCGGTCGGATATGCACTGGCGCGGACCGCGGTTTACGTAATGTATGAATTATGAAATGATGAGTACGCGTTTGTCGCTTTGTGCGGTTCGAGACCGTACAATAATAACAACAACGGCTTTAAGCAATATAGTTGGTATCCCATATTTACTTCAAAGTTCATGGTTTTCGAGATATTTGTCATCAAAGTTGAACAATTTTAGGCGAAAAAACTGGTTTTCTGGCCATAACTTTTGTGTTAATTAGTAAGATTATAAAAACGCATATCAAAATTATAGGTTTCGGGTGTATACAAGTTTTAATGAGGATGAGGTGTCGGGTTTTGTATTTTTACAGACCTTTCTTTAAAAAATTATAATTATGTATTAACATTTTTCAAGTTATTCAATATCAAAAATGTTAAACAGGATTCAAACTTTCCCATATCTGCACCTGGAAAGCTAGCTTCAATAAACCGAGGACGAGTGTCGAAATGAAATCTACTAAATTTCGTTGATTTTTGTCGGGAGTCCCCTAAGGCTATCAAAATAAAAATATGTTTTATTTTATAGTACTTACATAGTTTTATTTTCATAATAAATTGATGTTTAAATACGCACTTATTATTTATTACATAGGAAAAATACAAAATAACTAATATAGGCCTGTTGAGTTCTCGTTCCGTTAAGGAACGTCTAATATTTGTCTCAAGCAGAAAAGGTTGACGACGACTGCTTCTTTGTTTACCGTATTTCTAATACTAAAAAAACGGACTATAGCCGGAAAAATACCTAACAGATCCTTATATAACTTGCATTCAAAATAAAGTTTAACCGACTTCAATTCAATACTTCGCCATGGAAGGTGACAGGAATACATGAACATTTCCATTCCACTGTACCACATAAACTGCTTTCCGAGAGCAAATGCATTGATTATTGCAGAAAAGCCCATGTCGCTATATGTGAACCGACAATATTTGAGGAGTTCCCTCAATTCCTCATGAATCCCATCATCTAACTGGCTTTTTGAAACAATGGAACCAATCTAGAAGTATACACTTTCAAATAAAACAAGAATTGACTGAATTGGTTCATAAATGACGGAGTTCTGAAACATTTCTAAAGTATATCCGAATTGAGAACCTCCTCCATTTTTTTAAGTTGGTTAAGAAGGTCCTAAAAGTTCGAAGAAACGGACCAAATATGTTTACAGTTCAACAACTTTTTGACTGTCTTAATCAATAGTAAGGTACGAAAATTCGAGAAATGAAACGCAAGCTCTAAATTACAGGCCGAAAATATTCCCAACTTCGAAAAGTTTTGGTCTGACAATGGCGGATTCGTCGGATTGGCGTATTGATAATGTAAGAGTTTCCTTAAAGTTTCCCATTGAATTGACCCCAGAAATGAGTCTGAAGCCGTCTTATTGCGAATCGACGAGCTGTGGAACTCATTATTCGTCTGTATTATCGCTGGGGCGAGCACAATACGCGCCCTTCGTCTGAGGAAGTTTCTTTAAGATGAAATTCTCGGAAGTCGATATTCACCCGCTTGCATTCGTATAAAAAGCTGCAATAGGAAAATAAATGAAAAAGAGGTATAGGTATAATATAATCTTGGTTTGAGATACTATTGTATCCGCAAAACCAAGTGGCGAGTCAGATCATAAATAATTGCATCATGCTATCTCTTTTGCATCTGCACTGCCTTATGGAGCAACAACAATATTAGTACTGACTTTTATTGCCTGACTTGCCACTTGGTTTTGCAGAAACTATAATCGACTTTTTATGAAAGTACTAGCTGCCCGCGCAGCTTTGCCCGCGTATTGCAAAGGACGCAGGCAATCCCGCGAGATAAAGCGACGCGTATGTTCACCCGGAAAGTTCATTCCTAAGTATTAATTATTTTGCTCACAATAAGTACTAAAAACTAAATTTATATAAGTCGTTTGAATAAATAGATACCCATAAGCTCAAGAATTGGTATCTGGGGAGTCCATAGTATGGACATAAATAGATTAGATGGCGGAACCAAGGAAAATATTGTTGTATATTTTCGTCCATAAATACCAATTGTTATATAAACAAGCAGAATAATAGATATTTATTTCCACTATACACATGAAACTCGGATTAAACATGCTATTTAAGATCAAACGTATTAGTTTCTCAATGGGAACAGAGACAGATATAGTATAAAGAAAAACCCTGTTATAGTCCTTATACCAATGAAATAAGGTTGAATCCCACTTAGTCTGTGAAAAAGGTTTTTTTCACCGCACGTCCATCCCCATACGTGATATTAATCCTAACAAACGGATGAACTGGTTTATGATATGGCGTACAGCCAGCTCGTAAAGGACCACAAGGAGACTACATAATTCCGAATAGTAATTTGTCCGAAAGCATATTTTTTCCGAATTAAATAATTCGGGAAAAAAAGGTTGTCTGGCAGAGATCCCTATTTGGCGATAAGACCGCCTGCTCTTATATTAGCTGTTTACTGTACTACTGTTTTGTATTACTATTGAGGTGCGCAAAAAAGAGTATTTGTATTGTTGTATTGTATAATTCCGAAAACCATGTTCCGCTTAAATATTTTTTAACAATTCAGGATATAATACTAACCTATTTATATATTCCAGTAACTACGTCCTTTTCGTCTAGCGGAAAATAGCGTTCTGAAATTTTTCATTTCGGAATAACGATAGTTTCGGACTAACACTTCGGAATTTTTCTGTTTCTGGCCACAAGCATAACCCTTTAATTAATCACGGCAATCTAGGCGCGCATATTTTAGTCCTTAAGTAGTTAATATTTACAGTTCTAATTGTAATTGTGTCTACTAGCAATAGTTTATTATGTGTTTTTATAGTTACTAACCAAAAATATGCACGTCCAAAATAAATATTTTGAATTTTAATTTTAATTGTATGACTGTCAAAAAATAAATTACCTACCTATTAAATTTTTTGAGTTAATTGTCATAAAAACAAAAAAAATATGTGTGTTCTCATTTAATTTCATCGTCATAATCATCATCCCTCGGCTAGATACAAGCCTCCTCTCATTGATGATATGAAAAGAGGCTGTAGTCCATTCCCCACAATGTACTGCAGTCATTCATTTATTTTGTTTTCTCTTTTCATTCCATTAAATTTGCCTATATATTTACATTTAGACACTCAAAAGCACGCACATACAGTGAACAGCAAAAGTAGCAAAGCGGGCCAAATGCTCCAAACTACCCACACGACTCTAATGCCAAGAGTATAAGAACTAAACGATATGATACAGAGAAAGAATATAATGGAAAAATAAACCATCTTCGTCTGTAACCCCCGACAGGATTCGAACCTGCGACCTTTCTATTAACGCTAGACTGCTCTACCAACTGAGCTACGAGGACAGTGACGGAAGCTGTATATTTTTCCCTTATATTCCCGCTAAGACTAGCGTCCTCTCTGTATCGAGTTATAGACTTGTTTCACAGTCTTGGCACCACTCTAATGGGCGAGCTATGCGCCCGCTCCATTCTAATCGAACCACATCAGGTAGTTTCGGACTAGCGAGAGAGATAGCGCGCTGGTGTACATTATACCCTTATCACGAAACAAATTATCCAAATTATTCCTTGTTAAAAATAACATGAAACCAAAATATTTGATTAAATAATTTGTTTCGTGATAAGGGTACAGTATAAGAACTGTCTAGATTATTTTGAGCATGTTATTTTCCGTAGCTTCTGCTGCTGAATGTACATGAATCCCGCACAGCCACCAAAAGTAGCCGACCAAGCTAAGAAGACGAATGGCGCCGAATCACGCCCATATATTTTAACGCCCGACTTGGTTTAGTCGGCTTATAGATGTTCCGACAGTCTGTGGCTCAATTTTTCTCGCAGGGATCACGAAGATAATGAGAGCGGTGCACTGTTCAGAGGGTTGCCTCTTCAATTTCCTTTCATACAAAATGTATGAGTGTCGATTCATCTCAGATGAATGGCGACGGGATGTAGGTAGTCTGTGTAACGTAAGTTTGTAGTTTTGTAAGTTTATACCTAGGCAAGACTTGTAATTACACATCCAATTAAAAAAAATCGGACAATGCCCGCTTCGACCCGAATCGCCCGTAGTGACTATTAATCATCATATCAGCTGAAATACGTCCACTGCTCGACATGGGCCTCCCCCAAAAGAGTGCCACAATTACCGGTCCGACGCCGACCGTACCGTATCCAGCGGACTCCCGAGTCCTTCACCAGGTCATCAGTCCACCTTGGGGGGTTTACCCACGCTGCGTCTTCCGACACGTGCTCGCCACTCGAGTACCTTTCCGCCCCAACTGCCATCGGTTCTAATCTCGGTGACAATTAATATGCGAGTTTAACCGTTATTATTAGTAGGTTAATGCCAGCAGATGCCTTCATTCGGTAAATTATTAAATGGATGCCAAACACACAGTTTCAATATTTACTCGCGTAACGGCAAAACAAAATAAAGGAATAATTGACAGTTATTTAACACGACTAATTAGCAGTGTATAGTAATAACAATACGTCGACAACTGACATTGATATCGATATGGAAAAAGAAAACTATGTTCGAAATAGTACTGGCAATAACAATCAATACACGATGCGACGCCTGTACAGTCGAGTTCATATATGTTCCCAAAAATATCATTCAGCAATTATTCTAGCATTATGCCCTTAACAATATGATCGAGTTGACATAATGATCACTTTGTCCGGGCTGTTTGCCACGGGGGGCCTGGCTCACGCCGGCAGGTTTTTAAAAATTGACTGGGTCGAATTTTGAGTCAGTGACCAGCATACTGGGGTGGGCACCAGACCCTTTTGGGGTGGGCATGGCCCACCCGGCTCCCCTCCCTATCTAGCTCCAAAGGCTCTAACTTACACTTTTATATCGTAATCCGTTTTGATCTCGTGTTCCGCGTACTACGCGCGCGTTGCTTAAGTCCCATACGCCAATGACCTTCGAACTGAATCCCTTACTTTTCTAATGTTTTTTGTAGCTTATTATTATTATTAGCAAGAACGGCTTTAAGCAATATAGTGTCCCATATTTACTTCAAAGTTCATTGTTTTCGAGATATTTGGCATCAAAGTTGAAAAATTTTGTTAATTGGTTTAAAATGAAAACCCTGAAACAGTTTTTAGAGACGTTACAGACAAACCTAAATACGTAGATTTCGTATATTATTATGTTAGATCTTTCAGGTCAATAGAGATACGAAATAAGTGTTTTTTTAGACAATGTTTAATAAAATCATACAAAATTAAGTATTCATTTGTTTCAAAATCCGGTGGATCAAAATGGAGATAAAAGATTGAGGAACCGATAGCCGTTTGATTTATAATACTATATGTAGTGCAATTAGAATATGTACAAGAATATATCTATTTAGGCAAACAAATTTCGTTTAAAAAGTCCAGACACATTGATGAATTAAATAGACGTGTAAACTTAACCTGGAACAAATTTTGGAGCTACAAAGAAATCTTAAAATCGAACTTGCCCACGAGCCTTAAGTCAATTGTTTTAGATTCCTGCCTACTACCCTGCCTATCATACGCAAGCCAAACATGGATATATAATAGAAAAACTGAAACAAAAATTCAAACTTGCCAGAGAGCAATGGAGCGCAGCATCCTAAACCTAAAACGTATTGACAAACAAACCAACTTAAGCATAAGGAAACGAACAAAAGTAATAGATGCTCTAACTCACTGCAAAACAAGCAAATGGAAATGGTCAGGCCACGTTGCACGGATGCATAAAGAAAGATGGACAAAAAGAATAACACATTGGGATGGCCCTCTCGGAAAAAGAAAAAGAGGCAGACCCCCCGAGAGATGGCTAGATGAAATAAAGAAGGTAGCAGGTGAAAACTGGGCATCAAAAGCCCAAGACAGGAAAATGTGGAGTAGAATGGAGGAGGCCTTTACTCGTAGAGAGGTCCTTAAATAAAATTCGAGTGCAAAAGAATTTATATACCCAACTTGTAAAAAAAAAAAAATATATATTTAAGGAAATAAATGGCTATAATAATAATAATAATAATGTAGTGCAAAAGTAGGAGATACGATTAAAAACTTGTCAAAAATAGATGAAAACCTCGGGTAGCCCCTTAAGTGTCAGTAAGAGCACGCAATACCATATCCTATTGGAATACGAAAAATATCTTATGTACGATTGTCACCAACCGGATTGGCCGAGCCACAGCGTGCCTGCGGGGCTAGCATAACTGACGCCGCGCCGCGACGCGATTCGAGAAAGATCTACCCTCCTTTTTCTAATTTGCACGGTGCGAGTGAGACAAGAGAGAGCTCAGTCGTGCGCGGAGCGACTGAACAGCATGTTGTGCTAGACGTACTGAGCGCATTTTACATATTCGCGCATCCACTGCGATGCGGTGCCAGGCGACCGGCGACAGGCGAGTATTTAGTATTATTTTTTTTATTACCAAAAAAAGGCTTTGGCCGTGTTCCTATGTTTTCCTTTTTTTAAATAATCTAGTCAAAATTGTTTTCTGGATGTTTGAACACAGCGGAAAATCTGGCATTTTTCTTAGGCTTTTGAAGGTTAATATCTCCTCTAAGAATAAATTTATGAAAGAAGGAAAACATAGGAACATGTCAATAGTAGCCATAGATTTATGGAAAAAAAATATTTCTCTCCTGCCATTATCCAGGGAGAAAACAGGGGACTTCGTTTCTATGGAAAACGGCCCTTTTGTTTCCTCTTAAGGAGTTTGAAGAGGTTGAAGTGCCTCTAAGGGGGGGTTGCACCAAACCGTCTGTAATTGTAAGCGGTGTTCGTTAAAATCTGAATGTATGGAAAGTTTGACAAGTTTATATCCTGGAATGACAGCTGCCAGCGCCATATTTGACGTAAAGGTTACACCCATTACACCGTATCATACCATGACCGTACTATGAACGTGTCAGGCAAAAAAATATTCTTCATATTAAAAAGTGCCGGTGCCGGAACGGTCTAGTGGGCGTCATCTCATAATGCATGAGGCATTATGAGATGACGCCCACTAGACCGTTCCGGCATCGGCACTTTTTAACAAAGAATATTTTCTTGCATATGACGGTACGGTTACGGTCATGGTATGATACGGTCTAGTGGGCACAGACCTTTAATCAGTCTGTAATCGTAAGTTGATGCAAACCGCCCTAAATGTGTGAAGACGGTTCAACTTTATTTAAAGCAGTCAGCTGATTAACAAGAATAGTTCAGTAGTTGCATTCTCGATCCCAGATACAAAATAAGTTCTTATTCGTGTCATAAGTTAAATATTGTGCATAGATTGTTCAATCCACGAGGACGCACACTCTTCATTATCCATCACATCAGCCGAAAACAACTACTGGATGCTGCCTATGCCTCTCCCAAAGAGAGCCACAATGACCGGTTCTGCACCACCCGCAACCAGCGAACTCCCGCAACCTATTTTAAAAAACCGGCCAAGAGCGTGTCGGGCCACGCTCAGTGTAGGGTTCCGTAGTTTTTGTAATTTTTTTTCAACCTATCAAGTTCAAAATAATTTTCCTAGAAAGTTTTTATAAAGTTCTACTTTTGTGATTTTTTTCATATTTTTAAAACTTATGGTTCAAAAGTTAGAGGGGGGGGACACATTTTTTTTTACTTCTGGAGCGATTATCTCCGAAATTATTAACATTATCAAAAAATGATTTTAGCAAACCCCTATTCATTTTTAAATACCTATCCAAAAATATATGACACGTCAGGGTTGAAATGAAAAAAAAAAACACTCCCCACGTTACGTATAGGGGAGGTACCCTAATAAAATAAAATAAATCACTTTTTATTTTACCACTTTGAAGGCGTGATTGATATACATATTAGTACCAAATTTCAGCTTTCTAGTTACTGAGATTATCCGCGGACGGACGGACAGACAAAGCGAAACTATAAGGGTTCCTAGTCGACTACGGAACCCTAAAATGGATATAAATGTATAGTATGTAAGTTTTCATTTGAATTAATAAATTAAAAAAAAAAAAGGTAGCCTAAATAGGGAAGATGCAATATTTTCAATTTTGCTTTCATTTGAAAGAATCGCATGTAGAATAGACCACGAAAGTATAAAAAAGTTAAAATACTATGATTTATAGTCAAAAGTTCCTGTTACAAACTGACAATTTAAACATTCACGCCTAAACGGATCTATAGTTCCTGTGACGTCACTCATGTGTTGTGTCACCACGGTTGCCACCATCAGTCTATATTGCGCGAAATTGGCAACTGTGGTTACCACAAGCAAGTGAGTGGCTAAAGGTTAGGTGGTAAACCAGTACCACTCCTCATTGCATAAAGCATAGTGTTTTGTCCGTATTGTAAGCAGAAATGGAGTGTGCCTTGGTAAATTGAATGATACCCTAGGGTATTATCGTTGTTAGAATGTTGTATGTTGTTCATGGATCCAAGAAAGGGGATCCTGATTTAGACCGATTTGTCTGTAACATTATAAATACTAATTTCTTGATCTAGATGTCAACAAAAGCTGGTCTAAATCGATTTGAATACCAGCCATTCTTTAGGTACTCTAGCCATCTGTGGGTGTGCGAAATATCTTCAGTTGTACAGTCAGATGCAGAGAAACATGCCCCCCCTTTATGCTGCTCTGCTGTCTGTACAAATAAGCCAGAGTAATTATATCGACGAAGGAAAGTTACACAATCTACAAAGAGACGTGGGCGGAAAGTTCTAATAAGCACTACGTTTCTATATCTAGAACTGATGGATGGCTGTTTCAAACAACGGGAATTTCTCGAGAAAAATAGTGCGAACGTCCACGATCAGCTGCAAAATAACATTCAGTATCGACGACCG
Source organism: Epinotia ramella (assembly GCA_947578815.1). Lineage (NCBI taxonomy): Eukaryota > Metazoa > Arthropoda > Insecta > Lepidoptera > Tortricidae > Epinotia > Epinotia ramella. Next base: position 8,584,766 of record OX388217.1, on the reverse strand, counting down.
TAATGCACCTAATGCCCTTTACGTTAAGGTTCACAATGAATGCAGCTCTCGAGAAAAGCGAGGTCAGGTTTTACGAGCGTTAAGTAATGACCAGCAATACCAGCGCAGACTTCATAAAATCCAGATAAGTAGACCTCCATGCATAAGAGTAACTTCACACAAAAGCGTCACATCTGCAGTCAAAAGCTTGAAACTGGCTGGAAAGCTCACCTGATCTCAAGTCGTACGGCATCTTGAAGCTTCAAGCGATGTCACAGACACACCCCCACCATAGCACGCACAACACACACAGCACTTCGATGTACGATCACTTTGAGGTTAGTTGTCAGTTGTTTTGCACCATCACGGTGTTCTCGTTCTCGGGGACGGGACGGCGCGGCGAAACGTGGCGACCGCGTCGGAGGGTCACTTACGTCTGCCGTGGGAGGCGGCGCGCGCCGACAGCGATCCGGGTTGCCATGACAACGGTCCCGGGCTATCTGCTCTCGGTCTCTTTCGCGAACTAAAACAAAAATAGCAAATTAATTGCGTAACCGTGGCGCAGAAATATTGGGACATCGAGCCTTCGTGATCAGGTATGATGCGCTTTTCACACGCTTCCGATAGCAGCACAAAAGGTTTTTTTCGGCGTTTGTTACCTAATTGGAATTACGTAACGAGATTGTTTGCATGTGTCACAACTGACTCGCAGCGCGAAGTAGGTTAAACGGTGGATTCCGGAAATCGGGCCAAGCGAGCTTTAGGGAGCATTGGGTGTGGTGTGTGGAAATTTAGTATTCATTTGTTCATTGTGAAGCCTAGCAGAATTACTAATCAGAGGGAACATTCTGGATTGTGTTATTGACGTCTTGAAATGATCTGTGAATCGTCTAGGTTAATGCATTCTCTTTTGCCCAAGCGGATAACCAAATGTGTGACGTACGTACTAACAATGGTCGTTGCGCAGTTGTAAAGCTTGTATGCAGCATCTAGCCATAATGATACCAATATATAGGGACGATGGTGTTTTTTTTCACTACGGCGGTGGCAAATAAGCATACGGCCTGCCTGATGATAAGCAGATATCGTAGCCTATGGATGTTTATGGAAACAAATAGAAAACATTTGGGAACCACATCAGTCAAGCGCCAAAGATTTGCTTTGGAATGCCCCAAGGGACTGTTAAAGGACCTACGTTATTACTGGCATAGGTACATCAATGATTTGTGTCAGTAGAATATGGCTACGGTATTCCCTGCCTGTCGTACAAGGTGACTAAATGGGACCCTCGGGGCAGCACACGGTCGCAGTTGGGGCCTGCGATCGTCTTAATAAAGGGTAGGGCCCACAGAGGCGTGACGCTAGGGCGGCACTGGTGCGCTCCGTAGGAGATCCCAGAGCCGTCCGAAATGCTTCGAGGAGGACCATCGGGGGGTTTTTAGTTGGTGCGAGTCCGACATAACCTCCGCGCTATCCCCGTGGTGGTACCCATAACGGATTTTCCTCCCAATAAAAAAAAGAAAAAAAAAGTGGCCAAGTGCGTGTCGGACCACGCACAACGAGGGTTCCGTGCCTATTCTAAAAGGTCGTATCGTTACTGAAATCTTATGGCACTTACGTCCTTTTCTTTAAGGAAGGCAGTTTTTTAGAAATATCTCAAAAACCTTTGAACCGATCTTGTTCGAAATAATTTTCGCTGAAAGAATTTAATAAGCCCCATGAGCCTGATTTTTTTATATTTTTGAAATACACGGTTCAAAAATTAGAGGGGGGGGGGACACAATTTTAGTGACTTTCGAGGCGATTATCTCCGACTCTATTCACTGAATCAATAAAATTGCTGAGAAACCTTATGTTTATTTTAAAAGGCCTATCGATTGATGTGCCACATGTGGGCTTGCAATGAAAAAAAAAATTACGACTTTCAATTTTATGTATGGAGTTTAATTACATATTATTATTTTTTTGTAAATGAATTACAAAACTATGTAGCGGTTAACAAAATACACCTATCCTCAAAATTTTATTGAAATACACCTTATAGTTTTCGAGTAAAATGTCTGTGACATACGGACGGACAGACAGACAGACAGACAGACAGACAGACATGACGAATCTCGGTTCCGTTTTTTGCCATTTGGCTACGGAACCCTAAAAAGGTACATCAATGTGAATGTGTGTGTGTGCTTACTATTATTAAACGAGTGAGCGAAGGGAACGAAGTTCTTCGATTCAACTTGGGCAAAAATGCTTTCGTATTTCTCTCCGGCTGTTCTCTCTACAGGTCGCATTTCTCAACCGATCTCGTGTTTTTTTTTTGCAGGTTCAATAAATATGCAGCCTTTTCTTCGATTCAGATTTTAATAATTACAAAAAAAAATGTCAAAGAGACACTCACGAGGACACACTAACAGAGCCATTAGGGAGCGACCACACCGGTGCGTAACGCTGCGTATACGCGTTGACGTGTCGAATGCGTCACGTATTCTTCATACATTTTGCTGCGTTTACGGTGCGTTAGCGTATATTGAGCAGCGGTGTGGGCGTACCTTAGTATATCTAATCTAAATATGATGTACCTAATTCAGGGCCCAATTCCAGATGATACATTTTTGTCTCTATCCCCAGACAGAGACATAAAACAAAAGCAATATGCCTCCATATATCCTATTCTTTCAATTAAGATCAATTAAATTGCGGCCCAATTCGCATACAATACGTTTTTTGTCAAACTAGGTCTCTATTTTAAACCCGGCTATTGAATTGGAATGCGCATTGGTACTTTTGTGTTTGATGTTGACTGGTTTAGCTTTGTTGTAGACAGCAGTGCGACTAACAGGCTGTCAGGCGACTGTTAAAACGCCATTTGTATTGACCACGTCTAACCAACACCATGTTTTCTTTTTAACCGCCTTGAAAAAAGGAGGAGGTTGTTTGTTCCACTATATGTATTTTCATCGATTTGTCTGTTAATTGTGGACCTATTTTCAAAATTCTTTTTTATTTGAAGGAATCTACTCCTGGGCTGGCCCTAGTGTAACCAAGTCAAGATCTGATAATGGGATCCCAGGGAAATTGAGCGCAACTCTCAAATTTTATAGGCACGCGTTTAGTGATCTCATTATTTTATATTACAACTCGTCAGTTTTCCCCCGGAAATCACAAGTTTGGTGGAGTGGAACTGATAACAAGTGAAATTAAAAGATTTTTCAAAAAAACCCAACTGCTTTTTTCAAATTTTATAGCCTGTCACTCCCACGATTAAGAGGAATCCAACGACACCTCATATGTCGAAATCCGTCAAACGGTTTAGGCTGCAGGACGTGCCAAAGAATAAGGTCACATACATACATACATACATACGCTCGAAAAACATAACCCTCCCTCTCCTTCGGCAGTCGGGTAAAAACAATAGATGACTTATGGAACTCATCAATTATGTAAAGTACGTCAACGATTCTAATATGATTCCGCTGAAGTAGCATCTAATGAAGTGGCAAAGGTGATTCTGAGATCCTTGAGGAATCTCCTCAAATATGATCGGCCTACATATTCAAATATTATCACGGAACATATTCTTTTTCGGTTATAATTAACTCATTTGCTTATTAAGCTGCTCATGTGAAGTGGAAAGGAAATGTTCATGTATGTGGCTTAACGAAGTATTAAATTGAAGTCGATTTAAACTTTATTTTAAAGTAAATTATTGATGCGTCGCCTGTCCATATGCGGGTTTTATAGTCTTGAGGTGCGTAAAAGTGACAGCACTACAATACCAATCTAATTCCATTTCTACATTTTCAACCTAATCGTGCCCCTGGCGATAGACGATGGTAACGAACAAACTTTTCTTTAATTAATAAACTTTTAAATCATGTCGTTTAGGATCGTTACCGCGCTGATGCGATTGCGTTGCCTATACTCAGGCGACTTTCTGCCTTCGCAGGGCGGGTTCGGCATGCGGTATTTTGTACTTACTGATGTTGCACAGATTTGAGTATTGCATTTGCCCAGTAGTAATATCATGGTCTTCTACGGTTTTACGCATCCCAAACCATACAGACGACACTCGTTTTTAAATGTAAGTAGGTAAGTAGGTTCACAATCACCCAAAAGGCAATGGAGAGGGCTATGCTCAGATTTCCCATGCGTGATCGCATCAGAAATTGCTATCAGCAGCAGAACTGAGATAACTGATACAGCCCTCCAAACCGCTAAACTTAAGTCGCAGTGGGCAGGGGCGAGTGGCGGCCACGTATGGGAAGTCGCAGTGTGGGTAGACCCGACATGGTAAACTGATGCCCTGGTAAAAGTCACGGGAGTCCGCTGGACGCGGGTGGCTGTCTGGCACTCTTTGGGGGAGGCCTATGTCCAGCATTGGACGTCTTTCGGCTGATATGATGATGATGAGGTGCGCAGTAAGGCTTCGGTACTGAATCGGCTAACTGTTCACGCTGATAGCTTGCTAAATATCGTACCGCCTTCGGAGCGAGTATGTATTTACTTGAGGTGCGTTCTGGCTCTGTGAGCTGTAATAGGTACTAAATAGCACATTTTTTATTCACCTTCTAAAAACTGAATTGTTCAAAAAAATACTCTATAATTGTTGAACTGGCTCACTCAAATTTCACAAGAATCGGTTGCCACCTGTAGAGGCGAACAGATACCAAATATTTGTTGCTTAACACTTTCACTGCCAGGAACCCGCCTACCGGGTGCCTACGCGCTTTCCGCTACATACGAGGAAAACCACAGGACGGCAGCGCGTAGCGATTCTTGGCAGTGAGTGTGTTAACCTGAAACTAGGAACTTCGTTCGCTTCGCGCGCTCGTTCAACTATAATGCCTTTCAATTTACTTGGGTACGCCACCTGTCACCCCAGTAACTATTTCTAACCGCATTTAACACATTCACTGCCAGGAACCCGCCTAGCGGTTGCCTACGCCGTAGCCGCTTTCAGCTATTCCGCGGGAAAACCACGGGACCGGCTACGAGCGTAGCGCGTAGCTATTCTTGGCAGTGAATATGTGGTTATCTAACCAGCGACTGAATCGAACAAGGTTCTAAACTTCAGCTTGGGCCAAAAATCGTTTGTCCGATGTCCCGATGTCGCGCTGTTCTCCTACAGGTCGCATTACTCAACCGATTCTCGTGAAATTTTGTGAGCAGGTTTGTTAATTATATAGAATTTATTTCTCAAGACACTGCCGAAAATAAAAAAAAGCTCGTGAGTTCTACAGCTCACAGAGCCACTAGTAATATTACCGACCACCTTGGCGTAGTTGGTAGAAACCTACCTAAGAAACCGGCGGTCCGGGGTTTGAATCCCAGCAAGGGCATTTCTTTGTGTAACAAGCAGTTTTCGATTAGGTTAATTTGTGTAATATTTATAAATCTCTAGGTACCTAAATTTCACTACACGCAAAACTATACAGCGACTAGTCCAAATTGTTTCACTGCGTAAACATACTAAAATGTACCTTCGCTAAGTAAACAAAGACCCTAACTTCTTGAGGCTTTTTCCCTCGGTCACTCGGAGCAAGTTTAAAATTACTTAGTAACTTTTGAATATTATATTAATTAGGATCTTGTGGTTTTTGCTTTACGTCTCCATCGGCGGGAAATGAGGGCTGAAGTTGGAAGTGCGTTGCATAAAATAGTGTGTTGTCAGTTACAAGTTTTTGCTTTATTATACAGCGTTTATTATTTGGCGTTGTAATGTAAACAAAAATAACACGTGACGTGGTCATTCAGCCAATAAGATACCATACATACTGTTCAAACTCCTCGCCTAGTGCGAGTGGAGTGAACTGCCACGCGTTTCGCGGGTCATATAAGCCAGTGGATTGGCTACAAAACGTGTTCAACTCACCTGATTCCGGGAGGCGCGATGTTCGCTTCAACTCCGGTTAGTATCTGTCAAGGTTCAGTCAACTGTCAGGTCAAGTCAAGTTCAATCAAGAGGGTCTCCGGGGCCGAAGAAGCCGCCGTGGTGTTCCGGGGCCGTCTCGCCAACAATCCGCGGCGTCAAATCACCAACTGTTCTGATATCACCAAAATATCCACACAAAACACTCGGACACCCGTGTGTCTTCAAAGCGAGCGATATTACACAAAAACAAGGAAAAATGCGTTTCCTAATTACCCAAAAAAAAAACCACTCGTCCCTTTCGGGTCTGCAAAAACGAGGTTATATTTTTTCGTCCGCCTTGACAAGAAGTGTCACTGTCAAAACCACAGACTCAAGAGGCGTACACACGTGAGGAGTTTAAGGGGCGGGCAGACGGTCGGCCCGAACAATCACCCGCCTCGGAACGGCCTCTAAGCCGGTCCGCTATACTAGGGGAAGTCGCGATAGGGTTGCTACCGCTCGCTTCAGAACCGAGTCCCCAACCATGACCTCGGCAAACCGAGGGGTCCCGTCTTTACCGGGAAACAAATTAACGATGCGCCCCCGGCGCCATCGCAGTGGCGGAAGGTTAGCATCCTTAACTAGCACAAGGTCTCCAACTCTGGGGGGACTGGTTTTGTCAGTCCACTTGAGGCGCTGCTGCAAAACATGCAAATACTCTAATGACCATCTGGTCCAAAAGTTCTGAGCCATTTGTTGCAGCATCTGGTAGCGCGACAAACGACCGGAGGGTACGTCCCGGAGGGGGTGCTCCGGCAACGCTGCAAGTGGCTGACCAATCAAGAAATGGCCTGGAGAGAGCGCTTCCAGGTCATTTGGGTCGGAGCTGAGCGGACACAACGGACGGGAATTGAGGACGGCCTCAATTCTACAAAACAACGTCGCGAGTTCCTCAAAAGTCAATACAGTTTGACCGACTACCCGATACATATGGGCTTTTGCTTGCTTCACGCAAGCCTCCCAGATTCCACCCCAGTGGGGGCAGCCTGGCGGATCGAACGTCCAGGTGATACCCCGAAGGGAGAGGTCTGTTCCAATATCAATCTTATTTTCAAATAAAAATTTTACAACATCTTGTAAATAACGGTCGGGACCCTTGTAATTGGTTCCACAATCTGACCGGATCAGAGATGGGAGTCCCCTATGGGATACAAATCTATCCAATGCCGCAATAAAAGCCTCCGTCGTAAGATCACCAACAAGTTCAAGATGAGCAGCCTTGGTCGACAGGCATACGAAAACGCACAAATACGCTTTTACAACCTTCGCATTTCGAAGTCGCGACGTTTTCACTAAAAAAGGTCCCGCAAAATCGGTCCCCACCCTAGAGAAGGTCCTAGCCTCGTTGACCCGATCAGGAGGAAGGTCCCCCATCTGGGGCTGCATCGTGGCTGCCTTGAGCCGAAAGCAAGGCAAGCACCGAAACACGATGCTCCGAATAACCCGTCGGCTGTTCAATATCCAAAAGTCTCGCTGCAAAATGCCCAAGAGTGCATTGCAGCTGGCATGCGAGTTCTTTATGTGGCGGTCAATCACCAACAATTCCACCAGATGCCCCTTCTTAGGCAGCAAAATGGGGTGGCGCACCGAGTACGGCAAGCTAGCGTTGCGGAGCCGTCCTCCAACCCGGAGTGTACCCGACTCGTCAATGAACGGGTTGAGGCGTGCTATCGCCTTCGGTAGCTTAGGACGTCCCTGCCGCAGGGGCTTCAATACGGCAATAATACAAAGTGTTCTTCCTGCACAACCCTAATCCAATGATGTAGGGCGGCATTCCGCTCTTCTGTGGCGAGAACTCTAACGCGTGACCGGTTGTCAGGGTGGCGACAATTGTGTATAAATCGCTTGACCCAGGCGGTCACTCCAACAAGCTTGTCGAGAGAGCTATACCGTTCTAGCAACCAAGCAGTGTCTGACACTGGAGCGGTCTCGACAAGGTGGACACCCAAGCCAGAGGATGGGGTCCCAATCACACAACTGGCAGGCCAGAGTGTCTCCGGTTCCAACAACCAATCTGGTCTCCACCACAGTGAGTGGGCAACAAGCTCAGGTGCCGTGCAACCCCTGGACGCCACGTCCGCTGGGTTCAGTTCACCTGGCACGTGTCTCCAAACCAAGGCAGTCTCCGAATTCTGGATTTGCGAGACCCGGTTGGCCACAAAGACCTCCAAAGTATGGAATGACGACTGCAGCCAACACAATACAATTTGGCTATCAGTCCATGCGTAGACACTCTCCTCAAGGTTCACGGTGTCCTTCAAGGTAGAGGCCACGTGGTTCAGTAGGCGTACAAGAAGAGCCGCTCCAGATAATTCCATTTTTGGGATTGTCAAACGCGTGCGAAGGGGAGCCACCTTGCTCTTCGCCATTACCAAGTGCAAATCGACCGATCCGGCGGAGCTGACCGTCCGCAAGTAAACGGCAGCTGCATACCCTCGCTCGGAGGCGTCGCAAAACCCGTGTAGGGTTACTCGGCATTTCCCTGCCGGCAACAGCTTACGCGGCAGTTCGACCTGATTTATCTCCGGGAGCGTGGAGAAGAAAACCTCCCAATCGCTCAACAAATTTCCGGATAGTGGATCATCCCAACCCAGTTGGACCATCCACAGGCGCTGCATAAATGCCTTCGCCGTGAAGATGACCGGCGCGATCCATCCATTCGGATCGTACGTCCTGGCCACCGTGGACAGCACAAGCCGCTTCGTCCAGACCCTCGGGGAATCCAGTTCCACCCGATAGGTGAACACATCTTGGACTGGTCGATATTGCACGCCTAGGACTGATAACATGTGCGGGCTCTCAACATTTTCGGACAGGTGCGGATCCTGCTGGTGATCCTCGGGGAGGCCGGCCACCACGGCCGGTGAGTTGGACATCCATTTGCGCAATTCATATCCACCCGTCCGCAAGAGTTCCACCAGCTCATCCCGCAAAACCAAAGCCTCTTCGACACTGTTTGCCCCGGTGCACACGTCATCGACAAATAAGTCCCGTTCCAAAATGGCGGACGCTCGAGGGAACCTCAGTCTCTCTCGAGACGCCAATTCTAACAAAGTTCGAATTGAAATGTACGGACTGCTCTTCAAGCCGTATGTATTCGTATTCAGCTCGTACACCAACATCGGTTCATCAGGGCTCTCACGCCACAAGATCAGCTGATACCGACGATCATCAGGATGGATCACTGTCTGCCGAAACATCATCCGGATGTCGGCGACGAACACCACCTGATGTTTCCTAAAATTTGTGAGGATATCCGTGATATCCTTGTGCAGCTTAGGACCTGCATACAAACACTGGTTCAATGACACCCCAGTCGAGGTGGACGCGGACCCATCAAAGACCACGCGAATCTTGGACTCCGGGGATTTTAGGACCGCGTGGTGCGGCAGGAAGCAGTGCTCCACTGTACTCCAGTCCATCCGAGCCACCGACATGTGTCCCAAACCCTCGTACTCCCTCATGAAGTCCACATACTTCTGCCGGAAGAGCGCATCTCTTCTCATTCGGCGTTCCATCGAAACCAGCCGCTTCTCAGCCATCTCACGTGACACTCCAAGAGGAGGTCGGTGGATGAGCAGAGGAAGTCGTGTTATGAACCGACCAGAGCAGAGGCGCCCAGTATTATTTTGGTAAAACCGTTCGCACTCTTCCTGCTCGGGGCTCATACGCGACGCGGTAGGTGGTTCCTCAATCTCCCAGAACCGTTGCACGGCTTCTGAAAGAGCAGTTCCAACCAGACAGCCCTCCTCAGTAGGAGGCGGTGGAGCCGCTAACACCAAACCCATTACAGCATAGCCAAACACCGTTTCCAGTGCAACCAGTCCGCCAGGCTGTAAGGTACGGTTGCCGCTCAACAGCACCCGCCCAAGAACGTCTGCACCCAGCAACACGTCAATCGGACCAGGTCTGTCAAATCCAGCATCCGCCAGAACTATTAATCCAGCTGTCAAACTCCGAACCTCTGGAGGCAGCTTCACCTGGGGGAGTCTCCCCACCACTTCATCCAATACTAACGCGGGAGCATTAATCCTCGCGCGTGAAGTGGGACCCGGTCCAAAGGTGAGTAAGGTCTGCCCTACCAGGTTTGACACTGTCACATTGCCTACCCCACGTATACTTTCCGGGTGGGGTTTCACAACCAAGCCCAACTGTCGCACCAACCTACTGGATACCATGCAGCCTTGCGCTCCCGTGTCAAGGAGAGAGCGCACGCAGGCTGATCCTCCGCCAGGGCCCCAAACACAAACCGAAGCCGTGGGCAATAACACGGTCTCCAAGGGCGTGGCGGTTGCTGGTGCGTGGGCGGCGTATCCCTAGCAGGGATAACGCGTTGCATCCTGTTCCGCATGGGCGGGCCGCTCGTACCGCTCGAGCGGGTCGCACTCCGGCTGGTACTACCGTCGCGCCATGCGTGCCGCCTGCGCCCCCTGGTATGTCCTACTCCGGCCGTACGCCGGAGGTCCCGACGCCAAGCGGGGTCGCTCCACAAGCGGCGGCGACATCCGTGGCGCCTGCCGGGGTGGAGGCGTTTGCGGGCACCCGCCCGTAAGGACCCCCCGTTGGGGCACGGGTGCGTGCGAAGTAGTCGCGTAGTTTTGGAGGGGGGGGGGAGGGGGGTGTTACCCGACGTCCCCACTCCTCCTCGGCCATGGGCCCCTGGTCAGCCCGCTGCTGACTCCGAACAGGGGAGCATGACCCCTGCGCAGGGGGGGGGGGAGGTGTATCCCCACTGCGGTTCATGCATAAAATGGGGTGGTGCTTCCCACCACAGGACTTACACGCCTGCGGGTGGGCACAATCTCGCACAAAATGTGGGCCCAAGCAAACAAAGCACCATTGCCGCTGCTTAGCAATGTTGCGGCGTCCCACAACCCGCTGCGCAAGAAACTTCGGACACGCTGGCACCCGATGGCCAGGGTTCTTGCAGCATAGGCAGACTTCAGGGTCCAATGCACTGGTATTATATTGGTGAGGACCCGCTGGTTGTGGGGCCGATTTGCCCCACCCTCCCCTTTGAGGTGCAACTCTCCCCTGGGCCCGCTGGGCCCCAGGAGGCCTCGGGGGTGGAGGTAGATCCGAGGTGTCGGCCCGTCGACACTCAAGTTCCAATTGGTCGATAAGATTGGTGAAGGTCGGCAGATGCTGAGCACTTTCACCACCATACCGGTGCTCAAACCTGGCCCGTACATCAGCCGGCAGCCGGTTCAACAAAAAATTCAACAGTATGTAGGACCACTGGTCCACCGGCAAACCAAGGTTCTCTAACCCTTTGGTCGCTGTCAAAACAGGATTCAACATTTTCAGCCGGATGTCTGAAGCCTGAGCGATCCGAGGGATATTCCAGATCTTAGTCATAAGAGTATCCGCAAGTCGCCGCACGTTCTGGTATCGGTCCCTCAGCAACGTGCGCGCGATTTCATAATTGTCGTCGGTGACCGACAAATGCGCGATCAAGTCGCGCGGCTCCCCGACGAGAGCAGACATCAGCTGCGCCAACTTCAACGCCGCTGGCAGGTCCGTCCGGGCATGCACCAAGCTATCAAAGAGGTCGATGAAGCTGGTCCACTCGTCCAGGTCTCCTCGGAAGACCGGCATCTGTATGGCTGGCAAGCGCGCTGCCAACCCTGGGTTATAGATAACTGCGTGTTTCGGAACGTCCCGGGCCGCACCATTCCGAACCCGCAGTATCTTAGAAGCCCTCTCGACAATCCTGTCCCCAAAATCCATACATTGCTCAAAGTCCCGCTCCACCTGCTCGGCCTCCGGGGTCGTCCGGCCGGGCTCCGCTAGGTAGAGTTCAACCTGGAACTCCACAGCCTTAAGACGGTCTGACACCTCCTCGTACCGGGCCAACAAAGCCTCCTCCCGGTCATTTCTGTCAACCAAAGCTGCTGCAGATGAAAACCAACGCAGTGCAGACTGGATCTTAGCCTTAGGTGTAGATCCCATTTTAAATTAATTTCCAACAATACCAGAGAAAATTAAAATTAATTTAATTAATGTGGAAATTCCAATCTCTTGGTCACCCTAGTGAATCAAAACCAAATATCAACTCAATTACAGAAATGCCTTACAATAACAACCAATATAGATTCTCAAAACGCAGTGGAAGCTCAAATTATAATCTATAATTGGCTAGTTACATCACTTCTACAATAATCTAGCTTACAACTAATATTTATGGTAGCCTTATATTTTAGCTTATATTCTTAGCAACCTTGGCCGCTTATAGCAAACTGAATAAAACAAATGCCTTATTACCAAACAACAAGCTATGAAAGGCTTCCCAAATTACAATCAATCAAATATGTGGCTTAAATTTGCCTTCAACTATTTTCCAAATTAAATTGTACCAAACACTCAGAATCACCTTCCGGAGGTTGTAATCTCACTAATTTGCACTGCAAGTACAATAATTTCGTGAAATCTACAGTACAAAACACTTGCAGTGCCACAAAATAGAAGTTTTAAATACTTGTAGCTAAATTTGGTTTCAACAAATAACCTCAAAATGCCCTTTTTTACCCAAAAGGAAAAAACTATCAAAATTCGCGTTTTTTCCTTGTGGGTAACCACGCTCTGGGTACCAAAAATTGTTCAAACTCCTCGCCTAGTGCGAGTGGAGTGAACTGCCACGCGTTTCGCGGGTCATATAAGCCAGTGGATTGGCTACAAAACGTGTTCAACTCACCTGATTCCGGGAGGCGCGATGTTCGCTTCAACTCCGGTTAGTATCTGTCAAGGTTCAGTCAACTGTCAGGTCAAGTCAAGTTCAATCAAGAGGGTCTCCGGGGCCGAAGAAGTCGCCGTGGTGTTCCGGGGCCGTCTCGCCAACAATCCGCGGCGTCAAATCACCAACTGTTCTGATATCACCAAAATATCCACACAAAACACTCGGACACCCGTGTGTCTTCAAAGCGAGCGATATTACACAAAAACAAGGAAAAATGCGTTTCCTAATTACCCAAAAAAAAAACCACTCGTCCCTTTCGGGTCTGCAAAAACGAGGTTATATTTTTTCGTCCGCCTTGACAAGAAGTGTCACTGTCAAAACCACAGACTCAAGAGGCGTACACACGTGAGGAGTTTAAGGGGCGGGCAGACGGTCGGCCCGAACACATACAAAAGGTTGCTATGATTGGTTGGATGACCAAGTCACGTGGTTTTTTTTTACATTGTTAATTATCTAACCAAATAGTGGTATAGTTCTCCTTCGAATGTAAACTTCCGTGAATAACAGGAATAATTTCACGGTTAAACTCACGTAAAACAAAGCAATTTGAAGCTTGAAGCGACACTGTTGCGAAAACTCGCATCGTGAATAAAAACTCCCGAAGAGTTCCAAACATGTTGCGCGTAGTGACAATAAAATACGTGAGTTTAACCGTGGAGTTATTAGTTTCTTCTTTCTGCCAACTAGGAATTAGGTTCATACTTTTCGAATCTAAGCTTACAGTCCCGGGAAGAAATCCCAGAAAATATAAATTGTGTAAGTCGATGATCGCCATCTAGTATTCATATTAATATTTTCTTAGTTTGGGACTAGACGAATTTGTAGAAGATTTTCTGCACAGATTTACATCTAACCTTTTATAATATATATGTGTCCTATACCTACACACATTCACTGCCAAGAATCGCTACGCGCTACGCTCGTAGCCGATCCCGGTTCTTCTCGCATGTGACGGAAAGCGACTACAGCGTAGGCACCCGCTAGGCGCTCTTGGCAGTGAAAGTGTTAAAAGATAAGTTTTTTATTTTATGACATTATTCCTCAGAAATATTTTCTGTGGTAGCGCTCAAAGTGTATTATGAGTTCGCGTTTTCCCGTAAACTCTAAACTCTAAACAGGCAAGCAAACATTTACCGCGCTCGTGCCTTATTGTTTATTTTAGTATATCACATTTTTAAAAGATCGACTTTTCATGTCTTTTATTTATACCTGGTATTTTTCTGGTTTTAGAAATAGGTCCGACACTTGCGACAGTTTTGTATAATTCCGACTGTACTTATTTTCTTAGTCATCGACAGAACTGTTCGTTGAGAAAGTTACCAATAAACCCCAGGAAGACAAGACGGATTTAAAGTAAATGTTTAAGAATAGATAAAAGCGAAATATTAAAAAATTAAAAATCCTGCTCCTGTCTTTCACTTTGATCGAAATTTAGAATTTCGTTAGCGGACCAAAGTTACGCGACGTTATTTTTGAGAAGCACTTCATGATCAAAATAAATTATATAGATAAACAAAAAACCGAAGGTAGACGAATTTCGCCGTAAAAATTCTAATGTTACTTATAATAAATACATAGATTGAAACATCCTTATTGTTTCACAAATTTATTTCTAACGCTTGTTTATGTAACGCGTGATGTTTCCCCAGATAGCGTATAACTTGTCTATTACCGACACGCGCTCGTTGGGTAAAGGCAGTTTATGCCATCCGCAGAGACGTATTTTCAGCGATTTCCCGAAAGTACCCTAGCGGTGAATGTTTGTGTTGACGGCTAAAACTATTCAACTGGGGCTCAGTGAGCTGAAAAATGTCTCTACGAACGTGCTATAATAACTTTGATGTCGATTCGAACAGGTCAATTTAAATATAGTATCGGTGGCAATATATTTTTGGGCGCTTAACTGAAAACCGATTATGCAAATGGACGTACATTGGTACAATCAGCTCCAAAAAATATATCTACGCTACTAACAACCTGAAAAATATCGTTATGCTGACTCTATTGGCATTATCACTAGTTATTACCGTCGGCGTTTGTGCGTGATCCCGAATTTTAGTGTCCCCCTCAAATTTGACTCCGCTGAGGTTAGATTTTAGTAAGTTCTCTGATGCTTTAACACATTCACTACCAAGAATCGCTACGCGCTACGCTCGTAGCCGATCCCGTGGTTTTTAAGCGACTACGGCGTAAGCGCCCGCTAGGCGGGTTCCTGGTAGCGAAAGTGTTAAGGGGGACTTAAGCTCCTTAGCCTTAGCCTCCTCAGCAGGGCTATCATAGGACGGCTCGCGCGCTCTGTCGCTGCACGATAGACTACCTGTCTCTTTCTCATTAGAACGCTTAGAAAGAGAAGCATAGTCTATGTCGCCGCTCGCGGGCCGTCCGTCCTGTGATAGCCCTTAACACATTCATTGCCCAGAATCGCTACGCGCTACGCTCGTAGCCGATCCCGTGGTTTTCCTCGTATGTAGCGGAAAGCGACTACGGCGGTCTGACGCATATGTGTCGTCATGGGCCCTGAATGGGTTAAGGGGCGGCTAAGACTAAAGAGGCTTAAGTCCCCCTAACCAGGATGTTTTTGATGTATCTTTAAAGATAAAAGACGCAGAATAAACTTTAATTCTACGCGCAATTTCATGTTCCCCGAAAAAATCTATTACATATATCGTAATCATTATAATAATCATCATTTATTTCGTAACGTTTCCCGTATTTTGACGTACAAAAACTGACATTTAGATCTAGCTGCGGGGCTAGCACATCTTTCACCCACGACTCGAGACAAGTGTTTCGCGCCTGTCAAATATGTCGCTTTCCGCAGCACAACACAACTTGCCACCGCGACGCGACAGAGTCAGTCACGGCGAGAACTCAAAGTCGCGGTGCGACTTACCGGTGTTGCCTTTTCAATTCAAAGTATAAAAATCTAAATATTTTCGTATGACAACACTGAATTTGTTCGTTAAAGTTCTAAGATAATGTTATATGGAATGAGGTACATGATACCCATCCTAACCCATAACACCGCATCGTTTTTTCGCTTTTCGCGACGTCAGCAGTTTTAATTGAAGCACACGTCGTTTGAGCAAAACTATGAATATATTATAAAACATGGGCGAGGGTCGACTAGCGTTGAGACGAGTCACGTTTTTGTCGACTCCAGCTCTCGAGTTCACTTGGCGGCCATCTTGCCTTGAGTTGGAGCCAACTGTGTTCTCTTAAAACTTTGTTCCCGAACTGACTTTCATCAATGTAGGTACTTGTACGTAGGAAGACGATAGGTCGTTCTAGTTGCGTCCTTGTCAGGTTTCCATCGTCATATCTGATTATTAAAGACACAAAATAGGATTGCTAAAATGAAAGGACCGCAGCACGCGAAAAAGCTGTATCAGATTACAATGGATTTTAGGACTACAATAGATTAATTACATCAGCAAACCTCACTTCTGTCAGAAAAATATAGCTCCATTTACCTTTTTAGGGTTCCGTACCCAAAGGGTAAAAACGGGACCCTATTACTAAGACTTCGCTTTCTGTCTGTCACCAGGCTGTATCTGAAGAACCGCGATAGCTAGACAGTTGAAATTTTCACAGATGTTGAATTTCTGTTGCCGCTATAACAACAAATACTAAAAACAAAATAAAATAAATATTTAAGGGGGGCTCCCATACAAAAACGTTTTTTTTTCAGGCTGTATCTTAAGAACCGCGATAGCTAGACAGTTGAAATTTTCACAAATTAGGTATTTTTGTTGCTGGTATAACAACAAATACTAAAAACAAAATAAAATAAATATTAAAGGGGGGCTCCCATACAACAAACTTTTTTTTTTTTACTGTTTTTATAGATAATGTTACGGAACCCTTCGTGCGCGAGTCCAACTCATGACAGTGGCAAACAATTAACCATATGGTCTGCCTGATGGTAAGCAGACACAGTAGCCTATGGAGGCTTACAATTCCAAAAGAATCCAAGCGCGCTGCCCACCCTTTATTGTTTTGAGGATTCGTTGTGTTGATAGTTAGAAACGAACGCGGGTCCCTCATTTTTAACACCACACATCTTCGGGAGCTCTGACCTGTAGGTATTTAAAAGTTCGGCTCCATAACTGGTAGTCAACGAATAGGAATAAAAAACTGCAAGTGACAGACGGAAAGACACCAAGGTGATCGCAGTTTTACGTACGCCACACTAAAAAAATGTAACTCGAGCTGAATCGTAACTTTTGCGACTCGAGTCGTTCAAGTCAGTCCCAGTCGCAAGCCGCGCGGCTAGGGTCGCCTTTGTTTAAAAGTGGCAGAAAAAGGGTTCATCTCGCATTCCAGTCACTACAATCTTTGATATAGGTATTTGGAAATTACAACGTGACCAACATTCTTCATACGTACCTACCCTTTATATTGTAATGTGTATTTATAATTTCTTCATTTATTTATCGTATGGCATGGCATATCAGTGTATTTAGAACCGTGAGATCGATCATTTAATAAGCTATGCAGTAGAAGTTTAAGGAGATTTTCTCGTGATTTTACAATCATGGACAATATCGGGATCGGGAGTAGCTCTAAGAATTCATTAAACTAACCTGTGTCTAGATTTATATTGTGTCAATCTTATATGTATAAATCTGTGTGTTAGTTTTTAAGTTAATCACGTAAATAATAAATCTTGTTGTTTTTACTGTTTTCACCATAAATATGTCATGTACCTACATAATAAAATTATATTTGGATTAATAAAGGGATGGTGAGGTCGATTTCACGGTATAACATAACACAAAACAAACATAAATACATAGTCAAGGTATTACATACGTAGAAGCCACGCCCCCATTATGACCTAGCTAACGTGTCGCGCGTATCGAGGGCCCTTTTGCGTGCATAAGAATGGCCGCCAAAATCAGTTTACAATTATACACGCTTTGAGCAACACTGCTACACAACTTCGTCGGCAGCGCCATGTGAAATCAACCAGTCTTGTTTTACTTTCTTCGGCTCCAATATTCCTGAAATCTTCAATCCTACAAGCTACAGTCAACAGACATTATGAGTTAAACTCCAACGCAAAAGGAGTGTTATAAGTTTAACATGTGTATCCATGTCTCTGTCTCTGTCTGTGGCACCGTGACTACCAAACGGATAAATTTATTGGGGTGGTTAGAAAGTATTGTCTGCCGAGATGGTTCCTAGCTATGTTTCATATGTCGGCGTGTTAATGTGGTTATACTTCGTCGTTGTTTGGTAAGTCAAACGTTACATTGGTAGGCAGAAACGGGCACATTTTTCAAATTCAAATTAATTATTTCAGACCAAGGTCCATATATTGTCAGTTGTGGTCCATATATGTTAGTAATTACAAAATTAATGACCGCTGACTGTCAAGATTACTTGACGTATGTCAAAGTAGTCTTGACCAACTGAATCCAGTGCCTCATAATCGGACAGTTAAATCTGCACATTGTTTATCCGTAATTTTTTGTGAATTTTTTTTCACTAAAACAGAGACAGGAAATTATTTTTACATGCCACTTACTCCTAATACCTATAGAAAAATGGTAGGTATATAAATAAAAATACCTAACCGAAGTTGGATTGATTTTATGTTAGAAACTTCCTCAATAAAATTCACTTTTGATGGTAAAACTCACTTACCTACTTTTATTTTCCCTTCAACTGTCCGTTACAATCGTCACCGCTTACTGGATTAACTGACTTCTATCTCTGCTTTCCATTCTTATTTAATTTTTAACTTTAGCATAGGTATATGCCGTCATATTAATAAAAAAACTCAATACCCCTCCTTTATTGTGTTGCCAGCCTTAAAATACTGAAAAGTGTTAGTTAGTCTTAATAAATGTACCGTAAAATTAATTGAACCTTATATTTATAACTGCATATTGTACGTTTTTATTTTATTTATTTTATTATTGCGCGTAAAGTTACTAAGTGACCTAACTTACTCAACCAAAACTCCACCAACCAAATACTGAAATAAAATCGGCATTTCTACCTGCCAGCTTTGACCGGTAGTACTTCATACAAACTCTATTACCTCATTTCACCAACCATCCCAACTTTATTAACGAAGCTAATGTGTAGGAGAGAATACTAAATCTAAAATAACTGGTGACCTAAGAGCTGGCGGCTTTGTCGCGCAACGCATACGCCGCGCCGCGACGCGAGTCGAGAGAGATCTACCCTCCTCTTTCGAATTTGCACGGTGCAAGTGAGAAAGGGGACGCTCAGTCGCGCGCGAGGCGACTTGTCGGCAAGTTATGCTAGACGTAGGTACAGCATTGCAATTCAGCGAGTAAATGCCGCCAGCATCCTCGGTACAATGCCTCGAGGGCCTTTTTTAGATTTATCATAGTTTTATTTTAATTTAGTTAGTGTTAATTATCTTGTATACATTAGAACATACTTAAATATATAATTTAATTAGTTTCGACATCCAGTCTGTTTCACGTATATCGATACATAGTAAATCATGCTCCGGGCTTAATTAAGTAAGCCTAGATTAAGCTGTGAAGCGAAATCTGTACTGACTACGACACGTTTGGTTTACTTTCAATAAATTAGGTCGCTCAAGAACAACGAAACGGAAAATAAATTGTGTAATAAATGCAACAATAACATCGTTATCATTTGCACTAAAGGGCTTGCAGACAGCTTAATGTCACGGAGCGAGCCAGAGGACGCATTCAGTAACGTTGGTTTTCAGTGGAAATATTATATGGATTAGATTAGAGAGAAAAAAGTATATAAAAGAAACATACAATCTGTAAATCAAAACAGAACATTAAAAAAATTACTTAAACATAAATTAAAATTAAAATTCCATCTTTACGTTTGAGCTTAATGTGTGTACATAATATATTATATAAATATATATAGATATAAATCGACCCTACAGTTATATAAGGTTGTGTGTGAGTGTGTGTTTGTGTATGTAAGTACGAAAATGCGCGGGAGTAAAATGTGTGAACTGTTGTCCAAGTACTACAGTGATGTTGGCGTCACACTAGCCGGAAACGTCAATGCCCAACATCGCGATGATTGTTGCCTTCATTATTAACGCGATAAATGGGGCTACACTTGAACTTCTCGCGTTAATCTCTTTGATGTACCGCCACTTGAGCTATCGCCTAACGTCAAACGGCAATACCAATGCCGTTGTCGAATTATCGCGTGAAGTCGTGGCTACACTAACGTCAAACGCCATTATTGACGGCATTTCCCGCAAGTGTGGCCCGGGCATGAGACTTAGAATAGGTTATCTTATACTTTCTAAACCACGGCGGTGGCAACCAGTGGCTCCAGATAGTAATCAGACACTAGCCCATCGGCACTTGTGACTACAGACAACCCCTGTGACCCTTTATTGATTTAAAGATTCGTTGTGTTGACAGCTAGACACAAATGTAGGTCCGTCACTCTCAACACTGCGTACACTCGGGATGTCGACCTTACTCACCATCAGTTAGAGCGTTATCACACTTGCGAGTTGCGAGTGTGTTTTCTATACAATTATCAGTCGCGGCGAACTCGCTGCGTGATCGCCTTCATACAAAATTCGCTTGGAAATCGCAAGTGTGGTAAGGTCTTACACACCACATACATACAGATCGAGGCTAAAGATTTTACTTTATACAAGCTACTTCTGCGGTTCTTGGTTTCTTTAACTAATAGTACTGCCATTAGAGTGTACAGTTTACTTCCTGACGACCTAAAAAATATTCTAGACTTAAGATCCTTTGACAAAAAAGTAAAGGAATATTTTTTGACGCGTCCATTCTATTCAATCAAAGAATATTATGCAAGAATTTTCGACAAAATTTCGTGATTATAATTATTATTTAAATTATAAAATGATTATTCTGCTTTTGGGACATTAATGTAAGTTAATAATATATGTTTTAATTTAATCTTGTACCTACGTGCTTGTTACTTTTATTGTTATCTGTATGATAAAACTAAATTTGCATGCATTTATAAATGTGTTTTATAGCAAATAAATGATTGATTATGATTATGATCATGATTTGATATCTTTATGGGCACTACACGTTATCTAGGAGACTGAAAAAATATCCAGTCACATTATAATTACCTGGACTACCGATGTTCTGTTGAAGCGTTCTTCCACACCGTTTCTCGTTTCCATTGTACTCGACCTTACGTCATTTTCCGAGGTACCGTATTGATTTTGCCTGCCTAGCCTAGTTTATATTCAAAACACGAATCGCGAGCCTATCCAAAGAAACCTCACACTCGTCAGGCTCGAATTGATACCAATATGTGAAATTGTCTCCTCCACGTCATTCCCAGGATTAGGAAAGGGGAAATCGAATATGTCACGCCGTGGTGAACGGTTGAGAAGCGTGAAATTCACTTAGAACTATGGTAATGTGCGTGGATTTTAGCGTGTTGCTTAGATATTTAGGAAATTAGATCACAGGGTTCAGGGTGACTGATTAATAATGAAATAGACAAGTAACATGCCAACATCATTTGATAAATAAAGGGGAAATATAGTGGTCTGGGCGCTGAATATAATTTCGTGCCTTTTGGCGTCGAGACCCTTGGCCCATGGGGCCCTGGAACCTAAGCCTCTTTATAGAGATATCGAAGAGGCTTACAGATGCCACCGGTGACATCATGATTAGCTTAGCTATTCAGCGAGGTAATGCTGCCAGCATCTTCGGCACAATGCCGCAGGGGCAATTTTTAGGGTTGCGTAGCCAAATGGCAAAAAACGGAACCCTTATAGATTCGTCATGTCTGTCTGTCTGTCCGTCCGTATGTCACAGGCATTTTACTCGAAAACTATAAGGTGTATTTAAATAAAACTTTGAGGATAGGTGTATTTTGTTAACCGCTACATAGTTTTGTATTTAAATTAATAAATAAAAAAGACCGGGTTGCACTCCGGGAGTGCCGGCAGAAGTGAAAACTTGAATATTTTGACATTTCGAATCGACGAATACCGTAGCAACAGAAGTAAACTATTTCACTTGCAAATTAGCGCGTGAGAACTTATTTTGTGTCGGCCGAACGGGTAAGCGCCGCATCGCCACTACGGCATCGGTCCCCCCCCCCGCCCTCAAGCCTCGTCCCGAATCTCTTAGAGCCTTATCACACTTGCGATTTGCGAGCGTGTTTTCTATACAATTATCAGTCGCGGCGAACACGCTGCGTGATCGCCTTCATACAAAATACGCTTGGAAATCGCAAGTGTGATAAGGCTCTTACCATTTGCGGTCGCACGTACGGACCTGTCGCGAGTTTAACAATTTTTCCGCATACCAAAAAGTGCACAGCGCCGCTAAAGAAGTTTTCACTTCAAAAATGTTAATATAAAAATCACGGACGCGTCATTGCTGTGTGTGGTTTTAGTCCAGTCAATGAACTGACAACTCGTATGGAAAAAAAGTCAAATTTGGAAAGAATTTATAATAGCTTATTTTTAATGTGTAACGGATATATTATCAATTAAATAGTTACCCAGCGACAAAATCCGACAAAATTTCAGACATCAAAAAAATGATAAATTAACTAGCTTCTGAAAAGTCTGAAAAAATATTAATAAATATTTTTGTCTTTATTTTGGTTCATTTACATTTGCTCTATAATATTCAAGATAAATCGGTCAAAAAAAGACAATGCATGCTTCATTTAAATCTACATAATTACTTCTGCGCGGAAAGTTTGTCGGATTCTTGAATTAATCATCTTAGAATAACATTTTAAAATGAAATCAACAATAAAAACGCTATTATAAATTAATGTTTTTCAAAACCGTATTTTGCCTGGAGTATTTGATCTGGTAGTGGTACGCGTCGCGCCGTTCCCCAAAGTCGCCGCCGCCAACCAATTTGTTTTTGCCATTGCAAAATATTTTTCAAAGCTTTATGTTCTTAGGAATAACGTCTAAATTCGAACTATTCGAATTTGCAAAAACAGCAGACGGCGGTGGCGACCAAAATATCAATTTGTTTTTGCCGTTGGTAAATATTTTTCTAAGCTTATCTCTTTAGGAATAACGCCCAAATTCGAACTATTCGAATTTTCTCAATAGCAAAACGGTGAAGGGCGGTTGGTATTATTACAAATTTATTTCCAGAATATGCTATTGCAAAAAGTGGTTCACGGTTTTATACTCTTACGAATAGCGTTCAGTTTTGAATGAAGTCGAATCGGCTAGCAGCAAAAAGTGCCCTCCTTCACATCTGACGTCACAAAACTCTGTCGCGTATTTAACAATTTTTCCCCATCCCAAAAAGTGCTCATCGCCGCTAAAGAAGTTTTCACTTCAAAAATTTTTTTTGGGGTGCACTCCAGACATAAAACAGAAAGTCAACATTTTTTTTTCATTGCAAGCCCGCGTGTGGCACATCAATCGAATGGCCTTTCAATATAAATATAAGGTTTCTCAGCATTTTTTTAAGTGAACAGAGTCGGATGTAATCGCCTCGAAAGTCACTAAAACTGTGTGTGATTTGAAAAATATGAAAAAAAATCATGCTTATTAAATTCTTTCAGCGATCGTATAGAGGTCGTCACATCGTTATTTAATAAGATTAAAAAAATAAAAAAAACATTTATTCACGAAAAAACAGTCCTTTTTAGGGTTCCGTAGCCAAATGGCAAAAAACGGAACCCTTATAGATTCGTCATGTCTGTCTGTCTGTCCGTCCGTATGTCACAGGCATTTTACTCGAAAACTATAAGGTGTATTTGAATAAAATTTTCAGGATAGGTGTATTTTGTTAACCGCTACATAGTTTTGTAACTAAATTACTAAAAAAAATTTTTTTTAGGGATGCACTCCATACATAAAAATGAAAGTCAATTTTTTTTTATTGCAAGCCTACGTGTGGCACATCAATCGATAGGCCTTTCAAAATAAACATAAGGTTTCTCAGCAATTTTTTTGATTAAGTGAATAGAGTCGGAGATAATCTCCTCGAAAGTCACTAAAATTGTGTCCCTTCCCCATTAATTTTTGAACCGTGTATTTTAAAAATATGAAAAAAAAATCATGCTCAAAGGGCTTATTAAATTATCTCAGCGAAAATTGTTTTGAACAAGATCGGTTCAAAGGTTTTTGAGATATTTCTAAAAAACTGCCTTCCTTAAAGAAAAGGACGTGAGTGCCATAAGAAAAATGAAATGACAAATGCTTCATTATTAGTTTCGGTAGAAAGCGAACATCTATAAACTTTAAGTACACACTGTCAAATAAAGAACTGACGCGAGTAAACCAGATTCGTGACCTTGGCGTTATCATGGACTCAAAACTTACCTTCGTTCCTCACATAGACAACATAGTTGCTAAATCTTTTAAACAATTGGGATTTATATTGCGTGTAGGAAAACCCTTTAGTAGACTGTCAACTTACAAGGTATTATTTAACAGTTATGTACGTAGTAGATTAGAATTTGCTAGCGCTGTTTGGAATCCACATTATAAAATACACAGTGATAAAATAGAGAAAGTACAGAGAAAGTTTGTCAAGGCAATTGAGTATCGCACTGGACATAAATATATAGACTATCCCACTTCCTTGAAAATACAAAGTACTACTTTAGGTATTAAGTTCTCGTCTTGAACGGATTGATGTCTTGATCCTGTACAAAATTATTAATAACATCATCGATGCCCCTTCGTTAATATATACGCTTTCTTTTAGAGTACCCCGGCGGTGCGAGCGAGCTTGTAGAAAAAAAACCCTCTTTCATATCTGATCTCGGTCAGCCTCATTAAGATACAAAAAAAGTGATTTCAGCGTTTTAGAAAATTCCACCCCTAAAAGGGTTAAATAGGGGTGCATTGATTGTATGGGGGAAAAAATATTTTTTGAACTAGAGATTTGAAACTTTGTAAAAAGATACTTTTTAGAATAAAAAAAAATATTTTCTGCGTTTTAGAAAAGTACACCCCTAAGGGGGTAAATAGGGGTGCAAACTTTGTATGGAGGGAACTTGATTTTTTGAGCTAGAAACTTAAAACTTTGTAGAAATTTTACTTATTAGAATACAAAAAAAGAACTGTCAGCGTATTGGAAAATTTCACCTTTAAGGGGGTTAAAAAGGGGTGCAAACTTTGTATGGGGGAAACTTTATTTTTTTAGCTAGAGACTTGAAACTTTGTATAAACATAACTTATTAAAATACAATAAAAGTAATTTCATCGTTTAAGAAAATTCTATCCCTACGGGTGTTAAAAACGGTTGAAGGTTTTGTACGGGGAACACTGGATTTTTTAGCTAAAGACTTGAAACTTTGTACAGATTACTTATTAGAATGCAATTAAAGTACCTTGAGCGTTTTACAAAATTCCACCCCTAAAGGGGTTAAAAAGGAGTGCAAGTTTTGTATGGGGGAAACTTTATTTTTTTAGCTAGAGACTTAAAACTTTGTAGAAAGATTACTGATTATTGCTCAAAAGTTAACTGGAAGAGATCCCTACAGGGATAAGTTCGCCTTTGTACCGATTTAACTTTTTTTTTGTCTGTATTTTTACTTGTGTCTTGTGTACAATAAAGTATTTACATACATACATAAAACTTGGTACAGATTACTTATTGGAATACAAATAAAGTAATTTCTGCGTTTTAGAAAATTCCACCCCTAAAGGAGTTAAAAAGGAGTGCAAGGTTTGTATGAGGGGAACTTTATTTTCTTAGCTAGAGACTTGAAACTTTGTAGAAAGATTACTTAATAAAAACCCCTAAGGAGGTAAAAAGGGGTGCAAGGTTTCTATGGAGGAAACTTTATTTTTTTAGCTAGAGACTTGAAACTTTGTAGAAAGATTACTTATTAAACTTTAAAAAAACAGCGATATCGAAAATTCTACCCCTACTTAGAAAATTCTACCCCTAACAGGGTTAAATTGTCATCTCTTAAGCAAGCAAAATAAGGGTTGATTATACCTTTCGCTAATCGTCAGCAGGTGGCGTAAGTGTAGCAAATCAATTTAATTATTCCTTAAGGGATTTGCCACACTGGACGCGTTCTGCGGTCTGCGGTCAGTCGTACTTCTTATGCAAAAATCGGTTTCATTAGAAGAGCGTGCAGGCTTTATGATGAAAAATTTCAGTCGTTAGATATTCTCCATGAGACATTTTGTAGCTTCAAACGATTATCTTTACAATGTATTCAACAACTGTAATTCAAAATCATAACTTTAAGTTTTCTGGCAATGTTTTTGTTTATACTATTAACTATTAACAATTACTATTAACATGCATCTCAACAACTCATTTTTTTTTTTTATGTTTTTAATGTTCAGGTTTAAATGTTCTCATTAAGGAAACTGTAAGTCCATAATTTACTACTTTTTATTGTGTCAATGTACCTATATGAGACTGTTTGTTTCTTAATAAATAAATAAAAAATAAAATAAGATTTCAGTAACGATACGACCTTTTTAATAGGCACGGAACCCTCGTTGTGCGTGGTCCGACACGGACTTGGCTGCTTTTTACATTTAGAGTACTATTCTATTTTATTTTTGATTTAGTTGTTTATTATTACTTTAGTTGATACTTACTTTATTTTTGTTTTCATATTATGAGATAAATATAATTTGATATGTTCAGCGCGGTGTATCTCCGTTCTCTAGGGTTGGCACAAGACGGCACGCGAGCGTCTCTTTCTAATTAGAACTTTCTACGTGTTCTAATTAGAGACAGATAGTTTTTCTCGCCGCGAGAACTGTCGCGCGCCGTCTTGTGCTAACCGAGCTGCATAGCCCAAAAGTAGCAGATATCAAAATTAACAACGTTTCCCTTTTGTAGGGTTCCGTAGTTAACAAGAAACCCTTATAGTTTCGCCATATCCGTCCGTCTGTCCGTTTGTCCGTCTTTTTGTTCGAGTAATGTGTCCCCTTCCCCTGCCAGCTAAATGGCTACTACTGGGGATGTGAAAAAATTCGTGGCAAATATAATTAATTTAAAAGGAAAACTATCACGGTAGGTAAGTAGACATAACTAGTTACCGAGTAATAGTCGACCAACTTAAAATGTACTTACAAAGGCCAACTTTCGTACAGATAAGGCCGACGCAACCGCACCATTTAGTTGACGCGCGCGTTCGATGTAACTAAGACGGACAGGCAACTACGGAACCCTACACTGCGCGTGGCCCGACATGCACTTGGCCGATTTTTCTATTATTATATACGTAACTATGGAAACAAAGGACTGTTAGGGCTCCCACAAAGTATACTGATGATCTGTTGTGGGTTCCGGGAGTCAAGATCCAGGGCAGGAAAAGCTTGTATGTCCAGCCGTCGTGACGAAATATATACGAAGAAATATTCCAAACATCCACTGGGTACGTAAATAATTAAATATTAGAGGACAATCACCGACAAACCGGTCCATTCAGTATTTAAGCTCATTTAGGCTTTATTAAGACCTCTATTCGAAATTGCTTTTACTTACTTACTAGTGTTCGTTTTCCTAAAGGTTTTTAATGAACATTGCTTTCTTAGTTCGAATGTAATATAAATTAATAGACCTGCGATAGGATCCCATTCAAATGAACTCTAGTGAACGAAACGAAATTAAACAATTGCGAGATTTTTTGCGGCGCCTGACACTAATTATGCAGCAATCAAACACTCAAAGTTTTGTGCTATTTTCTTATTGAAGTACCGTTTATATAATAGTTCCATGAATTAAATGCAAGCCAATTTTATCTTGGAATCTCGGAACTCTAACGTTGAGTCGTAATTAAATCTATTTGTTTCAATTAGCACTCCAACCCCGCGCGGTATCCTATTTTTTTAACCAAGTAGATTTTACGAAACTTAGTTTTTAATCTCAGTGAAGAAATAGATACTCATTCCACGTTGATTAATTCGGCCTAAATGATATCTATATGTAATGGTGTAAGATGGCACATTGCACTTAAACCCGATAGCCGTTGGGGCGAAAAGGTTCTCGAGTGGCGACCACGTTCCGGAAGGCGCAGCCTGGGTAGGCCCCCCACAAGGTGGACTGATGACCTGGTAAAGGTCGCGGGTGTCCGCTGGATGTGGGTGGCTCAGGACCGGTCATTGTGGCACTGTTTTAGGGGGGGGGGGGGGGGGCTACGTCCTAATATAGATGTGGAAATATAAACGAAATAAATGCCTAACTAAAGTCGTATCTCTTGACATTGTTTGGTGAAAACCAATAGCATTATTCTGAATCGAAGACCATTGTTGCCAAACTATATTATATCCAGTATATTCTGAAAGAACAAGAAACAAGGGTAGTCTTTCTTCCTTTGTAAGTAACTAAAGTATGCGTGGCGAAAGTTTAAATAGGTCAGCATGTAATGCATAGCTAAAATTTCACGGTTTCGTGTGCCTTATATCTCGTGTGCTCTACCGGGGTATAAATATTTACTTGCTTCTGATTTCATGTGCTTATTGGAATGAGGTGCGGCGAAATGTCACTCAATTGATAAATAAGTCTTTATTAGATTTATTGGATTCGCTCCTGTTTCGCATTTCAAAGTGTTTCGCGGCGCGCAAAAAATTATTGCCTAAATAGGTAGATATAGCTGAGATAAAGATGTTATCGCGAGCGAATTACAAAGAACACAAGCGAAGTTGCAGGATGAGATATACTCGTATATTCTGTCTAATGTCCATTGTCTATTCCGAAAGTCCAATCTATATGGTAGCATATTTTATAAGCCGGGCAAGTTTTTATTTTTTGCAAGTGTTAATCATAAGCCTAATACATTACATCTACATCGCACTCATAACACCTCTGGTGTTGCAGGCGTATATGGGCGGCGGTAATTGCTTACCATCAGGTGATCCGTCTGCTCGTTTGCCTCCTATAACATAATAAAAAAAAAAAAAAAAAAAAACCTCTGATTCTTCCTTCCAAGCAAGAAAATACCAGTAACGGAAACAAAGTACCTGCTGCTACAGTGAAAACTTTACGCAGTGAACAACAGCACTGAACCTCAAATTATTCTATCTAACCAGCACAAACAGTGCACGAAACACGAGACTACGAGTACCGTAAAATGGGGTGAGTAGGGACAAAACTGACATTCAAACCTCGATTACATTTTATTTTTACATATGCAATCTGAATGTTGTATAGTGTTCCGGACGTTTGTATTTTAGTTTTTTTTTATGATTTTGGGTAGTTCATAACTTTAGCGATAAACACGAAATCCCACCTCACCCCGCAGTCCCTCGTAGTTGGGGTGAGACGGGTTTTCATACAAAGGTCATTTTGGAAGATTGTTGGATCGATTTTTTTTATTATGAATTTTACTATAGCTCCATTTTAAATTGGATTACATTATTTAGGTAGCTGTAGCCTTAAAATCCCATCTCACCCCCCTTTCATCCCTTCTCTCCCCATTCATAACCTAACTCTCCTCGCGATCCCTACTCACCCTATTTTACGGTAGCCGTTTCGTACATACAAGAGGCTTCCCAAAGCGTTTCTTCCCAGGTCACTGGTCACATTATTGACAGTGTTCCAACTTCCAAGGCGTTTAGTCCCTACATATAATTAAACCGCCGTGCTAATAGTCCGATAGCAAAACATCCGGATTAGAATATTTGGAGCTGCAAGCAACTCTTTGTTATTTTTTCTTAACTTTCATAAAAGTTTTACCTATGACATTAAATTGTGACACCTCACGCCACCAGACCACCCTTTGTGGGCACAGACTCTTTAATTATTATTTCATCTGAGCAACGAAGAATTAAATATTAGCACACAACTGTCTCTTCGTTTGGTATTGTTTTTGTTCTTCATATGTCAATAGAGCGTCGCGGAGGTCCGCTGGATGCGGGTGGCGGAAGGCCGTTCATTGTGGCACTCTTTGGGGGAGGTCTATCTCCAGCACTTCCAGCAGTAACTACCATTAGTACGTCTATGACAAATGGTTTAAGCAAGGATCAATTTTAGAGAGGGATATTGTCATTTTTTTTATATATATGACCACACACTAACTCACATTTCCTCTACACCGCATCTCAAGTACGCAAGACAATGCGGCTTGGAGCATGTCATAAATAAATTGTATTGTTGGGTGTCGTTGCAAAAAGTTGCAACAAAGGAGTCTTTATAGGACAATCGGAGCTGTGTGTCTTTTGTCGTGTTGTGCAGGCGTCGTCTCTCTGAATTCTGGTGCTCTGAGGCAGCATCAAAAGTAGCTACGCAAACAAAGACGTCAATAAGATCTTTTGACGTGTTCGATTGCGTAGTTACTTTTGATGCTGACTGTACCCGATTTGTTTGAAGTTTTGTTGCCATTCAATTTTATTTCAAACTAGTTACCAGCGCGGCTCCGCTCGCGTTTTGCAAAGAACTCAGGCGGAGCAAGGACCAGTGCCAGTGAAAGAATTGTTGAAATCGGATGTCTGGATGGAAGAGATCGCTCTTTAGCGATAAGACCGCCTGTTGTCTACCAATGTTTGAATCTATGTAATTTCATGGCCCAGCACGGCTATTACAAGACAGCGCGCGAGCACTCTCGATTTTTCTCGAACTGTACCTCTTAAGTGTTCTAGTAAGAGAGAGACGGATAGTGCGAGAAAAATCGAGAGAGCTCTCGCGACGTTTGGTGTGCCGTGCTGTTGTTTTATTGGTGAGCAATAAAGAGGATTTGTTGTATTGTATTGTATTGTAGTCGCGGTGTTTACCTACCCCCTATACAAAATAAATATTTTATCCCGTGACGGCCTTCTCATCTTGCACGTAGAACCGACGGCCGTTGGGGCGGAAAGGTTCTCGAGTGGCGACCACGAACCGGTCATTGTGGCACTCTTTGGGGGAGGCCTATGTCCAGAAGTGGGCGTCATTCGCTTAAAATAATGATATGATGATGATGATGATTATGATGATGATGATGATCCTCTGGGTTCTTTGTGGCACTCTTTGGGGGACGCCTATGTCCAGCAGTGCACGTCTTTCGGCTGAAATGATGATTCAGATTCAGATATCTATTAATATAATGCGATATTTTACATGTCAGGATAGTAAATACATTATACTTATCTAGTTGAATTAAAAGTGTTACATTTATACTTATTTTATTTAACATTAAACATAATTTTATGATTATCGTAGCAATCATTTTCATTTGGGTCACCACACACCTCGACAAATTCGTTAACGCTTTAGCACGCTAGGCTGGTCAATAGCGTTTTTAAATGTTTGGCAAAAACTGTGTTGTTTTGCACCAGTTTTAACTCTGCTGGTGGTGAGTTATATAATTTTGAGCCCATGACACCGATTGATTTCCGAGTCTTTGCAAGTCTACAACTCGGGACGACCAGCAGTTTGCATCGACGAGCACTGGAATGAATGGAGTTAGCCCTCACGTACTTGCAGGCTGTTAATAAAATGATGATGATAATTATGTCAATAGACCGTTAAGCCAGTACGTCTATGACAAATGGTTAAAGCAAGAATCAATTTTAGAGAGGAGGGTTCTTTGTAATACGCGGCAGGCAGCAGTCTAGGTATTTAAAAGAAAATTGAACTTCGAAGGTCACTACAGCGATTAGCATTCAACTAAGCTCCCCGTCTGGCTAGGCGTCTGCCAGCATTAATGAACACCTTCGACCCCAACTTTGTACTAAGAGTCATCTACAAGACGAAACTTTTCTAGTTTAATAAATTACCTATTTATGTAGACTATTGAAAACAGATTTACTTGGATAAATAAAGCTGGCTTCGGTAGACAAGACTTTAGCAAGAGTTAAAATCTTGGTATATTTTCTATTAGTGAGCTCTTTTACCAAATACATCTTGAAAGGTACAACCTAATCCTTTCCACGCAAGAAACATTCACTAAGTAGTTCAAGGGTACCCTTGTGGGTTTATCTCTTACTTTCGCTCCAGCGATTCCATTATATTTACACATATGCATGAACCGTATTTCTTGTCTGCATCCCTGTCTTGAGATCTCTGACTATTTATAGTCCTAGTCCTAGTGCCCAACCCACAAGATAGTGTCCATTGTTATATTATATTATACTCTCATTTATGTATCCACCAGAGAAGAGCTTTAACCACGAAAATCGAATCTCGTAGTTCGTATATTTCTATCTCTGTCGCACTTATGGTTAATGGTACTCGAGCAGAACGGACATAAACTTCGAGATTCGATTTTCCCTCTGTGTCGAACTTGCTAGTTCGAGCGACAAAGGCGGAGATACACGAACTTTTTCGCTTCCCGGTAGCCCCTCGGGTAAAAACCCATGCATGACGCATCTCTTCCTATTGATGGCTTTGTCCTCGCACCGTTCTGGCATATAGTAGAAAGAGTGCAAAGTATGTTATGTTATCTTCTACGAACGCACCGCGCGCGGCTTGTATGTGTGCGCCATAGTATCTATGCGTCGCCGCGCGCACACTCAAACAAAATCTCGACCAGTTTCTCAGTGCGCCACGCCAGTCGAGATTTTGTTTGAGCGTGCGTGCGTACTATGGCGCACACATACAAGCCGCGCGAGGTACGTTTGTATGAAGATAACCTACTTTCCACTCTTTCTACTATGGTTCTGGTCTCTCACCGTCACTTGGCACCTTTAAGGCGCCGTAGGTTCAGCGAAGTTAAGCGAACAGAGTTTTTGAAACAATATAATGCGTCTGTTTATAATAATATGGTTTCAAAAAAATACGAATAGTAATCTTGAGGCTTTTTTGCAGCGAGATCAGTGATTCGAAACATAATTTAAGCAATTTTCGCTCGATAAAAAAAAATCACGAACATAGGCAGGCCTTTAAAACGTTATAAAATTAACCGGAATTATAACGGTATATTCCGTTAGTGTTCGAAAATTACGTTATAACAGATATATGCAGCGCGTCGGGCATGTTTGCCGACAGCAGCACGGACGGCTTCACCGCCGTGCTGCGCAAGCGCGTGGCGTCCCTGTGGGCGCGCGTGCGGGGCAGCCCTAACACTCTCCTGAAGGTGGTCGCCGAGAGGACGGATAGTCCTATGATCAGACACTGGACATCCATGCATGTGAGGCTGAATAATAATTTTAATTTAATGTAATAGGTATTCCTTAATTGTATACCTAAATAGATTTAAATTGAATAATTTTCTAATAAATTGTATTTACTAACCTAGTTCGTAAGCCAACATGTACTTACTAACCAACTATGGATGATGTCCGAAATAAACAATTTCAATTTGTAACAAAATCAATATTCTCTATAACGATATAAATACCGTAACAGAATGAATAACAGAACGATATATAATAACGTTATAATATCGTTTTAAAATGCGAGCCGCGCGCTACGGCTGCGCCGTTGCCGCTCTGTGCCAATGCCAACATGCCACCACGTGGGCCGTAGCGCGACGTGCGACGTTGCCGTTATGTTGTTCTAGCTTCTAAATCTTATTAATGCTTGTTTACCTCGATCATTTGCAAATTGGTTGTGAATTGTGAATATTTGGTTGGTTGCGACGATAAATGGCGGAATAAAAATGGGACGCAGGAAACGCAACGCTGTCCACAGATTCGTGGACTTGCTCATAAATAAAAAGAAAGAGTGCCAATCGTAATAGCCCCTAGGTATACACTATTACAATATGTAAGAGGGTCAATATTTTTTTATGTTAATTGTTTGTCTCGGCACTAAATCGCAGACTCCCAGTATTAGGACCTATTCCAAACAAGCCCTACGACCGACGGTGTTGCCGTGAGCAAAAAATTATGCATAGGTATGTTGGTATGTGCTTTTGTTCATTAATCGTAATAAAATTAAAATATACTTTTAGTTTCCGACATTTTATTTTATTTTTGATTTAGAGCCATTCCGAAAACGACAAGTTAAATAAAATCTGATTATGAAACCAAAGAATGTGTGAATTTTCGATTTCAGTTCTTCGCCATAATCTGTCTAGATAGGCTCGCGATAGATAGGGGAGACCAAGGACGGTTGGTACACATAAATATGTATCGATCCTCCTTTTCTTACGATTCATCCTCCTTTTCTAATTAATCCTTAGTCACTTAATATTTATATAAATAACTAGCTGTTGCCAGCGACTTCGTTCGCGTGGAACTTGTTATGGTCTTAGAAAAAATATTGCTATTAAATTATGTTCGGTGCAAGCTATTTATCGCTGTCCCAAACACACTTCTACCATCTTAAAGATATACAAAAACTAACCTATATCCTTCCAAGGGTCTCAAATTATCTGTACGGGAAATTTCATCTAAATCCGATCAGGGATTAGACCTACGTAAAAGGTAACAGTGCGATGAGTTCGTTAGTTTAAATTGATAAATCTAAATTGAAAACTTCGTTTTTACAAACATAAATATCCTAAGAATCATCAACAGACGTTTTCATACAGTATTAAAGAAAAATATGTTTTTATATGTCTACTAAGCTACATTACTGTTATAATAATAAGTACCCAATGTTGATGAAATCTATTCGATTCTGGGAGCATCGCAGTTCTAACCTAACCTATCCTACATTTCTGGTAACTGTTCAAATCTGTAAGTCTTACTTTAAAAAAGGTCTTGCTCTCTATACAACCTTCAAACCTTTTAACTCTCTTAGGGGATGAATAAAAAAAACGCTGAAATCGTTTTCTAATCATTAAACAAACGGTCCATAACCTAAGTAATAAATCTATTATTTAAAAAATTTCTTGCTCTTCGTATAAACTTTGAACCCCCTAGAAACCCTCTTGGGGGATGAATTTCAAAAACATTGAAATGTATTTTTTAGTTTTAAACAAACCGTCTAAAATCGTAGTTACACTAATGTTTTACTTTAAAATTGTCTTGACCCTATACGGCCTTCGAATCCCCTTTAAACACTCTTAGGTGATGAATAAAAAAATCTACTAATCTGCTCTCTCTATTTTAAGACCAAAATTAAAAAATCTTACTTAAAAAATTACTTTTCCCTCCATATAAACTTTGAAGCCCCATTAACGCCTATAGGGGATGAATTAAAAAAAAAACTCTGAAATCAGTTTTGTTGTCTTTTAACATACAGACTAAGACTGACATTAGAAACATCTTACTATATTTTCTTGCTCTCCATATAAACCTTGAATACCGTTTTAACACTTTTAACCCCCTTAGGGGTGGTATTTTTCCAAGACTATGAAAGGATTTTTTTTTCTAATAAGTAATCGTACCACAAAGTTGCCCATCTCTCGCTCAAAAAAAAATGTTTCTCATCCTAATCTTACATAAGTACCTTTTTAACCCCCTTAGGGATGGAATTTTCTAACACGTTAAAAGTACTGTTTTTCTATTCTTATAAGTAATCTTTCTTTCTACAACGTTTCAAATCTCAAGCTCAAAAAAAGTGTTTCTCATACAAACCTTTCACCCCTTTTTAACCCTCTTAGGGGTGGAATTTTCTAAAACGCTGACAGTCCTTTTTTGTATTGTATTTAGTAATCTTTCTACAAAGTTTGAAGTTTCTAGCTCAAAAAATAAAGTTCCCTCCATACAAACTTTGCACCTCTATTTAACCGCCTTAGGGATGAAATTTTCTAAAACACAGAAAGTACTTTTTTCTATTCTAATAAGTAATCTTTCTACAAAGTTTCAAGTCTCTAGTTCAAAAAATAATGTTTCCCCCATACAAACATTGCACCCCTGTCCCCTACTTAACCCCCTTAGGAGTGGAATTTTCTAAAACGCTGCAAGAACTTTTTATGCATCTTAATAAGTAATCTGCCTACAAAGTTTCAAGTCTCTAGTTAAAAAAAAAAGTTTCCCTCATACAAACTTTGCACCCCTATTTAACCCCCTTAGGGATGGGCTTTCCAAAAATTCCTCTTGTCCCTTTTTTTTAGTCCCAGTAGTTTTGGCTGTGCGTTGATGAATTAGTCAGGAAGTCTTCTTTTACGTATATAGATAAATCAAATTTCTCATTCTCTCCACCTCATTTTAAGCATCTTAGCTGACCATCCATCCGTAATGTGCGTGCTGGTGCCATGAGACCGGTTTAATTTATTTAAACTTTGTGACACAATACAAAAAAAAGGATATATGGTGGACTTAATGCCATAAGGCATTCTCTACCAGTCAACCAACGGGCTAAGCAGAAACATTAGATGCAGGCATTTAAATTATTAATAATTTACCATGTTATAACAATGCCATTAATATCTGGGGGCACGGCAGTGCCCCCGCCAAGTCGAGTGCGAAGCAAACACTGCCGTACCATCCTTTACTGGAACCATTTCGCCACATTTTCAGGCCCCTATTTGAGAACCTCTGGATAAGACCAGAGTGCAGAAATTTTCGTCATCCAGTAAGCTATAATCACATACTTAAAATCCAAAATTTCAAGTCTGTAGGTCATTTAGTTCAGAAGTTAAGCGAAAGCAAAGTTTCGCATTTATGACACTCACTCACTCATGATCATCAAAATAGAACTAGTACTTCCCATAAACTCAGAGAGCTGAAATTTGGTACAGAGTTAGGGTTTAATGGCCAATTAAAGGAAAAACTATAAAAAATTGCTATTTCAACCCAGTTTTCTAGATACACCAACTGTATACATTACTTTGTAATCCTATACAAATATATAGGATTACAAAGTTACATTTGCAGTGAATGGGAAAATTCGAAAGCAAGAATGGGCCTGCATTCATAGTTTGTATGTATGGATAACACATTAACCTACAAAAAGAAGTGAGATTCCATAAAAAACACTCCATGTAAAAAAGAGGCCAAGTCTCGAAACTCTTGCACCGTAAAAAGTTGTGAGATATTTCGTAGAGCCAAGTTTCAGGCATTCTTATTAATCTTTATTTGCTTGCTAAATAAAATTTTGTGACTTGGCAATCACACAATACTACATAATTTTAGGCAAGTATGCAAAAATCTATAAATACAGTTAAGTTGTGTGATTGCCACGTTGCAGAATTTTATTTAGCAAGCAAAAACATTCCATGTAAAAAAGAGGCCAAGTCTCGAAACTCTTCCACCGTAAAAAGTTGTGAGATATTTCGTAGAGCCAAGTCTTAGGCATTCTTTAATCTTTATTTGCTTGCTAAATAAAATTCTGTAACTTGGCAATCACTCAATTTTCCTGCATTAATGGATTTCTGCATATTAGGTATATTAGCTATGTAGTATTGTGTGATTGCCAAGTCACAAAATTTTATTTAGCAAGCAAATAAAGATAAAAGAATGCCTGAGACTTGGCTCTACGAAATATCTCACAACTTTTTACGGTGGAAGAGTTTCGAGACTTGACCTCTTTTTTACATGGCATGTTTTTTATGGGATGATGCATTTCCGATTAATGAGGCACAGAGTAGCTAAAGACAATCTGATTTGAAAATTATTAGTCAGGATATTCGTATCAGGCTACAACCTGCGCCGACAAGCCGAGCAAATCGAAAAATTCTGTATTTTACTATGACGTCGTGCACTCTAACAAACAACCTACGTTACGTAATCACATCGCTTACATAATACATTGCACGAGTAGGCTATACTGAATGCGAGAAAGGGGTAGCCTATAACGTTATAACATTATTATATCGGTTAAAAAAGTATCGGTTTTATATTAATGGTTTAGATTTATAACGTTATAATGGATATTGCTATACAGCGCGTCAAATATCGTTTTTGAGTATAGCGGTTTTAGGAATGATAACGTTATAAATGATAGCGCTATACGAAAATAGCGCTATTTAAAGGCCTGGTTTCATAGACATATTTGTCATATTATACTGTATATAGTATAGTTTAATCATTTGTATTAAGTATGATAAAGTTCGATATCACAATGAAAAAAAAAGGTAAGTATAGTTAAGGTATAGGTCTATAATTTACTGGTAGTGTCCATCTATTTCTTAACCTATGTTACTTTATACGCAATTTGCGCAAAAATTGCCTGGAATTCTCCGGTCTCCGATAGAATTTACTGAATGACGCCAATCCAAGATGGCCGATCCAGGTAAAAACTCTTTGTGGTGTTGCTATTAGATCGGATCACGGATGTCATGTCGCAATTGTGTGGGATGTGGATTCCAGCTAGAGCACAATTTCGGAATAAGTTTTTGACGTTGCAAATGATATCGCGAATCGTCTTCGCTTGGGAAGCAATCTCGTCCATATTTTACGAGACCAATTTCTTAAGGGATCCTACGAGATTGCGAGATTGAACTTTACAGCATGACAAAAGCTAAATTTGACCGACAAATTCAAACAAACTTTAATTGGTTTAAAAATTTACATACTTTTAATTAGGTATACTAAAACTTTTAACCGTTAACTATTTTAATATAACCGTGAACACAAATATTACACAAAAAACTTAAAGGGTAAAAAAAAGAAAAGGTATTAGTCCAAATGCGGGGGGAGAGCAGCACCGTCGTCAAAGCCATCTATTTAGCTACGGGATTAAAGCGTCTAAAACTTGATGGTTAAAAAAAAATATTCAAAAAATAGTGTTTGCAATTTGAATAATAGTACATTACTACAGAGGCCGGGAAGTAAGGAGTTGCCGGCCGAGTATTACATATAGACCGATTCGGATCTGATAGTTATGAGGCTGGCAACCCCTTTTCACGCCGAGGTATGTATAGTGCTTTTCTCAAACATACAATTAATTAAATTAAAAAAAACTCCAAGAAATCAAACTTTAATTTTCATGGCAGAACGCCACGATCCTGTGCCACAAAATGTGGAATGAAAATTAAAAAAGACTATCTTGCAGGCCTTGGCCTCCAATTTTGTATGAAATGCCATTACGGGTCTCTCGTGTCGCTGCGCCCGAAACGTGACACTTCGAAGCCCATTATGAAGAACACAACGTCAATATTTCATTGCATGTTTGAGAAAAACATTTTTTTATCGCATACATTATTTCGCCTTTAAAGTTTGTCACTCTTTAGCACCACCCAGGGGACTCGTTCAGGGTTGTTGTAGGTAGCTCCTGCGGACAGTGGTCCCCCAAATAAAACTACAATGCAGTTTTTATTGTTATTTCACATGTTGATAATTATTAAATCGAACGGAAAATGGAAACAGCATTTGCATACGTTTTCAGTGAAAAACGCCCAATTACGCGAGATCTCGTAAATCTCCTAAGGTTTCGTGAGGTTTCGGCTAGGCGTCTTGGCGCATGGTCTCCCTATTGCTTTAGGGCAACGCCAACTGTGTGGTAACGGAGTCATATTGAGATGGAAAGAAATTGAAATTAAATGGATAGTTTCAAAATAGCGCCTCTGTTCGCCTACATACCTGGGATCGTGCGAAATGTTCACATTACGCGCTCGAATGTAATTTGCATAGGTACTGAAGCTGAGAATTTGGTATTGTGCAATTCATAATGGAATTTGGCATTCCGCTATTGTTGGTATTGAGATTGAGTGACAGATCTACCTACACATTTAATTAGGTAAGTATGACTGATTGACGGGAACTAGAGAAGTACCTATTTTGTTTTATCCTACTAATATTATAAATGCGAATGTTTGGATGTTTGTTACCTACTGCTCAACCAATTTGGATGCACCAAGATAGTTTATAGCCTGG
The DNA here is from genome assembly GCA_947578815.1 of Epinotia ramella. Lineage (NCBI taxonomy): Eukaryota > Metazoa > Arthropoda > Insecta > Lepidoptera > Tortricidae > Epinotia > Epinotia ramella. The sequence goes on along the minus strand of OX388217.1, from coordinate 8,545,610 downwards.
ATTAAAATATAGGATAGTTTTTATCCCGGTACGGAAGCTAATTTCACTTATAAATATTTAGCGGTCATTCTTGAAACTTAATTAATTTTACTTTTTACATTAAGATGCGGCAGTGTTGTAACTACATGAATCGTTGTATCGGATGTCGTTAATTGTATCAACACTGGGTAAAAAGGGATGATTCCAGGCCTCGATGATTTCAGGTCGTTCTCTGCGTGCCAATACGTCAATTAAAGCACACATAAAATACAAATTGGAATGCGGAATATGGATGTCACAAATCGATCTACGTTACGTACGATCACAAAGTGATTATTCGATCTACGTGTTGTTGAAATAAACATATGACGTTACTTTTATTCCCACCGAAATCTCCTAGAGCGTAAAACTAAGTATTATTCATACACACGCCTAATTGGCATTCCTATTTAAATTAACATGGTTATCTAGTCCACAAAAGAACATTCGTACAATTTTTGTGACCTTGTGTAGTTCATTTACCTACTTAGTTGGCGCGCGTTTGGTGCTAGTGACTTTGGTGCCTTCCTGTTCGTGATATTTAAGGACTGAGGCCTAATTTTGGTCATTGAAGTACCTAACTTAAATATATAATATATATACCTGTAATTGGCTATATGGTTTTATTATTTTGTCTATAAATATGTTGCGCTGTTGGTTTTCCATGTATCAATAAATAAATAAAATAAATAAATATAGGTATAGGTATCAGCATTATGAGGACGGGTGTTCCATGATGAATCGGAAAGATCAGGGGACCGATTTTTGACTTTCGAGCGCTCGAAAACTGTCAAAAATTATGAAATGCTATTTTGAAATAGCGATAGAAAATTTAAAAACGAGTGATATTGACCACTTGTATTAAATTCTATTGGTAGAAGGTGAGTGCCTGCCATTTTGACACTACAAACGTATTTACTTTTATTTGATTTTCGAGCGCTCGAAAGTCAAAAATCGGTCCCCTGATCCTAAATAATAACGACTGCCATTTATCTACACTTACGAGTAAAATAAATCCCTGAATTAAAAAAGAATCTGCCAGTATCATAATAAGCATTGTTGTGTCACGAATGATCTCAGCTTCCCATGAACGGAAAAAACATGAAACTTTTTTTATTAACTTCCGTTTAGGATAGTTTTTATCCGACTGAGACGATTATTTCATTTCCCGAAACATTTGAACTCATTAAATTTTTCGTTTTCTTCTTCTTGAAATCCTAGCTGTCTGACATCTGATAATGATAACTTTCAGTGACGGCAAATGGCTGGCTTGCCTTAACTA